>OY997264.1:567020090-568363215 GCA_963921465.1 Triticum timopheevii
GTGAACATTCAAACAAAATACAAAAACATGAATTATTCTTGAAACAGTGAACATTTTTTTAAAAGCACGAACAGAATTTCAAATTTTCTAACATTATTTGTAAACACGTGTTTTTTGGAATAGCAAACACTTTTCCAAATTCTGATCATTTTTTAAACTTTGAAAAGAGGAACACAAAATGAAAATAAGAAATAGAGAAAAGAATTCGAATTTTGTAAAACAAATGAAAGTAAAATAAAAAAAGGAAAAGGAAAGGAAAACCAGTCAAGGAGGATTAACAAAAAAGGGGAAAAAACCAGAAAGAACCGTGAAAAAAAAACGTTTCCTAGCCACTTGGGCTGGCCCATATGCGGTTTGCTCGCTGCAATGCAATCTGTCTTGGGCCGCGAACGTCTCTTCCGATCTCCACCCTCGCTCGTCCGGTTCGTCTAGGAGGAAAACCCTATTTGCCGCTCTAGCAGCGCTCGGAACGGCAAAGAGGTTCGGCTTAGATCCAAGCACGCCGCCGGCTTTAAAGACGTGGGCCTGTAGATCGAGAGAGCAGTCAGGCGGCGGCGACTCGGGAGTACGAGCTCGACGGCGGCTGAGCATCGTCGGGTTCGGGAGTTGGAGAGGATGAGGGGGCGGCGGCGGCGGCGGCGGCGCGGCGGGGCGCCGGGGGTCTTGGCATCTGACTTCAGGTCCAAGCTGCCGACAGAGGCTGTTGCGCCACGAGCACGCTGAGAGCCTGAGGTAGCTGGACGACGGCCACGGCGATGCACGAGGAGGCGAGCCCGAGGCGGTGGGCGGCGGCGGATCCAGTCGTGCTCCTCCTCGAATTCCCCGTCGTCGTGCTACCGAGGGCGTCTTCGCCCACATCTCCTTACGCCGGCGGGCGTGGCGCCTCTGCAGCTGGTTCTGTCTGCCAGCCGCGACTCGGTAAACGAACAGAGCATGTGCTCGCGACGGAGGGTGCTCTCTCGCTCCCGCGGAACGCTCACCTCGCCCGCGACCACGGACAAGGTAGACACCCTCCTACAGCATTATGTTGCTTCCCAGCTGTTTGCCGCGTGATGCTCCTGCTTCCCACTATTTGCCGCGTGATGCTCTGCTGCTGCTACTACTTTGCTACTGCTGCTAATTTGCCCCTCTGGAACTCACAATGAAGATATAAATTTTGTGACTAAAGCATATTTGATCAGCTGTCCTGTTACAAAACATAGATTTTTTTCTAGCATCAGGCAAAGAATCATAATGTGCACTCAGTTCACACAGCACACACTCTTTTTCTTTAGGGAAACATATACAAAAATTGTGATTTGAAAGGACTATCAATCTACATAAATTATGACAAAGTTTCCTACATTTTTCGGTGCAGGTTCATTGAGGAGATTCAAGATACAGTCTGCTGCTGCTAATTTGCTGTAGTGCTGTTTTAAAGATGATGATGACAGATTACCACCACCAAGCATTTGCTAATGACGAGGTAGAGATTCTAACCTATAAGGTTGCTAGCCAACTTGGCTCCACGAAGCTCCCCCAATTTGGTCCACTTTTGGCCGTCGGATCGGTCATCTAGCGCGTTTAGGCCGTCAGATCTTCACCTCACGGTTAAATCTGATTTCACCTCGCGGTCGTTTCTTCTGGCCAGTGACCGGTGGGCTCGTCTCACCCGTTCGTTAGCTGGGTGAGCTCTGCCCATGTGCACGAGGGATTTTGCCAATCCCCTCCCCCCGCCTGCCGCGCCCAACTTGCAAAACGTGCAAAGGGTCAAACCCTAGCCGCCAACCCTTCTCGTCCCAAGCCGCCGCCCCCTCCGCCTCGTCTCCTCCAGCTCCCTCTCTCCTCTCCCACCCCGCCACCCTCCCTCTCCCCGCTTGCCGCCTCCGTCCTCCTCTCGACGCCCTTGCCTCCGTCCTCTTCTGCAGGAGGCAGGAAGCCCCCTCCGCCTCGTCTCCTCCTGGTCCCTCTCTCCTCTCCCACGCCGCCGCCCTCCCTCTCACCGCTTGTCACCTCCGTCCTCCCCTCGACGCCCTCGCCTCCGTCCTCTTCTGCAGGAGGCAGGGACGTGTAGAGGATTAGCAACTTCCCCGGTGGCAGCGGCTGGATGCCATGAGCTCACTGAGGTGGCAGAAAGACGAACGGCGCCGACCTCCGCTGCCTCCATCCCTAGCTCAACTTCCTCGCGCGCCAGCCGGCTGGAGGCTGCCCCCTCTGTTGGTCGTCCCAGTTCCGGTCTGATCTCTCTCTCTCTCTCTCCGGTGGGGGCGATGATGTTGGTGGCCAGATCTGGAGGCTAGCTAATGCGGTGGAGAGCTCCTCCATGGCTTGCATCTTGAGCAAAAATTGCCAAGTACTTACTGAAGAAAGTGTTCCTTTTTTTTTGTTTCAGTTGCTCGATAAGCATGCTAAAGTTCATGCCAGATTCATTATTTTTTCTAGGTGTCACAAAGAAGGCTGATGAAGATTATATTAATAAATCAGCAGCTGATCTGGGAAATAAAGAAGCAGCATTCTGTGAATTTGCGACGTGCAGTTCCGAGAAAGAAATAGGATATGGTAAGGTTTTAGCGAAGAACATTATTTCCCTAGGTTGTGAAAATTTTGGTCCTTGATACTGATTTCATGATTTGCGGTTAATACATGATGTTGGTCTCTGATCTCTTTGTTGCTCATGCCTCACTTGATGTTGGATGGGGTGCAAGCAAAATACCATTGGAGTGGCGTATATAGTATGGGTACTTTTCTACTGCCTGCATGTGATTCCATTTGATTTCACTTTGATTTTGTTCTTCTCCAGATTGTTTCTAGGTGGCTGCTGATGAATCATTTAAGGATGTCGCATAATTCACCAGAGCGAAAAGACCGAACTACAGTAACCAAGTCAAACAACTGAGAAGGTACAAATTTCTGAAGATAAATGGTTTGCCCTAAACAAGCATATACATCAGAATACAGAGGAGAATTACGCCTCTGTTTTATGTTATGTGTTCTGCTTGCTATCTTGTTTATGGACTCTCCGTAAGTGCGCCTTTCCATCGGCAACCTTGTGCTTTGGTTGTCAGATTGCCACTGTTTGTGATAGGGTAATAGTTTTCCTTGGCGTTACTTAATTAGCCCCTGGTTATATTTTGTTGTTTCCATACATGTTAATCGGGACAACATATACAGAGGCTCTGTAGCTCCCTCGCAAAAGAAGGCTATGCAGCTAATGGTCACAGCAGATTTTTAGTTGCATGTTTCTTTGCTTGACACTATCCCTCATGTGGGTCCCTGCTTCCTTTTGTTTTGCAGGTCCTGTTGCGGTTGCCTTCACTTGCTTTGTCGTCTACTGATCTGTTAGCTCGCCGTTTCCCCGACCTGCTGTCAAGGTTCGTGTTATGTGCCTCAATTTTCTGTTTTCTTTCCTTTTGTTTTTCTATATTACTTACTGTTTATTCTGCTACCTGACCGGGTGTTGCGTCTGTGCTTTATTTGTCTATTTCGGTTTCTTATGCTGCTTATTTCATTTGTACTGCTTCCTGTGCTCAGGATGTGCTTTGCTATGTCTTTTGTGATCCAAATTTTGGAGACTCTGGTGCCGCAGTTTTCTTTGCCTGCTCTTTCATATGTGTGTGAGATTATTGACAATGGGATTGTGCTCACCGGGGTGCAAAATTTTGCTGATCCGATGTATGATCAGTTTTGCCAAGTTAAACGTGTACACTTCATGGTATAGCATAATAATAGCAGGTGATATACTATCGTTGTCATATTGTTGAACTTGATGTCCTGTTTAAACTAGACCAATAATTTTTACAATCTTTTATCCAGGCGTAAACATGCTGTCATAGTGTCAACATAATAACGGAAAAACCTTTTCAAAATCAGCTAGAGTTCTATTTCTCATTAGATGAATGCCAGAAATGGATTATTTCTTTAGATTATGAACGTAGCACGTTGTGAAATACAACAATGTGTAGAATGTGAAGTTCAAAGAATGGCTGAAGATCATTATGGACAAGCTCAGCTTGCACCATGTCACTTGATTTGTCTATTTAGGTGATGATGTCAGAAGAAAGTAAATTGTTAGGTTTTCAAGTAGATTCTCATACGGTGTCTACCTGGGTATAGTTGGTGACATGTGTTATCAGTAGGTTCTCATACGGTGGCCAGCTATCTGTTCCTGAACGGTTTGTGGCAAGATAGTGGGAAAACACATCAGTTGTTCCAACACTTATGATGAATGTTGCCCTCCTGAGAAGTTGATCAGCTCTTCTTTGTCTGACTAATCTTTGGAGGTTTCTTCTGTTACGCCCTCGACTTGATTGGAAAATGATAGTGTATTCTATTATGGAGAAAAAAAACACAGCTAGTTAAATTTGGTGAATGTTATTTCTGTATGTAATTGGCATGTGCTAGTAGAATGTTACTCCCCCAATTCACATATATAAGATGTTCTACCTTTTTCTCTGATTCAGATGTATATAGATGCATTTTAGTGCGTTTGTTCACTCATTTCAGTCCGTATGTTGTCCATATTGAAATATCCAAAACATCTTATATTTGTGAACAGAGGGAGTATTTCTTTATGTAATTGGCAAGCGCTGTTGGAAAGTGACAACAGAACTTTTCTTGCTATTGCGGCAGGCAACAAAATGGGGCTATTCTTTCCATTAGCATATTCCAGAAGGATTTATTTTGCACATAAAAGTGACGGCTTGGGCCTTCGGCACCATGGCGGCATCAGTTTGCATGTTGTCGCTCCACTTGTATTGCTGGTTGCAAAGTAAGGTGCGAACAGTCCATCGCCGTATGTTAGGAGGTGAAACTTAAGAACTATGTAAGCTCAACAACTTGCTTCCAGTACAAAACACAAATTTGGATGAGGTTTGTTCAGTGCACCTGCTTCTCATTCCTAAGCATTAATGCTTCTAATGATATTGCAGATAGTGAAAATTTCTCTAGCGTTGTGGGAGCTGCTGCTGTTGCATTTAAATCAGTTTGTCCAAATCGACAGTCCGAGGCTCCAGCTGACGCAGTCGCAACCCCACCTCTAGATCAGCTCACCACCCAACCAGTTACACTCAGTTATGTGACAGTTTTGATTTATTCTACAAAATTATTGGAACTCTGGAATGACCAAATCTCAATTCTGCTTCAAAGGTAATGATTCTGTTTTATCAACCACCCTAAATTTGTCCACAACTGATGTTTTTACGACATGGTTATCTATTTCTATGTATATTGTGATTATATTTTCATTTCCTTAGTTGTGTTGCTGTTCAGTTGACTGTTAAGTTCACGGTTATTTCCCCCGCAAAAAAAAGGTTATGGTCTTTTATTCCAAAAGAGAAAAGCATGTTTCTTTGTAGGAGACTAGCTGCTATATAGACTTGCATATTTTGTAATGTTTCTTTTACAAACATACGATGTTATAGAGTGTAGATACGGGCCTAGACATCTAGCCAAACCTACCTAAAGCATTTCTAAAACGATATAATTATAACGGTTACATGTAAATTACATGTGTAGATTTATCCCTTTTTTTCATACGCCTCAGTAGATTCTAAAAATATGGTGTGATGTATAAAAGTTTATGGTCAACGCTAGTTTAGTGTTTGGGTCAAATTATTATTTGAAAGTAGGGGTTAAAGTTTGTCAAGAAAAAAGCAAATTATTATTTGAGATTGATAGAGTACGACTATATCCCACCCGGTCTTGTTTCCATCAAAAGTGTGTCCCCACTTCGTTGAAGAATACACCTACCATTTCGGTAGTGGGACTAACTCATCTCAGCGGTTTTGTTTGGGCCTCATTCCCCTAATACGCTACTAATCATCTCATTTCCCATATTTCCCTTAGTCTCACTCCCAATCCAAGGAAGGGAATGCCAGCAACCATGGCGACAGTGTCCCCTTCGGCCATTCATGCCACTTGAGAGGATGAAGGCTCTGGTGATGTCACGCGAGAGACATCGGCGCAAATGAGGTTGCCACCATCATTGTTGCGACGACAATGCCACAACAGAGGGTAGAACGGGATGGTGGGTGACGGCATTGCGGAAGGAGGTGCCGACCACTCATTTGACCCAGGGAAGCAAAAATAATGTGCAATGTTTTAGTCCCGTACTCCTACTAAATAAGGATCTCGGTCGAGAGAATCTAGAGTATGGTGTGTGGTCTAGAAAAGGAGCAGAGTGCACTCGAGCATGTTTAGGGGGAGGTATGTTCGGGGCAGAGGCCACAGGGGGAGCTATGCCCGGCTGGATGACCATAAAGGGCGAGGGAGAATTCCTTCTTTTAAGTATAAAAGTATACTCCCTTTGTTCACTATTATGAGATGTTTTGGATATTTTAATATGAACTACGTAGAAATGAGTGAACAAAACACACTAAAACGTGTCTATGTACAGCTGATTCACAAAAAGTTAGAACATCTTATAATCGTTAATGGAGGGAGCACTAGAGAATAAAATCCTTCCCTAGCTAATGGTGGATCAACAGCACCGAGTCTGAAGAGATAGAGGAATTATTTGATCCTGCACACTGGAGCATACGAAGGAAGCATCGACACCAATATGCTTGGTGAGCTATGTTGCACAGGGTCGTGTACAATACTGATAGCACATGTACTCTCTGACAACAGAGGAGTAGGTGAGTGACAACACCTGTACTCTACAACAGAGGAGTATGTGTAGTGATAGAAACAAAAAAAATCCTTAGGCTACCATCATATGCCTTTGTTGTCAAAAGAGCCATAGTTTGCAACTCAGCCTTTGCACTAGAAAGGAAAAGCACAATCAGTTTCTTTGTCTTTTAGGCAATGAGAAAACCATCAAGAAAACACAGTAAGTAGAAAGGGACGTGCGAACTTGAGCATAGGAAGAAGAGAGATGGTGAGAGATATTTCCACGAAGATATCATAGAACAAGGGGGTGGCTCAAGTGGATAAAAGTGATAGCAGAGACAAAGTGACTTAGAATGAGAACGTGATATGAAATGTCTGGACGAGTGACATCTAAATAGATAAGACTCCCAACAAGATGATGATAGCGTGTCAGATCAAACAAAGGTGGATGTTGAGCTCCATGGGAGTGTCATGCCACTTGAGAGGATGAAGGCTCTAGCAACATCGTGTGAGAGGCATCGGTGCTAGCGAGTTTGTCACCATCCTAGCCACGACGACAATGCCACAGAGCATATAGTGGAGGGTAGAGTAGGAAAGTGGAGTGACGGCGCCGCAGGAGGAGGTGCACTCGAATGGGGGGCACTGCACTGCAGTCTGTTTCTTCTTTCGGGCGACTGCCAGACAGATAGACAAGGCTCACAACAAAATGTCGATAAAGCGCCAGATCAAACGGTAGGTCAACATCAGTAGCGGGGGGGGGGGGGGGATGGGGGGTGGGGGTGAACATTTAGCTCCATGAGAGTCTCAACATGCGCTCATCAGTAAGAGCAGCGCGAGTAAGAAGATCCTAAGTTATTATTTTTCAGCATGAAGGGACCTCAATCCCAAGAAAGTAGCAGAGAGGGCCAAGATAAAACATAAGAAACTGCATACTAAGACATGCCTTAACAAAGGCAATATACTCACGGTTTGCGTCAGTGATGATCATGTCATCAACATATAGAAGAAGAGTCCTACCAAGAACAGAAAGGAGGACAAACAATGTCGGATCATGAGCACTCGATGAAAACCAGCAGTAGCCACCATAGAGGCAAAACGCTCAAACTAGGTGTGAGGGGTTTGCTTAAGAGCCATAGTGAGAGCGATGAAGACGAGAAAGCATGTCGTAAGGAGCAGCTCACCATTAAGAAATGCATTCTTAACATCAAGCCTAAACACAGATAAGTGGCGAAAAGAGGCCACAATAAGAAGTGTGCGAACAGTGGTGAGCAAAAGTCTCATCGTAATCAGGACCATGCTCTTGCTGAAAGCCATTACCCACAACACGAGCTTTGTAACACCCAAGAGAACCATCAGAGTGAGTCCTAACCTTGTAGACCCACCAAGTGATGGGACGAACACGAGGAGGAACATATACAATATCCCACGTGCTGATGTGCTCAAGAGCAGCAATCTCCTCTGTCATTACAAGATGCCATTTGGTATGAACATCACAATAAGAAGTTGGCTCAAGAACAACATCGCCAATGGTTGGAAGACCTAGGCGGTCAATAGGCCAAAGCGGAGGAGGACGCAAGCCATAAGTAAGCTGAGATGGGGAAGATGGCACATCGGTAGATGCATCCACAACATGTAGACGTCCTATATAGAAATTAGGAAAAGATGGAAGAATACGAGTTGGAATCATCGGGATAAACTCAGGTGATGGAGACAAGGAAGCCACCGGTGATGAAGGTGTAGAATCATGTGATAAGTGAGGTGAGGAAATTATAGGAGATGATGGCGTTGGTTCTACAATAATCAGAAAAGCAGGAGCAGTACGACGACCGGATAAGGGCTCAATAGGAGTGGTAGGAGTGTCGGGAAAATTGTGGAAAGATATACTCCACTTAAAAGGCCGAAGAAGATGGACTCAACAAAAGTCATATCTCGAGAAATAGGCAAATAGGCATCCGACGACCAACATGATCCCAACAACAATATCCCTTATGCTCATCGTTGTATCCTAAGAAGACACACTCAATAGACTGACAAGTCAGTTTGGTGTGTTCACGAGGGACAAGGACATAACAAACGCAACCAAACAATTGAAGCTCCGAATAACTGATCAAATAGACGCTCGAAAGGAGCGTTACCCTGCAGATTAGTGGATTGCTAAAGGTTGATGAGATAGATGAAAGTGGAGACAAACTCGACCCAAAACTGCGACGAAAGAGATGCGGTGACCATAACGGGCGAGTCGTCTCAAGAAGGTGACGATGCTTGCGCTCAGCCACGCCATTTTGAGCATGAGCACCAGGATAAGAGAACCAAAGTCTGCCCAAAAAGGATTCCACCAGAGTCATCATAGAACACACGAATAGGTGTAGAGAACCGAGTGTGAACCATGGCAGCAAAGGGCTTATAAGACCTCACTACAAGAAGAAATAAAGTATATCCAGGTGTGTCAAGAGAACTTACTACCGGAGGCAAAGGGAGATGAACCCTTGAGATCATATTGAACAAGGTCAGAAGGACGACGAGACACTGTCTCGCTATGAGTATAAAGTAATTGGACTGTGGATTAGAGACATCATCGGAGACGGATCCAAGAAGACCACGTCGAACTAAGGATGAGAGATAACAAGTGATCCAAGGGGATGATGCCAATCATGAAAATAACTGGTAGACAAGGCAACAGAGGCAGAGATTGGCGATGGTGGCAGCAGAGGGACTTGATGCAGCATCCCACGTGCACTCTTCGTACCCCACCGATCCGGCTTGGCGTTCTTTTCCTGTTTGCGGGTTGTGGGTCACGCACTTGATTAAGCACCCCAGGTTCTCCTAATGCGCCCTTGGCCTCGACTTTAGGTAGCGCCTGTCCTCGGCTCGTCCCGTGCATAAACCAGGTACGCGTCGACTGTCTGAGCTCGTGCTCACCATTGGTGGTGCTCGAGCGTGCGGTTATGGTGTCGCACATAAAGGGAACACGAGATGTGGGATTGAGACAGTACTCATAGCAGCCCGCAGCAAGGCAAAGAATGCCCATCCAGGCTGGCAGGGAGCAAAGGTGGGCACAAAGGTGGACGTTGACTCGGAGTCTCAACAGTGCGCTCATCAGTAAGAGCAGCATGAGCAAGAAGATTTTGGATATACTTCTCTTAGGAAATAAGGAACAATCTCGAGGAAGTAGCGAAGAGGACCAAGATTCAGCAGTGACCTTATCACTAAGAGCAGCACGAGCAAGATCCTAAATGTACTTCTCTTGGGAAATAAAGAAGCCATCAGAGGTAGAAGAAACCTCAGTTCCAAGTAGTGAAAGGGACCAAGATCAGACCTTAAATCTATTAACTAAGACGGGCCTTCAAAAAGGCAATGCACTCAAAGTTGTTGGTAGTGATGATCGTGTCATGGACATATAGGAGCAAAGCTCGACCAGGAGCTTAAAGACGGATATAAAGTGCAGGATGATGAGCATTTGGCAAAAACTAGTTGCAGTCATCGCTGAGACAAAAAACCTCAAACCGTGCACGAGGGCTAAAGGCATAGAGAGAGTGACAAATACGACAGATCATGCCATCAGGGGAAAATATCTATGTGGTGGCTACATGTAGACCTTCTCATGCAACTCACCATTAAGAAAGACATTCTTGACATCAAGCTAAGAGACAAACCAGTGGCGAGCAAATATCACAATGAAAAGTGTGCGAAGAGTGGTCATGTGGGCCATATGAGAAAATTTCTTATCGTAGTCATAGCCATGTTCCTATTGAAAGCCACAAGTCACAAGACGAGCTTTGTTAGGCACCATCAGAGTCTAAATCTTGTAGACCCACTTACAGTATACAAGTGATGGGTTGAGCATGAGGAAGGGAAATGAGATCCCACGTGCCGGTGCGTTCAAGAGCAGCAATATCCTCTGCCATCTCATGTCGTCGTTTGGGTGAACATGGTATCACAGTAAGTTGTACTGAGAAGAGCAGCGCCAGAACACCCATAGTGATCAACTGGTGGAAGCGGGCAAGCGCAGAAGCTAGGTTGAGCTAGAGGTAGTGCGTTTCCAACAGAAGGAGACATAGGAGGGGAGGGAGATGGCTCATCGAAAGATGACGCGTCAGAAGAATCCACAAGATGCGGACGACTAGTGTAGTAAAGAAGAGGATGAGGGAGAATCACTCGAGAAGTCTTAGGGGACGAATGAGGTGGGGAAGCCGCAGGTGATGATGACGTGGGGTCTACAACAGTAGTATAGGGAGACGCATTGGAATGGATGTAGGAGGGCAAAAACATGAGTGGTAGGTGTATCAGAAAACCTTAGTAAAGTAATATCCCCAATGGGAGAGGCCGAAGGAGAGGATGGACATGGATAGAAAGGACGAGACTTCTCAAAAGTCACATCCTGAGGAATGCACATTCGTCAATCGATAGGATCCCAACACACGAAGCGCTCAATAGCCATGAGAACGACCAAACAGACACTCGAGAGGAATGTCACCTTGCAAAGCAAGGAAGGCTGGCTGTTGACGAGGTAGGTGGAAGTAGAAACAACCTCAACCCAAGAGTGAGGTGAAAGAGGTGTGTTGATCTTCAATGCACAAGTCGCCTCAAGAAGTTGACGATGCTTACGATCAACAAACCATTCTGAGCATTTGGACCATGGCATGAGAATTGAGAAAGTGTGCCCTGCTCAGCAAGGAATCCACACAGCAAATGATAGATGAACTCGCAAGCAAAATCTTCATGGAAGACACAACAATGAGTGGAAAACCCGACATGAAGCATGGGGGCAAACTTCTTACTGATAGATAAGACCTTACTACAAGAAAGCATACAATATATCCATGTGTGTCAAGAGAAAACATCTATAAAGATAATATCGTGGCGATGGCCTCTTTTTGAGGCAGGAGCTCGACCACAAACATCAATGAACAAGATAGAAAGGACGAGACACAGTCTCGCTATGAAGATAAAGTAATTAAACCTGTTTGCCAAGTCGATAAACCTGACAGTGACAGATCTAAGAAGACCACTTAAAACGAAGGATGAGAAACAAGAACCACACAAGGGACAAAGACGATGGTGCCACAAAGAGACAGTAAACGAAGTAACCGAGGTGGAGAGATTGGCGACAGTGGCAACAAAGGGAAGGTTAAACCAGTCAAGCTCCTAGAGGACCTGGGAGTTACAACGACGATGTCCAACACTAAGTAAAGCATCCATCTGAGCATCCTAATAAGAACATGAGTTAAACTAAAGAATGACTGTACAACCAAAGTCGATAATCTGACCACCTAAAATGAGCTGCATGGGCCAAGGAATGTGAGCAAAAGAATAACATGAAAAGACGTAGTAAGAGTGCCTCGACTGTCGACTTGGAGGGAAGTTCCATAAGCAGTAAGAACATGAACATGAGAATCTGAAGGTCGAATAGCTGACAAACTCGAAGAATCATAAACTATTTGAAAATACGTCCCGTACCAAGGATTCATAGAGGTGTACTTGGTTGTGTAAAAGTGGTCACTCGGTACTAGAAAAATCAATAGCAAAACCTTGATGGAGAACCCAAAGAATTAGCTAGTAGACATGGAAGTCGCCTAATCTCCAGTGTAGTCCTTGTCTCAACTGAAGAGGTTGCCGAAGAAGTATTGTGCGATGTAACTAGAGTTAAAGATCAAACACCCAAAAGTATTTCTCGTTCTTCTTTGTTTAGTTTAATTTGTTTTTTGATTGCTTTCTTTTGTGTTCCTTTCTCTTTTTTTGCTTCCTATTGTTTTGTTTGTTTGTTGTTTGAACCCTCCTTTCGTTCTTTTGGTGTTTTGAAGTTCTTTTAGGAAACAACATAAATATTTCTTCATTCTCTTTGCTTTTTCTTTGGAAGTTTATTTGATTGCCTCTTCGGTTAAACTTTCGAAATCTTTTATCTTTGCGTTCTTTTTTGCCTTTGAAAAAACCAAATATTCTAAATTATTTCTGTTGTGTTTCTCTGAGTTCTTTGCATTTTATGTTTCAGAAAATTCAAAAATATTTCTCTTTCGTTGTTCTTTTGTTTTCTTTTGGTTGTTGTTTTTGACTTTTCTTTGTTGTTTTCTTTTTGTTGTTTCTTTCATCTTTGTGTTTAAATTGCAAACCCAAAATTTCCAAAAAGATTTTTTGTTTGCATCTTATTGAGTCCCAAGTTTTTGTAGTGTTTTTTACTTCCTATTGTTTCTTTTTTTTTGTGTGTTGTTTGCTTTTGAAAGAAACCCAAAATGATATTTCTTCATTCTTCTTGCTTTTTCTTTGGAAGTTTATTTGATTTCGTCTTTGCTGAAACTTTGCTTATTTCATCTTTGCTTCTTTTTGCGTTCTTGTTTGCCTTCTTTGAGATAAGAAAAAAATCCAAAAATATTTCTAAAGTGTTTCTTTGAGGTCTTGTTTGCCTTTTATCTTTCAGAAAATCCAAAAATATTTCTCTTTTATTGTTCTTCTGTTTCCATTGTTTCCCTTTGGTTGTTCTATTTGGCTTTTCTCTGCTGTTTTCTTTTTGTCGTTTCTTTCGTCTTTGTGTTTAAGTTGCAAAACCCAGACATTTCAAAAAGATTTCTCATTTGTGTCTTATTGAGTGTTAATTGTTTTCATTGTTTTCCTTTGGTTATTCTTTTTGGCTTTTCTTTGTTGTTTTTTTTTCATTTCTTTCGTCTATGTGTTTAAGTTGTAAAACCCAAGCATTCTAGAAAGATTCTTGTTTGCGTCTTACTGAGTCTTAGTTGTTTGAAATGTTTCTTTTGCTTCCTGTTTTTTCTTTTGTTTGTTTGTTTTAAAAAAACCCAAAATGATTTCTTTATCTTATTATTCTTTTGATGTTATTTGAGGAAACCATAAAATATTTTCTCGTTCTTTTTGCTTTTTCTTTGGATATTTATTTGATTGCCTCTTTGTTGAAACTTTGAAAATCCGTTATCTCTGCTTCTCTTTGCCTTCTTTGAGGAAAACCAAAAATTTCAAAATCATTTCTGTGTGTTTCTCTTAGTTCTTCTTTGCCCTTTATTTTTTTGGAAAATCCAAAAATATTTCTTTCGTTTATCTTTTGTTTTTTCTTTGTTTCTTTTGATTGTTCTTCATGGCCTTTTTTTGGTGTTTTCTTTTTGCCATTTCTTTCGTCTTTGTGTTTAAGTTGCAGACGTTCAAAAAAAAGTTGCAAAACCCAAAAATTCCACAAAGATTTCTCGTTTGAGTCGTAAGTGTTTGTAGTGTTTTTTTTTGCTTCCTATTGTTTCTTTTGTTTTTTGTTCTTTGCTTCTAAAAGAAACCCATTATTTCTTTGTTCTTTTGTAGTTTTGTTCTTTTGAAGTTCTTTGAGAAAATAATAATATATTTCTTTGTTCTTTTTGCTTTTCCTTTGGATGTTTATTTATTTCCTCTTTGTTGAAACTTTGGAAATCTTTTATCTTTGCTTCTCTTTGCATTCTTGTTTGCCTTATTTGAGAAAAAACAAAAATTCCAAAATTATTTCTGTTGTGTTTCAAAGTTATTTGCCCTTTATGTTTCACAAAATCCAAAAATATTTCTCTTTTGTTGTTCTTTTGTTTTACTTTGTTTTTTCGCTTTTTCTGTTCTTTTCTTTTTGTCCTTTCTTTTGTCTTTGTGTTTATTTAAGTTGCAAAAGTTAAAAATTCCAAAAAGATTTCTCGTCTTAAGTGTTGAAGTGAACGAATTTCTGATTGGCTCTTATGTGCTTTATTGTTGAACTAATGGAAGGACCAAAAATATTTCCCCTCTTCTCTTTTGTACAAATTGTCCAGTAGTAAAGCCTGCAAAACCTATCGATGGAGAACCAAAAGAAGCAGCTAGTAGACGCTGAAGTCGCGTAATCTCGAGTGTGGTTAGGGGCTCAACTGAAGAGGTTGAAGAAGAAGCACAAGGCTATGAATAAAAACTAAAAGAAGTGGGTGTCGAAGTCGTGTAATCTTTGTTCCTCCTCAATCTGGTTTGGCGTCCTTCCCCTGGTTGCAGGTTTTGTGCCACGGACTTGATGTAGCATCCCATGTTCCCTTTGGTGGCCCTTGGCCCCGGTGGCAGGTAGCGTTGTCCACACATCTTGTGGGTTAGACTAATGTTGAGGCAATCGTTAACTAGTAACTACTCGCTCAGCTTGGGAGTAGTGATTAATCATTGAATCGGCTTATTAACTGGATTAATCGGTCAACCACTAGAAGTAAATTCTGTATGGAGGGAAAATCTACATTGCAAATAGGAGGCAAATGGCACCATTTTCTTTTCTCAATAGTTCACAAACATGTATACAACAACAATCATCCATGTGGGCATCAAAAGTCATCAACAAACATGTATACAACAACATTTTTTTGCTAATTTCTACCTGTGTCGCAACTCTGAGAGATGGTGGCCACACGATGACGACAGATAGAGGGAAGGTGACGGCCTCCGCGCTGGGCATCTGAACGGGTCGGTTGTCGGAGGTGGTAGGTCATGAAGGAGGGGAAGTAGCGTCGTGTAGAGGGAGAAGAGGAAGCGACGACACACAGGGGAGGAGGGAATTGGCAGCATGTCGACGAGGACCTGGTCAGTCGCCATCTAGGTCGGGAGGGGATGAGAGGGGCAGGAGGGGTTCTAAACCCTAGCTATTTAGGAGCGGGAGGGTTTGTGGGCCAAATAATTAGGCTTTGTTTGCCCACAAGTTAACAGGCCAGGAGCAATTAATCAGCTTGACAACAGATTAGTCGGTCTAATCGGCCATTTAATTGGCCTGGCAAGTTAATGCGATGAATATGTGTTATTTGAGTCGGCCACCCGATGAGTTGCGATTAATTGGCCAATTAACTGATTAATCAGGTGAATTCTTGAACAGTTGGTTAGACATTGCGGTGCCGACTGCACATGCTCTTGCTTCGCCGATAGCTATTTAGGAGTGGGAGGGTTTATGGGCCAAATAATTAGGCTTTGTTTGCCCACAAGTTAACAGGCCAGGAGCGATTAATTAGCTTGACAACAGATTAGTCGGTCTAATCGACCATTTAATCAGCCTGGCAAGTTAACGCGATGAATATGTGTTATTTGAGTCTGCCACCCGATGAGTCGTGATTAGCCGGCCAATTAACTGATTAATCAGGTGAATTCTTGAACAGTTGGTTAGACATTGCGGTGCGGACTGCCCCTGCTCTTGCTTCGCCGATAGCTATTTAGGACTGGGAGGGTTTATGGGCCAAATAATTAGGCTTTGTTTGCCCACAAGTTAACATGCCAGGAGCGATTAATCAGCTTGACAACAGATTAGTCGGTCTAATTGACTATTTAATCGGCCTGGCAAGTTAACGCGATGAATATGTGTTATTTGAGTCGGCCACCCGATGAGTCGTGATTAACCGGCCAATTAACTGATTAATCAGGTGAATTCTTCAATAGTTGGTTAGACATTGCGGTGCCGACTGCCCCTACTCTTGCTTCGCCGATAGGTGGTGCTTGAGCATTCGGCTATGGCGCCCACCAGGGGAACACAAGTTGTGGGATCGAGACAGCGACAGAGCAACCCGTAGCCAGCATCCCAACTGGACTGACAAGGAGCGAAGCATGCACGAGGGGTGTGGTGGAGGGGGTGAAAAAGCCGTCGGGAGTGGACCGCCGCCGCCATTTAGCTTTTGGACCTGGGGTTGAGCGGTGAGGGGATGGTGACAGGGGAAGCGAGGAAGGCCGGAAGAGGGCATCGAGAGGAGAAAGGCATCATCCACCCTACGCTTGTGCGTTAGCCGCGACAGCGGACAGTTGTGGGCAGATCCGGTGTCTGCATGTGGATCTACTACTCGGGATGACATGACATGCTTGTTGTGTGAGGTGTCACAACTATTGGGTCGTGTGGGTGGGTTTGGAGTCTGTGTTGTGCTCCGGTTAAGCCTTCATGAAGAAACGGACCTAGTGTAGATCAAAAGACACATATTGAAGAGTAATAATATGATCCTGCACTCTGGAGTGCATGAATGCATGAACGAGGCATCAACATTAATATGTTTGGTGAGCTCATGCTTCATATGGTGAGGTGCAATCCTGATAGCACATATATTGTATGGTGTGACAAGAGAAGAGTAATGTAGTGATAGAAAAACCAAAATCGTCAAGGTCGTTAATGAACTACACAGGGTTTGGAGAGAGAGGGAAGTCGTGTGATGTGCTCTGTGTGAGTCTGTGAAATAACTGACCAAGTGTAAATCAAAAGGCACATACTAAAGAGCAATTATCTGATCCTGCACGTTGGAGCACACGAAGGATGCATCAACACCAATATGCTTGGTGAGTTCATGCTTCACAGGGTCGTGCGCAACACTGATAGCATTTGTACTGTTTGACAAGGAAGGCGTAGGCCTAGTGACAAAAACACCAAAATCCTCAAGCAACCGTCGTAACCAAGTCACCTCTGTTGTCAACAGAGTTATAGCTTGCAACTCAGCCTCTGCACTCAAAAGGGAAAAGCGTAGTCTGTTTCTTTGTCTTCCGGGCAATGAGAAAACCATGAAGAAAAACACAGCAAGTAGAAAGGGAATAACGAACTTGAGCATAGGATTAAGAGAGAGACGGGGAGAGGTAGTTCCACAAAGATATTGTAGAACAGGGGGGGGGGGAGGTGACTCAAGTGGATGAAAGTGGAAGCAGAGACAAACTGACTTAGAATGAGAATCTGATATGAAATGTCTGGACGAGTGACATCTAAATAGACAAGACTCCCAACAAGATGACGGCAGCGCGTCAGATACAACAAAGGCTCATTGTCGGAAGCACAAAGGTGGACGTTGAGCTCCATGGGAGTGTCAATAGTGACCTTATCACTAAGAGCATCACAAGTAAGAAGATATTGAATGCACTTCTCTTTGGGAAATAAAGAAGCCACCAGAGGAAGAAGAAACCACAATTCCAAGGAAGTAGCAAAGAGGACCAATATCAAACATAAAAACTATTCACTAAGACGAGCCTTCAAAAAGGCAAATGCACTTAAGAGTTGTTGACAGTGATGGTCGTGTCATTGACATATAGAAGCAATGTTCGACCTTGAGCTGAAAGATGGATATACAATGTAGATCATGAGCATTTGGCAAAAACTAGTCACAGTCATTGCTAAATCAGAACACTCACATCGGGCGATACGGGCTAAAGGCATAGAGATAGCGACGAAGAAAAAGATATCTAGGTGGTGGCTACATGTAGACCTTCTCATGCAACTCATGATTAAGAAAGACATTCTTGACATCAAGCTGAGAGACAGATCAGTGGCGAACAAATATCATAGCGAGAAGTGTGAGAAGAGTGGTCATGTGGGCCATATGAGCAAATGTTTCATCTTAGTCATAGCCATGATCCTGTTGAAAGCCACGGGTCACAAGACGAGCTTTCTTACACAAGAGAACCATCAGTCTAAATCTTGTAGACCCACTTACAAGATACAAGTGATCGGATGAGCATAGGGAGGAAGGGAAATGAGATCCCACGTGCCGGTGCGTTCAAGAGCAGCAATCTCCTCTGCCATCGCACGTCGCTGTTCGGGATGAGCATGGCGTCACGGTATGTCGTATTGAGAAGAGCAGCGCTAGAATACCCATAGCGATCAATATACGGAAGCGGGCGAGCGCAGAAGCCATAAGTAGGTTGCGCTAGAGGCGGTGCATTGCCAACAGAAGGAGATATAATAGTCGAGGAAGATGGCTCATCGAAAGATGACACATTAGAAGAATCCGCAAGATGTGGACGACTAGTGCAGTAAAGAAGCGGATTTGGGGGAATCATCGGGGAAGTCTTAGGGAATGAACGGGGTGGGGAAGCCGCAGGTGACGATGACGTGGGGTCTACGGCAGTAGTACAAGAAGACACATTGGAATGGAAGAGGGCAATACATGAGTTATAGGACGCATCAACACCATTATGGTTGGTGAGTTAATGCTTTTCAGGGTCGTGCGCAATATTGATAGCATTTGTACTGTCTGGCAAGGGAGTAGGTTTAGTGACAAAAACATCAAAATCCTCGAGCAACTGTCGTAATCAAAATCCTCCGTGCGCAATATTGATAGCTTGCAACTCAACCTTTGCACTCAAATTGAAAAGCGCAGTCTGGTTCTTTGTCTTTCCGGCAATGAGAAAACCATCAAGAAAACACATTAAGTACAAAGGGATGAGCGAACTTGTGCATAGGAATAAAAGAGAGACAGTGAGAGGTAGTTCTACAAAGATATTGTAGAACCGAGGGGTGTGTGTGTGTGTGTGTGTGTGTGTGTGTGACTCAAAGTGGATTAAAATGGGAGCAGAGACAAACTGACCTAGAGTGAGAACATGATATGAAATGTCTGGACGAGTGACATCTAAATACAACTCTCAACAAGATGACGGTAGCGCGTCAGATCAAACAAAGGCTCATTGTCAGAAGCACAAAGGTGGACGTTGAGCTCCATGGCAGTGTCAATAGTGACTATCACTAAGAGCAGCGCGAGCAAGAAGATACTAAATGAATTCTCTTAGGAAATAAAGAAACCAAAGAGGACTAATATTAGAGATAAAAACTATTCACTAAGATGAACCTTCAAAAAAGGCAATGCACTCAGAGTTTTCGGCAGTGATGATCATGTCATCAACATATAGAAGCAAAGTTTGACCTTGAGCTGAAAGATGCTATAAAGTGCAGATCATAAGCATTTGGCAAAAACTAGTTGTAGTCACCGCTGGGACAAACACTCAAACCAAACACGAGAGGCTAAAGGCATAGAGAGCGACAAAGACGACAGATCATGCCATCAGGAAAAAATATCTAGGTGGTGGCTATATGTATACCTTCTCATGCAACTCACCATTAAGAAAGACATTCTTGACATCAAGCTGAGAGACGACTAGTGGCGAACAAATATCACAGGAGAAGTGCGTGAAGAGTGGTCATGTGAGCCATATGAGCAAATATCTCATCGTAGTTATAGCCATCTTCATGTTGAAAGCCACGGGTCACAAGACGAGCTTTCTAAAGCAAGAGAACCATTAGAGTCTAAATCTTGTAGACCTACTTACAATATACAAGTGATGGGATGAGCATCGGAGGAAGGAAAATGAGATCCCACATGTCGTTGCGTTCAATAGCAGCAATCTCCTCTGCCATCACATGTCGATGTTCGGAATGAACATGCCGTCACGGCAAGTCGTATTGAGAAGAGCAACGCTAGAATACCCATAGTGATCAATAAGCGGAAGCGGGCGAGCATAGAAGCCATAAGTAGGTTGAGCTGGAGGTGCGTTGTCAATAGAAGGAGACATAGTACTCGAGGGAGATAGCTCATGGAAAGATGACGCATCAGATGAATTCACAAGATGTGGACGACTAGTTTAGTAAAGAAGAGGATGAGGATGAATCACCTGGGAAGCCTTAGGGGACAAATGTGGTTGGGAAGCCACAGGTGACGATGACGTGGGGTCTACAACAGTCGTACAAGAAGACACATTGGAATGGATGGACAAGGGCAATACATGAGTGATAGGTGTATCGTCAAAAGCCAGGAAAGAAATGTCCTCAATGAGAGAGGCCGAAGGAGAGAATTGACGTGGATAGTAAGGATGAGGCTCATCAAAAGTCGCACCTCGAGGAATGCTTATCCGTCGATCGGTACAATCCCAACACTGATAGCCCTTGTGCTCATCACCGTAACCTAAGAAGAAATATTCAATATACTAAGTAGCCAGTTTGAGGGGCAAGAGGAATGTATTAAACGCAACAAAACAAACAAAGCGCTATGTAGCCATGAGAACGACCAAAAAGACACTCGAGAGGAATATCACCCTGCAAAGCAAGGTAGGATGACTGTTGATCATGTAGGTGGATGCAGAAACAACCTCAACCCAAAAGTGAGGTGGAAGAGATGCGTTGATCTTCAATGCACAAGCTGCCTCAAGAAGGTGACGGTGCTTAGCAAACAATTCTGAGCATCAGGACCACGACAAGAGAACTGAGAAAGTGTGCCCTGCTCAGCAAGGAATCCGCCAATGAATGATTGATAAACTCGCAAGCAAAATCTGCATGGAAGACATGGATAGGAGTGGAAAACCGGGTATGAAGCATGGCGGCAAACTTCTTATTGATAGATAAGACCTCACTAGAAGAAAAGCATAAAATATATCCATGTGTGTCAAGAGAAATCATCTATAAAGATAATATAGTAGCGATGTCCTCCTTTTGAGGCAAAGGGACCTTGACCCCAAATATCGAAGTGAACAAGATCAAAAGGACGATGAGACACAATCTCGCTATGAGGATAATGTAACTTAACCTGTTTGCTAAGCCGACAAACTGACAGCCTAAAGACACACCGCCAAAGGCAGATCCAAGAAGACCACGTCGAACTAAGGATGAGAGACTACAACCACACAAGTGACCAAGACGATGATTCCAAAAGAGCCGGTAAAAAGTAACCGAGGCAGAGAGACTGGTGGTGGTGGCAGCAAAGGGAAGGTTAAGCCAGATAAGCACTTAGAGGACCTGGGAATTACAACGTCGAGGGCCAACACCAAGTAGAGCATATGTGTGAGGATTCTAATCAGAACATGAACATGAGAATCTGGAGGTCGAATGGCTGACAAACTGGAAGAATCGTAAGTTATATGAAAATACATCCAGTACCAAGGATCCATGGAGATGTACCTGGTTGTGTAAAAAGTGGTCACTCGGTACAAGAAAAATTAGTAGCAAAACCTGTTGATGTTGAACCAAAAGAAGTCGCTAGTAGATACTAATGTCGCCTAACCTTCGGTATAGTCAGGGTCTCAACTGAAGAGGTTGACAAAGAAGTACTGGGCAACGAAACTAGAAGTACGAAGTAGGTGTTATGTAAAAGATCGAAAACCCAAATGTATTTCTTGTTCTTCTTGTTTGTCTTCATTTGGTTTTTGATCTCTTTCTTTTGTGTTCTTTATGGTTCTTTTCCTTCTTATTGTTTCTTTTGTTTATTTGTTTGCTTTTACAAGAAACCACAAAACATTTCTTTCTCCCTTTTTTCTTTTGAAGTTCTTTGAGAAAACAACAAAAATATTTCTTCGTTCTTTTTGCTTTTTCTTTGGAAGTTTATCTGATTGCCTCTTTGTTGAAACTTTGGAAATCTTGTATCTTTGCTTGTCTCTTTGCATTATTGTTTGCGTTCTTTGAGAAAACCAAAAAATCCAAAAATACTTCAGTGGTGTTTCTCTCAGTTCTTTGCCTTTTATTTTTCAAAAAATCCAAAAATATTTCTCTTTCATTTTTCATTTGTTTTCCTTCGTTTGCTTTTGATTGTTCTTATTGGCTTTTCTCGCTGTTTCTTTTTGTTGTTTCTTTCGTCTTTGTGTTTAAGTTGCAAAATCCAAAAATTCAAAAAGATTTCTTGTTTGCATCTTATTGAGTCTTGAGTGTTCAAAGTGTTCTTTTTTTTCTTTTTTCTTCCTATTTTTCTTTTGTATGTTTCTTTGTTGTTTTTAGAAACCCCAAAAGATTTCATTGTGCTTTTGTTCTTTTGATGTTCTTTGAGAAAACAATAAAGATATTTCCTCGTCCGTTTTGCTTTTTCTTTGGAAGTGTATTTTGCCTCTTTGTTGAAACTTTGAAAATATTTTATCTTTTCTTGTCTTTACACTCTTGTTTGCCTTCTCTGAGAAAAAAAAATTCCAACAATATTTTTGTTGTGTTTCTTTTAAGTTCTTTGTCTTTTATCTTTTCAAAAATCCAAAAACATTTCTCTTTCGTTGTTCGTTTGTTCTCTTTTGGTTGTTCTTTTTGGCTTTTCTTTGCCGTTTTTTCTTTTCATCGTTTCTTTTGTCTTTGTGTTTAAGTTGCAATACCCAAAAATTCCAAAAAGATTTCTCTTTTGCCCTTATTGAGTGTTAACTATTTGAGATGTTATTTTGTTTTTTTCTTCCTATTTTTCTTTTGGATGTTTGTTTGTTGTTTGCTTCTAATAGTAACCCCCAAAGATTTCTTTGTCCTTTTGTTCTTTCGAAGTTCTTTGAGAAAACAAAAAAATATTTTCTCGTTCGATTTGCTTTTTCTTTGAAAGTTTATTTGATTGCCTCTTTTGTTGAAACATTGAAAACATTTTATCTTTGCTTCTCTTTACGCTCTTGTTTGCCTTCTTTGAGGAAAAAAAGTTGCAAAAATATTTCTGTTGTGTTTCTTTAAGTTCTTTTTGCCTTTTATGTTTCTAAAATTCCAAAAAATATTACTCTTTCGCTGTTCTTTTGCTTTCTTTTGGTTGTTCTTTTTGGCTTTTCTTTGTTATTTTCTTTTTGTCGTTCATTTCATCTCTGTGCTTAAGTTGCAAAACCCAAAAACTCCAAAAGATTTCTCGTCTGCGTCTTATTGAGTGTCAATTGTTTGAAGTGTTCTTTTTGATTTATTTTTCTTCCTATTTTTTCTTTTATTTGTTTGTTTGTTGTTTTCTTTTAAAATAAACCCTAAAATATTTCTTTGTCCTTTTGTTCTATTGAAGTTCTTTGAGAAAACAACGAAAATATTTGCTCGTTTATTTGCTTTTTCTTTGGAAGTTTATTTCATTGCCTCTTTGTTGAAACTTTGAAAACATTTTATCTTTGCTTCGCTTTACGTTCTTGTTAACCACTTGAGAAAAAACCAAAATTCCAAAAAATATTTCTATTGTGTTTTTTTGTTTTTTTCCTTTGATGTTTTCGAAAATCAAAAAATATTTCTCTTCCGTTCTTTTGTTTTCTTTTGGTTGTTCCATTTGGCTTCTCTTTGTTTTCTTTTTGTCCTTTTTTTGTCTTTGTGTTTAAGTTGCAAAACCCAAAAATTCCAAAAAAAGTTCTCGTTTGCGTCTTATTGAGCGTTAAGTGTTTGAAGTGTTCTTTTTGATTTTTATCTTCCTATTTTTCTTTTGTTTGTTGTTTGCTTTTAAAAGGAACCCCAAAAGATTTCTTTGTCGTTTTGTTCTTTTGAAGTTCTTTGAGAAAAGAAAAAAAATTCTCGCTCTTTTTTTGAAAGTTTATTTGATTGCCTATTTGTTGAAACTTTGAAAATCTTTTATCTTTGCTTCTCTCTGCGTTCTTGTTTGCCTTTCTGTTGAAAAAGAAAACAAAAATTCCAAAAATATTTCTGTTGTGTTTCCTTGAGTTCTTTGCCTTTTATGTTTATGAAAATCCAAAAATATTTCTCTTTCGTTTTTCTTTTGTTTTCTTTTGGTCGTTCTTTTTGGCTGTTCTTTGTTGTTTTCTTTTTATGGTTTCTTTCGCCTTTGTGTTTAAGTTGCAAAACCCAAAAATTGCAAAAAGATTTCTTGTTTGCGTCTTATTTAGTTGAATTGTTGTTTGGATCACTCTTCGAACCTCCTAACTGTTTGGATGTTAATCCCACTTGATTACTTTATTTTTTTTATCAAATTTTAGTCCTTGAAGATTCTCACTTGGATTATTTGAGGTTCTCTAGAAACTTGGATTATCACATATGTCCAAGCATTCACAACTTATCTGTTTATTAATCTTCGTTTGTATGATCTCTCCTATTTAATTTCTTCTTTGTCTACGTTTTCAACAATTCTGGTTTGCATTTGTGTCCTTTTGCCTAGAAATTTGGATTATATGTCTTTACGGGAGTGTCTTCACGATGAGTTAGGATTATAGTTATCCTATTTCTTTTCTTTTCTTCAGGGTTTAACTTCGTCATGAATTCTGATTTGGATTTGTTGGTGTTCTTTGAAAATTGGAATTATAGGGTTGGTAGACTTCGATGATCTCGTTTTGGTATGTATGTGTGTTTTCTTTGGATGCCACAGAAACGGAGGGTAGTAGTCACGTAGAGATGAACCAATGGTTAGAGAGGTTTTGTTTTTGTTAATGGCTAATTTGACTTCGAGATCTCATTTTGGTATGTATGTATGTCATCTTTGGATGCCACAGAAACGGCGGGTAGTAGTTCCGTAGAGATGAATCAATGGCTGGAGTGGTTTTGTTTTTGTTAATGGCTAATTTGATTTATTATGGTTCAACGGTTTTTATTATTTGGTCAGATCTTCTTGGATGATGTTTTGGTGTTGAACTGGAGTTTGATTATTTGGATTATAATCCCTTTTGATTACTTCTTGTTTGCATAGTATAATTTAGTCCCTTATGATTCTTACTTGGATTATTGGTGGTTCTAAATATGGCTTGGCGGGAGCAACTTATTTGTTAATCTATTTTGGATGAACTATCTTTATTTAATTTGTTCTCAGCTTTCACCTTGTATGTATCCCTTGCATATGTAGGGTTGGGTACTCCGATATGCATAGAGATTAGGTTCTTCAAGGGCATCATCATATTCTTCACCTTCTAAAGATTCATCTTCCTCTTCGCTGTCGCCATCGTCATTTTCCTCCTCTTCAGGCGGTGCGGCGGTCTTCCCCTTGGTAGGAGGAGCGCGGCGAGCTGCAATCACCTTCACTGGCTCCAGCTCGAGCAGTGCTGCCATCGCTGGGCTCAGAGCTTTTGCCCGAGCAGCAGAGGCACGGATAGGAAGGCGGCGAAAGCCACGAACTATTACAAACATCAACAAGTCAAGGTAGGACGAAGAAGAGATGAAAAGCCACTATGAATCTTAAGGCCACACGGCCCTCGGCTCAAGAACACTTACATCACTTGAGGGCTAGCAGCGCTAAAAGGCTCCATTACGACAGTGAGCGGAATTTTGTTTGACCCTCTTAGGGTGTCGATGCGGGCTCGCAGCTCGTTGTTGCTGAGCTCTCATGTCGTTGCTTGAGTCGGATCTTAAGGCCCCATGCAAAGATACATGGGGTGAGCCCGAATGGCTGGACTCGCTGCTCGAGTCACGTCTTCAAGACTTGCTCCCCGGTCAGCCTACGGTCGATCAGGCTCTCCACCGCGTCGATCAGCCCCCGGGCGTTGCTGGATGTCTTCTTCATCGGCTTCCAAGATCTCTCAGACACTTGGGTGGCTCATTGATGAAGGGTGTCAGATCTCCCGCGAGCCCCGAAGCATTGAACCAACCCTTATGCCAGTTGCAGACTGACTTCGCCAAAGCAATCTTGAAGTAGTCCGATTCAAGCCGGAGCTGGAGGTTGGCGCCTTCAAGGTCGCGGATATCATCGCCATTCTTCTGGACCTTCACCAGGAAGTAGTATCAAAACAACTTGAAGTTCGGGTTCGTCCCAAGGAAGCATTCGCAAAGGGTGATGAAGTTGGCGATGTGGAGAACGGCGTTGGGTGTCAAATGATGCAACCGACACCCTTAGGAGAACAAAAGCCCACACACAAAGCTGTCCCGCGGGAAAGCCAAACCTCGACAAAAGAACTGCTTGTGCAACACTCGCTTGTGCCGGCTGGTGCCAGGATGGCCACGGTACCCGCCGTCCTCCATTGAAGTACCTCCCAAGGCAGCAGAAAGTCGTCTTGAACCAACACAATGGAGAACCACTTGCCTGTGGTCTCGCCCGCCTCCTCGTTGGCGGAAGAGTTGTCCTTCCGCTCGTCAACGGTGGTGGCGTTGGGAATGGTCCGACCACGACCTCGACCGCGGTCTCCTCGCACCATCAGCGGCTCACTTGGGTGGAGAAGGAAAGAAAGGGAGGGCTCGAGGAGCAAGAGCTTGCGACAATGACGGTTCCGACAGGGGAGGGAGAAGCAGTAGCGGGATCTGCGAGAGGAACAGAGGAAGTGGGGAAATGTCTCTCTCTCCCCTCTTTATATCCCACCGGGAAACCCAAGCAACGGCTTCGGTAGGTCGACATGTGCCCCATTTCCTTCGCGGTTTCCCACTACGCAGGATGTGGGCGCGGAGATCTAGGCATTATCATCATGATGCAGCGGTCAAAGCGAAACCGACTGGCCATCTCCCTATCTTTTTTGATAGTGATGACGGGATGTGACAAAGCGAGTGGCAGCGACGCCTAGGTTCCTATGGCTAGCAATAAATGATTTGAGGAAGACTTGCCACCGGAGGCCGTTCAGCCATGAAGCTGCAAAGACGCGACGCCGGAGGCCATGCAGCCGTGAAGCCGCAACATTGCAAAGACGCAGGCCGCCAAGCCGTGAAGGTGAAAGATGCAAAGCCGCTAGATCGCGGCACCACAAAATCAGGAGCTACGAAGCCACAGAGATGCGTCGCTGGGGGACGCGCAATAGCCAAGTACATATATTTTGAGGTCGGGCTACCGAGAGCTAGACTGTCTCCATCACTGAAAAAGAGCCTGCTTGGATTTCGTTCTCAAGGCAGCAAGACTCCACAACTCCAGACAAGCTCGGCCGCTACTGACAGTACAATATACCAAGGGTGGCCCGTCCGCCGGGAAGCTCGAGACTTGGCTGGCTTCAGGGCCCAAGAGGCCTAGCGGCATCCTTACCCAGCGATCGGTCCAGGGGTCTAGGCTTGGAGATAAAATTTGTCCTTGGCGTGCAAGCCAAGAAGCTCTCACAGTGAGGTCAGTTAGAATCCCTATCAACCCTAGCTCTCATCCCCTTTATAAGGCGAGGCTAGGGGTAGTTTGAGGCATCTGTTCCATTGCTCAGACCTTGGTAGCATTCATCATCCTCCACTTGTAACCCCCTCGCATGAGGTGCTCCCACATCAATCCAAAACAAAGCAGGAGTAGGGTATTACCTCGATCATGAGGCCCTGAACCTGGGTAAAACTCCCGTGCGAACTCCCTTTACTTCCGACTACGGTCTGCACCCTAACTGGGTCACTGACTGTTTTCTGCACCATCACTGGTACTCTGGTAGTGAGTTGGAATCTGTTTAAATCGTTTGGTTTGCGATATATCTCTCTAGGTTCGGTCCATTATATGTACCCTTGATCCCCGTGTTGGTCTTCTGCACCTGTCGGTTGCACGATATATTTAGGAGGTTTGGTCTCGTGGGCAAACCTTTGCTCTTTAACCGAGTCAGGTCAGTGCCTTTTCGGTGGTTTGTTCGATTCATTTGTGTTGGCCTCCATGCATTGGTTGCAGGATTGAATCTGGTATGTGGAGATCATGTCGAAGGGGGTTTGAGGAAGGTCCGATTTGAGTTCATGAGTTCCATCATTCATCATATAATAGGAGGTGGATTCAGTGTCCTGATTGATTCTTATTGTAGTAGTTGATTGTCTGTATGTTCTTCTTTAGTTGCAGTAGAAGCAGGAGGGTAGTAGTTCTGCAGAGATGAATCAAAGCTGGAGAGGTTTGGTTTCTGTTCATGGCTGATTTGATTCGTTACGGTCAACTGTTATTTTCATTTGGTCAGATCTTCTCGAATTTGTGAACTACTCATCAACCTAGAACTTCGTGATTGTTTGGATGATATAATCACTTCTCGATTCAGCTTCTTCATTTGCACAGTACTCCCTCTGTAAAGTAATATAAGAGCGTTTAGAATACTAAAGTAGTGATCTAAATGCTCTTATATTGTCTACAGAGGGAGTACAATTTAGTCCATGATTATTCTTACTTGGATTGTTGGTGGTTCTCCAGAAATTGGGATTATATTATTTGCTGCATGGCCATCATCTTTTTGGTTCGGTTTTGGTGTGGACCAGTTGGTTATTGGGTGAACAAATTTCACAAGGAGTAACATTTTTCACTCAACCTTGATATGAGAAGTGTTAGTTTCATACTACTGCCCTATTTGGTTTAGATAATTCAGTTCCTCTATTTGGTGCCAGTTGCCTCCAGTAAAAAAAATTGTGTTCAAAGCTAGCAAATATTATGCAACTTAACTAAAAAAAATCAGTTGATTAATCTCTTTTCAACCTTAACATAGAAGATTGTGATATTTGTTTGATTAAACCTGTGAAGAAAATTCAGGTTCGTACAAATTTTTGTGTAGATACTCTTTGCTGCTTGACCATGATCTTTTTTGTTTGGTTTTGGTGTACACTAGTTGGTTATTGTGGGGACAAATTTTATAAGTAACATTTTACACTAAAACTTGATTCAGATAGTTCAGTACCTCTACTTGGTGCAATTGGACACCAGTACCTTTTTGTGTGTGTTCAAAGCTAGTTAAAACTATGGAACTTAAATATACGAATCGTTGATTAATCTCTTTCAAGCCTTACCTGAGAAAATTGTGATTTCTGTTTGGTTTAGCCTGTGAACAAAATTCAGGTTCCTACAATTTTAAATTAATCTAGTTTCTGCATGTGAGCTGTATTGTTTTCAGGTTTTGTACATGACTTGTATTATTGGTCTTGTTATTTTTTATGTTGGAGAAGTCTGAGATTTAGATTGTTGATCTGCTTCCTACAGATCTCTTTGTCACGAAATGTACTGGTGGTCTTTAATCTGTTTTGCACAATGCACAGATGTTGGTGTCCATAGTGCTTACTACATGAACATGATATTTGGAGTCTTAGTTTAGGGGAGTGCTAATCTGATCATGCTTGGAAAAGGGATATCATGATAGGTTTTGTTAGCCTGGGGCTTGTCTGAAACTGGTGTAGTCCTGTAAATACAAAAGTAAAAAGTGTTGAATGGGAACAGTAGTAGGTGTCATTGTCATCTGGATTTATCAGTCTGTAGTGTACACCTGGTAAAAGATGGTCTGAACTCTGAAGCTAGTAGAAACTACTGGTTCCACATTTCTTTTCTTGATTCAGATAATTCAGTTCGTTCATTTCGTAACATTTTGCCGCTAGTACAAACTACTGAACATACGCCATCCCTGCCACGCCCGTGCCGCCCCGCCTCTTCCGACTCTGGCGGCAGGTCGGCGGCAACCGGCGGAGGTCTGAGCACGACAGTAACAACGATGGAAACTGCACAATCTCAGAATGCAAGTCCTGTCTCTCGACTCCCCTCCTGAAATTTGGCGTGTTACTTTCTCGATCATGGATTCATGCTGCTGATATCCTGATACAGAGAAGCTCAACAGCAAAAATGGTCAATGAGTAATAAGCCTTGTTTTTTGCCTTGCTGTTTCCTGCACATGCGGTGAGCTTATTCAGCACGTGGACTTTGAATCAATAAGGCTGATTGGAGTTGAAATGAATTTGAATCAGGAATAGGATATAGTGTAGGCTTAGTCTTGGACCATATATGCACGCAGCTCGTGCATTTCTACACTTAGTCCTAACTTTTATTAACCTGTACAGTCCTAACTCCAATATATACTTGGATTCTGTAGAGCAACGATAACTCGTCTGCCTACTAATTCTGCTCCCGTAACAACGCTTTGCTGTAATTATGCATATCAAGTGCTCCACATACATAGTATTCTGGATGGTAGTATATTTCCTGGACCTTTTTCCCCGATTTATAATGATCTAAAATGGTTTGCATATTAGGTTTTTAAATGGACGAAATGGAATTCTTTTTGGATGGATATAGCATGGCCTACGTGAGAAGGAAGTATTCATGTGCGACAGAAAAAGCTGCTTTGTTTGTGCCTTTTCGTTTTGTGGGCTCTTTGCAGTTGCAGGGACAGAGGCACTAAGCATCTTAGTTTTAAAATGTATCTTGTTTGCGTAGTTGCAGGGTTTCATCCTTTGGTTTTAATTATCTGAACACAGTGCAGATTTTAGGTAAAAATAACACCCGTATGATATAGATAATGGCTTCATTGGAAAAACATTGTAACCCTGTATATGATTTATTTTATATCCTGCATGTTTTAATTTTAACAGTTTTGAGTCGGTGCAGATTAGTTCATAAGATGCAGTATGCATCAGCGTTATCTTGAAAGAATGTGAAATTGTTATGCTTTGTACTGCAGGCCCACTGCAGGCCCTAGTTGTTGCTCCTTGGAAAATAACCTTAATGCTCAATTGAAGTCCTTCAAGTTACTGGTTGCCAATCTGTAATGTTAAAGATAATAAATAAAAGTTGGGCGTGCTATTAGAGCTTCATCCACTTGGAAAAACATCTGAAACACAGAGTCTGTCAAATAGTATAGCACTTGTTTAAGGCTAGTTGTGCACTACTTTGGTGAGATTACATGGGTTATCTGGCACATACAGTTTGCCCTTCTGTTCTTGCATCAAGTAGCAGCTCTTGCAACACCACACATTTTGATCACTGTTTCACGTCTACTTTTTACTCCTTTTAAGTTTGGAAAAAAATCATGGTTCAGTTAGTTTTAGGTCAGGAATCTATGAAACACTTAGACATTAATTTAAAGGCTGATTACGCAAGGCGCTACTCTTTTAAAGACTGGGAGCCTTATGCATACTGGAGCATTGCTAACATATGTTTTGATGATGTTCATCACTAAACACTTGATCTTGCAGGCTTGTGGTCAGCTTGACTGGTTTTAAACAATGGCGGAATGCTTGGCTTCGATATTTGGTACAGAGAAAGACAGTATCAACTGTCCATTTTTTTACTTCAAGATTGGAGCTTGTCGTCATGGCAATCGCTGCTCCCGCATCCATAACAGGCCAACCATGAACATGTATCAGCGCTCTGATATGATTACCCCTGGTCAATCTATGATTACCCCAGGCCAACCATGAACACGTTCAAGCTCCAATCGACACACACACACGCTTGGCAAAATGCTCAATTTCGACCCAGATTGTTCAGGGCTGGCACTATCAAGTTGTCACCAATCTATTTCTTGTACCCTTAGTGTTTTTTATGTTAATCTGACTGTTTTACTTGTTCAACAGCCTCGCTGTTCCGCACAGACACTCCTCTTTTAATCTGGTACCACTTATAAGTTGTAACAGCCGCAAAGACTAGTTCAACATTCATGAGGCATCTTCAATAGAGTTAGATGCCTCATGAATGCTGAAAGTTCTACCCAAGTTCTTCATGGATCAGTTTCCTGTACCCTCTTGTGTTTTTCTTATGTTAATGTCACTGTTTTACTTGTTCAACAGCGTCGTCGTTCCTCCCAGACATCCCTCTTTTAATCTGTCTCTAGAGAAGAAAAGGGGATGATCACGTAGTCAAATATATTACTGGTGAGTAGCATATTGCTGAACATTTTGCACAGATTATTAGTTTAACAATCGGTAGCTTTTCTGCAGCTGCAGAGATAGTATTGGCCGCTGTACCTGACAAGTCCCATTGACCATGTCTCTTCCAAGTATTTGTCAACTCCTCCCCTCGTCCGTATTGAAAAGCGAAGTACGCGGATTGTATGAACTGGTATCTTCCTCTTCCCTGAGAAGGTTGCAGGAAGCTACAGGAACCATTTAGCCATGACAAAGCCCAATACGAGCAGCCTGCCGAACTTCTTCTGCATAGCTTGTGCAGCTGTTGTCATCCTAGGCACAACCTGCAGTTGCTTGCAATTCACTTACCCCAACTTCAACGCAAGCAACAGGGATGATTTCAGCTTCAGCGCTGGCTCAGCAATCTCCAACAACTCCCTGCAGATCACGCCGAACGCCGGCAACATGAGCCACCGGTCGGGGAGAGTGGTGTACGCCAAGGAAACCCTCAAGCTGTGGAACAGCAAGCGCACGGCGCTCACCTCCTTCAGGACAGTTTTCATGCTCAACATCCTCCCACAGAACGGGACTGGAGAAGGTATGGCCTTTGTGCTCACCAATAATCCGTCGTTGCCCAGCAACAGCAGCGATCAGTGGCTGGGCGTGTGCAACAACCGGACAGACGGCGCGAAGACGAACCGTTTAGTAGCCGTGGAATTCGACACGAGGAAGAGCAATGAAGATGACCTTGACGACAACCATGTCGGCATCAACATCAACAGCATCAAATCTTTTCGGCAGTACACGCTTAATAATCTCTCCATCTTCCTCTCAACTGGGTCAGATGTATGGGTCAGTATCAGGTACCACGGTGCATTACAGCTGCTTCAAGTATTTCTAGTTCAGTACAGCATCCGTGGGCGGCATCTTTTCCAGGGAGATACGTACATTGATCTGTCACAAGTTCTGCACGATAACGTATATCTGGGATTCACAGGTTCCACGGGCGACGCCACACAACTGAACCAGGTAAAGTCCTGGAACTTCACCACGGTAGACAATGATGTCAAAGTTAGAAAAGGGCATTGGAGAAAGGTGCTTTTGGCTCTCGTTACATTGCTTGTGCTTTCTATAAGTTTGTTTGCTGGGCTGCTCATGTGGAGAAGGCTGACGCGGCGGAGAAGACTCGCCTGCCGCAACCTGGAGAAGATGATCGACGCACATGGTCCGGTCAAATTTAAGCTCGGAGAGCTCAGGCGTGCGACTGCCAACTTCAGTCCTACCCGCAAGCTCGGCAGAGGAGGCTTTGGCACCGTTTACCTTGGATACGTGGATAGGATGAACTTGGAGGTGGCCGTCAAGCGGGTGTCGATGGACAAGCAGGCCGACACCAACCGGGGAGAGAAGGAGTTTGTGGCGGAGGTGAACACGATCAGCAAGCTGTCGCACCGGAACCTTGTCAAGCTGATCGGCTGGTGCCACAAGAAGGGCGAGCTGCTCCTCGTCTACGAGTACTTCCCCATGGGCAGCCTGGACAAGCTCCTCTACGCTGGAAGAAAGGACCGCATCGTCGTCGTCACGGACGACCACCCAGGAGCTTACCTGGGAATGGCGGTACAAGATCATTTGCGGCGTAGCATCAGCACTGGACTACCTGCACCACGGGAGCAGCAAGCGGATCCTGGACAGGGACGTCAAGGCCAGCAACGTGATGCTGGATGCGGAGTACAACGCGCGGCTAGGGGACTTCAGCCTCGCCCGCGTCATCCAACACGACGGCGTCACACGCCACTCCACACAGGTCGTGGCGGGGACCCGCGGCTACATGGCGTACGAGAGCTTCTTCACCGGCCGCGCCAGCCTCGACACGGACGTGTACGCGTTCGGGGTGTTCGTCATGGAGGTGGTCAGCGGGAGGAGCCCCAGCAACGCCGTGCAGCACCAGTACGTCCACGACAGCGACCACCGTGGTGAGGAGGAATACTCGGGTGGCGGGGGAGCGCGGCACCCCTTGCCGATGCACATCGTGGACTGGATGTGGTGGCTCTACGGTGGAGGGAAGGCCTTGCATGCGCCGACCCTTTGCTCGGCGGCGAGTTTGACTAGGCGCAGGTGGACTGTGCGGTGAGGCTGGCGTTGGCGTGCTGCCACCCAAACCCGAGGGAGAGGCCGTCCATGAGGACGGCGGTGCAGGTGTTGATCGATGGTGCCCCGGCGGTGTTGATCGATGGTGCCCCGGCGCCGGAGCCGCCGGTTAATAAGCCTGCGTTTGTTTGGCCTCCGGGCGGCAATCAGCGGGAGATGGAGCTGCCGGACGTCGGGTTGCTGACTTGCTGTTCACGGGAAGGGCTAGGCAGCACACCAGTTTCTGCTCCTTGACCTCCACTTCCCTCACGGGGAGGTGAGCTTCGTGGAGAGCTGTACTATGATTGTACCGCTGAATGTTGGCTACGATGTTTTGTGAAGTTGCAGATTGTACCGCTGAATGTTTGGCTACGATGTGCTTCGATAGCTGAATGTTTTTTTTTTCTGGTCATGCCTATGTGAATGTAGAGCAAGTTGAGATGAAGAGGAAACGAGACCTCCTTCCATTTTGGGGGAGCCGAGATGGGAAGGCAAATCCACAAAGATCTGCTGAAAGAGAAACAAGAGGAGGAGGAGGAGGAATGGAAGGAAGTGGAAATCAATTGCCTTCGAATTCAATTCCATCTGAGAATGCACCGCTTCATCCCTCGACCCCAACTGCAAAGTGAGACACAAGGAAAATGGTCCTGGGAATTGCAGTAAGGAAATGTTCGATGATGCCGAGCTACTTCCACATGATCCTGGCAAAAGGATACCTATCTCTATGCATTCTATCAATTTTCAAGAAGCTGTTCAGAGAAGTTATGTCCTCAATGGCCCATGCCAACTCTGTCGCCATTTCTTTCTGGTAAGGAAATATCAATTGAAAAACGCTTCTTCAGCACTAGTTGGTATCAATGGTGCAATCGAATTGAATATAGTTTTTCTAAGGATGCCACATTTTTGTCTGTTATTTGTTCAAAAAGAAGGGGTTAACTGCAAGGGCTGAAATTTCTGCTAGAGGATATACAAATTGTAATAGATATGACTTGTTTGAAAGTCATGTCAGTGTTATAACAAGTATTCATAAATCAAACTCAAGAGAAATAGTCTGTTAAACCGAGAACATTAATTCCTCAAGCTCTACTTCCAGCAAAAGAAAAAAGATCTCAAGCTCTACTCCTGCAGCTGTAAGTTTGGCGACCTAATTAGATCAAAATCCTTGGGATCCCACGAAGCCACAATAAGTCAATGAACATACGAAGAAAGGCACTATCGCAGCAGCCGAGGTAAATAACAGCAGATCAACCGACTCATTGAAAAGTGCCCTTATGGCAGGCTTACTTACATGTCGTGTACCTCGGTTGTTGGCCACCACCCAATCGGCCATGGTAGTATTTCATGACGAGAAATGAGCTCTTTAAGGGTGCGTTTGGTTCGAGAACGAGGTGGAATGGAATGTCATGGTTCCGTTCCATTAGAATAGGTCGGTTCCGTTTCTGTGTTTAGTAGCGACAATTAGGTGGAATGGAACGGTTCTGTTTTGGTGTTTGGTTGAAGTGATAAAATGGAATGAATTTGAATCAAAAAGTTGTTTTAAATATGAATTGTGAGATTACCTCTCACACATAGCCTTTTACATTTGAACACACATGCCAAAATTCATGAGTTAAACTTCAAGTATTTTCAGAAATAAATCTGCTGTTAGTATTCTAATTGTAGAGAACTGAAGTACAAAACAACAACAAAGAGTGTAGATAACCAGAAAGAGGAAGCTTCCAAAACTGCTCTTACGGCTGGACGTAGCTTCACCGCTGATTGTTGCTCGCTGCCACACAACCAAAGAACTCACACCGCAGCTATTGGAGAAGGCCTGCGAGCGGACTAGTAGCACAACTGTGAGCTGGAGGAGGAACTTGATGGTGCCCTGCGTCATGAGCGGTGAGGTCTAGTCGAGGAGACCTACGACAAGGAGGTCGACGGTGCTGCACATCCTCGCCTTCACCAAGCACAGATGGAACAGGTCCTTCAGCAGCTGGTGCTACCCGCGCCGGCCGCCGTCGACCGCCTCCCAGGCTGCCGCCGATCTGCAACGGCGCCTCAGATCGGGATTCGGGAGGGATGTCCTCCAGCAGCTGGTGCCACCCGCGCCGGCCGCCGTCGGCCGCTTCTCCGGTTGCCGCCGGTCTCCTCCAACGACGCCTCAGATCGAAAGGGGGAGAGAGATGAGAGGTAGCGGTGCTGAAAGCGAGTCGGGGAAGGGTGGGTGAGAGCGAGCGCTGCGAGCCGTTCCCTGTCGTTCCACCCATTTGGAGGTACTGGTTCGTTCCGCATATTGAGCAAATATACCGTTCCCGGGAACGAGTGGGTTCCAATTCCATCGACGAACTAAACACGAGAACGAGCTCCTGGAACGGAACCGACCCATGCCGTTCTAGTTGATGATAGAAACCAAACACACCCTAAGATCACGATTTTGCGCCAATAAAAGTTGGACATGTAAGAATGGTGATTTGTTTTTTCTTGATTTCATGTGCTATATTTTTTAGATGAAAGGGGGTGTAACTGCTGAAATTTGAGATGGGCTCTAAGGGCCCATGTGGGTTATATGGCACTAGGTGTAGTGGGAAGTTTAGTCTCACCCCGGAAGTGGAAGAGGAGTTGGACCTCCTTATAAGGGTTTCTCTTCTACATGCTATTGGAGCTTGAGAAGAGAAGAGGCCCTCGCGCACTCCTCCTCCGTCGTCCGATCGTGGGCTGTCACGGACTCGACGTGGGTCGAGCCCATGTTTCTCCACGCGGCTGTGCCTATATAAGTGTGCGGTGTCTCCTAACCCTAGCCGCCACGAACAGATCACATCCTGCTCCACGCGCACTCTCTGAAACCACGCCCTTCTGGTTCGGTGAGGGGCGAATAGGTTTTTGGGCAGCGATTACGCGACTACTCGCTTCCGATCGTCTAATTCCTCTACGTCCGCGTCGCCTTCATCATCACCATGTCCACCTACGCCGCTGCTGCCACCAACGCCGCGGCCTCTGCATGGCCTACTGGAGGGTATAACTCGTTTATCCCGCTCCTACTGTTATCTGTTTTAGCCATGCTAGCGTTATACGTAGATCTGTCTGCAATTAGCGTAGTATGTGCTTGCTTGACTGAATATCAGTACGAGTTTATTTGTGTCAATGCCATGCTAGTGATTTACTCGTGGATTAATTTAATCGAGAAATTATCTATTTACTCAACAATCCAAAAACCTATTATGTGTAGGAATTTTTCGGCAAGTGGCTTTGCCGCTGCACTGAAATCGGATAAGTTTACCGGTACGTATTTTAAGCATTGGCAGACTAAGACCACTTTATTGCTCACGACTATGAACGTGTTCTAGGTCACCGGTGTCTCCACGGGAACGGTTGCTCCTGAACAGGAGAAGGCGTTCAAGGAGGCCATCGTTGTGTTTCTCGGAGCAGTTCTTAGCGTGATCGGAGATAAACTGGTCGACGCATATTTACATGTGCATGTCGCCAAGGACTTGTGGGAGGCGCTCGAATCTAAGTTCGGGGCCGCCGATGCCGGGAGCGAGATGTATATTATAGAGCAGTTCCACGATTACAAGATGGTTGAAAACCGTCCTGTATTGGAGCAGGCTCATGAGATAATATGCATTGTTAAGGAGCTTGAGCTTCTTAAGTGCGAGTTACCAGGCAAGTTTGTCGCGGGCTGCATAATCGCTAAGCTCCCTAATTCCTGGAGGAACTTTGCCACCACTCTGAAACATTAGAGGCGCGAATTCTCTGTGGAGGATGTCATTGGCCATCTGAGTGTTAAGCAGAATTCAAGGGCGAAGGACTCGCACGAAAAAGGGGCCGAAGGAACTTCTGTTGCCAACATGGTGAACCAGAGGAACCATAACTCCCACAAGCCCAAGGGAAAGAACGGTGTCCAACACAATACCGACTTTAAGAAGAAGGGTAAGAAGACCTTCAAGAAGAACAAGAAGGACGAGGGCTGCTTTACTTGTGGTTTGGTTGAACATTGGGCCAACAAGTGCCCAAAGAAGTACAAGAAGCCAGGACAGGACTCCAAGTCTGCCAACATGATTGTGGGCAACAATGAGAATGGTGCATCTGGGTACGGTAATTTATTTACTGTTTTTTTCAGTGTTTCGGCCTACCGATTGGAGGGTGGACACAGGTGCAGGTGTTCATGTGTGTGCTGACGTTTCATTGTTCACTTCTTACCAGGTCACAGGCCACGGGTCCGTATTGATGGGGAATGACGCGAGTCCTTCTGTTCATGGTGTTGGCACAGTCGATCTGAAGTTTACTTCGGGAAGGATCGTGCAGCTGAAGAACATGCAACATGTCTCCGCCATCAAGAAGAACCTCGTTAGTGGCTCCCTTCTATGTAGAGAAGGGTTTAAGTTGGTTTTCGAGTCTAATAAATTAGTTGTTATGAAATATGGACTCTTTGTTGGAAAAGGTTATGAGAGCGAAGGGATGTTCCGCCTTTCCCTCGCAGATTTTTGTAATAAAGTCATGAACCATATTCATTCGACTGTTAATGAATCTGAAGTTTGGCATTCACGTCTTTGTCACATTAGTTTCGGTGTTATGACGCGGCTAGCCAAGTTGGATTTAATCCCGAGTTTCACTTTAGCCAAAGGTTCTAAGTGCCTTTCATGTGTGCAAGCTAAGCAACCTCGCAAGCCTCACAAGGCCGCGGAGGAGAGACACTTGGCACCATTAGAACTCATGCATTTTGATCTTTGTGAGATGAATGGTGTGTTGACTAAAGGTGGAAAGAAATACTTCATGACATTGATAGATGATTCCACTAGATATTGCTATGTGTATCTGTTAAATACTAAAGATGAGGCTCTATGCTATTTTAAAATCTATAAGGCAGAAGTTGAGAATCAACTTGAAAAGAAAATTAAACGAGTCCGATCAGATCGTGGTGGAGAGTACTTCTCGAGTAAGTTTGATTCCATTTGTGCGGAACACGACCTTATTCATGAGAGGACGCCTCCCTATTCACCCCAGTCAAACGGGGTTGCTGAGCGGAAAAACCGTACTCTAAATGATTTGGTTAACGCCATGTTAGATACATCGGGTTTGTCTAAGACATGGTGGGGGGAGGCTATATTGACGGCATGTCATGTCCTGAATAAAGTTCCGACATAGGATAATGAGATCACTCCGTATGAGAAATGGGCAAAGAGAAGGACAACACTCTCGTACTTGCGCACTTGGGGTTGTTTGGCGAAAGTCAATGTGCCGATCTCCCAAAAACGTAAGCTTAGACCCAAGACTGTGGACTGCGTTAATTTGGGCTACGCTAAGAACAGTGTTGGCTATAGATTTCTAGTAGTGAAATCTGAGGTACCTGACCAGAAGGTCGGTACAATTATGGAGTCTAAGGATGCTACATTCTTCGAGAATATTTTTTAAGGAAATATGCCCTAGAGGCAATAATAAAGTTATTATTTATTTCCTTATTTCATGATAAATGTCTATTCATGCTAGAATTGTATTAACCGGAAACATAATACATGTGTGAATACATAGACAAACAAAGTGTCACTAGTATGCTCTACTTGACTAGCTCGTTGAATCAAAGATGGTTAAGTTTCCTAGCCATAGACATGAGTTGTCATTTGATTAATGGGATCACATCATTAGGAGAATGATGTGATTGACTTGACCCATTCCGTTAGCTTAGCACTTGATCGTTTAGTATGTTGCTATTGCTTTCTTCATGACTTATACATGTTCCTATGACTATGAGATTATGCAACTCCCGTTTACCAGAGGAACACTTTGTGTGCTACCAAACATCACAACATAACTGGGTGATTATAAAGGTGCTCTACAGGTGTCTCCAAAGGTACTTGTTGGGTTGGCGTATTTCGAGATTAGGATTTGTCACTCCGATTGTCGAAGAGGTATTTCTCGGCCCACTCGGTAGTGCACATCATTATAAGCCTTGCAAGCATTGTAACTAATGAGTTAGTTGCAGGATGATGTATTATGGAACGAGTAAAGAGACTTGCCGGTAACGAGATTGAACTAGGTATTGAGATACCGACGATCGAATCTCGGGCAAGTAACATACCGATGACAAAGGGAACAATGTATGTTGTTATGCGGTTTGACCGATAAAGATCTTCGTAGAATATGTGGGAGCCAATATGAGCATCCAGGTTCCGCTATTGGTTATTGACCGGAGACGTGTCTCGATCATGTCTACATAGTTATCGACCGTAGGGTCCCCATGCTTAAAGTTCGATGACGGTTATATAATGAGTTTATGTGTTTTGATGTACTGAAGGTAGTTTGGAGTCCCGGATGTGATCGGGGACATGACGAAGAGTCTCGAAATGGTCGAGATGTAAAGATCGATATATTGGATGACTATACTCGGACTTCGGAAAGGTTCCGAGTGATTCGGGTATTTTTCGGAGTACCCGAGAGTTACGGGAATTTGCCGGGGAGTATATGGGCCTTATTGGGCTTTAGGGGAAAGAGAGAGGGGAGGCTGCGTGCCCCCCCAAGGCTTAGTCCGAATTGGACTAAGGGGAGTGGCGGCGCCCCCTCCTTCCTTCTCTTCTCTTTTCCCTTTCCTTCTCTCCTACTCCTACTACTTGGAAGGGCTCCTAGTTCTACTAGGAAAAGGGGAATCCTACTCCCGGTGGGAGTAGGACTCCCCTAGGGCGCGCCATAGAGAGGGCCGGCCCTCCCCCTCCTCCACTCCTTTATATACGGGGAGAGGGGAACCCCTTGGAGAGACAACAATTGATCCCTTGGATCTCTTAGCCGTGTGCGGTGCCCCCCTCCACCATAATCCACCTCGATAATATCGTAGCGGTGCTTAGGCGAAGCCCTGCATCGGTAGAACATCATCATCGTCATCACGCCGTCGTGCTGACGGAACTCTCCCGCAAAGCTCTGCTGGATCGGAGTTCGTGGGACGTCCTCGAGCTGAACGTGTCCTGAACTCAGAGGTGCCGTACGTTCGGTACTTGATCGGTTGGATCGTGAAGACGTACGACTACATCAACCGCGTTGTGCTAACGCTTCCGCTTTCGGTCTATGAGGGTACATGGACAACACTCTCCCCTCTCATTGCTATGCATCACCATGATCTTGTGTGTGCGTAGGAATTTTTTTGAAATTACTACGTTCCCCAACAGTGGCATCCGAGCCTGGTTTATGCGTATATGTTATATGCACGAGTAGAACACAAGTGAGTTGTGGGCGATACAAGTCATACTGCTTACCAACATGTCATACTTTGGTTCGGCGGTATTGTTGGATGAAGCGGCCCGGACCGACATTACGCGTACGCTTACGCGAGACTGGTTCTACCGACGTGCTTTGCACATAGGTGTCTGGCGGGTGTCAGTTTCTCCAACTTTAGTTGAACCGAGTGTGGCTACGCCCGGTCCTTGAGAAGGTGAAAACAACACTAACTTGACGAACTATCGTTGTGGTTTTGATGCATAGGTAGGAACGGTTCTTGCTCAGCCCGTAGCAGCCACGTAAAACTTGCAACAACAAAGTAGAGGACGTCTAACTTGTTTTTGCCGGGCATGTTGTGATGTGATATGGTCAAGACATGATGCTAAATTTTATTGTATGAGATGATCATGTTTTGTAACAGAGTTATCGGCAACTGGCATGGGCCATATGGTTGTTGCTTTATTGTATGCAATGCAATCGCCCTGTAATTGCTTTACTTTATCACTAAGCGGTAGCGATAGTCGTAGAAGCAATAGTTGGCTAGACGACAACGATGCTATGATGGATATCAAGGTGTCGCGCCAGTGATGATGGCGATCATAACGGTGCTTCGGAGATGGAGATCACAAGCACAAGATGATGATGGCCATATCATATCACTTATATTGATTGCATGTGATGTTTATCCTTTATGCATCTTTTTTTGCTTTGATTGACGGTAGCATTATAAGATGATCTCTCACTAAATTTCAAGGTAAAAGTGTTCTCCCTGAGTATGCATCGTTGCCAAAGTTCGTCGTGCTGAGACACCACGTGATGATCGGGTGTGATAAGCTCTACGTTCATCTACAACGGGTGCAAGTCAGTTTTGCACACGCAGAATACTCGGGTTAAACTTGACGAGCCTAGCATATGCAGATATTGCCTCGGGACACTGAGACCGAAAGGTCGAGCGTGAATCATATAGTAGATATGATCAACATAGTTATGTTCACCATTGAAAACTACTCCATTTCACGTGATGATCGGTTATGGGTTAGTTGATTTGGATCACGTGATCACTTAGATGATTAGAGAGATGTCTATATAAGTGGGAGTTCTTAAGTAATATGATTAATTGAACTTTAATTTATCATGAACTTAGTCCTGATAGTATTTTTTAAATAATGTTGTAGATCAATAGCTCGCGTTGTTGCTTCCCTATGTTTTATATGTGTTCCTAGAGAAAACTAAGTTGAAAGATGATAGTAGCAATGATGCGGACTGGGTCCGTGATCTGAGGTTTATCCTCATTACTGCACAGAAGAATTATGTCCTTGATGCACCGCTAGGTGACAGACCTATTGCAGGAGCAGATGCAGACGTTATGAACGTTTGGCTAGCTCAATATGATGACTACTTGATAGTTTAGTGCACCATGCTTAACGTCTTAGAATCGGGACTTCAAAGACGTTTTGAACGTCATGGACCATATGAGATGTTCCAGGAGTTGAAGTTAATATTTCAAGCAAATACCCGAGTTGAGAGATATGAAATCTCCAACAAGTTCTATAGCTAAAAGATGGAGGAGAATTGCTCAACTAGTGAGCATGTGCTCAGATTGTCGGGGTACTACAATCGCTTGAATCAAGTGGGAGTTAATCTTCCATATAAGATAGTGATTGTAAGAGTTCTCTAGTCACCATCACCAAGTTACTAGAACTTCATGATGAACTATAGTATGCAAGGGATGACGAAAATGATTCCCGAGCACTTCGTGATGCTGAAATCGACGAAGGTAGAAATCAAGTAAGAGCATCAAAGTGTTGATGATTGACAAGACCACTAGTTTCAAGAAAAGGGCAAAGGGAAAGAAAGGGAACTTCAAGTAGAATGACAAGCAAGTTGTCACTCCCACGAAGAAGCCCAAAACTGGACCAAAGCCTGAAACTGAGTGCTTCTACTGCAAAGGACATGGTCACTGGAAGTGGAAATGCCCTGAATGTTTGGTAGATAAGAAGGATGGCAAAGTGAACAAGGGTATATTTGATATACATGTTATTGATGTGTACCTTACTAGTGTTTATAGTAACCCCTAGGTATTTGAAACTTGTTCGGTTGCTAAGATTAGTAACTCGAAACAGGAGTTACAGAATAAATAGAGACTAGTTGAGGGTGAAGTGACGATGTGTGTTGGAAGTGGTTCCAAGATTGATATGATCATCATCGCACACTCCCTATATTTTCGAGATTAGTGTTGAACCTAAATAAGTGTTATTTGGTGTTTGCGTTGAGCATAAATATGATTAGATCATGTTTATTGCGATACAATTATTCATCTAAGACAGAGAATAAATTGTTATTCTGTTTACATGAATAAAACCTTCTATGGTAATACACCCAATGTTGATGGTTTATTGAATCTTGATCCTGATGATACACATATTCATAATATTGATGCCAAAAGATGTTGGGGAACGTAGTAATTTCAAAAAAAAATCCTACGCACACGCAAGATCATGGTGATGCATAGCAATGAGAGGGGAGAGTGTGTCCATGTACCCTCGTAGACCGAAAGCGGAAGCGTTAGCACAACGCGGTTGATTTAGTCGTACGTCTTCACGATTCGACCGATCAAGTATAGAACGCACGGCACCTCCGAGTTCAGCACACGTTCAGCTCGATGACATCCCTCGAACTGCGATCCAGCCGAGCTTTGAGGGAGAGTTCCGTCAGCACGACGGCGTGGTGATGATGATGATGTTCTACCGATGCAGGGCTTCGCCTAAACACCGCTACGATATTATCGAGGTGGATTATGGTGGAGGGGGCACCGCACACGGCTAAGAGATCTCAAGGATCAATTTTTGTGTCTCAAGGGGGTGCCTCCCTCCCCGTATATAAAGGAGTGGACGAGGGGGAGGGGGCCGGCCACCCTTGGCGCGCCCCATGAGGAGTCCTTACTCCCACCGGGAGTAGGACTCCCCCCTCCCTTGTTGGAGTAGGAGAGGAGAGGGAAGGAGAGAGAGGGGGAAAGGAAAGGGGGGGGGGGGGGGCGCCGCCCCCCTCCTTGTCCAATTCGGACTTGGGGGGAGGGGCGCGGCTGACCCTTGGCCACCTCTCCTCTTCCACCACTTGGGCCCATGAGGCCCATTAACCTCTGTGGGGGTTCTGGTAACCCCCCGGTACTCCGGTATATATCTGATAACCCCCGGAACCATTCCGGTTTCCGAATATGGTCGTCCAATATATCAATCTTCATGTCTCGACCATTTCAAGACTCCTCGTCATGTCCGTGATCACATCCGGGACTCCGAACTACCTTCGGTACATCAAAACACATAAACTCAGAATATAACCGTCATCTAACTTTAAGCATGCGGACCCTACGGGTTCGAGAACTATGTAGACATGACCGAGACACGTCTCCGGTCAATAACCAATAGCGGAACCTGGATGCTCATATTGGCTCCTACATATTCTACGAAGATCTTTATCGGTCAAACCGCATAACAACATACGTTGTTCCCTTTGTCATCGGTATGTTACTTGCCCGAGATTCGATCGTCGGTATCTCAATACCTAGTTCAATCTCGTTATTGGCAAGTCTCTTTACTCATTACGTAATGCATCATCCCGTAACTAACTCATTAGCTACATTGCTTGCAAGGCTTATAGTGATGTGCATTACCAAGAGGGCCCAGAGATACCTCTCCGACAATCAGAGTGACAAATCCTAATCTCGAAATACGTCAAATCAACAAGTACCTTCAGAGACACTTGTAGAGCACCTTTGTAATCACCCAGTTACGTTGTGACGTTTGGTAGCACACAAAGTGTTCCTCCGGTAAACGGGAGTTACATAATCTCATAGTCATAGGAACATGTATAATAATGAAGAAAGCAATAGCAACATACTAAACGATCAAGTGCTAAGCTAACGGAATGGGTCAAGTCAATCACATCATTCTCCTAATGATGTGATCCCGTTAATCAAATGACAACTCATGTCTATGGTTAGGAAACTTAACCATCTTTGATTCACGAGCTAGTCAAGTAGAGGCATACTAGTGACACTCTGTTTGTCTATGTATTCACACATGTATTATGTTTCCGGGTAATACAATTCTAGCATGAATAATAAACATTTATCATGATATGAGGAAATAAATAATAACTTTATTATTGCCTCTAGGGCATATTTCCTTCAGTCTCCCACTTGCACTAGAGTCAATAATCCAGATTACACAGTAATGATTCTAACACCCATGGAGCCTTGGTGCTGATCATGTTTTGCTCGTGGAAGAGGCTTAGTCAACGGGTCTGCAACATTCAGATCCGTATGTATTTTGCAAATCTCTATGTCTCCCACCTGGACTTGGTCCCGGATGGAATTGAAGCGTCTCTTGATGTGCTTGGTACTCTTGTGAAATCTGGATTCCTTTGCCAAGGCAATTGCACCAATATTGTCACAAAAGATTTTCATTGGACCCGATGCACTAGGTATGACACCTAGATCGGATATGAACTCCTTCATCCAGACTCCTTCATTTGCTGCTTCCGAAGCAGCTATGTACTCTGCTTCACATGTAGATCCCGCCACAATGTTTTGTTCAGAACTGCACCAACTGACAGCTCCACCGTTCAATATAAACACGTATCCGGTTTGCGATTTAGAATCATCCGGATCAGTGTCAAAGCTTGCATCAACGTAACCCATTTACGACTAGCTCTTTGTCACCTCCATAAACGAGAAACATATCCTTAGTCCTTTTCAGGTATTTCAGGATGTTCTTGACCGCTGTCCAATGATCCACTCCTGGATTACTTTGGTACCTCCCTGCTAAACTAATAGCAAGGCACACATCAGGTCTGGTACACAACATTGCATACATGATAGAGCCTATGGCTGAAGCATAGGGAACTTCTTTCATTTTCTCTCTATCTTTTGAAGTGGCCGGGCATTGAGTCTGACTCAATTTCACACCTTGTATTATAGGCAAGAACCCTTTCTTTGCTTGATCCATTTTGAACTTTTTCAAAACTTTATCAAGGTATGTACTTTGTGAAAGTCCAATTAAGCGTCTTGATCTATCTCTATAGATCTTGATGCCCAATATATAAGCAGCTTCACCGAGGTCTTTCATTGAAAAACTTTTATTCAAGTATCCTTTTATGCTATCCGGAAATTCTATATCATTTCCAATCAACAATATGTCGTCCACATGTAATATTAGAAATGCTACAGAGCTCCCACTCACTTTCTTGTAAATACAAGCTTCTCCAAAAGTCTGCATAAAACCGTATGCTTTGATAACACTATCAAAGCGTTTATTCCAACTCCGAGAGGCTTGCACCAGTCCATAAATGGATCGCTGGAGCTTGCACACTTTGTTAGCACCCTTTGGATCGACAAAACCTTCTGGTTGCATCATATACAACTCTTCTTCCAGAAATCCATTCAGGAATGCAGCTTTGACATCCATTTGCCAAATTTTATAATCATAAAATGCGGCAATTGCTAACATGATTCGGATAGACTTAAGCATCGCTACAGGTGAGAAAGTCTCATCGTAGTCAACCCCTTGAACTTGTCGAAAACTTTTTGCAACAAGTCGAGCTTTGTAGACAGTAACATTACCATCAACATCAGTCTTCTTCTTGAAGATCCATTTATTCTCGATGGCTTGCCGATCATCGGGCAAGTCAACCAAAGTCCATACTTTGTTCTCATACATGGATCCCATCTCAGATTTCATGGCCTCAAGCCATTTTGCGGAATCTGGGCTCATCATTGCTTCCTCATAGTTCGTAGGTTCGCCATGGTCAAGTAACATGACCTCCAGAATAGGATTACCATACCACTCTGGTGCGGATCTTACTATGGTTGACCTATGAGGTTCGGTAGTAACTTGATCTGAAGTTTCATGATCAACATCATTAGCTTTCTCACTAATTGGTATAGTTGTCACAGGAATCGGTTTCTGTGAAGAACTATTTTCCAATAAAGGAGCAGGTACAGTTACCTCATCAAGTTCTACTTTCCTCCCACTCACTTCTTTCGAGAGAAACTCCTTCTCTAGAAAGGATCCATTCTTGGCAACGAATGTCTTGCCTTCGGATTTGTGATAGAAGGTGTACCCAACAGTTTCCTTTGGGTATCCTATGAATACACATTTCTCTGATTTGGGTTCGAGCTTATCAGGTTGAAGCTTTTTCACATAAGCATCGCAACCCCAAACTTTAAGAAACGACAACTTTGGTTTCTTGCCAAACAACAGTTCATAAGGTGTCGTCTCAACAGATTTTGATGGTGTCCTATTTAACATGAATGCAGCTGTCTCTAAAGCATAACCCCAAAATGATAGCGGTGAATCAGTAAGAGACATCATAGATCGCACCATATCTAGTAAAGTACGATTACGACATTCGGACACACCATTATGTTGTGGTGTTCTGGGTGCCGTGAGTTGCGAAACTATTCCGCATTGTTCCAAATGTAGACCAAACTCGTAACTCAAATATTCTCCTCCACGATCAGATTATAGAAACTCTATTTTCTTGTTACGATGATTTTTAACTTCACTCTGAAATTCTTTGAACTTTTCAAATGTTTCAGACTTATGTTTCATCAAGTAGATATACCCATATCTGCTCAAATCATCTGTGAAGGTGAGAAAATAACAATACCCGCCGCGAGCCTCAACATTCATTGGACCACATACATCAGTATGTATGATCTCCAACAAATCAGTTGCTCGCTCCATAGTTCCGGAGAACGGCATTTTAGTCATCTTGCCCATGAGGCATGGTTCGCAAGTACCAAGTGATTCATAATCAAGTGATTCCAAAAGTCCATCAGTATGGAGTTTCTTCATGCGCTTTACACCAATATGACCCAAACGACAGTGCCACAAATAAGTTGCACTATCATTATCAACTCTGCATCTTTTGGCTTCAACATTATGAATATGTGTATCACTACTATCGAGATTCATCAAAAATAGACCACTTTTTAAGGGTGCATGACCATACAAGATATTACTCATATAAATAGAACAACCATTATTCTCAGATTTAAATGAATAACCGTCTCGCATCAAACAAGATCCAGATATAATGTTCATGCTCAACGCTGGCACCAAATAAAAATTATTTAGGTGTAAAACTAATCCCGAAGGTAGATGTAGTAGCGTGCTGACGGCGATCATATCGACTTTGGAACCATTTCCCATGCGCATCGTCACCTCATCCTTAGCCAGTGTCCGCTTAATCCGTAGTCCCTGTTTTGAGTTGCAAATATTAGCAACAGAACCAGTATCAAATACCCAGGTGCTACTGCGAGCTCTGGTAAGGTACACATCAATAACATGTATATCACATATACCTTTGTTCACCTTGCCATCCTTCTTGCCCGCCAAAAACTTGGGGCAGTTCCGCTTCCAGTGACCAGTCTGCTTGCAGTAGAAGCACTCAGTCTCAGGCTTAGGTCCATACTTGGGTTTCTTCTCTTGAGCAGCAACTTGTTTGTTGTTCTTCTTGAAGTTCCCCTTCTTCTTCCCTTTGCCCTTTTTCTTGAAACTGGTGGTCTTATTGACCATCAACACTTGATGCTCCTTCTTGATTTCTACCTCCGCGGCCTTTAGCATTGCGAAGAGCTCGGGAATTGTCTTGTTCATCCCTTGCATATTATAGTTCATCACGAAGCTCTTGTAGCTTGGTGGCAGTGATTGAAGAATTCTGTCAATGACACTATCATCCGGAAGATTAACCCCCAGTTGAATCAAGTGATTGCAATACCCAGACATTTTTAGTATATGTTCACTGACAGAACCATTCTCCTCCATCTTGCAGCTGTAGAACTTATTGGAGACTTCATATCTCTCAATCCGGGCATTTGCTTGAAATATTAACTTCAACTCCTGGAACATCTCATATGCTCCATGATGTTCAAAACGTCGTTGAAGTCCCGGTTCTAAGCCGTAAAGCATGGCACACTGAACTATAGAGTAGTCATCAACACGCGACTGCCAGGCATTCACAATGCCTGCAGTTGCTGGTGCACATGGTACACCTAGCGGTGCTTCCAGGATGTAAATTTTCTGTGCAGCAATGAGGATAATCCTCAAGTTATGGACCTAGTCCGTGTAATTGCTACCATCATATTTCAACTTTGCTTTCTCAAGGAACGCATTAAAATTTCACGGATCAACAACACGGGCCATCTATCTACAACAAACATAGACAAGCAAAATACTATCAGGTACTAAGTTCATGATAAATTTAAGTTCAATTAATCATATTACTTAAGAACTCCCACTTAGATAGACATCCCTCTAATCATCTAAGTGATCACGTGATCCAAATCAACTAAACCATAACCGATCATCACGTGAAATGGAGTAGTTATCAATGGTGAACATCACTATGTTGATCATATCTACTATATGATTCATGCTCGACCTTTTGGTCTTAGTGTTCCAAGGCCATATCTGCATATGCTAGCCTTGTCAAGTTTAACCTGAGTATTCTACGTGTGCAAAACTGGCTTGCACCCATTGTAGATGGACGTAGAGCTTATCACACCCAATCATCACGTGGTGTCTGGGCACGACGAACTTTGGCAACGGTGCATACTCAGGGAGAATACTTTTATCTTGAAATTTAGTGAGAGATCATCTTATAATGCTACCGTCAATCAAAGCAAGATAAGATGCATAAAAGATAAACATCACATGCAATCAATATAAGTGATATGATATGGCCATCATCATCTTGTGCTTGTGATCTCCATCTCCAAAGCACCGTCATAATCACCATCGTCACCGGCGCGACACCTTGATCTCCATCATAGCATCGGTGTTGTCTCGCCAACTATTGCTTCTACGTCTATCGCTACCGCTTAGTGATAAAGTAAAGCAATTACAGGGCGATTGCATTGCATACAATAAAGCGACAACCATATGGCTCCTGCCAGTTGCCGATAACTCGGTTACAAAACATGATCATCTCATACAATAAAATATATCATCACGTCTTGACCATATCACATCACAACATGCCCTGCAAAAACAAGTTAGACATCCTCTACTTTGTTGTTGCAAGTTTTACGTGGCTGCTACGGGCTTAGCAAGAACCGTTCTTACCTACGCATCAAAACCACAACGATAGTTCGGCAAGTTAATGCTGTTTTAACCTTCTCAAGGACCGGGTATAGCCACACTCGGTTCAACTAAAGTTGGAGAAACTGACACCCGCCAGCCACCTATGTGCAAAGCACGTCGATAGAACTAGTCTCGCGTAAGCGTACGCGTAATGTCGGTCCGGGCCGCTTCATCCAACAATACCGCCAAACCAAAGTATGACATGCTGGTAAGCAGTATGACTTGTATCGCCCACAACTCACTTGTGTTCTACTCGTGCATATAACATCAACGCATAAAACCAGGCTCTGATACCACTGTTGGGGAATGTAGTAATTTCAAAAAATTCTCTACGCACACGCAAGATCATGGTGATGCATAGCAACAAGAGGGGAGAGTGTGTCCATGTACCCTCGTAGACCGAAAGCGGAAGCGTTAGCACAACGCGGTTGATGTAGTCGTACGTCTTCAAGATTCGACCGATCAAGTACCGAACGCACGGCACCTCCGAGTTCAGCACACGTTCAGCTCGATGACGTCCCTCAAACTCCGATCCAGCCGAGCTTTGAGGGAGAGTTCCGTCAGCACGACGGCGTGGTGACGATGATGATGTTCTACCGACGCAAGGCTTCGCCTAAGCACCGCTACGATATTATCGAGGTGGAGTATGGTGGAGGGGGCACCGCACACGGCTAAGAGATCTCAAGGATCAGCTGTTGTGTCTCAAGGGGGTGCCTCCCTCCCCATATATAAAGGAGTAGAGGAGGGGGAGGGGGCCAGCCACCCTTGGCGCACCCCATGAGGAGTCCTACTCCCACCGGGAGTAGGACTCCCCCCTTCCTTGTTGGAGTAGGAGAGGAGAGGGAAGGAGAGAGAGGGGGAAAGGAAAAGGGGGGCGCCGCCCCCCCTCCTTGTCCAATTCAGACTTGGGAGGGGGGAGGGGCGCGCGGCTGCCCCTTGGCCGCCTCTCCTCTTCCACCACTTGGGCCCATGAGGCCCATTAACCTCCACGGGGGTTCCGGTAACCCCCCGGTACTCCGGTATATATCCGATAACCCCCGGAACCATTCCGGTGTCCGAATATAGTCGTCCAATATATCAATCTTAATGTCTCGACCATTTCGAGACTCCTCGAAATGTCCGCGATCACATCCGGGACTCCGAACAACCTTAGGTACATCAAAACACATAAACTCGTAATATAACCGTCATCTAACTTTAAGCGTGCGGACCCTACGGGTTCGAGAACTATGTAGACATGACCAAGATACGTCTCAGGTCAATAACCAATAGCGGAACCTAGATGATCATATTGACTCCTACATATTCTGCGAAGATCTTTATCGGTCAAACCGCATAACAACATACGTTGTTCCCTTTGTCATCGGTATGTTACTTGCCCGAGATTCGATCGTCGGTATCTCAATACCTAGTTCAATCTCGTTACCGGCAAGTCTCTTTACTCGTTACTTAATGCATCATCCCGTAACTAACTCATTAGCTACATTGCTTGCAAGGCTTATAGTGATGTGCATTACCGAGAGGGCCCAAAGATACCTCTCCGACAATAGGAGTGACAAATCCTAATCTCGAAATACGTCAACTCAACAAGTACCTTCGAAGAAACCTCTAGAGCACCTTTATAATCACCCAGTTACGTTGTGAAGTTTGGTAGCACACAAAGTGTTCCTCCGGTAAACGGGAGTTACATAATCTCATAGTCATAGGAACATGTATAAGTGATGAAGAAAGCAATAGCAACATACTAAACGATCAAGTGCTAAGCTAACGGAACGGGTCAAGTCAATCACATCATTCTCCTAATGATGTGATCCTATTAATCAAATGACAACTCATGTCTATGGTTAGGAAACTTAACCATCTTTGATTCACGAGCTAGTCAAGTAGAGGCATACTAGTGACACTCTGTTTGTCTATGTATTCACACATGTATTATGTTTCCGGGTAATACAATTCTAGCATGAATAATAAAGATTTATCATGATATGAGGAAATAAATAATAACTTTATTATTGCCTCTAAGGAATATTTCCTTCAAAAGATGCAAAGATGATAATGATAGTGCAACATATTTGTGGCACTGCTGTTTGGGTCATATCAATGTAAAGCGCATGAAGAAACTCCATAAAGATGGATTTTTGGAATCACTTGGTTATGAATCATTTGATGCTTGCGAACCATGCCTTTTGGGCAAGATGACTAAAACTCCATTCTCCGGAATAATGGAACGAGCTACTGACTTGTTGGAAATAACACATACTGATGTATGCGGTCCAATGAGTGTTGATGCTCTTGGCGAGTATCGTTATTTTCTGACCTTCACAAATGATTTGAGTAGATATGAGTATATCTACTTAATGAAGCACAAGTCTGAAACATTTGAAAAGTTCAAAGAATTTCATAAGTGAAGTGGAGAATCATCGTAACAAGAAAATAAAGTTTCTACAATCTGATCGTAGAGGAGCATATTTGAGCTACGAATTTGGCCTTCACTTAAAAAAAATGTGGAATAGTTTCACAGCTCACGCCACGTGGAACACCATAGCATAATGGTGTGTCTGAACGTCATAATCGCTCTTTATTGGATATGGTGCGATCTATGATGTCTCTTACCGATTTACCACTATCATTTTGGGGTTATGCATTAGAGACAGCTGCATTCACATTAAAAAAGGGCACCATCAAAATCCGTTGAGACGACGCCTTATGAAATGTGGTTTGGCAAGAAACCAAAGTTGTCGTTTCTTAAAGTTTGGGGCTATGATGCTTATGTGAAAAAGTTTCAACCTGATAAGCTCGAACCCAAATCGGAGAAGTGCGTCTTCATAGAATACCCAAAGGAAACTGTTGGGTACACCTTCTATCACAGATCTGAAGGCAAGATATTTGTTGCTAAGATGGATCCTTTCTAGAGAAGAAGTTTCTCTCGAAAGAAGTGAGTGGGAGGAAAGTAGAGCTTGATAAGGTAATTGTACCTTCTCCCGAATTGGAAAGTAGTTTCATCACAGAAATCAGTTCCAGTGATTCCTACACCAATTAGTGAGGAAGCTAACGATGATGATCATGAAACTTCAGATCAAGTTATTACAGAAACTCGTAGGTCTTCCAAAGTACAGTCCGCACCAGAGTGGTACGGTAATCCTGTTCTGGAAGTCATGTTACTAGACCATGATGAACCTACAAACTATGAGGAAGCGATGATGAGCCCAGATTCCGCGAAATGGCTTGAGGCCATGAAATCTGAGATGGGATCCATGTATGAGAACAAAGTGTGGACTTTGGTGGAGTTTCCCGATGATCAGCAAGCCATATTGTATAAATGGATCTTCAAGAGGAAGACAGACGCTGATAGTAGTGTTACTATCTACAAAGCTCGACTTGTCGTAAAAGGTTTTTCGACAAGTTCAAGGTGTTGAATACAATGAGATTTTCTCACTTGTATCGATGCTTAAGTCTGTCTGAATCATGTTAGCAATTGCCACATTTTATGAAATTTGGCAAATGGATGTCAAAACTACATTCCTTAATGGATTAATTAAATAAGAAGTTGTATATGATGCAACCAGAAGGTTTTGTCAATCCTAAAGGTGCTAACAAAGTGTGCAAAGCTCCAGTGATCCATCTATGGACTGGTGCAAGCATCTCGGAGTTGGAATATATGCTTTGATGAGTTGATCAAAGCATATGGTTTTATACAGACTTTTGGAGAAGCCTGTATTTACAAGAAAGTGAGTGGGAGCTCTGTAGCATTTCTAAAACTATATGTAGATGACATATTGTTAATTGGAAATGATATAGAATTTCTGGATAGCATAAAAGGATACTTGAATAAGAGTTTTTCAAAGAAAGACATCGGTGAAGCTGCTTACACTTTGAGCATCAAGATCTATAGAGATAGATCAAGACGCTTGATAAGATTTTCAATGAGTACATACCTTGATTTTGAAGAAGTTCAAAAATGGAACAGTCAAAGAAGGAGTTCTTGCCTGTGTTGCAAGGTGTGAAATTGAGTAAGACTCAAAGCCCGACCACGGCAGAAAATAGAAAGAGAATGAAAAGTCATTCCCTACGCCTCAGTCATAGGTTCTATAAAGTATGCTATGCTGTGTACCAGACCGATTGTATACCTTGCTCTGAGTTTCGCAAGGGAGTACAATTTTGATCTAGGAGTTGGTCACTGGACAGCGGTCAAGATTATCCGTAGTAAGGACTAAGGAAATGTTTCTCGATTATGGAGGTGATAAAAGAGTTCATCGTAAAAAGTTACATCGCTGCAAGCTTTTACACCAATCCAGATAACTCTAAGTCTCAATCTGGATACATATTGAAAGTGGGAGCAATTAGCTAGAGTAGCTCCGTGCAGAGCTAGACATAGAATATTTGCAAAATACATACGACTCTGAATGTGACAGACCCGTTGACTAAACTTCTCTCACGAGCAAAACATGATCACACCTTAGTACTCTTTGGGTGTTAATCACATATCGATGTGAACTAGATTATTGACTCTAGTAAACCCTTTGAGCATTGATCACATGACGATGTGAACTATGGGTGTTAATCACATGCAAATGCGAATATTAGTGTTAAATCACATGGTGATGTGAACTAGATTATTGACTCTAGTGCAAGTGGGAGACTAAAGGAAATATGCCCTAGAGGCAATAATAAAGTTATTATTTATTTCCTTATTTCATGATAAATGTTTATTATTCATGCTAGAATTTTATTAACTGGAAACATAATACATTTGTGAATACATAGACAAACAAAGTGTCACTAGTATGACTCTACTTGACTAGCTCATTGAATCAAAGATGGTTAAGTTTCCTAGCCATAAACATGAGTTGTCATTTGATTAATGGGATCACATCATTAGGAGAATGATGTGATTGACTTGACCCATTTCGTTAGCTTAGCACTTGATCGTTTAGTATGTTGTTATTGCCTTTTTCATGACTTATACATGTTCCTATGACTATGAGATTATGCAACACCCGTTTACCGGAGGAACACTTTGTGTGCTACCAAACGTCACAACGTAACTGGGTGATTATAAAAGTGCTCTACAGGTGTCTCCAAAGGTACTTGTTGGGTTGGCATATTTCGAGATTAGGATTTGTCACTCCGATTGTCGGAGAGGTATCTCTGGGCCCACTCGGTAATGCACATCACTATAAGCCTTGCAAGCATTGTAACTAATGAGTTAGTTGCAGGATGATGTATTACGGAACGAGTAAAGAGACTTGCCGGTAACGAGATTGAACTAGGTATTGAGATACCGACAATCAAATCTCGGGCAAGTAACATACCGATGACAAAGGGAACAATGTATGTTGTTGTGCGGTTTGACCGATAAGATCTTCGTAGAATATGTGGGATCCAATCTGAGCATCCAGGTTCCGCTATTGGTTATTGACCGGAGACGTGTCTCGGTCATGTCTACATAGTTCTCGAACCCGTAGGGTCCGCACGCTTAAAGTTTGATGACAGTTATATTATGAGTTTATGTGTTTTGATGTACCGAAGGTAGTTCGGATTCTCGGATGAGATCGGGGACATGACGAGGAGTCTTGAAATGGTTGAGACATAAAGATCGATACATTGGACGACTATATTCGGACTTTGAAAAGGTTCCGAGTGATTCGGGTATTTTTCGGAGTACCGGAGAGTTACGGGAATTCGCCGGGGAGTATATGGGCCTTATTGGGCCTTAAGGGAAAGAGAGAGGGGAGCCTACGTGCCCCCAAGGCTTAGTCCGAATTGGACTAAGGGGAGGGGTGGCGCCCCCTCCTTCCTTCTCTTCCCTTTTCCCTTTACTTCTCTCCTACTCCTACTTCTTGGAAGGGCTCCTAGTTCTACTAGGAAAAGGGGAATCCTACTCCCGGTGGGAGTAGGACTCCCCTAGGGCGTGCCATAGGGAGGGCCGCCCCTCCCCCTCCTCCACTCCTTTATATACGGGGAGAGGGGCACCCCTTGGAGAGACAACAATTGATCCCTTGGATCTCTTAGCCGTGTGCGGTGCCCCCCTCCAACATAATCCACCTCGATAATATTGTAGCGGTTCTTAGGCGAAGCCCTGCATCGGTAGAACATCATCATCGTCATCACGCCGTCGTGCTGACGGAACTCTCCCGCAAAGCTCTGCTGGATCGGAATTCGTGGGACGTCATCGAGCTGAACGTGTGCTAAACTCGGAGGTGCCGTATGTTTGGTACTTGATCGGTTGGATCGTGAAGACGTACGACTACATCAATGGCGTTGTGCTAACGCTTCTACTTTCGGTCTACGAGGGTACGTGGAGAATGCTCTCCACTCTCATTGCTATGCATCACCATGATCTTGCGTGTGCATAGGATTTTTTTTTTGAAATTACTACGTTCCCCAACAATTTTTCCTATGAGAGATATGCAAAGCACTTGTAGACAGGAATCTGAGGAGACTCCTGAACCTGCCATTCCTATGGAATATTATGAACAAACACATGATGAAAATCCTGAGAAGGATGATGAGGAAACCCTTGGTAGGGCAAGAGACAAAGGACTGCAAAGACCTTTGGTGATGATTTCTTCGTGTACCTCGTGGATGATACTCCCACTTCTATTTCAGAAGCGTATGCCTCTCCAGAAGCTGATTATTGGAAGGATGCGGTCCGTAGCGAGATGGACTCCATCATGGCTAACGGGACATGGGAGATCACTGACCATCCCTATGGTTGCAAACCATTAGGATGTAAGTGGGTGTTCAAGAAGAAGCTTAGGCCCGATGGTACGATTGAAAAGTACAAGGCTAGGCTTGTGGCCAAGGGCTATGACCAGAAAGAAGAGGAAGATTTCTTCGATACTTATTCACATGTGGCTAGACTGACCACCATTCGAGTATTACTCTCGTTGGCGGCCTCGCATGGTCTTCTCGTCCATCAGATGGATGTTAAGACGACTTTTTTAAATGGAGAGCTAAACGAGGAAATCTACATGCAATAGCCAGATGGCTTTGTGATAGATGGTCAGGAAAGAAAGGCGTGCAGGTTGCTAAAATCTTTATATGGCCTGAAGCAAGCACCTAAGCAATGGCATGATAAGTTTAATACAACTCTAACATCTGTTGGTTTCCAAATGTGTATACTATCGCCATGGTGGGGGCGAAGGAGTTATACTGTGTTGTATGTTGATGACATACTGATATTCGGAACAAACCTCAAAGTCATTGAGGAGGTCAAATCATTTCTATCTCAGAACTTTGAGATGAAAGACCTTGGTGTGGCTGATGTTATCTTGAACATCAAGCTACTGAGAGATAATGAGGGTGGGATTACACTTCTGCAATCCCACTATGTTGAGAAGGTGTTGAGTCGTTTTGGATATTCGGACTGCACACAATCTCAAACACCATATGATCCTAGCATGTTGATTCGAAAGTCCAAAGGCACGGCTAAAGATCAATTGAGATACTCTCAAATCATTGGTTCATTGATGTACCTAGCGAGCGCAACGAGGTCTGACATCGCGTTTGCTGTGAGCAAACTGAGTCGGTTTGTTTCCAAACCGGGTGATGTACATTGGCATGCTGTTGAGAGAGTTTTACGCTATCTGAAAGGCACTATGAACTATGGACTTCACTATACCAGATACCTGTTGGTACTTGAAGGGTATAGTGATGCGAATTAGATCTCTGATGCTGATGAGATGAAGGCCACAACTGGGTATATGTTTATTCTTGGAGGTGGCGCTGTTTCCTGGAAGTCTTGCAAGCAAACCATCTTAACGAGATTGACAATGGAAGCAGAATTAACAACATTAGACACATCTGGTGTTGAAGCAGGATGGCTTCGAGATCTTTTGATGGACTTGCCATTGTTTGATAAACCGGTTCCGACTATCCTTATGAACTGTGACAATCAGACTGTCATCACCAAGGTGAAGAGTTCAAAGGACAACATGAAGTCCAACAAACACATAAGAATGAGATTAAAGCTGTCAAAAAATTAAGAAACTCCGGAGTGATAGCGTTGGAGTATGTCCATACGGCTAAGAATCTGGCAGACCCCTTTACAAAAGGGCTATCACGTGTTGTGATAGATAGTGCATCAAGGGAGATGGGTATGAGACCCACATGAGTTGCCATGGTAGTAACCCAACCTATGTGATCGGAGATCCCGTGAATTAGGACCTGGGAAAACAAGCCAGTGGTGAACTGAGGAGAGTAACTATACTAACCCACTCCGTTGGAGATGCAATACTCTCAATATTGTATGGTAGGGTGACTACTGTCTTAATGTGTTCCAAAGCTTAAGTGAGCAAGATGCTATCCTACAGAGCGATCTTTGGAGGAACACACCTATGTGAGCCCGACTGCTGGTCAGAGTCTATGAGATTGGGGTGATCTCTAGTAAGCTCATGAATAGGCCAGGAGTGTGACTTATATGCTCCACCCGAGGGGTCAGCCTTCAGTAGCCTAGTACTAGTAAGACATGTGGTGAAACTTCTTTACGCCAAACTGACAATTCAAGGCATAGTCCATTGTTCAGTTGTGAAGGAGTGTAGCTACTTGCTCTAGGTGAAGTTCAACCTTAATATGTCTTCACTGAAACATTGGTATATCGAAATAGTAATTGGAACAAAGGACACAATGGGCCCTCGAGATCTGGTGTGGGATTGCTGAAATTTGAGATGGGCTCTAGGCCCATATAGCAATTTCTGAAAAATCTCTAAGGGCCCATGTGGGTTATATGGCACTAGGTGTAGTGGGAAGTTTAGTCCCACCCCGGAAGTGGAAGAGGAGTTGGACCTCCTTATAAGGGTTTCTCTTCTACATGCTATTGGAGCTTGAGAAGAGAAGAGGCCCTCGCACACTCCTCCTCCGCCGCCCGCCTCGCCACGCCACGCTTCGTCATGACGCGCCGCGCCGCGGGTTGTAGGATTGAGACGAGCCGAGCTCACACCTACGCGCTTATTTTTGCCAGTCACTAACGGAGAGTTCTCTGACAGCTGGGCCACGATCTGAGAGGTCGGATCGTGGGCTGTCACGGACGTGGGTCGAGCCCATGTTCTCCACACGGCTATTGTGGGTGTCAAAACCGGCGGATCTCGGGTAGGGGGTCCCGAACTGTGCGTCTAAGGCTAATGGTAACAGGAGGCAGTGGACACGATGTTTTACCCAGGTTCGGGCCCTCTCGATGGAGGTAATACCCTACTTCCTGCTTGATTGATCTTGATGATATGAGTATTACAAGAGTTGATCTACCACGAGATCGTAGAGGCTAAACCCTAGAAGCTAGCCTATGCTTACGATTGTCGTTGTCCTACGAACTAAACCCTCTGGTTTGTATAGACACCGGAGGGGGCTAGGGTTACACAGAGTCGGTTACGGAGAAGGAAATCTACACATCCGAATATCCAAGCTTGCCTTCCACGCAAAGGAGAGTCCCATCCAGACACGGGACGAAGTCTTCAATCTTGTATCTTCATAGTCCAACAGTCCGGCAAAAGTATATAGTCCGGCTTTCCGAGGACCCCTTAATCTAGGACTCCCTCAGTAGCCCCTGAACCAGGCTTCAATGACGATGAGTCCGGCACGCAGATTGTCTTCGGCATTGCAAGGTGGGTTCCTTCTCCGAACACTCCATAGAAGATTTAGGACACAAGGGTCGTGTCTGGCTCTGCAAAACAAATTCCACATACCACCGTAGAGAGCACGATGTTCCACAAATCTAATCTGCTGACAACTTTTTGTAGCGTGACATCATGCCACAGACCGGTCATTATTCGAACCATTCTACACAGCCATTGCACGTAATGTGAGGCGGTTTCCTTGACACGTCTTGTCAAAGCAGAGATCGTGTCCCCTTATCATGGGATTCTCATCAATACGGGTATGGGTAATCCAACCACGCCATCAATCGTGGCGCTTGGGAAATAAGCGATCTTAATGGGCAAGTGGGGAGGCGCACAGTTTCTACCGCCTTTATAAAGAGATAAGAATTCTCATCTTTCACCCACCCTACTTCCTTCTTCGTTCATCCATTCTCGCACGCTCGAGCTCTAGCACCCCAGATCTCACCTTCTCCACACAGACAAACATGTCCGGAGCGGGAGGCAAGTGGGTGGCCTCCTCTGTCAAGGAGGAGGGCATTACGAAGCTCCGGGCAGCCGGACATTTGGCCGCAGATATTGCGCACCGGCTCCCGGACGCAGGGTAGATCATTCCGACTTCAGGACCCCATGAGAGGGTCGTGTTCCTCGCCCACTTCCTCCGCGGATTGGGATTCCCCCTCCACCCGTTTGTCCGCGGGCTCTTATTCTATGACGGGCTGAATTTTCATGATCTGGCCCCTAACTTCATCCTCAACATCTCGGCGTTTATCGTCGTGTGCGAGGCTTTTCTCCGCATCAGGCCCCACTCCGGCCTGTGGCTAAAGATCTTCAACATGAAGCCGAAGATAGTGGTCGGCCAGCAGGCGGAGTGTGGTGGCGCAATGGTGGGCAAGATGCCCAGCGTCACTTGGCTCGAAGGCTCCTTTGCGGAGACCGTGAAGGGGTGGCAATCGGGGTGGTTCTACATCACTGAGCCGCGTGACGCCAACTGGGTGGCGGCCCCAGCATTCCGATCCGGCATCCCTGTGCGGCTCACTTCCTGGAAGAGGAAGGGCCTAGCCTGGGGTGCATCCGCGGAGCTGACCAGACTCCAGAACTGCATCAAGAATATGATAACCAAGAATATCAAGCTTGTCAACATGGTCCAGGTCATGCTATTTCGCCGGATTCTCTCATGTCAAAGACGGACATTCAACCTGTGGGAGTTCGATACGGCCCAACACCAGACACTGCAAGAGCTCTTTGACACGACACACAAAGACGTCTGGAAGGTGTTGTTCAAGTCCAGCGAAGTCCCTCCTCCCACTTCCGAGGACCGCAGACTCAGCGCCAAGCGCCATGCCAATGCGGTAAGCATTCTACATTTTTAAGATGTGCCTTTCCTCAATATATTCGTGGGAGGAACTTAAGCCAACGTACCGATCTAACAGGAATACGTGGAGATGGCGGAGCAGATCGACTGTCCGGCTCCGTTGCCTGAAGATCCAGCAACTGCTCTCCTGATGGAGATGCTGGTTCCGGCGCCTTATGAGGTGCCGGAGAAGAAGGCCAAGAAGAAGGCCGTGGGGACCAGAAAAAGTCTCCGGCGCAATGTGGTGCCGGACTCATCGTCCGAAGACACCGAGGCGCACTCCTCCAATGACAACGAGGAGGAGGAAGAGGAAAACCCTCTCCCCCAAAACGAGGTGGAGAAGAAAAGGAAGGCCGCTCCTTCCATGGAGGCCGAAGGGTCCAAGAGGGAAAGGACTCTTCCTCCGGACCACTCTACAACCGCCGCCTACAGCGAGGAGGAGTGGCTACCTAGGGCCAAGCCCCTGGCGAAGTCGTAAGTATCCGGATGCTATAACACCCTTTGCATGTTTTTAGCTTTACTTAATTTGCCGGGACTTGCTTGTGCAGTACGCACAAAGCCCACATCGACTTGCCCTCCTCGGATGGGTCCTTGAGTTCGTCGGAGATGAATAGGTATTCGCTCCCGACAGCTTCTACCCCCGGCCCGTGGATGACACCGAGGTGTTATCTCAAAGGATGCCAGGCCAGGAGGAGGTAGTCCTGGAGACGCCTCAAGGCGAGACTCCCGATGCTGGGCTCATGGGGAAGATCCCCATGGATTCGGACGAGGGGGGCTGCAGTAGGCTTGGCCCCCCAACCGGATACTGCGCTAGAACCTCCAGTGGTTCCGGATTCAGACAGGCAGCCGCCCGTCACGGGGGGCGAGCCGTCTGTGCCGACGACCTCTGCCCATCCAGAGGCATCGGATAACTTGGTGGAAGCGCTTCAGAGTGCTTCCCTTGATGAGGGACACCGTACTCTTATGAGTACGGTGATTGCGAAGGTCCAGTCCGTGAGAAGTGGATTAACCGAAGCCTGCGCCAGCCTCCTGACAGGGTTTGAGGTAAGTATTTTAAGTTATAAGAAAGTATCACAGTACAGACAGTAGCCCCTGATGCTCTGTTTGGTGTTCGGGAAGAAAAGCCGAACAGAGGATCAAATATGTTTCCCAGGAGTCTAATCATATTGTGTCTTTGTGAATAAGCAGGCATCGCTGCTGGCCGCCGCCGCTGCCACTGCGGAGGTCGCCGGACTGAGGCAGAGCCTTAACCAGGCTGAAGAAGAGCTCGGACTCGTGAGGAGGCAGTTCGAGGAGAATAGAGGTAAGTAATACCCCGTCTGGGTGTTATATTCAAAGGAAAACATCATTGATGCTAATAGAAGCACAATGGATTTTACTAGGGGCCGCGACCGAAGTGGCGTCCCTCAAGAAGGCACTGTCCGAGGCCAAAAGCAAAGCGGCCAAGGAGCGCACCGAGCGCGAAAAACAAGCGGCGCGAGTTGATGAGGTCCAGCAAGAGCTTCAGGACTTCATCAAAAAATTTGAGTCCTTGGAGCGTGACTCCAAGACGCAAGAGTTGGAGCTTGCGAAGGCCCGTTAGAGTGCACTAGACGCTAAGGCCAAAGCCCAGAAGGCCCTCTAGGAAATTGAGGCAGCCAAGAAGATAGCTGCGGGTAAGGCTTTCATTATGCAAAGCAAGCATGTGGAGGAGACTTTCCTTTTACTTACCCAAATTTGGAGCTCTCCAGGAGCATTCGCAGATCTGCCGTGCAGCATCTCTGATGCCACAGAGTTCTACCGGGCTGAGGAGGGAAGTTCGACGGAGAAGCTGTTTTGGTCCCAGTATATTGGGGCCGAACACCCGATGTCCTTGAGCGACCAGCTAAAGCAATTGGTCGAACTCCACAAGGCGGCCGAGCTGACCATGAAGGACCTAATAGTCTGGCTGTGGCCTGGCGAGCCCCTACCCAGCAGCTACTTGGGCTTTATCAAGCGGATGGTGAATGTCTGTCTGTGGCTTGAAGTCGTTAAGCGGTCCGTTTGTATTGAGGGTGCGCGCAAGGCTTTGGCCCGTGCGAAGGTGCACTGGGGAAGATGGACGCCGAGAAGCTGATGACGGAGGGGCCGCCGAAGGGCAAGGAACATCGCCACCCCAAGCAGTACTATGACAATGTCATTAAGGGTGCCCGCCTTGTGGCGGATGAATGTACGAAGGATGTGATATTTGAATGAATGTAATCATTTCATCCTGTATTATGAAAACCAGTTCATGTGCGCTATGTAGCGCTTATTAATTTAAAATATTACCTTCTGTGTGGATGTTTTAAAAATTCTTGGGAGTTGGCCAGTCGTCGGCTTCCGACCCATGTAACTAGTACTGGGGTGTTCGGGATAAGTATAAACACTCTTATCCAAGTTTTTGGTCCTTTTAAGGAGGTGTTAGACTATACGGCTTTATCGCCCTCACTTAGCCATAGAAGTCTACAATTTTAAATTTTGGCGAAGACCCTAGTATCCGGAAAGCCGGACTTGGGGCGCTATGCACGCCTAAATCGGATGAGGCCGATTCCTCGCCTGACGCGGAAAAAATCTTTAAGGATTTGAGACCTCTCGAACAGCGACCAACTCTCGCCTTATCATGACAGTTAGTTTTCGGCTTTCTCTACTGAGGTGCTCGTCCGGAAGAACTGGGACACAATCACAGTAGTTCTCCTTGCGCTACCTTAGCCGATATAGTGGAACATAAGGTACCAAAACATAGGAGCCGGGCAAACCCAACTATTGACCCAAGACATGATTCAGAGCCGATGCATATAGTGCTATAAGTTCGGGGTGCCGCACTGTCGAAAGTGTTCAGACTTGTCTTGCCAGGTTATGGGGTACTGAAGCCCCTGGCAAACTGGTCGTGCCAAAATGCACGGGTATAATAAATAAGCAGTAAAGAAAAAGGGGCAAATAAACTTAATAGCAAGTTGACGCTGTATACTATTTTCCCTTTAAAATGGTACGATTTTCCCTTTAAAATATACAAGCAGTGCGATAAGCAGAATAGGATTGTTTGACATATCCTAACTAGGAGCGGGCGGTATGCGGTTATGTAAAACAGGTATAACGGTTGTTATCAGAGACCACCTGAGGATTCCCTCGCATGCCAAAGCTTCTTGTCCTCATGGTGTGTCCGTCCCGCTATGTGTCCGATAGCCGGTCTTTTGGAAGAGCCTCCTGAAGGTAGGGACCTGAAAGAAAAGGGGGTGCAAAAATGCGCGTGTCCTGGGGCGGTTGAGCCGCATTATGGACCGTGTCATGGTCGTGCCTCCGCCTATGCCCATGGTATTTTAAGTGCGTAGTTATGTACGTGTGGCACGAATGTCGCCGCTTGGCTGGGACTAGGGCGGAGGCCAAATTGCTAGTTGAGCTCTGGTCGTGCCGGACGATCCTGTAGCGGAGTACTCCGGACTCGCTTGGCGGTATCCGGGTTCTTTATCGCCGAGTTAGCTGTTTGCCTAAGAACGCTGTTTTGTACTTCCGCCGCGAGGGCCGCAGTGTGCTCCTCCGTACGAAGCGAGCGCTCTGTGTTTCCATTAACCCTGCGAGGTCCCGGCATTTTGAGCTTGAGATATGCATAATGCGGTACTGCATTGAATTTGGCAAATGCGGTTCGACCAAGCAGTGCATGATAGCCGCTGCGGAAGGGGACGATGTCGAAGATTAGCTCCTCGCTCCGGAAATTGTCCGGAGATCTGAAGACCACTTGTAGTGTGATTGAGCCCGTGCAACAGGCCTCTACACCGGGTATGACACCCTTGAAGGTGGTTTTTGTGCGCTTGATCCTTGAGGGGTCAATGCCCATTTTGCGCACTGTGTCCTGATAGAGCAGGTTCAGGCTGCAGCTGCCGTCCATGAGGACTCGTGTGAGATGGAATCCATCGATGATGGGGTCAAGGACCAATGCGGCTGAACCGCCATGACGGATACTGGTAGGGTGGTCCCTGCGGTCGAAAGTGATCGGACAAGAGGACCATGGGTTGAATTTTGGGGCCACTGGCTCCATCGCGTAGACGTCCCTTAGTGCACGCTTCCTTTCCCGCTTGGGGATATGGGTTGCGTATATCATATTCACTGTTTTCACCTGGGGAGGGAATTTCTTCTGTCCTCCCGTGTTCGGTGGTCGGGGCTCCTCATCATCGTCGCTATGCGGCCCCTTTTCCTTGTTTTCGGCATTCAACTTGCCGGCATGTTTAAACACCCAGCATTCCCTGTTAGTGTGGTTGGCTGGTTTATCAGGGGTGCCATGAATTTGACATGAGCGATCGAGTATGCAGTCCAAACTGGATGAGCCCGGACCGTTTCGCTTGAATGGCTTTTTCCGCTATCCGAATTTAAAGCCTCTAAATCCGGCATTGACTGTCGTGTCTTCGGCGTTGTCGCCATTATTGCGATGTTTGTGTCTATTCTGTCGCGGCTTGCCGTTACCATCCCTGGCGTCTGAATCGCGTGAGTTTTTGGGTGTGACGTTGCTGCGAGCCAGCCAGCTGCCCTCGCCTGCGCAGAAGCGGGTCATGAGTGTCGTGAGGGCTTCCATGGACTTTGGCTTCTCTTGGCCGAGATGTCGGGCGAGACATTCGTCTCAGATGTTATGCTTGAAGGCCATTAAGGCTTCGGCATCCAGATAGTCGACAATTTGGTTCTTTTTAGTTAGGAACCGAGTCCAAAATTTCCTGGCTGACTCTCTGGGCTGCTGGGTTATGTGACTTAAGTCATCATCATTCGGTGGTCGCACGTAAGTGCCCTGGAAGTTATCGAGGAATGCGTCTTCCAGATCCTCCCAACTGCCAATGGAGGTTGCTGGCAGGCTATTAAGCCAATGCCTAGCCGGTCCTTTGAGCTTAAGTGGTAGGTACTTTATGGCATGTAAGTCATCGCCACGGGCCATGTGGATGTGGAGAAGAAAGTCTTCGATCCATACCGCAGCGTCTGTTGTGCCATCATATGATTCAATATTTACGGGTTTAAACCCTTCTAGGAATTCGTGATCCATAACTTCATCAGTGAAGCATGGGGGGTGTGCGGCGCCTCTATGCCGAGCTACATCCCGACGTAGCTCGAATGAGTCCGGTCTATTGTATTGGGCCCGGCCGGACTTTAGTTTATTGTATCCGGCATGACGGTCATCATCACGTCTTGTGGCGCGCCCCCGTGATCCATAGATCGATCTTGACTGTCCTGCTTTGTTTTCCAATACTTCTCGCAGGTCCTTCGTGTAGCCCCGGGCCTTGGTATTATCTTTTGATTGGCGACGGGGTGCGGTCTGGACGTCGGGCTGGTACGCCGCTTTGTCATGGCCACGGGGTGGCCGGTCAGCCGCATATGCGCTGGTAGCATGGGTTTTAAGGCTCCTCCTCGAGTTGAGGTAGCAGCCTGCGCTTTGGGTAGCTTTTGCTAGGGCGCTCGAGTCCGTGTTCCTCGGCAGCCAGGACCTCGGTCCATCTGTCCGTTAGCAGATCTTGATCAACTTCAAGCTGTTGCTGCTTTTTCTTCAAGCTTTTTGAAGTGGCTATAAGCCGGCGTTTGAAGTGCTCCTGCTCGACGGGATCCTCAGGCACGATGAATTCTTCGTCGCCAAGGCTCACCTCGTCTTTGGAGAGAGGCATGTGTTTGGGATCGTAGCAGAAATTTAAAATTTTCTATGCATCACCAAGATCAATCTATGGTGTCATCTAGCAACGAGACAGGGAGGAGTGCATCTACATACCCTTGTAGATCGCGAGCGGAAGCATTCAAGAGAACGGGGTTGATGGAGTCGTACTCGTCGTGATCCAAATCACCGATGATCCTAGCACCGAATGGACGGCACCTCCGCGTTCAACACACGTACAGAGCGGAGACGTCTCCTGCGCCTTGATCCAGCAAGGAGGAGGGAGAGGTTGAGGAAGAGAGCTCCAACAGCAGCACGACGGCGTGGTGGTGGTGGAGAGGTAGTACTCCGGCAGGGCTTCGCCAAGCTCTTAATGGAGGAGGAGAGGTGTTGGGGAGGGGAGGGGCTGCGCCTTGGATGTGGTGTGCAGCCCTCCCCTCGCCCCTCTATTTATAGGGGAAGGGAGAAGGGGGGCGGCCCCCTCTAGATGAGATCTAGAGGGGGGCGGCGGCCAAGGGGAGGGGGCTTGCCTCCCAAGCAAGGGGGGCGCCCCCTCTAGGGTTCCCCCCAAACCCTAGGCACATGGGCCCAAGGGGGGATGCGCCCAGCCCACCAGGGGCTGGTTCCCTGCCCACTACGACCCATGAGGCCATCTGAGAGGTGGCCCCTCCCGGTGGACCCCCGGAACCCCTCCGGTGGCCCCGATACAATACCGATATGCCCCCGAACTTTTCTGGTGACCGTATGACAACTTCCCACATATAAATCTTCACCTCCGGACAATTCCGGAACTTCTCGTGACGTCCGGGATCTCATCCGGGACTCCGAACAACATTCGGTAATCACTTACAAGTCTTCCTAATAACCCTAGCGTCACTGAACCTTAAGTGTGTAGACCCTACGGGTTCGGGAATCACGCAGACATGACCGAGACAGCTCTCCGGCCAATAACCAACAGCGGGATCTGGATACCCATGTTGGCTCCCACATGTTCCATGATGATCTCATCGAATGAACCACGAAGTCGAGGATTCAAGTAATCCCGTATACAATTCCCTCTGTCAATCGGTACGTTACTTGCCCAAGATTCGATCGTCGGATCCCAATACCTCGGTCAATCTCGTTACCGGCAAGTCACTTTACTCGTACCGTAATGCATGATCCCATGACCAACCACTTGGTCACATTGAGCTCATTATGATGATGCATTACCGAGTGGGCCCAGAGATACCTCTCCGTCATATGGAGTGACAAATCCCAGTCTCGATCCGTGTCAACCCAACACACACTTTCGGAGATACCTGTAGTATACCTTTATAGCCACCAGTTACGTTGTGACATTTGGTACACCCAAAGCACTCCTACGGTATCTGGGAGTTACATGATCTCATGGTCTAAGGAAATGATACTTGACATTAGAAAAGCTCTAGCAAACGAACTACACGATCTTGTGCTACGCTTAGGATTGAGTCTTGTCCATCACATCATTCTCCCAATGATGTGATCCCGTTATCAACGACATCCAATGTCCATGGTCAGGAAACCGTAACCATCCATTGATCAACGAGCTAGTCAACTAAAGGCTCACTAGGGACATGTTGTGGTCTATGTATTCACACATGTATTACGATTTCCGGATAACACAATTATAGCATGAACAATAGACAATTATCATTAACAAGGAAATATAATAATAACCATTTTATTATTGCCTCTAGGGCATATTTCCAACAGTCTCCCACTTGCAGTAGAGTCAATAATCTAGTTACATTGTGATGAATCGAACACCCATAGAGTTCTGGTGTTGATCATGTTTTGCTCGCGGAAGAGGTTTAGTCAATGGATCTGCGACATTCAGATCCGTATGCACTTTGCAAATATCTATGTCTCCATCTTGAACATTTTCACAAATGGAGTTGAAGCGACGCTTGATGTGCCTGGTCTTCTTGTGAAACCTGGGCTCCTTGGCAAGGGCAATGGCTCCAGTGTTGTAACAGAAGAGAGTCATTGGTCCCGACGCATTGGGAATAACTCCTAGATCGGTTATGAACTCCTTCATCCAGATGTGAAAAGGACTTACGAGAAACATGTCCTTAGTCCTTTTCAGGTACTTAAGGATATTCTTGACCGCTGTCCAGTGTTCCATGCTGGGATTACTTTGGTATCTTCCCACCAAACTTACGGCAAGGTTTACATCAGGTCTGGTACACGACATGGCATACATAATAGACCCAATGGCCGAGGCATAGCTAGGGGATGACACTCATCTTTTCTTTATCTTCTGTCGTGGTCGGGCATTGAGCCGAGCTCAATTTCACACTTTGGAACACAGGCAAGAACCCCTTCTTGGACTGATCCATATTGTACTTCTACAATATCTTATCAAGGTATGTGCTTTGTGAAAGACCTATGAGGCGTCTTGATCTATCTCTATAGATCTTGATGCCTAATATGTAAGCAGCTTCTCCAAGGTCCTTCATTGAAAAACACTTATTCAAGTAGGCCTTAATGCTGTCCAAAAGTTCTATATCATTTCCCATCAAAAGTATGTCATCTACATATAATATGAGAAATGCTACAGAGCTCCCACTCACTTTCTTGTAAACGCAGGCTCTTCCATAAGTCTGCATAAACCCAAACGCTTTGATCATTTCATCAAAGCAAATGTTCCAACTCCGAGATACTTGCACCAGCCCATAGATGGAGCGCTGGAGCTTGCATACCTTTTTAGCATTCTAAGGATCGACAAAACCTTCCGGCTGCATCATATACAGTTCTTCCTTAAGGAAGCCGTTAAGGAATGCCGTTTTGACGTCCATTTGCCATATCTCATAATCGTAGAATGCGGCAATTGCTAACATGATTCGGACGGACTTCAGCTTTGCTACGGGTGAGAAGGTCTCATCGTAGTCAACCCCTTGAACTTGTCAATAACCCATAGCAACAAGTCGAGCTTTATAGATGGTAACATTACCATCCGCTTCTGTCTTCTTCTTAAAGATCCATTTATTTTCTCTCGCTCGCCGATCATCGGGCAAGTCTGTCAAAGTCCATACTTTGTTTTCATACTTGGATCCTATCTCAGATTGCATGGCTTCAAGCCATTTGTTGGAATCTGGGCCCGCCATCGCTTCTTCATAGTTCGAAGGTTCACCGTTGTCTAACAACATGATTTCCAGGACAGGGTTGCCATACCATTCTGGTGTGGAACGTGTCCTTGTGGACCTACGAAGTTCAGTAGCAACTTGATCTGAAGTACCTTGATCATCATCATTAACTTCCTCTCTAGTCGGTGCAGGCACAAAAGGAACATCTTCCTGAGCTGCGCTACTTTTCGGTTCAAGAGGCAGTACTTCATCGAGTTCTACTTTCCTCCCACTTATTTCTTTCGAGAGAAACTCTTTCTCCAAAAAGCACCCTTTCTTGTCAACAAAGATCTTGCCTTCAGATCTAAGGTAGAAGGTATACCCAATGGTTTCCTTAGGGTATCCTATGAAGACGCATTTTCCGACTTGGGTTCGAGCTTTTCAGGTTGAAGTTTCTTGACATAAACATCGCATCCCCAAACTTTTAGAAACGACAGCTTAGGTTTCTTCCCAAACCATAATTCATACGGTGTCGTCTCAACGGATTTAGACGGTGCCCTATTTAAAGTGAATGTAGCTATCTCTAGAGCGTATCCCCAAAATGATAGCGGTAAATCGGTGAGTGACATCATAGATCGCACCATATCCAATAGAGTGCGATTACGATGTTTGGACACACCGTTACGCTGAGGTGTTCCAGGCGGCATGAGTTGTGAAACAATTCCACATTTCCTTAAGTGCGTACCAAATTCGTGACTTAAATATTCTCCCCCACGATCTGATCGTAAGAACTTTATTTCTCGGTCACGTTGATTCTCTACCTCATTCTGAAATTACTTGAACTTTTCAAAGGTCTCAGACTTGTGTTTCATCAAGTAGACATACCCATATCTACTTAAGTCATCAGTGAGGGTGAGAACATAACGATAGCCACCGCGAGCCTCAACACTCATTGGACCGCACACATCAGTACGTATAATTTCCAATAAGTTGGTTGCTCGCTCCATTGTTCTGGAGAACGGAGTCTTGGTCATTTTGCCCATGAGGCATGGTTCGCACGTGTCAAATGATTCGTAATCAAGAGACTATAAAAGTCCATCTGCATGGAGCTTCTTCATGCATTTGACACCAATGTGACCAAGGCGGCAGTGCCACAAGTATGTGGGACTATCGTTATCAACCTTACATCTTTTGGTATTCACACTATGAATATGTGTAACATCACGTTCGAGATTCATTAAGAATAAATCATTGACCAGCGGGGCATGACCATAAAACATATCTCTCATATAAATAGAACAACCATTACTCTCGGATTTAGGTGAGTAGCCATCTCGTATTAAACGAGATCCAGATACAATGCTCATGCTCAAAGCTGGCACTAAATAAGAATTATTGAGGTTTAAAACTAATCCCGTAGGTAAATGTAGAGGTAGCGTGCCGACGGTGATCACATCGACCTTGGAACCATTCCCGACGCGCATCGTCACCTCGTCCTTCACCAGTCTCCGCTTATTCCGTAGCTCCTGTTTTGAGTTACAAATATGAGCAACAACACCGGTATCAAATACCCAGGAGCTACTACGAGTACTGGTAATGTATACATCAATTACATGTATATCACATATACCTTTGGTGTTGCCAGCCTTCTTGTCCACTAAGTACTTGGGGCAGTTCCGCTTCCAGTGTCCGCTTCCCTTGCAATAAAAGCACTCAGTCTCAGGTTTGGGTCCATGCTTTGGATTCTTCCCGGCAACTGGCTTACCGGGCACGGCAACCCCTTGCCGTCCTTCTTGAAGTTCTTCTTACCCTTGCCTTTCTTGAAACTAGTGGTTTTATTGACCATCAACACTTGATGTTCCTTTTTGATCTCCACCTCCGCTGATTTCAGCATTGAAAATACCTTAGGAATGGTTTTCACCATCCCCTACATATTGTAGTTTATCACAAAGCTCTTGTAGCTAGGTGGGAGCAACTGGAGGATTCTGTCAATGACCGCGTCATCTGGGAGATTAACTCCCAGCTGAGACAAGCGGTTGTGCAACCCAGACATTTTGAGTATGTGCTCACTGACAGAACCATTATCCTCCATCTTATAACTGTAGAACTTGTCGGAGACTTCATATCTCTCGACCCGGGCATGAGCTTGGAAAACCATTTTCAGCTCTTGGAACATCTCATATGCTCTGTGCTGCTCAAAATGCTTTTGGAGCCCCGGTTCTAAGCTGTAAAGCATGCCGCACTGAACCAGGGAGTAATCATCACTACGCGACTGCCAGGCGTTCATAACGTCTTGAGTTGCTGGGAAAACGGGTGCTTCACCTAGCGGTGCATCTAGGACATATGCTTTCTTGGCAGCTATGAGGATGATCCTCAAGTTTCGGACCCAGTCCGTATAGTTGCTGCCATCGTCTTTCAGCTTGGTTTTCTCTAGGAATGCGTTGAAGTTGAGGGCAACATTAGCGTGGGCCATTTGATCTACAAGACATATTGCAAAAGTTTTAGACTAAGTTACTGATAATTAAGTTCATCCAATCAAATTATTTAATGAACTCCCACTCAGATAGACATCCCTCTAGTCATCTAAGTGATCCATGATCCGAGTCAACTAGGCTGTGTCTGATCATCACGTGAGACGGACTAGTCATCATCGGTGAACATCTTCATGTTGATCGTATCTTCTATACGACTCATGTTCGACCTTTCGGTCTCTTGTGTTCCGAGGCCATGTCTGTACATGCTAGGCTCGTCAAGTCAACCTAAGTGTTTTTGCATGTGTAAATCTGTCTTACACCCGTTGTATGTGAACGTTAGAATCTATCACACCCGATCGTCACGTGGTGATTCGAAACAACAAACTTTCGCAATGGCGCACAATTAGGGGGAACACTTTCTTGAAATTATTATGAGGGATCATCTTATTTACTATCGTCGTTCTAAGCAAATAAGATGCAAAAAACATGATAAACATCACATGCAATCAAATAGTGACATGATATGACCAATATCATTTTGCTCCTTTTGATCTCCATCTTTGGGGCGCCATGATCATCATCGTCACCGGCATGACACCATGATCTCCATCATCGTGTCTTCATGAAGTTGTCACGCCAATGATTACTTCTACTACTATGGCTAACGGTTTAGCAATAAAGTGAAGTAATTACATGGCGTTATTCAATGACACGCTGGTCATAACAAAAATAAAGACAACTCCTATGGCTCCTGCCGGTTGTCATACTCATTGACATGCAAGTCGTGATTCCTATTACAAGAACATGATCAATCTCATACATCACATATATTTCATTCATCACATCCTTTTGGCCATATCACGTCACAAGGCATATGCTGCAAAAACAAGTTAGACGTCCTCTAATTGTTGTTGCATGTTTTTACGTGGCTGCAATAGGGTTCTAGCAAGAACGTTTCTTACCTACGCCAAAACCACAACGTGATATGCCAAATTCTATTTACCCTTCATAAGGACCCTTTTCATCAAATCCGATCCGACTAAAGTGGGAGAGACAAACACCCGCTAGCCACCTTATGCAACTAGTGCATGTCAGTCAGTGGAACCTGTCTCACGTAAGCGTACATGTAAGGTCGGTCCGGGTCGCTTCATCCCACGATGCCGCTGAGGGAGTCCTGGACTAGGGGGTGTCCGGATAGCCGGACTATTATCGTCTGCCGGACTCCAAGACTACGAAGATACAAGATTGAAGACTCCGTCCCGTGTCCGGATGGGACTTTCCTTGGCGTGGAAGGCAAGCTTGGCAATACGGATATGTAGATATCCTACCATTGTAACCGACTCTGTGTAACCCTAGCCCTCTCCGGTGTCTATATAAACCGGAGGGCTTTAGTCCGTAGGACATAACCTCCATTGAAACAATCATACCATAGGCTAGCTTCTAGGGTTTAGCCTCCTTGATCTCGTGGTAGATCTACTCTTGTACTACCCATATCATCAATATTAATCAAGCAGGACGTAGGATTTTACCTCCATCAAGAGGGCCCGAACCTGGGTAAAACATCGTGTCCCTCGTCTCCTATTACCATCCGCCAAGACGCACAGTTTGGGACCCCCTACCCGAGATCCGCCGGTTTTGACACTGACATTGGTGCTTTCACTGAGAGTTCCTCTGTGCCGTCGCCGATAGGCAGGACGCCTCCACCCGTCTTCAAGGATGGTATTTTCGCCAAAGGGGCCTTGGCTGCCGGCCAGACTATCCGGCTAGGTGGTTTTCTTATGACCGCCTGTCCGGCCACTGCTTCGACAATGACTTCTCAAGTCGTCAAAAGCAATCTTCACGTCAACTCGGAACTTGCCGAGCAGCTGGATCCAATAGAGCTCTCGTCTGTCAACGAGCTCTTCGACCGCATCGCCGCCCTGGGAGTCGCTACGGACTACAATCAGATTGGGCTTAAAACCGATCTGAGAGAGATTAACTCTCCCCAGGTCACCCACCACGTCGCAGTGGTAGAGGAACAATGCGGCGACTCTTCTCCTGTATTGAAAACTAGTTATGTCAGGGCTCTCGAACCCTCCATGCCGGATTTCCACGGAGGGACGGACTTCGATCAAGCACTGAACTTAAAGTCAGGCATCGGACCAGACTCGTTGGACAACGTCCAGCAATCCAAGCTTCCAAATTTGAAAACTTCACGGCCTTCAAGCCTTGACAGGGGTAGGGTTCCGGACTTTAATCCACCCACCCGCCCAGACATATGCGATCTATCCCTAATATGGCAAGAGCCCGCTGAAACAGTACATCACTACTGGGCCAGATTCCTCCTGGTTATGGACAGGATAAAGGACTGCCGGGAGGAAAACACAATCTCAATCTTTTGCAATAATTGCACGGACAAGGGAATATTGAACGCCATCAGCCGTCGTGAAATTACACGCTTCGCCGATCTGGCGTCCATAGTACGAAAGTACTATGCGATGGAGAGTTTCCGGAAAACCGAAAACCAGTTTTGGGACAATCCGACCCCGAATACAACCCTAGTCCGCAACAAAAGGGTGCATCATACTCAGGCCACAGATACAAAAAACAAAAAGCAAAAACCCCATAGAGGGCACGGAACCGTACTGGAGGGATGGCTCAGCGGACCCTGTAAACTTCACAGTACAGAGGGCGCCGTCCCAACACATAGCCTTCGAGCATGTTGTATATTACGGCAGGTGGCCAAAAGTGGCGAGGAGCTTCTAGCCCCGGAAAACCACTCCAACAATACCGGTACGGTATCAACAGTCTTCGAGACCTTCGCATCAAATAATATGCGGAAACGAACAATCCGCGGCCTCGCCGAAGTCTACCAAGTAGCAACAACAAATCCATGGAGCGGCACAGCCATCACTTTCAACGCCAGCGACGAACCTAAATTCCGAACAGCCCGAGCACCAGCCGCACTGGTGCTTAGTCCAATAGTGGACGGCTTTAGACTTACAAAGGTCCTCATGGATGGCAGCAGCGGACTAAACCTCATTTACGAGGAAACTCTTCAAAAAATGGAAATAGACTGGAGCCGCATTGAGCGAAGCAGCACAACCTTCAGAGGAATAATCCCTAGTCGGGAAGCACGCTGCACCGGAAAAATCACACTCGATGTGGTGTTCGGCTCGCCGGATAATTACAGATCCGAAGAAGTCACGTTCCAAGTGGCCCCATTCAAAAGCGGATATCACGCTATATTAGGACGAGAGGCATTCACAATTTTTCAAGCCGTACCCCATTACGGGTACATGAAGCTCAAAATGCCTGGGCCCGGCGGAATAATCACTCTCGTTAGTGATCCGGACATAGCACTCCGCGCCAAAAACAAGACAGCCGCATTAGCCCTGGAGGCACTATCCGAAGCCCTAGTGGCAGAAGAACTCACCGCGCTGCGCTCTACTGTAAATAGGGACGACGTGATACTCGATAAGAGATCCAAGTCCACCTCCTTTAAACCAGCGGACGAAACAGTAAAATTCCAGGTCCATCCAACGGACCCAACAAAGACGGCCTCCATCGGGGCGCAATTGAACCCTGATGTAGACGCCGCACTGCGAGAATTCCTTCGGGAAAATTGGGACATTTTCGCCTAGCACCCCTCGGATATGCCCGGAATCCCACGCAGATTGGCAGAACAGAGCCTAAACATCCTAAAAGGATTCAAGCCAGTCAAACAGGCTCTTCGACGATTTTCCGAACCCAAAAGACAGGCAATGGGAGAAGAGCTAGCCAAACTATTGGAAGCCGGATTCATCAGAGATATCAAACATCTGGATTGGCTAGCAAACCTGGTAATGGTACCAAAGAAGGACAAATCCTGGCGCCTATGCGTCGATTTTAAAGACCTCAACAAGGCCTGCCCAAAGGATCCCTTCCCCCTCCCCCGCATCGACCAGATAATCGGTGCTACTGCAGGGCACGATTCATTGTGCTTCCTTGACGCATACTCCGGCTATCATCAAATCAAGATGGCGGGAGCAGACCAAGCCGCAACGGCATTCATCACTCCATATGGACCATTCTGCTTCAACACGATGCCCTTCGGACTTAAAAACGCTGGCGCAACATATCAGCGCATGATTCAAACATGTCTGGCCACCGAGATCGGCAAAACAGTAGAGGCATACGTAGACGATGTAGTCGTCAAAACCAAACACGTCGAAACTCTAATAGACGACTTGAGGCTCACATTCGACAACCTCAGAGCATATGACATCAAGCTGAATCCGGAGAAATGCGTTTTCGGCGTACCAGCCGGAAAGCTCCTGGGCTTCATTGTATCCGGTAGAGGAACTGAAGCAAACCCAGCCAAGATCGGAGCTCTGTCACAGCTAGATATCCCAAAAGACCTCAAGCAAATACAAAAATTGACCGGATGCGTGGCGGCTCTAAGCCGCTTTATCTCCCGTCTAGGAGAAAAGGCATTGCCCCTCTATCGCCTCCTTAGGCGCACCGAACACTTCGAGTGGACGGATGCTGCCACTGCTGGACTCGAAGAAATAAAGGCCATATTGGCAACAAATCTGGTCCTGGCTGCGCCCAACCTGGGCGAACCAATGCTATTATACATCGCGGCAACACATCAAGTTGTAAGCGCGGTACTCGTCGTTGAACGAGAGACAGAAGGGCATAAATTCCCTCTTCAAAAACCAGTGTACTACGTCCCCACTGTGTTAACCCCCTGCAAGTCTCGTTACCCGCACTATCAAAAGATAGCGTATGCGGTGTTCATGGCATCCCGGAAGCTCTGACACTACTTTCAAGAGTGTTCGATAACAGTGGCTTCCGAAGTACCACTCAACGACATTATAAACAACCGCGACGCGACGGGCAGGATTGCAAAATGGGCCATTGAGCTCTTACCATTCGATATAACTAACAAGCCTCGGTGAGCTATAAAGTCACAAGTTTTGGCTGACTTTGTCGCTGAATGGACCGAAGCCGAACTCCCTAAAGAGTACGGCGCATAATCCAATTGGATTATGCACTTCGACGGCTCTTAAATGTTGGCCAGACTGGGGGCTGGCGTCGTATTGACGTCCCCGACCGGGGACACAGTCCAATACGTACTTCAAATAATGTACACGGACTCCAACAACGCAGCCGAATACGAGGCCCTTTTACATGGTCTCTGGATGGCAATCTCCATGGGCATTCAACGCCTAGAGGTGCGCGGGGATTCAAACCTTGCAATATCCCAAATAAATGGAGACTTTGACGCCAAGGATCTGAAAATGGCAGCATATCGTAACGCTGTCCTAAAAATGTCAGCTCGGTTTGAAGGACTCGAATTCCATCACGTAGCCCGAGACAATAACCAAGCAGCCGACATACTGGCACGCATCGGCGCAAAACGTGACGCTGTCCCTCCAAACATCTTCCTCGAACGACTCTTCAAGCCATCTGTACTATGGGAAGAGGAGTCCGGAAACGACAAACCGGAAAAAACCACGCCAACCGGCGATTCAGCCGATGACACAACACCTTCAGCCCACGACATAATGGCAGTAATCGCCCCGTGGACAGAACCATTCCTAGCCTACTTGCTTAGGCAGGAACTTCCCGAAGACCAAAATGAGGCCCGCTGCATAGTCCGGCGATCTAAAGCCTACAAGGTCCACGAGGGAGAACTTTACAAGAAAAGCACAACCGGAGTCCTTCAAAGGTGTATCTCCGAAGAGGAAGGGCGAAACCTCCTGGCTGAAATTCATGCCGGACTAGGCGGACACCACGCAGCAGCTCGGGCCCTTGTAGGCAAGGCATTCCGTACAGGATTTTATTGGCCGACGGCCCGGGCAGATGCTCAGGACTTAGTCCAAAGATGCGTCGGTTGTCAGCTCTTTGCTAATCAGAGCCATATGCCACCCACCGCCCTCAAAACTATACCCATTACCTGGCCGTTCGCGGTCTGGGGGCTTGACATGGTTGGACCCCTTAAAGGGGAAACCCACAAGCAGAGGTACCTATTGGTCATGGTAGACAAATTCACCAAACGGATAGAGGCCAAACCAATCAAAACGGCAGAGTCCGGACCAGTGATAGACTTTATCTCCGGGGTAGTACACCGTTTTGGTGTCCCCCACATCATCATCACCGATAACGGCAAGAATTTTACGGCCGACGAGGTTAAATCATGGTGCAAAAATATGGGCATTAAGCTCGATTACGCTTTAGTCTATCATCCTCAAACCAACGGTCAAGTGGAACGAGCAAATGGTCTAATAATGAGCGGCATCAAACCCAGACTAGTGCGGTCACTTACGAAATCTGACACGCACTGGGTAGAGGAGCTCGACTCCGTACTCTGGGGGCTGCGGACAACGCCCAACCGTACTACCGGATTCACACCATTTTTTATGGTATACGGCGCAGAGGCAGTTCTGCCCTGCGACATCATTCATGACTCACCCCGAGTGCGCATGTACGAAGAAAGAGAAGCCGAGCTAGATCGGCAGGACAGCTTGGATGCATTGGAGGAAGAACGCGACGTCGCCAAGGCTCGCTCCGCATTCTATTAGCAGCAGGCTCGAAGATATCAAAGCAGAGAAGTACGGGCCAAGACCTACAACGTTGGCGAACTAGTTCTACGCCTGCCGGACAAGAAAAAGGACAAGCTCAAGCCCAAATGGGAGGGGCCCTTCATTATTGATCAAGTCCTGACCGGCGGGGCGTACCATCTATGAAATGCATCGGACAACCGACTCGAGCCGAACCCATGGAATGCAGCCCGCCTCCGAAGATTCTATGCCTAGCGCTGGACTAAGAGTTCGTTCCCTTCCCCCGTCCAAATTTTTACACTTCAGCCGTCTTTTGTTTCTCTTTCTTCTCTTAACCCTTTTCCTAAAAAACCCTTAAGGGCCTGCTCGCACATTGTTCGCACAGACTTGATGTGCCATCCGCACTCATTATACCTGGGGGCTTCTTTACCAGAAGCTTAATTATAAGGGCTTCATGCCGAGCACATGTGTCAAGCTTCCACATGTACCTTTTATTCACCATTATATGCATCGATATGACTTAAGTTTTGGCCAAGCTGGGTTGCCTGGCTCATGTGCTTACCCCTACGTTCCCGATTGTTCGGCTAGGAGGTAAAGGGAGCACCTTTGCGATTGTTACTGCCAGGTCAGCCGGATGTGTACCTCAGACTGGGTGAAGCCAAAAGCTAGCGTTCTTAAGGGAATATTCGATCGGTGACTTGAAAGATGATTTTTTACCTACTTATTTATCTGCCCCCAGATGCTTTTCTGCTTTTTTCGCAGTTCGGACATGCACTTTAGGGCATGCCTCACAGGGAAAGGAACCCTTAACGGAACTATTCTCCCTGGAAGATGTTTCTTACTAACCATGTAATATAACATAACTAGTTGGGCACTTGTCTGATAAAGCACTAATGACCCCTACGCCTGGTCTCCATGCATACCCTGGTTGTTTATTAACCGAGAAGGTATTCGGACACACTCCGGACTCTAGGGTCCTGAGGTTGAAGAGAAAAGGTCGGCAAAGACAAACGATCTACAATCCGGCTAGAAGGCATTTCACATGTCATTTTAAAATACATTGTCAAATCTAATGACTGTATTCCTCCTCAATCCCGTCTAACAGGCTGTCTAATTTACAGTCCTGTTGGGAAAATTTAGCGGCCAATTCTACTTGGCCGTATACTAAACTCACAGGGATCTCCTTCCCATCAGGCCCCACAGGTCCGACCTCGGCCATGTGGTTGGGATCCGCCTTCTTGTACCGCGTCTTCACCATGGCCCAAGCCTCCCTGGCACCTTGGCGGCAGGCCGAAATCTTCCACAAACGGAAGCGCTGCCGCACTCCCTGAAGCTTCTCCGCAAGCTTCCCAAGGCCTTCGGGTAGGGAGAGGGCTGGCCATAAAGCCTGGACGCCGCCGCTCATTGCCTGCCAAACTCGTTCGAGCAGCTGCAACAGTTCGGGAAGTTGATCACCTGTCGATACGGGCATCTCCTCTGCAGGGCGACCTGTGAGTATACCTACAAGACATATTTTGTCAATTGACTTCCTCGCCGAACTCTTCTTTTCAAAGGAGTTCGCTCAAGCACTTACTATAGATGCCGCGACGAAGCCGCTGATTCTCCTTAACGGAGCTAGACAGCTCGGCCCGAACACCTTTCAGCTCTTCCCCGAGCTGGGCGTGGGCATCCTGGAGCTTGTTCCTTTCTTGCTGCACTCTATTCAGCACCCTCTCGCCGGCCTTCAGCTGGCGCAGTAATTCTTGCCTGTCCGGATCTTGTCCGGCAGCACCTGCAATGTCATTATTAGACTTGCGCGCACGCCGCACAGCGCTTATATTTTTCAAAAAAAATGTGTTACCAGGAGGGGTCTCTGTGTTTCCTCCTGCGGCAGCAAGTGCGGCCTCAAGTTGGGTCTTGCACTCTTGCAGCTCCTGAGATAGTTGGGTATTCTTCTCAGTAAGATCCTGCGTTTCAAATGATCCTTAAATAAGTTAACATAACTACTTTAAGTCTCGGGGGCTACTGGCATATATAGCTATCAAATTCTCTTACCCGTATGTCTTTTACATATTGCTCCGTGGCTCTGGTAAAACCATCTTGAGCAGCACGGAGGTGCGCATCCCCCACGTTAAAGGCATTCAACGCCTCAGGGGAGAAGCACGCGTCACGAAATACTGTCCGGCGGCGCCTATGGTTCATGGCGCTCTCCACCTCAGACTTGGTGGCGGACAGTCTGTCAGCATCTTCCATTGGAGGAGTGTCCGGCTCGCGCCTTGCGCTCGCCTCCCCCTCCAGACCAGGTGCTGGAGCCCGGCTGGTAGAGGTTGGATTGGCAACCTCCACGCCCGCAGTTCGACGGGTGCTTTTTCTCCTACAAAAGTCATGAGCACTCAAACGCTTCCTAGGGACGTTGCTCCGAATAATAAACTGTGAACTATACCTTTGCGGCGACGTTTCTGTCCGCGTCGCGCTCCTTTTCCGCCTGCTGGTCCGGACTGGCCTTTGTTGGTCAGCCGCCGCGGGCTCGGCTTCCCGCCCTGGAGGCGCTTCCTGCAAAACACCATCGTATGCGAAGGTCAGAGATGAGCGAGGAAGAAACAATGGTGTCGGGGCTTCGGTCACAATCACCTGGGAAGCCGGACATAATCCGGGGTAGTCAGCCGTAATGGCGACTAAGGCATTATCCATGCTGAGCTGGTGGAACACCCCGTCGATTAGCGCCACCTTTATGTCCGGATCCTCTTCGAAGGCCGGATCCTGGGATCTCTCTGGATCCTCGGGTTGCGGAGCTGGACTTACCATGTCCTCCACAATCCGACGCAGTTCCTGCGTCGAAGACATAATATAAGAAGCTTAAACTTTGAAAACATGGGTCGGGCCCTTAAATTGTTCGCTTACCCAACGCCGAGGGTTATTCATGGAGAACCCGTTCAACGGGTTCGTCTGGAGAAAGTCCTCCTTCTCCCCCTTGTACAGGCCGGACAGGATCGTCACCAGATCCTCGGCCGAATCCGGTCCTTTGCGGCCATGACGGGTGGCGTCGTCTTCCCCGTTGAAATCCCACATGGGGTGGCCCCTGTATTGCAGTGGCTGCACCCCCCGCATAAGGCATGTTGCCATGACTCCGATCATGGTCAACCCTGAGTGGGCCAGTAATCTTATTCGGCCCATCAGATAATGGACGCTCTTGTCTTCCTCCAGTTGGGGGCTCCGCGGGCACCAACTAAGGCATTTCTTCAGAGGAGCTGTGCTGAACTCCGGGAGGCCGATCCGAACAGGGTCCGGCAGCGGAGCGTCTTCTATGTAAAACCATTCCGAGGGCCAGTCTTCGGACGCCTTCTTAGGGGTTCCGGATGGATATCCGGTCCCGGCAATGCGCCATATTTCGGCGCCGCCCACTTGATATATAGACCCCTCGTGAGAACGGGGTACGAGGCAGAACAACCTCTTCCACAGTGCAAAATGGGGCTCGATGCCCAGAAATAGATCGCAAAGAGCTACGTAACCCGCGATATGCAGGATGGAGGCGGGTGTAAGGTGATGGAGCTGGAGTCCGTAGAACTCCAGGAGCCCGCGGAGGAACGGATGTATAGGAAATCCGAGTCCCCTTATCAGATAGGGGTATAGCACACCCGCTCCCCTTTGTTGGGACTTGGGGTAGCCTCCGCTTGCTTCCCACCTTGGTAGGTGGCCAGCCCGGCTCGAACCGGAACCATGAAGGCCGGAGGGAGATATCCCCCCGCTTGGAGCTTCACCAGCTCGTTGTGCGGAACAGAGCATCTCCTCCAATCTCCTGGCAGAGGGCTGGGAGCACGAGAAGAGGAGCCGCGTCGACGGTCCATGATAGAATGGATTCTGGGTCAAAGGTGCTCCGATGAGTATTCGCGGAAGGAAGATGGTGTGATTTGGATCTGGATTCTTGCCTCTCTTATAGGCAGATTATTTGCACGGTTGGGGGGTAAAACATAAAAGATACCCTGGCTTTTCGCATTCGTGCGACGCGTGGAAGAAGGCCATTATTGGGCGTAGAAGCCAAGAAACGCGACATTGATGAGGAAGCCGAACACTGTTTGGCAGGTACATGGAACTTAAAGGAGAACCCGCCTTGCAACGCCGAAGACTATATACGCGCTGGACTTATCGTCATTGAAGCCTGGTTCGGGGGCTACTGAGGGAGTCCTGGAATAGGGGGTGTCCGGACAGCCGGACTATTATCGTCCGCCGGACTCCAAGACTACGAAGATACAAGATTGAAGACTCCGTCCCGTGTCCGGATGGGACTTTCCTTGGCGTGGAAGGCAAGCTTGGCGGTACGGATATGTAGATCTCCTACCATTGTAACCAACTCTATGTAACCCTAGCCCTCTCCGGTGTCTATATAAACCGCAGGGCTTTAGTCCGTAGGACATAACCTCCATTACAACAATCATACCATAGGCTAGCTTCTAGGGTTTAGCCTCCTTGATCTCGTGGTAGATCTACTCTTGTACTACCCATATCATCAATATTAATCAAGCAGGACGTAGGGTTTTACCTCCATCAAGAGGGCCCAAACCTGGGTAAAACATCGTGTCCCTCGTCTCCTGTTACCATCCGCCTAGACGCACAGTTCGGGACCCCCTACCCGAGATCTGCCGGTTTTGACACCGAAAGCCGCCGAAACAAGATAAGACTAGTAGTGGCAAGAAAAATGACAACATCTACGCCCACAACAAAATTGTGTTCTACTCGTGCATAGAAACTACGCATAGACCTAGCTCATGATGCCACTGTTGGGGATCATAGCAGAAATTTAAAATTTTCTACGCATCACCAAGATCAATCTATGGTGTCGTCTAGCAACGAGAGAGGGAGGAGTGCATCTACATACCCTTGTAGATCGCGAGCGGAAGCGTTCAAGAGAACGGGGTTGATGGAGTCGTACTTGTCGTGATCCAAATCACCGATGATCCTAGCGCCAAATGGACGGCACCTCCGCGTTCAACACACGTATGGAGCGGAGACGTCTCCCGCGCCTTGATCCAGCAAGGAGGAGGGAGAGGTTGAGGAAGAGAGCTCCAACAACAGCACGACGGCGTGGTGGTGGTGGAGAGGCAGTACTCCGGCAGGGCTTCGCCAAGCTCTTAATGGAGGAGGAGAGGTGTTGGGGAGGGGCTGCGCCTTGGATGTGGTGTGCAGCCCTCCCCTCGCCCCTCGAGCGGGGGGGGGGGGGGGGGCGGCCAAGGGGAGGGGGCTTGCCCCCCAAGCAAGGGGGGCGCCCCCTCTAGGGTTCCCCCCAAAACTCTAGGCGCATGGGCCCAAGGGGGGGGATGCGCCCAGCCCATCAGGGGCTGGTTCCCTGCCCACTACGGCCCATGAGGCCCTCCGAGAGAGGTGGCCCCTCCCGGTGGACCCCGGAACCCCTCCGCTGGCCCCGGTACAATACTGATATGCCCCCGAACTTTTCCGGTGACCGTATGACAACTTCCCACATATAAATCTTCACCTCCGGACCATCCCAAAACTTCTCGTGACGTCCGGGATCTCATCCGGGACTTCGAACAACATTCAGTAATCACTTACAAGTCTTCCTAATAACCCTAGCGTCACCGAACCTTAAGTGTGTAGACCCTACGGGTTCGGGAATCACGCAGACATGATCGAGACAGCTCTCCGGCCAATAACCAACAGCGGGATCTGGATACCCATGTTGTCTCCGACATGTTCCACGATGATCTCATCGAATGAACCACTATGTCGAGGATTCAAGTAATCTCTTATACAATTCCCTTTGTCAATCGGTACGTTACTTGCCCGAGATTCGATCGTCGGTATCCCAATACCTCGTTCAATCTTGTTACCAGCGAGTCACTTTACTCGTACCGTAATGCATGATCCCGTGACCACCCACTTGGTCACATTGAGCTCATTATGATGATGCATTACCGAGTGGGCCTAGAGATACCTCTCCGTCATACGGAGTGACAAATCCCAGTCTCGATCCGTGTCAACCCAACAGACACTTTCGAAAATACCTGTAGTATACCTTTATAGCCACCCAGTTACGTTGTGACGTTTGGTACACCCAAAGCACTCCTACGGTATCCGGGAGTTACACGATCTCATGGTCTAAGGAAATGATACTTGACATTAGAAAAGCTCTAGCAAACGAACTACACGATCTTGTTCCCGTTATCAACGACATCCAATGTCCATGGTCAGGAAACCGTAACCATCCATTGATCAATGAGCTAGTCAACTAGAGGCTCACTAGGGACATGTTGTGGTCTATGTATTAACACATGTATTACGATTTCCGGATAACACAATTATAGCATGAACAATAGACAATTATCATTAACAAGGAAATATAATAATAACCATTTTATTATTGCCTCTAGGGCATATTTCCAACAGCATGTAGTTATCATCCTCTGATTCTCGATCAGTTGCCTGTTCTTTAGGGCTAGCTTGCCCCTCCTCTTGCTCGGCTTGCTCGAAGCCTGGCTTGGCAGGATTGTATTTGTCTTTGGCACCATCCGGATTGTTATCTCCTGTGCCGTCATTGCTATTTTTGTTGTGGCGGGGCTTGGAGCGGCGCTGATGACGCCGGTGTCTAGGTTGCTTCCCCAAGGGGTTATCCTCTGTTGCCTCCTCGCCATTGTTTTCTTTAGGGGTGTCCACCATATAAATGTCATATGATGAGGTGGCGGCCCAGCGTCCTATAGGCGGTGGTTCCTGTTCTTCTCCTGCATCGTCGTCCATACCGTCGGTGTCTTCGGAGTCAAAGTCAAGAACATCGGTTAAGTCATCGACATTGGCTATAAAGTGGGTGGTGGGTGGGGGGCGAATTTCTTCGTCGTTCGCTCCCCACTCGAGCCGGACATAGTTCGGCCAAGAGTCTCCTGACAAGGGCAGAGACCTTAATGAGTTCAGCACATCACCCAAGGGTGAGTGGTGAAAAATATCCGCGGCGGTGAATTCCATGACGGGTCCCCAATCTGATTCGACAGGCACGGACGCACGCGGTTCGGATCCTGCAACCGGGGAAGAGTGCGGGGGTCCGATGACACCCCTTTCATAGGAGGTGGAATCAGTGTTCGGCTCCAACGCTGATGAGTGTGCAGCCTCCGAGGCGGGGTCCATCCACCCGTCCTCGGAAGGCACAATCTGCTCCGGGTTGATTCCCGGCGCCAATGCGGGTGCGATTTCCCGAATACTATCTGGCGGCAGATCAAAGTCATGTCCGTCGTGACTGTTCGGCGCACCTGTCATGGGCTCGAATCCATCGAAGATCAAGTCTCCGCGGATGTCGGTAGTGTAGTTTAAGCTTCCAAACCTGACCTGATGGCCAGGGGCGTAGCTATCGATCTGCTCCAGATGGCCAAGCAAGTCGGCCCGCAGTACGAATATGCCGAATAAGAAGATCTGTCCGGGAAGGAAAGCCTCCCCTGGACCGCATCGTTGAAGATGATCGAAGGGGCCATTGAGCCTTACAACGACGGCATAGTGGAACTCTCGATGAAAGCCCCAATGTCGGTGTCAAAACCGGCGGATCTTAGGTAGGGGGTCCTGAACTATGTGTCTAAGGCTAATGGTAACAGGAGGCAGGGGACACGATGTTTTACCCAGGTTCGGTCCCTCTCGATGGAGGTAATACCCTACTTCTTGCTTGATTGATCTTGATGATATGAGTATTACAAGAGTTGATCTACCACGAGATCGTAGAGGCTAAACCCTAGAAGCTAGCCTATGATTACGATTGTTGTTGTCCTACGGACTAAACCCTCCGGTTTATATAGACATCGGAGGGGGCTAGGGTTACACAGAGTCGGTTACAAAGAAGGAAATCTACACATACGAATATCCAAGCTTGCCTTCCACGCAAAGGACAGTCCCATCCGGACATGGGACGAAGTCTTCAATCTTGTATCTTCATAGTCCAATAGTCCGGCCAAAGTATATAGTCTGGCTGTCCGAGGACCCCTTAATCCAGGACCCCCTCAGCTGTGCCTATATAAGTGTGCGGTGTCTCCTAACCCTAGCCGCCACGAACGGATCACATCTGCTCCACGTGCACGCTCACCGTCGTTCCCTTGCTGCTGCTGCCGCCGGTGACTCCATCCCATCCACCGCGTACACGGTCGACGAGAGAGCAGGTCTCCGAAACCACGCCCTTCTGGTTCCTGTATGGGTGAGGGGTGAATAGGTTTTTGGGCAGCGATTACGCGACTGCTCGCTTTCAATCATCTACTTCCTCTACGTCCGCGTCGCCTTCATCATCACCATGTCCACCGACACCGAACGTGCCACCGCCGAGAAAGCTGAAGCCGACAAGAAGGCCGCCGAGGACGCCACTGCTGCCACCAACACCGCGGCCTCTGCATGGCCTATTGGAGGGTATAACTTGTTTATCCCGCTCCTACTGTTTTCTGTTTTACCCATGCTAGCGTTATACGTAGATCTGTCTGCAATTAGCGTAGTATGTGCTTGCTTGACTGAATATCAGTATGCATTTATTTGTGTCAATGCCATGCTAGTGATTTACTCGTGGACTAATTTAATCGCGAAATTGCCTATTTACTCAACAGTAACCCCCCGGTCCCATTTTATAAATGAAACCAGAAAGATCCAGTACACAAGTTTAACGCCTGGGAGCATGTTAAGCATGTTCAGAGGCCAGATTAAAAGAAATAAGTTCTCATACATCATACAGTAGGGAGTATAGGTTCCTGCCATACATCTCTCCTACTGTAGGAACACAACATGACTAAGTTTCAAGCATGTAGCTCGCCACGTTCCCCCCATGGCCACCAGTCTTGTAGATCCCCAGCTCTCCCACCACACCTCTGAGCTTCTTTGATGGTTGGGTCGGAGATCCCAACAGGTCCAGAGGGGTGACTGGGCTAACCAGGCAGTGCTTGATGCCACCGGGAGGACTCCTTGGAGGTGATGTGTAGGGGCTCGGTTCGCCAGGTACTTTGTAGTCGTCCAGATTCAGCTTGAGGAGGGATTGGTCGACTTCTCCTGCAGATGGTGTTCCCAGTGAAATCACCCCGCCAGAATTTGGAAAGGTGATTCCAAGATCAAGGAAATCTGGCGTGATATCTTGTCCCATAGAGGCACCACTTCCTCTTTGAGCAAGATCGCCCATCTCCTCATTGATCCCAACACTTTCCTCCAGATCTGTTTCAAGTCAATCCACACGGCATTATTAAACACATGAGCATTTCTATTCTTCCACAAAGACCAAAGAACGCATGCACATACTGAATTCAACACTATGTGTTTTTTGTTGGCAGGCCAAAACCTGGCAACAGAGAGGTAATCTGAACCCAGGTCAAGAGAAAAAAGATCCGAGACCTGTTTCCAAATACTTTTGGCTACTACACACCCGAAGAAGAGATGGTCAATGGTTTCATTGTCAGTACAACAGACACATTCAGGGGGTTTCTCAATACCTCTTTTGGCTAAGTTATCCTTAGTCATCAGTTTATTATGAGATAGCAACCAGAGAAAGACCTGCACTCTAGGTAGAATTTTAATGGAACCAACTGCAGCAATATAAACTGGCTGCACCCCTCTAAAATTAATCATGCTATACAGTGATCCTGTAGTGTATTCACCATTAGCCTCATATTGCCAGACCAGGGAGTCATCACACTCCTGGTATTGTGTGTTTTCAATAATCTGCTCTAGGCAGTACCATTGCTCCATCATGTGTGTAGTGAAAATCCTTCTAAATGTTAGCTTAATTTCATTGTTGTCCCACACCTCATCTAGAGAGACACAATGCTGATGACAGATGGAGTAGAGTGGCCAGAATTGGACTGATAATGGAGAGGTTCCAGACCAGATATCTTCCCAAAATCTTATCTTCTTACCATCTCCTACTACCCATCTATATCCAAATTTTAGTGCTTTGGCTGCCCACATGACCCCCTGCCAGAATCTAGAGGGGTTTTGTGGGTTGCAAGAAAAGATATTTGGAGAATCATTTAAGTATTTTCTATCTACAATATATCTCCAGAGTTTTCCTTCATCTTTGATGTATCTCTTTACCCAGCCCCCTAGCAGGCAGAGGTTTACATCTCTGATGTTAGGAACCCCTAGACCTCCATGTTGTTTACTCATGCAAACCAAGTGCCAGTTAGCTAGGTGAATCTTCATATTCCCTTCAAAATCATTCCACATGCAATTTGCCATTTGGCTATTGATCATGTCCAGTGCCCATTTGGGGAATTTAAAGAAAGGAGATATATGGGAATACTAGCTAGGCAAGTTTTAATAAGGATCAGCCTAGATGAATAGGATAAGAGCTTGCCTCTCCATCCAGCAATTCTCTTGAAGATCTTATCTATTAGAGGTTGCAAGTCCTCTCTTCTAAGCTTATCATAGTGCAAAGGAATCCCAAGATATCTTATGGGGAAATCCCCAACTTTGCATCCCATGATATTAGCAATGATATTAGTTTCCTAAGGAGATATATCTATGGGAAGTATCTCACTTTTAGCATAGTTGATTTTCATACCTGAAACTTTTTCAAAGCAGGTTAAGATCATTTTCAGGTTAGAGGCTTTATGTTCATCACTATCCATGAAGAGGATGGTGTCATCTGCATATTACGGACAGATGACACCATTAGGGATAAGGTCAGAACATAATCCCCTAATCATATCCTGAGAGGTTGCTTTTAAAAGCATTCTACTAAGCACATCTACCACTAAATTAAAAGAAGGGGGATATTGGGTCTCCCTGTCTCAGTCCTTTTCCTATGATGAAGGAGTGTCCCTCTACACCATTAATTTTCACCCCAACTGAACCCATGTGAGTAATCTGCTTAATCCAGGAGATCCATAAAGGACCAAAATTCCTTTTCTCTAAGATTTCTAAAAAGAAATCTAGGTTTACTTTGTCAAAAGCTTTCTCATAGTCTAGTTTCAAAACTAGACCTGGATTGCCTGACTTGTATGTAGAGTGCAGTACCTCATGAGCAGTCACCACACTTTCTAGAATATACCTGCCTTTGATAAAGGCAGTTTGGTTACTAGAAGTGAGATTACCCATCAATTGAGCTAATCTATTGGTGACGACTTTGGTAAAAACTTTGAATATACAATTTATGAGACTGATAGGTCTAAACTTTTTCATTCTAGTTGCTTCTTTCTCTTTAGGTATGAGACTTAGCATAGCAAAGTTTAATCTATATATATCTAGTTTCCCTTTGTGGAAATCATCAAACATTGCCATTATATCATGCTTAATGATTTCCCAAAAGTTCTGAAGGAATTGGAAAGAGAGTCCATCTGGACCAGGTGCTCCATCAGAGTATGATCCAAAAATGGCATCTTTCACCTCTTCCTCAGAGAAAGGTTTTTGTAGAGCTTGATTATCTAAATCTTTCACCTTCTCTTCTAGGGTGAAGAAATCATTGCTAATCCTAAAACCACCCCTACTTTCTTTCCTAAATAGGTATTTGTAATAGTTGGTGGCGATTTCCAACATCTCCTTGATATCATTGGTGGTACCATTTTGGCCCTCCAATGCATTAATCATGGTCTTTCTTCTCCTCTGATTAGCTACAGCTTGGAAATATTTTGTGTTTCTCCCTCAAGGATATCTCTATCCCTGGCTCTCTGTCTAGCTTTCACCTCTTCCACAATCCAGAGGTTGTGCAATTCAGAGAGTAGGTTTTTCATCCTCAACCTATCTAATTCAGACAGAGGGGTAGTCTCTGATTTAACATCCAGAGAATTATACTCCTCTGTCAGTTTGATCTTGAGCTTCCTGATCTCAGAATCAACATTTCTACTCCAACCTTTAATAAATTTCCTAAACCTCCTAACCTTCTCTTGCAACAGCTCTATAGGGATGTTGCTTGAGGTGGGGCCAGACCAGTTTTTGGCTGCAAGTTCTTTGAACTCAGCTCTCAGCATCCACCATTTTCAAACTTATAACTATTACCTTTTGGGGTGCTCCCTATGCCAGAATCCCATAGTATTGGAGTGTGATCACTGCCAGTTCTAGGGAGGGCTTGAGAGCTACACAAAGGGAATAGAGCATCTAATTCAGTAGTACAAAAAATCCTATCTATGTTGGTCATGACTAGGGCTTCCTAGTTGTTAGCCCAGGTGTATTGCCTGCCTGTCATTTTAATTTCTAGCAGGCTCCATATCTCTATCCAGGCATTAAATTTGTCACTCCACTTGTGATTAATCTTTCCAGTGTTCTTGTCTTGTTGGTATCTGACTAAGTTATAATCTCCCCCAATTATTGTGGGTTGATGATCATCAATAAATAAGTTGTGGAGCTCAGATATGAATTCATCTTTACCCTCCTCATAGGGGAATCCATCAACAGCAATGAATCTAAAAGAAGTCCCATTACTCTTATGGGTTAAATTGCAGGAAACAGAGAACATGAGAGAGTTCCAGTTGTTGATATCAAAGATATCAGAATCTACTCCTACCAGAATACCACCTGAGGTGCCTACAGCAGGTAGGTGGTGCCCGATATAACTAATATTACCACTAATGGATTTTAGGATTTCATGTCCTATATGTGTGCTTCTTACAATCTAAACGCTCTTATATTTCTTTACGCAGGGAGTATGTCTTGAGAAGGTCTCGTCCGCCTATAGTACTACCCTATCGAAACACTGACATGATGAACTATGTGCCATCAATGTGACATGTGTTATGTCAGTTCTATACTTTTTTTTTGCGGGTAATGTCAGTTCTATACTAAGTATACATCTAGCTTGGTCTGAGCAATGGTATTAAAACTTTTCATTTTTGACAGCGATACAGTAGGGGGAGCCCCACTGGTGTATATTCTACAAAAATAAAAGGAGCTTACAAACTGTACATACCCGAGGTGCGTAAAGACACGAAAGAAAAAAATTACAGGGACAGAGATCGTAACCAGTCGATGAGAGGTTGAACTAAAGCTACCTTAACCCTAAAGCAGTGTATCTGCAAATCACTTTGGAAACTTCTTATTTGCAGTCACTTCAAATTTTACAGGATTTTTTATTTAAGCAAGTTAAATGACTCAAAGAAACTGTAATCATAGAGAAACCTCCCCCTTTCGGGGATGACTTGCATGTTTGAATTGGCAATGCCTCTGTTCTTTGACTACATCGCATAGTACACTTGTCAACTGTAACAACTCCAAAGACAAATTCTACGTTGATGAATCATCTTCAATAAAGAATTGTTAGATTCTATCCAAATTCTTCAGGCTGGCACTATCAAGTTGTCACTGATGAGTTTCTTGTACCACCTCTTAGTATTTTCTATGTTACCTCACTCTTCTATTGTTCAACAGCTTTGTCGTTCCTCCCAGACTAATCGAGGAATGAAATACTCCCTCTGTCCCATAATATAAGGATGTTTTTGACACTAGACTAATGTCAAAAACTTTCTTATATTATAGGACGGAGGGAGTATATTACTCGTAAGTAGAATTTCATTGAACATTTTGGCTGCACAGATTATTAATTTAACAATCATCAACCTTTCGAGCAGCTGCAGAAATATCATTACCGGCTGTATCTGATGAGCCCCGTTGACTCTGTCACCAAGTACTGTATTTGTCAACTCCTCCCTCCTCTGTATTGAAAGTTTGAAACGCAAAGTAGGCGGACCATATGAACTGGTATCTTCCTCTTTCCTGAGAAAGTTGCAGACTCATTTAGCCATGACAATAACCAATACTAACAGCATGTCGAGCCTTTTCTGCATAGCTTGTGCAGCTGTTGTCGTCATCCTTGGCAGAACCTGCAGTTGCTTGCAGTTCACTTACCCCAGCTTCAACGCAGGCAACAGGGATGATTTCAGCTTCAGCCCGGGATCAGCGATCTCAAACAACTCCCTGCAGATCACGCCGAGCACTGGGAACATGAGCCACAGGTCGGGGAGAGTGGTGTACGCCAAGGAGACCCTTAAGCTGTGGAACGCCAAGCGCACGGCGCTCACCTCCTTCCGGACGGAGTTCGTGCTCAACATCCTCCCGCAGGGCGGCGGCCTGAACGGGAGCGGCACCGGAGAAGGCATGGCCTTCTTCCTCACCAACAATCCTTCGTTGCCCAGCGACAGCAGCGCGCAGTGGCTCGGCCTAACCAACAACAAGACCGACGGCGCGCCGGCGAACCGGATCGTCGCGGTGGAGTTCGACACGCGGAGGAGCTTCGAGGCCGAGATGGACGGCAACCACGTTGGGCTCGACCTCAACAGCGTCAGGTCCGTCGGGCAGTTCCCGCTTAGCAACCTCTCCTTGGATCTATCCAGCGGGTCAGACCTGAAGGTGACGCTCGCGTACGACGGCGCGGTGTTGAGCACCGACGTGCTGCAGATGGGGAGGATCTTCTCCAACGTCCTGTACATCGACCTGGCGCAGTATCTCCTGGACAACATCTCCGTGGGTTTCGCGGCTTCCACCGGCGAGTTCGCCGAGCTGAACCAGGTCAAGTCTTGGAATTTTACCACATACGACGACGCAACGGCCGGAGATAGCAGGGTGTATCTGAGGAGGCGCCAGAAGCTGTTTCTCGCCATGTTGATCCCGCTCACCGTCGGCGTTATGCTCATGGCCTTGGTCGCGTGGTGGAGGCTGACGCGGCAGGCGAGGCTGGCTTACCGCAACCTCGAGAAGATGATCGATGCCCATGGCCCCGTCAGGTTTAAGCTCAGGGAGCTCAGGAACGCGACCAGGGACTTCGGCGATGGCCGTAAGCTCGGCCGAGGCGGCTCCGGCACCGTTTACCTCGGGTATCTGAGGAGGATGGGCATGGAAGTGGCCGTGAAGCGGGTGTCCACGAACATCAACTCTAACCGCGGGGAGAAGGAGTTCGTGGCGGAGGTGAACACTATCAGCAAGCTCTCGCACCGGAACCTCGTGAAGCTGATCGGCTGGTGCCACAAGAAGGGCGAGCTGCTTCTCGTCTACGAGTACTTTCCCATGGGCAGCCTCGACAAGCTCCTCTACGCCAGAGAAAGGACCGCATCGTCGTCGTCAATGTCGGCGTCGACGGACACCCCGGAGCTCACATGGGAGCGGCGGTACAAGATCATCTGCGGCGTGGCATCGGCGCTGGACTACCTGCACCACGGGAGCAGCAAGAGAATCCTCCACAGGGACGTCAAGGCCAGCAACGTGATGCTGGACGCGGAGTACAACGCGCGACTGGGGGACTTCGGCCTCGCCCGCGTCATCCAGCACGACGGCGTCACGCACCACTCCACGCAGGTGGTGGCCGGCACCCGCGGCTACATGGCATACGAGAGCTTCTTCACCGGACGCGCCAGCCTTGACACGGACGTGTACGCGTTCGGGGTCTTCGTCATGGAGGTGGTCAGCGGCCGGACCCCCAGCAACGCCGTGCAGTACCAGTACATCCACGACAGCGACAACAGTGGTGAGGAGGATTACTCGAGCGGCGGGGGAGCGCGACACCCCTTGCCGATGCACATTGTGGACTGGATATGGATGCTCTACGGCGAGGGGAAGGCCTTGCATGCCGCCGACCCGTTGCTCGGCGGCGAGTTTGAGCACGCGCAGGTGGACTGTGCGGTGAGGCTGGCGTTGGCGTGCTGCCACCCGAACCCGAGGGAGAGGCCGTCCATGAGGACGGCGGTGCAGGTGTTGATCGATGGTGCCGCGGCGCCGGAGCCGCCGGTTAATAAGCCTGCGTTTGTTTGGCCTCCGGGCGGCAATCAGCGGGAGATGGAGCTGCCGGACGTCGGGTTGCTGTTCACGGGAGGGGCTAGGCAGCACAGCAGTTTCTGCTCCTTGACCTCCACTTCCCTCACGGGGAGGTGAGCTTCGTGGAGAGTTGTACGCTTGCCTTGTACTGCCGAATGTTGACTACAGTTTGCTTGTGAAATTGTACATTATATGTTCGTCGCTTCTCTCCTCTGGACGAGTTTGTTATCCGAAACGAGCTGGGAACAAAGTTTGTATCTACCCTAATGACAGATAGTTGGTCATACCTGGCATTGTCGGCATCTTTCGTCGTTACATTGTTGAAGGCATTGCCTCGAACTTGCTCAGTGTAGGGTAAAAACCCACGATATAGCCTTCAATGGTTGGATCCAGGCGACGGTGGCATTTGAGCATCATTTCTTTTATGAAGATGTTGCTTTTTGAGAACATTTCTCATAGTCCTTGTATTGTCAAGAGATAGTTGATGCCCATGGTTGTTGTTTTTCCTTGTTTGTTGTTTTGTTCGTTTGAGAACTAGGTAGTAGCCTAGGGCGTGTTTGGTTGCCTGTGTGAGGTCCAACCAGGCCCGCGCGGGAAGGATTCGGCCTGTTTGGTAGCCCGCATACACTATTGGGTCTGCATCGCACGCTTCTTAAAGCACCTCAGGGCCTGACTCACTGAAAACGCACGAATCCGCAGTTTCTCCAGGGCCAGGCCCGAGCGGTGCACGTGGGCGGGCGCGGCTGCGCGCGCGCGGCCACACTCGAGAAGCCGCGTTGCTTCCCGAAGCACCGGCAGTTATTAGCCTCACCGTCCCCTCACCGCTCCCTCTCCCCACTATTTCCCACTCTCCCAACTCTCACCGGCGGCGGCGGATCGGAGCAGAGGAAGAAACCACCGGACTCCATCACCGGCGGCGGCGGATCGGAGCAGAGGAAGAAGACCACCAGACTCCCCAATGGCGGTAAGCACTTCTCTCTCTTCGACATGTACGCTAGATTCGATCCACAGCGATAGATTCGATCCACGGCGGACGGGAATGGGGAATAGAGGTAGCTAAGCATAGGGGTAAATCATACTAGTTCATAGCAGTTCATACATGCAAGATCGGTAGATTTTGGGATTGGGGGATAGGGGAATAGGGGGAAAGGGGGTACAGAACGGACACCGGCTGACCGCGGCGGCCGTCACCGGTGTGCGGAGCGGCTGGTCGAGCCACTGGCCTTCATCTTCTTCTTCATCACCGTGCGGGCCGGCGGGTCGTCCTCGTCATCCTCGACGGAGTCGAGGTCGATCTGCCAGGTAGGATGGACTGGCTCCGGCGCCCTACCTGGCATGTGCACCGCCTCTTCTTCCTCCTCCTTAGGCTCCCCGCCGATGACCGCCGGCGGCGCGATACCCGTCTCCCAGTACACTGCGGCACGACGGTCATTAGGAGCAAAGTAGGTCTTGTACTTGCGCCACTTCTTCCTCTGTTTAGGGTCGTCAGAGACGTCCTGATTCATGGCCCAGCTAAGGATGTCAACTGCCATCGCGCCCTTTGCTGGGTCAGGAATCAGCGTCTTCAGCTCATCTTGAGTGGCCTTCATGAGCACGGCATTGGATTCGTTCTACATGGCCGGCATGGAGCTGAAGTTCGAGCACACCTCCATGGTGTTCTCGAACTTGGTCCAATCACCAGCTGTCCACCCGAGGAAGAAGGCCCTCCAGCCAATACCCCAAGGGAAGGGGTTGCCATTGGAGCTGGAGCTAGAGCTCATGGCGATGGGGAGGAGGAAGGTTGACAGTGAGAGAAGAGAGGGGGTGGGTAAATAGTGGTGGGCAGGGTGAGTAAATATAAGGGGGTGGAGAGGAGGAGAAGAGTGACATTCATGCCGTTTTAACTGCAAGCTCTTGAATTAGCCATGAACTCTGTGCAATGCCTGACTCCATGACTTGTGTGCAGATCGAGGATAGCAATGAGATGGGCACGGAGGTGCTCCCGGCCGTTGACAGCAAGGGCAAGCAGCCCCTTCACCCAATGCCTGACGAGGTTGAGCTGCCGCCTGAAGGAAATATGCCCTAGAGGCAATAATAAAGATATTATTTATTTCCTTATATCATGATAAATGTTTATTATTCATGCTAGAATTGTATTAACCGGAAACATAATACATGTGTGAATACATAGACAAACATAGTGTCACTAGTATGCCTCTACTTGACTAGCTCGTTTATCAAAGATGGTTATGTTTCCTAGCCATGGACAAAAGAGTTGTCATTTGATTAACGGGATCACATCATTAGGATAATGATGTGATTGACATGACCCATTCTGTTAGCCTAGCACTTGATCGTTTAGCATGTTGCTATTGCTTTCTTCATGACTTATACAATGTTCCTACAACTATAAGATTATGCAACTCCCGTTTACCGGAGGAACACTTTGTGTGCTACCAAACGTCACAACGTAACTGGGTGATTATAAAGGTGCTCTACAGGTGTCTCCGAAGGTACATGTTGGGTTGGCGTATTTCGAGATTAGGTTTTGTCACTCCGATTGTCGGAGAGGTATCTCTGGGCCCTCTCGGTAATACTCATCACCTAAGCCTTGCAAGCATTGTAACTGAAGAGTTAGTTATGAGATGATGTATTACGGAACGAGTAAAGAGACTTGCCAGTAACGAGATTGAACTAGGTATTGGATACCGACGATCAAATCTCGGGCAAGTAACATACCGATGACAAAGGGAACAACGTATGTTGTTATGCGGTTTGACCGATAAAGATCTTCGTAGAATATGTAGGAACCAATATGGGCATCAGGTCCCGCTATTGGTTATTGACCGAGAATGGTTCTAGGTCATGTCTACATAGTTCTCAAACCCGTAGGGTCCGCACGCTTAACGTTACGATGACAGTTATATTATGAGTTTATGAGTTTTGATGTACCGAAGGAGTTCTGAGTCCCGGATGAGATCGGGGACATGACGAGGAGTCTCGAAATGGTCGAGACGTAAAGATAGATATATTGGACGACTATATTCGGAGTTCGAAAAGGTTCCGAGTGATTCGGGTATTTATCGGAGTACCGGAGAGTTACGGGAATTCGCCGGGGAAAAGTATTGGGCCTTATTGGGCCATACGGGAAAGAGAGAGGGGCTGCCTAGGGCAGGCCGCCCCCCCCCCCCCCCCATGGCCTAGTCCGAACTGGACTAGGGGGAGGGGCCGCACCCCCTCCTTCCTTCCCTTCTCTCTTCCCCTTCCTTGTCTCCTACTCCTAATACATGGAAGGACTCCTAGTTGGACTAGGAAAGGGGGAATCCTACTCCCGGTGGGAGTAGGACTCCCCTAGGGCGCGCCATAGAAGAGGGCCAGCCCTCCCCTCCTCCACTCCTTTATATACGGGGGTAGGGGGCACCCCATAGACACACAAGTTGATCTACGGATCGTTCCTTAGCCGTGTGCGGTGCCCCCTTCCACCATATTCCACCTCAGTCATATCGTCGCGGAGTTTAGGCGAAGCCCTGCGCCGGTAGAACATCATCATCGTCACCACACCGTCGTGCTGACGGAACTCATCTCCGGAGCTCGGCTGGATCGGAGGCCGGAGATCGTCATCGAGCTGAACGTGTGCTGAACTCGGAGGCTCCGTACGTTCGGTGCTTGGATCGGTCGGATCGTGAAGACGTACGACTACATCAACCGCGTTGTGCTAACGCTTCTGCTTACGGTCTACGAGGGTACGTGGACGAACACTCTCCCCTCTCGTTGCTATGCCATCACCATGATCTTGCGTGTGCGTAGGAAATTTTTGAAATTACTACGTTCCCCAACAGTGGCATCCGAGCCTAGGTTTTATGCGTTGATGTTATATGCACGAGTAGAACACAAGTGAGTTGTGGGCGATACAAGTCATACTGCTTACCAGCATGTCATACTTTGGTTCGGCGGTATTGTTGGATGAAGCGGCCCGGACCGACATTACGCATACGCTTACGCGAGACTGGTTCTACCGACGTGCTTTGCACACAGGTGGCTGGCGGGTGTCAGTTTCTCCAACTTTAGTTGAACCGAGTGTGGCTACGCCCGGTCCTTGCGAAGGTTAAAACAGTACCAACTTGACGAACTATCGTTGTGGTTTTTGATGCGTAGGTAAGAACGGTTCTTGCTCAGCCCGTAGCAGCCACATAAAATTTGCAAACAACAAAGTAGAGGACGTCTAACTTGTTTTTGCAGGGCATGTTGTGATGTGATATGGTCAAGATGTGATGCTATATTTTATTGTATGAGATGATCATGTTTTTAACCGAAGTTATCGGCAACTGGCAGGAGCCATATGGTTGTCGCTTTATTGTATGAAATGCAAACGCCCTGTAATTGCTTTACTTTATCACTAAGCGGTAGCGACAGTCGTAGAAGCAATAGATAGCGTAAACGACAACGATGCTACGATGGAGATCAAGGTGTCGCGCCGGTGACGGTGGTGATCACGATGGTGCTTTGAAGATGGAGATCACAAGCACAAGATGATGATGGCCATATCATATCACTTATATTGTTTGCTTGTGATGTTTATCGTTTATGCATCTTATCTTGCTTTGATTGACGGTAGCATTTTAAGATGATCTCTCACTAAAATTATCAAGAAGTGTTCTCCCTGAGTATGCACCGTTGCCAAAGTTCGTCGTGCCCAGACACCACGTGATGATCGGGTGTGATAAGCTCTACGTCCATCTACAACGGGTGCAAGCCAGTTTTGCACACGCGGAATACTCAGGTTAAACTTGACGAGCCTAGCATATACAGATATGGCCTCGGAACACGGAGACCGAAAGGTCGAGCGTGAATCATATAGTAGATATGATCAACATAGTGATGTTCACCATTGAAAAACTACTCCATCTCACGTGATGATCGGTCATGGTTTAGTTGATTTGGATCACGTAATCACTTAGATGACTATAGAGATGTCTGTCTAAGTGGGAGTTCTTAAGTAATATGATTAATTGAACTTTAATTTATCATGAACTTAGTCCTGGTAGTATTTTGCAAATTATGTTGTAGATCAATAGCTCGCGTTTTTGCTTTCATATGTTTGTTTTTGATATGTTCCTAGAGAAAATTGTGTTGAAAAATGATAGTAGCAATGATGCGGATTGGATCCGTGATCGGAGGTTTATCCTCATTGCTGCACAGAAGAATTATGTCCTTAATGCACCGCTAGGTGACAGACCTATTGCAGGAGCAGATGCAGACGTTATGAACGTTTGACTAGCTCAATATGATGACTACTTGATAGTTTAGTGCACCATGCTCAACGGCTTAGAATCGGGACTTCAAAGACGTTTTGAACGTCATGGACCATATGAGATGTTCCAGGAGTTGAAGTTAATATTTCCAGCAAATACCCGAGTTGAGAGATATGAAGTCTCCAACAAGTTCTAATGCTAAAAGATGGAGGAGAATCGCTCAACTAGTGAGCATGTGCTCAGATTATCTGGGTACTTCAATCGCTTGAATCAAGTGGGAGTTAATCTTCCAGATAAGATAGTGATTGACAGAATTCTCTGGTCACCATCACTAAGTTACTAGAACTTCGTGATGAACTATAGTATGCAAGGGATGACGAAAACGATTCTCGAGCTCTTCGTGATGTTGAAATCGACGAAGGTAGAAATCAAGAAAGAGCATCAAGTGTTGATGATTAACAAGACCACTAGTTTCAAGAAAAGGGCAAAGGGAAAGAAAGGGAAACTTCAAGTAGAATGGCAAACAAGTTGTCACTCCCGTGAAGAAGACCAAAGCCTGAAACTGAGTGCTTACACTGCAAAGGAAATGGTCACTGGAAGCAGAAATGCCCTGAATATTTGGTGGATAAGAAGGATGGCAAAGTGAACAAGGGTATATTTGATATACAGGTTATTGATGTGTACTTTACTAGTGTTTATAGTAGCCCCTAAGTATTTGATACTTGTTAGGTTGCTAAGATTAGTAACTCGAAACAGGAGTTACAGAATAAACAAAGACTAGTTGAAGGGGAAGTGACGATGAGTGTTGGAAGTAGTTCCAAAATTGATATGATCATCATCACACACTCCCTATACTTTCGGGATTAGTGTTAAACCTAAATAAATGTTATATGGTGTTTGCGTTGAGCATGAATATGATTTTATCGTGTTTATTGCAATACGGTTATTCATTTAAGTAAGAGAATAAACTGTTGTTCTGTTTACATGAATAAAACCTTATATGGTTACACACCCAATGAAAATGGTTCATTGGATCTCGATCGTAGTGATACACATATTCATAATATTGAAACCAAAAGATGCAAAGTTAATAATGATAGTGCAACTTATTTGTGGCACTGCTGTTTTGGTCATATCGGTGTAAAGCGCGTGAAGAAACTCCATAAAGATGGATTTTCGGAATCACCTCGTTATGAATCATTTTATGCTTGCGAACCGTGCCTTTTGGGCAAGATGACTAAAACTCCGTTCTTCGGAACAATGGAACGAGCTACTGACTTATTGGAAATAATACATACTGATGTATGCAGACCAATGAGTATGAAGGCTCATGGCAAGTATAGTTATTTTCTGACCTTCACAAGGTGATTTGAGCAGATATGAGTATATCTACTTGATGAAACATAAGTCTGAAATAGTTGAAAGGTTCAAAGAATTTCAGAGTGAAGTGGAAAAATCATCGTAACAAGAAAATAAAGTTTTTGCGATCTGATCGCGGAGACGAGTATTTGAGTTACGAGTTTGGTCTTCAATTAAAACAATGTGGAATAGTTTCACAGCTCACGCCACCTGGAACACCACAACGTTATGGTGTGTCCGAACGTCATAACCGCACTTTATTGGATATGGTGCGATTTATGATGTCTCTGACTGAATTACCAATATTGTTTTGGGGTTATGCATTAGAGACAGCTGCATTCACATTAAAAGCGCACCATCTAAATCCGTTGATACGACAACATATGAACTATGGTTTAGCAAGAAACGCAAGTTGTCGTTTCTTAAAGTTTGGGGCTGCGATGCTTATGTGAAAAAGTTTCATCCTGATAAGCTCGAACCCAAATCGGAGAAGTGCGTCTTCATAGAATACCCAAAGGAAATTGTTGGGTACACCTTCTATCACAGATCCGAAGGCAAGATATTTGTTGCTAAAAATGGATCCTTTCTAGAGAAGGAGTTTCTCTCGAAAGAAGTGAGTGGGAGGAAAGTAGAGCTTGATAAGGTAATTTGTACCTTCTCCCGAATTGGAAAGTAGTTCATCACGGAAATCAGTTCCAGTGATTCCTACACCAATTAGTGAGGAAGCTAATGATGATGATCATGAAACTTCAGATCAAGTTACTACAAAACCTCGTAGATCTTCCAAAGTACAGTCCGCACCAGAGTAGTACGGTAATACTGTTCTGGAAGTCATGTTAATAGACCATGATGAACCTACGAACTATGAGGAAGCGATGATGAGCCCAGATTCCGCGAAATGGCTTGAGGCCATAAAATCTGAGATATGATCCATGTATGAGAACAAAGTATGGACTTTGATTGACTTGCTCGATGATCAGCAAGCCATGTTAAATAAATGGATCTTCAAGAGGAAGACGGACACTGATAGTAGTGTTACTATCCACTAAGCTCGACTTGTTGCAAAAGGTTTTCAACAAGTTCAAGGGGTTGAATACGATGAGATTTTCTCACTCGTATCGATGCTTAAGTCTGTCCGAATCATGTTAGCAATTGCCACATTTTATGAAATCTGGCAAATGGATGTCAAAACTGCATTCCTTTTAAAGATGAGTTGTATATGATGCAACCAGAAGGTTTTGTCAATCCTAAAGATGCTAACAAAATGTGCAAGCTCCAACAATCCATTTATGGACTCGTGCAAGCCTCTCGGAGTTGGAATATACGCTTTGATGAGTTGATCAAAGCATATGGTTTTATACAGACTTTTTGAGAAGCCTGTATTTACAAGAAAGTGAGTGGGAGCTCTGTAGCATTTCTAATATTATATGTGGGTTACATATTTTTGATTGGAAATGATATAGAAATTCTGGATAGCATGAAAGGATACTTGAAAAAGAGTTTTTCAAAGCAAGACCTCGGTGAAGCTGCTTACACATTGAGCATCAAGATCTATATAGATAGATCAAGACGCTTGATAAGATTTTTCAATGAGTACATACCTTGATAAATTTTTGAAATAGTTCAAAATGGAACAGTCAAAGAAGGAGTTTTTGCCTATGTTGCAAGGTGTGAAGTTGAGTAAGACTCAAGACCCGACCGTGGCAGAAAAGAGAAAGAGAATGAAAAGTTATTCCCTATGCCTCGGGCATAGGTTCTATAAAGTATGCTATGCTGTGAACCAGACCTATTGTATACCTTGCTCTGAGTTTGACAAAGGAATACAATTTTGATCTAAGAGTAGATCACTGGACAGCGGTCAAGAATATCCTTAGTGAGGACTAAGGACATGTTTCTCGATTATGGAGGTGATAAAAGAGCCCGTCGTAAAAAGTTACAACGAGGCAAGCTTTTCCACCAATCCAGATGACTCTAAGTCACAATCTGGATACATATTGAAAGTGGGAGCAATTAGCTAGAGTAGCTCCGTGTAGAGCATTGTGGACATAGAGTATTTGCAAAATACATACGGCTCTGAATATGACAGACCCGTTGACTAAACTTCTCTCACGACCAAAATATGATCACACCTTAGTACTCTTTGGGTGTTAATCACATAAGCGATGTGAACTAGATTATTGACTCTAGTAAACCCTTTGGGTGTTCGTCACATGACGATGTGAACTATGGGTGTTAATCATATACAGATATGAATATTGGTGTTAAATCACATGGTGATGTGAACTAGATTATTGACTCTAGTGCAAGTGGGAGACTGAAGGAAATATGCCCTAGAGGCAATAATAAAGTTATTATTTATTTCCTTATATCATGATAAATGTTTATTATTCATGCTAGAATTGTATTAACCGGAAACATAATACATGTGTGAATACATAGACAAACATAGTGTCACTAGTATGCCTCTACTTGACTAGCTCGTTTGTCAAAGATGGTTATGTTTCCTAGCCATGGACAAAAGAGTTGTCATTTGATTAACGGGATCACATCATTAGGAGAATGATGTGATTGACATGACTGTCATGGTTCTAAGTCTGACAGTAGAGTGGGGGGTAGATATGGAGAGGCAAGGTCCTAGCTATGGAGAAGTTGTAAACACAAGAGATGTACGAGTTCAGGCCCTTCTCGGAGGAAGTAAAAGCCCTACGTCTCGGAGCCCGGAGGCGGTCCAGTGGATTATTTGTATCTGAATTACAGAGGTGCGAACCCTTCTGCCTGTGGAGGGGGGTGGCTTATATAGAGTGCGCCAGGACCCCTGCCAGCCCACGTAATGAAGGGTTTAAAGTACATTAAGTCCGGGGCGTTACCGGTAACGCCCCACATAAAGTGTCTTAACTACCATAAAGTCTACTTAATTACAGACCGTTGCAGTACAGAGTGCCTCTTGGCCTTCTAGTGGTCGAGTGATCCTTCATGGTCGAGTCCTTCAAGTCAGTCGAGTGGGTTCCTCGTAGGTCGACTGGAAGGTGATCTCTTCTAAGGGTGTCCTTGGGCAGGGTACTTAGATCAGGTCTATGACCCTACCCTAAGTACATGACTCCATCATTAGCCCCCGAATGGATTGAGGCTTGAGTGAGGAAGGAGTTGATGTTGTTTCCGATTGGCCTTTGCATACTGGTCATGCGTTGTTTTGAACCAAGAATCTCTTTGTTGATAGTGAGCAACTTTTCTTCAGTCGACTCGATCCATTCTTTTCTTTCGTCGAGTGATCTTTTGGACTTTGCCGATTCCGAGCGACGGATCGCAGGAAATCCCGCGTCTGACAGACCGATCTGCCGTTCGCGGATTCTGCGGGATATGAAATTTGGGGAAGCGCGCGAAGTGGGGCGGACTGCGGCGCTCGGATGGGATAGGGCATAGACGCCTCGATCCTCGCGCCGCTTTTTTTGCCACGTATCGCGTCCGCGCAACTGTTTCGGGATATGATTAGATCGACCGGGCCCACCTGTCATCCGCTCGGAAGGGATCTTATAAATGTGCCCAGTGAGGGTTTTTGAACAGTGCCTCAACATTCCCTCTCTGCTCTCCTCGTCTCCGCCCAACGCGCCCGCTCTCGCCTCCGCACAACTTCTCCTCGCGCGTCTCGCCGGCAGTCATGGTGAAGGAGAAGACGGCGGCGCTGGAACATGCGAAGAAGGCGTCAGCGTCGGAGAAGGTGAAGGGGAGATCCACCAGCCGCGGCGGGTCTTCGTCCAGATCCCGTCTGCCGAACGGCTGGGTCCAGGGAGACTGGATCCGGTCGACCATCACAGAGAAGGATCTCCTCGACATGGCCGACGATGGTCTGATCCCCCACGACGCTGCAAGACTTCCGGAGAAAGAGTGGCAGCCCCAGCCGGCGGAGGGTGAGTGCGTGCTTCTGGCTACCCACGTCGACCGCGGATTTTCTTTGCCACCGAGTGTTTTCTTCCGTGGTTTTTTGAACTTCTTTGGAGCGCAACTCCACCACTTCACCCCGAATTCTATCGCCTATCTTGCCGCGTTTGTGTCCATCTGTGAGAATTTTCTGGGCTGTCGACCGCACTTGGGCTTGTTCAAGCACATATTCACGTGTCGCTCTCAGACCGTGAAGAAGGCGATCCCAGGCGATGAAAAGACCCAAGTTGTCCAGATGTGTGGTGGTCTGGGGATCCAGATGAGAAACAAGAGCACCTTCCCAACCATGTCATTTCCCGAGTCAGTCAGAGGCTGGCAGTCGACCTGGTTCTACTGCCAGAACGAGCCGACGCCGGGGCAGTCGAGTGGACTCCCTCAGTTTACCATGGACCGAGTGAACAAACCTTCTTCACTGAAGGTGATTCCGGAGGAGAAAGCCGACGTGAAGATGTTGATGGAGTGCGTAGTTCAGCTGGTTCGAGATGGAGTAACTGGTATGGATCTCTTGGAAGTTTTCCTTAGGCGGCGTATCCAGCCCCTTGAGTTCCGGAGCCATTGCATGTGGTTGTACTGCGGAACTGAAGATGAGACTCGGATCCACCCGGAAGTAGTCGACGATGCCACGGTGGAAAGGTGGGTGGCCGCGGTTACTGGGAACAAGGATAACCCCCGTGGAGCCAGAAGGATTCCTCCACTTGACCGTCACAGCGTTCCAGACAAGGTATGTCCGCTCTACCTTCCATTGTATTCTTGTCATATTTAATTCTGTTTTCTCCACAAATCAGTCGATTGATCTTTGTCTTGATGTCTATCAGGCCCTCACCGAGCTGTACTCGATGCCCAATGGAGCACAGGCTCCGACTGAAGAGGGAGAAGAGAGCGGGGGCGAGAGCCAGGAGGAGTGGGACTCGGATGCCGCTGATGATGACGATGATGATGACGACGATGAGGAGGACGAAGAAGAGGAGGAGGAGGAGATTGCTCCACCACGCTCGGAAAGGCGGTCGAAACTTGCCCATGACCCTGCGACTGAACATGGCAAGGGGGTTGCGACTGTCGCGCAGTCGACCAAACGCCCTCGGACCACTTCTCCGGCGCTGACTGAAAAGGCGCCGAAGCAATCCAAGGTGGCCCCGTCAAAGCCGACCAAGCTCCTACCAAAGATGAAGGTGTCCATCCCCACCATATCAGGGTAAACCTGCTGCTTAAGTCTTCTTGTTTTGTGCAAGCTTTATCTCTGGTTGACATTTGAGTTAGCCGACTGATTCTTTGGAACTGCAGTGCTACTACTTCTGAGACCTCAGGCAAGGCTGACGACCATGAGATGGAGGACGCAGCAACCTCAAACCCTGGTACTATACTCTTAATTCCGTTTTAAGTCGACTGACTCATGATCTCTAATTCTGATTCTTTTTTGTAGCTCCATCCAATGTTGTTATCACTCTTCCTGATGATGATGAAGATGAGGAACCGTTGAAGCACAGAAGGAGCAGGAAAGCGTCTGCCGGCAGGGTGGCCCAGGATGTGACGGCGTCCGAGACTCTGGTCGCGGAGGAGGAGAACACCACTCGACACACCGTGTCCTTCGCAGTTCCACTGACGAGTGCTCTCCCTGCTTCGTCGAGTGCCGCACAGCCTTCCCTCTTCACGACGCACCACGTCCCAGAGGACCAAGCTGGCGCCGCGAAGGAGGCGATACGCCAGGCGGGGATCATGATGGAGCAGGTGAAGACTATCTGGGATGCGAGCCAGGCAGCTTACGACGCCAGTTCTACTCTTCAAAGCAATGTACAGGTCAGTCGGATCGCTTGTTCTGTTAGGATATGCTATCAAAAGCTTTTCTTTCCGGAATCTATAGCGATCACCCACTGGGTGTGTCGATTGAAACTCCGTGTTAGCGGGGGCACGCTGAGTGCACCCGCTGGGTGTAGTCCCCAAGGCTAAGGTCGACTGCTGGCAGTCGATCTTAGGCTTTATAAGTTCAGTCTTTCCGTCATTCGACTTTGGCGAATGGATTTCCCAAACCGGTGGGGGCACGCTGAGTGCACCCACTGGGTGTAGTCCCCGAGACTGTGGTCGACTGCTTGCAGTCGATTACAGTCTTTAAAGAATACGTCTTGCTTTTTTTTTTGGTCGACTGGTCGACTCTGTCTTCAATAGGATTAGTGGGGGCACGCTGAGTGCACCCACTGGGTGTAGTCCCCGAGACTACGTGTCACGTCCCTAGTTCTGGTATGCTCTGAGCTAGCTAGTCATGTGTTGCATCATGTTTAAATTTCATGAAATTTGAAATGGGGATTGATTAAACCCCTAGTACTAGAACAATGCAAATAGGCTCAACTTCAAAATATTTTCAAAGAACCCAAATTGGTTTGCAAAAATGTTCATGATTAATGGAAAAAGGTGAAAACCATATCCAGAGATGATGAATATTTTTCCAAGACATTCTTGGTATTTGAATTAACCCATATTGTATTTGAATTGGGGCACTTAAATTCTATAAATAATTTTAATTGCTCCAACATATTCTGAAAATAGCTAAGGGCCTATGTAATATTTCAGTTAATGCCCAAAATTATTTTCAGGATTTATAAAAATGATTTAGTTTCTAAAACTAAATCAAAACAAATTGCAGAAAATAGAAAAACAGAAAAGAATTAGAAAGAGAGAGAGAGAGAGAGAGAGAGAGAGAGAGAGAGAGAGAAAACCCACCTGAGCCTACCTGTGAAGCCATCTGGCGGCCCAAGTGGCCGGCCCAGCCCACCAGGCCATCCTCCTGTCGCCTTCCTCCCCCTCACCCCAAAGCAGCTCGGTGGCGAGCGCCGACGCCGCCCTGGCCACCTCCTGCTTGCCACCGAGGCGCCCCCGACGCGTCTGGAGACGCCCCGCAACCCCCTCTGCCTCTCCCCTCACTCTCTGTTCTCTCCCTCGCCCTCTAGCTCCTTCCCCAAGTGCGATCGAACGCAGCCGCCGACGCCTTCGCCGTAGCTGCAGCCACCGCTACCCCCTCGCCCCTCTGTTGTGCCCACAAGCTCCGCGACGTCGCCCTCGACCCCCTCACCGAGCCACGTTCCGCCAGAAGCCCTGCAGCATCGCCCTCGAGCTCGTCTTCAACATTCGGCCGCCGGCAACCTCACCCTCGATTCGCCGTCGTTCGTGCTTCCCTGGCCTCCCTGAGCTTTTTTTCAGCACCCCTGTGAGCTCCTGATCCTCCCCCTATGCTCTCCCCCTCCGTTCCCATTCTCTATCCGCCATCCCCGTGCACCCGAGCTCCGGCCGCCGCCATGGCCGACGAGCCTTGCGCTCGTGAGCTCCTCCGCTCAAACCCGCCGCACGGTTGTGCTCCTGGAGCTCCCAGGAGTCCAGAGAACCCCTTTGGCCAGCCACTAGCACTCCGTAGCCTCGTCCCGCTCGACGTCCGAACACCTGCCACCGCGCTTGTCGTCGCCGGCGAGATTCCGGCTGCCCCGTGACCTCCCGTCTGGTCCATTAGATGCGCGAGTGCAAGAGCTCATGCCCGGTGCCTCCCGAGCGTCAAACCGCAGCCCCTAGCATGTTTCCGGCGATCTTCCGCCGCGAGTCGTGGTCACCGCCGGCCGAACCCCGGCGAGTGCCGACGTGGCCACTTAATTAGGGCCTAAACACCCCGGTAATCATCCCCTGGTGCCACTGCCATGTGGGCCCCGGTGCCAAAATTAATTAGCTTAATTTCTGTTTAGATTAGTGCTAATTTTGTGGGCCCCATAGGTCAGTTTGACCTGGCCCCGTCACACTTTGACCGACCCCACGTGTTGGCGTTGACTGGACCCACATGTCTGTGGGACTAACCAGCCTGAGTCACTGATATGCGGGACCCACGCTTCAGGTTTGACCTGGTCCGGGTCTGTTGACCTGCTGAGGTCAGCATGACGCAATGCTGACGCAGTAAATGATTTTCTGGAATTAAAATAAATCAAAAAATCCAGAAAATGATCTAAACTTCTAAAATTCATAGAAATTCAACCGTAACTCCAAATGAAATAATTTATATATGAAAAATGATCAGAAAAATCCAATCTATCCATCTACACTGGTTTTATGCATGTTTAAGCAACTTAACCTTGCTGTTCATATAAAAATATGATAATGCACTTTATGAATTCATAGTTTGAGTTTGAATTTGAATCTTTGGTTCAAATAAGCTCAAACCTTTCTGTTATTAGCTGCATTAGCCCAAATTACAGTATATTGCCATGTCATGATCATGCATCATATTGTGCATTGCATTGATTGTGTTTCTTCTTTGTTTGTCCTGTGGTTGTTCCCTCTCGATAGACGTGTTCAGACGATGAGTTCGATGACACCGATGAAGAAACTATATTATCTTCAGACGTGCCAGGCAAGCAAAACCCCCTTGTTCATTCCGATACAATCCTACTCTCTCGCTCCTGCTCTCTTTTACTGCATTAGGACAATAACGATTCACCTGTTACTTGCTGTGGTAGCTGAACCCCTTTATCCTCTGCATGACCTGTCATTGCCACAGTAAATAGATGAAACCCACTAGCATGAGTAGGAGTTGTTTGAGCCCTGATGTGCCTACTCATTCATGCTTGTTTGTCATGCCTGCTATTGCTTAGAGTTGTGTCAGGTCTGATTCATCGGGGATGAATTGGAGGTGTGTGAACATGTCCTACTGTGTGTGAGCTAAGTGTGTGAACACGATTTGGTAAAGGTAGCGGTGAGAGGCCATGTAGGAGTACATGGTGGGTTGTCACATTGCAGCCGTCCTCAGGAACTGAGTTCTGTGTTTGTGATCCATGAACAGTTACTACCACACATTGGGTTCCGGTAACTCGACCCCTCTCGGCTTATTAATCAACTCGATCTCTGTCCAGGAGTTGCAACTAGTTTCTGGTGTTTGTAGGTAGTGTTAGTAGTCTACCAAGTGGCACCCGGTACAGGTGGGCTTGGGACAGACTAGGCACAGTGGCACGGTGTACCAAGTGGCACCCGGATGGTGGGCTTGGGAACCCTACTCACATCGTTTGGGGCCGTGAGCGACACCCCGGCCGGATCTCCTCGCGGATGGAACCCGAATAGACGATAAACCTGGACGAGAGACTTGTGTGGTTAGTCAGGTCGTGGCCGACTCCCTCGCCCGGCTTCCGCTTGAAGGCTGCCGAGGTACATGACGTGTACAGGGCGATAAGTGGCGAGAGCGTGTGTGAAGAAGTACACCCCTGCAGGGTTATCATTATCTATTCGAATAGCCGGATTCCTCGGATATGGAAACTTGGACCCCTTGTACAGTTCATAGACAAGTGAAAGTGGATACTCTAAAATACGCAAGATAAGCGTGAGTGCTATGGATGGCGTTCTCGTAGGGAGACGGGAGCGGATCCATAGTGGTGTATTGATATGGTGAATATGTGGACTCGTGTGCGCCACCTCGAAAGAGTTACTTGCAGTCGTAGTTCAGGTTAGCCACCGAGTCAAAGCTGGCTTGTTGCAGTTAAACTCCACCACCCCCTTTGTTGATAATGATGCATATGTAGTTAGTTCTGATGTAAGTCTTGCTGGGTACATTTGTACTCATGTTTGCCTATTTTACATTTTTGCAGAGAGACTTCAGTCTCGCTAGTAGTTCCGCGTGGACTTCGACGTTTAGCTTGTTACCTCAGCTACGATCTTGTGCCCTTGGCAGGATCTAGTAGATAGTCAGGCTTTTCAGCCTTTTTCATTTATAGTTGTCTATACTCAGACATGTTAAGCTTCCGCTTGTGCTTTGATTTGTGTGCTCTGAATGTTGGGTCATGAGACCCATGTTTGTAATATCTCGCTCCTCGGAGCCTATTGAATAAAATACTTGAGTTGTAGAGTCATGTTGTGATGCCATGTTGTATTTGCACATATCGAGCATATTGTGTGTATGATATTGAAATGCTTGGTATGTGTGGGATCTGACTATCTAGTTGTTTATTCTTAGTAGCCTCTCTTACCGGGAAATGTCTCCTAGTGCTTCCACTGAGCCATGGTAGCTTGCTACTACTCCGGAACACTTAGGCTGGCCGGCATGTGTCCTTCTTCGTTCCTGTGTCTGTCCCTTCGGGGAAATGTCACGCGATGAATACCGGAGTCCTGTTAGCCCGCTACAGCCCGGTTCACCAGAGTCCTGCTAGCCCAGTGCTATAGCCTGGGTTCACTCGCTGATGACCGACACGTTCGATGCTGGGTCATGGATGCCTGTCCCTGTAAGTTTGTGCCACTTTGGGTTTACGACTAGCCATGTCAGCCTGGGCTCCTTATCATATGGATGCTAGCGACACTATCATATACGTGTGCCAAAAGGCGCAAACGGTCCCGGGCAAAGGTAAGGCGACACCCGTGGGAATACCGTGCGTGAGGCCGCAAAGTGATATGAGGTGTTACATGCTAGATCGATGTGGCATTGAGTCGGGGTCCTGACAGCTTTGGTATCAGAGCTTGACTGCCTGTAGGATTACCAAGCCAAACTGGTCGAAGTTGAGTCTAGAAATGCTTTAGTTATATATAAGGGAATTGATTGTGGGATGGAACGTAAGGCTCTTTTTACTCCTTATACCTTATGGCCTTCTGATCTGAGTCATCCTATCTTTCCTACGGGGTTAAGGAACTAGGATATCTCTTCTTTCTATTAGGATCACGTGTTACTAATTCGTAGACTTTTAAGATTGTTGGATTTAAGCCTCAGTTTAGTTTCTACTACCTCTATGTGTTCATAGTTGGTCTCGGAACCTTGATATTATGATGATCGAGTGGTTATGCCACCATTTTTGTAGCTTGTCTCAAATATTTTCGAGCATTTACAGTCGTTATGCTGTCCGAGTCATCCCAGGTTTCTAAATAGTCTGAAGCATTTGCAAATCCCTCCTTCCCATTCCCAATAATCCTTTGGACCAGATTAACCACACTAATTGCTGAGTTGAGGTACTTTATCGCCTCGACATATATGTTGGAGTTATTATTATGACCCTAGGTGTCTTAGAGTACCACCTAGTACCCTAGCCATGCTTTGTGTTCCCAGTGTGATGATTCTGGCCTTTATTCTCGAAAGCATCCCGTGATGCCACTTAGTAGTAGGTATTCTACTTCTGGGTTTTTGAACCCAAGATTCACACTACTTATTTCATGTTGATAGTGTTTGCTAGCTCCTTTAGGATATTAGTAACCTTTGCGATAGTTCTCGAGGTCCGTGGTATATCGTTCTTCCAAATACCATGAACCATTCTTGGCAGGAGTTCTTTTGAACCAAAAGATCACAACCAGAGTGCTCTTGATGAGTACTCCATTCTATACTGTGAATCTGCCAGTTCTACCTTCTGCATGGGTTATCCGGAAGAAATGTTGAGCTTTTCTTGACATACTAATCTATGCATCCACAACTCAGAAAGATATATGTTCCTTTGAGTTGTCCCTCTTTAGTCGTATTCCGATCTTTGTCTATCAATTGATAGTTAGGAGTAATTGTGTATTCATGTTATCGATGCTTATCATTCTTGTGGTCCGTCAAACCATTCTATTCTGGAATGACTAGGAGAAACAAACTCCAGTACCTCATCCATATCTAGGGTTGGGTCAAAGAAGTTGTATTCCATAGATCAAAATGCCAATCCAGCTCCTGGTCTGTTCTACCTTGAAGTATTACCTTCTTTATGTTAGGATTGTCATGAGAATTGCACCACCTCTTATGAATTCTTGACGCAGTGATACTTCTCGCCATCATTTTCATTTCTCGGTTCCGTGTTGTTGCAACCGGAATGCCGACAGGTGAATCATGATGTGTGAACTCAATACTCCTAGCAACTGTGTTGCTTGGTAGTTAATGGACAATAATTTCATTCTTAGTGTGTTGGTTCTTGAATCATCATTCTAAGACTGATTGTGCTACCTAGTCCTTATTTCCTGGTGCACTCTTCGATCAATGAGTTAGGATTTTGGCAATCCCTCGCTCTTCTGGTCATATCGTCTTGCCCTGAAAAGCAAGATTGTTCTCGAGCTTAGTAACATATCGGTGGTTCGTGATTCTCCGAATGTCTTCTCGGAGGTATCACCAGGATGTCACCTGGCCACTATGTTGAGCTCGTGATCAAGTTGGTTTTCGAAACCACCCTTTCTCCAAGAATCCGTGTTGGATACCCCTGAGCTGGTTGGTTAAGCTAAACAACAACTTGGAGAGTTGGAAGATGAAAGCTTGTCCGACTCAGTTCATTCCAAAGGGATATCTTGTGTGTGTGTGTTGAAGAAAGATGATATCTTCATTGATTGATCCTCGTGGTCAATTGTTGGATTTATTGTCTTATCCCAAACCATTGATTTGAGTATGGGCTATCATCAAATCAAATCAGAACCAATGGTATTCATAATGTTGTCTTACTCGCGGTTGTCCCTCGGGCATACACCATTATATCTTTTGGTCTGACCAATGCTATCACCGTGTTCACATGATTGTGGAATTCCACTTATATGGAAACCTAGATGAATTGTTGTTGAGCCCATCAGCAACATATTTAACCTCTCCATGATTGTGTTGAACATCCAGCTAGTATTGGAAACTTATATAAGCATTATCTTCATGACCCGCTCATGGAGCATATGTTCGGCTGAAAGAAGTGACTTCCTCTAATTCATGTGCAATTGGTGCAAGTTGCCATTGTGCGTTCGAGAAAGTCAGTGTTGCTTCATTTGGAATCATCCCAAATCAGTCATGCATACGAGCGAAGTATTCTGTGGTTTGGAGACTTGCAACCTTCATCCTACATGTGTTCCTAGCACACCAAGCCACTGGTTGATTTGTTCAAGGAGAAGGAGTTCCTTTTTAAGAGCTAACCCGGGCTTAATCAAGGACTTCGTTATCCGCAATGATGGTTCCCGACCTGAACTCGGTAGCATTTTATTATAAGACCACTATGTGGTCATGCTTGTCTGGGACAGCGTGTTCACATGTATGTAGCAGAACCAGCTCATGTTTTGGAGCTTGCTATCGTAGTTCATTTCTCGAGAGTCTCGCAACGTCATCTCGTCGATTTGTGTTGCAAACTTTTATTTTTCTTTCTAGACTCGATGAGTCTGGATTATTCTGACACCAACCAAATCTGAATCTCGGGCAGATATGATGGTTGGAACGTGTCCCAAGAACTATAATATTGGTCTCTCTGTAACCCGGTAAAATGGATGTCGTGGCCAACACACCCAACCGGAAGACCTATTATTGTAGTATCTTGTTTGAGGAAGTTGGCCACCTCCCCATAAGGACTTCGTAGGATTTACCCCCTAGCTCTGCCTTATGATTTTTGTGTTTCCGAAGTCTGACCTTTACTTGATGTTCTAGATACCAGACCATTTCAATGAATGGGATACGCTAGTACATCAAGGAGAACATTAGAAGCGGAGTGCTAAATGTCTCTCGGTCGATCATCCAGATTTTGTTCCCTTGGCCCCGCTAAGGTGAAATCTGAGAAGGTTATCTTCCTTTGCTTCTGCATCGGCATCGCTGTTCATCATGGTAGTACGTTGTGTTGCCAGGATCCCTGACACGGATGTTGGTAAAACCTTGATGAATATGGAAATACTCAAGTTCTTGAGAGCACGCACAAGCGCTAGGTGTTATCATCAGCACTAGCTGGGATTGCTCCTAGTTTCCCCGGTTAAGCTATAACTTTTCAAACAGTGGACTCACTCTCTACTGTTGAGCTTTTCCCCAGTTACTAAAATCATCCCTTGTGTTGTCTTCAACAAGGTAATCTACATCATCCATTCTGGTCTGAGTATGTCATTCTTTCGGACTCCTTCAAATGATCGATTGTGTTTTGCCTTAGGCTGGTGTAAAGAGTTTCAATGATCTCTGAATCAAAGGTAATTCTTTTTGCCACTTAAGGGATGATTCTACGAGTCACCTCCTCTAAGATGTCTCGTTATGGTATCATGGCAATCCAACTCCTCGCTACGTTGTCAACTGTTCACCACCTTTTAAAGTGTGAAATTGTTTTCTACCTAGTGAACCTTCCTACATCTGTTTCACCCCATCCCTTTGGATGTTTGCTTCATGTCTCAGCTCGAGAGATGTTTCAATGTCTCATTCCATGAGTTGATCCCGAGTTGTTCGACCTTCGAGAAGATCGATCCTTCCAGAGTCTTTCTTTCCCTCTCGTTGTCATGTTAGTTGGAGTTCTCAGAGCAAGATGTCGAGACAAGATGATGATCGAATCAAGGTTCTTATGAAGTGCCACCTGGATCGTGAAGATTGTGCTAGCTTCGTGTCCCCTCTGTCTTCTTACCTCACGTCTTGAATCTCGGGTCGAGATTCTTGTTTAGTGGGGGTGAGTTGTCATGTCCCTAGTTCTGGTATGCTCTGAGCTAGCTAGTCATGTGTTGCATCATGTTTAAATTTCATGAAATTTGAAATGGGGATTGATTAAACCCCTAGTACTAGAACAATGCAAATAGGTTCAACTTCAAAATATTTTCAAAGAACCCAAATTGGTTTGCAAAAATGTTCATGATTAATGGAAAAAGGTGAAAACCATATCCAGAGATGATGAATATTTTTCCAAGACATTCTTGGTATTTGAATTAACCCATATTGTATTTGAATTGGGGCACTTAAATTCTATAAATAATTTTAATTGCTCCAACATATTCTGAAAATAGCTAAGGGCCTATGTAATATTTCAGTTATGCCCAAAATTATTTTCAGGATTTATAAAAATGATTTAGTTTCTAAAACTAAATCAAAACAAATTGCAGAAAATAGAAAAACAGAAAAGAATTAGAAAGAGAGAGAGAGAGAGAGAGAGAGAGAGAGAGAGAGAGAGAGAGAGAGAAAACCCACCTGAGCCTACCTGTGAAGCCATCTGGCGGCCCAAGTGGCCGGCCCAGCCCACGAGGCCATCCTCCTGTCGCCTTCCTCCCCCTCGCCCCGAAGCAGCTCGGTGGCGAGCGCCGACGCCGCCCTGGCCACCTCCTGCTTGCCACCGAGGCGCCCCCGATGCGTCTGGAGACGCCCCGCAACCCCCCTGCCTCTCCCCTCACTCTCTGTTCTCTCCCTCGCCCTCTAGCTCCTTCCCCAAGTGCGACCGAACGCAGCCGCCGACACCTTCGCCGTAGCTGCAGCCACCGCTACCCCCTCGCCCCTCTGTTGTGCCCACGAGCTCCGCGACGTCGCCTCGACCCCCTCACCGAGCCACGTTCCGCCGGAAGCCCTGTAGCATCGCCCTCGAGCTCGTCTTCAACATTCGGCCGCCGGCAACCTCACCCTCGATTCGCCGCTGTTCGTGCTTCCCCGGCCTCCCTGAGCTTTTTTTCAGCACCCCTGTGAGCTCCTGATCCTCCCCCTATGCTCTCCCCCTCCGTTCCCATTCTCTATCCGCCATCCCCGTGCACCCGAGCTCCGGCCGCCGCCATGGCCGACGAGCCTTGCGCTCGCGAGCTCCTCCGCTCAAACCCGCCGCACGGTTGTGCTCCTGGAGCTCCCAGGAGTCCAGAGAACCCCTTTGGCCAGCCACTAGCACTCCGTAGCCTCGTCCCGCTCAACGTCCGAACACCTGCCGCCGCGCTTGTCGTCGCCGGCGAGATTCCAGCTGCCCCGTGACCTCCCGTCTGGTCCATTAGATGCGCGAGTGCAAGAGCTCATGCCCGGTGCCTTCCGAGCGTCAAACCGTAGCCCCTAGCATGTTTCCGGCGATGTTCCGCCGCGAGTCGTGGTCACCGCCGGCCGAACCCCGACGAGTGCCGACGTGGCCACTTAATTAGGGCCTAAACACCCCGGTAATCACCCCCTGGTGCCACTGCCATGTGGGCCCCGGTGCCAAAATTAATTAGCTTAATTTCTGTTTAGATTAGTGCTAATTTTGTGGTTCCCATAGGTCAGTTTGACCTGGCCCCGTCACACTTTGACCGACCCCACGTGTCGGCGTTGACTTTAGCCTAGTCAGCGTTGACTGGACCCACATGTCTGTGGGACTAACCAGCCTGAATCACTGATATGCGGGACCCACGCTTCAGGTTTGACCTGGTCCGGGTCTGTTGACCTGCTGAGGTCAGCATGACGCAATGCTGACGCAGTAAATGATTTTCTGGATTTAAAATAAATCAGAAAATCCAGAAAATGATCTAAACTTCTAAAATTCATAGAAATTCAACTGTAACTCCAAATGAAATAATTTATGTATGAAAAATGATCAGAAAAATCCAATCTATCCATCTGCACTGGTTTCATGCATGTTTAAGCAACTTAACCTTGCTGTTCATATAAAAACATGATAATGCACTTTATGAATTCATAGTTTGAGTTTGAATTTGAATCTTTGGTTCAAATAAGCTCAAACCTTTCTGTTATTAGCTGCATTAGCCCAAATTACAGCATACTGCCATGTCATGATCATGCATCATATTGTGCATTGCATTGATTGTGTTTCTTCTTTGTTTGTCGGTGGTTGTTCCCTCTCGATAGACGTGTTCAGACGATGAGTTCGATGACACCCATGAAGAAACTATATTATCTTCAGACGTGCCAGGCAAGCAAAACCCCCTTGTTCATTCCGATACAATCCTACTCTCTCGCTCCTGCTCTCTTTTACTGCATTAGGACAATAACGATTCACCTGTTACTTGCTGCGGTAGCTGAACCCCTTTATCCTCTGCATGACCTGTCATTGCCACAGTAAATAGATGAAACCCACTAGCATGAGTAGGAGTTGTTTGAGCCCTGATGTGCCTACTCATTCATGCTTGTTTGTCATGCCTGCTATTGCTTAGAGTTGTGTCAGGTCTGATTCATCGGGGATGAATTGGAGGTGTGTGAACATGTCCTACTGTGTGTGAGCTAAGTGTGTGAACATGATTTGGTAAAGGTAGCGGTGAGAGGCCATGTAGGAGTACATGGTGGGTTGTCACATTGCAGCCGTCCTCAGGAACTGAGTTCTGTGTTTGTGATCCATGAACAGTTACTACCACACATTGGGTTCCGGTAACTCGACCCCTCTCGGATTATTAATCAACTCGATCTCTGTCCAGGAGTTGCAACTAGTTTCTGGTGTTTGTAGGTAGTGTTAGTAGTCTACCAAGTGGCACCCGGTACAGGTGGGCTTGGGACGGACTAGGCACAGTGGCACGGTGTACCAAGTGGCACCCGGATGGTGGGCTTGGGAACCCTGCTCACATCGTTTGGGGCCGTGAGCGACACCCCGGCCGGATCTCCTCGCGGATGGAACCCGAATAGGCGATAAACCTGGACGAGAGACTTGTGTGGTTAGTCAGGTCGTGGCCGACTCCCTCGCCCGGCTTCCGCTTGAAGGCTGCCGAGGTACATGACGTGTACAGGGCGATAAGTGGCGAGAGCGTGTGTGAAGAAGTACACCCCTGCAGGGTTATCATTATCTATTCGAATAGCCGGATTCCTCGGATATGGAAACTTGGACCCCTTGTACAGTTCATAGACAAGTGAAAGTGGATACTCTAAAATACGCAAGATAAGCGTGAGTGCTATGGATGGCGTTCTCGTAGGGAGACGGGAGCGGATCCATAGTGGTGTATTGATATGGTGAATATGTGGACTCGTGTGCGCCACCTCAAAAGAGTTACTTGCAGTCGTAGTTCTGGTTAGCCACCGAGTCAAAGCTGGCTTGTTGCAGTTAAACTCCACCACCCCCTTTGTTGATAATGATGCATATGTAGTTAGTTCTGATGTAAGTCTTGCTGGGTACATTTGTACTCATGTTTGCCTATTTTACATTTTTGCAGAGAGACTTCAGTCTCGCTAGTAGTTCCGCATGGACTTCGACGTTTAGCTTGTTACCTCAGCTACGATCTTGTGCCCTTGGTAGGATCTAGTAGATAGTCAGGCTTTTCAGCCTTTTTCATTTATAGTTGTCTGTACTCAGACATGTTAAGCTTCCGCTTGTGCTTTGATTTGTGTGCTCTGAATGTTGGGTCATCAGACCCATGTTTGTAATATCTCTCTCCTCGGAGCCTATTGAATAAAATACTTGAGTTGTAGAGTCATGTTGTGATGCCATGTTGTATTTGCACATATCGAGCATATTGTGTGTATGATATTGAAATGCTTGGTATGTGTGGGATCTGACTATCTAGTTGTTTATTCTTAGTAGCCTCTCTTACCGGGAAATGTCTCCTAGTGCTTCCACTGAGCCATGGTAGCTTGCTACTGCTCCGGAACACTTAGGCTGGCCGGCATGTGTCCTTCTTTGTTCCTGTGTCTGTCCCTTCAGGGAAATGTCACGCGATGAATACCGAAGTCCTGTTAGCCCGCTATAGCCCAGTTCACCGAGTCCTGCTAGCCCAGTGCTACAGCCTGGGTTCACTCGCTGATGACCGACATGTTCGATGCTGGGTCATGGATGCCTGTCCCTGTAAGTTTGTGCCACTTTGGGTTTACGACTAGGCATGTCAGCCCGGGCTCCTTATCATATGGATGCTAGCGACACTATCATATACGTGTGCCAAAAGGCGCAAACGGTCCCGGGCAAAGGTAAGGCGACACCCGTGGGAATACCGTGCGTGAGGCCGCAAAGTGATATGAGGTGTTACATGCTAGATCGATGTGGCATTGAGTCGGGGTCCTGACACTACGGTCGAATGCTTGTATTCGGCTGTAGTCTTAGAAACACATGATTTTTTCTTTTCCACTCGGAAGTGAATTATCTTTGACATTTTGTCGATTGGTTCTTCGCAGAAATCTTGTGACCTTGCGGCTCGTTACACCGAGCTGGAAAACAAGCATATTCAACTCGAGCTGGATTTGAAGCTGGTTCAGGAGAATCTGATGAAGGCAAAGGAGGAGACCAAAGGTATGTTTGGTGAGACCTCGATGACTGCTTTTTTCCTTCATTTGTTTCAAAATCTGATCTTGCTGTAACTTGCAGGTAAGGTGAAGGAGGCCCAGAAGAAAAAAGACCTTGAGCTAGCTGAGAAGATCAAGCTTGCTGACGAGAAGTTAGCTTCGGTCACCAAGCTCGAACAAGAAAATACCAATCTGAAAGCTGCTCTTGGGATCGCCAACAAGGAAGTCAGTCGACTGAAAACTGACAAAGCTGCCCTGACCGACAAAGTCAGTCAGTTGACTGGGAAGAAAAATGATCTGGAGGCCTTCCTGAGTGGACTTGCCAAGAAGTTGTTCCTTATGCTCGAAGGTAACCCTTTACGCTCGACAATTATTTTCAACTGTGATCTTTCCATTCGACCATTGCCTTGACTCGGTGATTGTCCTTGTAGAATTTTGTCAAAACTTTGAAGAAGAGACTAGCCGGCTGGAACCAAACCTTGACCCCGTCAATTCTCCGGTGAACGATGAAGTTGCCATGAATGTTTTCCGACTGGAGTCCCGTGTTGCAGCTGTCGTGGACTATCTTGCGAGGCTGAAGGTCGCCACTTCTCGCATCGACTCAACGCTCTGGCCCAGGGAGACAGTCCAGAACGATCTCAAGTCGCTGATGGCTCGCCTGAACACGGTCCCTGGTCGAGTGCAGGAGTGGAAAAAGTCCTCGGCTCGGTGCGGTGCAGATGTTGCTCTGTGTCTGGCCCGAGTCCACTGCAAAGATGCGCGAGAAGACAAGCTGGCGGCTCTCCGGGTGGCCAACACCAAGAAACACGACTTCAGGTCTTTCATGGAAACCTTCATCGCTGCTGCCACTCGGATTGCAGACGGAATTGACCTTGATGAGTTCATTGCACCTTCCAGCCCTCCATAGGAGGGGTAAAAAACTTCTTTAATCTCGACACTTTAAATTTGCCTCGGTATGCCGAGTGAATCTGTAACCGATAAACCATAACAGGCTTAGCGCCTGAGCACTTTCGGTTCCTTTAGGTATCGATCTGAACTTGGATTTGATGTTTGAATATGATTACTTTTTGGCTCGAAATGTCTTTTGCAGGTTCAAAGCAAGACTCTCACTGCAGTCGACTTGTTCCTTAATTCACTTAGGTGAGCGATGAGCTGCAGCTAAGCCCCCGAGTGAGAGGTTTGCTCTTCACTCGACAGGATTTTTGTAACTTAGGCGAGCACTGGGCTGCAGCTAAGCCCCCGAGTGAGAGGTTTGCTCTTCACTCGGTAGGATTTTTATATCTTAGGCGAGCACTGGGCTGCAGCTAAGCCCCCGAGTGAGAGGTTTGCTCTTCACTCGGTGGGATTTTTATATCTTAGGCGAGCACTGGGCTGCAGCTAAGCCTCCGAGTGAGAGGTTTGCTCTTCACTCGGTAGGATTTTTATATCTTAGGCGAGCACTGGGCTGCAGCTAAGCCCCCGAGTGAGAGGTTTGCTCTTCAATTGGTAGGATTTTAATATCTTAGGCGAGCACTGGGCTGCAGCTAAGCCCCCGAGTGAGAGGTTTGCTCTTCACTCGGTAGGATTTTTATATCTTAGGCGAGCACTGGTGTAACGCCCTCGATGCGGCTATATCTCCCACGTGCCGAAGCACGACTTAGAGGCATAACCGCATTGAAAGCAATGTCGCAAGTGAGGTAATCTTCACACAACCCATGTAATACATAAGGGAAAGAGATACATAGTTGGCTTACAATCGCCACTTCACACAATTACATGAATAAAGCATTACATCATCCAGAAACAATCAAGGTCCGACTACGGAACCAAAATAAAAGAAGAACCCCAAATGCGACAAAGGTCCCCGATCGACCCCAACTGGGCTCCACTACTGACCAACTAGAACGAAACAACACAAAGGGCAAGATCTTCATCGAGCTCCTCCTTGAGCTTGGTTGCGTCACCTGCTCGGTAACATAGGCACCTGCAAACTGGTTTTGGAAGTATCTGTGAGCCACGGGGACTCAGCAATCTCGCACCCGCGAGATCAAGACTATTTAAGCTTATAGGAAGGATGGAGTAATGAGGTGGAGCTGCAGCAAGCGACTAGCATATATGGTGGCTAACATACGCAAATGAGAGCGAGAAGAGAAGGCAAAGCACGGTCGATAAAAGTATGATCAAGAAGTGATCCTATAGCAACCAACGTCAAGCATAACTCCAACACCATGTTCACTTCCCGGACTCCGCCGGAAAGAGACCATCACGGTTACACACACGGTTGATGTATTTTAATTAAGGTCAACTTCGGGTTTTCTACAACCGGACGTTAACAAATTCCCATCTGCCACATAACCGCGGGCATGGCTCTCGAAAGTTTATAACCCTGCAGGGGTGTCCCAACATAGCCCATGACAAGCTCTCACGGTCAACGGAGGAATAGACCTCCACCCGAGACACTCCGATCAGACTCGGTATCCCGGTACATCAAGACATTTCGACAGTGTAAAACTAAACCAGCAACACCACCCGCTGTGCCGACAAATCCCGATAGGAGCTGCACATATCTCGTTCTCAGGGCAAACCGGATAAGCTAAGCGTACAGGTACCGACGTAATCCAAGTTGCCAAGGAATGGTCCCGCATGGTGCTCTAGTTTGGAACAACACTCAGAGGAGCACTGGCCCGGGGGGGTAAAATAAAGATGACCCTTGAGTCTGCAGAACCCAAGGGAAAAAGGCTTAGGTGGCAAATGTTAAAACCAATGTTGGGCCTTGCTGGAGGAGTTTTACTTAAGGCGAACTGTCAAGGGGTTCCCATTATAGCCCAACCGCGTAAGGAACGCAAAATCCGGGAACATAACACCGATATGACGGAAACTAGGGCGGCAAGAGTGGAACAAAACACCAGGCATAAGGCCGAGCCTTCCACCCTTTACCAAGTATATAGATGCATTAATTAAATAAGAGATATTGTGATATCCCAAAATCATCACGTTCCAACATGGGGCAATCTTCAACTTCACCTGCAACTAGCAACGCTATAAGAGGGGCTGAGCAAAGCGGTAACATAGCCAATCAACGGTTTGCTAGGACATGGTGGGTTAGAGGTTTGACATGGCAATTTGGGAGGCTTACAAGCAAATGATAGGCATCGTAGCATTGGCATAGCAAAAGAGTGAGCAAATTAGCATAGCAAAGATAGTAGTGATTTCGAGGGTATGGTCATCTTGCCTGAGATCCCGCTAGGAAGAAGAACGAGTCCAAGAAGAAGACAAACGGTCGTAGACGAACGAATCCTCACAACTCCGGAACGAAACCAAAGCTAACGAGAGAAGCAAACCGGAAAGAAGCAAAACAACATGGTAAACACCCAGGCATAAACATGGCATGATGCACAATCAAGTATGATGCATGTCCGGTTTAATGAGGCATGGCATGGCAATATGCACAAACAACACTACAAGTTAAGTGGAGCTCAATATGCAACGAGTTGCATATTGACGAAACACCACATGACTTATTTAGTTCTCTCTCGTTATGAACCCAACAATATTAAATATTGGTTAACATGGCAAGTGGTGAAGCATAACAAAAACTACATATTTAGGCAAGTTTAAATGAGGCCGGAAACACAAACAACACTTCCGGAAAATCCCCATGTTATTTAGCAATTTAAAGCAAGCAACAATTTTAAACATTTTAATTATTGTTATGATGATGCGGATGACATATGCAAGTTTTATGCAATTTTATGAAAATGTTGACATAAGCATGTTATGAAGCATTTGGTCACCATGGCGGAACGAAAAGGGGGGCACGGCGGCGAAACAAAAATGGTGCCACGGCAACATATCCGAAAATGATGCCACGGCAACATATCCGAAAATGATGCCACGGCAACATATCCGAAAATGATGCCACGGCAACATATCGGTTCCGGTAGCTCACGGAGATACCGATGCAAAAGGAGGCGTGCGGATGTGCGGAACATGCAAAAGATGGTGGGGTGCTCCCGGTTACCGGGTTCCCACGGGTCATCGGCATGGCAAACGAGGAACGCGCAAAGGCAACTCGGACATGGTGCAAACATATGGTACATCTCATACATGCAAGGGCATCTCATCGCGGTCGTCTCGGGTTATACCTTCGAAGCATTCAAACGGGACGGTTCGCGTTTCGTAGAGGGAAGTAGTCCTTCACAGGCCGTAGTGGAGGTAGTCGTTCACGTTTCGTAGTCGTACATGTCGACGGTAGTGGAAGTAGTGGTACATGGCGACGGTAGTGGTACACGTTCGTTCGGAGAGGTACTTGATGACTCCAACGTCTTCGGGGCGACGGTAGTTGTACACAGGTGGTAGAGGAACTTGAAGCATCCGAGGTCTTCGGGTTCGTAGTTGTACTTGGCGTTCGGAGTCCGGGTCTTGCCGGTGGTGTACTTGGTGCTCGAGGTTCTGATCCGAGGGTGCATGCGTCCACGGTGACACTACATGGTGCGCAGAGGCGACAACTTGGGCGGTGCTGGGCATCGGGAACAGGAGCATGCTCGCTCGGGCATGGAGCTGGGCGCGCGTGCAGGTGGATCGAGCAGGCAGCAACGCTGCTCGTCCTCCTAGGTCAAGGCCGAGGCGAAGCTGATGGCCTCGAAGGCCATGGCAGGTGGAGCACGGCGAGGGTGGTGGTGGACGCGGACCGGCTCGATCCGGCCAGATCCGAAGCCAGGGAGGCTGCGGGCTCCTCTGGGCGCAGACGAAGACGGCGGCAGGCACGAGGAGAAGACAGGGGGCCGCTGAACGAGCTTGAGGACGACGGCTGGCGAGGCAGAGGAGGGGCACGAGAGGAGGTGATGCGCTACGGGGATGGCTGCGGGGTGGAGGAGGCGCGACGGGACGGTGGTCTGGTGGCGTTGGCGCTCCTGCGGGCGTACATGGCGGCGGTGGCGGATGCAGGCGACGAGGAGGAGGCCGAGGGGATGGGACAAGGGCGCAGCGCGAGGAAGGGGCGCGACGGCAGCGAGGAGGCCGACGGGGCTCCGGCCTGGTTCTCTCACCGAAGGGACGGGGCGAGGGAGCGAGGGGGTCGAGGGCTGCGCGTGGGGATCTCCTCTCCCTGGCGATGGCTGTGCGATGCGTGGTGGCGCTGGAGGAGGAACGAGGAGATCGAGCGAGATGGGGATCGAGCAGGAGGCGGCGCACGGGAGGGAGGAAGGGATCGATAGACAGGGGAGATGGGGATCGCTCGGGCTAGGGTTAGGGGCGCCGGAGCTGGGCCTTGGGCCAACTGGTCCGGATGGACTGCAGGCCCTCTTCTCTCTCTCTCATCCTTTTACCAATTAAAACAAAACAGAAAAAGAGGAAGAAGGGAAAGAGAAGTTAGGGGTGGAATCTGGGCATGGGGATAATTTTCACGGACTCGTAAAAATGTGAGGAGTTAAAATAAAATGGCAAGAGGATTTTTGGAGAACAATAGATTTGCACATGTTGAATTTAATGCAACATGTTTGAATTTTGAAACCCACTCGAAAGGACTCTAAATGGGCTGAGATTTTTAGAGGAGCCTTGATAAAATAGAGAGAAATATTGACAAGCTTTGGAGGTCAAACTCGAAGAGGAATAGACATGGAAAATGTTTTGCACGTGTGTTATGGGTGATTCCGAAATGGAATATTTAATATAGCTCCCTAATATTGGGAGGATATGTTATAAAGAGAATCACCACGTGAATTCCCTTGTTTTAAATGGACCGAAGATCCATGCAATTTACTTGGTTGAATTAAATGACATGATGCAAAGCTCATGATGCAAAGATTAATGACATGATGGCATGATGGCATGATGCAAAGCACATGATGCAACAAACAAAACAAATCGCACGACGAAACTCGGAGTAGCTGGAAGTCTTCTGGAGCGTCGGTCTCGGGGCGTTACAACACTCCACCACTATAAGAGGATCTCGTCCCGAGATCTAGAATGGCACCGTAGGAAAAACGGAAGAGAAAGAGAAGAGGTAAAACTAAGTTGCTTCTTTGACGAACGAGTGAAACCACGAACCTTGAGAGGTTGAGCAATTTAAAAGAAAGAGTACAGCAGAGATGAACGAGATTGCAAACAATCTGTTAGAAAAGAGGAACAAGGAACAATGCGAGAACTTGAAGGTTGCAAAGACATGAATCAAGAGTTTAATGGACAAGATAGAATTCGAAACCACTCCGGTTAAACATGGAAGGAATAGAACATGAACTTGAGAAGATGGGATGATACTTGATGAAATCAACAACACACTGCCTCCAGAACTATTGAAAGAATGGCACAAGGGGTAAGAAGGATTTCAAACAGCACTCAAGTTGAAAAGAGAGGCAAAACTTGATAAGATGAAAGAACCTGAATGAGAACACAACACTCCGGTTAAATTGATAAGCAAGAAAAGAACACGATCCTCAATTCGAGAAGAATAGTGAAGAGAGCAACATCACAATGCCTCCGTAAGAAAGAATAGAAGTAGATCATTGGAATTAAGGGACGGAGAAGAAAATGACAACTTCTAGCACAATTGAGCTTGGAAAGCACCCTTCCAAGAAGGTTACAACGGGGTTGTTGGAAAACCAGCAACAAAACGAATAAGCTTGTAGTGGGCTTATGGAAAACATCTCAAGACTATGAGGTGACAGCCAGCCACTAATGGAAAACATTGATTTGAGTGAGAGCACCAAGGCGATGAAAAACTTCTTTCACCAAGAGGATAGGAGAAAACTTGGATCATTGATAAGCACCATAATAGCAACATTCCTTAGGGAAGGCTTTAGGTGAAAACATGACACAAGATAAATCCAATGAAGAGATTGATGGATTTAAAATACCTCATTCTTGACAACATGTGAATCATGAAACATGAATGAAACTGGCAAAATGACATAACACCACCTCAAAAGATAAGGTCGAAAGAATTGCACTTCGGAATGCAAGATGAAGAATGCTTGAACTACTCAAAACAAAACATGCGTTGAACACCATGTTTAATTTTTGAGTATAGCTTGGCTGATCATAACTTCGAGAGAAATCTTGAAGTACAATTGAAGAATGAAAAGAATCCTTGACGACCCACCATGAAGAAACTCCGGTGTTAAAAGGATGGTGGAAAGAAGGAGAAGTTGAAAACACAAGGTGAAGCCTTGCAATGATTTAGATGGAGCTTCGCGACGAGATAACCGAGAAAGCTTGGAACTCCGGAAGAAAGATGAACAACAAGAAGCCAAGAATTTATTACTCCTGAACAAACTCCGAAGGAAAGGATTAATCACTTGGATGAAACAAGAACAAGAATTATGTTATGCGTATCCTTCACCAATTTAAATTGATGACAAGCAACGGATTTGGCATACTACTTATTCTCGTAGAAAGGATTAAGAGAGATATGGCGTAAACTTCCGAAAAGTCTTGAACGATCCACAAGTAGGATTCGGAAAGAACGAATTAATTGATACGATAACAACAGAAGAGGAATGTTGAAAGAACCACCGTAAGAATTGAAAATGAAAGTAGCAAAAGCACAATTCACCGGGAAGAATTGAAAAAAGAATGAAGATACTTGAGGGGATTTAGATACAAATGAATGAATAGATCACGAGCTGATTAGAGATCACTTGAACGAAGCACCGGTAAGATTTGGAGAACCATCGCTGAAAGCTTGAATGAATAATACTGAGATGATGGGCTTCAAAGAATGAAACTGAAAAGACTCCTAAAATGCTCCGGATGGGTGAAAAAGATTCTCACAATCGAAAACAATTATGAGAGGATGGCAACAAGCTAGCACCATGAATCTTGAAGAGAATAGAGCAAGATTAAAGAGAAACTCTTCTTCGGTCTTCAAATGATGAGAATGACAACGAGAAACACCACCAAGAATTATTGAGGCACACCGGAAGAATCAAAAGCGAAGAGGTTGAGCCAACTATGAAAAGAATTTGAAATATCTTGGAGAAAAGCATTTGACTGATGATAACTCATTCTTACGTCAAACTTGGAGAAGAATTTAGGATAGCTCTGGGAAAATAGAAGAGTCAGGTAAGATCCTGGGAAAGGACCTGTGGGTTAAGGCCCACTCAAAAGAACACCGTTGAAAAGATTTAAAAGAGATGTTGCACCGGTTGAATTAAATGACTTGAATGAGATACCAATCTCGAAAGAGCTTGAACGAATGCAGAGTGGAAACATGAATCTTCGAGATATCTTGAGCACTCCGGAATAACAAATAACGAGAAGTAGAATGATAATGAGGTGCACCGGTATGAGAAGACATTGAAATGAGGAAAAAGGTATGATCAACAAAACTTGACTTGAAACCACCGGAGAAGAGAAAGGAATGAGGAATGACGAACTAGTAGAACATCCTCTTGAGAACCACCGAGTAAGAACATTGACGGAAAAGAATGGAGAAACTTTACAAAAAATAAAAGGATACTTGGTAAAGAAATCTTAGTCCTTGAGGAAAAAGGGTGGGTGGGCGGGAAAAAACAAAGGCAACTTGGAGACGGATGGAACAAACACCGTTGAGAAGAAATGATAATTGGTCTTGCTGATGTTGAAGTGATCGGATCCACTTGAAGAGAAACACGCCGGTTGAAAAGGATTGACATAACAATCTCGATTGTCGAGAAGGGTTGGTATTCACATCGAAGTATGAGAACACCATTTCGGAAAGGTATGGAATCAACACTTGACATTGAAGCAACTCGAATACCACAACTCAAAACAAAAACAAAGAACTGGCTTGCAGAATAAGCCGGAACAAACATATGATAGAGATTTCGCCCGAAGTTTTCGTGGTGGGGCCTACACGGGCTCGATCGTACAGCACCATCATGTACAAGGCAGTGCACATGACATACGAAGCATCCCCGAGTCGGCATAGCCAAGGACTCTTTAAGACACAACGAGACCACTGTAAAACCAACCATGAATAGGCGGACCACTAGACGTCGAACCCCAATTTCATATCATACATCCGTCGGAAAGATATCCTAAGAGCTACTTGAATTCCCACCTATGAAACTCCCGAAATTCTCCGGTTATGCAATCAGGTGTTGGGGATACAGGGGAAGCATAATATCTCACCCAAAACTAGCAAATCCTACATCCAGCTGTATCCATCCTTCAACACATAACCAAGAAACCTTCGGAAATCGTCTACCTCAACCTTCGAAAAGCATCCGTTATACGAGTCATGGCAATACTCCCGTACTCACCTCAGTACTGGGTTATCGGGGTTATCTCACCAACAACTGCATAAAAGAGATTTTTGATGTCGACGTACTAAACTCAGGTATTCCAAAACTGCAACGATAAAATTATGACGACAACACCTCAGAGCTCAACTCCCCGGGACACTTCCACTAAACCCCTGACAGGAGGCACCAAGACAATGTTCTCATCATAAAACCATCGGAACGATTCCAAGATACCCGCGTGATCCTAAAAAAAAATTAGTGAAATTTGAGAAGAGAAGAGTCAAAACTCTACGTCAGGATGCCTTACCAGAGCGATGAAGACACTGGGGAGTAAAAAGAATTCCTAACTCTCCGATATAAATAATCCTAAATGACTCAAAACATTTTTCTAGACACAACTCGGCCGCTAAAAACGATCAAGCAGTGGGGCTCCTAAGGTCGGGGAAGGCTCTGATTACCAACTTGTAACGCCCTCGATGCGGCTATATCCCCCACGTGTCGAAGCACGACTTAGAGGCATAACTGCATTGAAAGCAATGTCGCAAGTGAGGTAATCTTCACACAACCCATGTAATACATAAGGGAAAGAGATACATAGTTGGCTTACAATCGCCACTTCACACAATTACATGAATAAAGCATTACATCATCCAGATACAATCAAGGTCCGACTACGGAACCAAAATAAAAGAAGAACCCCAAATGCGACAAAGGTCCCCGATCGACCCCAACTGGGCTCCACTACTGACCAACTAGAACGAAACAACACAAAGGGCAAGATCTTCATCGAGCTCCTCCTTGAGCTTGGTTGCTTCACCTGCTCGGTAACATAGGCACCTGCAAACTAGTTTTGGAAGTATCTGTGAGCCACGAGGACTCAGCAATCTCGCACCCGCGAGATCAAGACTATTTAAGCTTATAGGAAGGATGGAGTAATGAGGTGGAGCTGCAGCAAGCGACTAGCATATATGGTGGCTAACATACGCAAATGAGAGCGAGAAGAGAAGGCAAAGCACGGTCGATAAAAGTATGATCAAGAAGTGATCCTATAGCAACCTACGTCAAGCATAACTCCAACACCGTGTTCACTTCCCGGACTCCGCCGGAAAGAGACCATCACGGTTACACACACGGTTGATGTATTTTAATTAAGGTCAACTTCGGGTTTTCTACAACCGGACGTTAACAAATTCCCATCTGCCACATAACCGCAGGCACGGCTCTCGAAAGTTTATAACCCTGCAGGGGTGTCCCAACTTAGCCCATGAAAGGCTCTCACGGTAAATGGAGGAATAGACCTCCACCCGAGACACTCCGATCAGACTCGGTATCCCGGTACATCAAGACATTTCGACAGTGTAAAACTAAACCAGCAAGACCACCCGCTGTGCCGACAAATCCCGATAGGAGCTGCACATATCTCGTTCTCAGGGCACACCGGATAAGCTAAGCGTACAGGTACCGACGTAATCCAAGTTGCCAAGGAATGGTCCCGCACGGTGCCTTAGTTTGGACCAACACTCAGAGGAGCACTGGCCCGGGGGGGTAAAATAAAGATGACCCTTGAGTCTGCAGAACCCAAGGGAAAAAGGCTTAGGTGGCAAATGTTAAAACCAATGTTGGGCCTTGCTGGAGGAGTTTTACTTAAGGCGAACTGTCAAGGGGTTCCCATTATAGCCCAACCGCGTAAGGAACGCAAAATCCGGGAACATAACACCGATATGACGGAAACTAGGGCGGCAAGAGTGGAACAAAACACCAGGCATAAGGCCGAGCCTTCCACCCTTTACCAAGTATATAGATGCATTAATTAAATAAGAGATATTGTGATATCCCAAAATCATCACGTTCCAACATGGGGCAATCTTCAACTTCACCTGCAACTAGCAACGCTATAAGAGGGGCTGAGCAAAGCGGTAACATAGCCAATCAATGGTTTGCTAGGACATGGTGGGTTAGAGGTTTGACATGGCAATTTGGGAGGCTTACAAGCAAATGATAGGCATCGTAGCATTGGCATAGCAAAAGAGCGAGCAAATTAGCATAGCAAAGATAGTAGTGATTTCGAGGGTATGGTCATCTTGCCTGAGATCTCGCTAGGAAGAAGAACGAGTCCAAGAAGAAGACAAACGGTCGTAGACGAACGAATCCTCACAACTCCGGAACGAAACCGAAGCTAACGAGAGAAGCAAACCGGAAAGAAGCAAAACAACATGGTAAACACCCAGGCATAAACATGGCATGATGCACAATCAAGTATGATGCATGTCCGGTTTAATGAGGCATGGCATGGCAATATGCACAAACAACACTACAAGTTAAGTGGAGCTCAATATGCAACGAGTTGCATATTGTCGAAACACCACATGACTTATTTAGTTCTCTCTTGTTATGAACCCAACAATATTAAATATTGGTTAACATGGCAAGTGGTGAAGCATAACAAAAACTACATATTTAGGCAAGTTTAAATGAGGCCGGAAACACAAACAACACTTCCGGAAAATCCCCATGTTATTTAGCAATTTAAAGCAAGCAACAATTTAAAACATTTTAATTGTTGTTATGATGATGCGGATGACATATGCAAGTTTTATGCAATTTTATGAAAATGTTGACATAAGCATGTTATGAAGCATTTGGTCACCATGGCGGAACGAAAAGGGTGCCACGGCGGCGAAACAAAAATGGTGCCACGGCAACATATCCGAAAATGATGCCACGGCAACATATCCGAAAATGATGCCACGGCAACATATCCGAAAATGATGCCACGGCAACATATCAGTTCCGGTAGCTCATGGAGATACCGATGCAAAAGGAGGCGTGCGGATGTGCGGAACATGCAAAAGATGGTGGGGTGCTCCCGGTTACCGGGTTCCCACGGGTCATCGGCATGGCAAACGAGGAACGCGCAAAGGCAACTCGGACATGGTGCAAACATATGGTACATCTCATACATGCAAGGGCATCTCATCGCGGTCGTCTCGGGTTATACCTTCGAAGCATTCAAACGGGACGGTTCGCGTTTCATAGAGGGAAGTAGTCGTTCACGGGCCGTAGTGGAGGTAGTCGTTCACGTTTCGTAGTCGTACATGTCGACGGTAGTGGAAGTAGTGGTACATGGCGACGGTAGTGGTACACGTTCGTTCGTAGAGGTACTTGATGACTCCAACGTCTTCGGGGCGACGGTAGTTGTACACAGGTGGTAGAGGAACTTGAAGCATCCGAGGTCTTCGGGTTCGTAGTTGTACTTGGCGTTCGGAGTCCGGGTCTTGCCGGTGGTGTACTTGGTGCTCGAGGTTCTGATCCGGGGGTGCATGCGTCCACGGTGACACTACATGGTGCGCAGAGGCGACAACTTGGGCGGTGCTGGGCATAGGGAACAGGAGCATGCTCGCTCGGGCATGGAGCTGGGCGCACGTGCAGGTGGATCGAGCAGGCAGCAACGCTGCTCGTCCTCCTGGGTCAAGGCCGAGGCGAAGCTGATGGCCTCGCAGGCCATGGCAGGCGGAGCACGGCGAGGGTGGTGGTGGACGCGGACCGGCTCGATCCGGCCAGATCCGAAGCCAGGGAGGCTGCGGGCTCCTCTGGGCGCAGACGAAGACGGCGGCGGGCACGAGGAGAAGACAGGGGGCCGCTGAACGAGCTTGAGGACGACGGCTGGCGAGGCAGAGGAGGGGCACGAGAGGAGGTGATGCGCTACGGGGATGGCTGCGGGGTGGAGGAGGCGCGATGGGACGGTGGTCTGGTGGCGTTGGCGCTCCTGCGGGCGTACATGGCGGCGGTGGCGGATGCAGGCGACGAGGAGGAGGCCGAGGGGACGGGACGAGGGCGCAGCGCGAGGAAGGGGCGCGACGGCGGCGAGGAGGCCGACGGGGCTCCGGCCTGGTTCTCTCACCGAAGGGACGGGGCGAGGGAGCGAGGGGGTCGAGGGCTGCGCGTGGGGATCTCCTCTCCCTGGCGATGGCTGTGCGATGCGTGGTGGCACTGGAGGAGGAACGAGGAGATCGAGCGAGATGGGGATTGAGTAGGAGGCAGCGCACGGGAGGGAGGAAGGGATCGATAGACAGGGGAGATGGGGATCGCTCGGGCTAGGGTTAGGGGCGCCGGAGCTGGGCCTTGGGCCAACTGGTCCGGATGGACTGCAGGCCCTCTTCTCTCTCTCATCCTTTTACCAATTAAAACAAAACAGAAAAAGAGGAAGAAGGGAAAGAGAAGTTAGGGGTGGAATCTGGGCATGGGGATAATTTTCACGGACTCGTAAAAATGTGAGGAGTTAAAATAAAATGGCAAGAGGATTTTTGGAGAACAATAGATTTGCACATGTTGAATTTAATGCAACATGTTTGAATTTTGAAACCCACTCGAAAGGACTCTAAATGGGCTGAGATTTTTAGAGGAGCCTTGATAAAATAGAGAGAAATATTGACAAGCTTTGGAGGTCAAACTCGAAGAGGAATAGACATGGAAAATGTTTTGCACGTGTGTTATGGGTGATTCCGAAATGGAATATTTAATATAGCTCCCTAATATTGGGAGGATATGTTATAAAGAGAATCACCACGTGAATTCCCTTGTTTTAAATGGACCGAAGATCCATGCAATTTACTTGGTTGAATTAAATGACATGATGCAAAGCTCATGATGCAAAGATTAATGACATGATGGCATGATGGCATGATGCAAAGCACATGATGCAACAAACAAAACAAATCGCACGACGAAACTCGGAGTAGCTGGAAGTCTTCTGGAGCGTCGGTCTCGGGGCGTTACAACTGGGCTGCAGCTAAGCCCCCGAGTGAGAGGTTTGCTCTTCACTCAGTAGGATTTTCACGTTGTACTTGTGGCGAAGCTCAGAGGAGAGGGTCGCAGTCGACCTGCACCTCGTCCTCCTTACGACCGTACGTTGTATTTGTGGCGTAGCTCAGAGGAGAGGGTCGCAGTCGACCTGTACCTCGTCCTCCTTACGACCGTACATTGTATTTGTGGCGTAGCTCAGAGGAGAGGGTCGCAGTCGACCTGTACCTCATCCTCCTTGCGAGCGCACATTGTACTTATGGCGTAGCTCAGGGGAGAGGGTCGCAGTCGACCTGCTCCTCGTCCTCCTTGCGAGCATACAATGTACTTAGGCGAGTGTTTAAACTGCAGCTAAGCCCCCCGAGTGGGAGTCTGGCTCGCCACTCGGTGGGATTTATACAACTTAGGCGAGCACTGGGCTGCAGCTAAGCCCCCGAGTGGCAGTCTGGCTTACCACTCGGTAGGATTTTTATAACTTAGGCGAGCGCTGGGCTGCAGCTAAGCCCCCGAGTGGAAGTCTGGCTTACCACTCGGTAGGATTTTTATAACTTAGGCGAGTACTCGGACTGCAGCTAAGCCTACGAGTGGAAGTCTGGCTTACCACTCGGTAGGATTTTGTTTAAACTTAGGCGAAACGGATTCGCAGCCAAGCCTCCGAGTGGGAGTCTGTCTCACCACTCGGTAAGGATTTTTTTTACAAACTTAGGCAAAACGGATTCGCGGCTAAGTCACCCACTGAGGGGAAAATTTATTGGGTAAATAAAAAGTGACAAAAATTATGGAGAAATTATGGAACTATTATTTTGTAATCCATGAACTACAGAAGTACTTTATTACAACTCATCCGAGTGATAAACCTAAGTGTAAAATGGGCGAAGTAGTTCCGCGTTCCAAGCTCGGGGCTCGTCGATATTATGTTCGACGTTGTAAAGACGGTACGCCCCATTGTGGAGAACTTTGGTGACGATGAAGGGTCCTTCCCAAGAAGGAGCGAGCTTGTGTTGCTTCTGCTGATCCACTCGGAGAACTAAATCTCCTTCCTGGAAGGCTCGACCCCTCACATTTCTGGCGTGGAAACGACGCAAGTCTTGTTGGTAGATGGTCGATCGGATCAGAGCCATCTCCCTTTCTTCCTCTAAAAGGTCGACTGCGTCCTGCCGCGCTTGTTCAGCTTCTGCTTCGTTGTAGAGTTCAACTCGAGGAGCATTGTGGAGAAGATCACTCGGCAAGACTGCTTCAGCTTCGTAGACCAAGAAGAATGGAGTTCTTCCGGTCGACCGATTAGGTGTGGTCCGTAGTCCCCAAAGTACCGAAGGAAGTTCGTTGACCCACGCTCCAGCCGCATGCTTGAGATCACGCATCAGTCGGGGTTTCAATCCTTTGAGGATCAGGCCATTGGCTCGCTCTGCTTGTCCATTCGACTGCGGATGGGCGACTGAAGCGTAGTCGACTCGTGTGCCTTGAGAGTTGCAGAAATCCCTGAATTCCTCCGAGTCAAAGTTCGACCCATTATCCGTAATGATGCTGTGCGGGACTCCATATCTGAATATCAGTTCCCTGATGAAGCTAACAGCAGTACCGGCGTCAAGGTTCTTGATTGGTTTAGCTTCAATCCACTTGGTGAACTTGTCGACCGCCACCAGTACATGTGTGAAGCCACTTCGACCTGTTCTCAAGGGACCGACCATGTCCAACCCCCATACTGCGAAAGGCCAGACGAGTGGAATGGTCTTCAGAGCTGACGCAGGTTTGTGTGACATATTGGAGTAGAACTGACATCCTTCGCACTTGTCCACTATTTCCTTTGCCATCTCATCCGCCTTTGGCCAGTAAAATCCGGCTCGGTATGCTTTGGCCACGATGGTCCGAGAGGACGCATGATGACCACAGGTCCCCAAGTGGATATCATTGAGAATGATTCGGCCTTCGTCTGGCGTTATGCACTTTTGACCAACTCCAGTCGCGCTCTCTCTATACAACTGTCCTTTGATAACGGTAAAGGCCTTGGATCGATGGACAATCTGTCGAGCCTCTTCCTCATCCTCTGGGAGCTCTTTTCTCAGGATATATGCGATATATGGAATTGTCCAGTCAGGTGTGACTACCAAGATCTCCATAACCAAGTCGACCACTGCTGGGACTTCTACCTCAGTTGGATCCGTGGCACTCTTGGGCTGCGGGGTTTCTTCAGTGAAAGGGTCTTCCTTAACTGACGGAGTATGAATGTGCTCCAGGAACACACCACTCAGAACGGCTTCTCTCTTGGAACCTATCTTTGCTAGATCATCAGCTGCTTGATTTTTCAGTCGGGGTATATGATGGAGCTCTAACCCCTCAAACTTCTTTTCCAGCTTCCTCACTGCATTGCAGTATCCAGTCATGGCTGGGCTTCTCACGTCCCACTCCTTCATCACTTGGTTGACCACTAAATCTGAATCGCCATAGACCATCAGGCGACGGACGCCGAGTGAAATGGCCATGCGTAATCCATATAAGAGGGCCTCATACTCTGCCTCATTGTTGGAGGAATCAAAGTGAATCTGGAGCACATATCTAAACTTATCTCCTCTGGGGGAAACCATGACCACCCCAGCACCGGAACCATTCAGCATTTTAGAGCCATCAAAGAACATGGTCCAATGCTCCGAGTGAACTTCAGTCGGCTGCTGTTGTTCAATCCACTCGGCGAGGAAATCTGCTATTGCTTGGGACTTAATGGCTTTCTTTGCCTCAAACTTGATATCAAGGGGAAGAAGTTCAATCGCCCATTTCGCCACTCGACCAGTTGCATCTCTGTTGTGCAAAATCTCTGAAAGTGGAGCGTCGCTGACGACTGTGATGGAATGATCAGAGAAATAATGAGCAACCTTCTTCGTGGTCATGTATATTCCACACACAAGCTTCTGATAATGAGGGTATCTCTTCTTGGATGGACTCAAGACTTCAGACAAATAATACACTGGGCGCTGAACTTTGGAGGCTTTTCCTTCTTCTTCCCGCTCGACCGTAAGCACTGTACTGACGACTTGTCCTGTGGCTGCGATATAAAGCAATAGAGGCTCTTTGCTGATTGGAGCAGCAAGCACCGGCTGGGTGGAGAGCAGAGCTTTTAGCTCGGCAAACGCTGCATCAGCTTCTGGAGTCCACTCGAACTTGTCTGCCTTCTTCATCAGTCGGTAAAGAGGCAATGCCTTTTCACCGAGTCGTGAGATGAATCGACTGCTGTCACCTGGGAATCGGCAATCTTTGAGCCCTTCTGAAAGCACTCTTCTGCCTTTTTCCGATTACCGGTGATAGTGATCACTCCTTTGGGGCCGTGCATCTTCAGTTTGAGGTACACGTAACATGGTCGAGCCATGAACCGTGCATAAGCTGGCCTCCCCAAAATGCGTGGTACGCACTCTGAAAATCCATGACCTCAAACGTCAACTTCTCTTTGCGAAAATGTTTTGAATCACCAAACACCACGTCCAGAGCTATTTGGCCGAGTGACTCGGCTTTCTTCCCTGGTATAACTCCATGGAAGCTCATGTTACTGGTGCTCAGTCGGGACATCGGAATGCCCATTCCTTTCAGTGTGTCTGCATACAACAAGTTCAGCCCACTACCACCGTCCATCAGCACTTTTGTCAGTCGAGTGCCTTCGACAACTGGATCGACCACCAAAGCTTGCCTCCCAGGGGTGGCAATATGAGTCGGGTGATCAGATTGGTCGAATGTGATGGGTGTTTGGGACCATCTCAGATAACTTGGTTTTGCTGGGGCAACCATGTTCACCTCACGATTAATGACCTTCAGTCGGCTCTTGCTTTCCACATCTGCGAAGATCATCAGAGTGGAGTTGACATGCGGATATCTTTCCTCACTGTCCTCCTTGTCTTCGGCCTTGTCCGACTCCTTTTCCTTGTCCTTAGCCTGTTTTCCTTGAAACTGCTAGATTAGGAGTCGACATTGGCGAGTGGTATGCTTCGGGTAAATGATATTGCCCTCTTCATATTTCTTCGTGTGGATGTGACACGGCATATCCATCATGTCGTTCCCTTCTTTATCCTTCACCTTCTTAGGGTTCCAGGATCCTTTTGGTTTCCCTTTAAACTTTCCCTGAGTCACGGCCAGAGCCTCTCCAGGAGCTGCCGGTTCAGCCTTCCGCTTCTGTTTCCGACTGGTGTTTCCCTTCTCCGACTGACTCGGCTTGTACTTGCCGCTTCGGAGTCGGTCTTCCTCTTCGCCGTTGGCATACTTGGTAGCAATCTCCATCATCCGACTCAGGGTCATATCTCCGGTTCGACCAAATTTCAGACTCAATTCTCTGTTCTTGACGCCATCCTTGAAGGCGCAAACTGCCTGATGGTCAGACACGTTCTCCACGGTATGGTGCAAAGTGATCCATCTCTGAATATCCTCTCTGAGAGTCTCATTCGTCTTCTGTACACAGACTTGCAGCTCTGTCAATCTAGTCAGTCGCTTGCAAGTTCCTTCAAACGTTCTGATGAACACTCGGGACAGATCTTCCCAAGTGTAAATGCTGCTAGGAGGTAACTAATTCAACCACGCTCTGGCAGAACCTTCCAACATGAGGGGCAAATGTTTCATGGCCACCTCGTCATTCCCACCACCAATCTGAACCGCCACTCGGTAGTCCTCAAGCCAAGTTTCAGGCTTAGACTCACCAGTGAACTTGCTGACTCCTGTTGCCAACCTGAAATTGGGGGAATTCACTGCGGCTCTGATAGCCCTGCTGAAACATTCTGGACCAGAAACATGCACTCGACTGCTTGTGGGCGCATCTCTGTCGGGTCCACCCCGATGGGCTCTGTTCTGATCGACCAAGCCTTGCACGATAATGGATCGCGCGTCGAACCCTGGTTCCCTGGGGTCGACTGGAGCTCTTCGCCCTACACTGAGCTGACGCCTGTCATTTTGCTGCCGAGGAGCGAAGGACCCACCCCTCGGAGGGGAAGTGGGCACTCGACGCCTATCATCTCGGTCGTGTCGGTCTCCGTACTGGTCTCGCCGATTCTCGCGCCCTTCACGCCGCAGAGGCGATCTGGGACTGTGAGCCGACTGAACCGTATTCGCAGCGACGGATCGACTGTGAATTCTGTTGCGCGACTGCGACACGGCTGAATTCTGGTCCCCTGCTGCCCGGAGCAAATCCCTGATCTGCATCAAGCCTCTGCCAGCTTCTGACTGAGAGGGCTGGATGGATTCTGCAATACGGGTCGCAGCTGCTAAATTCTGGATTGGGGTTCGATATACCTGAGTCGGCGGGAAGAGTTGACGTCGATTGGCGTCGGGAACTCGTTGACGCGCGCGCTCGTCGAGTGCTCGCTGAAGATTCTCCAGACGAGCGCGTTCGGCCAAATTGGCCAAACGTGCCTCCTCCAAGGCGCGAGCCTCGGGAGTTTCTCCTGCGATGGGAGTATGCAGGGCATCCATGTTCCTGCGGCGAAGTTCCTCTCTTTGCAGAGAGTCGAGTGGCTCGGGCTGGTACTCTTCATGGTCTCGTGCGGGGTCGTCTCCGCCGCCTGCTCCGCCCTCATGAGCGAAGCCAGGGCGACTGCGAGGTCTGTTGACCATCAGGATTTCCGCTGCCGGATCACTGCTATCGCATTCGGATGCAGTCTCTATGGAGCCAGTCGACAGATCGAATAGGCCGTAGAGAGATTCGTCGGGCTCGATTGCCGCAACTTGGGTGGTGGTCGTCTGGCAAGCCACCGCGTGTCTCACCCACCGCTGAAGCCTCGACCGACCAGAGCGCTTGCGCTGGCGGGAGACCGGGAGGGTGGTCGATAGGGGATTCGACCGATACGGGGTCGACGGTTGTCGCAGCAAAACGCCGCGGACACATGCGCGAAAATGCGTCGCGCCGCGGACGGGGAGCGCATCAACGTCGAGTGGAGCCTCCTGGAGCCAAGCGGAGTCGTCGGCGATGAAGGTGAGAGCGCCGAGACGGATCTCGTGGCCCTCGACCAAAACTCCAGCAGCCACCATGATGGAAGTACTCGGAAGAATCGCAACTTCTCCACAAAATTGCTAAAACACCTGCCCCACGGTGGGTGCCAACTATCGTGGTTCTAAGTCTGACAGTAGAGTGGGGGGTAGATATGGAGAGGCAAGGTCCTAGCTATGGAGAGGTTGTAAACACAATAGATGTACGAGTTCAGGCCCTTCTCGGAGGAAGTAAAAGCCCTACGTCTCGGAGCCCGGAGGCGGTCGAGTGGATTATGTGTATCTGAATTACAGAGGTGCGAACCCTTCTGCCTGTGGAGGGGGGTGGCTTATATAGTGTGCGCCAGGACCCCTGCCAGCCCACGTAATGAAGGGTTTAAAGTACATTAAGTCCGGGGCGTTACCGGTAACGCCCCACATAAAGTGTCTTAACTACCATAAAGTCTACTTAATTACAGACCGTTGCAGTACAGAGTGCCTCTTGGCCTTCTAGTGGTCGAGTGAGCCTTCATGGTCGAGTCCTTCAAGTCAGCCAAGTGGGTTCCTCGTAGGTCGACTGGAAGGTGATCTCTTCTAAGGGTGTCCTTGGGCAGTGTTCTGGAAGTCATGTTAATAGACCATGATGAACCTACAAACTATGAGGAAGCGATGATGAGCCCAGATTCCGCGAAATGGCTTGAGGCCATAAAATCTGAGATATGATCCATGTATGAGAACAAAGTATGGACTTTGATTGACTTGCTCGATGATCAGCAAGCCATGTTAAATAAATGGATCTTCAAGAGGAAGACGAACACTGATAGTAGTGTTACTATCCACTAAGCTCGACTTGTTGCAAAAGGTTTTCAACAAGTTCAAGGGGTTGAATACGATGAGATTTTCTCACTCGTATCGATGCTTAAGTCTGTCCGAATCATGTTAGCAATTGCCACATTTTATGAAATCTGGCAAATGGATGTCAAAACTGCATTCCTTTTAAAGACGAGTTGTATATGATGCAACCAGAAGGTTTTGTCAATCCTAAAGATGCTAACAAAATGTGCAAGCTCCAACAATCCATTTATGGACTGGTGCAAGCCTCTTAGAGTTGGAATATACGCTTTGATGAGTTGATCAAAGCATATGGTTTTATACAGACTTTTTGAGAAGCCTGTATTTACAAGAAAGTGAGTGGGAGCTCTGTAGCATTTCTAATATTATATGTGGGTTACATATTTTTGATTGGAAATGATATAGAAATTCTGGATAGCATGAAAGGATACTTGAAAAAGAGTTTTTCAAAGCAAGACCTCGGTGAAGCTGCTTACACATTGAGCATCAAGATCTATATAGATAGATCAAGACGCTTGATAAGATTTTTCAATGAGTACATACCTTGATAAATTTTTGAAATAGTTCAAAATGGAACAGTCAAACAAGGAGTTTTTGCCTGTGTTGCAAGGTGTGAAGTTGAGTAAGACTCAAGACCCGACCGTGGCAGAAAATAGAAAGAGAATGAAAAGTCATTCCCTATGCCTCAGGCATAGGTTCTATAAAGTATGCTATGCTGTGAACCAGACCTATTGTATACCTTGCTCTGAGTTTGACAAAGGAATACAATTTTGATCTAAGAGTAGATCACTGGACAGCGGTCAAGAATATCCTTAGTGAGTACTAAGGACATGTTTCTCGATTATGGAGGTGATAAAAGAGCCCGTCGTAAAAAGTTACAATGATGCAAGCTTTTCCACCAATCCAGATGACTCTAAGTCACAATCTGGATACATATTGAAAGTGGGAGCAATTAGCTAGAATAGCTCCGTGTAGAGCATTGTGGACATAGAGTATTTGCAAAATACATACGGCTCTGAATATGACAGACCCATTGACTAAACTTCTCTCATGACCAAAACATGATCACACCTTAGTACTCTTTGGGTGTTAATCACATAAGCGATGTGAACTAGATTATTGACTCTAGTAAACCCTTTGGGTGTTGGTCACATGACGATGTGAACTATGGGTGTTAATCATATACAGATATGAATATTGGTGTTAAATCACATGGTGATGTGAACTAGATTATTGACTCTAGTGCAAGTGGGAGACTGAAGGAAATATGCCCTAGAGGCAATAATAAAGTTATTATTTATTTCCTTATATCATGATAAATGTTTATTATTCATGCTAGAATTGTATTAACCGGAAACATAATACATGTGTGAATACATAGACAAACATAGTGTCACTAGTATGCCTCTACTTGACTAGCTCGTTTATCAAAGATGGTTATGTTTCCTAGCCATGGACAAAAGAGTTGTCATTTGATTAACGGGATCACATCATTAGGAGAATGATGTGATTGACATGACCCATTCTGTTAGCCTTGCACTTGATCGTTTAGTATGTTGCTATTGCTTTCTTCATGACTCATACAATGTTCCTACAACTATGAGATTATGCAACTCCCGTTTACCGGAGGAACACTTTGTGTGCTACCAAACGTCACAACGTAACTGGGTGATTATAAAGGTGCTCTACAGGTGTCTCCGAAGGTACATGTTGGGTTGGCGTATTTCGAGATTAGGTTTTGTCACTCTGATTGTCGGAGAGGTATCTCTGGGCCCTCTCGGTAATACTCATAACCTAAGCCTTGCAAGCATTGTAACTAAAGAGTTAGTTATGAGATGATGTATTACGGAACGAGTAAAGAGACTTGCCAGTAACGAGATTGAACTAGGTATTGGATACCGACGATCAAATCTCGGGCAAGTAACATACCGATGACAAAGGGAACAACGTATGTTGTTATGCGGTTTGACCGATAAAGATCTTCGTAGAATATGTAGGAACCAATATGGGCATCCAGGTCCCGCTATTGGTTATTGACCGAGAATGGTTCTAGGTCATGTCTACATAGTTCTCGAACCCGTAGGGTCCGCACGCTTAACGTTACGATGACAGTTATATTATGAGTTTGTGAGTTTTGATGTACCGAAGGAGTTCGGAGTCCCGGATGATATCGGGGACATGACGAGGAGTCTCGAAATGGTCGAGACGTAAAGATCGATATATTGGACGACTATATTCGGAGTTCGGAAAGATTCCGAGTGATTCGGGTATTTATCGGAGTACCGGAGAGTTACGGGAATTCGCCTGGGAAAACTATTGGGCCTTATTGGGCCATACGGGAAAGAGAGAGGGGCTGCCTAGGGCAGGCCGCGCGCCCCCCCATGGCCTAGTCCGAATTGGACTAGGGGGAGGGGCCGCACCCCCTCCTTCCTTCCCTTCTCTCTTCCCCTTCCTTGTCTCCTACTCCTAATACATGGAAGGACTCCTAGTTGGACTAGGAAAGGGGGAATCCTACTCCCGGTGGGAGTAGGACTCCCCTAGGGCGCGCCATAGAAGAGGGCCGGCCCTCCCCTCCTCCACTCCTTTATATACGGGGGTAGGGGGCACCCCATAGACACACAAGTTGATCTACGGATCGTTCCTTAGCCGTGTGCGGTGCCCCCTTCCACCATATTCCACCTTGGTCATATCGTCGCGGAGTTTAGGCGAAGCCCTGCGCCGGTAGAACATCATCATCATCACCACGCCGTCGTGCTGACGGAACTCATCTCCGGAGCTCGGCTGGATCGGAGGCCGGAGATCGTCATCGAGCTGAACGTGTGCTGAACTCGGAGGCTCCGTACGTTCGGTGCTTGGATCGGTCGGATCGTGAAGACGTACGACTACATCAATCGCGTTGTGCTAACGCTTCCGCTTACGGTCTATGAGGGTACGTGGACGAACACTCTCCCCTCTCGTTGCTATGCCATCACCATGATCTTGCGTGTGCGTAGGAATTTTTTGAAATTACTACGTTCCCCAACACCGCCCACCGCCGAGGAAGACCCGAAGACGCCTGAGGGTGGCGACGACGAGGGCATGGAGGAGCCCCCCAGCAACAAGCGCCGCAACTACGGCCACTACCATCAGGAGAATGGCCCAACTCACTTCTGCAAGGTCATCCTTGCACCGAAGCTTGAGTGCATCCCCATGCCCCTGGACTTCACCAAGCACTTCGTCGTGGTGCCGACGGAGTTCAAGCTCAGGAACAACACCGCCTGCTCCTGGAAGGTGACGGTCAAGCTGATGAACGGCAGGGTGACCCTGGATCAGGGTTGGGCCACCTACGCAGCCGTTCATCAGATCAAGATCGGCTACATGGTGATGTTCAAGCTCCTCACTCCCGACACCCTAAAGGTCATCATCTTCGACGACGATGGCATTGAGGTCGTCAACAAGTGCGGGAAGCACGACGAAGCCTTCGTCGCCAAGGAGTAGGGCCGGGGCCTCCCTAAGTACTATCGAGTCTACTATGGTTTATGCGTAGAACTGTTATGAACTGTCGTACTGCTTATATCTGAATTATCTAGTTGATGCTCTGTTGATACTCTGTTGTGCTTATTATGTGTGTTGCCGAAGTATGGTGGTAACCTCACCAACTATCCAAAGAGGTTACCACACATCAGGCCTTGCATACAACCAAACACCATGCCTTGGGTTTGTGGAATAACATGTAGGCAACCAAACACCAGGCAGTGTGGTTCAGCCCATGCAGGTAAGAGGGCATGCAGGCAACCAAACAACATGCATATGGTGCATTTGAGGCTGCATTTGCATGGCCAGGTTGGGTGGAGAAGTGTATGCAATGCAGACATTGTAGCAAACGGCAACCAAATACGCCCCTAGTGGCAAGGGTCACAGTGGTGCACCCTGTGCCCAGAGTTTGAATCCCGTAGGAAGCAAATTTCTAGTTCTTCAATCGGATGGGCTTCTTCTATAAAAATATGTTCTGGGTGCTAGTGCTCATGGAACTCTTTTTTTGTTCGCTTCATATTTATTTTGTTTTTATTCATCCTAGGCATAGCTTTGATTTTCTATGACTTTGCTACTTGCGAGCAGGACCCTTTGTGTGTGTGCACTAGTGTTGATTGTATGCATCTTAACTATGCAGAGTCTGGGTGTGTGTTTATTATGCATGTATCCCCTTGATGCTACATTGTGAATCAATAAATATCGGCCTTTACCAAAAAATTACATACACACTAGAGATAGCGTTTAACAAAATTAGTTTTTGTTTTTTAAAGGAGGTTAAGCCCCCGGTGATGGTGTCCTGAATTAGGGGGTGCAAACCACGTTGGTTCCCAATGGGCGCGCACCACATTCATCAGGCCCCGGATGAATCCCCAAAGACTTGGCGCATGCTCCAAAGCATGAATGCAATCTTCGGCATACTTATCTTCATATGCAACCGACTACGTAACCCCAGGTGTAAGTGCATCTAGTGCCACCCCTAGTTGGTTTTGGAGTATTGACGACAAAGTTGGTTGAGGGACTAATGCGTTTGTGAGAATTGCATGATAACACAGGTAGTGTCCCTCATTGATTAGGTTTACCTACCGGAGATGACCCCTAAAAATGTATGAAGACATTGACGACAATGGTGGTATGTGAAGATATTCATATTGAAGACTATGACATGAGAAGACATTGAGTGAAGACTATGGAGCGCGAAGACTGTGTGGTTTCGCTGTTTCCGTTTTCTTCTTTGTTAAGTCATCGGAACCACCACACTATTAAGTGGGGTCCAAGTGAACTAAGTCAGAATGACTGAAGTGATGCTCAACCCAAATCCTATGTCTTCGAGCGAAGACAATGAGAGGAAATCTTATCCAGAGTTGGATGAGTCAGCTTTGCTTGTAGCCCAAGTAAAGTTGTCGTGTGTGTTTGAAATCTGACCGTTGGAACACGTGTCAGTTTCTTAGTGACCCAGGGTCATTTCGGACATATCAGGTCGAGTTGCCCACTGGCTATAAATAGCCCACCCCCTACACCATAAATCGGTGGCTGCTCAGAGTTAGTGCACGGCTTTTGTCGTTTGAGAGCAACCCACCTCGAAGCCTTTGAGTGAGAGAAATCCTTGCGAGAACAAAGCCCAAACACCCAGAGCCAAAGAGTGTTAGGCATCATTGAAGTCTTTCTATCTGTGTGACCTGAAGACTTATTACACTTGAGGATTGTGAATCCTCCAACCGGTTAGGCGTCGCGTTCTGAGCATCCAAGAGTCATTGTGGATTGCCGGTGAATGAAGTCTGTGAAGGTTCGGAAGTCTACCTTGAAGACTTACCAGAGTGGTTGGGCGAGGACTGGGTGTCCTTAGCTCAAGGCGAATAAGGTGAAGACACGGTCTTCTGAGTTGAATCTCTGCCTCCCTAACCATACGTACAGTTGTCACAGCAACTGGAACTGGTCCAACAAATCCTGTGTCTTCAACAAGTGACTGGTTCTATCCTCTCCCTTCCTTTACTTAGAGTTTGTTTTCCTGAAGTCATTGCCTATCTGTCGTACCTGTTTGACTTCATTGCTTGACTACTATCATTGATTGGCTTCATACTATCTTCCATCCTGATCCTTACTACTTAGCTGCTATTAGTCCTGTACTTTCACATCATTGCATATTTGACTATGGTTTTCTTATTGTAGTTTATCTTCCGCTGCATATCAATTAGGTCATTTCTATTGTCTGTCTTCGAAACTTACAAGTTTTGAAGACTTTCATAAAAATCGCCTATTCACCCCCCTCTAGTCGATAACTAGCACTTTCAATTGGTATCAGAGCAAGGTACTCCCTTGTTCTATGTGATTCAATTTAACCACCTGGAGTTTTAGCTATGTCGACTGCAGGGATAATCAAAGTCTCCGCTGCTTGCCCCGTGTTCGATGGAACTGAATATCCCTACTGGAAGAATAAGATCCGTATGCATCTTGAAGCCATTGATGTCGACCTCTGGTATGTCGTCAAGAACGGCGTTCCCAAAACTGGTGAAGGTGTCACCCCTACTGATGTCAAGAAGTTCATTCAACTGGACTCTACTACCAAGAACATTATCTGTGGTCATCTGACCAAAGGACAGTATGGCCATGTGAGTGCTCTGGAAACGTCGAAGCTAGTCTGGGACTGGCTATCCAAGGTCAATGAAGGCGTCTCAACCCAGAGAGATCAAAGGATCAGTGTTCTTTGCAACCTCTTCAACCGCTTCAAGGGAAACGACAATGAAAATGTCCAGCTCACGTTCGATCGCCTCACTGACATCACAAATGAGCTTCAAGCTCTTGGCGCAACTGAGATTACCAAGCATGAAATCGTCAAGACACTACTGAGATCACTCGACAGCTCCTTTGACACCCTTGCCCTAATGATACAAGAACGTCCTGACTTCAAGACACTCGATCCGTCTGATATACTTGAGAGGCTCAACACACATGAGTTCCAGCTTTCTGAGAAAAGAGATATCTATGGTCCCAACTATGGCCGAACTCGCGCTTTGAAGGCAAAAGTTGTTTCCTCATCTGAAGAAGAATCTGACTGCAGTTCTGATGATCCTGAAGACATTGGAAAGGAACTTGCTGTGCTTGTGAAGAAGTTCCAGAAGTTCACTAAGAAGAAAGGCTTCAGAAAGTCTTCACGAACCAGCTCAAGAAATGATGAAGCTTCCACTCATGACCACAAGAAGAGAACATGTCACAAGTGCAAGAAACCCGGACACTATATCTCTGAGTGTCCACAGTGGGACAATGAGAAGAAGAAGAAGAAGAGCAAGGAATATGATTCTGATGACAAGAAGAAGAAGAAATCTTCAAAGTCTTCTTCCAAGTCCTCATCAAGGTCTTCATCTCATAAGAAGAGTTCATCTGGCAAGGCTCGTGCTTTTGTTGGCAAGGAAATGGATTCAGAGGAGGAGTCTGCTTCTGAGGAGGCGGAGGTGGAATCTGGAGAGGAGTCCGACCCTGGTGTTGCAAGTCTGGCTCTAGCCACAGCCTATGTTGCCAAGTCCACCTTCAACACTGAAGACAATGACTTCCACACCAACGCTGAAGCTGATAACGAAGACGATCCTACTCCCACCTACTGCTTCATGGCACGTGGTGCCAAGGTAAAATCACGTGATGCTTACTTTCAAACATCAAGTGAAGATGACTCTGATTGTGAATCCAAACCCAGCTACAAAACGCTTGCTAAAATTGCAACTGAACAACAAAAGGCTATGGAACATACTCAAAAACTGTTAGACAAAAGCGATGACCTGTTGGACGCGAAAATGACACGTTCACAGTCCTTAGTTGAAGATATAAAAAATCTTCATGCTAAGTACCAAGAACTTGAAAGTCGTCATGAAACACTCTCAACCACTTATTAAAAGCTCTCCTATGATTATCTTCAAAGGAAGCAAGAGCTTGAGAAATTGAGAGCGGCTCATGAAGGTCTTCAAAAAGAGAATGAGTCACTTCGCGCTCAACAGATCAGTCCCGCTCAGGATGGATTTGAACCACCATGTCTAAAATGCATTGAGCGTGATAATGCTACATCTGTTGCTGAATGTTCCACTGCTGCTACTGTTTCATTGTCTTCACCTACTGATGTGGTTACTAACCCCTCTGCGGAGGATACCACTACTATTGCTAATGAAAATGCTAGGTTGAAGACATTGCTTGAAACAGGGATGTATAAAAGTCTGAAAGGACATCAGACACTGTGCGATGTCCTCAAAAAGCAGATTCTGAACCGAAACCCTTGGAAAGAGGGTGTTGGGTTCGAGAGGAAAATGAATGTTGATGGATCATACTGGAAGCCTGAGCAGTACCCCAAAACCACATGGGTTGCTGCAAAGGAACCTTCAGTATATCCATCCACTTTATCTGGCTTTACCTGTGCTAATCCTATTGTTATTGATGAATCCTTTGATGCAAACTATAAGCTGTTCAAGAATCAGAATGTGAAGTGTTTGCCAGGTATATTGATACTAACTGCAGGAATGGACCACCTATGAAGAAGATCTGGGTACCTAAGCAGTGCATTGAGAATCTTCCTGTGAATGTCATAATGACACCACCAAGGAAGAAGACAAACCCCAGACCTATGGCTTCATATGGCCCAAAGGCTTCATACAGATACAGGACTGTCCTGAGTCACCCTAACGCCAATGTTTTGCAGGGAAATCATACTCAGACTTATGAATATGAGCGTGTGTCTTCGAACCACTATGTTCATAGAACTAAGAACTTTTCTGCTTATTCAAATGAGTATCATTCATCTCCTGCAAGGCTATTTGCTAGGGCTCCAAAGCCAAAATTCTCAGATGCTGCACTTAGACTCATTGCTTCTAAGCCACCCCTGAAAATGTGGGTGGCGAAGAAGAATTAACTTTCTTTTGCAGAGAAAGGTCTCCAGCCTGCAATCAATGGCGTCCGATGCTATTGCTGGGGACCTAAAACACATTAAGGACGCATGATAAAATGTCTTATTATATATTTCACATCTGAATCGCTTACCAGTCATACTATGAGTCCTAACCTTGATCTAAGCTGTGACAGTCCTTGTGTGTGTCAAATGCTTATTCTTCACAACACTCTTTGTGAAGCCTATCCTCCTAACTGCACTGTAGGGTATGTCACCAAAAGCTTCAGAATGGATTATGGACAGCGGATGCACAAATCATATGACTGGTGATCGAAGTCTTCTCATGGACTCAACCTTACGTCCATCCGACAAGAGTCACATCACATTTGCTGACACTGGTAAAAGCAAGGTATTGGGTCTAGGTAGAGTTGCAATCTCAAAGGATCAACACATGGATAAAGTGATGCTTGTTGAATCCCTTGGTTTCAACTTAATGTTTGTCTCAATGCTTTGTGACTTGAACATGATTGTGATATTTGGAAAATATCGTTGTCTTGTACTAATGGAATCTGACAAGTCTCTAGTCTTTGAAGGGTATCGAAAAGATGATCTATACATGGTAGATTTCTCAGCAGGTCCACAGCTTGTCGTATGTCTTCTCGCAAAAGCTTCAGAAAGCTGGCACTGGCATCGGAGGCTGGGGCATGCTGGCATGAGGAACTTACACACACTCATCAAGAAGAAGCATGTCATAGGCATCGAGGGTGTCAAGTTCAAGAAGGATCATCTGTGTGGTGCCTGCGAAGCTGGAAAGATGACAAGGGCAAAGCACCCCTCGAAGACAATCATGACAACATCTCAACCCTTCGAGCTGTTACACATGGACTTATTTGGACCTACTCACTACTCAACCCTCACTCTGTGCATTTTAAAACCGAACCGAAAAACCATACCGAAAATAAACCGAACCGAACCGATTTTTTTGTTTTTATGGTTTCTGGTTTCGGTATGGTGTGAACTTTTCATACCGATTTGAACTTTGGTTTTTATGGTATATACCGAAAAACCGAATGGTTAACCGAATAAACCGAAGTAAAAGATAAATTTATACTTCTTAAGATGAACAACCGTACAAGTTGTCATTTTTCTTGTACATGAGTCAAATTCACTACTAAGCACCTACATTTTTCTTGTAACATTGTCATTTTTCTCTTTTTAAAATGCTAAGCACGTCCATAACCATCAACAGATGAATCAATGCATGCATATATACTTATATATATAGTCATATACTATTTGTGTAAAATAGAATGTGTTTTGAGTCATAAATTTGCAAATTATTATTACGTCATTTTCAAATTCGCGTCAACTTTGGTTTTTATGGTATATACCGAAACCATACCGAAATAATTTGGTATATACCGAAACCGAACCGTATTTTAATTTCATACCGTATTTACCAAAGTATTAATACCGTACATACCGAAAAACCGTATAAACCAAATAAACCGAACGCACAGGGCTACTCAACCCTCACAACAACTGCTTGTCTGTATGGCTTCGTCATTGTTGATGACTACTCAAGATACACATGGGTGCACATAATTCTCTACAAGACTGAAGTGCAAGATGTCTTCAGACGCTTCGCCAATCGAGCAATAAACAATTATGGCATGAAGATCAAGCACATCAGAAGTGACAATGGCACTGAATTCAAGAACACCGGACTTGATCTTTATCTGGATACAATGGGAATCACTCATGAGTTCTCTCCTCCATACACACCTCAGCAAAATGGCATCGTTGAGCGCAAGAACAGAACCCTCATTGAGATGGCTCGAACAATGCTCGACGAATACAAGACACCAAGAAAGTTCTGGCCTGAAGCTATTGATACAGCATGTCACATCATCAACCGTGTGTACATCCATAAGCTTCTGAACAAAACATCCTATGAGATCCTTACTGGCAAGAAGCCAAATGTCAGTTACTTCAGAGTATTTGGAGCTAGGTGCTGGATCAAGGATCCCCATCACAAATCAAAATTTGCACCAAAAGCTCATGAAGGCTTCATGCTTGGCTATGGAAAGGACTCGCACTCCTACCGAGTCTTCAACCTCTATCACTACAAAATCGTCGAAACTGTGGACGTGAGATTTGATGAAACAAATGGTTCACAAAGAGAACTCCTGCCAAGTACACTAGACGAAGCTCCGCCCAGCGAATCTATCAAGCTAAACAATGTTTGGGAACTTGTCAAGCGACCTGACCCTCGCAAGCATAACATTATTGGCACAAAGTGGATATATCGAAACAAGCAAGATGAGCATGGTCAAGTTGTCAGAAACAAAGCACGTCTTGTGGCTCAAGGATATACTCAGGTTGAAGGAATTGACTTTGATGAAACATTTGCTCCTGTTGCTAGGCTTGAAGCTATTCGCATACTGCTAGCCTATGCTAACCACCACAACATCTTGCTATATCAAATGGATGTGAAGAGTGCATTTCTCAACGGCAAGATTGAAGAAGAAGTATATGTCGCTCAATCACCTGGCTTTGAAGATCCAAAACATCCTGATATGGTGTACAAGCTAAACAAAGCACTGTATGGCCTCAAACAAGCACCTCGCGCATGGTATGATATGATCAAAGACTTCCTGAAGAGCAAAGGCTTCAAACCTGGATCCCTCGATCCCACACTCTTCACGAAGACATATGATGGTGAACTATTTGTGTGCCAAATATATGTGGATGACATTATCTTCGGCTGCACCAACCAGAAGTATAGTGATGAGTTTGGATACATGATGCAAGAGCAATATCAGATGTCCATGATGGGTGAGCTGAAGTTCTTCCTTAGTCTTCAAATTCGTCAGCAAAGGAATGGCATCTTCATATCTCAAGAAAAATACCTCAAAGATTGTCTGAAGAAGTTTGGAATGGAAGACTGCAAAGGTTACACGACACCAATGCCAGCCAAACACCATCTTGGTCCCGACGACAATGGTAAAGAGTTCGATCAAAAGGTATACCGCTCCATGATTCGGTCTTTACTTTATCTATGTGCATCTAGGCCAGATATTATGCTTAGTGTTTTCATGTGTGCTCGATTCCAAGCGGCACCAAAGGAATCGCATCACTTAGCTGTGAAGCGAATTCTTCGATATTTGGCTTACACCCCAACACTCGGATTATGGTATCCAAAGGGCTCAAAATTTGATTTGGTTGGATTCTCGGATGCTGATTATGCTGGTGACAAGGTGGATCGCAAGTCTGCATCAGGCACATGTCACTTTCTGGGTCAATCACTTGTCTGTTGGTCTTCAAAGAAGCAGAATTGTGTATCACTCTCAACTGCTGAATCTGAATACATTACTGCTGGATCCTGTTGTGCTCAGCTTCTATGGATGAAGCAAACTCTCAAGGACTATGGCATCAATCTGAAACAAGTACCTCTCTTCTGCGACAACGAAAGTGCCATCAAGATAGACAACAATCCAGTCCAGCACTCGAAGACAAAGCACATTGAAATTCGTCATCACTTTCTCAGAGATCATGTCATGAAGAAAGATATTGACATCATTCACGTCAACACTGAAGAGCAACTGGCAGATATCTTCACAAAGCCCTTGGATGAGAAAAGGTTTTGCAAGTTACGGTGTGAGCTAAATATCTTGGAATCCTCAAATGTCCTGTGATCAGGCACACATCCTAACACTTATGCATGTTGATGACTTAGATGTGCAACACACGAAGTAATGTATATCTTCAATCAATGAAGACTTACATTCTAAGTGTGAATACATTAACGTGGAATATGACTTCGGAGTGCCACGATAATTGTGCGCCGTGTCTGGGTCTAATACTTCCTATACGGTGGGTAACGCCACCACCAAATTTCTTGGTTTGAAGTGTTTCACTCATGGTGTTATTTTTGCAATGACTTTGCATTTAGTTTGTCTTCAGTTTCAATTTATCTTCATGATTTTCTTCACTATGATGATTTGATTGCTCTCTGATATATATATACTAGTGTCTTGTCCTCTACATCATTCACTTATAGCTATGTCTTCCTATTTGAATCTTTTGGACTAAGTGAATGTGATCGGACCCTAATCTCTCTATGCTTTCTATCTCAAACTCTATCTATCCAAATCATATGCATTCTATTGAAACTGTCGAATGTCTTCTCTGCGTCCTAGTCAGCAGAAGACACAGAGACAAACATTAAGTCTGTTTTAAATGACTCATCTTTATTTTCTATATCCGGAGAAGCCGGAACAACCATCCGACATGCCAGGCAGGCATGGGAACGTGGGACAACTCTGAGTATGTTGCATGCTTGCCACGTGCCCCTCAGATGTGAACCGCTAGGGGCACCTGTGTAATTGCGATGTGCCGCACACTACTTTATAAATACACGTCCCCTGCGGTAAAGAAAACCTTCTTCCACCTCTCCACCTTGTCAAAACCCTAGCGCCACCGCTAGTTCTCGACGACGCCGGCGACGAAGCGCTTAGCTGCCGCGACTTCTCCGACGCCGTCCTCACGCCGGCCGCGGACATCGTCCTCTCCGCCGTCGCCGTAGGTGTCCTCCGTCGCCAAGTTAGGGCATGGTGGATTGAACTGCTCGGTCTCCTGTTCATCCCATCTAGCAGTTCTTCGTGTGGTAAATATAACTCTATTTTTACTGTCTTTTTGATCTTCAAAGATTCATCCTATCTACCAAAAGTGGTTTCTGCCTATGCAATGCTAGATCTATTCTGTCTGCATCTCATACTGCCTAGTCTATTCACTTAAACTTCATATCTAGTTTGATTCCTCACTTGTACTTATTCACGAATTCGTACAAATCTGGAACCAACTTACAACATATAAGTGAATGTCTTCGCATCATGAGGTCAATGTCTTCAAACTGATTTATCTTCAAAATCTTCTGAGAAAGCATATGACCTCTTCCCCTTCCCTCGCATCTCTAATGCTGTCATAGGTACATGTCCGTGGGAGAATCATTTGGTTCTCATAGTCTGCATTCGTTTGCAGAATTCTTACAGCATCACATTAACTCTCTAGAAGCCAGTTTCTGTTTGACCAGCAAGCGAAAGTCTCTGAAGCCTTTGAACGTATTGAAGCCATTCAGTTTGAAGTTCATAGCTACAGAAAAATCAGTAAGGAAGGGAGGCAGACAGCATCGTGGGGGAACATCAAAAGATTTGCCTGATGACCTAGCAGATCTTTATAAGACAGATCCTGAAGAGAGTTATCATCAGCGCAAGACACGAATCCAATGGATTTGACGCTTTTGGGCTGAAGAATGGTTCAAGTACAAGTTCGTAACCCAGGAATATGCAGAGAAGAATGCCATCAAAAGTCCTTGGGGTGATATTCTCTATCGAGGCCTTCAATCCAAGAACAGAGCTGAAGCTATTGCACAGGGTTTCTATCCCTGTATGGTCTGTGGACCTCAGCCTGAGAATGCCGACCCATCATCATTGCTCTGGTGTCGTGACGATACTCTCTTCAAGCGCAACTTCCAGCACGCAAAGGCATCGGCCAAGGAAAACAAGAAGTCATTGGGATTAGACTTCAACCCTGGTCCCTCTGCTCCCCATGCTGACGGCTCACATGATGCTGATCCCAATGTCATCAGCCCCTTCTCCAACCTTGATGGCCTCATTACTTACATCTTGGTCCAAGGTGCCTGAGGGAGTCCTGGACTAGGGGGTGTCCGGACAGCCGGACTATCAATATCCGCCGGACTCCAAGACTACGAAGATACAAGATTGAAGACTCCGGCTCGTGTCCGGATGGTACTTTCCTTGGCGTGGAAGGCAAGCTTGGCAATACGGATATGTAGATCTCCTACCATTGTAACCGACTCTATGTAACCCTAGCCTCCTCCGGTGTCTATATAAACCGGAGGGCTTTAGTCCGTAGGACAACATACATCTCAACAATCATACCATAGGCTAGCTTCTAGGGTTTAGCCTCCTTGATCTCGTGGTAGATCTACTCTTGTACTACCCATATCATCAATATTAATCAAGCAGGACGTAGGGTTTTACCTCCATCGAGAGGGCCCAAACCTGGGTAAAACATTGTGTCCCTTGTCTCCTGTTACCATCCGCCTAGACGCACAGTTCGGGACCCCCTACCCGAGATCCGCCGGTTTTGACACCGACATTGGTGCTTTCATTGAGAGTTCCTCTGTGTCGTCACCGATAGGCTTGATGTCATCTTCAACCAGCAATGCTGTCCAGGGTGAGACTCTTCTCCCCGGACAGATCTTCGTATTCGGCGGCTTCGCCCTGCGGGCCAATTCACTTGGCCATCTGGAGCAGATCGAAAGCTACGCCCCTGGCCGTCAGGTCAGATTTGGAAGCTTAAACTTCACGGCCGACATCCGCGGAGACTTGATCTTCGACGGACTCGAGCCACAGCCGAGCGCGCCGCCCTGTGCCGACGGGCATGATCTAACTCTGCCACCGAACAGTGCCTTGGTGGCCGCACACGGATCCACTTCGGCCATCAGCCCGGAGCCGATCGCCCAGATCGAGGGACGGTGGATAGACGCCGCCCTGGGGGCTTCAACATCCACGGCGGTGGAGCCGAACACCAACCTTGTCCCCCGCGAAACTCGTGATTCTGAGGCGTCGGACTCCTTGCCGGACTCCGAACCTCTCGCGCCCCTACCAATCAATCCGGATTGGGCGCCGGTTATGGAATTCACCGCCGCGGACATCTTCCAATGCTCGCCTTTCGGCGATATCTTGAATTCACTAAAGCATCTCTCATTATCAGGAGAGTCCTGGCCGGATTATGGCCAGGATGGTTGGGATACGGACGACGAAGAAATTCAGAGCCCGCCCACCACCCACTTTGTAGCCACTGTCGACGATCTAACCGACATGCTAGACTACGACTCCGAAGACATCGACGCTATGGACGACGATGCCGGAGACAAACAGGAACCAGCGCCCACAGGGCACTGGAAGGCCACCTCGTCATACAACATATACATGGTGGACACCCCAAAAGACAGGGATGGCGAAGAAACAGCGGAGGCAGACTCCTTAAAGAAACAGCCCAAGCGCCGGCGTCAGCGGCGCCGCTCTAAATCCCGCCACAACAAGAATAGAGATTCCGGCACAGGAGATAACAATACCCCAGAGAGTGCCGAAGACAATCCCCTCTAGCAAGACTCAGTGCAGGAGGATGCAGAAGCAAGCCCTCACGAGAGGGCGGCAGTCGAAGAGGTTGAGGATCATAACTACATGCCTCCCTCCGAAGACGAAGCAAGCCTCAATGACGACGAACTCGTCGTGCCCGAGGACCCCGTCGAACAAGAGCTTTTTAAGCGCAGGCTCATCGCCACAGCAAGAAGCCTGAAGAAGGAAAAGCGGAAGCTCAAAACAGCGGAAGACATGCTCAGAATGAAATGGAGCAAAGTGCTCAAAACCGCAGATAAATACGGCAATGGCCACCAATCGAAGAGCTACCCAAAGCGTAAGCTGCTACCAGAGTTCGACAAGGAGGCCATAGAGCCTCCACCGTCAAATGGCCCAGCCAAGTCCATTTACGGACCCAAAAAGAAGGCCCCAGGAAGCAAAGTAACACGTCAAGTGTCCGATGATAGCGGCACATACAAGTACAGGGGCGCCGCACACCCACTATGTTTCACCGATGAGGTGCTGGACCATGAATTCCCAGCAGGGTTTAAACCCATAAACATAGAGGCCTATGATGGAACAACAGACCCTAGAGTCTGGATAGAAGATTATATACTGCATATACACATGGCCAGAGGAGACGATCTCCATGCCATAAAATATCTACCCCTCAAGCTCAAAGGGCCAGCCCGTCATTGGCTCAAAAGCCTCCCAGAAAACACTGTTGGAAGTTGGGAAGAGCTCGAGGACGCGTTTAGAGTGAATTTTCAAGGGACTTATGTCCGTCCTTTGGATGCAGATGATTTAAGTCATATAACTCAACGGCCCGGAGAGTCAGCGCGGAAATTCTGGAACAGGTTTCTTACCAAAAAGAACCAAATAGTTGACTGTCCAGACGCCGAAGCCTTAGCAGCTTTCAAGCATAATGTCCGAGACGAATGGCTCGCCAGGCACCTCGGTCAAGAGAAACCGAGGACAATGTCCGCACTAACAAGCCTCATGACCCGCTTCTGTGCGGGAGAGGATAGCTGGCTAGCAAGAAGCAGCACCAGCGACCCAAGTACATCCGAGATAAGAGATGGAAACGGAAAATCGCGGCGCAGAAAAGAGCAGCGCCGGAATAAAAAGAAAAGCCCAAAGAGCACGGCAGTCAACGCCGGATTCAAAAGCTCGCGGCCCAATAACAAAACACATCCTCTCAAGGATGACAGTGACGAATTGTCCAACTTAAACAAAATTTTGGGTCGGATATGTCAAATCCACAGTACCCCCGGAAGGCCTGCAAACCACACCCACAGGGATAGTTGGGTTTTCAAACAGTCCGGCCGTCTAAATGCCGAACACAAGGGGCTCGACGTGTCAAGCGAAGAAGATAAACCCCACCAGCAGAGCACCGGAAAACAAAAAACTTTCCCACAAGGGGTCAAAGCAGTAAACTCACTTCATGTGATAATACGGAGAGATAGTGCGGCACCTTCTAAAAAGAGCTTTGCGCGGTCCAACCTAGCACACCGTAGAGATTGGATATCAAAACCAATCACTTTCGACCATCTGGACTATTCCAGAAGCGTTCGAAATGCGGGACGGACTCCCCTGATATTGAATCCCATAATAGACGGATTACAATTTACTAACGTCTTAATGGACGGAGGCAGCGACTTAAACCTGCTATATTCAAACACAATCCGTAGGATGGGGATAGACCCAACCAGAATCCGACACAGCCGCACTTCCTTCAAAGGAGTGACGCCAGGCCCTTACGCCAAGTGCACAGGCTCTATATTACTAGAAGTCGTGTTCGGATCGCCGAACAATTTTCGACGCGAAAAATTAATTTTTCATATCGTCCCATTTGAAAGTGAATATCAAGCACTCTTGGGACGAAAGGCTTTTGTCCGCTTCAACGCCATACCGCATTACGCGTCTCTTACACTCAAGATGCCCGGTCCGCGTGGCGTCATTTTAGTGCGAGGGTCACTCAAAGACCCCGGACTCGGATAGACGAATCCGGCTTCAGCAAGCTAGGGGCTCCCTAGCCGCATACCCCTTCACAGGGGGCTGCTCGCACAAACAACTGCGGGTTCATACAAACCCCGCTCTAATTATTTATATTTCTTATTTTACACATATTTTTCGCACGATTTATTTTCAAACTAAACGTTCATCTCTTTTTAAAGATGAACAACGTGCATACCCGTCCAGGATAACGGCGCAACGGAGACACAGGCGCAGACGTGCAGTAGGGACCCGTTGTGAGGATTCTTTTCAGATTAAGACCCTGCGTAAACCTTTTTTACTGTCTCTTGTTGTTATACTCCCTTGGTTTCTTCCTATAGCCAAAGTGGAGCCTGACGTTTTGGCATCGGCCGCGTCAGAAGACCATGCCCGTACCTGGACACCAGGGGCTTAGGGCATCTCTGCCCATTATCATAAAGACCGAACACCTTAGGGAGTGTTCGGCGTCTCGAGTTAGGCATTATATGCATCAGCTCCGAATCATGTCTTTGGTCAAATGTTGGGTTTGCCCGGCTCCTGTGTTTTGCTGCCTTACGTTCCGTATCACCAGCTAACGCGGCACCAGGAGAACTACTGCGATTGTGCCCCAGTTCGGCTGGGCGAGCACCTCAGTAGAGAAAGCCGAAAACTGACTGTCATGATACAGCGAGAGACTGGTCAACCACTCGATCGACTACCGGAATGTTTAGAATTCCCCGCTTTGACGAAGGACCGTTTCCCGGTCAGGCACATACGCACCCTGAATTCGGATATGTGCGGTGCCACCAGGGGCTATATCGTAGCCCCACCCTCGAGCTCCACTGGCTAAGTGAAAGTGATAAAGCATTATAGTCCGGATTGCCTCGTTCGCTACGCTACCACCTCCTTATAACAGGACCGAGACGTCGGATTAAGTGTGAAAACGCGCTATTTTTGTGAACACCCCAGCACCTTGTGCATGGGGGCTGAAGCCGAAGACTGCCATCTTTCAAGTTATACACAAGTATACGTAAACGGCCGCACAGGAGAAGTTCTACTACTTGGACGCACAAGTATAAAAAGCAGTTATAACATAATCATCGATTTACAAGCTAATGCGTTCATTTGAACGTTACATTCTTCGAGCACTGCGACTCTATTACATGAGCACCACGCATAACTTCCCCGAAATAGTGCTCGGCAGGGAGCCGGTCTTCATCCGAACCCTGGGCAGCAACAGCGGTGGCGTCCATCTCCGGACAACGCGCCTTCACACGGGCAAGAGCCATCCGCGCGCCCTCTATGCAGGCCGACCGCTTCATCTCCTTTATATGCGGCACCGCTCCAAGGAATTGCTGCAGTAAGCCGAAGTAGCTCGTCGCCTTGGACCTCTCTGGCCAGACATGGGCCACGATGTCAGTCATGGCAAGTCCGGACAATCTATTCAGCTCGGCCCATTCGGCCAACCGGTCCGTCAACGGAAGTGAGCGATCCGGACTGTGGAATTGAGACCAATATAGCTCTTCCGTCTCGTGATCCTCCTGGCTCCGGAAGTGCTTAACGGCATCGGCCGCACTAGCAGCTAAGTACATATACGGATCCTCCGGACTCCACAGCCGCTCAAATTGAGCATACCTTGCATCGATAAACCGGCGACGCAGCAGAAAAGGCTTGCCAGCCACGATCTCCCCGGCCTGGCGCAGTTCCTCCTTCATAGCCCGCATTGCAGAGCGGGCATCCTTGGCTTCGGCGGTGGCCTTCTTCAGGTCTTCCCGCTCCGATAAGTGCTCCTTTTCAAGAGCCTCATAGCGGTCGGCAGCATCCTTTACCTTCATGGCCAATTCGGCCACCTCCGCCCTTCTTAGGCAGTGCGCAGCCTTTTCGGCTTTCAACTCCTCGGCCGCCCTCGAGGCAGCCGCTTCACTCCTTCGGGCTTGCTCCTTAGCTCGAGCAAGTTCAGCCCGAAGGCCCTCCACAGCAGCAGCACCGTCTGTACAAACAGCATATAATTTATTAGAGGAGGGCTTCGACCCCCTTAATAAAGCGACTGCGGAGAACTCTTTTACCTTGCGACTCGTCAAGTCGCCTGTTGACAAGTGCGATGTCCGCATCTGCCAAGTCAAGTTGCCGATTTAACTCGGCAAACTCACTAGTCCGGCTAGCCCCCGGACTATCTGCCACTTGCATAGTAACGACGGAATTCATTCCTTTAGATTTCGATCCTCGGTATGCTGTCGTTTCCGACAGCCTACTGAGTCTCAGGGGCTACTATCTATACAGGGCGCATTTTTATGTGCAAAACTGTTAAAAGACAAAAGGATGCGTCATTTTTGCATACCTCAAATCCCGCCAGCAAACTCATGGCGGCATTACGCAATCCGCTCTCGGCGGACGAAATCCTTCCAATCACCATACGCATTAACGCACGGTGATCTTCTGAAATGGACGCCCTCTCAAGCAGATTCTTCAGTTCTCCCGGCCGGACACTAGTAGGTGCCGAACTCTCTGGCCCCTCCGGACTCGGGGATACCCTCCGTGATGACACTTCGGGTTCGCCTGCCTCATCTGGCGGCGCTCCGGACGGAGGCGTATCGCTCTCCATCATCTCCGGAAGAAGGTCCCCCGAAGATGAACTCATCTGAGAAGGCTGCAGATCCGAACTGCAATATAAATATTTCGGTTACCTACGGAAGCACAAATGAAGGTATTTCCTTACTAATTAACTCCCTCTTTCATACTCACGGCTCGCTGGAGGGCCGATCCTTTGGTGATGATTGTGCGTCCAGATTCTTCCCGGGCGTCGGACCCCCCGGGGAAGATCTCTTCCCACGCTTAGGGGCTTTGGCCTCCGGATCTTCGGAGGTGGTCCTCTTCTCCCCCTGAAGGGAGGGGCTCTTAGTTCCCCCCTCTTCAGTCGCCCCTTTGGGCGAAATATTAGCTCCTCTATTTTCCCCGTCGCCCCCTTCTATGGGCGCAACCTCCAACATTCTGACCAGCACGGGCTCCAGTGCGGTCTCTGGGAGGGGGGGCGGACACCTTATCAGCCTTGATCGCGCCACCCATTCCTGTAAAGAACAAAGGGCCAGGAGGCGAACTCTAGAAAGGCACATAAACAGAATGTCCGGACTCTGAGCTACTTACCTGAGTATCCGGGCGATCGCGGCTTAGGCCTGCATCCTCGGCTAAATCCGGACACGCCACCTGCGGTCCGAAGAACAACTTGTACATCTCCACGGGTGTCGCACCCATGAAGTGTTGGAGAATCCGAGGTCCCTCTGGGTTGAACTCCCATAGACGGAGAGGACGGCGTTTGCAGGGCAGGAGATGCCTGATTAGCATAACCTGCATCACCTTGATCAGGTCAATCTCCCTCGCTTGGAGATCTCGAATCCGGCCCTGCAGTGAGGGCACGTCTTTGGATGGCCCCCAGTTGAGCCCTTGGTTGACCCACGACATCAGTTGGCGTGGAGGTCCCGGGTGGAATGAGGGCGGCGGCTTTTGCCTGCTGCCCCTTGGAGCGGTGATATAGAACCACTCCTGCTGCCACAGTCCAAGTTCCTCTTGGAAGGAACCCTCAGGCCACGGGGCATCGACCTTCTTGCTTATGGTCGCCCCGCCGCACTCCACTTGATGCCCCCCGATCATCTTCGGCTCCACCTTGAAGGTCTTCAGCCATAGACCGAAGTGGGGGATGATGCGGAGGAAGGCTTCGCAGACGATAATGAATGCGAAGATATGGAGGATAGACTCCGGAGCCAAGTCGTGAAAGTCCAGCCCGTAGTAGAACAGGAGCCCTCTCACGAAGGGATCCATCGGGAAGCCTAAACCCCGGCGGAGGTGGGATACGAAAACGACGTATTCACCGGGCTTGGGGGCTGGCACAGCCTGCCCTTGGGCAGGCAACTTGTGCGAAACCTCGTAGGCCAGGTACTTGGCCTCACGCAACTTCAATATGTCCTCCTCTGTGACGGAGGAGGGCATCCACCGGCCCTGGAGGTCGGAGCCGGACATGATTGAGGATTCGAAGTGCTCGAATCTGAGGCTCTGGGTGTTGGAACTGGGAGCAGGGAAAAGATTCGATGCGAGATTGAAGAACAAGGGCGAGCCTTGGTCCTCTTATAAAGGGGAAGAAATACCAAGGACCGTCTCCGTGACCGTTTGGGATTCCCCTTCGATAGAGGAGGCGTGGCGACGGGAACGGTTGGGTTACCCACGCACGTATTGATGAGGATCCCAGAATAAGGGGAACACGATCTCTGCTTCGACAGGACGTGCCAAGGAAACCGCTTCGCTAAACGTGCTGAGGTGGTATAGTAAAGAACGATTCAAACAAAGGCTTGGTAGCGGTGTGATGTCACGCCACGTAATACGTCAGCAGATTGAACTAAGTGTACATTTTATTCTCTCTACGGTGGAATGTGGAAATTATTTTGCAGAGCCGGACACTATCCTGGTGTTCATGACCTTCTCTGGATTATTCAAGGGAGGAACCCGCCTTGCAATGCCGAACATTGTGCACGCCGGACTTATCGTCATTGAAGACTAGTTCAGGGGCTACTGAGGGAGTCCTGGACTAGGGGGTGTCCGGACAGCCGGACTATCAATATCTGCCGGACTCCAAGACTACGAAGATACAAGATTGAAGACTCCGGCTCGTGTCCGGATGGTACTTTCCTTGGCGTGGAAGGCAAGCTTGGCAATACGGATATGTAGATCTCCTACCATTGTAACCGACTCTGTGTAACCCTAGCCTCCTCCGGTGTCTATATAAACCGGAGGGCTTTAGTCCGTAGGACAACATACATCTCAACAATCATACCATAGGCTAGCTTCTAGGGTTTAGCCTCCTTGATCTCGTGGTAGATCTACTCTTGTACTACCCATATCATCAATATTAATCAAGCAGGACGTAGGGTTTTACCTCCATCGAGAGGGCCCGAACCTGGGTAAAACATTGTGTCCCTTGTCTCCTGTTACCATCCGCCTAGACGCACAGTTTGGGACCCCCTACCCGAGATCCGCCGGTTTTGACACCGACAGTGCCAAAGTGGATCACTCTGATAACGATGCTGACACTGATGAAGCCCCAGCTCCTCCTCCGAAGCCGCAGAAGCTAAAGAAGCCTAAGTCTTCAAGATCAGCTGCACGTCCAAAAGCTTCACGCGCGAAGCCACTGGCCACTGCACCTCCTAAAGACAGTGTGCAGTCTAAATATCAATCACGTATCTCCAAGAGGACGGAGAAGAAAAAGCAAATCGTCAAGCACACTGATCAAACCTTGACTCCTGCTGCCATTCTGCGAGAAGAACCCATTGATCTGTCCAGCGATGAAGATCTTGCAGATGATGCCCTTGAGCAACTGATCAAGAGCAAGGAAGAAGCAGAGATCTTCAATAACTTGCCTCTCTTTGATGTGGCAATCATCCATAACTTCATTGATGAGTGGTTTGACACTCCAAATCTCAGCTTTGAAGATCTGCAGCTTCCCATTGGCCTCAGCGTCTCCTTCAATGGCGCCATTGCTTCTAAGCTAGCTCTCGCTCAGCGCATTGTTGAGCTGAAGAACAAGATTGATTATGACAAAACTCAGTTCAAGAAGCATGTGGCAAAGCTCAGCGTGCAAGATGTCAGAAACTTCAAGGTCATGCTGCACGAGCTTAAAGAAGCCTTTCTCAAGAAGTGCGAAGAAGCTCAGGGCTCTCGTGAGCGTATGAAGAGTTTGGCTGACAAGTGTGTGCTGGCCTACAATGAGACTGAGAAGCGCAAGTCTCTTGGCCGTCCTGGCATTGACCCCAGAATGGCTGCAAAGAAGAAGAAGCTATCAACTGCTCAATCTGCACCTTCAGGGCAGGAAGCACCTCGCATTATCTTCCCAAGCAGCATGACTGGCTTGAAGCCAAAGGTCCCATCAACCGCTTCAGAACAGAAGAAGACGAGGGCTGCCGAGGCTGAAGCCAGAAAAAGGAAAAATACTAAAGCCTCTGATACTGCCCCCTCCAAGAAGAAGCGCAAAACCAAGAAGAATCGGGTTGCTCCCATAGAGCCCTTAGTTGTTGAACCTATCTCAGTGGTTCTCCCTGCATCTGAACATCAAGAATGACGGATGATAGTTCATGAGCCTGCTTCCACAGAGGCTCATGAAGCTGAAGACATTCCAGCAGTTGAACCCACCGCTGCTGAAGACATTGGTCACCATGACAATGTTGAAGATGATGAAGTTCTTCCTCAGATCGAACACAACCTGGTATCATCGCCTGTTCTTACGAACAGCGAACTCATCAGCATTGGTCGTCCTCTGACGCCAATTGCTTAGGATGCATCATGGGCTGATCACCCACAGCAACAAGACTCCCCAAGTACTCCCCAACAACAACCACAAGTCACACCACCTGTGCAAGTAGAAGAAGAAGACTTTGAGGCCCAGCCAACTCCATCTCGAAAGGTGTTGCCTGCATTCCGCAGGCTTCGCAAAGGACAAAGGCCTCAAGTCCCTCTTTCGAGCGTTCCAGAAGGAGAAGTGCATCACCAACCTGTTGCACGTCAAGTGTTTCCTGAAGCCACTCCAACTGTGAACGTCTCCGTGTCTGAAGCCCAAGCTGCTGAAGACAATCCGGCTGCATCAGCCGATGAAAGACAAGAAGACGTACGTGTCCCTACTCCCCCCAATACTGCCGAAGCTGTTCCTGATGTGAACGTGCCAGTGCCTGGCCCTCCAGCTCATCAAGTGGAGGTTGAAAATCTTGAAGCTGCCACCACCAACGCAAATGAAGACAATGACGTAGTCATGGCTGAAGCTAATGTGGAGCTTGCACCAACCAGTGTGCTAGAAGCCAATGAGGCAACTGCTCCCGAAGCACCTATTGTGCAGCCTGGAGCCTCAGCTGTTGCCACTGCTCCTGTTCCGCCACCAAGGCCTTATACAATTGAGCAAGCATACAATCATGGTCAGCTAACCACTGTCCGATGGCCAATTCTGGTCCCTCCGCCTACTGCCTCTGGTCCTCAGTTTGATTATCATGTTGAGCATAGGCCTCGGGTCCAGAAACCAAAGCCAAGACTGCCAAGGTTCCCAGGTACTGCAAACTCTACAGGGTCCTTCAATGCAAATGGCTTCAAAAGCCACAACACCTTCTTTGACAGCGCAAAGAACCCCTACTCCAAACCAAGAATATCATCTGATCATTTCTGGAGCTATCAGTAGAGAAGCTATTACTCCTGCGTTCTGTATGATCAAGGGCGCATTTTCCCTCATATGCGCCTCGACACTAAAGCCATTGCTGGAATGCCATGCCTAGAAGAAGCTCTCGACTGCTTTCGTGATGCAGGTCTGCTCAGCTTTGTGACAGACAAAGAACACTGGAATGAGGAACTTTTGCTTCAATTCTATGCTACCCTCCACATTCGCGGCTACAACAGGGATATCAAGACATGGGTTCTCGAGTGGATGACAGGAAATGTTCATCATGAAGCCAAAGCTCTTGATGTCATTGAGCTTATAGGCCTACCCACTCCCGGAGAGCTATTTGAACCTGATTGTCAACTACACCGCAATGCACTGGAGAGCATCTTCCATAAGCCAGAACCCAACATGAGCCAGATGTTAAGCATGATGAAGCCTTTGCCATCTGACGTTGAATACCCAACGGAGTTCTTTGTTGATGACCTTGAGTATCTGCCTCGTACAATATATCACATCATCAGGCGAACTCTATGGCCTATCAAAGGGCATTCATCAGCAGCCAAACTTGAAGGAGCCATGAAGACATTGGTCTTTTACATCGTCAATGGCATAAGCTTCAATTCCCAGGAATTCTTCATCCGGCAACTTGCTGCGTCTGGATCTGACCTTCTTGGCCTGAAATTCTATGCTCCATGGGTCATGCGCCTCATCAAGCGACACTCCTCTGTCAACTATCAGCCCTCTGCTCGCAATCATCTGATCTTTCTACCAGAGGTTGATATGTCGGTTGAAGCCATATACTCTGAGCCTGCCAAGAAGCCTCTTTGTCTTCAAAATGTCGAGCACCAAAGCTTCACTCAACCCATTGAAGGCGTCCAAGCAGTAACACGTATCTATCCAATGGCTGGGAACACTCGTCTGCCTCATCGTGCGCAAACTGAAGTTACTGAAAGCACCATTGCCCAAAGGCCTTAGAAGCGCTCTCGCGTTCTCAATGACCGAGAACTTCTTGTGGCACTTCATCAGAAACAAGATAAGCATCACTATTGGCTCAAGAGACAGATGCAAAGCCTCTTGGTGGACGTCAATCGCATTCGAAATCTTGCCACCAAGAATGCATTTGTCGCACACGAGACTTGTCGGCGATCATGGAAGAGATTGACGCTGCTTAGTGCTGAAGCAGATCTTCAAGACGATGGCTTCACTGAAAGATTCAAGTTTGACTCCACTCCTCCACGGACTACTGTCCGACGTCGAACTCCATCCCTTGAAGACTCTGACTATTCTTCCACCGCGACAACTGTGAATGCCAGAGTGATCGATGATGAAGACGATGCTACTTCACCGCCTCCTACTTCTGTACGCATCGACACTGCACCAAGTATGTTTGCGCCGCCAAACAACACCGACAACCCTGCTGCTTCACCTACTCATGAGGACGAGTAGATGCTCTATGTCTTCAAACCTTTTTGGTCCTTACTGACAAAAGGGGGAGAAGCATATGAGTTTGATAGTCTTCAAGCGGGTTCATATGGGCGGTTGCTTTATTTTTTGCCTCGTGCTTACAACTCTCGCTTTTAATACATTTGGTTCTTTGAGTTGTAACACTTAAACTTGATGGTCGTCTGCTACTTATTTGCTTTACTGTGATGCGATGATAAATTCCGCATGTGCGATGATAACTTCCGCACTTAGATCATTCTGCAGATGTCCATTTTTCATTATGCATGTCATTCTATTTGCTATATCATTTCATGCATGATGAATTATCTTCATAAGTTGAAGTGGATCTCCATAAGTACAACCTGCCATGTGCATTTGCATTCCAAAAGCAAATTACTTATATGCACATCTTCAGGGGGAGCCCCTGCTACTTATGAAGACAATAACCTATCCTTTACAATTTCACATACTTTATCCCCGTTGAAAACTTCAACCAGTTTGTCATCAATCACCAAAAAGGGGGAGATTGTAAGTGCATCTAGTGCCACCCCTAGTTGGTTTTGGAGTATTGATGACAAAGTTGGTTGAGGGACTAATGCGTTTGTGAGAATTGCAGGATAACGTAGGTAGTGTCCCTCATTGATTCAGTTTACCTACCGGAGATGACCCCTAAAAATGTATGAAGACATTGACGACAATGGTGGTATGTGAAGATATTCATATTGAAGACTATGACATGAGAAGACATTGAGTGAAGACTATGGAGCGCGAAGACTGTGTGGTTTCGCTGTTTCCTTTTTCTTCTTTGTTAAGTCATAGGAACCACCGCACTGTTAAGTGGGGTCCAAGTGAACTAAGTCAGAATGACTGAAGTGATGCTCAACCCAAATCCTATGTCTTCGAGCGAAGACAATGAGAGCAAATCTTATCCAGAGCCGGATGAGTCAGCTTTGCTTGTAGCCCAAGTAAAGTTGTCGTGTGTGTTTGAAATCTGACCGTTGGAACACGTGTCAGTTCCTTAGTGACCCAGGGTCATTTTGGACATATCAGGTCGGGTTGCCCAGTGGCTATAAATAGCCCACCCCCTACACCATAAATCGGTGGCTGCTCAGAGTTAGTGCACGGCTTTTGTCATTTGAGAGCAACCCACCTCGAAGCCTTTGAGTGAGAGAAATCCTTGCGAGGACAAAGCCCAAACACCCAGAGCCAAAGAGTGTTAGGCATCACTGAAGTCTTTCTGTCTGTGTGACCTGAAGACTTATTACACTTGAGGACTGTGAATCCTCCAGCCGGTTAGGCGTCGCGTTCTGAGCATCCAAGAGTCATTGTGGATTGCCGGTGAACGAAGTCTGTGAAGGTTTGGAAGTCTACCTTGAAGACTTACCAGAGTGATTAGGCGAGGACTGGGTGTCCTTAGCTCAAGGGGAATAAGGTGAAGACACGGTCTTCTGAGTTGAATCTCAGCCTCCCTAACCAGAAGTACAGTTGTCACAGCAACTGGAACTGGTCCAACAAATCCTGTGTCTTCAACAAGTGACTGGTTCTATCCTCTCCCTTCCTTTACTTAGAGTTTTTTTTCGTGAAGTCATTGCCTATCTGTCGTACCTGTTTGACTTCATTGCTTGACTACTATCGTTGATTGGCTTCATACTATCTTCCATCCTGATTCTTACTACTTAGTTGCTATTAATCCTGTACTTTCACATCATTGCATACTTGACTATGGTTTGCTTATTGTAGTTTATCTTCCGCTGCATATCAATTAGGTCATTTCTATTGTCTGTCTTCGAAACTTACAAGTTTTGAAGACTTTCATAAAAATCGCCTATTCACCCCCCCCCCCCCCCTCTAGTCGATAACTAGCACTTTCACCAGGTACTACCGACGTTTATATAAGCTGAGGGTTGTACACCATAGAGGCCAACTCATTCATACTCTATCTCGAGGTAGATCAACCTATATTCTGTACCCCATCCATCAATACAATCAAAGTAGTACACAGGGGTTTACCTCTTCGAGAGGGCCTGGACCTGGGTAAACACTGGTGTCCCCTTGTGTCCTGTTACCATCTAGCCAAGACTACCAGATTGGAGATCTGCCGGATTCGACTCTGTCATCGGTGGCCCATGCAGGTCCCTCTAAGTAGTCAAAGCGACTCGATGGTGTCACCAGCCGATGATTAGATCGACGATGACGCAGCTTTCACGCCGGAATTTCTCACGCTTCGGCTTGCAACCGGCCCCTTGGAGGAGATTCAGACTCCAACCCATCACCAAGACGTCTAGCTCGGCGGGCCAGGCCTTGCTGCAGTATCCCCCTCCATGACACTAGATCTGGTCGAGGAGCAGCAGGCGACTTTCCGCCTAAGCACCAGCGTTATACCAGGCTTGGGACGGAAACTACGATGTGTTGGACCAGGCTTGGAGCCCGGGTCCGAGGACACGGTGTGGTGGCCAGGCTAGCCAGGTCCCGCAAGTAGTACTAGGGCGTACGTCAGATCAACCTCGGGAAAATCTGTCCGGGAGACCGATGTCAGATCTGAATACACTTTTCTCTCCAACCCACCCCCCACGTCGAGTACGGCCCGATCAATCAGGGCCAGGTGACATTTGGGATTTAGCCCTCGTCGTGCAAAAGACAAACGAAGTGGTGTGGCAATTCTGGATACGTTTTTTGTTTATGAAAAACAAAATTCTAGATTGCACAGATTGGGAGGCCATAGCGGCATTCCTTTACACCGTTTACAATAAGGGAATTGGAAAAGTTGTTTCACGAAAACGTCTCGGGACGTTTAATGAACTCTCCGACATAGTGACAAAATATTGCACTATGGAGGACGCTTGGTCGGCCAACAATGGCACCAGAGCCCCAGTTCGGAGCTACCCGAAGCAGGGGAAGAAAGCAGTCGCCCATGTCGGAACAGATGATCAAAGCGTGCCAACACCAATGAGCAAGGCGACCAGCCGTCATGGAAGAAAAGTCGGAATGACAGAACTGAATCACTGTTGGAGACCATACTCGACGAGCCATGCTTCACCCCACCTCCCCTAATAAGCACCCACAAGCTCGGGAGTTGTTGGATCGTATGACAAATAGTGAAAGGAGGAGTGGAGTTCCTAGACAACCTCGACATTCATCTAAACCAAGGTGCAACAGTCAATCATAATCAAGGGCATGACCTGTCTGAAGCCAGGGATGTCCTCATGATCCACGAGACCCACTCCTCAATAAATCAATGAAAAAGAGCACTTCGAGAGATCTGCCACATTGACAGCACGACGGGCATCGAAAAATAGGTGGTCTAACATTTTTATCACCTCTGGTCACCAAGACCAACCGGTAGGAGTCCACGACCGAGGAGTTGCGGCTCTCGTCCTCGACCCTATCATTGACAGATATCGACTGTCCAAGGTCCTTATGGACGAAGGCAGCAACCTCAACCTCATATACGAGGATACTTTGCAAAAATGCAGTTCGACAGATCCCGCATCCAGTCTAGCAGGACCACATTCAAGGGTATAGTCCCAGGAAAGGAAGCATGACGCACCGGTAAAGTCACGCTGGACGTGGTAATCAGGACACCCGACAATTACCAGGTCGAGGAGTTAATCTTTGACATCATCCTATTCTGGAGCGGCTAACACACACTGCTAGGTTGATTTGCATTCGCCAAGTTTCACGTTGTGTCCCATTATGCATACATGAAACTAAAAATGCCTGGGCCCAATGACGATCACAGTAAACAACAATCCAGACCGATCGCTTAAAGCCGAGGACAAGAGCGCAACTTTGGCTCTAGAAGCAGAATATGAGGCCTTAGCTGCCGAGGAGTTATCTAAGCTACGAGTAACCGTTGATAAGGATGATGTTGTCCTCGCCAAACGATCAAAATCGACGTCATTTAAACCATCTGATGAAATGGTAAAATTTTAGGTTCACCCCGAGATTCTGTCGAAAACGACCTCTATTGTAACTCGTCTTGATGCTCCACTGGATGAAGCACTACATGGCTTTCTTCACGAGAATCGAGACATCTTTGTCGGGCACCCTTCTGATATGCTAGGTATTCCAAGAAACCTCGCAGAGCACAGTCTGAATATTATTGAGGGTTTCAAACTAGTTAAGCAGGCACTTCCTAACACAGATATTTATACTGAACCACAATCATTCACTAATACACTCGTATATCATCATCTCATTATCACAAAAATATTGCAAGAAATCAAACATATCATACTCAATGATCTACATGTTAATGCAAGTTTTTATTATACCATCTTTGTATATCTATAATTTTTGGACTAATCATATAACTAATCTATCATAGGACACCCCGCCGGGGAACACGGGTGAAAAATGCTAAAAAAGTATGCGAGTGGTACAAGCAGTGAAAATTGCTAAAACAAAGTACGCACGTGTGAGGGATCAAACATAGGACCTCCCGCCGGTGAACGCGAGTGACTAGCCACTCGAGTTGATGAGCTTTAGTGTCTGATAGGCAGCGCGGACACATCAGAACTATGAGCAGCAATAGATCTAAACATTTTTGAAAATTCAAAGGCATTTGTTTTTGGAGAAAGTGAATTTTTTTAAACACGGATATTTTTAAAATTGTGACAATTTTTATATACTCGGACATTTTTAGATACCACGAATAATTTTTGGAAATCTCAAAACCTTTTTGAATTTGTGAACATCTTCAAAATACTAGAACGTTTTTGGCAATTTCAAACAAATTTGGAAACACAAGCATTTTTTGAAACTCCATTTTTTTCTTCTAAAAGTGATTTTTTAGACCTGTGATTTGTTTCTAAAGATGGAAACTTTTTGTGAACATTCAAACAAAAAATTATTCTTGAAAGAGTGAACATTTGTCTAAAAGCACGAACAGAATTTGAAATTTTCAAACATTATTTGTAAATAGGAGATTTTTGGAATAGCAAACAGTTTTCCAAATTCTAATCATTTTTAAAAAACTGTGAAAATAGAAAAAAACGAAAAGAAGGAATAGAGAAAGGAATTTGATTTGTTTAAAACAAATGAAAGTAAAATAAAAAACAAAAAGGAAAAGGAAAGGAAAACCAGTCAAGGAGGATTAACAAAAAAAAGAAAAAAAAACCAGAAAGAACCGTGAACGAAAAAAATACGTTTCCTACCTACTTGGGCTGGCCCATATGTGGTTTGCTCGCTGCAATGCAATGGGCCTTGGGCCGCGCACGTCTCTCCCGGTCTCCCCCCTCGCTCGTCCAGTTCGGCTAGGAGGAAAACCCTATTTGCCACTCGACAGAGCAAAGGGATTTCGTCTACAACTCAGAACAGCAAAGGGGTTCTGCTTTTAGATCCAAGCACGCCGCCGGCATTAAAGACGCGGGGATGTAGACCAAGAGAGCAGTCAGGCGGCGGTGGCTCGCGAGTACGAGCTCGACGGCGGCTGAGCATCGTCGGGTTCGGGAGTTGGAGAGGGTGAGGGGGAGGCGGCGGCGCGGCGGGGCGGGCGGCCGGGGGTCTCGGCATCCGACTTCAGGTCCAAGCTGCCGACGGAGGCCTTTGTGCCGCGAGCACGCTGAGAGCCTGAGGTACCTGGACGACGGCCACGGCGATGCACGAGGAGGCGAGCCCGAGGCGGTGGGCGGCGGCGGATCCAGTCGTGCTCCTCCTCGAATTCCCCGTCGTCGTGCTACCGTGCGCGTCTTCGTCCACATCTCCTCACGCCGGTGGGCGTGGCGCCTCCTGCCGCTGGTTCCGCCTGCCGGTCGCGCCGTGGCAAACGAACAGAGCATGTGCTCGGGGCGGAGGATGCTCTTTCGCTCCCGCCGAACGCTCGTCTCGCCCGCCACCACGGACAAGGTAGACACCCTCCTACAGCGTGATATTGTTGCTTCCCAGCTGTTTGCCGCGTGATGCTCTGCTGCTGCTACTACTTTGTTACTGCTGCTAATTTGCCCCTCTAGAACCCACAAGATATAATTTTGTGACTAAAGCATATTTGGTCAGATGTCCTGTTACAAAACATAGATTTTTTTTCTAGCATCAGGCAAAGAATCATAATGTGCACCCAGTTCACACAGCACACACTCTTTTTCTTTAGGGAAACATATACGGAAATTGTGATTTGAAAGGACTATCAATCTACATAAATCATGACAAAGTTTCCTACATTTTTCGGTGCGGGTTCATTGAGGAGATTCAAGATACAATCTGCTGCTGCTAATTTGCTGTAGTGCTATTTTAAAGATGATGATGACAGATTACCACCATCAAGCATTTGCTAATGACGAGGTAGAAATTTTCTATAGTTGCTAGCCAATGGAAAAAGCAAATCAGTAAGAGTTCACCTGATTCATCTATTTAGGTGGTGATGTCAGAAGAAGGTAAATTGTTAGGTTTTCAAGTAGATTCTCATACGGTGTCTACCTGGTTATAGTTAGTGACATGTGTTATCAGTAGGTTCTCATACGGTTGCCAACTATCTGTTCCTGAACGGTTTGTGGCAAGATAGTGGGAAAACACATCTCAGTTGTTCCAGCACTTATGATGAATGTTGCCCTCTTGAGAAGTTGATCAACTCTTCTTGGTCTGACTAATCTTTGGAGGTTTCTTCTGTTACGCCATAGGTCCTCGACTTGATTGGAAAATGATAGTGTATTCTATCATCGAGAAAAACAAAACAAAAACACAGCTAGCTAATTAGTACCTAAATAATCGGAATAGCTTGATTTATTAACTAGCTATCCACTCTTTTGTGATCTTGCAACTAGTTGAATTTGGTGAATGTTATTTCTGTATGTAATTGGCATGTGCTAGTAGAATGTTACTCCCTCAGTTCACATATATAAGATGTTCTACCTTTTTCTCTGATTCAGATGTATATAGATGCATTTCAGTGTGTTTGTTCACTCATTTCAGTCCGTATGTTGTCCATATTGAAATATCCAAAACATCTTATATTTGTGAACAGAGGGAGTATTTCTTTATGTAATTGGCAAGCGCTGTTGGAAAGTGACAACAGAAATTTTCTTGCTATTGCGGCAGGCAACAAAATGGAACTATCCTTTCCATTAGCATATTCCAGAGGGATTTATTTTGCACATAAAAGTGATGGTTTGGGCCTTCGGCACCATGGCGGCATCAGTTTGCACGTTGTCGCTCCACTTGTATTGCTGGTTGCAAGGTAAGGTGCAAACAGTCCATCGCCGTATGTTAGGAGGTGAAACGTAAGCACTATGTAAGCTCAACAACTTGCTTCCAGTACAAAACACAAATTTGGATGAGGTTTGTTAGTGCAACCTGCTTCTATTCCTAAGCATTAATAATGCTTCTAATGATATTGCAGACAGTGAAAATTTCTAGCGTTGTGGGAGTTTCTGCTGTTGCATTTAAATCGACAGTCCGAGGCTCCAGCTGATGCAGTCGCAACCCCACCTCTAGATCAGCTCACCACCCAACCAGTTACACTCACTTATGTGACAGTTTTGATTCATTCTACAGAATTATTGGAACTCTGGAATGACCAAATCTCAATTCTGCTTCAAAGGTAATGATTCTGTTTTATCAACCACCCTAAATTTGTCCACAACTGATGTTTATGACATGGTTATCTATTTCACACATTCTTATTCTATGTATATTGTGATTATATTTTCATTTCCTTAGTTGTGTTGCTGTTCAGTTGACTGTTAAGTTTACGGCTATTTCCCCCACAAAAAAAGGTTATGGTCTTTTATTCCAAAAGAGAAAAGCATGTTTCTTTGTAGGAGACTAGCTGCTATATAGACTTGCATATTTTGTAATGTTTCTTTTACAAACATACGATGTTATAGAGTGTAGACACGGGCCTAGACATCTAGCCAAACCTACCTATAACATTTCTAAAACGATATAATTATAACGTTTACATGTAAATTACGTGTGTAGATTTATCCCTTTTTTTCATGCGCCTTAGTAGATTCTAAAAATATGGGGTGATGTATAAAAGTTTATGGTCAACGCTAGTTTAGTGTTTGGGTCAAATTATTATTTGAAAGTAGGGGTTAAAGTTTGCCAAGAAAAAAACAGATTATTATTTGAGATTGATAGAGTACGACTATATCCCACCCGGTCTTGTTTCCATCAAAAGTGTGTCCCCATTTTGGTAGTGGGACTAACTCATCTCAGCGGTTTTGTTTGGACCCCCTTCCCCTAATACGCTAGTAATCGTCTCATTTCCCATATTTCCCTTAGTCTCACTCCCAATCACTTCACGATCAAAGGAAGGGAATGCCAGCAGCCATGGCGGCAGTGTCCCCTTCGGCCATTCATGCCACTTGAGAGGATGAAGGCTCTGGTGATGTCACGCGAGAGACATCGGCGCAAGCAAGGTCGCCACCATACTTGTTGCGATGACAATGCCACAGCAGAGGGTAGAACGGGATGGTGGTATGGCATTGCAGAAGGAGGTGCCGACCACTCATTTGACCCAGGGAAGCAAAAATAATGTGCAATGTTTTAGTCCCGTACGGCTACTAAATAAGGATCTCGGCTGAGAGAATCTAGAGTATGGTGTATGGTCTAAAAAAGGAGCAAGAGTGCACTCGAGCATTTTTAAGGGGAGGTATGTTCGGGGCGGAGGCCATAGGGAGGAGCTATGCCCGGTTGGATGACCATAAAGGGCGAGGGAGAATTCCTTCTTTTAAGTATAAAAGTATACTCCCTTTGTTCACTATTATGAGATGTTTTGGATATTTTAATATGAACTACGTACAGAAATGAGTGAACAAAACACACTAAAACGTGTCTATGTACACCTGATTCAGAAAAAAGTTAGAACATCTTATAATCATTAATGGAGGGAGTACTAGAGAATAAAATCCTTCCCTAGCTAATGGTGGATCAACAACACTGAGTCTGAAGAGATAGAGGAATTATTTGATCCTGCACACTGGAGCATACGAAGGAAGCATCGACACCAATATGCTTGGTTAGCTATGTTGCACAGGGTCATGCACAATACTGATAGCACCTGTACTCTCTGACAACATAGCAGTAGGTGAGTGACAACACCTGTACTCTACAACAGAGGAGTAGGTGTAGTGATAGAAACAAAAAAAATCCTTAAGCTACCGTCATATGCCTTTGTTGTCAAAAGAGCCATAGTTTACAACTCAGCTTTGCACTAGAAGGGAAAAGCGCAATCGGTTTCTTTGTCTTCTAGACAATGAGAAAACCATCAAGAAAACATAGTAAGTAGAAAGGGACGTGCGAACTTGAGCATAGGAAGAAGAGAGACGGTGAGAGATATTTCCACGAAGATATCGTAGAACAGGGGGTGACTCAAGTGAATAAAAGTGAGAGCAGAGACAAAGTGACTTAGAAGGAGAACGTGATATGAAATGTCTGGACGAGTGACATCTAAATAGACAAGACTCCTAACAAGATGATGATAGCGTGTCAGATTAAACAAAGGTGGATGTTGAGCTCCATGGGAATGTCATGCCACTTGAGAGGATGAAGGCTCTAGCAACATCGTGCGAGAGGCATCGGTGCTAGCAAGTTTGCCACCATCCTAGCCACGATGACAATGCCGCAGAGCATATAGTAGAGGGTAGAGTAGGAAAGTGGAGCGACGGCGCCGCAGGAGGAGGCACACTCGAACGGGGGGAGGGGGGCACTACACTGCTATCTGTTTCTTCTTTTGGGCGAGTGCCAGACAGATAGACAAGGCTCACAACAAAATGTCGATAAAGCGCCAGATCCAACATCAGTAGCAGGGAGGTGAAAATTGAGCTCCATGGGAGTCTCAACATGCGCTCATCAGTAAGAGCAGCGCGAGTAAGAAGATCTTAAATTATTTTTCAGCATGAAGGGATCTCAATCCCAAGAAAGTAGCAGAGAGGGCCAAGATAAAACATAAGAAACTGCATACTAAGACATGCCTTAACAAAGGCAATATACTCATGGTCCGCGTTAGTGATGATCATGTCATCAACATATAGAAGAAGAGTCCTACCAAGAACAGAAAGGAGGACAAACAATGTCGGATCATGAGCACTCGATGAAAACCAGCAGTGGCCACCATAGAGGCAAAACGCTCAAACCAGGTGTGAGGGCCTTGCTTAGAGCCATAGTGAGAGCGATGAAGACGAGAAAGCATGTCGTAAGGAGCAGCTCACCATTAAGAAATGCATTCTTAACATCAAGCCTGGACACAGATCAGTGGCGAACAGAGGCCATAATAAGAAGTGTGCGAACAACGGTGAGCAAAAGTCTCATCGTAATCAGGACCATGCTCCTGCTGAAAGCCATTACCCATAACACGAGATTTGAACCCCTAAGAGAACCATTAGAGTGAGTCCTAACCTTGTAGACCCACCAAGTGATGGGACGAACACGAGGAGGAACATATACAATATCCCACGTGCTGATGCTCTCTAGAGCGGCAGTCTCCTCTACCATCACAAGGTGCCATTTGGTATGGACATCACAATAAGAAGTGGGCTCAAGAACAACATCGCCAACATTTGGAAGACCTAGGCGGTCAACAGGCCAAAGCGGATGGGGACGCAAGCCATAAGTAGGCTGAGACGGGGAAGATGGCACATCGGTAGACGCATCCACAACACGTAGATGTCCTGTATAGAAATTAGGAAAAGATGGAAGAATACGAGTTGGAATCATCGGGATAAACTCAGGTGATGGAGACAAGGAAGCCACCGGTGATGAAGGTGTAGAATCATGTGATAAGTGAGGTGAGGAAATTATAGGAGATGATGGCATTGGTTCTACAATAATCAGAGAAGCAGGAGCAGTATGACGACTTGATAAGGGCTCAATAGGAGTGGTAGGAGTGTCGGGAAAACTGTGGAAGGAGATATACTCCACTTAAAAGGCCGAAGAAGATGGACTCAACAAAAGTCATATCCCGAGAAATAGGCATCCGACGACCAACATGATCCCAATAATGATATCCCTTATGCTCATCGTTGTATCCTCTAAGAAGACACACTCAACAGACTGACAAGTCAGTTTGGTGCATTCACGAGGGGCAAGAAGGACATAGCAAACACAACCAAACAATTTAAGCGCCGGGTAAACAATCATATAGGCGCTCGAAAGGAGCGTCACCCTGCAGAGTAGTGGATTGCTAAAGGTTGATGAGATAGATGGAAGTGGAGACAAACTTGACCCAAAAGTGCGACGGAAGAGATGCGGTGACCATAACGGATGAGTCGTCTCAAGAAGGTGATGATGCTTGTGCTCAGCCACGCCATTTTGAGCATGAGCACCAAAATAAGAGAACCAAAGTCTGCTCAAAAAGGATTCCACCAGAGTCATCATAGAACACTCGAATAGGTGTAGAGAACTGAGTGTGAACCATGGCAGCAAAAGGCTTATAAGACCTCACTACAAGAAGAAATAAAGTATATCCAGGTGTGTTGAGAGAAGTTACTACCGGAGGCAAAGGGAGATGGACCCCTGAGATCATATTGAACAAGGCCGGAAGGACGACGAGACACTGTCTCGCTATGAGTATAAGGTAATTGGACCGTGGATTAGAGACATCATCGGAGAAGGATCCAAGAAGACCACGTCGAACTAAGGACGAGAGATAACAAGTGATCCAAGGGGATGATGCCAATCCTGAAAATAACTGGTAGACAAGGCAACAGAGGCAGAGACTGGCGATGGTGGCAGCAGAGGGACTTGATCCAGCATCCCACGTGCCTATGCACTCTTCGTACCCCACCGATCCGGTTTGGCGTTCTTTTCCTGTTTGCGGGTTGTGGGTCACGCACTTGATTAAGCACCCCAGGTTCTCCTAATGCGCCCTTGGCCTCGACTTTAGGTATTGCCTGTCCTCGGCTCGTCCCGTGCATAAACCAGGTACGCGTCGATTGTTCGAGCTCCTGCTCACCATTGGTGGTGCTCGAGTGTGCGGTTATGGTGTCGCACATAAAGGGAACACGGGATGTGGGATTGAGACAGTACTCGTAGCAGCCCGTAGCAAGGCAAAGAATGCCCATCCAGACTGGTAGGTAGCAAAGGTGGGCACAAAGGTGGATGTTGACTCGGAGTCTCAACAGTGCGCTCATAAGTAAGAGCAGCACGAGCAAGAAGATTTTGGATATACTTCTCTTAGGAAATAAGGAGCAATCTCAAGGAAGTAGCAAAGAGGACCAAGATTCAGCAGTGACCTTATCACTAAGAGCAACACGAGCAAGAAGATCCTAAATGTACTTCTCTTGGGAAATAAGGAAGCCATCAGAGGTAGAAGAAACCTCAGTTCCAAGTAGTGAAAGGGACCAAGATCAGACATTAAATCTATTCACTAAGACGAGCCTTCAAAAAGGCAGTGCACTCAAAGTTCTTGGTAGTGTCATGTCATTGACATATAGGAGCAAAGCTCGACCACGAGCTTGAAGATGGATATAAAGTGCAGGATGATGAGCATTTGGCAAAACTAGTTGCAGTCATCGCTGAGACAAAAAACCTCAAACCGTGCACGAGGGCTAAAGGCATAGAGAGAGTGACAAATGCGGCAGATCATGCCATCAGGGGAAAATACCTATGTGGTGGCTACATGTAGACCTCATGCCACTCACCATTAAGAAGACATTCTTGACATCAAGCTAAGAGATAGACCAGTGGCGAGCAAATATCACAACGAAAAGTGTGCGAAGAGTGGTCATGTGGGCCATATGAGAAAATGTCTTGTCGTAGTCATAGCCATGTTCCTATTGAAAGCCACAAGTCACAAGACGAGCTTGAGGAGGAAGGGAAATGAGATCCCATGTGCCGGTCCGTTCAAAAGCAGCAATCTCCTCTGCCATCACATGTCGTTGTTTGGGTGAACATGGTATCACAGTAAGTTGTATTGAGAAGAGCAGCGCCAGAACACCCATAGTGATCAATAGGTGGAAGCGGGCAAGTGCAGAAGCTAGGTTGAGCTGGAGGTAGCGTGTTTCCAACAGAAGGAGACATAGTAGTGGAGGGAGATGTCTCACCGAAAGATGACGCATCAGAAGAATCCACAAGATCCGGACGACTAGTGTAGTAAACAAGAGGATGCAGGAGAATCACGAGGGAAGTCTTAGGGGACGAATGTGGGGAAGCCGCAGGTGATGATGACGTGGGGTATACAACAGTAGTACAGGGAGACACATTGGAATGGATGTAGGAGGGCAAAACATGAGTGATAGGTGTACCAAAAAACGTTAAGAAAAAATATCCTCAATGGAAGAGGCCGAACACTAGTGCAGAACCGGGCATTAGCACCGGTTCGTAAGGCTCTATAGTGCCGGTTACATAACCGGCACTAATTTGTGGTCACTAAAGCCCCCCCCCCTTTAGTACCTGTTCAGCACGAACCGGTGCTAAAGGGCAACCACGTGGCACGAGCCAGCTCCGGGGACCTGGAGCCCTTTAGTACCGGTTGGTAAGACCAACCGGTACTATAAGGTTTGGGGGGTTTTTAGTTTTATGATTTCTTTTTCATTTAATTTTGTGTTTCCATTTTAATTCTTTTTCGTTTGCTGGTATTTTACGATACTACACATTGTACACGTTATGCATATATATATATATATATATATATATATATAGAATTACTAGTAGAACCAATCATGCATATATATATCACATCAATGTCTCACAAATTAAACCACCATATTAATTAATTCACACATACACACATGTATAGCTATATACAATTTCTCCTACATATGAATGTTGCCTTCGGAGCACGATGACAATTGAAAGTGGTTTTCATGGGGGCGGTAGCGGGTAATAGAATTCTCCATTCGGATTTATGACCTGGTCGAGCAAAAATCCCGCTATTTCCTCTTGAAGTGCTTCTACGCGCTCCGTTTCTATGAGCTTCTCCCGCACCTCTTTGAACTGTTAAGAAGGAGATAAATATGCATGTGTATTAGTTGTGTGACTAGCTAGATATCGATAATGGTGTAAAAATTGTGAATAGTGTTCTGACAAGCGTACCCATTGATGTCTTTGAGATCTGCTCCTTTCGGACGCCATCATGCGAATGTTCTCGCAAACGCAGAATGCACACAGATCAGACCCCTGCGCCTGCTTTAGGGCCTTTACGAGAATGAAATTTGATCAGATAAAAATTAATCAAGCATGATAATTAAAGAGATGGCAGCTAGCTAGCTAGCTAGTACTGCTTAATTACTTACCTTGGGTCGAAACCATTGAAGCTTTTGTTTCCATTCACCTTCCGTGACGCTGATGAATTTTGCCCAAGCCCTGCCCGCCGACAAAGAAAATGAATAAAGGGGTTATTAAATAGTTCATATCATGAAATGACAAACTAAATAGGCCGAGATATATAGTTAATAATGATTGAAATTACCTGTTGACTATCCGATACAAGATGTTAAAGTCAGTGTTTTTTGAGATTAGTGAGTCCAGTATTTCAACTGTTCCGGCGTCAACTTTAATGATACACAAGACCCAGTGAAATCTGCATGCACACACGTTTACATGTCTTAATTAAGCGGTCATATGTAAGCAAAAACATGTAGCTAGCTAGTAGGCAAAAACAGAGAATTTGTAGTACAAGACAGTGTGACTCACCCAAAGTGGTAAGGAAGTAGTATATCTTCATTGTATTTGAGGCGCTTCAAGAACTCTAGAATGCTGTCCTCTACTTCATTTGCATGATGTTCATTTATCTTCCATGTGTATTCATTAACGGTGTTTGGGTCAATTAACCCAATGCCAAAGCGTCCACCTTTTCTCATTTCATATATCTTCATCCTGCATAATACCACAGAAAAGAATATAGTGAGGATAATTACAGGTAATGATTGATCAAAAGGATCACTACAGCTAGCTTGAGACTTAAATTATAGAAAGAGATCACTTACAGACAATAGCAACTGACGATAGATTTGTGGAGTGCGTCTTGATTGTATAATTGAAACAGTTCTAAATACTCAACGGACCCAGCTTTCTCATGGTAGTAATGGTCGTTCTTGACATTCACCACGAGGGACACTCGATCTGAAATCTTGGTCATGTTCATGTACCATTGATGCAATTCATACATTCTCGTTGGGAGGTTCTTGACCTTGTCTGGCGCGACCAAAGGTTGGCCCCGGACATATTTCCGTTTTACTTCATCCTCTCTAAGCAAAGGCATGGGCTCGATCTCGAGGAGTTGTCCAACAGAGATGTTGAGAACTTCAGCCTGCATTATATGCTCCTCCGTTATTACCACATTGCCCACCTCGGGAACATGCATTGTTTGCCCACAATAATATTGGGGGCGCGTACTGTCACCTGTTGTTGGCACAACAAGCGAGGGGATCGATTGCACCGCCTGTTCTCCCAGCTGGGGAATGGTTTTCCCGCATTTTTTGGCAGCTGCTTGTTTGCTCGATCCCGATGTAGACGTGCTCGCCTCCCTTTGTAGACGTGCTCGATTTAACTTCCTGATGTGGCACTCATAGTCTGTGTCAACAGGCTTGGAAGCTGGTGGTTGAGCCATACGAATGAAGTGGTCAATCGTTTCCTCAGGCACTTTCTCCCTTGGCGGCGGTGGCGGTTTCGGTGCAAAATGGGCTTCCACCTCGGCCTTCAATATGGTTGTGATTTCCTCCTCGGACTTGTCATAAGACCTCTGCGGAAGAGGCTTGAGGCTTGGACCATATTTATATCGCTTGCCTCCGCTTGTACTTCCTGTACTACCTCGACACGTACCGCTACGCACCATAGCTGTGGGGTGTCTCTTCTGCGATTGCTGAGGCGGCGGAGACGGCTGACGGGACTGAGTTGGACGAGGAGGAGTGGCCTGAGGTTGTGCCGGACTTGGAGGAGGAGTGGACGTCTGACGCTGTGGCGGACTTGTAGGAGGAGAATTGTCCTGACACTTTGCCGGACTTGGAGGAGGAGGATTGTCCTGACACTTTGCCGGACTTGGAGGAGCGGGAGTCTGCTGACTCGGTGGCGGACTTCGACGAGGACTCGGGTGACGCGGTGTCGGTGGCCTTGGAAAGATGATGCAATCCTTTTTCCATAGGATGATACGATGTTTGGCCTCTCCGAGAAAGCGCTCGCCGTCACCTCCAGCAATGTCAAGCTGTAGCCCCGAATATGGTGGGTCCACCACCTCATCAACCAAGACACGAGCATAGCCCGCTGGAATCGGGTTGCAATGGAAGGTTGCCTCGGGGGGATTTGTGAAAGCACAGCCGTCCGCCACCTTCATGGATATGTTCTTCATTTTGACGTGTAGCTCGTAGTTAGTGTTCTCCGTGATGTCATCCACGGGGTATCTACCCAGCATTGGGTCGTCCGGGACAGAACCCACGCTGCTTCTCGGCATGGATGGGCCGGTGCTATCCAATGCTGGATCATCCGCTAGCTGCTGCAGCTGCTGAGACCCCCTTTGATGGGTAAGTGAGTCGATCTGCTCCTGCTGCCGCTGGAATTTGACTGCCAATTCCGCTTGACTTGCTTCTAGGCCTTGAAGGCATTCATAGTCCCGCTTCCTCTGCTCCTCCTCCATCTTCCTCTTCTTCTCCTCCGCAATCTTCTTTCTCACACGGGTTCTGTAGTCGTTGTTCCAGTCTGAAAACCCCTCATACCACGGCAGAGCGCCCTTGTCTCGTGTTCATCCCGGGTGTTCAGGATTTCCCAGGGCACGCATAAGCTCGTCGTTCTCTCTGTTGGGTTGGAACACCCCCGTTCGTGCCTCTTCTATTGCAACAAGTATCGCATCGTCGGCTCCCTTCAGACTTGCCCTCGTCGAAACATTGCCTGTCTCCCGGTCCAACTCCCCCCCATGCGCATAGAACCAAGTCCTGACCCTGGGGGGCCAGCTCTTAGTAGCCGGAGTGACACCTGCATCCTACATCTCTTTCTCAGACTTATCCCACTTAGGCATTGCCACCGCATAGCCACCTGGCCCCAGCTTATGGAACTTATCCTTTTTTTCGGCATTCTTCTTGTTTATTCTCGACCGTTCCTTAGCTAATTCCGAATCCTTGAATTTCATGAAATCGTCCCAATGATCATGTTGGTTCTCCAGTGTTTCCTTGAATACTGGAGTCTTCCTTCCTCCGTTGACGTACTTGTTCCACTCACCATTCTTGTAGTTCTTGAATGCAGTCGCCATCATCTTAAGAGCAGCCTCTTTGACTTTCTGCACATCTGCTTCTGTGAAATGATCTGGTAGGGTGAAATGTTCCATGAGAGTATCCCAAAGCAGATCTTTTTGATTCTTGTCGACATAAGTAACATCTGGACGTGGCTTTGCTGGCGCTCTCCATTCTTGAAGTTTGATCGGGAGTTGGTCCTTCACAAGAACTCTGCACTGATGAACGAACTTGTCCGCAATCTTCTTAGGCGCTAATGGTTTGCCAGTAGGGCCGCATGCCTCGATATTGTACTTTACGCCCGGCTTCAACTTTTTGTTCGGGCCTCGTTTCGTCCTTTTGCCTGAAGATTTGCTCGATCCGGATGGCTGAAAGAACAAAGATCAATTCGTTAATATATCTTCAAGTCATTTAAAACATGTGATGATCACCAGATGCCTGCTTATATAAATATATATACCTCGTCGGTGTTTGTTGTTTCAGGATCATGTTCTTCGTCATCGTCATAATCATTCATGACTTCGTCGTGATCGAATATCATATCACCCTCTCCGGTGTTGTTTAGAAATTCGGAGCCGTCATAATCTTCTTCATTTTGATTATCATCTGCCCCGCGTATCATATCGAACATGGTATGTTCTCCCTCTCTGTCGGTATTGTCTGCCATAGCTTTTGTTTAACTAATCCAAAAGAAATATAAAACAATTTAGTATTCAAATCTCGAATAATAGATATAATCTCGAATACATCGTCCAGAATAATAGATATAATCTCGAATACATCGTCTCAAATAATATATAATATTGAATAGTACATCACTGGCTATTAGCTAATAAAGATCGAATACTACAGAAGAATCTAGGACACTCGCGGTTCCTCCGGCGCGGGCAGTGGACACCCAAAGAGAAGGAACCCTCACAGGATCATAGCTGAAGTGAGATCCCCGAAGATACTGCCACGTATTGGAGAACCTGCCGCCCTCTAACGCAACCATGTAGCGATGGACGTGCTCGTCCTCCTCCCTGACACGGCGACGTACCACCTCCGGCGGGGCCGGGTCCCTCCGCACCGAAACTGGCCCACGCGAACGCCACCAAACGAGATCAGGGTCGACGACTGGACCCGCGGCCGGGTTCCTCGTCAAGCGGCGCGCCCCTCCAAGCAGCACCTCCCAGTGCCAGCCCGGCGGAGCCCAGTCCCGGACATGGGTCGGCTGGACGTCGTCGCGGACGGGTCGACAGCGAGGATGCGGGCCGGGCATCGTCGAGAACAAATACTAGCTATATGCCCGCAAAAAGTAACATTTTTTTAATGATTGGATTTTGATAACTAAAATTTCTAACATTTCTATATAACTAACATTTCTATAACATTTCTAACAATGCTATATATAACTAACATTTCTATAACATTTCTAATATTTCTATAACTAAAAAACAGAAAAAAATTATAACATTTCTATATATATAACTAACATTTTTATAACTATTTCTATAACTAAAAAACAGAAAAATTTCTAACAATTCTAACTTTTTTATAACTATTTCTATAACTAAAAAACAGAAAAATTTCTATAACTAAAAAACTAAAAATGTATGTGTGTGTGCGCGCGCTCACTGGCCGGCGAGGCGAGAGGCGACGGGGGGCGCGCGGCGACGGGGACGGCGACGGGCGCGGCAACGACGGGGCGGCGACGACGGGGACGGGGACGTACGGGCCGGGGCGGCGACGGGGGCGGCGACGGGGCGGCGACGACGGGGACGGGGCGGCGACGACGGGGACGGGGCGGTGACGACGGGGACGGGGCGGCGACGGGGGCGGCGACGACGGGGACGGGGCGGCGACGGGGGCGGCGACGGGCCGGAGCGGCGTCGAGGGATATGGAGACGGCGGGGGCGGCGGGCGACGGTGCAGAGGAGAAGAAGCAGAGGGAGAGATGAGAAACTGACGAAATTTTGAAGTGTTTTCTTATATAGAAGGCACCTTTAGTACCGGTTGGAGCCACCAACCGGTACTAAAGGTCTGTTTTGGCCAGGCCAAGCGGCGGGAAGCCACCCCCTTTAGTACCGGGTGGTGGCACAAACCGGTACTAAAGGCCCCCCCTTTAGTACCAGTTTGTGCCACCACCCGGTACTAAAGGGGGTGCGCTGGCGCAGGTGCGGTGCGGAAGTTTAGTCCCACCTCGCTAGTCGAGGGGCTACCGCACTGGTTTATAAGCCCCAGTGCGGTAGCTCTCTCGAGCTCCTCTCTTAATCAGGCCTACTGGGCCTACCTGTCCTCCTCGCCTTGTGGGCCTACTGGGCCTTCGCGGGCCTGCATCCTGGCCCAACGAAAGGTTGTGTCGCTAGTCGTATGCAGACCGCTTTGGCCCAGTAGGCGGGCTTTTTTTTCTTAATTTGTTTTTGCTTTATTTTTTGTTTTATTTATTTTTGAGTTGTTTTTTTTGCTGTATTTAGAGTTTCTTTGTGAATATTTTTGCTTTAGGTACAAAAAATTACAAACTTTCTGTTAGTGCCGGTAGATTTCAAATTTGAATAGTTTAAATTTTGAATTATTTGAAATTTGTGTGAATCACTAGTTTGTGAATAACTTAACTTTGAAAAAAGTTTTTTCAGTGATTCTTTTTTCTTATGTTTAATATTAGTGTGTTTTATCATTATATTCAATTTAGTACTGCTTAGGTTATTTAAAAAATGAAATGCCTTTGTAACAGTTTAGTTTTTGTCGGAAACCCTGATACTTCGAAATAGACTGTTCATTTTGTACACGAAGTGCATCCAGTTTTTGCCGTAACCCTCTCTACTTTCTTGCACATGCTATTTGTATGAAATTATGATACCATGCCAACTTTCAACCTTTTCTGAGTTCATTTGAATTGCTTTTCAATTTCAGGGTCATTTAGCTGGAAAAAAATCAGTAAATGCATGAAAAGAATTTGTTTGCAGATAAAATTTCTTCGCGTTTCAAATGCCAAAACACATAACTACCCTAACTATTACAGACATTCCCTCCTGGGTGTGAAACACAGAAGAAAGTGATGATAGTGAAGCCGATCACATCCCAGATCTTTGGGTGTGAAACTTTTTCTTCGCGTGTGTCCCTTTGCGCCGTAACCATGGAAAATCTTCATCATTTAACGGGATGCTCGGGTCAATATTCACTATGAATGGAGCAATTTCATCAAACTTTTTATAATCTTCTGACTTGTCTGTCTTGTCATCCACTCTCACGATGTTTCTCTTCCCAGAAAGAACTATGTGCCGCTTTGGCTCATCGTACAATGCATTCGCTTCCTTATCTTTTCTTTTTCTTGGCTTGGTAGACATGTCCTTCACATAGAAAACCTGTGCCACATCATTGGCTAGGACGAATGGTTCGTCTGCATATGCGAGATTGTTGAGATCCACTGTTGTCATTCCGTACTGCGGGTCTTCCGTTACCCCGCCTCGTGTCATATTGACCCATTTGCACCGAAACAAAGGGACCTTTAAACCACGTCGATAGTCAAGTTCCCATATGTCCTGTATATAACCATAATATGTTTCCTTTCCCGTCTTGGTTTCTGCATCAAAGCGGACACCACTGTTTTGGTTGGTGCTCTTCTTATCTTGGGCGATCATGTAAAATGTATTACCATTTATCTCGTACCCTTTGAAAGTCATTATATTCGAAGATGGTAACTGGGATAGCAAGTACAGGTCATCTTCAATAGAGGTGTCATGCATGGTACGTGTCTGCAACCAGTTGGCGAAACTCCTGGTTTGTTCACGTGTAAGCCACTCATCAGACCGCTCTGGGTGTTTGGAGCGTAGCAAATTCTTGTGTTCATCCATATACGGAGCCACCAAGGTGGAATTCTGTAGAACTGTGTAGTGTGCTTCAGTGAGAGAATGTCCGTCCATACATATTATTTGTTCCCCTCCTAGCGTGCCTTTTCCATCCAGTCTGCCCTTATGCCGTGATTCAGGAACACCAATCGGCTTAAGGTCAGGAATAAAGTCAATACAAAACTCAATGACCTCCTCATTTTGATGGCCCTTGGAGATGCTTCCTTCTAGCCTAGCACGGTTATGAACATATTTCTTTAAGACTCCCATGAACCTCTCAAAGGGGAACATATTGTGTAGAAATACAGGACCCAAAACGTTAATCTCTTCGCATAGGTGAACTAGGACGTGCGTCATGATGTTGAAGAAGGATGGTGGGAACACCAACTCGAAACTGACAAGACATTGCACCAAATCATTCTGTAACCTTGGTATGATTTCTGGATCGATTACCTTCTGAGAGATTGCATTGAGAAATGCACATAGCTTCACAATGGCTAATCGAACGTTTTCCGGTAGAAGCCCCCTCAATGCAACCGGAAGCAGTTGCGTCATAATCACGTGGCAGTCATGAGACTTTAGGTTCTGGAACTTTTTCTCTGCCATGTTTATTATTCCCTTTATATTCGACGAGAAGCCAGACGGTACCTTAATACTGAGCAGGCATTCAAAGAAGATTTCCTTCTCTTCTTTGGTAAGAGCGTAGCTTGCATGACCCTGATGTATGCCGTCTTCTCCGTGCATACGTTGCTGGTCCTCCCGTGCCTCAGGTGTATCTTTTGTCTTCCCATACACGCCCAAGAAGCCAAGCAGGGTCACGCAAAGATTCTTCGTGACGTGCATCATGTCAATTGCGGAGCGGACCTCTAGGTCTTTCCAATATGGCAGGTCCCAAAATATAGATTTCTTCTTCCACATGGGTGCGCGTCCGTCCGCGTCCTTCGGAACAGGTTGTCCGCCAGGACCCTTTCCAAATATCACCTTCAAATCCTTGACCATATCATGTACATCAGCACCAGTACGGTGGCGAGGCTTCATCCGGTGATCCGCCTCACCTTTGAAATGCTTGCCTTTCTTTCTTACGGGATGCCTGCTCGGAAGAAATCGACGATGTCCCAGGTACACATTCTTCTTACAACTATTCAAATATATACTGTCAGTATCATCCAAACAGTGCGTGCATCCGCGGTATCCCTTATTTGTCTGTCCTGAAAGGTTACTGAGAGCAGGCCAATCATTGATGGTCACGAACAGCAACGCCTTGAGGTCAAATTCTTCCCCCATGTGCTCATCCCACGCACGTACACCTGTTCCATTCCACAGTTGTAAAAGTTCTTCAACTAATGGCCTTAGGTACACATCAATGTCGTTGCCGGGTTGCTTAGGGCCTTGGATGAGCACTGGCATCATAATGAACTTCCGCTTCATGCACAACCAAGGAGGAAGGTTATACAAACATAGAGTCACAGGCCAGGTGCTATGGTTGCTGCTCTGCTCCCCAAAAGGATTAATGCCATCTGCGCTTAGACCAAACCATACGCTCCTTGCGTCATCTGCAAACTCCTTCCCGTACTTTCTTTCGATTTTTCTCCACTGCGACCCGTCAGCGGGTACTCTCAACTTTCCGTCTTTCTTACGGTCTTCTCTGTGCCATCGCATCGCCTTGGCATGCTCTTTGTTTTGGAACAAACGTTTCAACCATGGTATTATAGGAGAATACCACATCACCTTGGCAGGAATCTTCTTCCTGGGGCGCTCGCCCTCGCATCACCAGGCTCATCGCGGCTGATCTTATAGCGCAATGCACCACATACCGGGCAAGCGTTCAAATCCTCGTACTCACCGCGGTAGAGGATGCAATCATTAGGGCATGCATGTATCTTTTGCACCTCTAACCCTAGAGGGCAGACGGCCTTCTTTGCTTCGTACGTACTCTCGGGCAATTCGTTGTCCTTTGGAAGCATATCCTTTATCATTACCAGCAACTTTCCAAATCCCTTGTCAGATACACCATTCTCTGCCTTCCATTGCAGCAATTCCAATGTGGTGCCCAGCTTTTTCTTGTCACCTACGCAATTCGGGTACAACAATTTTTTGTGATCCTCTAACATGCGCTGCAACTTCTTCTCCAAATCACTTGCGCAGTTTCTCTTTGCATCGGCAATGGCCCGACCTAGATCATCAACGGGCTCATTTGATGCCTCTTCTTCAACTTCTTCCCGCATTGCCGGCTCAGCTTCTTCCCGCATTACCGGCTTAGCTTCTTCCCCCATTGTTGTATCATCGTATTCAGGGAACCCATGGCCAGGATAGCTGTCGTCGTCCTCTTCTTCTTCATTGTCTTCCATCATAACCCCTCTTTCTCCGTGCTTGGTCCAAACATTATAGTGGGGCATGAAACCGGACTCAAACAGGTGGACGTGAATGGTTCTTGACGTAGAGTAATTGCGATCATTCTTACAGACAGCACATGGACAAGGCATAAAACCATCCGCCCGCTTGTTTGCCTCAGCCGCAAGCAGAAAAGTATGCACGCCCTCAACGAACTGGGGAGAGCATCGGTCATCGTACATCCATTGTCGGCTCATCTTCATTACACAACACCGAATAGACCAAATTAATACAAGTTCATACATAAAGTTCATACAACACTTAAATGCAACAAACAAATAACTCTCTAGCTAAAGCATTTAAATGCAACAACAAATGCGATCAAGATCGCAACTAAGGTAACAATTGATCCAACATCATAATGATACCAAGCCTCACTATCGATGGCATATTTTCTAATCTTTCTATTTCTTCAAGCGCATTTTCTCCATCTTGATCTTGTGATCATCGACGACATCGGCAACATGCAACTCCAATTCCATCTTCTCCCCCTCAATTCTTTTCAATTTTTCTTTCAAGTACTCGTTTTCTCTTTCAACTAAATTTAACCTCTCAACAATAGGGTTGGTTGGAATTTCCGGTTCACATACCTCCTAGATAAAAATATCTATGTCAACTTGATGGGCATAATTTGTCATAAACACGAAATGCAACTAATAGTTTTAAAAGAGAATATACCACATCCGAATCATAACAAGGACGAGGGCCGACGGGGACGGATATCAAAACCATGGCACTATGTATAACAAACAACGTACGGGTAAGATAATTATTACATGATTAACTATATATCCAAATCACACAAACATCAATTTTTTATATAAAATTACATGAACAAGAGGCTCACCACAAGGTGGTGCCGGTGACGGGACGGTGCGGGCGATTGACGGTGGTTACGACGGAGATTTAGAAGGCACTAAGTAAACTACACCTACATATGCAAACTAAGTGTTATTTTTGACCTCAAATTGCATATAAATCAAATACTAGCACATATATATATTTCCTCCCAAATTACTAAACTCACTAATTAGTAACTATACAAAGCATGGGAAGAACTAATCTAGCAATGAGAGTTGAAAGGACAAAGTTGCTAACCTTTGTGATCATTTGAATGGATGGGGGCCTTCAAATCTTGACAAATTTTGGGTAAAATTTGTGAGGAGCTCGAGGGGAAAGGGGAAGAACAGAGGAGAAGTGAGGGGAAAGGGGAAGAACAGAGTGGCTCGGGTGGACGAAGGGTTTATGTACGTCGACCTATAGTACCGGCTCGTGGCACGAACCGGTACTAAAGGTGCTGGAGGGGGCCCAGACTGACAACATCCTGCCACCACCCTCAGTAGTACCGGTTCGTGGCACGAACCGGTGCTAAAGGTTAGCCACGAACTGGTACTAATGAGAGCGGCCCGGCTAGCCGTTGGAACCGGCACTAATGTATACATTTGTGCCGGCTCTAATACAAACCGGCACTAATGTGCTGCACGTTTGACCCTTTTTCTAATAGTGGAATGAGAGGATGGAGGTGGATAGAAAGGACGAGACTTGTCAAAAGTCACACCCTAAGGAATGCGCATTCGCCGATCGATAGGATCCCAACACATGAAGCGCTCAGTAGCCATGAGAACGACCAAACAGGCGATCGAGAGGAATGTCACATTGCAAAGCAAGGAAGGCTTACTGTTGACGACGTACGTGGAAGTAGAAACAACCTCAACCCAAAAGTGATGTGTTGATCTTCAATGCACAAGCCGCCTCAAGAAGTTGACGATGCTTACGATCAGCAAACCATTCTGAGCATTTGGACCACGGCATGAGAACTGAGAAAGTGTGCCCTGCTCAGCAAGGAATCCGCACAGCAAATGATAGATGAACTAGCAAGCAAAATCTTCATGGAAGACACAATTAGGAGTGGAAAACCCGACATGAAGCATGGGGGCAAACCTCTTACTGATAGATAAAGACCTTACTACAAGAAAAGCATACAATATATCCATGTGTGTCGAGAGAAAACATCTATAAAGATAATATAGTGGCGATGGCCTCTTTTTGAGGCAAAGGGAGCTGGACAACAAACATCAAAATGAACAAGATAAAGAGGATGAGACACAGTCTCGTTATGAAGATAAAGTAATTAAACCTGTTTGCCAAGCCGACAAACCTGACAGTCCAAGAAGACCATTTCGAACTAAGGATGAGAAACAAGAACCACACAAGTGACAAAGACGATGATGCCACAAAGACAGTAAACGAAGTAACCGAGGCGGAGAGACTGGCGACGGTGGCAACAAAGGGAAGGTTAAACCAGTCAAGCTCCTAGAGGACCTGGGAGCTACAACAACGATGGCCAACACTAATTAAAGCATCCATCTAAGGATCCTAATAAGAATAAGAGTTAAACTAAAGAATGACTGTACAACCAAAGTTGACAATCTGACCACCTAAAATGAGCTGCATGGGCCAAGGAATATGAGCAAAAGAATAACATGAAAAGATGAAGTAGTAAGAATGCCTTGACTATCGACTTGGAGGGAAGTTCCGTCGGCAGTAAGAACATGAACATGAGAATCTGAAGGTCGAATAGCTGACAAACTCGAAGAATCATAAACTATTTGAAAATACGACCAGGTCCAAAGATTCATAGAGGTGTACTTGGTTGTGTAAAAGTGGTCACTCAGTACTAGAAAAATCAGTAGCAAAACCTATTGATGGAGAACCCAAAGAATCAGCTAGTAGACATGGAAGTTGCCTAATCGCCAGTGTAGTCATTGTCTCAACTGAAGAGGTTGCCGAAGAAGTATTGTGCGATGAAACTAGAAGTAGCAAGTAGGTGTTCTGTTAAAGATCAAACACCCAAAAGTATCTCTTGTTCTTCTTTCTTTAGTTTAATTTGGTTTTTGATTGCTTTCTTTTGTGCTCCTTTGGTTTTTTTCTTCCTATTGTTTTTTTGTTTGTTTGTTTATTGTTTGCTTTTAAAAGAAAACCTCCTTTCGTTCTTTTGGTGTTTTGATGTTCTTTCAGAAAACAACAGAAATATTTCTTCGTTCTCTTTGCTTTTTCTTTGGAAGTTTATTTGATTGCCTCTTCTTTAAAACTTTGGAATTTTTTTATCTTTGCGTTCTTTTTGCCTTTGAGAAAAACCAAATATTCTAAATTATTTCTGTTGTGTTTCTCTGAGTTCTTTGCATTTTATGTTTCAGAAAATTCAAAAACATTTCTCTTTGGTTGTTCTTTTGTTTTCTTTTGGTTGTTCTTTTTGATTTTTCTTTGTTGTTTTCTTTTTGTTGCTTCTTTCGTCTTTGTGTTTAAATTGCAAAACCCAAAATTTCCAAAAAGATTTTTCGTTTGCATCTTATTTAGTCCCAAGTGTTTGTAGTGTGTTTTTTACTTCCTATTGTTTCTTTTGTTTGTGTGTTGTTTGATTTTGAAAGAAACCCAGAAAGATTTCTATTTTCCTTTCGTTCTTTTGAAGTTCTTAGAAAAAACAACAAAGATATTTCTTCGTCCTTTTTGCTTTTTCTTTGGAAGTTTATTTGATTTCGTCTTTGCTGAAACTTCAGAAATCTTTCGTCTGTGCTTCTTTTTGCATTCTTGTTTGCCTTCTTTGTGAAAAGAAAAAAAGCTAAAAATATTTATGAAGTGTTTCTTTGAGTTCTTTTTTGCCTTTTATGTTTCAGAAAATCCAATACTATTTCTCTTTTGTTGTTCTTCTGTTTTCCATTCTTTTGGTTGTTCTTTTTGGCTTTTCTCTGTTGTTTTTATTTTGTCGTTTCTTTTGTCTTTTTGTTTAAGTTGCAAAACCCAAACATTCCAAAAAGATTTCTCGTTTGCGTCTTATCGAGTCTTAATTGTATTCATTGTTTTCCTTTGGTTATTCTTTTTGGCTTTTCTTTGCTGTTTTCTTTTTTTCATTTCTTTCGTCTATGAATTTAAGTTGTAAAACCCAAACATTCTAGAAAGATTCTTGTTTGCGTCTTATTGAGTCTTAGTTGTTTGAAATGTTTTTTTCCTTCCTATTTTCTTTTGTTTGTTTGTTGTTTGCTTTTAAAAGAAACCTAAAATGATTTTTTATCTTATTATTATCCTTTTGATGTTATTTGAAGAAAACAAAAAATATTTTCTTGTTCTTTTTGCTTTTTCTTTGGATGTTTATTTGATTGCCTCTTTGTTGAAACTTTGAAAATCCTTTATCTCTGCTTCTCTTTGCCCTCTTTGAGAAAAACAAAAAATTCCAAAATCATTTCTATGTGTTTCTCTTAGTTCTTCTTTGCCTTTTATTTTTTAGAAAATCCAAAAATTTCTCTTTCGTTTATCTTTTTTTTTCTTTGTTTTCTTTTGATTGTTCTTCTTGGCATTTTTTTGGTGTTTTCTATTTGCTGTTTCTTTCGTCCTTGTGTTTAAGCTGTAGACGTTCAAAAAAAGTTGCAAAACCCAAAAATTCCACAAAGATTTCTCGTTTGAGTCTTAAGTGTTTGTAGTGTTTTTTTTGCTTCCTATTTTTTCTTTTGTTTTTTGTTCTTTGCTTTTAAAAGAAATCCAAAAAGATTTCTTTGTCCTTCTGTAGTTTTGTTCTTTTGAAGTTCTTTGAGAAAATAAAAATATATTTCTTTGTTATTTTTGCGTTTCCTTTGGATGTTTATTTGATTTCCTCTTTGTTGAATCTTTGGAAATCTTTTATCTTTGCTTCTCTTTGCATTCTTGTTTGCCTTATTTGAGAAAAAAAAATCCAAAATTATTTCTGTTGTGTTTCTCTGAGTTCTTTGCCTTTTATGTTTCAGAAAATCCAAAAATATTTCTCTTTCGTTGTTCTTTTGTTTTCCTTCGTTTTTGGCTTTTTTATTGTTTTCTTTTTGTCGTTTCTTTCGTCTTTGCGTTTATTTAAGGTTTACAAGTTAAAATTTCCAGAAAGATTTCTCGTCTCAAGTGTTGAAGTGAACGAATTTTTGATTGGCTCATGCTTCATATGGTGAGGTGCAATCCTGATAGCACATATACTGTATGGTGTGACAAGAGAAGAGTAATGTAGTGATAGAAACACCAAAATCCTCAAGGTCGTTAATGAACGACACCGGGTTTGGAGGGAGGGAAGCAGTGTGATGTGCTCTGTCCGAGTCTTTGTTAAGAAACGGACCAAGTGTAAATCGAAAGGCACATACTAAAGAGCAATTATCTGATCCTGCACATTGGAGCACACGAAGGACGCATCAACACCAATATGCTTGGTGAGTTCATGCTTCACAGGGTCGTGCGCAACACTGATAGCATTTGTACTGTCTGATAAGGAAGGCGTAGGTCTAGTGACAAAAACACCAAAATCCTCAAGCAACTGTCGGAACCAAGTCACCCACCTCTGTTGTCAACAGAGTTATAGCTTGCAACTCAGCCTCTGCACTCAAAAGGGAAAAGCGTAGTCTGTTTCTTTGTCTTCCGTGCAATGAGAAAACCATCAAGAAAAACACAGTAAGTAGAAAGGGAGGAGCGAACTTGAGCATAGGATTAAGAGAGAGACGGGGAGAGGTAGTTCCACAAAGATATCGTAGAACGGGGGGGGGGGGGGGGGAGGGGGGTGAGGTGACTCAAGTGAATGAAAGTGGGAGCAGAGACAAACAGACTTAGAATGAGAATATGATATGAAATGTCTGGACGAGTGACATCTAAATAGACAAGAGTCCCAACAAGATGACGGCAGCGCGTCAGATACAGCAAAGGCTCATTATCGGAAGCACTAAGGTGGACGTTGAGCTCCATGGGAGTGTCAACAGTGACCTTATCACTAAGATCATCACAAGTAAGATACTAAATGTACTTCTCTTTGGGAAATAAAGAAGCCATCAGAGGCAGAAGAAACCTCAATTCCAAGGTGACTCAAGTGAATGAAAGTGGGAGCAGAGACAAACGGACTTAGAATGAGAATATGATATGAAATGTCTGGACGAGTGACATCTAAATAGACAAGAGTCCCAACAAGATGACGGCAGCGCGTCAGATACAACAAAGGCTCATTATCGGAAGCACTAAGGTGGACGTTGAGCTCCATGGGAGTGTCAACAGTGACCTTATCACTAAGATCATCACAAGTAAGATACCGAATGTACTTCTCTTTGGGAAATAAAGAAGCCATCAGAGGCAGAAGAAACCTCAATTCCAAGGAAATAGCAAAGAGGACCAATATCAAACATAAAAACTATTCACTAAGACGAGCCTTCAAAAAGGCAAAATCACTTAGAGTTGTTGGCAGTGATGATCATATCATAGACATATAGAAGCAATGTTCGACCTTGAGCTGAAAGATGGATATACAGTGTAGATCATGAGCATTTGGCAAAAACTAGTCGCAGTCATTGCTGAAACAGAACACTCAAATCGGACGATACGGGCTAAAGGCATGGAGATAGCGACGAAAACGCCAGATCGTGCCATCAGGAAAAAAATATCTATGTGGTGGCTACATGTAGACCTTCTCATGCAACTCACGATTAAGAAAGACATTCTAACCTATAAAGATGCTAGCCGACCCTCCTCCACGGAGCTCCTCCCGTGCGCATCGCTCGTGGCCATCCAATGGGCTTTGACTTCCTATACTGACCATTGAATCAGTTGACCGCGTGGTAATAAGCGTGACCAGTGATTGTTTTTCACGCCTGGATGACTTGTGGCCCTTGTTTGGGTGAGGTTTGGCTGGCCCTTCGCGGGTGAATTGGATTGCTGGTGAAAGTCAACTGTCCGGTTGCTACGCGTGGTGGTTGAGGAAAGGTGGAAACAATGGGAAGTGCGACCATGTCGAACTGCTTGTCTTCTTGCACGCGCGCCCTAAAATTCTTTTTCCCCCAATCCCCACAGCCGCCTCCCTACCACACCCTTCCTTCCTTCCTTGCTCGTCAGCCGCCACAACTGTCGCACTCCTCCATCTCTTTCCTCCCGCATCCTCCTGCGTGGGACGCCGCTAGGCTCCTCCCTCTCTCGTCCCTCCCTCTCTCGTCCCAGCCCGATGCGGCGGATCCATGGGTAGGAGAGAGGAGGGAGGTAGAGGAACGACGGGGAAGGGGATGGGCAGGAGCTTCATGCCCCGAATCCAGTCGCCCTGGGCCGTGCCTACACGAGCAGCGCCGCGGCTCGATGCTTCCCCGCCCGACGAAGACGGCAAGCTAGGTGTTGACAGTGGCAGCCCCAGGCCATCTGATCTGTCACCGCCGCCGTTCTTTTGGTCGAGGCCGCCTTCGTCCACGTGCTCCTCACCCCCACGGCTGGACGCTGGCGAGGCCAGCCTCCCCTCCAAGCGCAGGTACTTCCCCGCTCCTTTCCGTGCTCTCTCTCTCTTCCCCTGATATATCTCTCTGTTGTACACAGAAGCAAATTTGTTCAATTCTCAGTCTAGATTTAATGAAGAAAACTGCGGTTCATAAAACGCCAATTATGGATATGGATCCATCTTGCTGCGCTGGATGAAGGGCTGGATATGGCTCCATCTTGCTGATTTGGAAGAAAACTGCAGTTCATACAATGCTAATTATGGATATGGATCCATCTAATACAGTTCTTCACAAAGCCCAAGAATCGCAAGGTCATGTACATGTAACAATGCAGGCCTAGAATTAGTCATGTATCCAAATTGTTCAGTTCCAGTTCAGTTATGAGCTAACAAGATCACCTTAATGTGCAGGGTTCAATTGCTTTCGGGGTCGTACTTTTCTTGGTCCTTATTGGTTGGCCTGTCTTTGGCATGATGGCGGAGTCGTATGGCTTTGCCCTGCTATTCTGGTTATCCTCTATTGTGCATTAATATGATCATCTGATGTCTGTTTTTCAGTGTGCATTAAGAAATGGTAGAAACTTTTGGGTATTGTATCTGACTGGAACTGAATTTCCTCACAACAGCTTCTAGCCCGCTGCTGCTGTTTACCTGCAAAAAAAACCCACCACCGGTTGGATTTTCCAGCACCCTTATGTGATATCGGTAAGATCATACTTGGGGCTTTGCTGTTGCTGAGCTTCCTAAATTTTCTTCAAGTCCAACCCAGTCTGGTCGCCACTTTATTTACATGGTCTTGTTCTTGCGAGGGATTATTTTTATCAAGATTGATGAACTATATGACTGGATCCCAGCCCCCATTGTTCTTACTGCTGTTTCCTACTTCTGTAATTAACCTTTACTAAGTACTGTTAGGTCTTTAGCATAACACTAAATATTTAAGCTAATAAGGATACCACTAGATGACTGACCCTGTAATTAACCTTATTCAGTTTATGAACATATATGTACGCTACAGAGCATGAAATTGGGAAAATACAAATATAATTGGTGGTTGGTTCACCATTTAAAATTTTGATCCACCAATTGTGTCTCAGTGATTTCTACTTGAGCTAAGACCATGCCAATAATTTTGGAACGAGGGAGTACTTATTTGTTGTTGTGTATTTGATGGTTTGATAAAAATATCATGAAGGTTAAATCGAGCGTGGTTTTGATATAATTTTGTTACAAGATATTACATCGGCTTTCTGGTTTGGAAATACTTATAATCGTTTTCTTCTAACTGCATGTGAGCCCACACTTTTGTAGACTACTTAGGATAGAGATGACATGAATGTGTGCAACAAAGTTCTTTACTCAGGAATGGCTTGGTAGGTCTCTCGACTATTCGGTTTCATCCGTAGGATTAAAATTTCTTCAACTTGCTCTCCCACCTTCAATTTCTTTAAAATCGTTGTATTGGCAAGTAGAAACAGTAGCTTGTTTGAATTATGTAAAGTTCATCAATGTAACAGTTGCCTCTTAAAGGCTGCTTACAAAGTGCAAATTTGATATAATTTTGCTGATGACGCAAAATGATCGTACACTGAAACTGAAGCCTTTGGAAATTGAAACACAAACCTTACTTAAGAGCAGGCAGAGGCGCAGAGCCAACGGCATGCTCTTGGATCAATATTCTACAGGTTAAACAACATTCATATGTTCTATCATCTTTAGATTTACATTTTCTTTTTAACAGTCTAATTACTCCATGTAAAAACTGCATCCATTTTGGTATGTGATACTGCAAGTGTAAATTAAGAAAGTAGCCTTTACGGTCTAGCTTCAGCATCTGTAAATCATGGATATGTACATACTACATAAAAATGGAGCATCCTTACTCGTTTGCATTCTTCTGTTTTACAGGTGATGTCGTTGCCTGCTCTTCTAAACTGCCGCTTGTTTATCGTTTGCTGTTTTGCTTATCAAGGTTTGTGCTTTCTCTTTAAGCTATATTTTCTTTTGATTATTGTTTTTGTCTGTGGTTTTATCTTCTCTGTGGCAATGTATTTGGATCATGTTTCTCTGTGAAGCTTAGCATATTGATTGTCTGGCTTGATCTTTTTACTAGCAGGAGGGTAACTACTGGAAGCAGTTGGCAAGACAAGCATTCAATGGATCTCAAAGCGTTGATCCTGAAGGAAGGTAACTACTCAAAGGTATGCACATATTCATGTTGGAGCAGTTAAGTTTGCAAAGATCTGCTGTTGGAGGGCATGGTATGTGCTCTCAAGAAGTTCTTTATGATCCGGTGACATCTTTTGGCCTATTGAGGAACTGGACATGATTTATATAGCGAAGTTAAGTGTATGGATGACAACTTCCTCTCATACCTCTTTTGGCCTATTGAGGAACTGGACATGATTTATATAGCGAAGTTAAGTGTATGGATGACAACTTCCTCTCATACATGTTATCTGTATATTTTATATACATGGCTTTTGTGTTCTGTCATGTGCGTTCCTGCTGCAGACTTTTCTAGGAAATTCACCATGGGAATTTAAATAATGGTTCCCTGCCCATCAGTTTACTTTCTTGCATTTTATAGGCCACACTTTTCCTATTTTGTTAAAGAAGTGAACTCATTCCTAAACTTCCATCGTATATACATTAACACTGGGATACTGTTCCAACCCAGCAATACTCTGATCCTTCATCGTTTTCTGAAAACAAAACTATGAATTCTGTGTCAGTGTAGTATTATATCCCACTGATGATGCTTCTGTGTAACACGTTTATCTATTTGGTTGCATGCCTTGAAGGAGTAGTATATTGAGCACCCTGAGATAACCATCGAGAAGTTTGGTGGAATTTTAAATGATTTATTAAGTGACCTTTTATGATAGACCATTGTATGATAGCATGTTTTAGTACTACTTGAGCGAGTTAGAATGTACTCCCTCCATCCTACTCCCTCCGTTCCTAAATATAAGGTGTATTAGTTTTTCAAAAAGTCAACTGTTGTCTATATTTGACCAACTTTACAGCAAAATATATAAAGATTTATAATAATAAATATATAAAATGTAAAAATATAGTTCATGACGAATCTAGTGATAATGATTTGGTATTCTAGATATTGATATTTTTGTCTATAAACTTGGTCAAACTTAGAGAAGTTTGACTTTTTGGAAAAATAATACACCTTATATTGAGGAAAGGAGGAAGTATAATATAAGATCGTTTTTTACACTAGTGTAGTGTCAAAAACGTTCTTATATTATGGGACAGAGGAAGTATATATTTTCAACTAAGACAAATTTTTTCAAAAGGCAAAATAATTTCTGCATGATCACAGATCGTGATTATCTCCATGAAGAATGCTTTAGACAGTACAATAATGAAAATAAGCATTTTTGGCCTTTGAAACATATACTGTTGTTGGGACATCTGATTGGACCTTTCTATGTAGAAAATGAGAAGTGCTAAGTGTACAGAAACCTGCACTTCATATTTCTTACATGCGTGATTTATCATTTACGATCCTCTTTTATATTGCTTACTTGCATGATTTGTCTGATTGCCAGTAGAAATATTTATGTTAGCATCTCAGTTTGCTAACTTAATACCTTCCATCTTATACATCGATAATGCTTTGAAGACACCGACAAGAATAACTAAATTAAATTGTGCTTGAACATGTCAATTGCAATGACATGTTCTCACCTTTCAACGAAGCATCTCATTTTAAATCCTAATTTTGGATGTCTAGGTGGTTGGCTGTTGATTTAATTAGCGTTTTCGTAGTGAAAATATGAAAGACACATTTTCTAAACAACTTTAGGATATCTTCGAAAGAATGTGCTAGATTTTGGTCCTGTTATATTTTCTCAATTCCTATGTCATCTCTCACATGGCTTTGTGGTCTCCCCGGTTTTGTCTTTACATTATATCTATGTTGTACTACTGCTACCTCCCACGATACAGAAAGTATTTTTTATATCAGCTTTGCTCTCGTGTGTGCAAGGATTCCATTCAGGTATAAAAAACATCACCCCTCATGAAGTTACTTCTTTTCAGAGAGAGAATGATCATTGGTTTTTATATGGATTCAGTGCACATAAATAATTAGCTTGCATTTTAAGTTTGGTTTTATAATTAGCTTTCCAGTTTTGTACATGTTTTCCTCACTGATGATGGATTTCTTCTTCTAAGATGAATTAGTAACTTTAGCACCAAATATGAAGTTATTTGGACAAAGGAAAGCTTCCTTCCTCTTTGCTATTTTCTCTCTTTAGTGTTGCTTATTTTTAGAACACTCTTTAGTGTTGCTTTGATGTTCCTTTGTCACTGTTCGATATTCTGCCCTGTGTGGCCTCTGTCTTGGTTTACAGCTCCATATGGCTCTTATGTATACATATGTAGGTTTTGTTTGAATTGTACTCAAACCGTGCAGATGTTTCCATATTCTTGCCTTCATCTTTTTAACTCATGAGATTGTTAGATAGTTGAATATCATTGGCCTCTGTTGGCATTGTATTTTTGCAGTTTGAAATGAGTATTGGTCCATTGATATTAAACTTCACAATAGGTGGTGGCATCTCCAGGAAAAAGTAGTGGCAGATATGCTGGACATTTATTTTCTGCTGCAGGAATGACACTATTGCCCAAGTCCTCAACACATTTTTTAGTAACGGAGAGGATTACTCACCTTTGGTGCTGCAGGCGTTCAAGACCTAGCATAGCTGGGCCAACCAGCCCTTCGTGTTCAAGACCCGGCCCTGAAGATCCCTGATTTTTTGTTTGTTTTGCAATCAAAGCTTACATCGAATAATTTATTAGAATTATGCCCCATATTCAGAAATTGTGGCTATTTTGTATATTTATACAAGATACGGCTTTGTGGGCGTTGAAATAGTAGCGAGTGACCTCTCGGTCTTATTCTTTATACATTTGACTCGTATGCACAGCCAGCGTGTCTGTGATTTGGATGAATTTCTCTATCCTGTTTTATGTTGTGATGTCTTTGATTTTTGTCTCTCTTCCGGATTTACATAGAGATGCCTCGGTCAGTACTTCAGAATTTTGTGTTCTTTTCGATTGATGGCCTTTAAGTACTTTTTAGTTTTAGAACGATTCTGAAACGAGGTCACTCCTACTTATCTTGATCTTGACCTTCACGTCTGGTGGTAGGATGCTAGGTCAAGAATGCAGGGTGAGCAAAACAAAAAGGAAAACTCTGAACGCTTTTATCTCTGGTCAGTTGGAGCATAATGGAGGGCTTTGACAGTTTGCATATGGATTCAGCGGATCTCTGTGTTAGGACTCTACAACCAAATCAGTGTGTGTGCGTGCGTGCGTGCGTGTGCGTGGTGTGGTGTTCAGACATATATTTAGTTTTAGATGACTCTGTACTATCAAGTTAAAACGTTGTATATTCATCTTATTGTACACAACAATTCATCGTGTTTTCTATTAGAGAAGATTAAATTGTGGATTTTTTTTCCATTACGGATATGGCTTTAGTGTGCCTTTGCGCCATTTGGTGCAACGGGTTCACTAGTTGTTGACATCAAGCTGAGAGACAGATCAGTGGCGAACAAATATCACAGCGAGAAGTGTGAGAAGAGTGGTCATGTGGGCCATATGAGCAAATGTGTCATATTAGTCATAGTCATGATCCTGATGAAAGCCACGGGTCACAAGACGAGCTTGCTTACGCAAGAGAACCATCATAGTCTAAATCTTGTAGACCCACTTACAAGATACAAGTGATGGGATGAGCATATGGAGGAAGGGAAATGAGAACCCATGTGCCGGTGCGTCCAATAGCAGCAATCTCCTCTGCCATCGCATGTCGCCGTTCGGGATGAGCATGGTGTCACGTTATGTCGTATTGAGAAGAGCAATGCTAGAATACCCATAGCGATCAATATGTGGAAACGGGCGAGCGCAAAAGCCATAAGTAGGTTGAGTTAGAGGCGGTGCATTGCCAACAGAAGGAGATATAATAGTCGAGGGAGATGGCTCATCGAAAGATGACACATTAGAAGAATCCGCAAGATGCAGACGACTAGTGCAGTAAAGAAGAGGATTGGGGGGGAATCATCGGGGAAGTCTTAGGGAATGAACTAGGTGGGGAAGCCGCAGGTGACGATGACGTGGGGGTCTACGACAGTAGTACAAGAAGACACATTGGAATGGAAGAGGGTGCGTCCAATAGCAGCAATCTCCTCTGCCATCGCATATCGCTGTTCGGGATGAGCATGGTGTCACGTTATGTCGTATTGAGAAGAGCAATGCTAGAATACCCATAGCGATCAATATGCGGAAGCGGGCGAGCTCTAAAGCCATAAGTAGGTTGAGTTAGAGGCGGTGCATTGCCAACAGAAGGAGATATAATAGTCGAGGGAGATGGCTCATCGAAAGATGACACATTAGAAGAATCCGCAAGATGCAGATGACTAGTGCAGTAAAGAAGAGGATTGGGGGGAATCATCGGGGAAGTCTTAGGGAATGAACTAGGTGGGCAAGCTGCAGGTGACGATGACGTGGGGTCTACAACAGTTGTACAAGAAGACACATTGGAATGGAAGAGGGCAATACGTGAGTGATAGGACGCATCAACATCATTATGGTTGGTGAGTTCATGCTTTTCAGGGCGTGCGCAATATTGATAGCATTACTACTGTCTGACAAGGGAGGAGTAGGTCTAGTGACAAAAACATCAAAATCCTCAAACAACCATCGTAACCAAGTCACCTCTGTTGTCAACAAAGGTATAGCTCACAACTCAGCCTTTGCACTCAAATTGAAAAGCACAGTCTGTTTCTTTGTCTTTCGGGCAATGAGAAAACCATCAAAAAAACACTACTAGGGAAAACCCTAGTAGTAGCGCTTGTTTTGTAGCTAGCAGTAGCGCTTGTACAAGCGCTACCACTAAGGCGCTACAGCTAACTTTTAGCAGTAGCGCTGGAATGCCAGCGCTACTGTTATACCTAGTTAGCAGTAGCACTTTCTTTGGAAAAACGCTACAGATAAGAGCAAGTAGCAGTAGCGTTTCTTTAGAAAAGCGCTGTTGCTAACTTTTCCTGTATTTTTAAAAATACAACTTATTTTCGTTGTGGTTTTATATACAGTACTTTCATCATATGATTTTATGACCATGATTAGTTATTTTATATAAAAGTGGGTGAAATGAACGTGGAGTAGATTCAAGTGGAGGCAACATGTGGTGCATGTCGAAAGTACTACTAATCCAAACTAGATCACGTTTGGATTAGTAGTACTTTCGATGTGCACCACATGTTGCCTTCACTTGAATCTAATCCATGTTCATTTCACCTACTGATATATATATAATAACTCATCATGCTCATATAACAACTTAGCATCATGCATCATCGATCATAATAATAAATAACTCACCATTGGTATCATAATAACAAGTCCTACTCATCCTCATCGATCATACAACTTCTACTCGATACCACATCATCATCATAGTCATCTAACCAATCCTACTTAGTTGTTCTTAGCACATGATCATGAGTATTAGCTAGGACCTACTACCTTCTCTTAGGTAAAATAGCATAAAACAAGATAGCCCCTGACTCTCCATTATGGAGAATGGAGATTATCCTGTCTCCAATTCTTGCCTTTCGCACAATGTTGCTTCCAAGAACCTCCTTATGACTGTCCACATATTTTTTTTCCATTCTTTGATTACCATGTGTTCACCGGTTTTAGAAATCCGATATGGACATATGAGATTCGTAGGATGACCTGGCTGTATGTTCAAAACATCAAGGCGACCATTCTGAAACATCAGATGAGGCACACAATCCTTCGGGATTTTCTGTTGAAAAACATAGTAATAACTTCGTAGTTAGCAATGTAGTTCAGTTTTAGAAGTATGCAAAAGATGCACGGGTGTCGTAATAATAAAAAATATTACCATGGCATCTCCATGGATTTTACCGTGGTTCAACACGTGCACTGGTGGCACGTATTGACCATAATGTGGAGGAGTTTGATAATAGATTTTGTAATTCTCAAGTTTAGTACAAAATGCGATCAGATGATTTTTCTCTTGATAAGTTAATTCGGAGCCATCAGTGTAGTAGGTTCTGTCTACCATCTTCCGCACATTGTTTGAAGAATGAAACTAAGTTGTCAATGGAAATAAGCTGTCAACTATTTTGAAATAAACAATATAAATTAGTTAATAACTATGTTTGAGAAACTCACATAGCGGTAGAATTGGAAGCGTATCAATAAGGACCCAAATATCCATATTGTCTTGCTCGATGTCAGGATCACCAAGATCCATGGTGACAAGCATACCCTCATAAAAACCATACACCTTGCAAAGTGCTTCCCAATTTGTGCAACCAAAATGGGTTACGCTCTCAGAATTGTACATATTTACTTCAAAATCCATACCATCCTGGGTCCTTAGGTGAATTTTTTTTGTCTCAAAACTTTCATGGTCTTCAAAAACCATCCTCTCCAAGACATAGCGTCTTGCATGACATGAGATAAGCTAGTCGAATTGTAAAAGATGAGAATTACATGTTGAAATAGTTGAAGTCATGCTTAATTCAAAAAAAACACTTTGTCGTCGTTGCATACCATTTCAACATCGAAGATCTCCTGGAGCTTAATGCTGAAGCGTCGACCTTTGTCCAGGTGAGGCCTGTCGCACAGACCCCAGTCATCGTTGCACCAGTCGCACTCCCCCGGGAGACTTTTGTCGTCCGAGTATGACATTTCCTAGGTTCATAATTCAAAGATTAAACTTGTACAATTCAATATATGTATTACAAAAACTAAATTAGATCATTATTATTCATCATGGGTTGACTATCGGTCTGCCGAGTCTTTTTCTTGAAAACTCTCAGCTCGCGTGGTGTATACATTCGACCGTTGGTGATGATCGCTCCTCCTTTCGTCCCCGAGTGCATTACACCAAAATGTCTAGCACACGGGAACGAAGGAGAAGCGACCCCCACGACAACAGTCGGGATTTTTTGTCCTCTCATATGTGGTGGAGACTCTCACTCACTGATTCCTTCCTGACATTTGCGACCGTTGGTGATGGTCATTACTCCTCCTTCCCCTAGTGCATAACAAAGGTCTAGCACCCGGAGAAGGAGAAACGAACCCCACGACAACAGTCGGGATTCTTCGTCCTCTCTCATATATGGTGGATACACCCCCTCACTGATTTTTCGACCGTCGGTGATGGAGCCTCGACAGACTTAAAGTCAACCCGAAATGCCGTTTAATTGTTTTTCTAGAAAATCTAGGCCACTCGACATTTCCTACATATTCTAGCACTAGTCATGCTAGAATTCACGGATAAAATCCGGCATGACCTTTGCTAAAAAAAGGACATATCAAGCGCCTGAAATTTGCCGGAACAGAAATTAATTAACACTCCGGCAAAACATAGGCTACTCGGAGGTGTAACCTGCAAACATGGCCGGCCACTTGGGCAAGCACATATCCTATTTGAGCAATACAAGATATACATATTCATGTCTACATCATATGAGCATTCAAAGTAGGAGTAGTTTTCCAATTTGATCATTCAATAAGCAAAACCAAATCGTAAAATAAATTATTCAAATTAGCATGCATTCAATAAGCAAAACTAAATCATCTCTTTCGTCCATACATCGTCGAATATTATCACTAATACATATTGAATAGTATCATACATATAACATCACTAATATAGCTAAAACCCTGGCGAACGACGGGTATCGGCGCGGGCAATGGACACCCAAAGAGAAGGAACCATCACATGATCATAGCTCCAGTGAGATCCTTGAAGAACCTGCCAGGTATTGGAGAACCTGCCCTCCAACGCAACCATGTAGCGACGGATGTGCTCGCCCTCCTCGCTGACACGGTGATGTACCACCTCCGCAGGGTCCTCAAGCCTCCACACCATCACTGGCCCACGCGACCGCCACCAAAGAAGGTTCGGATCAACGATGGGCTGGCTCCTCACCAAGCTGCGCCCTCCTGGAAGGTAGCACCTCCCAGTACCAGCCCAGCGGAGCCCAGTCCCGGACATGGCCCCTCTGATCAAGCAGGTGTCCTCCGCCGAGTCGACGGCGAGGATGCGGGATAGGCATCGTCGACGTCGATGCGGGAATAAATGCTTTAACTTAAAAAAACAACAAATTCTATTAACTACACCTAGTTAAATACAGCTAGAACACCTAAATTATATTAACTACACCTAGTTAAAAACCTACATTTTGAACATGATTCGATCATAACTAGGGTGCATACTACATTATTCTAAGATTAAACACCTAAAATACTTAAATTAAATTAACAACATGGGGTGGCTGGTCCCACCTCGAGGTCGGAGGGGGTCGGTAACGGGGACGACGATAGGGATGATGCAGGGGCTCCTTTATTTCTGCAAAAACAAAATATAAACAAAAACATTATTATCGTCATCTTAGGATTTAGTGAAACTCCATAAGCTATCAAGTAAATATCCAATTTGATTCCAAATAAAATTTTCAATTGTCTGTAATTTGTTTCCTAAACCCTAAGAACATTATTATCCTCATTTTTTACCTACTATCTACTTCTTGAACCATAGAAAAATGCCCTAATTTCACATAACTTAGAAAAATTCCTATTCTATTCAAAAGACCTACATTTACTTATTTTTTCAATTCTATTCAGAAAATGTACATTTAATAAAATAATCTCACATAGCATAATATATTTCTCTACCTAACAATTTCTATTACTAAATTCTTTTACTAAAAAAATTATACCTAAATTTTTATACAAAGAGAGGAGGGCAATGGGAGGAGGAGGAGGAGGGAGGAGTGAGGGATTCAGGCGGCTGGGGAAGGGCGGAGAGAGGAGGGAGCAGGGAGCAGGGCGGCAATCGGACGAGGGAGAGGAGGGAGGAGCGAGGGTTGCCGGCGCGAGGGAGGAGAGAGGAGGGACGTGGGAGGAAGAGGAGGGCGGCGAGAGGAGGAGGAGGGAGGGAGGGAGGCAGATACCTTGGGGGCGTTGGCAGCGATGGCAGGCGACGTGCGGCAAGTGAGAGTGTGTGAGGGAGAGGTGAGGGACATGCGCGGGCTGTGGATAAGGTAAGCGTAGTAGTAGCGCTGTTTAGCAATAACCGCCACTACGATTTAGCAGTAGCGCTCGTCAGAGGAGAACGCTATTGCTATGTACAATAGCAGTAGCGCTTTTTAATTATGAGCGCTACTAGTATACCTACACTGCCATGCAACCGTTGGCAACTATAGTAGTAGCATTTTTTTATAACAGAAGCGCTACTGCTACATGAATAGTAGCAACGCTCTTCAGACACAAGCGCTACTGTTCTTTAGTAGCAACGCTTTCTTATAAAAAGCGCTACTACTGAGCTCCTGTGTATAAGAATTTCCCTAGTAGTGAAACACAGTAAGTACAAAGGGACGGGCGAACTTGTGCATAGGAATAAGAGAGAGTTGGTGAGAGGTAGTTCTACAAAGATATTGTAGAACCGGGGGGTGACTCAAAGTGGATTAAAGTGGGAGCAGAGACAAACTGACTTAGAATGAGAACATGATATGAAATGTCTGGACGAGTGAAATCTAAATACAAGACTCCCAACAAGATGATGGTAGCGCGTCAGATCAAACAAAGGCTCATTGTAAGAAGCACAAAGGTGGACGTTGAGCTCCATGGCAGTGTCAATAGTGACTATCACTAAGAGCAGCACGAGTAAGAAGATACTGAATGAATTCTCTTAGGAAATAAAGAAGCCATCAGAGGTAGAATAAACCTCAATTCTAAGGAAGTAACAAAGAGGACCAATATTAGACATAAAAACTATTCACTAAGACGAACCTTCAAAAAAGGCAATGCACTCAGAGTTGTTGGCAGTGATGATCATGTCATCAACATATAGAAGCAAAGTTTGACCCTGATCTGAAAGATGCTATAAAGTGCAGATCATAAGCATTTGGAAAAACTAGTTGCAGTCATCACTGAGACAAACACTCAAACCAGACACGAGAGGCTAAAGGCATAGAGAGAGCGACAAAGACGACAGATCGTGCCATTAGGAAAAAATATCTAGATGGTGGCTACATGTATACCTTCTCATGCAACTCACCATTAAGAAAGACATTCTTGACATCAAGCTGAGAGACAGACTAGTGGCAAACAAATATCACCAGAGAAGTGCGCGAAGAGTGGTCATGTGAGCCATATGAGCAAATGTCTCATCGTAGTCATAGCCATCTTCATGTTGAAAGCCACGGGTCACAAGACAAGCTTTCTAACGCAAGAGAACCATTAGAGTCTAAATCTTCCAGACCTACTTACAATATACAAGTGATGGGATGAGCATGGGAGGAAGGAAAATGAGATCCCACGTGTTGGTCCGTTCAATAGCAACAATCTCCTCTGCCATCACATGTCGATGTTCGGGATGAACATGGCGTCACGATAAGTCGTATTGAGAAGAGAAACGCTAGAATACCCATAGTGATCAATAAGCGGAAGTGGGTGAGCGTAGAAGCCATAAGTAGGTTGAGCTGGAGGCAGCGCGTTGTAAATAGAAGGAGACATAGTAATCGAGGGAGATAGCTCATCGAAAGATGACGCATCAGAAGAATTCACAAGATGTGGGCAACTAGTTTAGTAAAGAAGAGGATGAGGATGAATCACATGGGATGCCTTAGGGGACGAACGAGGTTGGGAAGCTGCAGGTGACGATGACGTGGGGTCTACAATAGTCGTACAGAAAGACATATTGGAATGGATGGACAAGGGCAATACATGGGTGATTGGTGTATCAGCAAAAGCCAGGAAAGAAATATCCTCAATGAGAGAGGCCAAAGGAGAGAATTGACATGGATAGAAAGGAGGCTCATCAAAAGTCACACCCCGAGGAATGCTTATCTACCGATTGATACGATCCCAACACTAATAGCCCCTGTGCTCATCAGCATAACCTAAGAAGACACATTCAATATACTAAGCAGCTAGTTTGAGGGGCAAGAAGAATGTATTAAACGCAACAAAACAAACGAGGCGTTGTGTAGCCATGAGAACGACCAAAAAGACACTGACAGGAATATCACCCTGTAAAGCAAGGAAGGCTGACTGTTGATCAGGTAGGTAGATGTAGAAACAAGCTCAACCCAAAAGTGACCTAAGAAGACACATTCAATATACTAAGCAGTCAGTTTGAGGGGCAAGAAGAACGTATTAAACGCAACAAAACAAACGGAGCGCTGAGTAGCCATGAGAACGACCAAAAAGACACTCTAGAGGAATATCACCCTGCAAAGCAAGGAAGGATGACTGTTGATCAGGTAGGTGGATGCAAACACAACCTCAACCCAAAAGTGAGGTGGAAGAGATGCGTTGATCTTCAATGCACAAGTTGCCTCAAGAAGGTGACGATTCTTAGCAAACAATTCTGAGCATCAGGACCACGACAAGAGAGCTGACAAAGTGTGCCCTGCTCAGCAAGGAATCTGCGCAATAAATGATTGATAAACTCGCAAGCAAAATCTGCATGGAAGACACAAATAGGAGTGGAAAACCGGGTATGAAGCATGGCGGCAAACTTCTTACTGACAGATAAGACCTCACTAGAAGAAAAGCATAAGATATATCGATGTGTGTCGAGAGAAATCATCTATAAAGATAATATAGTAGTGATGTCCTCCTTTTGAGGCAAAGGGAACTGGACCCCAAACATCAAAGTGAACAAGATCAAAAGGACGATGAGACACAATCTCAATATGAGGATAATGTAACTTAACCTGTTTGCTAAGCCAACAAACTGACAGCCCATATACACACCACCGGAGACAGATCCAAGAAGACCACGTTGAAATAAGGATCAGAGACTAAGCCACACAAGTGACCAAGATGATGATTCCAAAAGAGCCGGTAAACAAAGTAACCGAGGCAGAGAGACTGGCGGCGGTGGCAGCAAAGGGAAGGTTAAGCCAAATAAGCACCCAAAGGACATGGGAATTACAAAATTGAGGGCCAACACCAAGGAGAGCATCCTTGTAAGGATTCTAATTAGAACATGACCATGAGAATCTGGAGGTCAAATGGCTGACAAACTGGAAGAATCGTAAGTTATATGAAAACACATCCAGTACCAAGGATCCAGGGAGATGTACCTGGTTGTGTTAAAAGTGGTCAATCGGTACAAGAAAAATTAGTAGCAAAACCTATCGATATTGAACCAAAAGAAGCCGCTAGTAGATACTAAAGTTGCCTAACCTTTGATGTAGTCAGAGTCTCAACTGAAGAGGTCGACAAAGAAGTACTTGGCAACGAAACTAGAAGTAGGAAGTAGGTGTTTTGTTAAAGATCGAAAACTCAAATGTATTTCTCGTTCTTCTTGTTTGGCTTCATTTGGTTTTTGATCTCTTTCTTTTGAGCTCTTTATGGTTCTTTTCCTTCTTATTATTTATTTTGTTTATTTGTTTGCTTTTACAAGAAACCACAAAAAAATTCTTTCTCCCTTTTTTCTTTTGAAGTTCTTTGGGAAAACAACAAAAATATTTCTTTGTTCTTTTTGCTTTTTCTTTGGAAGTTTATCTGATTGCCTCTTTATTGAAACTTTGGGAATCTTGTATCTTTGCTTGTCTCTTTGCGTTATTGTTTTCCTTCTTTGTTCTTGTAGAGTACGAGGGGTGATGTCTACTATGCAAATTTATTCTTGTAGACTCGTGTTGGGCCTCCAAGCATAGAGTTTTGTAGGACAGTAGCAAGTTTCCCTCAAGTGTATGACCTAAGTTTTATTAATCCGTGGGAGGCTGTGACGCCCTCGATTCAATCGTACACTAATCATACACGCAAATGTGTACGATCAAGATCAAGGACTCACGGGAAGATATCACAACACAACTCTAGACACAAATTAAAATAATACAAGCTTTATATTACAAGCCAGGGGCCTCGAGGGCTCGAATACATCAGCTTGAATACAAACGAGTCAGCGGAAGCAACAATATCTGAGTACAGACATAAGTTAAACAAGTTTGCCTTAAGAAGGCTAGCACAACAACAGCAACGATCGAAAAGGCAAGGCCTCCTGCCTGGGAGCCTCCTAACTACTCCTGGTCGTCGGCTGTCTCCATGTAGTAGTAGGCATCGACGGTGGCATCTGGCTCCTGGACTCCGACATCTGGTTGCATCAACCGGAAAGAAGAAGAAAGGGGGAAAAGGGGGAGCAAAGCAACCGTGAGTACTCATCCAAAGTACTCGCAAGCAAGGATCTACACTACATATGCAACATTATCAAAGAGGGGCTGTATATGTGGACTGGGCTGCGGAAATGCCAGAATAGAGAGAAGGTCTAGTCCTATCAAAGACTAGCATCTTCTGGAAACCACCATCTTGCAGCAAACAGGAGGGAGTAGAGTAGCATAAAGTAAAGTAGTAGTAGTGTTATCAACCTCGGCCAGAGATCCTTTCTCGACTCCCTGCGAGAAAGCAATCCCAGAGCCATACTATCCAGTTATCATCACAATCCAGTTCTCATCACAAGTATCCAGTTCTAGTTGTATCGATCGGGATACAACTCCAAGTGTCCGTTACCGTAGGACAGGCTATCGATAGATGTTTTCTTCCCTGCAGGGGTGCACCAACTTACCCACCACGCTCGATTAACTCCGGCCGGACACACTTTCCTGGGTCATGCCCGGCCTCGGCCAAACAATACGCTGCAACCCGACCTAGGCTTAATAGAGAGGTCAAGCACGCCAGACTAAACCTATGCCCCAGGGGTCATGGGCCATCACCCCGGGAACTCCTGCACGTTGCGTGGGCGGCCGGTGAGCAGACCTAGCTACCTCCCTAAAAAGGCAGGAGCTTACCAGTCCAACCCGGCGCGCGCCGCTCCGTTGCTGACGTCTATTAAGCTTCGGCTGATGTACACGACGCAGAACGCCCATACTATGCCCACGTGATGGTTAGTGCTATCAGGCCAGAGGGCCTCGGATCAAATATCCAAATCGTAGTGGATTAGGAACGCGGTAACAAGCAGAGACTCACGGATGATGTGACCACATTGCCCCGTCTCGAGGAGTTGCGGCAAGGGGCTAGGAATACCCGGCCACGCCTCGTAATTATCTCGTGGGCACCTTCCAGGTCAACCCGACTCCACATCACTCGCGGGTACCCCTCAGGGTCGACCCGCCTTTCCAAGTAACAGCTGTAAAGTCCAAGTATCCGTGTGTCCAAAACATTAAGGGGAAAACCCGAGGAATCACCCCCGGTGAATTCCACTCGATGTAATCATCAAGGTGAACGTAAGAGGAATCACCCCCGAGGTTCACACTTGAGGGGTAGCACGACAGAGTCGTATCGGAAGTGGTTAGAGAGGAAATCACCCTCGATGACCACGACCGAATAACTACACTACAGGGTTAACATCAGAAGTGTTGTAGAGGTGTCACCCTCGGCACTCGATAGTAACCTAGTAGTGTCGAGCAACTAAGGGGAAAGTGATGTGCGGTGCCGGGGTCTGGTCTTCGATCCCGTTGATCGGGTCTTCTATGATGAAGCAGGGGCAACAAGGACAAGGTGGGGGTCACTGATGGATCACTAACCAACCTATACTAAGCAGTTTAGGATAAGCAGGTAGGTAACAATAGCAGGTTACAATAAACAGGCTATGCAGCAGAATAGGAGCAAACAATAATAGTAACAAAATCTAATGCAAGCATGAGAGAATGGAATGGGCGATATCGAGATGATCAAAGGGGGGACTTGCCTGGTTGCTCTGGCAAGGAGGGGTCGTCGTCGACGTAGTCGATCACAGGGGCAGCATCGGTCTCGGGGTCTACCGGAGAGAAGAGTGGGAAGAAACAGTAAATATCAAGCAAACAAGTGCATAACAGGACCATAGGCAGAGCTAGACGTGTTCTACCGCGGTGCTACACGATACCGGCGAGGAGGGAAGTCAACCGGGAATGTTTTCCCGGTTCCGGACCTGTGTCAGACAGATGACCGGAGGGGGAAAGTTCCATGTTCAGCATGCTAGGGGCATGTGACAGATGAACGAACCGCGTATTCAGATTCGTTGGATTTTTCTGAGCAACTTTCATATAGAAAACATTTTCATCCGAGCTACGGTTTAATTTCTATTAATTTACAAAGATTAAACCATTTTCTGGATTTATTTATATTAACAGAAAATGAAATATGACATCAGCAGAGTGTCAGCATGACATCAGCAGGTCATCAGACTGGCTGACTGGTCAAACTGACTAGTGGGTCCCACCTGTCATAGACAGTGGACTAACAGAACTTTAAACTAACTAAAAAGAGGTTAATTAATAGCTGGGCCCCACATGGCAGTGGCAGATTAGATTACTAATTACTTTTAACTATAAAAAACATTTTAATTAGCTTAATTAAGCGGTGGGGCCCGCAAGTTAGTGGCTGGGGCTGCCTAGTCAGCAGTTGACTGGGTCAACGCGGTCAACTGGGGCCCGTGGGGCCCGCTGGCTGTGACCCAGGGGTGGCCCCAGGTGTGCCACTTCGGCGGTGGCCGGCGGCTCAATGCCGGCGACGCTAAACGCGGCGGCACGGCTCGGATCTCGCCGGAAAACTGCCTCAGGCGAACATTTGGCGCGCGGCCTAGCGCGTTCGAACGAGGGAAACGATCCGCATCGATCTACTGCACACACGCGGTCTGAAGCGGACGGAGTCGATGGCGGCGTCGACCGTGGCGGCACCGGAATTCGGCCGAGGTGCGGTACGCGGCCAGAGGGCACGAGGATGCGAGCTAGAGGCTCGGGCGGCACTAGGGAGGCGCCCTGAGCACGTTGCCGTGCTTGCCCGGCCTTGGCAACGACTACAGCGACGGCGACTAGCTGCACGGCGGAACTGAGCTCGGCCATGGCGGGCGCTGTGGCGACGGGATCACCAGAGGCCAGGGGAGTGAGGGGAGAGGATGAGGGGCTCACCGCGCGGCGCAAGAAAGGCCCTCGACAGGTTAGGAGCGCAGGGGAAGGCCGAATCGACGACAGCGGCGTCCGACGACCCGGGGAGGAAGAAGACGGGGATCCGGTGTTGCGGGGCTTGCCAGCTCGCGTTCGTGGCCGTAGTCGACGTAGCGGAGCGCAGCGGAGCGGCTGGTTACGGCGGAGGAGCACTAGGGGGGCGGTCGCCGCGGTGATGCGAGGTGGGACGACGGCGATGGTGCTCGGGTGAGGCGGGCGAGCGAGACAGAGAGGGAGAGGAGGAGCAGGCGGAGTGGGAGAGGCGAGTGGGTGGTGTAAGTGGAGGCGGGGATCGAGGAGGTGAGGAGGCGCAAGCCTTATCCCCTCGCTCGGGCGACGCCGGCGAGGCGGGTCCGGCGGGGACGGGCGCGCTCTGCCTCGCCCGGTCAGAGGAACAGGAGGAGGGGGGAGAGCGACAGGAAAGGGGGAGTGGGCCGGCTGGGGTGGGCCGACGGCCAGCTGGGCCTGTCTCTGCGGCCTTAGGCCCAGGGGCAGGGGGGTTTTCCTTTCCTTTTTTTAAACTGCTTTTGCATTTTCTTTTCTTTTTCTTTTAGCCAATAAAGACTTTGCAAAAAATTATGCCATTGGCCAAAATAATTTCAAAGAAGTATATTGCACTGCCACGAAAATACTGTGAGACTTTAGAAAAAGAATGCCAATTTTATAAATTAAAAAGGCATTTAATTTATTGCTTAGGCCATTGTTTTAAGTAGCTTAGGCCACTTAAACCTTTTGCAAAAATGTTGGTTCACCACCAATATTAGTTGTGGATTATTTGGCACATGATGAACATTTTTGTGTTCATGTCTGAGCATTTTGAATTTCACACAGAATTTGAATTTGAATTCAACCGGAACTTGAAAGAACATGAGATAACAATGATCAGGCACATGTTTAGCAAAAAGATTAACTTAACCCCAGGGGTTACTGTTGCATCATTTCACCGGGGTGTTACAACTCTCCTCCTCTAAAAGAAATTCTCGTCCCGAGAATTAAGAGGTAGAAGGGAACAGGTCAGGGTATTCAGCCCGGAGGTTATCTTCGCGTTCCCAAGTGGCTTCATCTTTAGAATGATTTGACCATTGCACCTTGAGGAACTTGGTAACCTTCTGGCGCGTTCGATGTTCAGCTTCTTCAAGAATGCAGATCGGATGCTCCTTGTATGTGAGATCATCTTGAATTTCAATCAATTCCGGATCCACTTCACGTTCTGGATCCTTGAAGCATCGACGAAGTTGCGACACATGGAAGACGTCATGGACGTGAGAGAACTGAGGTGGCAACTCCAGTTGATAAGCCACCAGTCCACGACGGGCCAAAATGCGGAAGGGACCAATATAGCGCGGAGCTAGCTTGCCCTTGACTCCGAACCGATGAGTGCCTCTCAAAGGAGTGACACGCAGATAAGCTTGTTCACCGGGTTGATAAGTTGAACCCCAGTGTTTCCGGTCATAGTTGCTCTTCTAACGGGACTGGGCCGCCTTGAGATTATCCCGGACAATGCGAACCTGCTCTTCAGCTTGTTGAATAATGTCTGGACCAATGAGCGTCCGTTCCCCAGTTTCTGACCAATTCAGAGGGGTTCGACACTTACGTCCATATAGCACTTCGAAGGGTGCCATCTTCAAGCTGGCTTGATAGCTGTTGTTATAAGAGAACTCCGCATAAGGGAGAGATTCTTCCCACTTCTTGCCGAAAGAAATAACACAAGCCCGAAGCATGTCTTCAAGAATTTGATTGACTCGCTCGACTTGGCCTTGGGATTGGGGATGATAAGCAGTGCTCCAGGTAATATGAGTTCCCATTGCCTCTTGGAAACTATCCCAGAACTTAGAAGTGAAAATACTGTCGCGGTCTGAACTGATCTCCTTTGGAATGCCGTGGAGTGACACAATTCTGGAGATATACAAGTTTGCTAATTGACTAGCAGTGATAGTCTCCTTGACTGGCAGAAAGTGAGCAACCTTCGAGAATCGGTCGATGACGACAAAGATAGCATTGTTACCTTTCTGAGACTTGGGAAGGCTAGTGACGAAGTCCATTTGGATCTTATCCCACTTCCATTCAGGAATCGGAAGCGGTTGTAGAAGTCCAGCCGGTTTCTGATGTTCTGCTTTGACGCAACGACAAATGTCACATTCTTCAATATATCGAGCAATGTCTTGCTTCATATTAGACCACCAGTACTTCTGACGGATGTCTAGATACATCTTGGTACTTCCCGGATGAATAGAGAGAGGGGTGTCATGCGCTTCTTTCATCACCTTCTCTGTCATAAGCTCGAACCGGGGTACTACAATACGATCTCTGAAGTATAAGGTTCCATCTTCACCAAGTGAGAAATCTCTCGATTTCTCTAAGGCAAGATCCCTTTTCATCAAATCAACGTGAGCATATTTGGCTTGAGCAGACTTAATTGCTTTCAGCAGAGTTGGTTCCAGGACAAGGTTATTCAGAGAACCCTGTGGAACTAGTTGGAGGTTCAGCTTGCATAGCTCTTCATAAAGGCGGGGTTGAGCTTTGAAAACCATGTGATTGTTGCAATAAGACTTACGGCTCAGGGCATCGGCCATTACATTAGCCTTACCAGGGGTATAGGATATACCGCAGTTGTACTCAGCAATAGCTTCCATCCATTGCTGCTGACGGAGGTTCAGATCTGGCTGGGTAAACAGGTACTTCTGACTCTGATGATCGGTGAAGATCTCGCAATGATTACTGAGAAGGTACTGTCGCCATAGCTTCAGTGCAAAGATAACCGCAGCAAGCTCGAGGTCGTGAACTGGGTAGTTCTCTTCGTGAGGACGCACTTGACGAGAGGCATAAGCAATCGCCCTGCGCTCTTGCATTAGGACACAGCCTAATCCTTGTCGTGAAGCATCGCAATAGATGACAAAGTCCTTGCGAGAATCAGGGGGAGCAAGCACTGGGGCAGACGTCAGCTTGTCCTTGAGTGCCTGGAAGCTTTCCTGACATTTATCTGTCCAATCAAACTTAACGCCTTTGTGTAGCAGATTGGTTAGTGGCTTGGCGATCTTGGAGAAGTTCTCGACAAAGCGGCGACAATAGCTGGCTAGTCCGAGAAAGCTTCTGACTTGCTTGACAGTCTTCGGAGGGGTCCAGTCAAGAATAGCCTGAACGCACTCGGGGTTGATGGCAATACCATCCTTGGAGATGACATGACCAAGGTAGGTGACTTCGGGTAACCAGAATTCGCACTTGGAATACTTGGCATAAAGTTGATGCTCTCGAAGCTTCTCTAGAACAAGTCGAAGATGTTCAGCGTGTTCTTCTTTGTTCTTCGAATATACCAGGATATCATCCAGATAGACTACGACGAACTTGTCGAGGTAATCCATGAATATGTAGTTCATCAGACGAGAGAATGTGGCTGGAGCATTGGTCAAGCCAAAAGACATGACGGTGTACTCGTAAGAACCATAACGAGTGACGAATGCGGTCTTTGGTATATCTTCTTCACGAACACGGATCTGGTGGTAACCCAACCTCAAGTCGAGTTTAGAGAATATCGATGAACCAGCCAGTTGATCATACAGATCATTGATCCGAGGAAGGGGATATTTGTTCTGAATTGTAGCTTGGTTGATAGGACGATAGTCTTGGACCAAACGGTTTGTTCCGTCCTTCTTCTTGACGAAGAGAGAAGGTGCTCCCCAAGCAGAGGAACTTGGATGAATGAAACCCTTGCGAAGAGATTTGTCGATTTCCTCCTTTAAGTTCAAGGAGCTCATGAGGCGGCATCTTGTAGGGTCGTTTGGCGATAGGAACGGTGCCTGGTTTCAAGTCAATGACGAACTCGACAGCCCGGGCAGGGGGTATTCCTGGAAGTTCTTCTGGAAATACGTCTTGGAAGTCACGAACGACTGGAATCTTTTCAATTCCCTCAAGAGGTGCTGCGTTCAACGCATTCAAATCATAATGTCGTGCTTCAGCGTTTTGAACAAGCTGAGCATGGTAGGTTACAATCTCATCGGAAGGATGTAGGAGGTGAACGACCTTGGTGGCGCAAACGATAGAGGCAGTATGCGCTTTCAACCATTCCATTCCCAGAATGAGGTCAATGTTGGAAGACTCCAGAATAATGGGAGAAACAAGAAATTCCAACCCTTCAATTTCAACGGGGACGTCGCGACCAATCATGGTAGTTCGACACTGACCCGCAGGGGTGCGTACCACTATCGGAGTGTTCATGGACTCGCATCGAATGTCATGTGCGTAAGCAAAATTTTCTAACATGAATGAATGTGATGCTCCTGAATCGAATAAAACAGAAGCCGGTACTGAATTAACAAGAAGAGTACCCATCACAGTGGCAGGCTGGTCTTGAGCTTCATTCAGATCAACATGATTAGCCTGACCATGACCATAAGGTCCGACATTATTGTTATGAGGCTGATTGTTATGGCCAGTTGAAGGTAGAGCCAGCTGGCTCTTTTTCTGAGTGCACTCTTTAGCAAGGTGGCCGAGGCGGCCACATCTGAAGCACAGACCATCATTGGGATCGGGAGCAGGAGCTTGGGATGGTACATCTTGAAGAGGCTGCCTCTCCGGTGGAGGGGGCAGACGAGGTGCAACATAGGACTGTCTTGGTGCATGTGCAGTTGGACGATACATGCTGTGGGGAATCCATATCTGACGCTTCTGCGCTGACGGGCCCGAAGATGGGCCAGCGTCATGGCTACGCCTGAGGGATCCCTGGTGTTCCTGAAGATCAGTCTCAACCTGAATAGCCTTGTTCACCAAGGTGGCGAAGTCGACAAAGTCATGAACGAGCAGTGCTAGCTTGATATCAGGGTGAAGTCCGTCACGGAACTTTTCTTGCCTACGAGCTTCAGTAGCAATGTCTTCTTCAGCATAACGGGACAATTCCAAGAATTCCCGCTGATAAGCATCTACAGACTTGTTGCCTTGGGTGAGGTTACGGAACTCGCGCTTCTTCCTGTCCATGATTCCCTGAGGAATGAAGCGGGCACGGAACGCGGCTTGGAAATCCGGCCAAGTGATGACCATTCCAGCAGGTAGGGTATGCCTGTGGCTGTCCCACCATTGAGCAGCGGGACCCTTGAGGAAGAAGGATGCGAAGGTGACATAGATGGCAGGGGCAACACTAGCAGACTCCATTTCATACGTGATGTCTCGGAGCCAGTCATCAGCATCAAGGGGCTGAGTTGACTCCGGTAGATTGTCGGATTGAGGCCCATGAAGTCCTGCAGAGTAACTGGGGCTGGCTGCTGGTTCATATTCGGGCGAGGAAACTGAGTCATCATTCCTTCCATGAACTGGCGGTTCAGCTCAAACTGTTGCATCATTCCAGCAAAGAATTCGGGCGGTGGTGGATCGTTTCCACCACGGCCACAACCAGCAGGTCTAACCATCCCGCTAACATGTAACAGGGGGTAGTTCAGCATTGAGCATTTGCAAAGACAAGGATCATTCATGATGAAACAAGCATAATGAAAGAGGTACGATGGATACCACTTAGTAGTCAGCACGACATGGTGTGCACTACTCAAAAAATGCTATTCTAAGGAATAACTATGGCTTTATCCAACTTCGGGGTGAATGTGGTTACGGGATCCTAATGTTAGTAAATTCGTTTAACCCGAATGGAAGAGAGATCAGAGTCCCAGAGTATAGACGAGGAATAAAAGATCCTAATACCACCCAATTGGCGACGTGGGCCCGTAAGCCACACAACCAAGTTAGTAAAACGGTTTTCGGTTTCTAGACTCAACATCGGACAAGGAGTTGGAAAGGGGGCTACCTACAGGCAGTCGGCTCTGATACCAACTTGTGACGCCCTCGATTCAATCGTACACTAATCATACACGCAAATGTGTACGATCAAGATCAAGGACTCACGGGAAGATATCACAACACATCTCTAGACACAAATTAAAATAATACAAGCTTTATATTACAAGCCAGGGGCCTCGAGGGCTCGAATACATCAGCTTGAATACAAACGAGTCAGCGGAAGCAACAATATCTGAGTACAGACATAAGTTAAACAAGTTTGCCTTAAGAAGGCTAGCACAACAGCAGCAACGATCGAAAAGGCAAGGCCTCCTGCCTGGGAGCCTCCTAACTACTCCTGGTCGTCGGCGGTCTCCACGTAGTAGTAGGCATCGACGGTGGCATCTGGCTCCTGGACTCCGACATCTGGTTGCATCAACCGGAAAGAAGAAGAAAGGGGGAAAAGGGGGAGCAAAGCAACCGTGAGTACTCATCCAAAGTACTCGCAAGCAAGGATCTACACTACATATGCAACATTATCAAAGAGGGGCTGTATATGTGGACTGGGCTGCGGAAGTGCCAGAATAGAGAGAAGGCCTAGTCCTATCAAAGACTAGCATCTTCTGGAAACCACCATCTTGCAGCAAACAGGAGGGAGTAGAGTAGCATAAAGTAAAGTAGTAGTAGTGTTATCAACCTCAGCCAGAGATCCTTTCTCGACTCCCTGCGAGAAAGAAATCCCAGAGCCATACTATCCAGTTATCATCACAATCCAGTTCTCATCACAAGTATCCAGTTCTAGTTGTATCGATCGGGATATAACTCCAAGTGTCCGTTACCGTAGGACAGGCTATCGATAGATGTTTTCTTCCCTGCAGGGGTGCACCAACTTACCCACCACGCTCGATTAACTCCGGCCAGACACACTTTCCTGGGTCGTGCCCGGCCTCGGCCAAACAATACGCCGCAACCCGACCTAGGCTTAATAGAGAGGTCAAGCACGCCGGACTAAACCTATGCCCCCAGGGGTCATGGGCCATCACCCCGGGAACTCCTGCACGTTGCGTGGGCGGCCGGTGAGCAGACCTAGCTACCTCCCTAAAAAGGCAGGAGCTTACCAGTCCAACCCGGCGCGCGCCGCTCCGTTGCTGACGTCTATTAAGCTTCGGCTGATGTACACGACGCAGAACGCCCATACTATGCCCACGTGATGGTTAGTGCTATCAGGCCAGAGGCCCCTCGGATCAAATATCCAAATCGTAGTGGATTAGGAACGCGGTAACAAGTAGAGACTCACGAAAGATGTGACCCCGTTGCCCCGTCTCGAGGACTTGCGGCAAGGGCTAGGAATGCCCGGCCACGCCTCGTAATTATCTCGCGGGCACCTTCCAGGTCAACCCAACTCCACATCACTCGCGGGTACCCCTCAGGGTTGACCCGCCTTTCCAAGTAACAGCTGTAAAGTCCAAGTATCCGTGTGTCCAAAACATTAAGGGGAAAACCCGAGGAATCACCCCCGGTGAATTCCACTCGATATAATCATCAAGGTGAACGTAAGAGGAATCACCCCCGAGGTTCACACTTGAGGGGTAGCACGACAGAGTCGTATCGGAAGTGGTTAGAGAGGAAATCACCCTCGATGACCACGACCGAATAACTACACTACAGGGTTAACATCAGAAGTGTTGTAGAGGTGTCACCCTCGGCACTCGATAGTAACCTAGTAGTGTCGAGGAACTAAGGGGAAAGTGATGTGCGGTGCCGGGGTCTGGTCTTCGATCCCGTTGATCGGGTCTTCTATGATGAAGCAGGGGCAACAAGGACAAGGTGGGGGTCACTGATGGATCACTAACCAACCTATACTAAGCAGTTTAGGATAAGCAGGTAGGTAACAATAGCAGGTTACAATAAACAGGCTATGCAGCAGAATAGGAGCAAACGATAACAGTAACAAAATCTAATGCAAGCATGAGAGAATGGAATGGGCGATATCGGGATGATCAAAGGGGGGGCTTGCCTGGTTGCTCTGGCAAGGGGGGGTCGTCGTCGACGTAGTCGATCACAGGGGCAGCATCGGTCTCGGGGTCTACCAGAGAGAAGAGGGGGAAGAAACAGTAAATATCAAGCAAACAAGTGCATAACAGGACCATAGGCAGAGCTAGGCGTGTTCTACCGCGGTGCTACACGATACCGGCGAGGAGGGAAGTCAACCGGGAATTTTTTTCCCGGTTCCGGACCTGTGTTAGACAGATGACCGGAGGGGGAAAGTTCCATGTTCAGCATGATAGGGGCATGTGACAGATTAACGAACCGCGTATTCAGATTCGTTGGATTTTTCTGAGCAACTTTCATATAGAAAACATTTTCATCCGAGCTACGGTTTAATTTCTATTAATTTACAAAGATTAAACCATTTTCTGGATTTATTTATATTAACAGAAAATGAAATATGACGTCAGCAGAGTGTCAGCATGACATCAGCAGGTCATCAGACTGGCTGACTAGTCAAACTGACTAGTGGGTCCCACCTGTCATAGGCAGTGGACTAACAGAACTTTAAACTAACTAAAAAGAGGTTAATTAACAGCTGGGCCCCACATGGCAGTGGCAGATTAGATTACTAATTACTTTTAACTGTAAAAAACATTTTAATTAGCTTAATTAAGCGGTGGGGCCCGCAAGTTAGTGGCTGGGGCTGCCTAGTCAGCAGTTGACTGGGTCAACCCGGTCAACTGGGGCCCGTGGGGCCCGCTGGCAGTGACCCAGGGGTGGCACCAGGTGTGCCACGTCGGCGGTGGCCGGCGGCTCAACGCCGGCGATGCTAAACGCGGCGGCGCGGCTCGGATCTTGCCAGAAAATGGCCTCGGGCGACCATTTGGCGCGCGGCCTAGCGCGTTCGAACGAGGGAAACGATCCGCGTCGATCTATGGCACACACGCGGTCTGAAGCGGACGGAGTCGACGGCGGCGTCGACCGTGGCGGCGCCGGAATTCGGCCGAGGTGCGGTACACGGCCAGAGGGCACGAGGAGGCGAGCTAGAGGCTCGGGCGGCACTAGGGAGGCGCCCTGAGCACGTTGCCGTGCTTGCCCGGCCTTGGCAATGACTACAACGACGGCGACTAGCTGCACGGCGGAACCGAGCTCGGCCATGGCGGGCGCTGTGGCGACGGGATCACCAGAGGCCAGGGGAGTGAGGGGAGAGGATGAGGGGCTCACCGCGTGGCGCAAGAAAGGCCCTCGACAGGTTAGGAGCGCAGGGGAAGGCCGAATCAACGACAGCGGTGTCCGACGACCCGGGGAGGAAGAAGACGGGGATCCGGTGTTGCGGGGCTTGCCAGCTCTTGTTCGTGGCCGTAGTCGACGTAGCGGAGCGCAGCGGAGCGGCTGGTTACGGCGGAGGAGCACAAGGGGGGTGGTCGCCGCGGTGATGAGAGGTGGGACGACGGCGATGGTGCTCGGGTGAGGCGGGCGAGCGAGACAGAGAGGGAGAGGAGGAGCAGGCGGAGTGGGAGAGGCGAGTGGGTGGTGCAAGTGGAGGCGGGGATCGAGGAGGCAAGGAGGCGCAAGCCTTATCCCCTCGCTCGGGCGACGCCGGCGAGGCGGGTCCGGCGGGGACGGGCGCGCTCTGCCTCGCCCGATCGGAGGAACAGGAGGAGGGGGGAGAGCGACAGGAAAGGGGGAGTGGGCCGGCTGGGGTGGGCCGACGGCCAGCTGGGCCTGTCTCTGCGGCCTTAGGCCCAGGGGCAGGGGGGTTTTCCTTTCCTTTTTTAAATAGCTTTTGCATTTTCTTTTCTTTTTCTTTTAGCCAATAAAGACTTTGCAAAAAATTATGCCATTAGCCAAAATAATTTCAAAGAAGTATATTGCACTGCCACGAAAATATTGTGAGACTTTAGAAAAAGAATACCAATTTTATAAATTAAAAAGGCATTTAATTTATTGCTTAGGCCATTGTTTTAAGTAGCTTAGGCCACTTAAACCTTTTGCAAAAATGTTGGTTCACCACCAATATTAGTTGTGGATTATTTGGCACATGACGAACATTTTTGTGTTCATGTCTGAGCATTTTGAATTTCACACAGAATTTGAATTTGAATTCAACTGGAACTTGAAAGAACATGAGATAACAATGATCAGGCACATGTTTAGCAAAAAGATTAACTTAACCCCAGGGGTTACTGTTGCATCATTTCACCGGGGTGTTACAGAGGCGTCGGATGAAGATGGTCTCTCTCAAACAACCCTGCAACCAAATAACAAAGAGTCTCTTGTATCCCTAACACACCAAATATAATGGTAAATTGTATAGGTGCACTAGTTCGGCGAAGAGATGGTGATACAAGTGTAGTAATGATAGTAGATCTTGATTTTTGTAATGGTAACAATAAGAAACAACAAGGTAGCAAGTAACAAAAGTGAGCACAAATGGTATTGCAATGCTTGAAAATGAGGCCTAGGGTCCGTACTTTCGCTAGTGCAATCTCTCAACAATGCCAATATAAGGATCACATACCATCCCTCAACGTGCGATGAAGAATCACTCCAAAGTTCTTATGTAGCGGAGAACATAAGAAGAAAATGTTTGTAGCTATTCTTTCCGATCGCTTTATCCAAGAGTTCATACTAAAATAACACCAAGTTATTCTTTCCGATCGATCTATCAAGAGTTTGTACTAAAATAACACCAAGTTATTCTTTCCGATCGACCTATTTAAGAGGTCAAACTAGGATAACACCAAGTTATCTTTTCCGATCGATCTATCTAAGATTTCGTATTAAAATAACACCATATGATACGCATCAACCAATTCTAATGTTACCTAGATACTCCAATGTCACCACAAGTATCCATGAGTTAATTATAAGGTACGCATCAAACAATTTCAGATTCATAATACTCGATCTAACACAAAGAACCTCAAATAGTGCCCCAAGATTTCTACCGGAGAAACAAAATACGAGAACGTGCATAAACCCCTATGCATAGATTACCCCAATGTGACCTCGGGAATCCGCGAGTTGATTGCAAAACATATCTCAAGTGAATTAATATAATACCCCATTTCATATGCAAGACATATATCAAGTGCTCTGAAATCCATAAAAGTATTCAATCCGATAAGAACGAAATCTCAAAGGGAAAACTCAATGCATCACAACAAGATAGAGAGGGGAAGACACCATATGATCCAACTATATTAACAAAGCTCCTGATACATCAAGATCGTGCCATCAAGAACATGAGAGAGAGAGAGAGATTAATTAAACACATAGCTATGGGTACAAACCCTCATCCCCGAGGGTGGACTACTCCCTTCTCATCATGGAGACCATAGGGATGATGCAGATGGCCTCCGGTGATGATTTCCCCCTCCGGCAGCGTGCCGGAACGGGCTCTCGATTGGTTTTTCGTGGCTACAAAGTCTTGCGGTGGCGAAACTTTCGATCTAGGTTTATTTTTGATAGTTTCTCTATTTATAGGATTTTCTAGCATTGGAATCACGCGAAGATGGGCCTCAAGGTGAGCACAACCCACCTGGGCGCGCCTGGGCCTCCTGGCACGCCCAGGTGTCTTGTGCCCACCTCTTTCACCTTCTGGTCCTCCCACGATGCTTGTAGTGCCTCTTTTGTTCCAAAAAATCATAAAAAAAGTTTCGTTGCATTTGGAGAACTTTTATTTCTGCACAAAAAACAACACCATGGTAGTTTTGCTAAAAACAGCGTTAGTCCGGGTTAGTTCCATGCAAATCATACCAAAACCATATAAAATTGTTGTAAACATGGCATGAATACTTCATAAATTATATTTACGTTGGAGACGTATCAGCATCGCCAAGCTTAATTCATGCTCGTCCTCGAGTAGGTAAATGATAAAATAAATAATGTATGAAGTGTGAATGCTAGCATAGTGCATAAGTTTGATCAATGATAATTTCAATCACTTTTCCTAGCATCATAAAAGCAACTCTTTGTCATAAAACTCATCATGTTAAAGTAGCAACCAATTCACATGTTAATGTTAAAACAATGGATTCTCTTGAAACTTGACAACCTATATTCTTAGTCACCAAATAATTGCAATTCAACTAATTCAACAGAGACTATGTAAGAGCTCCACATACTCAATCATTATATAGTCTTCTATGATTGCTAGTAATCAAAGCATATTTTTAGAACAAATGGCATCCATCAAACACAGAGAAAGATAGGGGCTTAATGTTTCGCCTCCCAACTCATTTATCATAGAGATAATTGTAAAAAATAATAATAAATAATGATCAAATATATTTGACTGGTCATATGTGCCTAGATCTTTCCCTAACACATGATGCTTGCCAACTAGAGAATAATTGAGGTTGAAATGAGAATGTATACTATTGACTCTTGCATAAAAGTAAATACTAAAAAGTAAAAGATAGGCCCTTCGCAGAGGGAAGTAGAGGTTGTCATGCGCTTTTTATTGTTGGATGCCCAAGCTCTTAATGGAAAGGAATGTCACGTTATATTGCCTCTTATGCTAGCAACCTTTATTATGCAGCCCGTCGCTTTTATTACTTTGCCATCACAAGTTTGTAGAATGCTCAATTTTCCCTTACAATAAAAGATCAAACATATTTAGGAGAAATTTTTATTGCTTTATGCACCGATGACAACTTACTTGAAGGATCTTATTCAATCCATAGGTAGGTATGGTGGACACTCATGGAAAGAAACTGGGTTTAAGGGTTTTCAGATGCACAAGTAGTATCTCTACTTAGTATGAATTTTTGGCTAGCAAAAGATCATAGGAAAACACCACATGCTGGAGGATCCATAACAATATAACTTCTATGCAAATATACACAACCATAACTCATTATGTTATCTTCCTTGTCTAACTTCAACTAATTTGCTCAAGTTTGGAAATAATTAATGGGTATTCACAATCATAGAAGATGTCTAAGATAATATATTTGTATTTGAAAGTTCTCTTCCTTTATACTAATCATTCATGAATTGCTTGTATGACCAATATTGTGATTGACAGGCTTCAAAAGATTTTACTTTCTAAACCCAACATGAAGCTAATACTAGGCATGATATGAACATATAATTTCAAATTCATGATATTCATTTCATTCAACAATTTAATCATAGGATATAAGTGAAGCACAAGAGTAACTGACAAGCTACTCCAAAAATATATAAGTGAAGATCAAATGAGTAGTAAAATGGGTAGCTATTTCAGGACTCTCTTTTATTTAAAAACTTTCTGATCTAAGTATTTTATTAAGACAACAAGCAAAACAAAATAAAATGAAATTCCAAGAATAGCACACAACATGTGAAGAAGCAAAAACTTAGGCTCAACCGAGGCTAACCGATAATTGTTGGTGAAGAAAGGTGGGACGCCTACCGGGGCATCCCCAAGCTTAGATGCTTGATACTTCTTGGAATATTAACTGGGGATGCCTTGGGCAACCCCAAGATTGAGCTCTTGTGTCTTCTTCATTCCTCTCATAACACAGTTTTCCTAATTCTTAAAAACTTCATCCACACAAAACTCAACAAGAACTCGTAAGATACGTCAGTATAAATCAATGCAACACCTTATCATTCTCTACTATAGCAAATCAATAAAATTATAATTTAACATTGCATACTAAATGCCTCTGCATATTTAATACTCCTATCCTCAAATAGAATCATCAAAGAAGCAAACATATGCAAACAATGCAATCATAACAGCAATTTGTCTAAACATGATAGTCTGTAAAGGATGAAGCAAGATCCATATTTATTTAACTCAAAAATTCAAATCCACCACACTATAGAAAATTTATCATAGCATATTGTGCAAAACATTTCAACATTTTATCACATTCTGACTTTTTTCTAGAATTCACGCAATGGCGATAAACTTTTTATTTTGAAACAACAACTCATATACTTGCAAAATAAGCATGGTGAAGGCTATCCTTGCCACTTTTATTGAAATAAAAGATGCAAAACATTATCTAAATAACAACAAGAAAATCCTAACAAAGTAAAATAATGATCCAAGCAAAACTCATATCATGAGACGAATGAAAATATAGCTCCAAGTGAGGTTACCGATAATGTTGAAGACGAAAGAGAGGATGCCTTCTGGGGCATCCCCAAGCTTAGTTGCTTGGATCTTCCTTCAATATTACCTTGGAGTGCCTTGGGAATACCCAATCTTAGGGTCTTGTCATTCCTTATTCTCCTCATATCGATATCTCACCCAAAACATGAAAACTTCAATCATACAAAACTTAACAGAACTTCGTGAGATAGGTTAGTATGATAAAGAGCAAACCATTCACTTGGATACTGTCAAGACAAGATTCATAATTGTTTCCACTCAATGCCTACTCTAATATATCATTTCCACAATTTATATTGTCCAATATAAGCAACATAAACTATAGAACAAGCAAACTATGCATCGAAAACAGAATCTGTCAAAAATAGAACAGTCTGTAATGATCTGACAAATAACCATACTTATGTAACTCTTAAATTTCTGAAAAATAGGATAACGCAAGAAATTTGTATATAAATCATTTGTAAAAGTTTCAGATCAAAATCACAAACCAGTGAATTTTAGAAATTCTTGGACTGGGCGCAAACATTTCTATTTTTGTACAGAATCAAGTGAACTATCATACACACTATCCCAAAGGCTTTACTTGGCACTTTATTGTAATAAAAGCTATAAAACATTATTACTATAGTCGATTAATTATGTGAACACACAAAAACAGTAGGTAATAGTGTTGGGTTGTCTCCCAACAAGCGCTTTTCTTTAATGCCTTTTTAGCTAGGCATGATGATTTCAATGATGCTCACATAAGAATACTAATTGGAACATGAAAAGGAGCATCATGAATCACATGAAAAGCACATTTAAGCCAAACCCACTTCCTATGCATCAGGATTTTGTGAGCAAACAATTCATGGGAGCAAGAATCAACTAGCATAGGAAGGTAAAACAAGGAAAACTTCAAGATTTGCAACACATAGAGAGAAAACTTGATATTGTTGCAATATGTAAAGGCATATATTCCTTTCTCATAATAATTTTCAGTAGCATCATGAATGAATTCAACAATATATCTGAGGGAGCCCTGGACTAGGGGGTGTCCGGATAGCCGGACTATCATCATCGGCCGGACTCCAAGACTATGAAGATACAAGATTGAAGACTTCGTCCCGTGTCCGGATGGGACTTTCCTTGGCGTGGAAGGCAAGCTTGGCGATACGGATATGTAGATCTCCTACCATTGTAAACGACTCTGTGTAACCCTAGCCCTCTCCGATGTCTATATAAACCGGAGGGTTTTAGTCCGTAGGACACAACCATTACAACAATCATACCATAGGCTAGCTTCTAGGGTTTAGCCTCCTTGATCTCGTGGTAGATCCACTCTTGTACTACCCATATCATCAATATCAATCAAGCAGGAGTAGGGTTTTACCTCCATCGAGAGGGCCCGAACCTGGGTAAAAACATCGTGTCCCTTGTCTCCTGTTACCATCCGCCTAGACGCACAGTTCGGGACCCCCTACCCGAGATCCGCCGGTTTTGACACCGACATTGGTGCTTTCATTGAGAGTTCCTCTGTGCCGTCACCGATAGGAAGGATGCCTCTTCCCGTCTTCAAAGATGGTATCTTCGCCAAAGGAGCCTTGGCTGCCGGCCAAACTATTTGGCTGGGTGGTTTTCTCATGACCACCTGTTCGGCCACCGCTTCGACGATGACCTCTCGGGTCATCAAAAGCAATCTTCACGTCAACTCGGAATTCGCCGAGTAGCTAGATCCAATAGAGCTCTCGTCCGTAAACGAGCTCTTGGATCGCATCGCCGTCCTGGGAGTCGCTACAGACTACAATCAGATTGGGCTTAAAACCGACCTCAGAGAGATTAACTCTCCCCAAGTTACCCACCATGTTGCGGTGGTAGAGGAACAACGCGGCGACTCTTCTCCTGTATTGAAAACTAGTCATGTCCGGGCTCCCGAACCCTCCATGCCGGATTCCCGCGGAGGGATGGACTTCGATCAAGCATTGAACCTAAAGTCAGGTATCGGACCGAACTCGTTGGACAACGTCCAACAATCCAAGCTTCCAAATTCGGAAACTTCTCGGCCCTTGAGCCTCGAGATGGGTAGGGTTCCGGACTCAATTCCACCCACCCACCTAGACATATGCGATCTATCTCAAATCGGGCAAGAGCCCGCTGAAACAGTACATCATTACTAGGCCAGATTCCTCCTGGTTATGGACAGGATAAAGGACTGCCGAGAGGAAAACGCAATTTCAATTTTCTGCAATAATTGCACGGACGAGGGAATCTCGAACGCCGTCAGTCGCCGTGAAATTACACGCTTCGTCGACCTGGCGTCCATAGTACAAAAGTACTGTGCGATGGAGAGTTTCCGGAAAACCGAAACTAAGTTTTGGGATAATCCGGCCCCGAATACAACCCTAGTCCGTAACAAAAGGGTGCATCACACTCAGGCACCAGGTACAAAAACCAAAAAGCAAAAACCCCATAAAGGGCACGGAACCGTATTGGAGGGATGGCTCAGCAGACCCTGTAAAATTCACAGTACAGAAGGCGCCACCCCAACACATAGCCTTTGAGCATGTTGGATATTGCGGCAGGTGGCCAAAAGTGGCGAGGAGCTTCTAGCCCCGGAAAACCACTCCAACAGTACCAGTATGGTGTCAACAGTCTTGGAGACTTTCGCATCAAATAATATGCGAAAACGAACAATCCGCAGCCTCACCGAAGTCTACCAAGTAGCAACAATAAATCCATGGAGCAACACGGCCATCACCTTCAACGCCAACGACGAACCTAAATTCCGAACAGCCCGAGCACCAGCCGCATTAGTCCTCAGTCCAATAGTGGACGACTTTCGTCTTATCAAGGTACTCATGGATGGTGGCAGCGGACTAAACCTCATCTACGAGCAAACTCTTCAAAAAATGGAAATAGACTGGAGCCGCATTGAGCGAAGCAGCACAACCTTTAGAGGAATAATCCCTAGCCGGGAAGCACGCTGCACAGGAAAAATCACACTTGATGTGGTGTTCGGCTCGCCGGACAATTACAGGTCCGAAGAGGTCACGTTCCAAGTGGCCCTGTTCAGCAGCAGATATCACGCTATATTAGGACGGGAGGCATTCAAAATTTTTCAAGCCATACCCCATTACGGGTACATGAAGCTTAAGATGCCTGGGCCTGGCGGAATAATCACTCTCGCTAGTGATCCGGACATAGCACTCCGCGCCGAAAACAAGACAGCCGCATTAGCCCTGGAGGCACTATCCGAAGCCCTAGAGGCAGAAGAACTCACTGCGCTGCGCTCTACGGTGAATAGGGACGATGTGATACTCGATAAGAGATCCAAGTCCACCTCCTTTAAACCAGCGGATGAAATAGTCAAATTCCAGGTCCATCCAACGGACCCAACAAAGACGGCCTCCATCGGGGCACAGTTGAACCCTGATGTAGATGCCGCACTGCGAGAATTCCTTCGGGAAAATTGGGACATCTTTGCCTGGCACCCTTCAGATATGCCAGGAATCCCACGCAGATTGGCAGAACACAGCCTAAACATCCTAAAAGGATTCAAGCCAGTCAAACAGGCTCTTCGGCGATTTTCCAAACCCAAAAGACAGGCAATGGGAGAAGAGCTAGCCAAACTACTGGAAGCCGGATTCATCAGAGACATCAAACATCCGGACTGGCTAGCAAACCTGGTAATGGTACCAAAGATGGACAAATCCTGGCGCCTATGTGTCGATTTTAAAGACCTCAACAAGGCCTGCCCAAAGGATCCCTTCCCCCTTCCCCGCATCGACCAAATAATCGATGCTACTGCAGGGCACGATTCATTGTGCTTCCTTGACGCATACTCCGGCTACCATCAAATCAAGATGGCAGAAGCAGACCAAGCAGCAACGGAATTCATTACTCCATATGGACCATTCTGCTTGAACATGATGCCCTTCGGACACAAAAACGCCGGCGTAGCATATCAGCGCATGATTCAAACATGTCTGGCTACCCAGATCGGCAAAACAGTAGAGGCATACGTAGACGACGTAGTCGTCAAAACCAAACACGTCGAGACTCTAGTAGACGATTTGAGGCTCACATTCGACAACCTCCAAGCATAGGACATTAAGCTAAATCCGGAAAAATGCGTTTTCGGCATACCAGCCGGAAAGCTCCTGGGCTTCATTGTATCCGGTAGAGGAATTGAAGCAAACCCAGCCAAGATCCGAGCTTTGTCACAACTGGATATTCCAAAAGACCTTAAACAAATACAAAAATTGACCGGATGCATGGCGGCTCTAAGCCGCTTTATCTCCCGTTTGGAAGAAAAGGCATTGCCCCTCTATCGCCTCCTCAGGCGCAGCAAACACTTCGAGTGGACGGATGCTGCCACTGCCGGACTCGAAGAAATAAAAGCCATATTGGCAACAAATCCGGTCCTGGCTGCACCTAACCTGGGCGAACCAATGTTGTTATACATCGTGGCAACACATCACGTTGTAAGCGCGGTACTCATCGTCGAATGAGAAACAGAAGGGCATAAATTCCCTCTTCAAAAACCAGTGTACTACGTATCCACTGTCTTAACTCCCTGCAAGTCCCGTTACCCGCACTATCAAAAGATAGCGTACGCAGTGTTCATGGCATCCCGGAAGCTCCGACACTACTTTCAAGAGTGTTCGATAACAGTGGCCTCCGAAGTGCCCCTCAACGACATTATAAAGAACCGCGACGCGACGGGCAGGATTGCAAAATGGGCCATTGATCTCTTACCATTTGATATAACTTACAAACCTAGGCGAGCTATAAAGTCACAAGTCTTGGATGACTTTGTTGCTGAATGGACTGAAGCCGAACTCCCTAAAGAGTACGGCGCATACTCCAATTGGATTATGCATTTCGACGGCTCCAAAATGTTGGCCGGCTTGGGGGCTGGCGTCGTATTGACGTCCCCAACCGGTGACACAGTCCAGTACGTACTTCAGATAATGTACATGGAATCCAACAATGCAGCCGAATACGAGGCCCTCCTACATGGCCTCCGGATGGCAATCTCCATGGGCATTCAACGCCTAGAGGAGCGCGGGGATTCAAACCTTGCAATATCCCAAGTAAACGGAGACTTTGACGCCAAGGATACAAAAATGGCAGCCTATCGTAACGCTGTCCTAAAAATGTCAGCTCGGTTCGAAGGACTTGAATTCCACCACGTAGCCCGGGATAATAACCAAGCAGCCGACGTATTGGCACGCATCGGCGCGAAACGCGACGCTGTCCCTCCAAACATCTTCCTGGAATGGCTCTTTAATCCATCCGTACTATGGGAAGAGGAGTCCAGAAATAACAACCCGGAAGCAGCCGCACCACCCAACACAGAACAATCTGACATAATCGGCGACTCAGCCGATGAAATAACACCTTCAGCCCACGAAATAATGGCAGTAATCGCCCCATGGACAGAGCCATTCCTAGCCTACTTACTTAGGCAGGAACTTCCCGAAGACCTAAATGAGGCCCGCTGCATAGTTCGGCGATCTAAAGCCTACAAGGTCCACGAGGGAGAACTCTATAAGAAAAGCACAACCGGAGTCCTTCAAAGGTGTATCTCCGAAGAGGAAGGGCGAAACCTTCTGGCTGAAATTCATGCCGGACTAGGCGGACACCACGCCGCAGCTCGGGCCCTTGTAGGCAAGGCATTCCATACAGGATTTATTGGCCGACGGCCCGGGCAGATGCTCAGGACTTAGTCCAAAGATGCGTCGGTTGTCAGCTCTTTGCTAATCAGAGCCATATGCCACCCACCGCCCTCAATACTATACCCATCACCTGGCCGTTCGCGGTCTGGGGGCTTGACATGGTTGGACCCCTTAAAGGGGGAACCCACAAGCAAAAGTACCTATTGGTCATGGTGGACAAATTCACCAAATGGATAGAGGCCAAGCCAGTTAAAACGGCAGAGTCCGGACCAGTGATAGACTTCATATCCGGGGTAGTACACCGTTATGGCGTCCCCCATAGCATCATTACCGATAACGGCACGAACTTCACGGCCGACGAGGTTAAATTATGGTGCAAAAATATGGGCATTAAGCTTGATTACGCTTCAGTCTATCATCCTCAAACCAACGGTCAAGTGGAACGAGCAAATGGTCTAATAATGAGCGGCATCAAACCCAGACTAGTGCGGTCCCTTACGAAATCTAACACGCACTGGGTAGAGGAGCTTAACTCCGTACTCTGGGGGTTGCGGACAACGCCCAACCGTACTACCAGATTCACACCATTTTTCATGGTATACGGCGCAGAGGCAGTTTTGCCCTGCGACATCATTCATGACTCACCTCGAGTGCGCATGTACGAAGAAAGAGAAGCCGAGCTGGATCGGCAGGACAGCTTGGACGCATTGGAGGAAGAATGCGACATCGCCAAGGCTCGTTCCGCATTCTATCAGCAGCAGGCTCGAAGATATCAAAGTAGAGAAGTACGGGCTAAAACTTACAATGTTGGCGAACTAGTTCTACGCCTGCCGGACAAGAAAAAGGACAAGCTCAAGCCCAAATGGGAAGGCCCTTTCATTATCGATCAAGTCCTGACCGGCGGGGCGTACCGCCTGCAAAATGCATCGGACAACCGACTCGAGCCGAACCCATGGAACGCAGCCCGCCTCCGAAGATTCTACGCCTAGTGCCGGACTAAGAGTTCGTCTCCTTCCTCCGTCCAAATTTTTACACTTCAGCTGTCTTTCGTTTCTCTCTTTTCTCTCACCCTTTTCATAAAAGCCCTTAAAGGCCTACTTGCGCATTGTTCGCACACACTTGATGTGTTATCCGCACTCATTATACCTGGGGGCTTCTTTACCAGAAGCTTACTTATACGGGCTTCATGCCCAGCACATGTGTCAAACTTCCACATGTACCTTTTATTCACCATTATATGCATCGATATGACTTAAGTTTTGGCCAAGCTGGGTTGCCTGGCTCCTGTGCTTACCCCTACGTTCCCGATTGTTCGGCTAGGAGGTAAAGGGAGCACCTCTGTGATTGTTACTGCCGGGTCAGCCGGATGTGTACCTCAGACTGGGTGAAGCCGAAAGCTAGCATTCTTAAGGGAATATTCGGTCGGTGACTTGAAAGATGATTTTTTACCTATTTATTTATCTACCCCCAGATGTTTTCCTGCTCTTTTCACAGTCCGGACATGCACTTTAGGGCATGCCTTCCAGGGAAAGGAACCCTTAACGGAACTATTCTCCCTGGAAGATGTTTCTTACTAACCATGTAATATAACATAACTAGTTGGGCACTTGTCTGATAAAGCACTAATGACCCCCACACCTGGTCTCCATGCATGCCCCGGTTGTTTCTTAACCGAGAGGGTATTCATACACACTCCGGACTCTAGGGTCCCGAGGTTGAAGCGAAAAGGTCGGCAAAGACAAACGATCTACAATCCGGCTAGAAGGCATTTTACATGTCATTTTAAATACATCGTCAAATCGACTGACTGTACTCCTCCTCAATCCCGTCTAACAGGCTGTCTAATTTACAGTCCCGTTGGGAATACTTAGCGGCCAACTCTACTTGGCCGTACACTAAGCTCACAGGGATCTCCTTCCCATCGGGCCCCACAGGTCCGACCTCGGCCATGTGGTTTGGATCCGCCTTCTTGTACCGCGTCTTCACCATGGCCCAGGCCTCCCTGGAACCTTGGCGGCAGACCGATATCTTCCATAAGCGGAAGCGCTGCCGTGCTCCCTGAAGCTTCTCCGCAAGCTCTCCAAGGCTCTCGGGTAGGGAGACGGATGGCCATAGGGCCTGGACGACACCACTCATCGCCTGCCGAACATGTTCGAGCAGTTGCACCAGCTCGGGAAGTTGATCACCCGTCGAAACGGGCATTTCCTCTGTAGGGCGACCTGTGAGCGCACCTACAAGACATATTTCTGTCAATAGGCTTCCTCGCCGAACTCGGCGTCGTCGCAATCACCAGAACCCTGTCCTTCATTGTTGCTAGCCATGTTTCCTATGATTAAATCTAGTCTATTAATTCTAGACCTAATAAAATGAATAATGACATAAAAAAGGACTATTGTTTTGCAGGAATGTTGACTCCTTCCTGGTGCGGCAAATCCCGGGCACTCGATATGTCCTAGTTTGTAGCACAAGTCATGCCGAAATTCACGGGAAATTTCGGCATGACCTTTGCTAAAAAGTGGACAAATCGAGAACCTGAAATTTGCCGGAACAGAAATGAATCAACATTCCGGCAAAACATAGGCCACTCAGCATCATTCCCTGGAAACAACAAAGCCACTTGGGCACAATCGAACAACTTCAGTGAAGAGATATAACATGACCACTTCAATGAAAAATAAAATTTGCCTAAATTCTTTTCCTTGAAAAATAGTGGTCTTTTCAAAAATCAAAAACCTTTGCCAATCTACTTAACCCAGCTTGTTAATCCAACGAACCTAATTAACCTACCTATTTAACCTAGTTAGTTAATCTAGTTTACATAGATAATTAACCCTAATTAAACTAGTTAACGCAGCTAGTTCTCTGTCAAAGCCTAAAATAAATTTTTGCACTAATTAACCTGGATAATTAACCTAATTAAACTAGTTAACCTGACTAGTTCTCTGTAAAAGCCCTAACTAAGTTTTTGCACTAACCTAGATAATTAACCTAATTAAACTAGTTAACCTAACTACTTCTCTGTCAAAGCCCTAACTAAATTTTTGCCCTAACCTAGATAATTAACCTAATTAAACTGGCTAACCTATGCATGAGAGAGAGAGAGGAGGGGTGGGGGCTTACAGATGATGGCTCCGGTGGTGGCGACGGAGGTAGTGGTGGCGAGGGAGGCAGGGGCGTCTCCGGTGACGGCGAGGGAGGCAGGGCTGTCTCCGGTGACGGCGAGGAAGGTGGCGTTGACGGCGGCTCCGGTGGCGTTGACGAGGCCGCGCGGCTCCGTAGCGTTGGGGGCGGCTCCGGTGTCGTCGACGGCGCATGGCTCTGGTGGCGTCGACGTCGGCGGCGAAGTGGGGCGACGGTGAATCAGGGAGACGGCGGCGCGCGGGGTGGGTTGAGGGATTTGGGGGAGAAGTGGTGGCCGGGGGGAAACGGTTTTTTGGTTAAGTCAAACTTAGCGGTAGCATGTTTCGCAAAACGCGCTATAGCTAAGATAGCTATAGCGGTTTTTGCAAAATGCGCTGTTGCTATAGCTATGTAAATTTCTTCCTTTTTTAATTTCCTTTTCTGTTTCTATAGCGGGGGTCTAGGACACGGGGTGCAGCTACGTTAGCTATAGCGCCTCTTACAAACAAACGCTGCTGCTATGCCTTCCTCCGATTTTTCGCTTTTTCGTTTATTTTGCTTTACATTTTATTTTTTCCTTTCTCCTTTTTCTATTTCTTTCATTTTCATTTACTTTTCTATTTGTTTTTCATCTTATTTTATATCCGTTAGTAGTAGCGCTCTTCCCAGGAAACGCGCTGCTAATTATGCCCTAGCGGTAGCGCGTTTCTTAGAAGCCCGCTACTGCTATGCTTAGCCTACCATTCTGCCAATGGGAATATTAGTAGTAGCGCTTTCTCGACCACAAGCGCTACTGCTAAGTTTGTATCTGTAGCGCGGTTTTTCTTAAATCGCTACTGCTAAATAGCACTAGCGCGCTTTTTTGACCCGCGCTGTTGCTAAATTTCTGTGTATAAGGTTTCCCTAGTAGTGGATGGCTGCAAAGAAGAAGAAGCCATCAACCGCTCAATCTGCACCTTCAGGGCAGGAAGCACCTCGCATTATCTTCCCAAGTAGCATGACTGGCTCGAAGCCAAAGGTCATGTCAACCGCTTCAGAACAGAAGAAGACGAGGGCTGCTGAGGCTGAAGCCAGAAAAAGGAAGAATACTGACACCTCTGATGCTGCTCCCTCCAAGAAGAAGCGCAAAACCAAGAAGAAACGGGCTGCTCCCACAGAGCCCTTAGTTGTTGAACCTATCTCAGTGGTTCGCCCTGCATATGAACACCAAGAACAACGGATGATAGTTCATGAGCCTGCTTCCACAGAGGCTCATGAAGCTGAAGACATTCCAGCAGCTGAACCCACTGCTGCTGAAGACATTGGTCACGATGACAATGTTGACGATGATGAAGTTCTTCCTCAGATCGAACACAACCTGGTACCATCGCCTGTTCTTACGAACAGCAAACTCATCAGCATTGGTCGTACTCTGACGCCAATTGCTCAGGATGCATCATGGGCTGATCACCCACAGCAACAAGACTCCCCAAGTACTCCCCAACAACAACCCCAAGTCACACCACCTGTGCAAGAAGAAGAAGAGGAATTTGAGGCCCAACCAACTCCATCTCCAAAGGCGTTGCCAGCATTCCGCAGGCTACGCAAAGGACAAAAGCCTCAAGTCCCTCTTTCGAGCGTTCCAGAAGGAGAAGTGCATCACCAACCTGTTGCACGTCAAGTGTTTCCTGAAGCCACTCCAACTGTGAACGTCTCCGCGTCTGAAGCCCAAGCTGCTGAAGACAATCCGGCTGCATCAGCCGACGACAATCAAGAAGACGTACGTGTTCCTACTCCCCCCAGTACTGCAGAAGCTGTTCCTGATGTGAACGTGCCAGTGCCCGACCCTCCAGCTCGTCAAGTGGAGGTTGAAAATCTTGAAGCTGCCACCACCAACGCAAATGAAGCCAATGACGTAGTCATGGCTGAAGCTAATGTGGAGCTTGCACCGACCAGTGTGCCCGAAGCCAATGAGGCAACTGCTCCCGAAGTGCCTGTTGTTCATCCTGAAGCCTCAGTTGTTGCCACTGCTCCTGTTCCACCACCAAGGCCCTATACAATTGAGCAAGCATACAGTCATGGTCAGCTAACCACTGTCCGATGGCCCGTTCTGGTTCCTCCACCTACTGCCTCTGGTCCTCAGTTTGATTACCATGTTGAGCATAGGCCTCAGGTCCAGAAGCCAAAGCCTAGACTACCAAGGTTCCCAGGTACTGCAAACTCTACAGGGTCCTTCAATGCAAATGGCTTCAAAAGCCACAACACCTTCTTTGACAGCGCAAAGAATCCCTACACAAAGCCAAGAATATCTTTTCTGATCGGTTCTGGAGCTATCAGTAGAGAAGCTATTACTCCTGCGTTTTGTATGATCAAGAGCGCATTTTCCCTCATATGCGCCTCAACACTGAAGCCATTGCTGGACTGCCCTGCTTAGAAGAAGCTCTTGAATGCTTTCGTGATGCTGGTCTGCTTAGCTTTGTGACAGACAAAGAACACTGGAATGAGGAACTTTTGCTTCAATTCTATGCTACCCTCCACATTCGCGGCTACAACAAGGATATCAAGACATGGGTCCTCGAGTGGATGACAGGAAATGTTCATCATGAAGCCAAAGCTCTTGATGTCATTGAGCTTACAGGCCTACCCACTCCCGGAGAACTATATGAACCTGATTGTCAACTACACCGCAATGCACTGGAGAGCATCTTCCATAAGCCTGAACCCAACATGAGCCAGATGTTGAGCATGATGAAGCCTTTGCCATCTGACGCTGACTACCCAACTGAGTTCTTTGTTGATGACCTTGAGTATCTGCCTCGCACCATATATCACATCATCAGGCGAACTCTATGGCCTATCAAAGGACATTCATCAGCGGCCAAGCTTGAAGGAGCCATGAAGACATTGGTCTTTTACATCCTCAATGGCATCAGCTTCAATTCCCAAGAATTCTTCATTAGGCAACTGGCTGCGTCTGGGTCTGACCTTTTTGGCCTGAAATTTTATGCTCCATGGGTCATGCGCCTCATCAAGCGACACTCCTCTGTCAACTATCAGCCCTTTGCTCGCAATCACCTGATCTTTCTACCAGAGGTTGATATGTCAGTTGAAGCCATATACTCTGAGCCGGCCAAGAAGCCTCTTTGTCTTCAAAATGTCGAGCACCAAAGCTTCACTCAGCCCATTGAAGGCGTCCAAGCAGTAACACGTATCTATCCAATGGCTGGGAACACTCGTCTGCCTCATCATGCGCAAACTGAAGCTACTGAAAGCACCATTGCCCAAAGGCCTCAGAAGCGCTCTCGCGTTTTCAATGAACGAGAACTTCTTGTGGCCCTTCATCAGAAACAGGATAAGCATCACTATTGGCTCAAGAGACATATGCAAAGCCTCTTGGTGGACGTCAATCGCATTCGCAATCTGGCCACCAAGAATGCATTTGTCGCTCACGAGACTTGTCGGCGATCTTGGAAGAGTTTGACGCTACTTAGTGCTGAAGCAGATCTTCAAGACGATGGCTTCACTGAAAGATTCAAGTTTGACTCCACTCCTCCACGGACTGCTGTCCTACGTTGAACTCCATCCCTTGAAGACTCTGACTATTCTTCCTCCGCGGCAACTGTGAATGCCAGAGTGATCGATGATGAAGATGATGCTACTTCACCGCCCCCTACTTCTGTACGCATCGACACTGCACCAAGTACGTCTGCACCACCAAACAACACCAACCCTGCTGCTTCACCTACTCATGAGGACGAGTAGATACTCTATGTCTTCAAACCTTTTTGGTCCTTACTGACAAAAGGGGGAGAAGCATATGAGTTTGATAGTCTTCAAGCGGGTTCATATGGGTGGTTGCTTTATATTTTGCCTCGTGTTTACAACTCTCGCTTTTGAAACATTTGGTTCTTTGAGTTGTAACACTTAAACTCGATGGTCGTCTGCTACTTATTTGCTTTACTGTGATGCGATGATAAATTCCGCATGTGCGATGATAACTTCCGCACTTAGATCATTCTGCAGACGTCCATTTTCATTATGCATTTGCTATATCATCTCATGCATGATGAATTATCTTCATAAGTTGAAGTGGATCTCCACAAGTACAACCTGCCATCTGCATTTGCATTCCAAAAGCAAATTACATATATGCACATCTTTAGGGGGAGCCCTTGCTACTTATGAAGACAATACCCTATCCTTTACAATTTCACATACTTTATCCCCGTTGAAAACTTCAACCAATTTGTCATCAATCACCAAAAAGGGGGAGATTGTAAGTGCATCTAGTGCCACCCCTAGTTGGTTTTGGAGTATTGACGACAAAGTTGGTTGAGGGACTAATGCGTTTGTGAGAATTGCAGGATCACGCAGGTAGTGTCCCTCATTGATTCAGTTTACCTACCGAAGATGACGCCTAAAAATGTATAAAGACATTGAAGACAATGGTGGAATGTGAAGATATTCATATTGAAGACTATGACATGGGAAGACATTGAGTGAAGACTATGGAGCGCAAAGGCTGTGTGTTTTCGCTGTTTCCTTTTTCTTCTTTGTTGAGTCATAGGAACCACCGTGCTGTTAAGTGGGGTCCAAGTGAACTAAGTCAGAATGACTGAAGTGATGCTCAACCCAAATCCTATGTCTTCGAGCGAAGACAATGAGAGCAAATCTTATCCAGAGCTGGATGAGTCAGCTATGCTTGTAGCCCAAGTAAAGTTGCCGTGTGTGTTTGAAATCTGACCATTGGAACATGTGTCAGTTCCTTAGTGACCCAGGGTCATTTCGGACATATCAGGTCGGGTTGCCTAGTGGCTATAAATAGCCCACCCCCTACACCATAAATTGGTGGCTGCTCAGAGTTAGTGCACGACTTTTGTCGTTTGAGAGCAACCCACCTCGAAGCCTTTGAGAGAGAGAAATCCTTGCGAGGACCAAAGCCCAAACACCCAGAGCCAAAGAGTGTTAGGCATCACTGAAGTCTTTCTGTCTATGTGACCTGAAGACTTATTACACTTGAGGACTGTGAATCCTCCAGCCGGTTAGGCGTCGCGTTCTAAGCATCCAAGACTCATTGTGGATTGCCGGTGAATGAAGTCTGTGAAGGTTCGGAAGTCTACCTTGAAGACTTACCAGAGTGATTGGGCGAGGACTGGGTGTCCTTAGCTCAATGGGAATAGGGTGAAGACACGGTCTTCTGAGTTAAATCTCAGCCTCCCTAACCAGACGTACAGTTGTCACAGCAACTGGAACTGGTCCAACAAATCCTGTGTCTTCAACAAGTTACTGGTTCTATCCTCTCCCTACCTTTACTTAAAGTTTGTCTTCGTGAAGTCATTGCTTATCTGTCATACCTGTTTGACTTCACTGCTTGACTACTATCGTTGATTGGCTTCATACTATCTTCCATCCTGATCCTTACTACTTAGCTGCTATTAGTCCTGTACTTTCACACCATTGCATACCTGACTATGGTTTGCTTATTGTAGTTTATCTTCCGCTGCATATCAATTATGTTATTTCGACTGTTTGTCTTCGAAACTTCCCAGTTTTGAAGACTTAGATAAAAATCGCCTATTCACCCCCCTCTAGTCGATACTAGCACTTTCAACATCACACTTCAAAATTTGCACCGAAAGCACATGAAGGTTTTATGCTTGGTTACGAAAAGGATTCACACTCCTACATAGTCTTCAACCTCTTTCACTATAAAGTGGTTGAAATTGTGGATGTGCGGTTCGATGAGACTAACGGCTCGCAAAGAGAGCACCTGCCAAATGTGCTAGATGAAGTCCCTCCTAGTGAATCGATTAATCTTATGGGCACTGGAGAAATCATACCTTCAGAGGCACAGGCTGAAGAGGAACTTATCATTTCTACGCCTAATCAACCTGAAGACAATGCTCAACCTGAAACCAATGCTCAAAATGAAGACAATGATTAGCAAGGGCAAAATCTTCGTCCAGTTCATCCTCGTGTTGCAAATGAAGTACAGATTGAGAAGATAATTGATAGCATCAATGCACCCGGTCCACTTACTCATTCAAGAGCAACACAACTAGCAAATTTCTGTGGGCACTTTGCATTTGTCTTTATATCTGAACCCAAGAAAGTTGTTGAAGCCTTCATGGAACCTGAATGGATTCAAGCTATGCAAGAAGAGCTTCAACAGTTCGAGCTGAACAATGTGTGGGAGTTAGTCAAGCGTCCTGATCCTCGCAAGCACAATATCATTGGCACCAAATGGATCTATCGCAACAAACAAGATGAGCATGGTCAAGTTGTCAGAAACAAGGCTCTTCTTGTTGCTCAAGGATACACTCAAGTTGAAGGGTTTGACTTCGATGAAACATTTGCTCCGGTGGCTAGGCTTGAAGCCATTCGCATACTGCTAGCCTATGCCAACTATCACAACATCCTCATGTACCAAATGGATGTGAAGAGTGCTTTTCGGAATGGCAAGATTGAAGAAGAAGTGTATGTTGCACAACCACCTGGCTTTGAAGATCCAAAACATCCTGACATGGTATACAAGCTCAAAAAGGCACTGTATGGCCTCAAACAAGCTCCTCGTTCTTGGTATGACACACTCAAAGACTTCATAAAGAGCAAAGGCTTCAAACCTGTTTCTCTAGATCCTACACTCTTCACGAAGACATATGATGGAGAACTGTTTGTGTGTCAAATCTATGTGGATGACATTATCTTCGGCTGCAATGGCAAGAGATACAGTGATGAGTTTGGACACATGATGCAAGAGCAATATCAGATGTCCATGATGGGTGAGCTGAAGTTCTTCCTTGGTCTTCAAATTCGTCAGCAAAGCAACGATATTTTCAAATATCAAGAAAAATACCTCAAAAATTGCCTAAAGAAGTTTGGAATGCAAGATTGCAAAGGATACACGACGCCAATGCCAACCAAAAGTCATCTGTGTCCTGATGCCAATGGTAAAGAGTTCGATCAAAAGGTATACCGCTCCATGATTGGTTCTTTACTCTATTTATGTGCATCTAGGCCAGATATAATGCTTAGTGTTTGCATGTGTGCCCGATTCCAAGCGGCACCAAAGGAATCGCATCACTTAGCTGTGAACCGAATTCTTCGATATTTGGCTTACACCCCAACACTAGGATTATGGTATCCAAAGGGCTCAGAGTTTGTTCTAGTTGGATCCTCAGATGCTGACTATGCTGGTGACAAGGTTGATCACAAGTCTACATCAGGCACATGTCACTTTCTTGGACGATCTCTTGTCTGTTGGTCTTCAAAGAAGCAGAACTGTGTGTCTCTCTCCACTACTGAATCTGAATACATTGCTGCTAGATCTTGCTGCGCTCAGCTTCTATGGATGAAGCAAACTCTCAAGGACTATGGCATCCATCTGAAGCAAGTGCCACTCTACTGCGACAATGAAAGCGCCATCAAGATTGACAACAACCCAGTTCAGCACTCGAAGACAAAGCACATTGAAATTCGTCATCACTTTCTCAGAGATCACATCATGAAGGAAGATATTGATATCATTCACGCCAACACTAAAGAGCAATTGGCAGATAACTTCACAAAGCCCTTGGATGAGAAGAGGTTTTGCAATTTGCGGTGTGAGCTAAATATCTTAGAATCCTCAAATGTCTTGTAATTGGACACACATCCTAACACTTATGCGTGTTGATGACTTAGATGTGCAACACACGAAGTAACGTATATCTTCAATGAAGACATACACTCTAAGTGTGAATATATTAATGCGGAATATGACTTCGGAGCGCCACAATAATTGTGCGCCGTGTCTGGGTCTAATACTTCCTATACGATGGGTAACGCCACCACCAAACCTTTGTTTGAAGTGTTTCATTTAGCGTCACATTTGCAAAGTCTTCGCATTTGGGTTGTCTTCAACCTTGATTTAACTACATGTTTATCTTCACAATGTTGATTTGGTCTTATTCTGATATATATATATATATATATATATATATATATATATATATATACATGTATTTTGTGTTCTGTCCTCTATAGCATTCACTTATAGCTATGTCTTCATGTTGAATCTTTTGATCTAAGTGAATGTGATCGAACCCTAACCCCTTCTATGCTTCTACCTCAGATTCTATCTATCTAAATCATATGCATTCTATTGCAACTATCAAATGTCTTCTCGGCGTCATTGTCAGCAGAAGATACAGAGACAAAAGTTGAATCTGTTTTTAATGCTATATCCTTATTGCCTGAAACCCGGAGAAGCCAGAACGACCACCCAACATTCCAGGCATGCGTGGGAACATGGAACAACTTCCAATGTGTTGCATGCTTGCCACGTGTCCCTCAGATGTGAACCGCTAGGGGCACCTGCGTAATTGCGCTGTGCTATCCCTTTTCTTATAAATACACAACTCACCACGGTCACAATCTCTTCTTCCACCTCGCCACCTTGCACAAACCCTAGGGCCTCTGCTAGCTCGCATCGATGCCGGAGACGAAGCGCTTAGCTGCCGCGACCTCTTCGACGCCGTGCTCACGTAGGCCGCGGACCTCGTCCCCTCCGCCGCTGCCGTAGGTGTCTTCCGTTGCCAAGTTAGGGCACAGGAGATTGAACTGCTTGGCCTCCCTCTCATCTCCGTCTAGTAGTTCTTCATGTGGAATTATAACTTACTTTTACTGCCTTTTTGATCCATCTGATCCATCCACTTTCACCAAAAGTGGTTGATACGTCCATTTCGCATCATGCTTTTATATCAATATTTATTGCATTATGGGCTGTTACTACACATTATATCTCAATACCTATGGATATTCTCTCTTATTTTACAAGGTTTACCATGAAGAGGGGGAATGCCGACAGCTGGAATTCTGGCTGGAAAAGGAGCAGATATTGGAAACCTATTCCACACAGCTCCAAAAATCCTGAAACTCCACGGAAGTCATTTTTGGAATTAATAAGAATTATTGAGCGAAGAAACTACCAGAGGGGGCCCACACCCAGGCCAGGAGGGTGGGGGCGCGCCCCTGTCTCCTGGGCCCCCTGGTGGCCCTCCGGTGCCCATCTTCTGCTATATGAAGGATTTTACCCTGGAAAAAATCAGAAGCAAGCTTACGGGACGAAACTCCGCCGCCACGAGGCGGAACCTTGGCGGAACCAATCTAGGGCTCCGGCGGAGCTGTTCTGCGGGGAAAACTTCCCTCCGGGAGGGGGAAATCATCACCAACGATCCTCTCATCGGGAGGGGGTCAATCTCCATCAACATCTTCACCAGCACCATCTCCTCTCAAAACTGTAGTTCATCTCTTGTATCCAATATTGTATCAAAACCACAAATTGGTACATGTGGGTTGCTAGTAGTGTTGATTACTCCTTGTAGTTGATACTAATTGGTTTACTTGGTGGAAGATCATATGTTCAGATCCTTAAGGCATATTAATACTCCTTTGATCATGAACATGAATATTCTTTGTGAGTAGTTACGTTTGTTCCTGAGGACATGGGAGAAGTCTTGCTATTAGTAGTCATGTGAATTTGGTATTCATTCGATATTTTGATGAGATGTATGTTGTCTCTCCTCTAGTGGTGTTATGTGAACGTCGACTACATGACACTTCACCATTATTTGGGCCTAGAGGAAGGCACTGGGAAGTAATAAGTAGATGATGGGTTGCTAGAGTGACAGAAGCTTAAACCCTAGTTTATGCGTTGCTTCGTAAGGGGCTGATTTCGATCCATATGTCTAATGGTGTGGTTAGGTTTACATTAATACTTCTTTTGTAGTTGCGTATGCTTGAAATAGGGGTTAATCATAAGTGGGATGCTTGTCCATGTAAGGGCAGTACCCAAGCACCGGTCCACCCACATATCAAATTATCAAAGTACCGAACGCGAATCATATGAGCGTGATGAAAACTAGCTTGACGATAATTCCCATGTGTCCTCGGGAGCTCTTTTCTCATTATAAGAAATTGTCCAGGCTTGTCCTTTGATACAAAAAGGATTGGGCCACCTTGCTGCACTTTATTTACTTTCATTGCTTGTTACCCGTTACAATTTATCTTATCACAAAACTATCTGTTACCTACAATTTCAGTGCTTGCAGAGAAAACCTTACTGAAAACTGCTTGTTATTTCCTTCTGCTCCTCGTTGGGTTCGACACTCTTACTTATTGAAAGGATTACGATAGATCCCCTATACTTGTGGGTCATCAAGACTCTTTTCTAGCACCGTTGCCGGGGAGTGAAGCGCCTTTGGTGAGTGGAACTTGGTAAGGAAACATTTATATAGTGTGCTGAAATTTTATGTCACTTGTTACTATGGAAACTAATCCTTTGAGGGGCTTGTTCGGGGTATCTTCACCCCGACCAGTAGAGCAAAGAGTTGCTCCTAAACCTACTAAACCTACTGAAAATATTTACTTTGAGATTCCTTCGGGTATGATAGAGAAACTGCTAGCTAATCCCTTTGCAAGAGATGGAACATTGCATCCCGATTTACACCTTATCTTTGTGGATGAAGTTTGTGGATTATTTAAGCTTGCAGGCATTCCCGATGATCTTGTCAAAAGGAAGGTCTTCCCTTTATCTTTGAAGGGATATGCATTGACATGGTATAGGCTATGTGATGATACGGGATCTTGGAATTATAAAAGATTGAAGTTGGAACTTCACCAGAAGTTCTATCCTATGCATCTTGTTCATCGTGATCGTAATTACATATATAATTTCTGGCCTCGCGAAGGAGAAAGCATCGCTCAAGCTTGGGGGAGGCTTAAGTCAATGTTATATTCATGCCCCAATCATGAGCCCTCAGGAGAAATGATTTTTCCAAAAATTTATGCTCGGCTTTCTCCCAATGATCGCAACATGCTTGATACTTCCTGTGCTGGTTCTTATATGGTGAAGATTATTGAATTCAAATGAGATTTATTGGAAAGAATTAAATGCAACTCTGAAGATTGGGGTTCCGACGATGGTAAGGAGTCAGGTATAACACCTAAGTTTGATTGTGTTAAATCTTTTATGGATACCGATGCTTTTCATGGATTTAGCGCTAAATATGGACTTGACTCTAAGATAGTAGCTGCTTTTTGTGAATCTTTTGCTACTCACGTTGATCTCCCTAAGGAGAGGTGGTTTAAATATAATCCTCCCATTGAAATAAAAGTAGTTGCACCTATTATAGTTGAAGAAAAGACTGTCACTTATGAAGATCCTATTGTTCCTACTACTTATGTTGAGGAACCTCCTTTTCCTGTTAGGATAAAGGATCATGCTAAAACTTCGACTGTTGTTCGTAAGAGTAATACTAGGACTTATACACCTCCTGAGAAAATCAAAGTTGAACCTAGTATTGCTATGGTTAGATCTCTTGGATGATAATTTAGATGGGCATGTTATTTATTTATGTGGTGAGACTGCTAATATAGTCAGACCAAATGCTAAGATACATATACCTGTGGTAGGCATGCCTGTTATTTCTGTTAAAATAGGAGATCATTGTTATCATGGCTTATGTGATATGGGTGCTAGTGTGAGCGTAATACCCTATGAGTTATATAAAGAAATTATGCATGATATTGCACCCGCTGGAACAGAAGATATTGATGTTAGCATTAAGCTTGCCAATAGGGACACCATTAAACCAGTTGGGATTGTTAGAGATGTCGAAGTCTTGTGTGGGAAGGTTATAATATCCCGCTGATTTTCTTGTTCTTTGTTCCCCACAAGATGAATTTTGTCCCATTATATTTGGTAGACCCTTCTTGAATACTGTTAATGCTAGGATTGATTGTGCAAAGGATATTGTTGCAATTGGCTTAGGGGATATGTCTCATGAGTTTAATTTTGCTAAATTTCATAGACAACCCCGTGATAAAGAATCACCTAGTAAGGATGAGATTATTGGTCTTGCTTCTATTGCCGTGCCTCCTACTGATTTGTTAGAACAATATTTGCTAGACCACGAAAATGATATGTTTATGAATGAAAGAAGGGAGATAGATGAAGTGTTCCTTCAACAGGATCCTATTCTGAAACACAACTTACCTATTGAAACCCTAGGGGATCCCCCTCCACCCAAGGATGATCCCGTGTATGAGCTCAAACCATTACCTGGTAATCTTAACTATGCTTATCTTGATGAAAAGAAAATATATCCTGTTATTATTAGTGCTAACCTTTCAGAGCAAGAAGAAGAAAGATTATTGAAAACTCTGAAGAAGCACCGTACTGCTATTGGATATACTCTGGATGATCTTAAGGGCATTAGTACCACTTTATGCCAACACAAAAATTAAATTAGAGGTAGATGCCAAACCAGTTAGAGATCCTCAATGATGATTGAATCCTAAGATGAAGGAAGTGGTAAGAAAGGAGATACTAAAGCTCCTTGAGGCAGGTATAATTTATCCCATTGCTGATAGTGAATGGGTAAGTCCTGTCCATTGTGTTCCTAAAAAGGGAGGTATTACTGTCATTCCTAATGATAAAGATGAATTGATCCCGCAAAGAATTATCACAGGTTATAGGATGGTAATTGATCTTCGTAAATTAAATAAGGCTACTAAGAAAGATCATTACCCTTTACCTTTTATTGATCAAATGCTAGAAAGACTATCCAAACATACACATTTTTGCTTTCTAGATAATTATTCTGGTTTCTCTCAAATACCTGTGTCCACGAAGGATCAATCAAAAACTACTTTTACTTGCCCTTTCGGTACTTTTGCTTATAGACGTATGCCTTTTGGTTTATGTAATGCATCTGCTACCTTTCAAAGATGTATAATGGCTATATTCTTTGACTTCTGTGAAAAGATTTGTGAGGTATTCATGGATGATTTCTCTGTTTATGGATCCTCTTTTGATGATTGCTTGAGCAACCTTGATCGAGTTTTGCAGAGATGTGAAGACACTAGTCTCGTATTGAATTGGGAAAAGTGCCACTTTATGGTTAATGAAGGCATTGTCTTGGGGCATAAGATTTTCGAGAGAGGTATTGAAGTTGATAAAGCTAAAGTTGATGCTATTGAAAAGATGCCATCACCTAAGGACATAAAAGGTATAAGAAGTTTCCTTGGTCATGCCGATTTTTATAGGAGGTTCATTAAGGACTTATCTAAAATCTCTAGGCCTCTGACTAATTTATTGCAAAAAGATATTCCTTTTTTCTTTGATGAGGATTGTGTAGAAGCATTTGAAATACTTAAGAAAGCTTTGATCACTGCACCTATTGTTCAGCCACCTGATTGGAATCTACCCTTTGAAATTATGTGTGATGCTAGTGATTATACTGTAGGTGCTGTTCTAGGGCAAAGAGTTGATAAGAAATTGTATGTTATTTAGTATGCTAGTAAAACTCTTGATACTGCCCAGAGAAATTATGCTACTACCAAAAAAGAGTTCTAAGCAGTTGTGTTTGCATGTGATAAGTTTAGACCTTATATTGTTGATTCCAAAGTTACTATTCACACTAATCATGCTGCTATTAAATATCTTATGGAAAAGAAAGATGCTAAGCCTAGACTCATTAGATGGGTTCTCTTGCTCCAAGAATTTGATTTGCATATTATTGATAGAAAGGGAGCTGAGAACTCCGTTGCAGACAACTTGTCTAGGCTAGAGAATGTTCTTAATGACCCACTACCTATTGATGATAGCTTTCCTGATGAACAATTAGCGGTCGTTAATGCTTCTCGCACTGCTCCTTGGTATGCTGATTATGCTAATTACATTGTTGCTAAATTTATACCTCCTAGTTTCACATACCAGCAAAAGAAAAAGTTCTTTTATGATTTAAGACATTACTTCTGGGATGACCCACACCTTTATAAAGAAGGAGTAGATGGTGTTATTAGAAGTTGTGTACCTAAGCATGAACAGGAACAGATCCTACACAAGTGTAACTCTGAATCGTATGGAGGACACCACGCTGGAGATAGAACTGCACATAAGGTATTGCAATCCGGTTTTATTGGCCTACTCTCTTCAAAGATGCTCGTAAGTTTGTCTTGTCTTGTGATGAATGTCAAAGAATTGGTAATATTAGTAGACGTCAAGAAATGCCTATGAATTATTCTCTTGTTATTGAACCATTTGATGTTTGGGGCTTTGATTATATGGGACCTTTTCCTGCCTCTAATGGTTACACACATTTTTTAGTTGCTGTTGATTATGTTACTAAGTGGGTAGAAGCTATTCCAACTAGTAGTGCTGACCATAACACTTCTATTAAAATGCTTAAAGAAGTTATTTTTCCGAGGTTTGGAGTCCCTAGATATCTTATGACTGATGGTGGTTCACATTTTATTCATGGTCCTTTCCGTAAGATGCTTGCTAAGTATGATGTTAATCATAGAATGGCATCTCCTTATCACCCGCAGTCTAGTGGTCAAGTAGAGTTGAGCAACAGAGAGCTCAAATTAATTTTGCAAAAGACCGTGAATAGATCTAGAAAGAATTGGTCCAAGAAACTTGATGATGCTTTATGGGCCTATAGAACTGCATATAAAAATCCTGTGGGTATGTCTCCGTATAAGATGGTTCATGGAAAAGCATGTCACTTACCTCTTGAACTTGAACATAAAGCATATTGGGTCATTAAAGAGCTCAATTATGACTTTGAACTTGCCGATGAGAAGAGGCTATTTGATATTAGCTCACTTGATGAATGGAGAACCCAAGCCTATGAGAATGCCAAGCTATTCAAAGAAAAAGTTAAACGATGGCATGACAAAAGGATACAAAAGCGAGAATTTAACGTAGGTGATTATGTGTTATTATTCAACTCTCGTTTAAGATTTTTTGCAGGAAAACTTCTCTCTAAATGGGAAGGTCCTGACGTTATCGAGGAAGTCTATCGTTCCGGTGCCATAAAAAGCAACAACTTCGAAGGCACAAGTCCGAGGGTGGTGAACGGTCAAAGAATCAAACATTATATCTCAGGTAATCCTATCAATGTTGAAACTAATATTATTGGGACCGTAACCCTGGAGGAATACATAAGGGACACTTTCTAGAATGTATCAGACTCCAAAAATGAATAGGTATGTGGTACGGTAAGTAAACCGACTCCAAAACAATTCTAATGGCAATTTTTCTCCATTTTGGAATATTTAAGAATTTTAGGAAGAAAGAAGTAATTCGGGAAGGACACTAGGCCTCCACGAGGGTGGAGGGCGCGCCCACCCTTCCTGGGCGTGCCGCCCTATCTCGTGGCTACCTCATGTGCCTCCCGTACTCCGTTTTCTTGCACATTATGTATTTTGGTTCGTAAAAATTCATTATATAATCTCCCAAAGGTTTTGACCACCATATTGCGCAATTATCCTCTGTTTTCATTTCGAGTTGTTCCTGTTGTAGATTAAGAGCAAGATGTCTTCTCAAGAGTCATTCGGGGAGAGTCGGGTGTCTCACCCGACACCAGGTCTAGGAGCAAATAGCGATGCTTACCACTTTGGACCATCGACGGAGGATGAGATGGAGGCCGACTTGAAAAGGATAGATGCCATGGAGGAAGATCAAGAAGTTACCTCTCGCCTCCAAGCAGGATTCATGATGGGGGAACTACATAGCTTGGCTATTCCAAATTCGATCATCCCTTCCAATGTTAAATTTCTTTCTTATTAAAACATGAAAAAGAGCGTCACTTGTTCTCCATAAGCTATGCAGCATCCTTGGGTAAAGGGAGCTTTAGCCGTTACGGCAAGCTCCGAAAAGAAATTATGGACGTCAAACAACAAGTCAATAAGCTCGAGGAGGAGAATCGTATCCTGAGGGGCATCATCGCCAAGAAGATCACAACACCAAATATGAAGAAGGAGACATAATTACACAGGCATGGGCACTCCCCTTGGCAACTGCCAAGCTTGGGGGAGGTGCCCGGATATCGTATCACCATCACACTCCTATCTTTACCGTTTTACTTAGTTCGATCCTTTTAGTAGTATCTTGATCTAGTAGATTGAAGTTTTAGTATCAAGTAGTTTTGAGTTTTGCTTTGTGATCTCTTTATGTAATCGAGTCCGTGAGCTATCTATAATAAAGATTAGTGTTGAGTCAAGGGCTTTGCTATCTTGCTATGATCTTGAGAAGTAGAGAGAATAAAAAGAATAAAGAGTTCATATTGATCTTATAGATAGTAATGACTTCACACATAAAAAGTATGAGGCATAAAATTTGTTGAGAGTTGACAAACTTAGTTTTGGTCATCGTTGCAATTAATAGGAAGTAATAAGGAAAGAGAGGTTTTCACATAAAAATATACTATCTTGGACATCTTTTATGATTGTGAGCACTCATTAAGTACGACATGCTAAAAGAGTTGATGTTGGACAAGGAAGACAACATAATGGTTTATGTTTTCTCGCATCTCAGTTAAAGTATATTGTCATTGATCTTCCCAACATGTGGAGCTTGCCTTTCCCCCTCATGCTAGCCAAATTCCTTGCACCAAGTAGAGATACTACTTGTGCTTCCAACTATCCTTAAACCCTGTTTTGCCATGAGAGTCCACCATACCTACCTATGTATTGAGTAAGATCCTTCAAGTAAGTTGTCATGCTGCAATCAATAAAAATTGCTCTCTAAATATGTATGAATTATTAGTGCAGAGAAAATAAGCTTTATACGATCTTGTTATAGAAGCAATAAAAGCGACGGACTACATAATAAAGGTCCATATAAAAGTGGCAATATAAAGTGACGTTCTTTTGCATTAAGATTTTGTGCATCCAACCCTAAAAGCACATGACAACCTCTGCTTCCCTCTGCGAAGGGCCTATCTTTTACTTTATGTTCTTACTTTATGCTTGAGTCAAGGTGATCTTAACCTTTCCTTTTTCATTTTATCCTTTGGCAAGCTCCTCATGTTTGAAAGATCTTGATATATATATATATATCCAATTGGATGTAAGTTAGCATGAATTACTCCCTCCATTTTTATATACAAGGCCACAAACTCAAAGGTACCAATGTAAAATTTAATGTCTGCTTTGAAAGTTAGTTTTTCTTTTCGTTTATTGGGACCATTAGTACTTCACATGCATGCAAGAAAACTGAGTGGAGAAAGTAGTTGACTGTCATTATGACTGCATGCATGCAACTATTAAACAGGTTGCCAATATGAGAAAATATCATTAATTTTGCCTCGATTACTGTTGATGGACTTGTATAGATGCAAAACATATATTTCGTAGTGGCCTTGTATATAAAAATGGAGGGAGTATTATTGTTGACATCACCCAAAGGTGAATACGTTGGGAGGCAACACAATAATCCCCTATCTTTCTTAGTGTCCGGTTGAAACTCCATAACAACAAGTATTGCGTGAGTGTTAGCAATTGTAGAAGACTACATGATAGTTGAGTAGGTGGACTTGCTGAAAAGCTCTATTTTTTGACTCTTTCTGATGTTATGATAACTTGCAATTGCTTCAGTGACTGAGATTATAGTTTGTTAGTTCCCCATGAAGTTTATGAACCATACTTGACATTGTGAATTGATTGTTACTTGAGCATAAGAAATCAGATGACAAAATCCTTATATGTTGCTGTTATAAGAATGATCATGATGCCCTCATGTCCGTATTTTATTTTTATCGACACCTCTATCTCTAAACATGTGGACATATTTTTCGATTTCGACTTCCGCTTGAGGACAAGCGAGGTCTAAGCTTGGGGGAGTTGATACGTCCATTTTGCATCATGCTTTTATATCAATATTTATTGCACTATGGGCTGTTACTACACATTATATCTCAATACTTATGGCTATTCTCTCTCATTTTACAAGGTTTACCATGAAGAGGGGGAATGCCGACAGCTGGAATTCTAGCTAGAAAAGGAGCAAATATTGGAAACCTATTCCACACAGCTCCAAAAATCCTGAAACTCCACGGAAGTCATTTTTGGAATTAATAAGAATTATTGAGCGAAGAAACTACCAGAGGGGGCCCACACCCAGGCCAGGAGGGTGGGGGGGGGGGGGGGGCGCCCCTGTCTCCTGGGCCCCCTGGTGGCCCTCCGATGCCCATCTTCTGCTATATGAAGGATTTTACCCTGGAAAAAATCAGAAGCAAGCTTACGTTACGAAACTCCACCGCCACGAGGCGGAACCTTGGCGGAACCAATCTAGGGCTCCGGCGAAGCTGTTCTGCCGGGGAAACTTCCCTCTGGGAGGGGGAAATCATCACCATCATAATCACCAACGATCCTCTCATCGGGAGGGGGTCAATCTCCATCAACATCTTCACCAGCACCATCTCCTCTCAAAACCCTAGTTCATCTCTTGTATCCAATCTTGTATCAAAACCACAAATTGGTACCTGTGGGTTGCTAGTATTGTTGATTACTCCTTGTAGTTGATGCTAATTGGTTTACTTGGTGGAAGATCATATGTTCATATCCTTAATGCATATTAATACTCCTCTGATCATGAACATGAATATGCTTTATGAGTAGTTACGTTTGTTCCTGAGGACATGGGAGAAGTCTTGCTATTAGTAGTCATGTGAATTTGGTATTCGTTCGATATTTTGATGAGATGTATGTTGTCTCTCCTCTAGTGGTGTTATGTGAACGTCGACTACATGACACTTCACCATTATTTGGGCCTAGAGGAAGGCACTGGGAAGTAATAAGTAGATGATGGGTTGCTAGAGTGACAGAAGCTTAAACCCTAGTTTATGCGTTGCTTCGTAAGGGGCTGATTTCGATCCATATGTCTAATGGTGTGGTTAGGTTTACATTAATACTTCTTTTGTAGTTGCGTATGCTTGCAATAGGGGTTAATCATAAGTGGGATGCTTGTCCAAGTAAGGGCAGTACCCAAGCACCGGTCCAACCACATATCAAATTATCAAAGTACCGAACGCGAATCATATGAGCGTGATGAAAACTAGCTTGACGATAATTCCCATGTGTCCTCGGGAGCTCTTTTTTCATTATAAGAAATTGTCCAGGCTTGTCCTTTGCTACAAAAAGGATTGGGCCACCTTGCTGCACTTTATTTACTTTCATTGCTTGTTACCCGTTACAATTTATCTTATCACAAAACTATCTGTTACCTACAATTTCAGTGCTTGCAGAGAAAACCTTACTGAAAAACCGCTTGTCATTTCCTTCTGCTCCTCGTTGGGTTCGACACTCTTACTTATCGAAAGGACTACAATAGATCCCCTATACTTGTGGGTCATCAGTGGTTTCTTGACTTCCATATCTCGATCTATCTTATTCTGAATCTCATATCATGCCAAGTATATTCACTTATGCTTCACAACTAGTTAGATTCCTCACTTGTACTTATTCTTGGATTTGTACAAATCTAGAACCAACTGTCACCAAATAAGTGAATATCTTCGCTCTATGAGGTCAATGTCTTCAAACTGATTTATGTTCAAAATCTTCTGAGAATGCATATGACCTCTTCCCTTCCCTCGCACCTCTAATGTTGTCACATGTACATGTCCATGGGAGAATTCCTTGGTTCTCATAGTTTGCATTCATTTGCAGAATTCTTACAACGACATATCAATTCTCCTGAAGCCAGTTCTTGTCTGACCAGCAGACGGTAGCCTTTCACAGTTCTGAAGCCTTTCAGCTTGAATATCATGGCCACTGAAAAATCAGCAAGGAAAGGTGGCAGACAGCGTCGAGGTGATACATCTAAGGACTTGCCTCCGGATCTGTATGAATTGTACAAGACAGACCCTGAAGAGAATTATGGTCAGCGCAAGACTCGAATCCAATGGATTCGAAGATATTGGGCAGAACAAATGTTTCTGTACAGATATGTGACTGCTGAGTATGTGGAGAATAATACCATCAAGTGACCATGGGGAGATATTCTCTTCAAAACTCTTCAACCCATGTCCAAAACCGAAGCCATTGCTCAAGGCTTCTATCCTTGCATGGTCCGAGGACCTCAGCCAGAGAATGCTGACCCATCCTCTTAGCTATCGTGTCGCGATGACAATCTGTTCAAGCACAACTATAAGTTTGCCAAGGATTCTGCTATGAAGAAAAAGAAAGCATTTGGACTTGACTTCAACCCTTGTCCATCTGCTCCTAGAGCTGATGGCACTCGTGATGCTGAACCAAATGCCATCGGGCCCTTCTACAACCTCGAAGGTCTCCTCAATCACATTGCTGTTCAGGGGGCAGCCATGGAGCACCCTGCTGATGACGCAGATTCTGATGAAGCGCCAGCTCCACCTAAGCTGTAAAAGCAGAAGAAAACAAAGGCTTCAAAGCCCTCTGCTGCACCAAGAGCTTCGCGTGCGAAGCCATTAGCCACTGCACCACCTGAAGCAAGTGTGCAATCTGAAGATCTTTCTCGTATCTCCAAGATGATCGAGAAGTCTTCAAATAAGAAGAAGCCCATAAAGAGTTCCGGGCAAGAACTAACCCCACTTGCCGTTCTGAGAAACGAAGATGAAACCATCAATCTATCAAGCGATGAAGATCTTGGTGATGATGCTCTTGAGCTGCTGATAAAGAGCTAACAAGGGGCGGAGATCTTCAATGGTCTGCCCCTCTTTGATGTGGATATTTTGAATAACTTCATTGATGAATGGTTTGACAACCCAAGCCTCAGCGTCGATGATCTTCAGCTACGTATTGGCATCAGTGTCACATTCCATGGAGCCATTGCTAATGAGATGGCTATGGCTCAGGAGATCGTCGAACTGAAGAACAAGATTGACCATGAGAAAGCTCAATTCAAGAGGAACATGGCCAAGCTCAGTGTGGCTGATGTTCAAAACTTCAAGCAGATGCTGCATAACCTCAAGGAAGAGTTTCACAAGAAGCGTGAAGAAGCAAAAGGTTCAAGAGAGAGGATGAAACTCTCCGCAAGAAAATGTGTTCAAGTTCATAATTAGGCCGAAAAGCGCAAGGCACTTGGGCGTTCTGGTATCGACCCCAAGATGGCTGCCAAACAGAGGAAGCCTGCTGTGGCCCAAGCTGAAGCATCAGGGCGGGAAGCACCTCGCATTTGTTGGAAATATGCCCTAGAGGCAATAATAAAAGCATTATTATTATATTTCCTTGTTCATGATAATTGTCTTTATTCATGCTATAATTGTGTTATCCGGAAATCGTAATACATGTGTGAATAACAGACACCAACATGTCCCTAGTGAGCCTCTAGTTGACTAGCTCGTTGATCAATAGATAGTCATGGTTTCCTGACTATGGACATTGGATGTCATTGATAACGAGATCACATCATTAGGAGAATGATGTGATGGACAAGACCCAATCCTAAACATAGCACAAGATCGTATAGTTCGTTTGCTAGAGTTTTCCAATGTCAAAGTATCTTTTCCTTAGACCATGAGATCGTGTAACTCCCGGATACCGTAGGAGTGCTTTGGGTATACCAAACGTCACAACGTAACTGGGTGACTATAAAGGTAGACTACGGGTATCTCCGAAAGTGCCTGTTGGGTTGACATGGATCAAGATTGGGATTTGTCACTCCGTATGACGGAGAGGTATCACTGGGCCCACTCGGTAATGCATCATCATAATGAGCTCAGAGTGACCAAGTGTCTGGTCATGGGATCATGCATTACGGTACGAGTAAAGTGACTTGTCGGTAACGAGATTGAACGAGGTATTGGGATACCGACGATCGAATCTCGGGCAAGTAACATATCGATTGACAAAGGGAATTGAGTACAGGGTTGATTGAATCCTCGACATCATGGTTCATCCGATGAGATCATCGTGGAGCATGTGGGAGCCAACATGGGTATCTAGATCCCGCTGTTGGTTATTGACCTGAGAGTCGTCTCGGTCATGTCTGCTTGTCTCCCGAACCCGTAGGGTCTACACACTTAAGGTTCGGTGACGCTAGGGTTGTGAAGATATGTATATGCAGAAACCCGAATGTTGTTTGGAGTCCCGGATGAGATCCCGGACATCACGAGGAGTTCCGGAATGGTCCGGAGGTAAAGAATTATATATAGGAAGTGCTGTTTCGGCCATCGGGACAAGTTTCGGGGTTATCGGTATTGTATCGGGACCACCGGAGGGGTCCCGGGGGCCCACCGGGTGGGGCCACCTGTCCCGGGGGGCCACATGGGCTGTAGGGGGTGCGCCTTGGCCTTCATGGGCCAAGGGCACCAGCCCCTATAGGCCCATGCGCCTAGGGTTTCCACCTAGGAGGAGTCCTAGTGGTGGAAGGCACCCCTAGGTGCCTTGGGGGGGAGGGAAACCTCCCCTTGGCCGCCGCCCCCCTAGTAGATCTCATCTACTAGGGCCGGCGCCCCCCCCATGGCACCCCTATATATAGTGGGGGGGGGGGAGAGGAGGGAAACAGACCAGCCCCTGGCGCCTCCCTCTCTCCCCGTTACGTCTCTCCCTCGTAGTATTGGCGAAGCCCTGCTTCTGTGACGCCCTGCATCCACCACCACGCCGTCGTGCTGCTGGATCTTCATCAACCTCTCCTCCCCCCTTGCTGGATCAAGAAGGAGGAGACGTCTCCCGTCCCGTACGTGTGTTGAACGCGGAGGTGCCGTCCGTTCGGCGCTTGGTCATCGGTGATTTGGATCACGTCGAGTACGACTACATCATCACCGTTCTTTTGAACGCTTCCATGCGCGATCTACAAAGGTATGTAGATGCATCTAATGACTCATTGCTAGATGAACTCCTAGATGATCTTGGTGAAACGAGTAGGAAAATTTTTGTTTTCTGCAACGTTCCCCAACAGTGGCATCATGAGCTAGGTCTATGCGTAGTTCTTCTTGCGCGAGTAGAACACAATTTGTTGTGGGCATAGATTTGTCAACTTTCTTGCCGTTACTAGTCCTTTCTTGCTTCAGCGGTATTGTGGGATGAAGCGGCCCAGACCAACCTTACACGTACGCTTACGTGAGACCGGTTCCACCGACTAACATGCACTAGTTGCATAAGGTGGCTGGCGGGTGTCTGTCTCTCCTACTTTAGTTGGAGCGGATTCGATGAACAGGGTCCTTATGAAGGGTAAATAGAAGTTGACAAATCACGTTGTGGCTTTAACGTAGGTAAGAAGACGTTCTTGCTAGAACCCTAATTCAGCCACGTAAAACTTGCAACAACAATTAGAGGACGTCTAACTTGTTTTTGCAGCGAGTGGTTTGTGATATGATATGGCCAAAGTTGTGATGAATGATGAATGATCTATATGTGATGTATGAGATGTTCATGCTATTGTAATAGGAATCACGACTTGCATGTCGATGAGTATGACAACCGGCAGGAGCCATAGGAGTTGTCTTTATTCTTTTATATGACCTGCGTGTCATTGAGAAACGCCATGTAAATTACTTTACTTTATTGCTAAACGCGTTAGCCATAGCAGTAGAAGTAATAGTTGGCGAGCAACTTCATGGAGACACGATGATGGAGATCATGATGATGGAGATCATGGTGTCAAGCCGGTGACAAGATGATCATGGAGCCCCAAGATGGAGATCAAAGGAGCTATGTGATATTGGCCATATCATGTCACATTTATTATTTGATTGCATGTGATGTTTATCATGTTTTGCATCTTGTTTACTTAGAATGACGGTAGTAAATAAGATGATCCCTCATACAAATTTCAAGAAGTGTTCCCCCTAACTGTGCACCGTTGCGACAGTTTGCTGTTTCAAAACACCACGTGATGATCGGGTGTTTTATTCAGACGTTCACATACAACGAGTGTAAGACAGATTTACACATGCAAACACTTAGGTTGACTTGACGAGCCTAGCATGTACAAACATGGCCTCGGAACACAGAAGACCGAAAGGTCGAGCATGAGTCGTATAGAAGATACGATCAACATGAAAATGTTCACCGATGTTGACTAGTCCGTCTCACGTGATGATCGGACACGGTCTAGTTAGCTCGGATCATGTAATACTTAGATGACTAGAGGGATGTCTAATCTAAGTGGGAGTTCATTAATAATTTGATTAGTTGAACTTAATTATCATGAACTTAGTCTAAATATTTTACAATATGTCTTGTAGATCAAATGGCCAACGTAGTCCTCAACTTCAACGCGTTCCTAGAGAAAACTAAGCTGAAAGACGATGGCAGCAACTATACGAACTGGGTCCGGAACCTGAGGATCATCCTCATAGCTGCCAAGAAAGATTATGTCCTACAAGCACCGCTGGGTGACGCACCTGTTCTCCCTGTAGAATAAGATGTTATGAATGCTTGGCAGGCACGTTCCGATGACTACTCCCTCGTTCAGTGCGGCATGCTTTACAGCCTAGAGCCGGGGCTCCAAAAGCGTTTTGAGAGACATGGAGCATATGAGATGTTCGAAGAGCTGAAAATGGTTTTCCAAGCTCATGCCCGGGTTGAGAGATATGAAGTCTCCGACAAATTCTTCAGCTGTAAGATGGAGGAAAATAGTTCTGTCAGTGAGCACATACTCACTATGTCTGATAACCGCTTGACTCAGCTAGGAGTTAATCTCCTGGATGATGCGGTAATTGACGGAATCCTCCAGTCGCTTCCACCAAGCTACAAGAGCTTTGTGATGAACTTCAATATGCAGGGGATGGAAAAGACCATTCCTGAAGTATTTTCTATGCTGAAATCAGCAGAGGTAGAAGTCAAGAAGGAACATCAAGTGTTGATGGTCAATAAAACCACTAAGTTCAAGAAAGGCAAGGGTAAAAAGAACTTCAAGAAGGACGGCAAGGAGGTTGCCGCGCCCGGCAAGCAAGCTGCCGGGAAGAAGCCAAAGAATGGACCCAAGCCCGAGACTGAGTGCTTTTATTGCAAGGGAAGCGGTCACTGGAAGTGGAACTGCCCTAAGTACTTAGCGGATAAGAAGGCCGGCAAAACAAAAGGTATATGTGATATACATGTAATTGATGTGTACCTTACTAGTGCCCGTAGTAGCTCCTGGGTATTTGATACCGGTGCAGTTGCTCACATTTGTAACTCAAAGCAGGGGTTGCGGAATAAGCGGAAACTGGCAAAGGACGAGGTGACGATGCGCGTCGGGAATGGTTCCAAGGTCAATATGATCGCCGTCGGCACGCTACCTCTGCATCTCCCTTCGGGATTAGTTTTAAACCTTGATAATTGTTATTTAGTGCCAGCTTTGAGCATGAACATTGTATCAGGATCTCGTTTAATTCGAGATGGCTACTCATTTAAATCCGAGAATAATGGTTGTTCTATTTATATGAGAGATATGTTTTATGGTCATGCTCCTATGGTGAATGGTTTATTCTTTATGAATCTCGAACGTGATGCTACACATGTTCACAATGTGAGTACCAAAAGAAGTAAGGTTGATAATGATGGTCCCACATACTTGTGGCACCGCCGCCTTGGTCACATAGGTGTCAAACGCATGAAGAAGCTCCATGCTGATGGACTTTTAGAGTCTCTTGATTACGAATCATTTGACACGTGCGAACCATGCCTTATGGGAAAAATGACCAAGACTCCGTTCTCAGGAACAATGGAGCGAGCAACCAACTTATTGGAAATCATACATACTGATGTGTGCGGTCCAATGAGTGTTGAGGCTCGCGGTGGCTATCGTTATGTTCTCACCCTCACTGATGACTTGAGTAGATATGGGTATGTCTACTTAATGAAACACAAGTCTGAGACCTTTGAAAAGTTCAAGGGATTTCAGAGTGAAGTTGAGAATCAATGTGACAGGAAAATCAAGTTTCTACGATCAGATCGTGGAGGAGAATACTTGAGTCACGAGTTTGGTACACACTTAAGAAAATGTGGAATAGTTTCGCAACTCACGCCGCCTGGAACACCTCAGCGTAATGGTGTGTCCGAACGTCGTAATCGCACTCTATTAGATATGGTGCGATCTATGATGTCTCTTACCGATTTACCGCTATCTTTTTGGGGCTATGCTTTAGAGACTGCCGCATTCACTTTAAATAGGGCTCCGTCGAAATCCGTTGAGACGACACCGTATGAATTATGGTTTGGGAAGAAACCTAAGCTGTCGTTTCTAAAAGTTTGGGGATGCGATGCTTATGTCAAGAAACTTCAACCTGAAAAGCTCGAACCCAAGTCGGAAAAATGCGTCTTCATAGGATACCCAAAAGAAACTATTGGGTACACCTTCTACCTCAGATCCGAAGGCAAGATCTTTGTTGCCAAGAATGGGTCCTTTCTAGAGAAAGAGTTTCTCTCGAAAGAAGTAAGTGGGAGGAAAGTAGAGCTTGATGAAGTATTACCTCTTGAACCGGAAAATGGCGCAACTCAAGAAAATGTTCCTGAGGTGCCTGCACCGACTAGAGAGGAAGTTAATGATGATGATCAAGATACTTCTGATCAAGCTCCTACTGAAATTCGAAGGTCCACAAGGACACGTTCCGCACCAGAGTGGTACGGCAACCCTGTCTTGGAAATCATGTTGTTATACAACGATGAACCTTCGAACTATGAAGAAGCGATGGCGGGCCCGGATTCCGACAAATGGCTAGAAACCATGAAATCCGAGATAGGATCCATGTATGAAAACAAAGTATGGACTTTGACTGACTTGCCCGTTGAGCGGCGAGCCATAAAAAATAAATGGATCTTTAAGAGGAAGACAGACGCGGATGGTAATGTGACCATCTATAAAGCTCGACTTGTCGCTAAGGGTTATCGACAAGTTCAAGGGGTTGACTACGATGAGACTTTCTCACCGGTAGCGAAGCTGAAGTCCGTCCGAATCATGTTAGCAATTGCCGCATTCTACGATTATGAAATATGGCAAATGGACGTCAAAACGGCATTCCTTAATGGTTTCCTTAAGGAAGAATTGTATATGATGCAGCCGGAAGGTTTTGTCGATCCTAAGAATGCTGACAAGGTGTGCAAGCTCCAACGCTTGATTTATGGGCTGGTGCAAGCATCTCGGAGTTGGAACATTCGCTTTGATGAGATGATCAAAGCGTTTGGGTTTACACAGACTTATGGAGAAGCCTGCGTTTACAAGAAAGTGAGTGGGAGCTCTGTAGCATTTCTCATACTATATGTAGACGACATACTTTTGATGGGAAATGATACAAAACTCTTGGACAGCATCAAGGCCTATTTGAATAAGAATTTTTCAATGAAGGACCTTGGAGAAGCTGCTTATATATTAGGCATCAAAATCTATAGAGATAGATCGAGGCGCCTCATAGGTCTTTCACAAAGCACATACCTTGATAAGATATTGAAGAAGTTCAATATGGATCAATCCAAGAAGGGGTTCTTGCCTGTATTACAAGGTATGAAATTGAGCTCAGCTCAATGTCCGACCACGGCAGAAGATATAGAAGAGATGAGCATCATCCCCTATGCATCAGCCATAGGTTCTATTATGTATGCCATGCTGTGTACCAGACCTGATGTAAACCTTGCTGTAAGTTTGGTAGGAAGGTACCAAAGTAATCCCGACAAGGAGCACTAGACAGCGGTCAAGAATATCCTGAAGTACCTGAAAAGGACTAAGGAAATGTTTCTCGTTTATGGAGGTGACGAAGAGCTCGTCGTAAAGAGTTACGTCGACGCTAGCTTCGACACAGATCTGGATGACTCTAAGTCACAAACCGGATACGTGTATATTTTGAATGGTGGGGCAGTAAGCTGGTGCAGTTGCAAGCAAAGCATCGTGGCGGGATCTACATGTGAAGCGGAGTACATGGCGGCCTCGGAGGCAACACATGAAGCAATATGGGTGAAAGAGTTCATCACCGACCTAGGAGTCATACCCAATGCGTCGGGGCCGATCAAGCTCTTCTGTGACAACACTGGAGCTATTGCACTTGCCAAGGAGCCCAGGTTTCACAAGAAGACAAGGCACATCAAGCGTCGCTTCAACTCCATTCGTGAAAATGTTCAAGATGGAGACATAGAGATTTCTAAAATACATACGGACCTGAATGTAGCAGATCCGTTGACTAAACCTCTCCCTAGGGCAAAACATGATCAACACCAGAATTCCATGGGTGTTCGATTCATCACAATGTAACTAGATTATTGACTCTAGTGCAAGTGGGAGACTGTTGGAAATATGCCCTAGAGGCAATAATAAAAGCATTATTATTATATTTCCTTGTTCATGATAATTGTCTTTATTCATGCTATAATTGTGTTATCCGGAAATCGTAATACATGTGTGAATAACAGACACCAACATGTCCCTAGTGAGCCTCTAGTTTACTAGCTCGTTGATCAATAGATAGTCATGGTTTCGTGACTATGGACATTGGATGTCATTGATAACGAGATCACATCATTAGGAGAATGATGTGATGGACAAGACCCAATCCTAAACATAGCACAAGATCGTATAGTTCGTTTGCTAGAGTTTTCCAATGTCAAAGTATCTTTTCCTTAGACCATGAGATCGTGTAACTCCCGGATACCGTAGGAGTGCTTTGGGTATACCAAACGTCACAACGTAACTGGGTGACTATAAAGGTAGACTACGGGTATCTCCGAAAGTGTCTGTTGGGTTGACATGGATCAAGATTGGGATTTGTCACTCCGTATGACGGAGAGGTATCACTAGGCCCACTCGGTAATGCATCATCATAATGAGCTCAGAGTGACCAAGTGTCTGGTCACGGGATCATGCATTACGGTACGAGTAAAGTGACTTGTCGGTAACGAGATTGAACGAGGTATTGGGATACCGACGATCGAATCTCGGGCAAGTAACATATCGATTGACAAAGGGAATTGAGTACGGGGTTGATTGAATCCTCGACATCATGGTTCATCCGATGAGATCATCATGGAGCATGTGGGAGCCAACATGGGTATCCAGATCCCGTTGTTGGTTATTGACCTGAGAGTCATCTCGGTCATGTCTGCTTGTCTCCCGAACCCGTAGGGTCTACACACTTAAGGTTCGGTGACGCTAGGGTTGTGAAGATATGTATATGCAGAAACCCGAATGTTGTTCGGAGTCCTGGATGAGATCCCGGACGTCACGAGGAGTTCCGGAATGGTCCGGAGGTAAAGAATTATATATAGGAAGTGCTGTTTCGGCCATCGGGACAAGTTTCGGGGTTATCGGTATTGTACCGGGACCACCGGAGGGGTCCCGGGGGCCCACCGGGTGGGGCCACCTGTCCCGGGGGGCCACATGGGCTGTAGGGGGTGCGCCTTGGCCTTCATGGGCCAAGGGCACCAGCCCCTATAGGCCCATGCGCCTAGGGTTTCCACCTAGGAGGAGTCCTAGTGGTGGAAGGCACCCCTAGGTGCCTTGGGGGGGAGGGAAACCTCCCCTTGGCCGCCGCCCCCCCTAGTAGATCTCATCTACTAGGGCCGGCGCCCCCACCCCCATGGCACCCCTATATATAGTGGGGGGGGGGAGAGGAGGGAAACAGACCAGCCCCTGGCGCCTCCCTCTCTCCCCGTTACGTCTCTCCCTCGTAGTATTGGCGAAGCCCTGCTTCTGTGACGCCCTGCATCCACCACCACGCCGTCGTGCTGCTGGATCTTCATCAACCTCTCCTCCCCCCTTGCTGGATCAAGAAGGAGGAGACGTCTCCCGTCCCGTACATGTGTTGAATGCGGAGGTGCCGTCCGTTCGGCGCTTGGTCATCGGTGATTTGGATCACGTCGAGTACGACTACATCATCACCGTTCTTTTGAACGCTTCCATGCGCGATCTACAAAGGTATGTAGATGCATCTAATGACTCGTTGCTAGATGAACTCCTAGATGATCTTGGTGAAACGAGTAGGAAAATTTTTGTTTTCTGCAACGTTCCCCAACAGCATTGTCTTCCCTGCTAGCATGACTGGCTCGAAGCCTAAGGTCCCCACAGCAGCTTCAGAACTGAAGAAGACACAGGTAGCTGAGGCCGAAGCTAGAAAGCACAAGCACAAGAATTCTACTGGTGATGCTCCATCAACCAAGAAGTTGAAGACAAAGTCCTCGCGGAAAATTGTGTTGCTGCCACAGAGCCACTTGTTGTCGAGCCCATCTCAGTTGCTCGTCCTGCCTCGACAAACCAAGAGCGTCAGCTAGTAGTTCATGAGCCTGCTTCCACAGAGGCTCCTAAAGTTGAAGACATTCCAGCTGTTGACCCCATCACAGCTGAAGACATTGGTCATCACAACAATGTAGAAGATGATGAAGTCCTTCCTCAGATCGAGCACCAACTGGTATCATCGCCTGTTCTCACGAACAACAAACTCAACAGCATTGGTCGTCCCTTGATGCCAATTGCTCAAGATGCATCGTGGGCTGATCACCCCCAACACGACACACCAAGTCAAGACACACCCAGTACTCCCCCACCTCAAGTCACCACTCCGGTGCTTGATGACGACAATTACATGGTGCAGACCACCCCATCACCAAAGGCGTCGCCCGCATTCCGCAGGCTTCGCAAAGGCCCCAGGCCACAGGTTGCCATGCCGAGCGTTCCAGAAGGAGAAGTGCAACACAGTTCAGTAGCACGTCAAGTGTTTCCTGAATCCACTCCAACTTCGAACGTCTCTGGGTCTGAAGCACAAGCTGCTGAAGATATTCCGGCTGCATCAGCCGATGAAAATCAAGAACCGCGTCATGAAGAAGAGAGAGTTGCCACACCCCCCATCACTCAAGAAACTGTTCTCGAGGAGAATGTGTCTGTGCCCGACCGTCCTGCTACTCACGGGGAGGTTGAAAACACTGAGGCGGCCACAAACAACACTGATGAAGCCAATGACGTAGTCATGGCTGAAGCCAATGTGGCGCTTGTAGCTAATGTTGTGCCTGAAGCCAATGTGCAACTTGAAGCCCATGTCAATGCCTATGCTCCTGTACCGCCTCCAAGGCCTCACACTATCGAGCAGGCATTTGATCGCGGCCAACTTGTCATTGTCCGATGGCCTATTCTGGTTCCTCTGCCTGCTCCCGGACCACAATTTGACTACCATGTGGAGCACAGGCCTCAGGTCCAGAAGCCAAAGCCCCGACTGCCAAGATTTCCTGGTGCTGCAACTTCGCCAGGATCATTCAATGTCAACAGCTTCAGGGCTCACTATACCTTCTTTGACAGTGCAAAGAACCCTTATTGAAGGCCAAGAATCTCTTCTGATCGCTTCTGATCGCGTCTAGATTGTGAAGGCATTGCTTGTCTGCCCTGCTTAGAAGAAGCTCTAGACTGCTTCAGAAATGCTGGCCTTCTGCAGTTGTCACTGACAAAGAGCATTGGAATGAGGAGCTTCTGCTACAATTCTACGCCACTCTTCACATTCGTGGCTACAAGAGGGATCCGAAGACTTGGGTCCTTGAGTGGATGACAGGTGATGTACACCATGAAGCCAAAGCCCAAGATATCATTGAGCTTACTTCCCTGCCCACTCCAGGTGAACTCTATGAACCTGGTTGTTAGCTACACCGCAATGCATTGGAGAGCATATTTCAGAAGCCTGAGCCCAACATGAGTCAAATGCTCAGCATGATGAAGCCACTGCCACAAGATGCTGAATATCCCAAGGAATTCTTTGTCGAAGACCTAGAGTATCTGCCCTGCACCATTTATCATATTATAAGGCAAACTCTATGGCCTGTCAAAGGACATTCTCCTGCAACCAAGCTTGAAGGCTCAATGAAGACATTGGTGTTCTATATCCTCAATGGCATCAGCTTCAATGCTCAAGTTTTCTTCATCAGGCAACTTGCTGCATCTGGAGTTGATCTCTTTGGCCTGAAGTTTTATGCTCCATGGGTGATGCGCTTAATCAAGCTTCACTCTTCTGTCAACTATCAACCCTCTGCGGGCAACCATCTTATCTTCTTGCCAGAGCTTGATATGTCTGTCGAAGCCATCTACCCTGAACCTGCAAAGGAGCCAATTTATCTTCATAACATTGATCGCCAAATCTTTTTGCAACCAATTGAGGGAGTTCTTGCTGCAACTCGTGTTTATCCTCTGGCTGGTAACACATGTGCACCTCATCATGCAACTACTGAAGCCACTGAAAGCACTATTTCTCAAAGACCTCGGAAGCGATCTTGCGTACTCAATGACCGAGAGCTTCTCGTGGCCTTGCATCAGAAACAAGATAAGCACCATGACTGGCTGAAGCGTCAGATGGAGAGCCTCTTGGTGGATCTTAATTGCATTCGCAATCTTGCCACCAAGAATGCCTTCGTATCACATGAAGCCTGTCGAAGGTTGTTGAGGATATAACTACTGCATGTAAACCGCCCAGGAGGGGCCGGTTCACGCTCAACTATACAGAAGCCCATGAAGACAAGAAGATGGCGCCTTACTGATAAAGCTTAGAGGCCCAGAGCCCAAAGGCGGATTAGGGCCCATAGTGGTAAGCTGCCATAATTGTATATCTTGTATTGTAAGTTAGGGAAAGGGAGAGACCAAGCCGAACACTTGTATGAGTCGGCCTCGGGACTCTGTGAACCGGCCGGGCGTCAACCTGTGTGTCACATCCCTAGTTCTGGCCTGCTCTGGGTTAGCTAGTCTTGTGTTGCATCATGTTTAAATTTCTCTTAAACCTGAAATGGGGATCAACAAACCCTAGCACCACCTTGAAAATACCAGGTTCAACTGAAAAACATTTCAAACCCAAAATGCCCTTCACAAAAGTTCATCATCTTTGAATTGGTCTAGAATCTCTCCCAAAAATGGTGCACATTTTTCTAGGCCATTCTGGATTTTTGAATTAAATCATATGATATTTCCATTTGGGCATTTAATTGCTAATTAATATTTTAAATGCTCAAATAATCACAAACTGAAATGTTTGCTGTTGGAAATATTCCAAACAGTGAGATTGAGCAGTTTCATGATTTTTGGAAATGCCCTGGCATTTTTAATAAAGCCAAACACAACTATAGAAAATAGAAAAACGGAGATAAAAAGAGAGAGAGTTTACCTGGCAGCCCACTTACCTAGCCAAACCCCTGTAGCCGGCCCAGCACACCACCTGGCCCGTGCCAGTCATCACCTACCTCTGCCAGTAGGCAGAGGAGGGAGACATTGCACGCACGCACGAGGCGCCACGCCTCCTCCCTGCTCGCCTGCCTCACCAAGGCACCTCGAAGGTCCTCCTCGGCGCCGCTCTGATACCAAAGCTATCAGGACCCCGACTCAATGCCACATCGATCTAGCATGTAACACCTCATATCACTTTGTGGCCTCACGCACGGTATTCGCACGGGTGTCGCCTTACCTTTGACCGGGACCGTTTGCGCCTTTTGGCACACGTATATGATAGTGTCGCTAGCATCCATATGATAAGGAGCCCGGGCTGACATGGCTAGCCGTAAACCCAAAGTGGCACAAACTTACAGGGACAGGCATCCATGACCCAGCATTGAACGTGTCGGTCAACAGCGAGTGAATCCAGGACTGTAGCACTAGGCTAGCAAGACTCCGGTGAACCGGGCTGTAACGGGCTAACAGGACTCCGGTATTCATCGCGTGACATTTCCCCGGAGGGACAGACACAGGAACAAAGAAGGACACATGCCGACCAGCCTAAGTGTTCCGGAGCAGTAGCAAGCTACCATGGCTCAGTGGAAACACTAGGAGGCATTTCCCGGTAAGAGAGGCTACCAAGGATAAACAACTAGGTTGTCAGATCCCACACATACCAAGCATTTCAATAACATACACACAGTATGCTCGATATGTGCAAATACAACATGGCATCACAACATGACTCTACGACTCAAGTATTTATTCATTAGGCTCCGAGGAGTGAGATATTACAAACATGGGTCTCATGACCCAACATTCAGAGCATACAAGTCAAAGCACATGCGGAGACTTTAACATGTCTGAGTACAGACAACTATAAATGAAAAAGGTTGAGAAGCCTGACTATCTACTAGATCCTGCCGAGGGCACAAGATTGTAGCTGAGGTAACAAGCTAAACGTCGAAGACCACGCGGAACTACTAACGAGACCGACGTCTCTCTGCAAAAACATAAAATAGGCAAACGTGAGTACAAATGTACCCAGCAAGACTTACATCAGATCTAGGTACATATGCATCATTATCAACAAAGGGATGATGGGGTTTAACTGCAGCAAGCCAGCTTTGACTCGGTGGCTATCCTGAGCTACGACTGCAAGTAACTCTTTTGAGGTGGCGCACACGAGTCCACATATTCACCATATCAATACACCACTATGGATCCGCTCCCGTCTCCCTACGAGAACGCCATCAATAGCACTCACACTTATCTTGCGTATTTTAGAGTATCCACTTTCACTTGTCTATGAACTGTACAGGCAACCCAGAAGTCCTTTACCGCGGACGCGGCTATTCGAATAGATGATGTTAACCCTGTAGGTGTGTACTTCTTCGCACACGCTGTCGCCACTTACCACCATGTACACGTCATGTATCTCGGCAACCTTCAAGCGGAAGCCTGGCGAGGGAGTCGGCCACGACCTGACTAACCACACAAGTCTCTAGTCCAGGTTTATCGCCTATTCGGGTTCCATCTGCAAGGAGATCCGGCCGGGGTGTCGCTCACGGCCCCAAACGATGTGTGCAGGGTTCCCAAGCCCACGTCGACGGGTGAATCTACGCTTGGTACACCGTTCCACGGTGCCTAGTCTGTCCCAAGCCCACCTGTACCGGGTGCCGCTTGGTAGACTACTAACACTACCTACAAACACCAGAAACTAGTTGCAACTCCTGGACAGAGATCAGGTTGATTAATAAGTCGAGAGAGTCAATTAAGGATCCCAATGTGTGGTAGTAGCTGTTCATGGATCACAAACACAGAACTCAGTTCCTGAGGATGGCTGCAATGAGACAACCCACCATGTACTCCTACATGGCCTCTCACCGCTACCTTTACCAAATCGTGTTCACACACTTAGCTCTCAATAGTAGGACATGTTCACACACCTCCAATTCATCCCTGATGAATCAGACCTGACACAACTCTAAGCAATAGCAGGCATGACAAACAAGCATGAATGAGTAGGGACAACAGGGCTCAAACAACTCCTACTCATGCTAGTGGGTTTCATCTATTTGCTGTGGCAATGACAGGTCATGCAGAGGATAACGGGGTTCAACTACCGCAGCAAGTAACAGTTGAATCGTTGTTGTCCTAATGCAGTAAAAGAGAGCAGGAGCGAGAGAGTAGGATTGTATCGGAATGAACAAGGGGGGTTTTGCTTGCCTGGCACTTCTGAAGATAATATAGTTCTTCATCGGTGAGGGAGTCCTGGACTAGGGGGTGTCCGGATAGCCGGACTATCAATATCCGCCGGACTCCAAGACTATGAAGATACAAGATTGAAGACTCCGGCTCGTGTCCGGATGGTACTTTCCTTGGCGTGGAAGGCAAGCTTGGCAATATGGATATGTAGATCTCCTACCATTGTAACCGACTCTGTGTAACCCTAGCCTCCTCCGGTGTCTACATAAACCGGAGGGCTTTAGTCCGTAGGACAACATACATCTCAACAATCATACCATAGGCTAGCTTCTAGGGTTTAGCCTCCTTGATCTCGTGGTAGACCTACTCTTGTACTAACCATATCATCAATATTAATCAAGCAGGACGTAGGGTTTTACCTCCATCGAGAGGGCCCGAACCTGGGTAAAAACATTGTGTCCCTTGTCTCCTGTTACCATCCGCCTAGACGCACAGTTCGGGACCCCCTACCCGAGATCCGCCGGTTTTGACACCGACATTGGTGCTTTCATTGAGAGTTCCTCTGTGTCGTCACTGATAGGTTCGATGGCATCTTCAATCAACAACGCTGTCCAGGGTGAGATTTTTCTCCCCGGACAGATCTTCGTATTCGGCGGCTTTGCACTGCGGGCCAATTCTCTTGGCCATCTGGAGCAGATCGAAAGCTACACCCCTGGCCGTCAGGTCAGATTTGGAAGCTTAAACTTCACGGCTGATGTCCGCGGAGACTTGATCTTCGACGGACTCAAGCCATAGCCGAGCGCGCCGCACTGTGACGATGGGCATGATCTAGCTCTGCCGCCGAATAGTGCCTTGGTGGCCGCACACGGACCTGCTCCGGCCATTAGCCCGGAGCCGATCACCCAGATCGAGGGCCGGTGGATAGACGCTGCCCTGGGGGCTTCCACGTCCACGGCGATGGAGCCGAACACCAATCTTGTCCCCCGCAAAACTCGTGATTCCGAGGCGCCGGACTCCTTGCCGGACTCCGAACCTCCCGTGCCCCTACCAATCGATCCGGATTGGGCGCCGGTTATGGAATTCACCACCGCGGACATCTTCCAATGCTCGCCTTTCGGCGATATATTGAATTCACTGAAGCATCTCTCGTTATCAAGAGAGTCCTGGCCGGATTATGGTCAGGATGGTTGGGATGCGGACGACGAAGAAATTCAGAGCCCACCCACCACCCACTTTGTAGCCACTGTCGAGGATTTAACCGACATGCTAGACTTCGACTCCGATGACATCGACGCTATGGACGACGATGCTGGAGACGAACGGGAGCCAGCGCCTATAGGGCACTGGAAGACCACCTCGTCATACGACATATATATGGTGGACACCCCAAAAGATGGGGACGGCGAAGAAACAGCGGAGGCAGATCCCTTAAAGAAACAGCCCAAGCGCCGGCGTCAGCGGCGCCGCTCTAAATCTTGCCACAGCAAGAATGGAGATTCCGGCACAGGAGATAACAATACTCCAGAGAGTGCCGAAGACAACCCCCTCCAGCAAGACTCAACACAGGAGGATGCAGAAGCAAGCCCTCATGAGGGGGCGGCAGACGAAGAGGTTGAGGATCATAACTATATGCCTCCCTCCGAAGACGAGGCAAGCCTCAACGATGACGAATTCGTCATACCCGAGGATCCCGTCGAACAAGAGCGCTTCAAGCGCAGGCTTATCGCCACAGCAAACAGCCTAAAGAAAAAGCAGCAGCAGCTTCAAGCTGATCAGGACCTGCTGGCCGATCGATGGACCGAGGTCCTCGCGGCCGAAGAGTATAAACTCGTACGTCCCTCCAAAAGTTACCCAAGACGCAAGCTGCTCCCCCGATTAGAGGAGGAAGCGTACATACCTCCATCACCAGCGCACGATATGGCGGACCGACCACCCCGTGGTCGTGACAGAGAGGCATCCAGGCCCCCAGCCAAGACCATACCCCGGCATCGCTCCAAAAGTACGAAGCCAAGAGGGAACACGCCGGACTTGCAAGACATATTGGAGGACAAAGCAAGGCAATCCAGATCCATCTATGGATCACGTGGGTGCCCTACGACCCACGACGAATACCGTCGTGCCGGATACAATAACCCCGGCCGGGCCGAACACAGCAGACAGCGCTCTCTCGAGCTGCGTCGCGATATCGCTCAATACAGGGGCACCGCACACCCGTTATGCTTCACTGACGAAGTAATGGATCATCAGATCCCCGAAGGGTTCAAACCCGTGAACATCGAATCTTACGATGGCACAACAGACCCCGTGGTGTGGATCGAAGACTACCTTCTCCACATCCATATGGCCCGCGGCGACGATCTACACGCCATCAAGTACCTCCCACTCAAGCTTAAAGGACCAGCTCGGCATTGGCTTAACAGCTTGCCCGCAGAGTCAATTGGGTGTTGGGAAGACCTGGAGGCCGCATTCCTTGATAACTTCCAAGGTACATATGTGCGACCACCAGACGCCGATGACCTAAGCCACATCATTCAGCAGCCAGACGAATCGGCCAGACAATTCTGGACACGGTTCTTGACGAAGAAAAATCAAATCGTCGATTGTCCGGATGCAGAGGCCCTTGCAGCCTTCAAACATAACATCCGGGACGAATGGCTAGCCCGGCACCTGGGGCAGGAAAAGCCGAAATCCATGGCAGCCCTCACATTGTTAATGACCCTCTTTTGTGCGGGAGAGGACAGCTGGCTAGCCCGCAGCAACAAGCTCCGTAAAAATTCTGGCAGTCCGGATACTAAGGACAACAATGGCAGGTCACGTCGAAACAAAAACAAGCGCCGCATTAACGGCGACAATAAGGAGGATACGTCAGTCAATGCCGGATTCCGAGGCTCTAAACCCGGTCAGCGGAAGAAGCCATTTAAAAGAACCACTCCGGGTCCGTCCAATCTGGACCGAATACTCGACCGCTTATGCCAGATACATGGCACCTCTGAAAAGCCAGCTAACCACACCAATAGAGATTGTTGGGTGTTCAAGCAGGCTGGCAAGTTAATTACCAAAAACAATGACAAGGGGCTAAATAGCGACGACGAGGAAGAGACCCGGCCGCCGAACAATAGAGGACAGAAGGGTTTTCCCCCACAAGTGCGGACGTTGAATATGATATACGCGACCCATATACCCAAGAGGGAGAGGAAACGCGCACTACGGGACGTCTATGCGATGGAGCCAGTCGCCCCAAAGTTCAACCCATGGTCCTCTTGCCCGATCACTTTCGATCGAAGAGACCATCCGACCAGCATACGCCATGGCGGATTCGCCGCATTGGTTTTAGACCCAATCGTCGATGGGTTCCACCTCACGAGAGTCCTGATGGACGGCGGTAGCAGCCTGAACCTGCTTTATCAGGATACAGTGCGCAAAATGGGCATAGACCCATCAAGGTTTAAACCTACGAAGACAACCTTTAAAGGTGTCATCCTAGGAGTGGAAGCCAACTGTACAGGCTCAGTCACACTGGAAGTGGTCTTCGGATCCCCGGATAATTTCCAAAGCGAAGAGTTAATCTTCGATATAGTCCCGTTTCGCAGCGGCTATCACGCTCTGCTCGGACGAACCGCGTTTGCAAAATTCAACGCGGTGCCGCATTATGCATACCTAAAGCTCAAGATGCCAGGCCCTCGTGGAGTCATCACGGTCAATGGGAATATGGAACGCTCCCTCCGAACGGAGGAACATACAGCGGCTCTCGCGGCAGAAGTACAGAGCAGCCTTCTCAGGCAATTCTCAAGTCAGGCAGTTAAAAAGCCGGATACAGCAAAGCACGCCCGGAGCAACACAAACCAAGACCACCTGGCGCGATCAGAGCACGCGTAGCAATGCGGCCCCAACCCTCACCCGCGCATAATCGCAAGAATAACACTCCGCGTACATCATTACGCTTTGGAGATACCATGGGTGCAGGGAAAGGGGCACGATCACAACGGACACAGAGTGGGGTTCGACCACACCGGGGGCTCGCAAATGTGCCCCTATTTTTTATTATTATTTTTCTTCTTTTATGTACACAGGACTCCATAAACCAGAGGCCCTGTCCGGTGGCGAACCCGCCGAACTCATGATGCAACAGTCAGGGAGTAAAGAAGGCCGCGACGAACATTTAGGTGGTCTCAATTACGAGCATTAAATTCGATTATATACACCAAGTCCGCAGCTCATCCCTGGAGGGGGACATTTTTATTTAGTCCAAATCCCTTGCTTACCGCACTATTTGTATCAGTCTACTCTACTAGCAGACTTTCTTTCATAAATAATGCAGCACCTCTTTATTGCAATTGCATTATCTTTTATATATGTTCATTACACGACATCTTGCACCCGTATATTTTGGTACGGCCGAATACGCCAGGGGCTTCTGTTCCCCAAATTATGGTGTGATAAAGTCCGAACACTTTCACAAGTGCGGCACCCCGAACTTATAGCATTATATGAATCGGCTCCGAATCATGTCTTGGGTCAATAGTTGGGTTTGCCCGGCTCCCACGTTTTGGTGCCTTACGTTCCGTTCTGTCAGCTAAGGTGGCACTGGGAGAACCACTGCGATTGCGCCCCGGTTGAGCCGGGTTAACGCCTCAGTGGAGAAAGCTAAAACTGACTGGCATGATAAGGCGAGAGACTGGTCGCTGTTCGTGAGGTTTTTTCGGGTCCTTAAAGACTCACGCCGCTTCAAGCGAAGTTCCGGATAATGTCCGGCGAAGGCGTGGATAGCGCCCCGGATTCGGTCTTCCGAATACCAGGGGCTTCGCCGAAATTTAAAATTATAGAATTCTATGGCTAAGTGAGAGTGTTCAAGCACTATAAGTCCGGTTGCCTTGTTCGTCGTGTTGAGCGCCTCCCTAGATGGACCCAAAGATGGGAACAAGAGTGCTCAAGTTTATCCCGAACACCCCAGCACTTGTGGCTTGGGGGCTGAAGCCAACGACTTGCCATCTCTCAGATTTATAAAACGGCTGCACAGAAGGTAATATTTTAAATTAAACAAGCATTGCTCATGGCGCATATGAACGAAGTCTTCAGCGCACAGGATAAATATAAAGCAAGTTCACTCAAAAATTACATTTCGGGAGCACTCATCTGCAATATCGCAGGCTCCCTTCAGGACAATTTTATAATACTTCTCCGGCGTGCGATACTCCTTGCCCGGCGGCGGTGGGTCCGTGAGAAACTTCTCCGCATCCAATTTGGCCCATTGCACCTTTATGCGGGCAAGGGCCCGACGAGCGCCTTCAATACAGGCGGAGCGCTTGACTACATCCAGCCTGGGGCATGCATCCACCAGCCGCCGCACTAGGCCAAAGTAGCTCCCAGGCATGGCCTGTCCAGGCCATAGCAGGACTATGAGGCCCTTCATGGCCTCCTCAGCTACCTTGTGGAGTTCGACCATCTGCTTCAGCTGGTCGCTTGGGGGCACCGGATGGCCGGCCTCAGCATACTGAGACTAGAAGACCTTCTCCGTCGAGCTCCCCTCCTCGCCACGATAGAATGCGGCGGCATCAGACGCACTACGCGGCAGATCTGCAAACGCCCCTGGAGAGCTCCGAATTCGGGTAAGTGTCAGGTAGTTCACATTAACATGCCTGCTTTGCATGAAAAATGCCTTACCCGCCGCTATCTTCTTTATGTCCTCAACCTCCTGAAGGGCCTTACGGGCCTCGGCCTTGGCGGACTTGGCACTTTCGAGAGCCGAGGCAAGCTCGGACTCTCGAGTCTTGGAGTCACGCTCCAAACTCTCATGTTTTTCCATGAGAGCTTGGAGCTCTTGCCGAACTTCCGCCACCCGTGCCTCTTGCTTTTCTCGCTCAGCCCGTTCCGCGGCCGCACTGCGTTCGGCCGCGGACACAGCATCCTTCAGGGCTGCCACCTTGTTAGTGGCCCCTGCATTACACATATTATCCTTGTTAATTTTATTTGCAACCAAAACCCTTTCTGTAAGGTACTTATTCAAATAGGTGTTACTCACCTTCTTTTTCCTCGAGCTGCTTCTTTGCATGGCCGAGCTCTTGCTCGGACCGCTCGAGATCTTTCTTCAGCACGTCAACCTCCGCCGTTAGTGCGGCAGAGGCCAGCAGCGCAGCCTGCAAACCCATATTGACATTTTTTTAGCAACCCTGCGAATATCTTGTAAGATCCTCAGTCTGTCTTTTCTTTCCGAACACCGAACTAAGCATCAGGGGCTACTGTCTATGCGGTATTACATTACATAATTTTAACTTCTTACCTCAAAGCCTGTTAGAAGGCTGCTGCAGGCTTTGGTCAGCCCGCCCTTGGCGAGCTGAACCTTCTCAATCACCGCACTCATGATAGTGCGGTGTTCTTCCTCGATGGAAGCGCATTTAAGCGCCTCCAACAGGTTATCCGGCGCCTCCGGTTGGACGGAGGCCGCCGGCGTCACGGTCCTGCCCTTCTTTCGAAGGGGCCGCTTGCCGGACTCTGGAACCACTACGGGTTCCGATGTAGAGTCCGGCACGAAGTCCGGGAGGTCGCCTGACGGCACCTCCGGAGCCTCCTCCTGATGGGTCCCTCTTTGGGATCCCACCTCGGCGTCCTCATCGGCGCGTGGGGTAGAGGCAGTCGGGATGGAATTCACATTCGACGAGGCCAATGACCCGCTCGATGAGTCGGGGAGATCATCCTTGGCCGGACTACGGACAGAATGCGGCGTTAGAAGGATACAACGCGACATAAAAGAAATTACACATCAAGGATCCGGATACTTACGATCTCGCCGGACGCTTGGCCCTTGGAGGCCACTCATCCTCGCCAACGCTGATGTTGGCAAAACTGTCCGGGGGGATAGTTCTCCCCCTCTTGGACCCTTCGGCCTCCCCGATTGGGGAAGCCTTTCTCTTCTTGTCTCCCTCCTCTGGGAGAGAATACTCCTCCTCCTCGTCTTCAGGGGAGGAGTCCTCGTCGTCGTCAGACACCTGATTGCGGGAACTCTTTCGAGTCCCCGCAACCACCTTCTTGGCCTTCTTCTCCGGCACTACGTGCGGTGCCGGAACCAGCAGCCCCGCTAAGCGGGTGTCCACTGGGTCTTCTGGCATGAGAGCCGGGCTGATGAGCAGCTTGGCCTTCTCCATCCATTCCTGTCAAAGGAAGAGGCAGAATGAAACCTCACTAGAGTCAATCTAATTATCAAAAGTGTCCCGTAATGGGGTTGAATCACTTACCTCGTCAGTTGGACACTGCGAGCTGAATCCGCGATCTTCCGTTGCGGATGCGGGGGCTTCGGCGCCCTTGAACAGCACCCTCCAGGCGCCTTCGTATGTTGTATCTAAGAGCCCGCTTAGCGCCTGGTGCTGTTCCGGATTGAACTCCCACAAATTAAATGCCCGTTCTTGGCATGGGAGAATCCGCCGGATGAGCATGACTTGGACCACGTCGACGAGCCTGAGCTTATTGCTCACCATCTTCTTGATGCAGGCTCGGAGTCCCATCACCTCCACCGGATTGCCCCACTGCAAGCCCTTCTCTTTCCAGGAGGTGAGCTGCGTGGGGATACCAGATCTGAACTCGGGGGCTGCCGCCCATGTGGGTTTGCGCGGCTCGGTGATGTAGAACCACCCCGATTGCCACCCCTTGACGGAATCCACAAAGGTCCCTTCGAGCCAAGGGACGTTGGGCAATTTGCCCAACATGGCGCCTCCGCATTCCACTTGCGTGCCCTTCACAACCTTTGGCTTGACGTTGAAGGTCTTGAGCCACAGGCCGAAGTGGGGCTGGATGCAGAGGAAGGCCTCGCACACGACGATAAACGCCGAGATGTTGAGGATGAAGTTTGGCGCCAGATCGTGGAAATCCAGGCCGTAATAAAACATGAGCCCCCGGACAAATGGATGGAGTGGAAAGCCCAGTCCGCGGAGGAAGTGGGGAGGAAAACGACCCTCTCATGAGGCCCGGGGGTAGGGATGAGCTGCCCCTCGTCGGGCAGCCGATGCGCGATATCGCCGGAAAGGTATCCGGCGCTGCGCAGCTTGGTGATGTCCTCCTCCTTCACGGTGGAGGCCAACCATTTACCTCCCACTCCGGACATATTCGGAGAAGGTCGAGGCGAGATGCGCGAGCTCGGGCGGTGGAGCTTGAGTTCGCGGGATGGATAGGTAAAGGAGGAAGAAGGCGTAGGTGAGAAGGTGAATCCTTATCCCTTATATATAGGCGGACAAAACTATGCGTCCCCCACCAGCCTGGTAAAACTCGCTTATCTCCCAAGCGCCACCATCAATGGCGCGGTTGGGTTACCCACGCACGTATTGATGAGAATCCCAGAATAAGGGGAACACGATCTCTGCTTCGACAAGACGTGCCAAGGAAACCGCTTCGCTAAACGTGCTGAGGTGATATAGTAAAAAACGATTCAAACAAAGGCTTGGTTGCGGTGTGATGTCACGCCGCATAATACGTCAGCAGATTGAGCTAAATGTGCATTTTATTCTCTCTACGGTGAAATGTGGAATTTATTTTGCAGAGCCGGACACTATCCTGGTGTTCATAATCTTCTCTGGATTATTCAAGGGAGGAACTCGCCTTGCAATGCCGAACATTGTGCACGCCGGACTTATCGTCATTGAAGACTGGTTCAGGGGCTACTGAGGGAGTCCTGGACTAGGGGGTGTCCTGATAGTCGGACTATCAATATCCGCCGGACTCCAAGACTACGAAGATACAAGATTGAAGACTCCGGCTCGTGTCCGGATGGTACTTTCCTTGGCGTGGAAGGCAAGCTTGGCAATACGGATATGTAGATCTCATGCCATTGTAACCGACTCTGTGTAACCCTAGCCTCCTCCGGTGTCTATATAAACCAGAGGGCTTTAGTCCGTAGGACAACATACATCTCAACAATCACACCATAGGCTAGCTTCCAGGGTTTAGCCTCCTTGATCTCGTGGTAGATCTACTCTTGTACTACCCATATCATCAATATTAATCAAGCAGGACGTAGGGTTTTACCTCCATCGAGAGGGCCCGAACCTGGGTAAAAACATTGTGTCCCTTGTCTCCTGTTACCATCCGCCTAGACGCACAGTTCGGGACCCCCTACCCGAGATCCGCCGGTTTTGACACCGACAATCAGTGTCATCGAACTCGTCGTCGGAACCACGTCTATCGAGAGGGGACAGACACCGGCAACACAGAGAAAACACAATCAATGCAATGCAACAATATGATGCATGAATATGACATGGCAAAATGAGTGTGTTTTGGCCATTGCAACTTAGAACAAATTAAATGAAGTTGGTTTGAATACAAGATTCAAATTTAAACTCCATATGTGATTATTTAAATGCCATTTAATTGAATTGTCCTAAACAGTAGTCATAAGTTGTTCTAACATGCATGAAAATCGTACGGATGGATAGATTGGATTTTTCTGATAATTTTTCATATATAAATTATTTCATTTGGAGTTACAGTTGAATTTCTATGATTTTTAGAAGTTTAGGACATTTTCTGGAATTTCCTGAATTAAAATTAATCTAGAAAATGAGTTACGGCGTCAGCACTACTCACTGTGACGTCAGCAGGTCAACTGACCCGGTCTAGGTCAAACCTGACCAGTGGGTCCCATTGGTCAGTGTCACGGTGCTGTTTAGGGTCGCTGTCGTGTGGGCCCAGTCAACGGCCACGTCAGCATGGTCAAAACTGACGCGTGGGGCCACCGTGGTTAGGTTAAAGCTAAACAGGGGTTTACCCTGTAGTTAATTAGCGTGGTGGGGCCGATCTGTCAGCGTCTGTCAGGGAGGGATTAGTGGTGATTAGCCCTAATTAAGCGACCACGTCAGCGGTTGACGCCGACGACCAAAAGCACGACGGTGGCTCGCCGGAGATGCTCGGGTTTGAGCTACGGGCGGCCAAACGAAGCGCGGAAGGGCTCGCTGGAACGCCCGCGGAGCGGCACATCCAATGGTGGTAGTGGTTTGCGCGGGGGTGGGCTCTAGCAGCGGCGGCAACGAAGTCAGCGGCGGCCGGAGCTCGGGTGCTCGCGGATTTGGCGCTACGGCCTGCGTTCGAGCAAGTAGCAGGCTAGGCAGGTACTACGCGTTGCTGTGAGTGCAACGGGCACACGCACGGGACCAACTGGTCACCGAAGCATGGCCGGCGACGAGCTCGTGCGGTGGCGTGATTCCGTCTTCAAGGTGGCGACAACTACGATGAGAAATCGAGGCGGGGAGGAGCGGGTTTCGGTCCGTGAACTCACAAAGGGGGCGATGGGACGGTCAGCGTGCTCGAGGGAGGCCTGGAGGCGACGAAACAACGGCGAAGATCTCCGGCGTCGGGAGGTTGAAGACGACGGTGATGGTGGCTCCACAGGGCGTCCGGAGACGCACGGCTTGTCGGGGAGGACGAGGGCTACGGCGCGTAGCTTTTGGACTCGTCGGAGAGGCGTGGGGGTAGCTGTGGCCGTCGTGGTGACGAGCAGCGACGGCGAGCTCCGCTCGGGGAAGAAAGCAGAGGAGCAAGGGGAAGAGAGATCCAGAGAGCGAGGGAGAAGCAGAGGGGTCTAGGGGGATCCAGAGCGGCGCCGAGGAGGACCTTCGAGGCGCCTTGGTGAGGCAGGCGAGCAGGGAAGAGGCATGGCGCCTCGCGCGTGCGTGCACTGTCTCCCTCCTCTGCCTACTGGCAGAGGTAGGTGATGACTAGCATGGGCCAGGTGGTGGGCTGGCCCGGCTACAGGGGTTTGGCTAGGTAAGTGGGCTGCCAGGTAAACTCTCTCTCTTTTTATCTCTGTTTTTCTATTTTCTGTAATTGTGTTTGACTTTATTAAAAATGCCAGGGCATTTCCAAAAATCATGAAACTGCTCAATGTCACTGTTTGGAATATTTCCAACAGCAAACATTTTAGTTTGTGATTATTTGAGCATTTAAAATATTAATTAGCAATTAAATGCCCAAATGCAAATATCATATGATTTAATTCAAAAATCCAGAATGGCCTAGAAAAATGTGCACCATTTTTGGGAGAGGTTCTAGACCAATTCAAAGATGATGAACTTTTGTGAAGGGCATTTTGGGTTTGAAATGTTTTTCAGTTGAACCTGGTATTTTCAAGGTGGTGCTAGGGTTTGTTGATCCCCATTTCAGGTTTAAGAGAAATTTAAACATGATGCAACACAAGACTAGCTAACCCAGAGCAGGCCAGAACTAGGGATGTGACAACTCACCCCCACTAAGCAAGAATCTCGTCCCGAGATTCTAGACGTAGGGTAAGCAAACAGAGGGGAACACGAAGCTAGCACAATCTTCACGATCCAGGTTGTACTTCATAAGAGCATTGATTCGGTCACCATCTTTGTCCTGTCGTCTTGCTCTGAGAACTCCAGCTAAGATGCATCAAGAGGAAAGGAAAAACGCTAGAAGGATCGATCTTCTCGAAGATCGAACGACTCAGGATCAACTCATGGGGTGAGATATAAAACATATCTTGAGCTAAGATGTTCAAACACACTTCAGGAGGGATGGAAGAACAGATGACGGGGGTTCACTAGGTAGACAACAATTCCACGCTTAAAAGGGTGGTGAACGGTTGTCAACGTAGCGGACAAAGGTGGTGACCGAATCAACGCTCTTATGAAGTACAACCTGGATCGTGAAGATTGTGCTAGCTTCGTGTTCCCCTCTGTCTGCTTACCCTACGTCTAGAATCTCGGGACGAGATTCTTGCTTAGTGGGGGTGAGTTGTCACATCCCTAGTTCTGGCCTGCTCTGGGTTAGCTAGTCTTGTGTTGCATCATGTTTAAATTTCTCTTAAACCTGGAATGGGGATCAACAAACCCTAGCACCACCTTGAAAATACCAGGTTCAACTGAAAAACATTTCAAACCCAAAATGCCCTTCACAAAAGTTCATCATCTTTGAATTGGTCTAGAACCTCTCCCAAAAATGGTGTACATTTTTCTAGGCCATTCTGTATTTTTGAATTAAATCATATGATATTTGCATTTGGGCATTTAATTGCTAATTAATATTTTAAATGCTCAAATAATCACAAACTGAAATGTTTGCTGTTGGAAATATTCCAAACAGTGACATTGAGCAGTTTCATGATATTTGGAAATGCCCTGGCATTTTTTAATAAAGCCAAACACAATTACAGAAAATAGAAAAACAGAGATAAAAAGAGAGAGAGTTTACCTGGCAGCCCACTTACCTAGCCAAACCCCTGTAGCCGGCCCAGCCCACCACCTGGCCCGTGCCAGTCATCACCTACCACTGCCAGTAGGCAGAGGAGGGAGATAGTGCACGCACGCGCGAGGCGCCACGCCTCCTCCCTACTCGCCTGCCTCACCAAGGCGCCTCGAAGGTCCTCCTCGGCGCCGCTCTGGACCCCCCTGGACCCCCTCTGCTTCTCCCTCGCTCTCTGGATCTCTCTTCCCCTTGCTCCTCTGCTTTCTTCCTCGAGCGGAGCTCACCGTCGCTGCTCGTCACCACCACGGCCACAGCTACCCCCACGCCTCTCCGACGAGTCCAAAAGCTCCGCGTCATAGCCCTCTTCCTCCCCGACAAGCCGTGCGTCTCCGGACGCCCTGTGGAGCCTCCATCGCCGTCGTCTTCAACCTCCCGACGCCAGAGATCTTCGGCGTCGTTTCGTCGCCTCCAGGCCTCCCTCGAGCACGCTGACCGTCCCATCGCCCCCTTTGTGAGTTCACAGACCGAAACCCCCTCCTCCCCGCCTCGATTTCTCGTCGTAGTTGTCGCCCCCTTGAAGACAGAATCACGCAGCCGCACGAGCTTGTTGCCGGCCACGCTTCAGTGACCAGTTGGTCCCGTGCGTGTGCCCGTTGCACTCACAGCAATACGTAGTACCTGCCTAGCCTGCTACTTGCTCGAACGCAGGCCGTAGCGCCAAATCCGCGAGCACCCGAGCTCCGGCCACCGCTGACTTCGTTGCCGCCGCCGCTAGAGCCCACCCCCGCACAAACCGCTACCACCGTTGGATGCGCCGCTCCGCGGGCGTTCCAGCGAGCCCTTCCGCGCTTCGTTTGGCCGCCCGTAGCTCAAACCCGAGCATCTCCGGCGAGCCACCGCCGTGCTTTTGGTCGCCGGCGTCAATCGCTGACGTGGTCGCTTAATTAGGGCTAATCACCACTAATCCCTCCCTGACAGACGCTGACAGACCGGCCCCACCATGCTAATTAACTACAAGGTAAACCCCTGTTTAGCTTTAACCTAACCATGGTGGCCCCACGCGTCAGTTTTGACCATGATGACATGGCCGTTGACTGGGCCCACACGGCAGCGACCCTAAACAGCACCGTGACACTAACCAATGGGACCCACTGGTCAGGTTTGACCTGGACCGGGTCAGTTGACCTGCTGATGTCATAGTGACGTAGTGCTGATGCCATAACTCATTTTCTGGATTAATTTTAATTCAGGAAATTCCAGAAAATGTCCTAAACTTCTAAAAATCATAGAAATTCAACCGTAACTCCAAATGAAATAATTTATATATGAAAAATTATCAAAAAAATCCAATCTATCCATCTGTACCATTTTCATGCATGTTATAACAACTTATGACTACTGTTTAGGACAATTCAATTAAATGGCATTTAAATAATCACATATGGAGTTTAAATTTGAATCTTGTATTCAAACCAACTTCATTTAATCTGTTCTAAGTTGCAATAGACAAAACACACTCATTTTGCCGTGTCATATTCATGCATCATATTGTTGAATTGCATTGATTGTGTTTTCTCTGTGTTGCCGGTGTTTGTCCCCTCTCGATAGACGTGGTTCCAACGACGAGTTCGATGACACCGATGAAGAACTATATTATCTTCAGAAGTGCCAGGCAAGCAAAACCCCCTTGTTCATTCCGATACAATCCTACTCTCTCGCTCCTGCTCTCTTTTACTGCATTAGGACAACAACGATTCAACTGTTACTTGCTGAGGTAGTTGAACCCCGTTATCCTCTGCATGACCTGTCATTGCCACATCAAATAGATGAAACCCACTAGCATGACTAGGAGTTGTTTGAGCCCTGTTGTGCTTACTCATTCATGCTTGTTTGTCATGCCTACTATTGCTTAGAGTTGTGTCAGGTTTGATTCATCAGGGATGAATTGGAGGTGTGTGAACATGTCGTACTGTTGAGAGCTAAGTGTGTGAACACGATTTGGTAAAGGTAGCGGTGAGAGGCCATGTAGGAGTACATGGTGGGTTGTCTCATTGCAGCCATCCTCAGGAACTGAGTTCTGTGTTTGTGATCCATGAACAGCTACTACCACACACTAGGATCCTTAATTGACTCTCTCGACTTATTAATCAACCTGATCTCTGTCCAGGAGTTGCAACTAGTTTCTGGTGTTTGTAGGTAGTGTTAGTAGTCTACCAAGTGGCACCTGGTACAGGTGCGCTTGGGACAGACTAGGCACCATGGCACGGTGTACCAAGCGTAGATCCACCCGTCGAGGTGGGCTTGGGAACCCTGCACACATCGTTTGGGGCCATGAGCGACACCCCGGCCGGATCTCCTTGCGGATGGAACCCGAATAGGCGATAAACCTGGACTAGAGACTTGTGTGGTTAGTCAGGTCGTGGCCGACTCCCTCGCCAGGCTTCCGCTTGAAGGTTGCCGAGATACATGACGTGTACATGGTGGTAAGTGGCGAGAGCGTGTGTGAAGAAGTACACCCCTGCAGGGTGAACATCATCCATTCGAATAGCCGCGTCCGCGGTAAAGGACATCTAGGTTGCCTGTACAGTTCATAGACAAGTGAAAGTGGATACTCTAAAATACGCAAGATAAGTGTGAGTGCTATTGATGGCGTTCTCGTAGGGAGACGGGAGCGGATCCATAGTGGTGTATTGATATGGTGAATATGTGGACTCGTGTGCGCCACCTCAAAAGAGTTACTTGCAGTCGTAGCTCAGGATAGCCACCGAGTCAAAGCTGGCTTGCTGCAGTTAAACCCCAGCATCCCTTTGTTGATAATGATGCATATGTACCTAGATCTGATGTAAGTCTTGCTGGGTACATTTGTACTCACGTTTGCCTATTTTATGTTTTTGCAGAGAGACGTCAGTCTTGTTAGTAGTTCCACGTGGTCTTCGACGTTTAGCTTGTTACCTCAGCTACGATCTTGTGCCCTCGGCAGGATCTGGTAGATAGTCAGGCTTCTCAGCCTTTTTCATTTATAGTTGTCCGTACTCAGACATGTTAAAGTTTCCGCATGTGCTTTGACTTGTATGCTCTGAATGTTGGGTCATGAGACCCATGTTTGTAATATCTCGCTCCTCGGAGCCTAATGAATAAATACTTGAGTCGTAGAGTCATGTTGTGATGCCATGTTGTATTTGCACATATCGAGCATATTGTGTGTATGTTATTGAAATGCTTGGTATGTGTGGGATCTGACAACCTAGTTGTTTATCCTTGGTAGCCTCTCTTACCGGGAAATGCCTCCTAGTGTTTCCACTGATCCATGGTAGCTTGCTACTGCTCCGGAACACTTAGGCTGGTCGGCATGTGTCCTTCGTTCCTATGTTTGTCCCTTCGGGGAAATGTCACGCGATGAATACCGGAGTCCTGTTAGCCCCGCTACAGCCCGGTTCACCAGAGTCCTGCTAGCCTAGTGCTACAGCCTGGATTCACTCGCTGTTGACCGACACGTTTGATGCTGGGTCATGGATGCCTGTCCCTGTAAGTTTGTGCCACTTTGGGTTTACGACTAGCCATGTCAGCCCGGGCTCCTTATCATATGGATGCTAGCGACACTATCATATACGTGTGCCAAAAGGCGCAAACGGTCCCGGGCAAAGGTAAGGCGACACCCGTGGGAATACCGTGCGTAAGGCCGCAAAGTGATATGAGGTGTTACATGCTAGATTGATGTGGCATTGAGTCGGGGTCCTGACACTGTGTATATAAAGGGACGACCCGGCGGCGGTTCAGGGACAACAGACAACAACTCGAGACTCGGGCAAAGCGTATTTGCTCCCTGGTCATCGAAACCCCAATAATCCCATCACAACTAGACGTAGGCTTTTACCTTCATCGTAAGGGGCCGAACTAGTATAAACTCTCGTGTCCCTTGTCCGGTTTAACCTCTTCAGGCTAATCTCACTGCGATGGCTCCACGACTAAGTCTTTCTAGGACATCTGACATGATATTTCCACGACAGTTGGCGCCCACCGTGGGGCTATCGCACGATGGTTTCAAGTTCTTGAAGGGCAGCTTTGAAGGACTCAAGGGGTACGTGGTTGGCCGGATGACCAAGAGTCGTCGCGGTAATCTCTACATCGACGACGCGGGATGGGGCCCCGAGGCCGGCTCAGTTGAGTACGGGTACCGGGTCCCCTTTGGTGGAATTCACGTTTTCATTGGCAAGATCAGCGAACCGGGCCCTGAGTCGGACATCTCCACCAACCTTGTCGAGACGGCTCAGCGTGCAAGTCTTGCCCGGGTTCAGCCTACCGTGAAGCATGCGTTCATAGGATTCATCCATGGAGTGGATTCTGAACCGGTGTCCGGTGGTGAGACAACCGTCTACTCAGATGGTGAATCGTCCACTGGCGAAACTGAGTCGCTATACCAACTACACGATGGCCGGTTTGAGGGATACTCCGATGGCGACAGTATTCCGGGTCCCCTTGAACCGCCAAACCGGTTTGCGATCTTCATGGCCGGTACGCAGCCCACCGTGCAATCTTCATCTACAGCAGCAATGGTCTCCGGATCGGCAGCCGCGGTAGGAGGCCCGGCGCGTCGGCCGGCTCAAGTTCTTGCCGGTTTACTGGATGATTTAACGACGCTATTGACCATAGCGGTGACTCCAGAGACTCAAGTTCAACACAATGCAGATGTCACGAAGCTAAGGGACCAGATAACTCGGGCCAAAGCAGACTTGGCAGCTGAGGAGGCCAGGATGGATGAAGAGCGGGCTGCTTTAGATGCCCAGTCACAACAAATCCAGGTGCAGAATTACCGGCTTATGTTGGATCAGAGCGCATCAAATGATGTGATGAGAAGGAAGTACTGGTCTCGACTGCCGCAAATTTACAAGGGTCTGAATCTCTTCAGTACACCAGGAGCTGGGCCTAGCAATCTGGCAGGAATAAACCGGACTGAGGCACCTGGGGCGGCACCGGATCAGCCAGAAATGATGGACCCGCCTCGCCGGACGGACAACCCGCCGCAGTATGTCGCAACACCACCGGGTCACTTTTCCAGTCCTTTGGATAACATGATTGCAGCAGCATCACGTTTGGTGGCTATTCCGATGGAGGGTGATTTCTTAGCAGCGATTGAGACTCGACGAGCCAGGGATCTTCTTCAAACCACTGTGGTACAACAACAGGCTTAGTCTTATAGCCGAGATAGGATACACTCAACCCCTTGTCCGAGCAAGAGTTATAGCAGGCACATAGACGAACCGGACATATCGAGCAGTGCGCGGCGTCGTGATGCCCCTCGAGGGCCTAATCCGGCGAACGGCGGTTTGAATGCTCAGGATGTGGTGGATAATGGCAGAGCGCGAAGGGAGGCTGCATTAGCAGCACAACACGCGGGTCATCATCAACCCGCCCCGGTTCAGCCAGCGGCATCAGTAGAGCGAGGGATAGGGCTTGCCTTCAGCTCTTGGGGAGTGTCGTGTCTCATCCCGGCTCTCCGTAATGTGCGGTTGCCCAAGGATTTCAAAGGGCCACGCAAGGTGCCTAATTATACCGCTGATCAGCCCCCCGAGGCGTTCGTTGAGAGTTATGAGATGGCAATGGAGATGCTAGATGTGGATGAAGCGGCGTGTCCAAAATACTTCACCATGATGCTAGAAGGAACAGCTCGCACCTGGTTGAAGAGCCTGCCCGCTAACTTGATCAATTCATGGGATGAGTTGAAGGCCAAGTTCATAGCAAACTTCAAAGATACATGCAAGCAGCCTATGTCCATTGTAGATCTGGCGGCTTGTGTCCAAGGAGAGAATGAATCAACAACCCATTGGGTGCGCCGGGTTTTAGAAATTTTACACTCGTCGGACCGCATCAATCCGGATATAGCAATTGTGACATTGGAGGGCAATTGCCAGTTTAAGTCACTAAAGATGAAGTTGGGACGGCTCAAGCGTCACTGCAATGATATGGGAACACTCATGGCGGCTTGTGTCCAAGGAGAGAATGAATCAACAACCCATTGGGTGCGCCGGGTTTTAGAAATTTTACACTCGTCGGACCGCATCAATCCGGATATAGCAATTGTGACATTGGAGGGCAATTGCCAGTTTAAGTCACTAAAGATGAAGTTGGGACGGCTCAAGCGTCACTGCAATGATATGGGAACACTCATGGCGGCTCTGGTTAAGTATGTTGATTCTGATAATACCAAGGACCCTGATTCTGATGAAGAGAATCAGGAGAAGGGAAAGAAGAATGTCGGTTCAAAGGGACAGGATAACCAGGCGGGCCACGGAAATAATGGTAAGCGTAAAGCGAACAATTCTGATTTTGTGGCTAAGACCAGTATGCAGGGTAATATGCAGCGCCGTAAGGGTAAACCGCCCCAGCGCGGTGGAGGAATGAATCTGGAATGCCTGTTAAACCAGCCTTGCCCAAAGCACGGGACAAAGGAGGCTCCGGCCACGCACCTTTGGAAGGATTGCCACATCATGAGGGAATTCAAAAACTCTGATCTTTTCCGGTATGATCAGGGTCCATCTGGTGGTTCCGGTCCAGGATTTCATGGGTCGGGTTATGGTGGTGGCGATTCAAACTCAGGGTTTCAGAATAATCAGGGCAATCAGAGTAACCAAGGTGGTAACCATCAACAGGGTAAAAAGGGGAATCAGCAGCAGTCGGGTTATCAAAGCAACCCAAAGCAGTTAAACGGTGGACAGTATCATGTCTTCACTACTAGCTTGTGCAAGCGCGATCAGAAACTCCATAAAAGGGCAGTGAACTCTGTTGAACCGGCGGTGCCCCGTTATTTACGCTGGTTTGAGAAGCCTATCGTCTAGAGCAGGGAGGATCATCCGCCTCGGGTTGACAATCCAGGTCACCTGGCTTTGGTGGTTGCACCACAGGTGGGAGGTTATAAGTTTACCAAGGTACTCATGGATGGAGAGAGCAGTATCAATATTTTGTACTATGAAACCTTCCAGCGTATGGGGTTGACAGATAAGAATCTTAAACCGTCAAACACCGTCTTTCATGGAGTGGTGCCTAGTAAATCGGCTTACCCAGTTGGTAAGATAGCTCTGGAGGTAGTTTTTGGAGATGATCATGATTCAAGGTCCGAGACATTGACCTTTGAAGTGATCAAGATCAGAAGTCCGTACCATGCTTTATTTGGACGGCCGGTTTATGCTAAATACATGGCAAGGCCGCATTATGTTTATCTGCAGCTCAAGATGCCGGGTCACAAGGGGATCATCACGGTTCGTGGTAGTCGTAAGATTGCTCTGGAGTGTGAGGAAGGTGATGCGGCGTATGCTGAATCGGTTTGTGCAACGGAAGAGTTGAAGTTTTATAAGATCCGGCATACATGACCTCTCTAAAGAAGCCCACTACAGAGCATGATCCGGCTTTGAAATTCAAATCGGCTGATGAGACTAAACTGGTTGATTTTGTTCCTGGCAATTCATCCAAGCAGTTCAACATCAGCGCCAACTTGGATCCCAAATAGGAAAGCGCACTCATCGAGTTCATCCGTGAGAACCGGGACATCTTTGCATGGAAGCCTTCTAACATGCCAGGTGTTCTGAGGGAACTCGCTGAGCACACTCTTAATATTGATCCGAAGTTCAAGCCGGTCAAACAGTTTCTTCGCCGCTTTAATGAGGAGCGGCGCAAGGCCATTAGAGAAGAGGTAGCCCGGCTCCTGGCAGCAGGGTTTATCGTGGAAGTGTTTCACCAAGAGTGGTTGGCTAATCCGGTGCTGGTACTTAAGAAAAACGGCACTTGGCGTATGTGTGTGGATTACACAGATTTGAACAAAGCTTGCCCGGCTGATCCATTTGCCCTCCCTCGTATTGATCAAATCATTGATGCTACGGCGGGTTGTGAGCGTTTGAGTTTTTTGGATGCTTATTCTGGTTATCATCAGATCAAGATGGCAGTTAAGGACCAGGAGAAGACAGCTTTTATTACTCCCTTTGGAGCCTTCTGCTATGTATCCATGTCTTTTGGGCTCAAGAGTGCCCAGGTAACTTATCAACGTTGTGTGCAGAATTGTCTTCATACTCAGATTGTGCGCAACGTTCATGCCTATGTGGATGATATTGTGGTCAAGTCTAGGAAAGTAGAGACACTCATCTCTGATTTGCAAGAAACCTTTGATAATCTGAGAGTTTATAAAATGATGCTCAATCCAGCTAAGTGCGTTTTCGGTGTACCGACTGGCAAGCTCTTGGGTTTTCTGGTGTCCAACCGTGGCACTGAGGCTAATCCTGAAAAGATCAAAGCTATCACATCTCTGGCTAAACCAGCATGTATTAATGATGTTCAATGTCTGGCGGGTTGTATTGCGGCTTTGAGCCGGTTTATCAGCAGGTTGGGAGAGAAGGCAATTCCTCTGTATCAGATGTTGAAGAAGACAGACAATTTTGTCTGGAGCGAGGCTGCTGATGCGGCGTTTGAAGACTTGAAGAAGCAGTTGGCTGAACCACCGGTTCTTGCCGCTCCAGTTGATAAGGAGCCACTGCTATTATATGTGGCTGCTAATGCCTGAGCTATCAGTGTCGCCATTGTGGTGGAGCGCAAGGAGGCCGGGAAGGAATACCCGGTTCAAAGGCCGATTTACTATATCAGCGAAGTGCTCATTGAGTCAAAGCAAATATATCCGCATTGGCGGAAGCTAGTGTATGGGGTTTTTATGGCAAGTCGGAAGCTTAAACAGTATTTTCAAGGTCATCCCATCACAATGGTCAGTTTTGCTCCTTTGGGGGATATAATCCAGAACAGGGAAGCGACTGGCCGGGTTGCTAAGTGAGCTATTGAGCTTGGGCTGCATGGTTTGAAGTATATGCCTCGAACAACAATCAAATCCCAAGCACTTGTGGATTTCATCAATGATTCGACAGAGTTGCAGATACCGGAGGACAAACTGGACAATACATACTGGACTATTCATTTTGACGGGTCCAGGCAATTAGAGGGCTCGGGGGCTGGAGTTGTTCTTACTTCCCCTCGAGGTGATAAAATTCATTATGTTCTTCGCTTAATGTTCCCTTGTACTAACAATGCAGCTGAGTATGAAGCCTTACTCCACGGTCTTCGAGTGGCTAAGGAAATGAACTTGAGCTGAGTATGATGCCTTGGAGATTCTGATCTAGTGGCTCAACAAGTTTCTGGCACTTGGGACTCTAAAGATCCCCTCATGGCGGCTTACAGGCGAGAAGTGGATGTTGTGGCTGGTCACTTCAAAGATTATCAGGTTGAGCACATTGACCGGCGTAAAAACGAAGCAGCTCATGCTTTAAGCCAGCTGGGATCTCAACATAAACCGGTGCCACCCAATACCTTTCTGGATATCTTGCATAATCCGTCGGTTCAATTGCCCACAGAGGAGGACCTCGCTATTCCTGATCCGGAGGCACAATTGGTGGACGCTTTACATATCATTCCGGATTGGATGGTTCCATACTTGGCGTATATGAACCGGGGCGAGTTACCACAAGATGAAGTTCTGGCCAGACAGATAGTCCGGCGATCCAAGTCCATGACAATCGTCAATGGCGAGTTGCATCATTGCAGTGTTTTAGGGGCGTTTCAGCGTTGCGTCTCTCCTGAAGAAGGCCGTGAGATTTTACGCGAGATCCACGAAGGAGACTTTGGTCATCACGCCGGTTCAAAATCCTTGGTGGCTAAAGCCTTTCGTCATGGTTTTTACTGGTTGACGGCTCATGCCGATGCTAAGGACCTGGTAAAGCGGTGTGATGCTTGTCAGAAGTTTGCACGCCGAGCTCATGTTCCGGCTCAGAAGCTGCGGATGATTCCTATCATCTGGCCATTTGCCACCTGGGGGCTTGACATGGTAGGGCCTTTCAAGCGATCTAAAGATAAGAAGACCCACCTATTGGTGGCGATTGACAAGTTTACTAAATGGGTTGAAGCGGAGCCAGTAAGCAAGTGTGACGCAGCCATGGCGGTTCAATTCCTCAAGAAGGTGATCTTCCATTTTGGTTTTCCACATAGCATCATCACAGATAATGGCACAAACCTTTCCAAAGGTGAGATGGAGGAATTTTGTCAACGAGAGCACATCCGGCTTGATGTAGCGTCCGTGGCTCACCCCCAGTCTAATGGCCAAGCTGAGAGAGCTAATCAGTAAATTTTAAAGGGTATAAAGCCCCGGCTCATGGTCCTTTGAAGCCGACGCCGGGTTGTTGGGTGGAAGAACTGCCATCTGTGTTATGGAGCATAAACACCACCCCAAACCGATCTACAGGTTATACGCCCTTCTTCATGGTCTACGGAGCAGAGGCGGTTCTCCCCAGTGACATTCGTCATGACTCGCCCCGGGTTGCCAATTATGTTGAAGCGGACAACGAGCAAGCACGTCAAGAAGCACTGGACCTGTTAGATGAGAAATGGGACATGGCATTGGCTCATTCGGCGGTTTATCACCAAGACCTGCGGTGTTATCACAGCCGCCGGGTTAGGACAAGAACCTTTCAAGAAGGCGACTTAGTGCTCCGGCTTATCCAAGATCAGACCGATATGCACAAGTTATACCCACCTTGGGAAGGGCCCTTTGTGGTCAGCAAGAATCTGCACAACGGATCATACTACCTCATTGACATTCGAGAAGACTCACGCAGTTCTGAGGAGGAGACCCGGCGGCCGTGGAACATAGCTCTCCTTCGGCCTTACTACACATGAGCTCTAGGCTCTCCTTATGTACATATTTCAACAATGTATATATTATGCTCAATATAATAAACCGGCATCCTTGCTATAAGCAGGGCCTCTGCTGTTTTTTCCAATATCTTTGGGTCACACGGGGGCTTCAGCTGACAAAGCGGAGTTCTACCTGTTCAACCGGCTATAATGCCATCATACAGCTTGGGAGCTTCACACCCAAGGGGGTAAAGAGAGTTTTGTTGCTAAAAGCGCGACTCAAACATAGGCACCCATTGAGCACAGCTCACAAAAGTTACTTTGGGGCTCTTTGTGTAAAGTAACAAAGAGTTTGAAAGGACCCTTGTAACCGGGTATCGACCCACGGCTTGGAAGCCTGGTGTATTCACCTAAAACCCTGGGTTAACCTGCCTTCATCAAGTAAGGCACTCCTATCCAGGTAATCCTGGCACAACCCGCCGAACGTTTGACAAGTTACTCTCATTGAGACCCTAAACTTGTCAAAAGTTAAAACGACGATTGGTTAGTTGGAGGCCCATCTTAAAAGGCTTTGTCAAATGGTTTAACTCAGCGGCCTGGCAGCCCACGAAAAGCCTCGAATTTGGGCCCGGCAGCCCTCGAAAAGCCTCGACTACAAGTTTTTATTCACTTTCGTTTTTGCAAGTTTTGTCTTTATTTATCAACTTTTAAAGTAAGCCGGCGTCTTTTGACCCGGCCAAACTATATGTTTTCATCTCAACCCGACGTTTCTTAACCCGGTGTGGCTTACAGATATCAGATGTTAAGCATATAATCAAGGGTGAACCGGCATCTCTTAATCCGGTCTGGCATTGACTATAAGTCGCCAGAAAGATCATCCGGTGGTTATCAATGCCCTGTATGGCTTATTACGCACCAGCATAATATGGTGGGTACCTTCCAACATACAAAGTTTGGTTTTCACCCTTACTAAACAAGTTGGTGGACCAACAACAGTGATTAAATATCACAGGTATGATATGATTCATATTTCAGTACTTTATAACCTTGGTTATGAGGATTCTGTTTCCGTATTGGGTATCGTAAACCGCCAGGACATGTTTAAGTGTTTAACATGCAGAAAGCAAGACTTATACAGCATACCAAGACAAAAAAAGCACAGCAATATCATGCTAGATTAAAATATCAAGTCGCATTACACAAAGGTAGCAGATGAAAGTATACCAACTAGCCTATTACAAGGCACTTTAAGGCCCAAAATAAGTGATTGTTTTTTACACAACGTACAATCTGTGAACATCAAACTGGTTGCCGGATTAAGACTCATCACTGGCTTGACGAGAGGTGGATGGATCTTCTGGCGTTGGTTCAACCTCCTCCTCCCCATCTAGTGGCTGGAAGTCAACGGTGGTCCAGTCAATCCGGGTTAAAGCTCGAAAGACAGCCTCTTCACTTATAAGTTTGGACGGTTCAACGTCAGGGGCATAAGTGTGCTTACGGATTGGCGGGATAAGGTTTTGCGCTTCTTTCACAGCAGTGTCAATCTGTTGGTTGTTGGCATCATAGAAGGACCAATGAATAATCAAGTTAGCCTCTTCCGCCAATTGACTTGCCAGCGGACGCATCTCCTTTGTCAGGACTTTGAGGGCTTCATTATCAAACTCTGACCCGTTTTCTTGTTCACCGGGATAGCCCTTGGCAATATCAACTGGATCTAGGTCAGCTATCCATGCTTTGGCCCGAGTCAGTGCCAACAACGCGCCAGCCTTGGCAGCAAATCGCTTCATTTCTTCTATCTGCGCCGGTGTCATTGACAATTTGGCCAGTGTCTCCTTGATCAAAGTTGGTGCCGGTTTGTTGTATGAGACTGCATAGATAACTCTTCGGGCGCCGGTATACAGTTGCTCTATCAACGTATATGCTGCTTTAAGCTTCATCCACATGTCAGCACCCAAATGAGCAACACGGCTACCTGAAACGGTTTAAGAATTCACAGTTAAACCGGATATTTTAGAGATGGATAATCAAGCTCTGTACACAAGGTACTTACCAAATATCGCAGACGTCATGGCATTTACTTGATGTTTTAACCCAGATAGCTCTTCAGCCACCGGTTTAAGAGCTGCCTCGGCGTCTTCAGCTCGCTTCAACAAAGCAGCCTTTTCAGTTTCCCACTTAGCCCGTTCAGTCTTGAAGCCTTCTTTCAGTTGTTCCATGGTTGTCAAAGCGCCCTTTAGCTCCTCTTTTGCCTTGGAAGTCTCTGCTTGCTGGGACTTGATATTTTCTTAGAAAATCAGAAATTTGAGAACCTTGGTGGTTTATATCAGCCTGCAACAGTCAGATGAGGAAGATGTTAATATTTTTCTCAAAATTCCCAAGCATATAACCAGTTATACACATGGCCCTTGGGGGCTAATGCGGATTGCTTCTACTGATTGTTTGAAGTCCCAAGGATCAATACAAGTATTAATCTTGGCACTTGGGGGATAATGTGTGTTTGATCAAAAAATACACAGGCAAGGGAATTAACAAAATGCAGTATGGAACATAAAAATCCCGGTTTATCTTCAAGAGACAAACCGGCCCTTGGGGGCTACTCAGTTGAAGTGTTCTTTATCCTAAAAGTCCCGGTTTGTCTTCAAAAGACAAACCGGGCCTTGGTGGCTACAATGAAGTGAATATACAGAACAAGGATTAAAGTGTTTAAAATTACCTCATAGCGCTCCTTCATCATGTTCACCAAACCGGCCTCATAATCCCGGCTTGTGTATAGGCGGTTTAAGAATCCGGAATGAAGCTCCTGGGCAAAAAGGTTAACATAGCTGGATAAATCTGTCTTCCCTTTCCCCTTGCCCATAGCAGCAAATTCCTCCTTGGCAGTGTGCTTTGATAAGGCAACCGGATTACCTAGAACGGTGTGAGCAGTAGCAGTGATAATGACATCATCATCACCACCTTTTGACGGGCTCGGCGGATTAACAATGTCCCTGGCTGGGCTTTGCGGATCAACAGCTGGGCTTGGTGGATTAGCAGTTGGACTTGGACGAGTAGCATGAGGGCTTGATGGATCAACATGAGTAGCCGGGTCAGCCTCCGGCGGATTAGCATCAGTGGCTGGATCTTGTGGGGCAGAGTCATCCATGACAACATCAACATCTCCACCAGCATCTTCTGGGTCTTCTCTGGTTCAACTTCGTCAGTTGGGGCACTGGTTTTGGCTTTCTTGCTCAGTCGGCCTTTGGCACTACAATAGCAAACAAAGATTAGTATGGTAAACCGACACATGAAGGACAAAGCTGAAAGGCAGTATACTTACCCAGCAACGGTCTTGAGGGGAGGCAATTGCGTGGTTGATGAGTCGCCAGATGAAGAATTAGAAGTCACCTGATAATTTGAATCAGAGGATTAAGTGGGTATTGGAAGCAACCCGCCAAGGGACAAGGTTTTGCAAAAGAGGAAGAGACCTCTGGACGACGTTTCCGGGATGGAGTGTCTGGTAAACCAGAGGAAGTGACTTGTTGGCCACTGTGCCGGGTTGTGCGACAACCTTCATGTTGTTGTGTCTTCAAAGAAAATTGTGGATCCAAATGAGCAAGAGGGTGAGAGTATTTTAATTTTCGAACTACACGGCGAAGTTTTTGAACCGGCACATGATCTGAATCAGAGGAAAGGGAGATTACCTCTACATGATCAGCACGACTGGCCTCCGCATCATCCTGATAATAATCGTTGTCAATAAGGTGTACGAAAAATAAGCCAAGGGAGTCAAGTTCTACCTCTTGGTGTAAGTGCATCTAGTGCCACCCCTAGTTGGTTTTGGAGTATCGACGACAAATTTGGTTGAGGGACTAATGCGTTTGTGAGAATAGCAGGATAACGCAGGTAGTGTCCCTCATTGATTCGGTTTACCTACCGGAGATGACCCCTAAAAATGTATGAAGACATTGACGACAATGGTGGTATGTGAAGATATTCATATTGAAGACCATGACATGAGAAGACATTGAGTGAAGACTATGGAGCGCGAAGACTGTGTCGTTTCGTTGTTTCCTTTTTCTTTTTTGTTAAGTCATAGGAACCACCATACTGTTAAGTGGGGTCCAAATAAACAAAGTCAGAATGACTGAAGTGATGCTCAAACCAAATCCTATGTCTTCGAGCGAAGACAATGAGAGAAAATCTTATCCAGAGCTGGATGAGTCAGCTTTGCTTGTAGCCCAAGTAAAGTTGTCGTGTGTGTTCGAAATCTGACCGTTGGAACACGTGTCAGTTCCTTAGTGACCCAGGGTCATTTCGGACATATCAGCTCGGGTTGCCTAGTGGCTATAAATAGCCCACCCCCTACACCATAAATTGGTGGCTGCTCAGAGTTAGTGCACGGCTTTTGTCGTTTGAGAGCAACCCACCTTGAAGCCTTTGAGAGAGAGAAATCCTTGCGAGGACAAAGCCCAAACACCCAGAGCCAAAGAATGTTAGGCATCACTAAAGTCTTTCTGTCTGCGTGACCTGAAGACTTATTACACTTGAGGACTGTGAATCCTCCAGCCGGTTAGGCGTCGCATTCTGAGCATCCAAGAGTCATTATGGATCGCCGGTGAACAAAGTCTGTGAAGGTTCGGAAGTCTACCTTGAAGACTTACCAGAGTGATTGGGCGAGGACTGTGTGTCCTTAGCTCAAGGGGAATAAGGTGAATACGCGGTCTTCTGAGTTGAATCTCAGCCTCCCTAACCAGACGTACAGTTGTCACAACAACTGGAACTGGTCCAATAAATCCTGTGTCTTTAACAAGTGATTGGTTCTATCCTCTCCCTCCCTTTACTTTGTGTTTGTCTTCGTGAAGTCATTGCTTATTTGTCGTACCTGTTTGACTTCATTGCTTGACTACTATCATTGGTTGGCTTCATACTATCTTCCATCCTGATCCTTACTACTAAGCAGCTATTAGTCTTTGTACTTTCACATTATTGCATACTTGACTATGGTTTGCTTGTTGTAGTTTATCTTCCGCTGCATATCAATTAGGTCATTTCTATTGTTTGTCCTTGAAACTTCCACGTTTTGAAGACTTTCATAAAAATCGCCTATTCACCCTCCTCTAGTCGATAACTAGCACTTTCAATTGGTATCAGAGCAAGGTACTCCCTTGTTCTGTGTGATTCGGTTTAACCACCTGGAGTTTTAGCTATGTCGACTACAGGATTGAGGAACGTATCATGCCCCACCTTTGACGGTCTTGAGTATCCTCGATGGAAGGCCATGCTGAAGAAGCGACTCATCGCTATGGACAGCGAACTGTGGACCATCGCTGAGATTGGTCTTACCGATCTATGCAAGATGGCGGAGGCTGATGACATTCGCAAGTACACTCTACTGAACCTCACGGCAAAGGATGTCATCTGCTCCTGTCTGTCCCAAAATCAGTTCAGGAACGTCATGCACCTCAATCACGCGAAGCTAATCTGGGACCGGCTTTCTGAGGTCTATGAAGGTCATCGTACTCGTCATGATCCTTGGTTTGAGGATTACAAGGAGTCTCTCAAAGAGATGACCTTTGCACCTGAATCGTCATCATCTTCACCATGCCTCATGGCAAGGGGTGCTAAGGTAACTAAATGCTACCTTTCTGAATCTAGTGATGATGAATCAGGTGATGAATTTGGCCCCAGCTATGGCAAACTTGCTTCCCTTGCCACTAAACAACAAAGAGCCTTGGAAAAGGATCAATACATGCTTAGTAAGAGCAATGATATGTTGGGTGAAGAAATGGATCAGTCAAAAGCATTGGCTGAGAGTCTTCAGAGACTTCATTCCAAGTTTGACGCCCTTCAAGATCAACATAATAATCTCTTGTCTGATCACGAGAAGCTTTCTTCTGAATGTCTTCAAAGAAAGCAAGATCTTGAAAAGCTAAGAGTGGATTATGAAGATCTTCAGAAGGAGCGCGATTCATTACTTGCTCAACAAATCAGCGTTACACAGGAAGAATTTGCTCCTCCATGTCTGAAATGCATTGAACGTGAAACTACTAATTCTTCACCTGAATGTTCAAATGCTTCTAATGCTACAAATTCTTCATATGTCTCTGCTGTCACTAATTCCTCATCTGAGGACAATGCAAGTATCACTAATGATGCAGGGTTGAAGGAATTGTACATGACAGGCATGTACAAAAGCCTCAAAGGACATCAGACACTTTGCGATGTCCTCAAAAAGCAGATTCTGAACCGAAACCCTAGGAAAGAGGGTGTTGGGTTCGAGAGGAAAATGAATGTTGATGGTTCCTACTGGAAGCCTGAGCAGTATCCCAAAACCACATGGGTTGCTGCAATGGGACCTTCAGTGGATCCATCCACCTTATCTGGCTTTACCTGTGCTAATCTTATTATCATTGATGAATCCCTTGATGCAAACTATAAGTTGTTCAAGAATCAGAATGGTGAAGTGTTTGCCAAGTATATTGGTACTAACTGCAGGAATGGACCACCTATGAAGAAGATCTGGGTTCCCAAAAGCTGTCTTGAGAATCTTCCAGTGAATGTGATCATGACACCCCCTGGGGAGAAGACAAACCCCAGACCTAAGGTGTCATATGGTCCAAAGGCTTCATACAGAAAGATGACTCACCTGAGTCACCCTAACGCCACTGTTTTGCAGGGAAACCGTACTCAAACTTATGAGTATGAGCGTGTGTCTTCAAACCGCTATGTTCATAGAACTAAGAACTTTTCTGCTTATTCATATGAGTATCATTCATCTCCTGCAAGGCTATTTGCTAGGGCTCCAAAGCCGAAGTTCTCAGATGTTGCACTTAGACTCATTACTTCTAAGCCACCCCTGAAGATGTGGGTGGTCAAGAAGAATTAACTTTCTTCTGCACGAAAGAGTCTCCAGCCAAGAATCAAAGGCGTCTGATGCTATTGCTGGGGACCTAAAACATCTTGTAGGGCGCAAGATCAAATGTCCAAATGGTCTAACTATGTATTTTGTTCCTGAATTGTTTGTCATTCATCCTATCAGTCCTAATCTTGATCTGAGCTTCAATAATCCTCTTGCCCGCCAAATGTTTATGCTTCACAATACTCTTAGTGAAGCCTATCCCCCTAACTGTACTGTAGGGTATGACACCTCATGCTTCAGAATGGATTATGGACAGCGGATGCACTAATCATATGACTGATGATCAAAGTCTTCTCATGGACTCAACCTTACGTCCATCAGACAAGAGTCACATCACATTTGCTGACACTGGTAAAAGCAAGGTATTGGGTCTAGGTAGATTTGCAATCTCAAAGGATCAACACATGGATAAAGTGATGCTTGTTGAATCCCTTGGTTTCAACTTAATGTCTGTCTTGAAGCTTTGTGACTTGAACATGATTGTGCTATTCAAAAAATATCGTTTCCTTGTACTAATGGAATCTGACAAGTCTCTACTCTTTGAAGGGTATCGGAAAGATGATCTATACATGGTAGATTTCTCAGCAGGTCCACAGCTTGTCGTATGTCTTCTTGCAAAAGCTTCAGAATGCTGGCTCTGGCATCGGAGGCTGGGGCATGCTGGCATGAGGAACTTACACACACTCGCCAAGAAGAAGCATGTCACAGGCATTGAGGGTGTTAAGTTCAAGAAGGATCATTTGTGTGGTGCCTGCGAAGCTGGAAACATGACTAGGGCAAAGCACCCCTCGAAGACAATCATGACGACATCTCAACCCTTCGAGCTGTTACACATGGACTTATTTGGACCTACTCACTACTCTACCCTCACAACAACTACTTGTCTCTATGGCTTCATCATTGTTGATGACTACTCAAGATATACATGGGTGCACATAATTCTCTACAAGACTGAAGTGCAAGATGTCTTCAGACGCTTCGCCAATCGAGCCATGAACAATTATGGCGTCAAGATCAAGCATATTAGAAGTGACAACAGCACTGAGTTCAAGAACACCGGACTTGATCTTTATCTGGATACAATGGGAATCACTCATGAGTTCTCTGCTCCATACACACCTCAGCAAAATGGCATCGTAGAGCACAAGAACAGAACCCTCATTGAGATGGCTCGAACAATGCTCGACGAGTACAAGACACCAAGAAAGTTCTGTCCTGAAGCTATTGATATAGCATGTCACGTCATCAACCGTGTTTACATCCATAAGCTTCTGAACAAAACATCCTATGAGCTCCTTACTGGTAAGAAGCCAAATGTCAGCTATTTCAGAGTATTTGGAGCTAGGTGCTGGATCAAGGATCCCCATCACAAGTCAAAATTTGCACCTAAAGCTCACGAAGGCTTCATGCTCGGTTACGGAAAGGACTCGCACTCTTACAGAGTCTTCAACCTCTATCTCTACAAAATCGTCGAAACTATGGACGTGCGATGTCGGTGTCAAAACCGGCGGATCTCGGGTAGGGGGTCTCGAACTGTGCGTCTAGGCGGATGGTAACAGGAGACAAGGGACACGATGTTTTTACCCAAGTTCGGGCCATCTCGATGGAGGTAAAACCCTACTCCTGCTTGATTGATATTGATGATATGGGTAGTACAAGAGTAGATCTACCACGAGATCAAGGAGGCTAAACCCTAGAAGCTAGCCTATGGTATGATTGTTGTTTGTCCTATAGACTAAAACCCTCCGGTTTATATAGACACCGGAGAGGGCTAGGGTTACACAGAGTCGGTTACAATGGTAGGAGATCTGCATATCCGTATTACCAAGCTTGCCTTCCACGCCAAGGAAAGTCCCATCCGGACATGGGACGAAGTCTTCAATCTTGTATCTTCATAGTCTTGGAGTCCGGCCGTTGATGATAGTTCGGCTATCCGGACACCCCTAGTCTAGGACTCCCTCAGTAGCCCGTGAACCAGGCTTCAATGACGACGAGTCCGGCGCGCATATTGTCTTCGGCATTGCAAGGCGGGTTCCTCCTCCGAATAATTCATAGAATATTGTGAACACCAGGATAGTGTCCAGCTCTGTAAAATAAATTCCACGTACCACCGTAGAGACGATAATATTTGCACAAGTTCAATCTGCTGACGTATTTTGTGGCGTGACGTCACACCACTACCAAGCCTTTACTTGAATCGTTTTTATTATACCACCTCAGCGCATTTAGCGAAGCGGTTTCCTTGGCACGTCTTGTCGAAGCAGAGATCGTGTTCCCCTTATTCCGGGATTCCCATCAATACAGACGTGGGTAACCCAACCGCGCCATTGATTGCGGCGCTTGGGAGATAAGCGAGTTTTACCAGGCTAGTAGGGACGCATAGTTTCATCCGCCCGTATATAAGGGGATAAGGATCCACCTCCTTTACCTACGCCTTCTTCCTCCTTTGCTTATCCATGTCCGTGCACTCGAGCTCCAGCGCCCAAGTCCGCACATCTCACCTCGACCCTTTCCAGCCATGTCTGGAGCGGGAGGCAAGTGGATGGCCTCCTCCGTTACGGAGGGGCACATCGAGAAGCTGCGCAGTGCCGGATACCTGTCTAGTGACATCACGCACCAGCTGCCCGACAAGGGGCAGCTCATCCCCACTCCCAGGCCGCATGAGAGGGTCATATTCCTTCCCCACTTCCTCCGCGGACTGGGCTTCCCTCTCCACCCCTTCGTCCGGGGGCTCATGTACTACTACGGCCTGGATTTCCACGATCTAGCCCCAAATTTCATCCTCAATATCTCGGCGTTTATCATCGTGTGCGAGGCCTTCCTCTGCATCCAGCCCCACTTCGGCTTGTGTCTAAAGACCTTCAACGTCAAGCCGAAGGTTGTGAAGGGCAGCCAAGCGGAGTGCGGAGGCGCCATGGTGGGCAAGATGCCCAACGTCACTTGGCTTGAGGGTGCCTTCATGGAATCCATCAAGGGGTGGCAATCGGGGTGGTTCTACATCACCGAGCCGCGTGACCCTAAATGGGCGGCGGCCCCCGAGTTCAGATCTGGCATCCCCATGCAGCTCACCTCCTGGAAAGAGAAGGGCTTGCTTTGGGGTAGTTCGGAGGAGCTGACCGGACTCCAGTCCTGTCTCCAGACCTCGGTGACAAGAAGCTCAAGCTTGTCAACGTGATCCAGGTCATGCTTGTCCGCCGGATTCTCCCCTGCCAGCAACGGGACTTCAATTTGTGGGAGTTTGATCCGGCACAGCACCGGACCTTGAGCAGGCTCTTCGACACTATGTACGAAGCTGCCTGGAGGGTGCTGTCAAGGGCACCGAAGCTCCCGCATCCGCTACCGAAGATCGCGGATTCAGCACGCAGCGTCCGGCTGGAGAGGTAGGCTATGTTATCCTTTATGGGACATTTGCTTGTCATAGTTTGACTCTATGCGGGATCTAAACTCCCAATGCCTTTAACAGGACTGGCAAAAGACGTCTGGACAGGTTAACTGTCCGGCTCCCCTTCCAGAAGACCCAGCGGACACCCGTTTGACGGGGCTGCTGGTCCCGGCACTTTACGTGGTGCTGGAGAAGAAGGCCAAGAAGAAGGCCACGGGAACCCGAAGGAGTTCCCGGCGTCAGGTGGTATCGGACTCATCGTCCGATGACTCCGAGGCGGACTCCTCCCCTGAGGACGAGGAGGAGAAGAAAGAGGCCTCTCCCCCAGCGGGGGGAGAGAATAAGAGGAAGGCCTCCCCAACGAGGGAGGCCGAAGGGTCCAAGAAGGGAAGGACCCTTCCCCCGGACTGCTCCGCCAATGTTGGCGACGACGACGAGGAGTGGCCCTCAAGGGCCAAGCCCCTGGCAAGATCGTAAGTATCCGGACTCCTGGATGATTTATAATTTTTCTTTTCGCCACGCGGTGTCTTTCTAATGCCGCATACAACCTGTAGTCCGGCCAAGGACGATCTTCCCGCTTCGTCACGCGGGTCCTTGGGAACGTCGGATATGGATTCTCTTCCGACCGCCTCCACCCCTCGTGACGCTGACGACGTCGAGGTGGGATCCCAGGAAGGGACCCGCCGGGAGGGGGAGGCTCCGGAGGTGCCGCAGGGCAACCTCCCGGACTTCGCACCGGACTTCGCACCGGAACCTTGAGTGGTTCCGGAGTCCGGCGAGTGGCCCCTTCGTAAGAAGGGAAAGACTGTGATGCCGGCGGCCTCCGTCCAACCGGAGGCACCGGATAACTTGCTGGAGGCGCTCAAGGGCGTTTCCATCGAAGAAGAACACCGCACTGTCATGAGTGCGGTGATTCAGAAGGTTCAGTTCGCCAAGAGCGGGCTGACCAAAGCCTGCAGCAGCCTTCTAACAGGCTTTGAGGTAAGAATTTTAAGATATGTAATATAATACCGCATAGACAGTAGCCCCTGATGCTCGGTTCGGTGTTCGGAAACAAAAGCCGGACTCAGGATCTAAAAGATATACACAGGAGTCTGAAAAAATATGTCAATATGGGATTGCAGGCTGTGCTGCTGACCTCTGCCGCACTGACTGCGGAGGTCAATACCTTGAAGCAGAGCCTCAAGCGGTCCGAGAGCAAGCTCGGCCGTGCCAAGAAGCAGCTCGAGGACAAGGAAGGTGAGTAACACCGTATTAAAGTTGTACCTTACAGAAAAGGATTTGGTTGCAAGAGAAATAACAAGGATAACGTGGGTACTACAGGGGCCACGAACGAGGTGGCAACCCTGAAGGAGGCGATGTCCGCGGCCGGACGCAATGCGGCCACGGAACGAGCCGAGCGAGAGAAGCAGGAGGCGCGGGTGGTGGCGGTACAGCAAGAGCTCCAGGCTCTCGTGGAAAAGCACGAGAGTTTGGAGCGTGACTCGAAGACTCGAGAGTCCGAGCTTGCGTCGGCTCTTGAGAGTGCCAAAGCCGCTAAGGCCGAAGCTCACAAGGCCATCCAGGAAATCGAGGATTTGAATAAAATAGCGGCGGGTAAGGCATTTTTCATGCAAAGCAGGCATGCGAATGTGAATTACCTATTACTTACCCGAATTCGGAGTTCTCCAGGAGCATTCGCAGATCTGCCCCGCAGCGTGTCCGATGCTGCCGTTTTCTACTGGGCCGAGGAGGGGAGCTCGACGGAGAAGGTCTTCTAGTCTCAGTATGCTAAGTCCAGACATCCGGTGCCCCTTAGCGACTAGCTGAAGCAGCTGGTCGAGCTCCACAAGGTGGCCGAACAGGCCATGAGGGGCCTCATAGTTTGGCTGTGGCCCGGGGAGGCCATGCCTGGGAGCTACTTCGGCCTGGTGCGGCGGCTGGTGGATGCGTGTCCCTGGGTTGAAGTCGTCAAGCACTCCGCCTGCATTGAAGGTGCCCGTCGGGCCCTTGCCCGTGCAAAGGTGCACTGGGGCAGGATGGACGCTGAGAAGCTTGTGACGGACGCGCCACCAGCGGGCAAGGAGTATCGCACGCCCGAAATGTATTATAAGAGTGTCGTGAAGGGTGCCCGCATGATTGCGGGTGAGTTCTCCAAAGATGTAATATTTGAGTAGACTCGCAGTTTGTTATCCTGTGCGCTGAAAACTTTGTTCATATGCGCTAAGCAACGATTGTTAATTTAAAATATTACCTTCTGTGCGGCCGTTTATTAAATCTGGGAGATGGCAAGTCGTCGGCTTCAGCCCCCATGCCACGAGTGCTGGGGTGTTCGGGATAAACTTGAGCGCTCCTGTTCCCATTTTTGGGTCCATCTAGGGAGGCGCTCACACAACGAACGAGGCAACCGGACTTATAATGCTTGAACACTCTCACTTAGCCATAGAATTCTATAATTTTAAATTTCGGCGAAGCCCCTAGTGTTCGGAAGACCGAGTTCGGGGCGCTATCCACGCCTGGGCCGGACAAAGCCGGTTCCTCGCTCTAAGCGGCATAAGTCTTTAGGGACTCGAACAAACCTCTCGAACAGCGACCAGCTCTCGCCGTATCATGACGGTCAGTTGTAGCTTTCTCCACTGAGGCGCTCGCCCAGCTCAACCGGGGCGCAATCGCAGTGGTTCTCCCAGTGCTACCTTAGCCGATACAACGGAACGTAAGGTACCAAAACATGGGAGCCGGGCAAACCCAACTATTGACCCAAGACATGATTCGGAGCCGATGCATATAATGCTATAAGTTCGGGGTGCCGCACTTGTGAAAGTGTTCGGACTTATCACACCATAATGTGGGGAACTTAAGCCCCTGGTGTGTTTAGCCGTGCCAAAGTGTACGGATGCAACATGTCATAAATGAACATATATATAAGAAAGAAATGCAATTATAAGAAAAAAAGTGATGCATTGTTTATTCAAGAAATACTGCCAGGAATGCAGAACGATACAAATAGTGCGGTAAGCAAGGGGTAGGACTATTAAACATGTCCCCCTCCAGGGGTAGGCTGCGGAATGGTGTATGAAACGGATTTAATGCTCATAATGGAGACCACCTAGATATTCGTCGTAGCCTTTCTCCTTCCCTGGCTGTTGCATCGTGAGTTCCGCAGGTCTACTGCCGGACAGGGCCTCTGGTGAACGAAGTCCTGTGGGTAAGAAAAAAGAAGAAAGAAAAAGAGTGACACACTTGGGAGCCCCTGGTGCAGTTAAGCCGCATTCTGGGCCTGTGGTGGTCGTGCCCCTCCCCCTATGCCCATGGTAACTCCAAAGCGTAATGATGTACGCGAAGGACCAGTCTTGCAATTTTGCAAGGGCTGGGGTTGGGGCCGCATTGCTACGCGCGCTCGGAACGTGCCAGGTGGTCTTGTTGTAGGTTACTCCGGGCGTGTTTGGCCGTGTCCGGTCGCTTGACGGCCGGACTCAGAAATTGCCTTAAGAGGCTGCTCTGTACTTCTGCCGCGAGAGCCGCTGTGTGTTCCTCCGTTCGGAGGGAGCGTTCAGTGTTTCTGTTGATCGTAATGACTCCTCGAGGGCCTCGCATCTTGAGCTGGAGGTATGCGTAGTGTGGCACCACGTTGAACTTTGCGAACGCGGTTCGTCCGAGCAGATCATGATAGCCGCTGCGGAACGGGACTATATCGAAGATTAACTCCTCGCTTTGGAAGTTATCCGGGGATCCGAAGACCACTTCCTGTGTAAATGAGCTTGTACAATTGGCCTCTATACCTGGTATGACGCCTTTGAAGGTCGTCTTTGTGGGTTTAATCCTTGAGGGGTCTATGCCCATCTTGCGCACTGGATCCTAATAAAGTAGGTTCAGGCTGCTGCCGCCGTCCATCAGGACTCTAGTGAGGTGAAATCAATCGACGATTGGGTCTAAAACCAATGCGGCGAATCCACCATGGCGGATACTAGTGGGGTGGTCCCTTCAATCAAAAGTGATCGGGCAGGAGGACCATGGGTTGAACTTCGGGGCGACTGGCTCCATCGCGTATACGTCCCTGAGTGCACGCTTCCGCTCCCTCTTGGGTATGTGAGTTGCGTATATCATGTTCACCGTCCGCACTTGTGGGGGGAAACCCTTCTGTCCTCTATTGTTCGGCGGCCGGGTCTCTTCCTCGTCATCGCTATGCAGCCCCTTGTCATTGTTTTCGGCAATTAACTTGCCTGCCTGCTTGAATACCCAACAATTCCTGTTGGTGTGATTAGCTGGCTTTTCGGGGGTGCCATGTATCTGGCAAAAGCGGTCGAGTATTCGGTCCAAATTGGACGGACCCGGAGTAGTTCTTTTGAATGGCTTTTTCCGCTGACCGGGTTTAGAGCCTCTGAATCTGGCGTTGACTGCCGTATCCTCAGTGTTGTTGCCATTAACGCGGTGTTTGTTTTTGTTGCGACGCGACCTGCCATTGCGGTCCTTGGTATCCGGACTGCCAGAATTTTTGCTGAGGTTGTTACTGCGGGCTAGCCAGCTGTCCTCTCCCGCACAGAAGCGGGTCATAAGTGATGTGAGGGCTGCCATGGATTTCGGCTTTTCCTGTCCTAGGTGCCGGACAAGCCACTCGTCACGGATGTTATGTTTGAAGGCTGCAAGGGCCTCTGCATCGGGATAGTCGACGATTTGATTTTTCTTTGTTAAGAACCGTGTCCAGAACTGTCTGGCCGATTCGTCTGGCTGCTGAATTATGTGGCTTAGGTCATCGGCGTCTGGTGGTCGCACATATGTGCCCTAGAAGTTGTCAAGGAATGCGGCTTCCAGGTCTTCCCAACACCCAATTGGTTCTGCTGGCAAGCTGCTAAGCCAATGCCGAGCTGGTCCTTTAAGCTTGAGTGGGAGATATTTGATGGCGTGAAGATCGTCGCCGCGGGCCTTGCGGATATGAAGGAGGTAGTCTTTGATCCAAACCGCGGGGTCTGTTGTGCCATCGTAGGATTCAATGTTCACGGGTTTAAACCCTTCGGGGATTTGATGATCCATTACTTCATCTGTGAAGCATAGTGCGTGTGCGGCTCCTCTATATTGGGCTATATCACGACGTAGCTCCAGCGAGCTTTGTCTATTGTGTTCGGCCCGGCCGAAGTTGCTGTATCCGGCGCGACGGTCGTCGTCGCGCGCCGTGGGGCGCCCACGCGATCCGTAGATCGATCTTGATTGTCTTGCCTTATCCTCCAATATGTCTCGCAAGTCCGGCGCATTCCCCCGTGGCTTCGTACTTTTCGAGCGGTGCCGGGGTACGGTTCTGGTGGAGGGCCTAGAGGCCTCTCTGTCGCGGCCACGAGGTGGTCGGTCAGCCGTATTGTGCGCTGGTGATGCAGGTTTATATGGCTCCTCCTCTAATCGGGGGAGCAACTTGCATTTGGGGTAGCTTTTGGAGGTGCGTTCGAGTTCATGCTCTTCGGCCGCAAGGACTTCAGTCCATCTGTCGGCTAGCAGGTCTTGATCAGCTCTAAGCTGTTGCTGCTTTTTCTTTAGGCTGTTCGCCGTGGCCATTAGCCTGCGTTTGAAACGCTCTTGTTCGATGGGATCCTCGGGCACGACGAATTCGTCGTCGTTGAGGCTTGCCTCGTCTCCGGAGGGAGGCATGTAATTATCATCCTCTACCTCTTCGTCTGCCGCTCTCTCATGAGGGCTGGCTTCTCCGTCCTCCTGTGCTGAATCTTGCTGGAGGGGGTTCTCTTCGTCACTCTCTGGGGTGTTATTATCTCCGGTGCCGGAATCTCCATTCTTGCTGTGGTGGGATTTAGAGCGGCGCCGCTGACGCCGGCGCTTGGGCTGTTTCTTGGAGGAGTGTTCCTCCGCTGCTTCCTCGCCATTCCCATCCTTTGGGATGTCCACCATATATATGTCGTATGACGAGGTGGTTTTCTAGTGCCCCGTAGGCGCTGGTTCTTGGTCGTCTCCGGCATCATCGTCCATACCGTCGATGTCTTCGGAGTCATAGTCTAGCATGTCAGTTAGATCGTCGACAGTGGCTACAAAGTGGGTGGTGGGTGGGCTTTGAATTTCTTCGTCGTCCGCATCCCAACCATCCTGACTGCAATTCGGCCAGGGCTCTCCTGATAGCGAGAGATACTTTAGCGAATTCAGGATGTCGCCAAAAGGTGAGTGTTGAAAGATGTCCGCGGCGGTGAACTCCATGATCGGCGCCCAATCGGATTCGATTGGAGGGGGCGCAGGAGGTTCGGAGTCCGGCGAGGAGTCCGGCACCTCCGAGTCACGAGCATCACAAGGGAAAAGGTCAGTATTCGGCTCCATCGCCGTAAGGGTAGCAGCCCCCGAGGCGGCGTCTAGACACCCGTCCTCGATCTGGGCAGCCGGCTCCGAATTGAGGATCAGAGCGGACTCGTGTGCAGCCTCCAGGGCACTGTCCGGCAGCAGGGCTGAATCATACCCATCGTGACAGTGCGGCGCGCTCGGCTGTGGCTTGAATCCGTCGAAGATCAAGTCTCCGCGGCTGTCAGCCGTGAAGTTTAGACTTCCAAATCTGACCTGATGGCCAGGGGCGTAGCTTTTAATCTGCTCCAGATGGCCAAACGAATTGGCCCGCAGTGCAAAGCCGCTGAATACGAAGATCTGTCCGGGGAGAAAAGTCTCACCCTGGACTGCATCGTTGATGATGATCGAAGGAGCCATCAGGCCTATCAGTGACGACACAGAGGAACTCTCAATGAAAGCACCAATGTCGGTGTCAAAACCGGCGGATCTCGGGTAGGGGGTCCCGAACTATGCGTCTAGGCGGATGGTAACAGGAGACAAGGGATACGATGTTTTTACCCAGGTTCGGGCCCTCTCGATGGAGGTCAAACCCTACTCCTGCTTGATTGATATTGATGATATGGGTAGTACAAGATTAGATCTACCACGAGATCAAGGAGGCTAAACCCTAGAAGCTAGCCTATGGTATGATTGTTGTTCGTCCTATAGACTAAAACCCTCCGGTTTATATAGACACCGGAGAGGGCTAGGGTTACACAGAGTCGGTTACAATGGTAGGAGATCTACATATTCGTATTACCAAGCTTGCCTTCCACGCCAAGGAAAGTCCCATCCGGACACGGGATGAAGTCTTCAATCTTGTATCTTCATAGTCTTGGAGTCCGGCCGTTGATGATAGTTTGGCTATCCGGACACCCCCTAGTCCAGGACTCGCTCATGCGATTTGATGAAACCAATGGTTCACAAAGAGAGCTCCTGCCAAGTACACTAGACGAAGCTCCGCCCAGCGAATCTATCAAGCTGATGGAAACTAGTGAAAACATGCCTTCTGAAGCACAGCCTGAAGAGGAACTTATCATTTCTGCACCTAACCAACCAGAATACAATGCTCAGACTAAAGACAATCCTCCCAATGATGACAATGATCAGCAAGAGCAAGGTCTTCATCCAGTTCATCCTCGAGTTGCAAATGAAGTACAAATTGAGAAGATAATATATAGCATCAATGCACCTGGTCCACTTACTCGCTCAAGAGCAACACAGTTAGCAAATTTTTGTGGGCACTTTTCCTTTGTGTCAATATCAGAACCCAAGAAAGTTGCTGAAGCTTTTATGGAACCTGAATGGATACAAGCTATGCAAGAAGAACTTCAACAGTTCAAGCTGATCAATGTTTGGGAACTTGTCAAGCGTCCTGACCCTCGCAAGCATAACATTATTGGCACAAAATGGATATATCGAAACAAGCAAGATGAGCACGGTCAAGTCGTCAGAAACAAAGCACGTCTTGTGGCTCAAGGATATACTCAAGTTGAAGGAATTGACTTTGATGAAACATTTGCTCCTGTGGCTAGGCTTGAAGCTATTCGCATACTGCTAGCCTATGCTAACCACCACAACATCTTGCTATATCAAATGGATGTGAAGAGTGCATTTCTCAACGGCAAGATTGAAGAAGAAGTATACGTCGCTCAACCACCTGGCTTTGAAGATCCAAAACATCCTGATATGGTGTACAAGCTAAACAAAGCACTGTATGGCCTCAAACAAGCTCCTCGCGCTTGGTATGATACGATCAAAGACTTCTTGAAGAGCAAAGGCTTCAAACCTGGATCCCTCGATCCCACACTCTTCACGAAGACATATGATGGTGAACTGTTTGTGTGCCAAATATATGTGGATGACATTATCTTCGGCTGCACCAACCAGAAGTATAGTGATGAGTTTGGATACATGATGCAAGAGCAATATCAGATGTCCATGATGGGTGAGCTGAAGTTCTTCCTTGGTCTTCAAATTCGTCAGCAAAGGAATGGCATCTTCATATCTCAAGAAAAATACCTCAAAGGTTGTCTAAAGAAGTTTGGAATGCAAGATTGCAAATGTTACACGACGCCAATGCCTGCCAAACACCATCTGGGTCCCGACGACAATGGTAAAGAGTTCGATCAAAAGGTATACCGCTCCATGATTGGTTCCTTACTTTACCTATGTGCATCTAGGCCAGATATTATGCTTAGTGTTTGCATGTGTGCTCGATTCCAAGCGGCGCCAAAGGAATCACATCACTTAGCTGTGAAGCGAATTCGTCGATATTTGGCTTACACCCAACACTCGGATTATGGTATCCAAAGGGCTCAAAATTTGATATGGTTGGATTCTCGGATGCTGCTTATGCTGGTGACAAGGTGGATCACAAGTCTACATCAGGCACATGTCACTTTCTGGGACGATCACTTGTCTGTTGGTCTTCAAAGAATCAGAACTGTGTATCACTCTCAACTGCTGAATCTGAATACATTGCTGCTGGATCGTGCTGCACTCAGCTTCTATGGATGAAACAAACTCTCAAGGACTATGGCATCAATCTGAAACAAGTACCTCTCTTCTTTGACAAAGAAAGCGCCATCAAGATTGCCAACAATCCAGTCCAGCACTCGAAGACAAAGCACATTGAAATTCGTCATCACTTTCTCAGAGATCATGTCATGAAGAAAGATATTGACATCATTCACGTCAACACTGAAGAGCAACTGGCAGATATCTTCACAAAGCCCTTGGATGAGAAAAGGTTTTGCAAGTTAAAGTGTGAGCTAAATATCTTGGAATCCTCAAATGTCCTGTGATCACGCACACATCCTAACACTTATGCATGTTGACGACTTAGATGTGCAACACATGAAGTAAAGTATATCTTCAATCAATGAAGACTTACATTCTGAGTGTGAATACATTAACGTGGAATTTGACTTCGGAGCACCACGATAATTGTGTGCCGTGTCTGGGTCTAATACTTCCTATACGGTGGGTAACGCCACCACCAAATTTCTTTGTATGAAGTGTTTCACTCATGGTGTTATTTTTGCTATGTCTTCGCATTTGGTTTCTCCTCAATTTCAAGTTATCTTCATGATTTTCTTCACTATGTTGATTTGATTGCTTTTTGATATACATACTAGTGTTCTGTCCTCTACAGCATTCACTTATAGCTATGTCTTCCTAGTTGAATCTTTTGAACTAAGTGAATGTGATCGGACCCTAATCTCTCTATGCTTTCTATCTCAAACTCTATCTGTCCAAATCATATGCATTCTATTGAAACTGTCGAATGTCTTCTCTGCGTCCTTGTCAGCAGAAGACAAAGAGACAAACATTAAACCTGTTTTAAATGATTCATCCTTATTGTTTGAAATCCGGAGAAGCCGAATCGACTATCCGACAAACCTGGCGGGCGTGGGAACGTGGGACAACTCTGAGTATGTTGCATGCTTGCCACGTGCCCCTTAGATGTGAACCGCCAGGGGCACCTGCGTAATTGCGCTGTGCCGCACACTTCCTTATAAATACATGTCCCCTGCAATAAAGAAAAACTTCTTCCACCTCTCCACCTCGTGAAAACCCTAGCGCCACCGCTAGCTCTCGACGACGCCGGCGACGAAGCGCTTAGCTCCTGCGACTTCTCCGACGCCGTCCTCACGCCGGCCGCGGACATCGTCCTCTCCGCCGCCGCCGTAGGTGTCCTCCGTCGCCAAGTTAGGGCACGGTGGTTTGAACTGCTCAGTCTCCTATTCATCCCATCTAGCAGTTCTTCGTGTGGTAAATACAACTCTATTTTTACCATCATTTTGATCCTCAAAGAATCATCCTATTTACCAAAATTGGTTTCTGCCTATACAATGTTAGATCTATTATGTCTGCATCTCATACTGCCTAGTATATTCACTTAAGCTTCATATCTAGTTAGATTCCTCACTTGTACTTATTCACGGATTCGTACAAATCTGGAACCAAATCTCAACATATCAGTGAATGTCTTCGCATCATGAGGTCAATGTCTTCAAACTGATTTATCTTCAAAATCATCTGAGAATTCATATGACCTCTTCCCCTTCCCTCGCATCTCTAATGCTGTCACAGGTACATGTCCGTGGGAGAATCCCTTGGTTCTCATAGTCTACATTCATTTGCAGAATTCTTCCAGCATCACATTAACTCTCCTGAAGCCAGTTCCTGTTTGTCCAGCAAGCGAAAGCCTTTGAAGCCTTTGAACGTGTTGAAGCCATTCAGTTTGAAGTTCATGGATGCAGAGAAATCAGTAAGGAAGGGTGGCAGATAGCGTCGTGGGGGAACATCAAGAGATTTTCCTAATGACCTCTCAGAGTTATACAAGACAGATCCTGAAGAGGATTATAATCAGCGCAAGACACGAATCCAATGGATTCGACGATATTGGGTTGAACAATGGTTCAAATACAAGTTCGTGACCCAGGAATACGCTGAGAAGAATGCTATCAAAAGTCCTTGGGGTGATATCCTCTATCGAGGCCTTCCACCCAAGAACAGAGCTGAAGCTATTGCACAGGGTTTCTATCCTTGTATGGTCCATGGACCTCAGCCTGAAAATGCCGACCCATCGTCATTGCTCTGGTGTCATGACGATAATCTCTTCAAGCGCAACTTCCAGCACGCAAAGGCATCGGCCAAGGAAAACAAGAAGTCATTGGGATTAGACTTCAACCCTGGTCCCTCTGCTCCCCGTGTTGACGGCTCACGTGATGCAGAACCCAATGTCATCGGTCCTTTCTACAATCTTGATGGCCTCATCACTCACATCTCGGTCCAAGGTGCCAAAGTGGATCATTCTCATGATGATTCTGGCACTGATGAAGCCCCAGCTCCTACTCCAAAGCCGCAGAAGCCAAAGAAGGCTAAGGCTTCAAGATCAGTTGATCCTCCAAAAGCTTCACGTGCGAAGCCACTGGCCACTGCACCTCCTGAAGACAGTGTGCAGTCTGAAGATCTATCACTATCTCCAAGAAGACGGAGAAGAAAAAGAAAATCATCAAAAATACTGATCAAACATTGACTCCTGCTGCCATTCTGCGAGAAGAGCACATTGATTTGTCCAGCGATGAAGATCTTGCAGATGATGCTCTTGAGCAACTGATCAAGAGCAAGGAAGAATCAGAGATCTTCAATCATTTACCTCTCTTCGATGTGGCAATCATCCATAACTTTATTGATGAGTGGTTTGACACCCCAAATCTCAGCTTTGAAGATCTGCAACTTCCCATTGGCCTCAGCGTCTCCTTCAATGGCGACATTGCTTCTGAGCTAGCTCTTGCTCAGCGCATCGTTGAACTGAAGCACAAGATCGACTATGAGAAAGCTCAGTTCAAGAAGCATGTGGCAAAGCTCAGCGTGCAAGATGTCAAAAACTTCAAGATCATGTTGCACGAGCTCAAAGAAGCCTTTCTCAAGAAGCGCGAAGAAGCTAAAGGCTCTCATGAGCGCATGAAGAGTCTGGCTGACAAGTGTGTGCAAGCCTACAATGAGGCTGAGAAGCGCAAGGCTCTTGGTCGTCCTGGCATTGACCCCAGAATGGCTGCAACGAAGAAGAAGCCATCAACTGACCAATCTGCAGCTTCAAGGCAGGAAGAACCTCGCATAGTCTTCCCGAGCAGCATGACTGGCTCGAAGCCAAAGGTCAGGTCAACCACTTCAGAACTGAAGAAGACGAGGACTGCCGAGGCTGAAGCCAGAAAAAGGAAAAATCCTGAAGCCTCTGATGTTGCTCCCTCCAAGAAGAAGCGCAAAACCAAGAAGAATCGGGCTGCTCCCATAGAGCCCTTAGTTGTTGAACCTATCTCAATGGTTCGCCCTGCATCTGAACACCAAGAACGACGGATGATAGTTCATGAGCCTGCTTCCACAGAGGCTCATGAAGCTAAAAACATTCAAGCAGTTGATCCCACCGCTGTTGAAGACATTGGTCACAATGACAATGTTGAAGATGATGAAGTTCTTCCTCAGATCGAACACAACTTGGTATCATCGCCTATTCTCACGAACAGCAAACTCATCAGCATTGGTCGTTCTCTGATGCCAATTGCTCAGGATGCATCATGGGCTGATCACCCACAACAACAAGACTCCCCGAGTACTCCCCAACAACAACAAGTCACACCACCTGTGCAAGAAGAAGAGGATGACTTTGAGGCCCAGCCAACTCCATCTCCAAAGGCATCGCCAGCATTATGCAGGCTTCGCAAAGGACCAAGGCCTCAAGTCCCTCCTTCGAGCGTTCCAGAAGGAGAAGTGCACCACCAATCTGTTGCACGTCAAGTGTTTCCAGAAGCCACTCCGACTGTGAATGTCTTCGTGTCTGAAGCCAAAGCTGCTGAAAACAATCTGGCTGCATCAGCCGATGACAAACAAGAAGAAGAACGTGTCCCTACTCCCCCCATTACTAAAGAAGATATTCCTGAAGTGAACGTGCCAGTGCCCGACCCTCTAGCTCATCAAGTGGAGGTTGAAAATCTTGAGGCTGCCACCACCAACACAAATGAAGTCAATGACGTAGTCATGGCTGAAGCAAATGCGGAGCCTGCACCAACCAATGTGCCAGAAGCCAATGATGCAACTTCTCCTGAAGCATCTGTTATGCAGCCTGACGCCTTTGTTGTTGCCACTGCTCCTGTTCCGCCACCAAGGCCCCATACAATTGAGCAAGCATACAACTATGGTCAGCTAATCACTGTCAAATGGCCTGTTCTGGTCCCTCCGCCTAATGCCTATGGTCCTCAGTTTGACTATCATGTTGAGCATAGGCCTCTGGTCCAGAAACCAAAGCCAAGACTGCCAAGGTTCCCAGGTACTGCCACCTCTACAGGGTTCTTCAATGCAAATGGCTTCAAAAGCCACAACACCTTCTTTGACACAGCAAAGAACCCCTACTCAAGGCCAAGAATATCATCTGATCGTTTCTGGAGGTATCAGCAGCGAAGCTATTACTCCTGCGTTCTGTATGATCAAGGTCGCATTTTCCCTCATATGCGCCTCGACACTGAAGCCATTGCTTGACTGACATGCTTAGAAGAAGCACTTGACTACTTTCGTGATGCAGGTCTGCTCAGCTTTGTGACAGACAAAGAACATTGGAATGAGGAACTTTTGCTTCAATTCTATGCTACCCTCCACATTCGCGGCTACTACAGGGATACAAAGACATGGGTTCTTGAGTGGATGACAGGAAATGTTCATCATAAAGCCAAAGCTCTTGACGTCATTGAGCTTACAGGCCTACCCACTCCCGGAGAGCTGTTCGAACCTGATTGTCAACTCCACCGCAATGCACTGGAGAGCATCTTCCATAAGCCAGAGCCCAACATGAGCCAGATGGTGAGCATGATGAAGCCTCTGCCACCTGACGCTGAATACCCAAAGGAGTTCTTTGTTGATGACCTTGAGTATCTGCCTCGCACAATATATCACATCATCAGGCGAACTCTATGGCCTATCAAAGGGCATTCATCAGCTGCAAAACTTGAAGGAGCCATGAAGACATTGGTCTTTTATATCCTCAATGGCATCAGCTTCAATACACAAGAATTCTTCATCCGGCAACTGACTGTGTCTGGATCTGACCTTTTTGGCCTGAAATTCTATGCTCCATGGGTCATGTGCCTCATCAAGCTACACTCTGCTATCAACTATCAGCCCTCTGCTCGCAATCATCTGATCTTTCTACCAGAGGTTGATATGTCAGTTGAGGCCATATACCCTGAGCCTGCCAAGAAGCCCCTTTGTCTTCAAAATGCTGATCAACAAAGCTTCACTCAACCCATGGAAGGAGTCCCAGCAGTAACTCATGTCTATCCAATGGCTGGGAACACTCGTCTGCCTCACCGCGCACAAACTGAAGCTACTGAGAGCACAATTGCCCAACGGCCTAAGAAGCGCTCTCGCGTCCTAAATGACCGAGAACTTCTTGTGGCACTACATCAGAAACAAGACAAGCATCACTTCTGGCTCAAGCGACAGATGCAAAGCCTCTTGGTGGACGTCAATCACATTCGAAATCTTGCCACCAAGAATGCTTTTGTCACTCACGAGACCTGTCGGCGATCATGGAAGAGTTTGACACTGCTCAGTGCTGAAGCAGATCTTCAAGACGATGGCTTCACTGAAAGATTCAAGTTTGACTCCACTCCTCCATGGAATGCTGTCCTACGTCGAACTCCATCCCTTGAAGACTCTGACTATTCTTCCTCCGCGGCAATGGTGAATGCCAAAGTGATCGATGATGAAGATGATGCTACTTCACCGCCCCCTACTTCTGCACGCATCAACACTGCACCAAGTTCGTCTGCGCCGCCAAACAACAATGACAACCCTGCTGCTTCACCTACTCCTCATGGGAACGAGTAGATGCTCTATGTCTTCAAACCTTTTTGGTACTTACTGACAAAAGGGGGAGAAGCATATGAGTTTGATAGTCTTCAAGCGGGTTCATATGGGTGGTTGCTTTATATTTTGCCTAGTGTTTACAACTCTCACTTTTGATACATTTGGTTCTTTGAGTTGTAACACTTAAACTCGATGGTCGTCTGCTACTTATTTGCTTTTCTGTGATGCGATGATAAATTCCACATGTGCGATGATAACTTCTGCACTTAGATCATTCTGCAGACGTCCATTTTTCATTATTCATGTCATTCTCTTAGTTATATCATTTCATGCATGATGAATTATCTTCATAAGTTGAAGAGGATCTCCACAAGTACAACCTGCCATGTGCATTTGCATTCCAAAAGCAAATTACTTATATGCACATCTTCAGGGGGAGCCTTTGCCACTTATGAAGACAATACCCTATCCTTTACAATTTTACATACTTTATCCCCCGTTGAAACTTCAACCAGTTTGTCATCAATCACCAAAAAGGGGGAGATTGTAAGTGCATCTAGTGCCACCCCTAGTTGGTTTTGGAGTATTGACGACAAATTTGGTTGAGGGACTAATGCGTTTGTGAGAATTGCAGGATAACGTAGGTAGTGTCCCTCATTGATTCGGTTTACCTACCGGAGATGACCCCTAAAAATGTATGAAGACATTGACGACAATGGTGGTATGTGAATATATTCATATTGAAGACTATGACATGAGAAGACATTGAGTGAAGACTATGGAGCGCGAAGACTGTGTTGTTTCGTTGTTTCCTTTTCCTTTTTTGTTGAGTCATAGGAACCACCGTACTATTAAGTGGGGTCCAAGTGAACAAAGTCAGAATGACTGAAGTGATGCTCAACCCAAATCCTGTGTCTTCGAGCGAAGACAATGAGAGCAAATCTTATCCAGAGCTAGATGAGTCAGCTTTGCTTGTAGCCCAAGTAAAGTTACCGTATGTGTTTGAAATCTGACCATTGGAACACGTGTTAGTTCCTTAGTGACCCAGGGTCATTTCGGACATATCAGGTCGGGTTGCCTAGTGGCTATAAATAGCCCACCCCCTACACCATAAATTGGTGACTGCTCAGAGTTAGTGCACGACTTTTGTCGTTTGGGAGCAACCCACCTCGAAGTCTTTGAGAGAGAGAGAAATCCTTGCGAGGACAAAGCCCAAACACCCAAAGCCAAAGAGTGTTAGGCATCACTGAAGTCTTTCTGTCTGCGTGACCTGAAGACTTATTACACTTGAGGACTGTGAATCCTCCAGCTGGTTAGGCATCGCGTTCTGAGCATCCAAGAGTCATTGTGGATCGCCGGTGAACGAAGTCTGTGAAGGTTCGGAAGTCTACCTTGAAGACTTACTAGAGTGATTGGGTGAGGACTGTGTGTCCTTAGCTCAAGGGGAATAAGGTGAAGACGCGGTCTTCTGAGTTGAATCTCAGCCTCCCTAACCAGACGTACAGTTGTCACAGCAACTGGAACTGATCCAACAAATCCTGTGTCTTCAACAAGTGATTGGTTCTATCCTCTCCCTCCCTTTAGTTAGTGTTTGTCTTCGTGAAGTCATTGCCTATTTGTCGTACATGTTTGACTTTATTGCTTGACTACTATTGTTGGTTGGCTTTATACTATCTTCCATCCTGATCCTTACTACTAAGCAGCTATTAGTCTTTGTACTTTCACATTATTGCATACTTGACTATGGTTTGCTTGTTGTAGTTTATCTTCCGCTGCATATCAATTAGGTCATTTCTATTGTTTGTCTTCGAAACTTCCACGTTTTGAAGACATTCATAAAAATCGCCTATTCACCTCGATAACTAGCACTTTCACTTGGTCCGATTCCTCGATATCTTCGGGCGGATCAGCGGACTCGCCGGTTTTCTTCTTGGTCGGTTTCTTTATGACTTTGCTTTTGGCACGAGGGGCCCTCGCCGATTTATCTTGAGCTTTCCTCTTCCATAAGGTATCTTTGGCCTGTAAAAATTAAACAAAGGATTATTATAGCAGTGTTAAAGCAGAGACGGATCAAAAAAGCACAAGGTTAAGTTTTTACCGCTGGCGGTTTGTTGGAGGCATAAAAAGGGGGCAGCCCAGTTTTGTTGCATGCGGCGATCGGTTTGTCAAGCATCTTCTTCACACATTCAGTGACTTCATCATCAGTCATTTCTATTTCGTTAAACCGTTGAGGATCCTTGGCATCGCCGGTATACTCATGCATCAATCTGGAGCGGCGGCTTAAAGGTAGAATATGCCACGAAACCCAGCAGTGAACGAGGTCAACACCAGTCAAACCATTGGCTAGGAGAGCTCGGAGCTTGGCGAGTTGAGGTGCATAAGCTTGTCGCTCCTTGGCAGTGAGCCGTTGAGGCAGTGGATGGCCATTGCTGAGCCGGTGAGCACGGTAACCCGGCAAAGGATTTTCTCCAGTAGGAGCAGTGTTTTGACAATAAAACCATGTTAGGTTCCAGTCTTTGGGGTGGCTGTGATGTTTTGCATGAGGGAAATCAACTTCTTTCCTCTTCTGGATTGACACCCCACCAAGTTCAGTGTTGGGACCATCAGAGAACTCAGTTCAGCGGTTTAAATGAAAAAAGTCTCGGAAGAGCTCAACAGATGGTTCTTCTTGAAGGTAAACTTCACAGAATACTTGGAAGTTGCATATGTTGGACACAGAATTCGGTCCAATATCTTGTGGATGGAGTTGAAAGCTAGCAAGTACATCCCGGAAAAACTTTGATCCGGGAGGGCTGAATCCCCGGTCTAGATGTTGCATGAACACGATCACTTCTCCATCTTGATATTCAGGAGGGCACTCAGGGCCAGGGACTCACCAATGAAGGACATTTTTTGAGGCTAAAGCGCTAGTCAGAACATATCCATTGATTTGCGTTCCCGTGATCCGGGAAGGAACCCAGTTGCAAGCAGAGAATTGCTTGGTCATCTTAGAAAACAAACTATAAAATAAAAATGGAGGCCGGTTTACGATTGAAGGTTGATGTGCACTAATCGGTGTTAAACCGGGGAATTTGATCAAGGCATATATGTGAGTTAAACCGGAAATTACTACTCAAGTCAAGATGGCGGTTTAAGTGAGGGCTAATTGCATATGATGGATTATCAACTACTAAAGGTTAAACCGCCCTTAAACAGAAGAGGCAGAGCTGAAATCTACTAAGTGTTTACAGAAACAGGTTTCACAATATGGAAGTATAATTTTGGATCTACCGTGGTTCAATAAAGAAAATTTTTCTGAGCCCTACAATGGTGATAAGAGGAACGGAGAAGGTCCAGATGGAGTTTTTTCCAGGAACAGCAAGACGCTGTGGTGCGGAAGACTAAAGTTATGGATCTAACCGCAAAAGAAAACTATCAGGCATAGCTAGATTCAGTAAAGAGGATAAGGGAAAGGCGAAGAAGCACTGATGAATGTCGATGAACACGGATGAACCCGAAGCCCTAATGGGGATCTAGGGTTACGGGAAGAAAGCTTACCAGGGCCACGTAGCAGCAGAGGAGTATCACAGGATCTCTGGTACGAACAGGGTGATGCAGCGGCCTAGTCGGTGCAGATTCGAGGATCGATGGTGGCGGCGGCGGCGCTTGAGCTCTTTGGGTCGCGAGAGGAAGACGAGAGGCAAGGGAAAAAAATGGAAAGACCCCCTGGCCCTATTTTTATAAAGGCAAGGGGATAAACGGTAGGCACAAGAATCGAGGGGCCTGAAGCGGCAAAAGGAGGCGCAGCTGTCGCCTCGATCTTCGGGAATTAATTAAGAGAAGGGAATCTTCATAAATCTTTTTATGCGGAGACGACATCATGACGATTTAATGCAGTGTCATAAGATGACGTCACGGCGGTTCACCAAAGTTTACAGGGAGATGAAAACATGGCGGTTTACAAGAATCATCAGAAGACGTTCATGGAATTTTCCTAAGTATTGAAGATTGACATGAACAGGTTCAAATCAATCTGGGCCTAATGTTGAGGATATAACTACTGAGTGTAAACCGCCCAGGAGGGGCCGGTTCACGCTCAACTATACTGAAGCCCATGAAGACAAGAAGATGGCGCTTTACTGATAAAGCTTAGAGGCCCAGAGCCCACAGGAGGATTTGGGCCCATAGTGGTAAACCGCCATAATTGTATAACTTGTATTGTAAGTTAGAGAAAAGGAGAGACCAAGCCGAACACTTGTATGAGTCGGCCTCGGGACTGTAAACCGGCCGGGCGTCAACTTGTGTATATAAAGGGATGACCCGGCGGCGGTTTAGGGACAACAGACAACAACTCGAGACTCATATAAAGCGTATTTGCTCCCTGGTCATCGAAACCCCAATAATCCCATCACAACTAGACGTAGGCTTTTACCTTCATCGTAAGGGGCCGAACTAGTATAAACTCTCGTGTCCCTTGTCCGGTTTAACCTCTTCAGGCTAATCTCGTTGCGATGGCTGCACGACTAAGTCCTGCTAGGACATCTGACATGATATTTCCACGACAGAGGTCATGGAAGAGTCTGACTTTGCTAAGCTCCGAAGATGATCTTCGCGAAGATGGCTTCACTGAGCGCTACAAGTTTGATTACACGCCTCCCTGCAATGTCGTCTTGCATCGTACTCCTTCCTTAGAAGACTCAGAGTATTCATCCTTGGCTGCCACAGATAATGCAAGAGTCGTTGATGATGAAGACGATGCTACTTCCCCAACCACTACTTCGCCTCGTCTTGACACTGCACCAGGCTCCTCTGCACCACCGGACTCCAACGTTAACCCTGCACCTTCTTCTACTCCCGATGGGAACGAGTATATGCTCTATGTCTTCAAACCTTTTTGGTCCTTACTAACAAAAGGGGGAGAAGCATATGCGTTGATAGTCTTCAAGCGGGTCCATATGGGTGGTTGCTTTATATTTTGCCAAGTGGTTACAACTCTCGTTTTGATACATTGGGTTCTTCGGGTTGTAACACTTAAACTAGATGATCGTCTGCCACTTTGTCTGCTATTCCATGATGCGATGATAAATTTTGCATGAAGTCATTCCGTAGACGTCCATTTTTCATTATGCATGTCATTATCTTCGTTACATCTTTATTTGCATAATGAATTGTCTTCATAAGTTGAAGAGGATCTCCACAAGTAAAACCTGCCATGTGCATTTGCATTCAAGAGCAAACTACTTATATGCACATCTTCAGGGGGAGCCTTCTGCTACTTACGAAGACAATACCTTAATCCTCACAATTTCACATACTTTTATCCCCGTTGAAAACATCAACCAGTTTGTCGTCAATCACCAAAAAGGAGGAGATTGTAAGTGCATCTAGTGCCACCCTAGTTGGTTTTGGAGTATTGACGACAAACCTGGTTGAGGGACTAATGTGTTTGCGAGAATTGCAGGATAACACAGGTAGTCATCCCTCACTGATTCGGTTTACCCATCAGAGATGACCCCTAAAAATGTGTGAAGACATTGAAGACAATGGTGGTATGTGAAGACATTGACAACAAAGATTATGAATTGAGAAGATATTCACGTGAAGACTATGGAGTGCGAAGACATAGTTGTTTCGTAGTTTCCTTTTCTTCTTTGTTGAATCATAGGAACCACCGTACTGTTAAGTGGGGTCCAAGTGAACAAAGTCAGAGTGACTGAAGTGATGCTCAACCAAATCCTATGTCTTCGAGCGAAGACAATGAGAGCAAATCTTATCCAGAGCTGGATGAGTCAGCTTTACTTGTAGCCTAAGTCAAGCTGTCGCGTGTGTTTGAAATCTGGCCGTTGGACACATGTCAATTCCTTAGTAACCCAGGGTCATTTCGGACAAATTAGGTCGGGTTGCCTCCTGGCTATAAATAGCCCACCCCCTACACCATAAATTTGTGGCTGCTCAGAGTTAGTGCACGGCTTTTGTCATTTGAGAGCAACCCACCTCCGAAGCATTTGAGAGAAAGATCCTTGCGAGGACAAAGCCCAAAACACCCAGAGCCAAAGAGTGTTAGGCATCACTGAAGTCTTTCTGTCCGCGTGACCTGAAGACTTGTTACACTTGAGGACTGTGAATCCTCCAGCCGGTTAGGCGTCGCGTTTTGAGCATCCAAGAATCATTGTGGATTGCCGGTGAACAAAGTCTGTGAAGGTTTGGAAGTCCACCTTGAAGACTTATCAGAGTGATTGGGTGAGGAATAAGTGTCCTTAGCTCAAGGGGAATAAGGTGAAGACGCAGTCTTCTGAGTTGAATCTCAGCCTCCCTAACCAGACGTACAGTTGTCACAACAACTGGAACTGGTCCAACAAATCCCTGTCCTCACCAAGCAACTGGTTCTATCTCCTCCCTCTCTTTATTTATAGTTTGTCTCTATGAAGTCATTTGCCTGCTTGCCTGATCTGATTGACTTCACTATGGGACGACTATTGTTGTTTGGCTTCATACTATCTTCCATCCCGATCCATTCTACCTAGCTGCTAATAGTCTTCGTGCTTTCACTTCATTGCTTACTAGACTATGGCTTGTCTAGTGTAGTCTACCTTCCGCTGCATGTTAATAGGTTCATTTCTAATATTTGTCTTCAAAACTCTCATGTTTTGAAGACTCTCATAAAAATCGCCTATTCACCCCCCTCTAGTCGATAACTAGCACTTTCAGAGAGCAAACTCAACAAAATGATTATCATGTGATTGAAAATTAGAATCATGATGACAAGTCTCATGGTTATTATTATTCAATATAGCATACATGTTGAAAGTGCTAGTATCGACTAGAGGGAGGGTGAATAGGCGATTTTTATGAAAGTCTTCAAAACTTGGTAGTATCAAAGAAAAACAACAGAAATAACCTAATTGATATGCAGCGGAAGATAAACTACCCTAAACAAGCCATAGTCAAGTATGTAATGATGTGAAAGTACAGGACTATTAGCAGTTTGGTAGTAAGGATCAAGATGGAAGAAAGTGTGAAGCCAATCAACAATAGTAGTCAAGCAATGAAGTCAAACAGATACACAGACAAGCAATGACTTCATGAAGACAAACTTAAGTAAGGTTGGAAGGGATAGAACCAGTTGCTTGTTGAAGACACAGGATTTGTTGGACCAGTTCCAGTTGCTGTGACAACTGTACGTCTGGTTAGGGAGGCTGAGATTTAACTGAGAAGACCGTGTCTTCACCTTATTCCCCTTGAGCTAAGGACACCCAGTCCTCGCCCAATCACTCTGGTAAGTCTTCAAGGGAGACTTCCAAACCTTCACATACTTCGTTCACCGGCAATCCACAATGACTCTTGGATGCTCAGAACGCGACGCCTAACCGGCTGGAGGATTCACAGTCCTCAAGTGTAATAAGTCTTCAGGTCACACAGACAGAAAGACTTCAGTGATGCCTAACACTCTTTGGCTCTGGGTGTTTGGGCTTTGTCCTCGCAAGGATTTCTCTCTCTCAAATGCTTCGAGGTGGGTTGCTCTCAAACGACAAAAGCCATGCACAAACTCTGAGCAGCCGCCAATTTATGGTGTAGGGGGTGGGCTATTTATAGCCACTAGGCAACCCGACCTGATTTTTCCAAAATGACCCTGGGTCACTAAGGAACTGACACGTGTTCCAACGGTCAGATTTCAAACACACGCGGCAACTTTACTTGGGCTACAAGCAAAGCTGACTCATCCAACTCTGGATAAGATTTGCTCTCATTGTCTTCGCTCAAAGACATAGGATTTGAGTTGAGCATCACTTCAGTCACTCTGACTTAGTTCACTTGGACCCCACTTAACAGTACGGTGGTTCCTATGACTCAACAAAGAAGAAAAGGTAACAACGAAACCACACAGTCTTCGCGCTCCATAGTCTTCACACAATGTCTTCTCATGTCATAGTCTTCAACATGAATATCTTCTCATACCACCATTGTCTTCAATGTCTTCATACATTTTTAGGGGTCATCTCCGGTAGCTAAACCGAATCAATGAGGGACACTACCTGCGTTATCCTGCAGTTCTCACAAACGCATCAGTCCCTCAACCAACTTTGTCGTCAATACTCCAAAACCAACTAGGGGTGGCACTAGATGCACTTACAATCTCCCCCTTTTTGGTGATTGATGACAAACTGGTTGAAGTTTTCAACGGGGATAAAGTATGTGAAATTGTAAGGATAGAGAATTGTCTTCATAAGTTGCAAGGGCTCCCCCTGAAGATGTGCATATAAGTAATTTGCTTTTGGAATGCAAATGCACATGGCAGGTTGTACTTGTGGAGATCCACTTCAACTTATGAAGATAATTCATCATGCATGAAATGATATAGCAATAAGAAGGACATGCATAATGAAAAATGGACGTCTGCAGAATGGTCTAAGTGCAGAAGTTATCATTGCACATGCGGAATTTATCATCGCATCATAATAAAGCAAAAAAGTAGCAGACGACCATCAAGTTTAGGTGTTACAACTCAAAGAACCAAATGTTTCAAAACGCAAGAGTTGTAAGCACGCAGTAAAATATAATGCAACCACCCATATGAACCCGCTTGAAGACTAACAACTCATACACTTCTCCCCCTTTTGTCAGTAAGGACCAAAAAGGTTTGAATACATAGAGCATCTACTCGTCATCATGAGTAGGTGAAGCAGCAGGGTTGTCGTTGTTGGTTGGCGGTGCAGACGAGCTTGGTGCAGTGTCGATGCGCGCAGTAGTAGGAAGTGGTGAAGTAGCATCATCTTCATCATCGATCACTCTGACATTAACTGTTGCCGCGGAAGAAGAATATTCAGAGTCTTCAAGAGATGGAGTTCGACGCTGGGTAGCAGTCCGTGGAGGAGTGGAGTCGAACTGGAATCTTTCATTGAAGCCATCGTCTTTAAGATCAGCTTCAGCACTGAGCAGGGTCAAAATCTTCCATGATCTTCGGCAAGTTTCATGAGCAACAAAGGCATTCTTGGTGGCAAGGTTGCGAATGCGATTGACATCCACCAAGATGCTTTGCATCTGTCTCTTGAGCCAGAAATGATGTTTATCTTGTTTCTGATGAAGAGCCACAAGAAGTTCTCGGTCATTGAGAACGCGAGAACCCTTCCGAGGCCTTTGTGCAATAGTGCTTTCAGTAGCTTCAGTGGGCGCTCTATGAGGCAGACGAGTGTTACCAGCCCATGGATAGATTCATGTTGCTGCTTGAACACCTTCAATAGGCTGAGTGAAGCTTTGGTGCTCAATGTTCTGAAGTCAAAGCGGTGTCTTGGCAGGGTCAGAGTATATAACATCAACTGACATATCAACCTCTGGCAGAAAGATTATATGATTGCCAGCAGAGGGCTGATAATTGACAGATGAGTGGCAATTGATGAGGCGCATGACCCATGGAGCATAAAACTTTAGACCAAATAGGTCAGAGCCGGAAGCAGCAAGTTGCCTGATGAAGAATTCCTGAGTGTTGAAGCTGATGCCATTTAGAATGTAGAAGACCAAAGTCTTCATTGCTCCTTCAAGCTTGGCCGCTGATGAATATCCCTTGACTGGCCATAGAGTTCGCCTGATGATATGATATATGGTGCGAGGCAGATACTCAAGGTCCTCAACAAAGAAATGTGTGGGATACTCAGCATCCGATGGCAAAGGCTTCATCATGCTCAGCATCTGGCTCATATTGGGTTCTGGCTTGTGAAAGATGCTCTCCACAGCATTCCTGTGTAGCTGACAGTCAGGCTCATACAGTTCTCCTGGAGTGGCTAGCCCTGTAAGCTCGATGATATCCATAGCTTTGGCTTCATGATGAACATTTCCAGTCATCCACTCGAGAACCCATGTCTTGATGTCCCTATAGTAGCCGCGAATGTGCAGAGTGGCATAGAATTGAAGCAATAGCTCTTCATTCCAATGTTCTTTGTCTGTCACAAAGTGGAGCAGACCAGCATCGCGAAAGAAATCAAGTGCTTCTTCCAAGCACGGCAGTCCAGCAATAGCTTCAGTATCGAGGCGCATATGAGGGAAAATGCGCCCTTGATCATATAGCACACATGAGTAATAGCTTCTCTGCTGATAGCTCCAGAACCTATCTGATGATATCTTTGGCTTGGAGTATGGGTTCTTGGCGCTGTCAAAGAAGGTATTGTGGCTTTTGAAGCCATTAGCATTGAATGACCCTGGTGAGTTGGCAGTACCTGGAAACCTTGGCAACCTGGGCTTTGGCTTCTGGACCTAAGGCCTATGCTCAACATGATAGTCAAATTGCGGGCCTGAGGTAGCAGGCGGAGGCACCAGAACAGGCCATCGGAAAGTGGTAAGCTGACCATGACTGTATGCTTGCTCAATTGTGTGAGGCCTTGGTGGCGAAACAGGCGCAGGGGCAACAATGGAGGCATCAGGCTGCACGACAGGTGCTTCTGGAGCAATTGTCACATTAACTTCAGGTGCAGCATCCTCATTGGCTTCAGGTGCAGCATCCTCATTTGCTTCAGGTGAAACATCCTCATTGGTTTCAGGTGCAGCATCAGTGGTTTCATGTTCAGTGGCCACATTAGCTTCAGGCACACTAGTTGGCGCAGGCTCCACATTAGCGTCAGCCATGACTACGTCACGGGCTTCATTGGCATTGGTGGTGGCAGCCTCAACATTGTCAACCTCCTCTTGACGAGCAGGAGGGTCGGGCACAGTCATGCTCAGATCATGAACTGCTTCTTCTTCAATTGCTAGGGAAGTAGGTACATGAACTTCTTCTTCATTTTCTTCGGCTGATGCAGCCGGAATGTCTTCAGCAGCATGTGCTTCAGACTCAGAGACATTCACAGTTGGAGCAGGTTCTGAAAATACTTGCAGTGCAACGGGTGAACGTTGCACTTCTCCTTCTGGAATGCTCGACAGAGGGACTTCAGGCCTTTGTCCTCTGCGAAGCCTGTGAAGTGCTGGCTTCAAGTTAGTAAATGGAGTTGGCCAAGCCTGAAAGTCTTCATCCTCTTCTTGCACTAGGGGTGTAGCTTGTTGTTGTTGTTGGGGAGTACTGGGGGAGTCTTGTTGTTGTTGTGGGTGATCAGCCCACGAAGCATCCTGAGCAATTGGCGTCAATGGATGACCAATGCTGATGAGTTTGTTGTTCATATGAACAGGCGATGATACCACTTGATATTCGATCTGAGGAAGAACTTCATCATCATTTACATTGTCATCTTGACCAATGTCTTCAGCAGCGGTGTGTTCAGCTGCTGGAATATCTTCAGCCTCATGAGCCTCTGTGGTAGCAGGCTCATGGACAATCATTCTTCGTTCTTGATGAACTGACATAGGGCGAACCATGGAAATGGGTTCAACGACTAACGGCTCTATGGAAGCAACCCTAGTCTTCTTGGTCTTGCGCTTCTTCTTGGAGGGAGCAGCATCAGAGGCTTCAGTGTTCTTTCTCTTTCTGGCGTCAGCCTCGGCAGCCCTTGTCTTCTTCTGTTCTGAAGCGGTTGTGGTGACCTTTGGCTTCGAGCCAGTCATGCTGCTTGGGAAGATAATGCGAGATCCTGGGGTCAATGCCAGGACGGCCAAGTGATTTGCGCTTCTTGGCCTCATTGTAGGCAAGCACACACTTATCAGCCAAAATCTTCATGCGCTCTCGAGAGCCCAGGGCTTCTTCACGTTTCTTCAGAAAAGCTTCTTTAAGCTCATGGAGCATGACTTTGAAGTTGCGGACGTCTTGAACACTTAGCTTGGCCACATGCTTCTTGAATTGAGCCTTCTCATAGTCAATCTTGTTGTTGAGCTCAACGATGCGCTGAGCAAGAGCTAGCTCAGAAGCAATGGCGCCATTGAAGGCGATACTGAGGCCAATGGGGAGCTGTAAATCTTCAAAGCTGACGTTGGGGGTATCGAACCACTCATCAATGAAATTGTGGATGATGGCCACATCAAAGAGAGGTAAGTTGCTGAAGATTTCTGCTTCTTCTTTGCTCTTTATCATCTGCTCAAGAGCATCATCAAGATCTTCATCACTTGATAGATCAATGGGTTCTTCACGTAGAATGGCAGCAGGAGTCAAGGCTCTTTGGTCAGATGGTCTGCCAAGTTGCTTTTTCTTCTCCGTTCTCTTGGAGACACGAGATTGATCTTCAGACTGCACACTGGCTTCAGGAGGTGCAGTGGCCAGTGGCTTCGCACGTGAAGTCTTCGGAGGTGCAGCTGATGTTGAAGCCTTTGACTTCTTTTGCTTCTGCGGCTTTGGAGGAGGAGCAGGGGCTTCATCAGAGTCAGCACCATTGTCAGAATGATCTACTCTGGCGCCTTGGACCATGATGTAGGTGATGAGGCCGTCAAGGTTGGCGTAGGGGCCAATGATATTGGGATTAGCTTCACGGGAGCCGTCAGCACGGGGAGTAGAGGGACCTGGGTTGAAGTCCAAACCCAAGGACTTCTTGTTCTTGTTGGCTGAAGCCACAGCAAACTGGTAGTTGCGCTTGAAGAGAGAGTCATCATGACACCATAGTAGTGAGGTGGCATCTGCGTTCGCTGGCTGTGGCCCACGGACCATGCAAGGATAGAAGCCTTGGTCAATGGCTTCAGATCGGCTCTTGGGTTGAAGGCCTCGATAGAGGATATCACCCCAAGGTCTCTTGATGGCATGCTTCTCTGCATATTCCTTTGTCACAAACTTGTACTTGAACCACTCCTCAGCCCAATAGCGTCGAATCCATTGGATTCGCGTCTTCCTCTGATGATAATTCTCTTCAGGATCTGTTTTGTATAGTTCTACTAAATCATCAGGCAGATCCTTGGATGTCCCTTCTCTGCGCTGTCTGCCACCCTTCCTTGCTGATTTTTCTGCAGCCATGAACTTCAAGCTGAAAGGCTTCAATACGTTCAGAGGCTTCAGAGATTTACGCTTGCTGGTCAAGCAGGAACTGGCTTCAGGAGAATTTATATGATGCTGTAAGTATTCTGCAAACGAATGCAGACTATGAGAACCAATGGATTCTCCCACGGACATGTACCTGTGACAGCATTAGAGATGCGAGGGAAGAGGAAGAGGTCATATGCATTCTCAGAAGATTTTGAAGATAAATCAGTTTGAAGACATTGACCTCATGATGCGAAGACATTCACTTATATAGATGAGTTGGTTCCAGATTTGTACCAATCCGTGAATAAGTACAAGTGAGGAATCAAACTAGACAAGAAATCTAAGTGAATCGACTAAGCAGTATGAGATGCAGACGGAATAGATCTAGCTTGAACAGACAGAAACTACTTTCGGTAAACAGGATGAATCTTGAAGATCAAAAAGGTGGTAAAAATAGAGTTATAATTACCGCATGAAGAACTGCTAGATGGAAGAATAGGAGACCGAGCAGTTCAGCCCACCGTGCCCTAACTTGGCAACGGAGGACACCTACAGCGACGGCGGAGAGGACGATGTCCGCGGCCGGCGTGAGGACGGCGTCGGAGAAGTCGCGGCAGCTAAGCGCTTCGTCGTCGGCGTCGTCGCGAGCTAGCGGTGGCGCTAGGGTTTTCAAGGAGGTGGAGAGGTGGAAGAAGGATTTCTTTACCGCAGGGGACAAGTATTTATAAGTAGGTGAGAGACACAGCGCAATTACGCTGGTGCCCCTGGCGGTTCATATCTGAGGGGTACGTGGCAAGCATGCAACACACCCAGGGTTGTCCCACGTTCCCACGCCCGCCAGGCATGTCGGAGAGTTGTTCCGGCTTCTCCGGATTTCAACAATAAAGATAAGCCTTTTAAAACAGATTTAATGTTTGTCTCTTTGCCTTCTGCTGACTAGGACGCAGAGAAGACATTCGACAGTTTCAATAGAATGCATATGATTTGGACAGACAGAGTTCGAGATAGGAAGCATAGAGAGGTTAGGGTCCGATCACATTCACTTAGTTCAAAAGATCCAATCTTGAAGACATAGCTATAAGTGAATGCTGTAGAGGACAGAACACTAGTATATATCAGAAAGCAATCAAATCATCATAGTGCAGAAAGTCATGAAGACAAATTGAAACTGAAGACAAACCAAATGCGAAGTCATTGCAATATAACGCCATGAGTGAAGCACTTCAAACATAGAAAGTTGGTGGTGGCGTAACCCACCGTATAGGAAGTATTAGACCCAGGCACGGCACACAATTATCGTGGCGCTCCGAAGTCAAATTCCATGTTAATGTATTCACACTCAGAGTGTAAATCTTCATTGATTGAAGATATACATTACTTTGTGTGTTGCACATCTAAGTCATCAACATGCATAAGTGTTAGGATGTGTGCCTGATCACAGGACATTAGAGGATTCCAAGATATTTAGCTCACACCATAACTTGCAGAACCTTTTCTCATCCAAGGGCTTTGTGAAGATATCTGCCAGTTGTTCTTCAGTGTTGACGTGAATGATATCGATATCTTTCTTCATAACATGATCTCTGAGAAAGTGATGACGAATTTCAATGTGCTTCTTCGAGTGTTGGACTGGATTATTGGCTATTTTGATGGCACTTTCGTTATCGCAGAAGAGAGGTACTTGTTTCAGGTTGATGCCATAGTCCTTGAGAGTTTTCTTCATCCATAGAAGCTGAGCACAACAGGATCCAGCAGCAATGTATTCAGATTCAGCAGTTGAGAGTGATACACAGTTTTGCTTCTTCGAAGACCAACAGACAAGTGATCGACCAAGAAAATGACATGTGCCTGATGTAGACTTGCGATCCACCTTTTCACCAGCATAATCAGCATCCGGGAATCCAACCAAATCAAATTTTGAGCCCTTGGGATACCATAATCCGAGTGTTGGGGTGTAAGCCAAATATCGACGAATTCGCTTCACAGCTAAGTGATGTGATTCCTTTGGCGCCGCTTGGAATCGAGCACACATGCAAACACTAAGCATAATATCTGGCCTAGATGCACATAAATAAAGCAAAGAACCAATCATGGAGAGGTATACCTTTTGATCGAACTCTTTACCATTGTCGTCGGGACCAAGATGGTGTTTGGCTGGCATTGGCGTCGTGTAGCCTTTGCAGTCCTCCATTCCAGGCTTCTTCAGACAATCTTTGTGGTATTTCTCTTGAGATATGAAGATGCCATTCCTTTGCTGACGAATTTGAAGACCAAGGAAGAACTTCAGCTCACCCATCATGGACATTTGATATTGCTCTTGCATCATGTACCCAAACTCATCACTGTACTTCTGGTTGGTGCACCCGAAGATAATGTCATCCACATATATTTGGCACACAAACAGTTCACCATCATATGTCTTCGTGAAGAGAGTGGGATCGAGGGATCCAGGTTTGAAGCCTTTGCTCTTCAGGAAGTCTTTGATTGTATCATACCAGGCACGAGGAGCTTGTTTGAGGCCATACAGTGCTTTGTTTAGCTTGTACACCATATCAGGATGTTTTGGATCTTCAAAGCCAGGTGGTTGTGCGACATATACTTCTTCTTCAATCTTGCCATTGAGAAATGCGCTCTTCACATCCATTTGATATAACAAGATATTGTGATGATTAGCGTAGGCTAGCAGTATGCGAATAGCTTCAAGTCTAGCAATAGGAGCAAATGTTCCATCGAAGTCAATTCCTTCAACTTGAGTGTATCCCTGAGCCACAAGATGTGCTTTGTTTCTGACGACTTGACCATGCTCATCTTGCTTGTTTCGATATATCCATTTTTTTCCAATAATGTTATGCTTGTGAGGATCAGGTCGCTTGACAAGTTCCCAGACATTATTCAGTTTGAACTGTTGAAGTTCTTCTTGCATGGCTTGAATCCATTCAGGTTCCATAAAAGCTTCAGCAACTTTCTTGGGTTCTGATATTGACACAAATGAAAAGTGCCCGCAGAAGTTTGCTAGCTGTGTTGCTCTTGATCGAGTGAGCGGACCAGGTGTATTGATACTGTCAATTATCTTCTCTATTTGAACTTCATTTGCAACACGAGGATGAACAGGACGAAGATTTTGCTCTGGCTGATCATTGTCATCATTTGGAGGATTGTCTTTGGTCTGAGCATTGTCTTCAGGTTGATTTGGTGCAGAGATGATAAGTTCCTCTTCAGGCTGTGCTTTAGAGGGCATGATTTCACCAGTTCCCATTAGCTTGATTGCCTCATTTGAAGGAGCTTCATCCAGTGTACTTGGCAGAATCTCTCTCTGTGAACCATTGCTTTCATCAAATTTCACATCCACAGTTTCAACGACTTTGTAGAGTAAAGGTTGAAGACTCTGTAGGAGTGTGAATCCTTTCCATAGCCAACCATGAAGCCTTCGTGAGCCTTAGGTGCAAATTTTGACTTGTGATGGGGATCCTTTATCCAGCATCTTGCTCCAAATACTCTGAAGTAACTGACGTTTGGCTTCTTGCCAGTAAGCAGCTCATATTTTTTCCAGAAGCTTCTAGATGTATACTCGGTTGATGATGTGACATGCTGTATCAATAGCTTCAGGCCAGAACTTTCTTGGTGTCTTGTACTCATCTAGCATTGTTCGAGCCATCTCAATGAGGGTTCTGTTTTTGCGCTCAACGATGCCGTTTTGCTGAGGTGTGTATGGAGCAGAGAACTCATGAGTGATTCCCATTGTATCCAGATACAGATCAATTCCAGTGTTCTTGAATTCAGTGCCATTGTCACTTCTGATGTGCTTGATCTTCACACCATAATTGTTCATTGCTCGAGTTGCAAAGCGCCTGAAGACGTCTTGCACTTCAGTCTTGTAGAGAATTATATGAACCCATGTGTATCTTGAGTAGTCATCAACAATGACGAAGCCATAGAGACAGGCAGTTGTTGTGAGGGTGGAGTAGTGAGTAGGTCCAAATAAGTCCATGTGTAACAGCTCGAAGGGTTGGAGATGTTGTCATGATTGTCTTCGATGGGTGCTTTGCCCTTGTCATCTTTCCAGCTTCACAGGCACCACACAGATGATCCTTCTTGAACTTGACATCCTCGATGCAAATGACATGCTTCTTCTTGACGAGTGAGTGTAAGTTCCTCATGCCAGCATGCCCCAGCCTTCGATGCCAGAGCCAGCATTCTGAAGCTTTTGTGAGAATACATACGGCAAGCTGTGGACCTGCTGAGAAATCTACCATGTACAGATCATCTTTTCGATACCCTTCAAAGACTAGAGATTTGTCAGATTCCATTATTACAAGGCAACGATATTTGCCAAATATCACAATCATGTTCAAGTCACAAAGCATTGAGACAGACATTAAGTTGAAACCAAGGGATTCAACAAGCATCACTTTATCCATGTGTTGATCCTTTGAGATTGCAACTCTACCTAGACCCAATACCTTGCTTTTACGAGTGTCAGCAAATGTAATGTGACTTTTGTCGGATGGACGTAAGGTTGAGTCAATGAGAAGACTTCGATCACCAGTCATATGATTTGTGCATCCCCTGTCCATAATCCATTCTAAAGCTTTTGGTGATGTACCCTACAGTGCAGTTAGGAGGATAGGATTCACAAGAGTGTTGTGAAGCATAAGCATTTGACACATATAGGGACAGTCATAGCTTATAACAAAGTTAGGACATGGTATGACTGATAAGAAATTCAGATGTGAAGCATATAGAATGACATTTCATCATGCGTCCTCAGTGAGTTTTAGGTCCCCAGCAATAGTATCGGACGCCATTGATTGCTGGCTGGAGACCGTTTTCTGCAAAAGAGAGTTAGTTCTTCTTTGCCACCCACATCTTCAGTGGGGGCTTAGAAGCAATGAGTCTAAGTGTAGCATCTGAGAATTTTGGCTTTGAAGCCCTAGCAAATAGCCTTGCAGGAGATGAATGATACTCATATGAATAAGCAGAAAAGTTCTTAGTCCTATGAATATAGCGGTTCGAAGATACACGCTCATATTCATAAGTTTGAGCATGATTTCCCTGCAAATCATTGGCGTTAGGGTGACTGATGTGAGTCCTGTATCTGTATGAAGCCTTTGGGCCACATGAAGCTATTGGTCTGGGGTTTGTCTTCTTCCTTGGTGGTGTCATGACGACATTCACAGGAAGATTTTCAATGTACTGCTTAGGTACCCAGATCTTCTTCATAGGTGGTCGTTCCTGCAGTTAGTACCAATGTACCTGGCAAACACTTCACCATTCTGATTTTTGAACAGCTTATAGTTTGCATCAAAGGATTCATCAATGATAATAGGATTAGCACAGGTAAAGCCAGATAAGGTGGATGGATCTACTAAAGGTTCCTTTGCAGCAACCCATGTGGTTTTGGGGTACTGCTCAAGCTTCCAGTACGAGCCATCAACATTCATTTTCCTTTCGAACCCAACACCCTCTTTCCTAGGGTTTCGGTTCAGAATCTGCTTTTTGAGGACATCGCAGAGAGTCTGATGTCCCTTCAAACTTTTGTACATCCCTGTTTCAAGCAATGTCTTCAACATAGCATTTTCATTAGCAACAGCGGTGGTATCCTCCGTAGAGGGGTTAGTGACCACATCAGTAGGTGAAGACAATGAAACAGCAGCAATGGAACATTCAGCAACAGATGTAGCATTATCACGCTCAATGCATTTTAGACATGGTGGTTCAAATCCTTCCTGAGCGGAACTGATCTGTTGGGCGCGAAGTGACTCATTCACCTTTTGAAGATCTTCATGAGCCGCTCTCAATTTTTCAAGCTCTTGTTTCCTTCGAAGATAACCATAGGAGAGCCTTTCATAAGTAGTTGAGAGCGATTCATGACGACCTTCAAGTTCTTGGTACTTAGCATGAAGATTCTTTATGTCATCAACTAAGGACTGTGAACGTGTCATTTCAGCGTCCAACAGGTCATCACTTTTGTCTAACAGTTTTTGAGTATGTTCCATAGCCTTTTGTTGTTCAGTTGCAATTTTAGCAAGTGTTTTGTAGCTGGGTTTGGATTCGCAATCAGAGTCATCTTCACTTGAGGTTTGAAAGTAAGCATCGCGAGATTTTACCTTGGCACCACGTGCCATGAAGCAGTAGGTGGGAGTAGGATCGTCTTCGTCATTAGCTTCAGCATTGGTGTGGAAGTCATTGTCTTCAGTGTTGAAGATGGACTTGGCAACATAGGCAGTGGCTAGAGCCAGACTTGCAACGCCAGGATCAGACTCCTCTCCAGACTCCACCTCCACCTCCTCCAAACCAGACTCCTCCTCTGAATCCATTTCCTTGCCAACAAAAGCACGAGCCTTGCCAGATGAGCTCTTCTTGTATGATGAAGACTTGGAAGAAGACTTAGAAGACTTTGAGGATTTCTTCTTCTTCTTGTCATCAGAATCATATTCCTTGCATTTCTTCTTCTTCTTCTCATTGTCCCACTGTGGACACTCAGATATGTAGTGACCAGGTTTCTTGCACTTGTGGCAGGTTCTCTTCTTGTGATCATGTGTGGAAGCTTCATCATTCCTTGAGCTAGATCATGAAGACTTTCTGAAGCCTTTCTTCTTTGTGAATTTCTGGAACTTCTTCACAAGCATAGCAAGGTCCCTTCCAATGTCTTTAGGATCTTCAGAACTACAGTCAGATTCTTCTTCAGATGAGGAAACAACTTTTGCCTTCAAAGCACGAGTTCGGCCATAGCTTGGACCATAGATATCTCTTTTCTCAGATAGCTGGAACTCATGTGTGTTGAGCCTCTCAAGTATATCAGATGGATCGAGTGTCTTGAAGTCAGGACGTTCTTGTATCATGAGGGCAAGGGTGTCAAAGGAGCTATCAAGTGATCTCAGCAGTGTCTTGACGATTTCATGCTTGGTAATCTCGGTTGTGCCAAGAGCTTGAAGTTCATTTGTGATATCAGTGAGGCGATCAAACGTAAGCTGGACATTCTCATTGTCGTTTCTCTTGAAGCGGTTGAAGAGATTGCGAAGAACACTGATTCTTTGATCTCTCTGGGTTGAGACGCCTTCGTTGACCTTGGACAGCCAGTCCCAGACTAGCTTCGACGTTTCCAGAGCACTCACACGGCCATACTGTCCTTTGGTCAGATGACCACAGATGATGTTCTTTGCAGTAGAGTCCAGTTGAATGAACTTCTTGACATCAGTGGGGGTGACACCTTCACCAGTTTTGGGAACGCCATTCTTGACGACATACCAGAGGTCAACATCAATGGCTTCAAGATGCATGCGCATCTTATTCTTCCAGTAGGGATATTCAGTTCAATCGAACACGGGGCAAGCAGCGGAGACCTTGATTATCCCTGCAGTCGACATAGCTGAAACTCCAGGTGGTTAAACCGAATCACACAGAACAAGGGAGTACGTTGCTCTGATACCAATTGAAAGTGCTAGTATCGACTAGAGGGGGGCTGAATAGGCGATTTTTATGAAAGTCTTCAAAACTTGGTAGTTTTGAAGACAAACAACAGAAATAACCTAATTGATATGCAGCGGAAGATAAACTACCCTAAACAAGCCATAGTCGAGTATGTAAAGATGTGAAAGTACAGGACTAATAGTAGTTTGGTAGTAAGGATCAAGATGGAAGAAAGTGTGAAGCCAATCAACAATAGTAGTCAAGCAATGAAGTCAAACAGATACACAGACAAGCAATGACTTCATGAAGACAAACTTAAGTAAGGTAGGAAGGGATAGAACCAGTTGCTTGTTGAAGACACAGGATTTGTTGGACTAGTTCCAGTTGTTGTGACAACTGTACGTCTGGTTAGGGAGGCTGAGATTTAACTCAGAAGACCGTGTCTTCACCTTATTCCCCTTGAACTAAGGACACCCAGTCCTAGCCCAATCACTCTGGTAAGTCTTCAAGGGAGACTTCCAAACCTTCACAGACTTCGTTCACCGGCAATCCACAATGACTCTTGGATGCTCAGAACGTGACGCCTAACCGGCTGGAGGATTTACAGTCCTCAAGTGTAATAAGTCTTCAGGTCACACAGACAGAAAGACTTCAGTGATGCCTAACACTCTTTGGCTCTGGGTGTTTGGGCTTTGTCCTCGCAAGGATTTCTCTCTCTCAAATGCTTCGAGGTGGGTTGCTCTCAAACGACAAAAGCCGTGCACAAACTCTGAGCAGCCGCCAATTTATGGTGTAGGGGGTGGGCTATTTATAGCCACTAGGCAACCCGACCTGATTTGTCCAAAATGACCCTGGGTCACTAAGGAACTGACACGTGTTCCAACGGTCAGATTTCAAACACACGCGGCAACTTTACTTGGGCTACAAGCAAAGCTGACTCATCCAGCTCTGGATAAGATTTGCTCTCATAGTCTTCGCTCAAAGACATAGGATTTGAGTTGAGCATCACTTCAGTCACTCTGACTTAGTTCACTTGGACCCCACTTAACAGTACGGTGGTTCCTATGACTCAACAAAGAAGAAAAGGAAACAACGAAACCACACAGTCTTCGCGCTCCATAGTCTTCACACAATGTCTTCTCATGTCATAGTCTTCAATATGAATATCTTCTCATACCACCATTGTCTTCAATGTCTTCATACATTTTTAGGGGTCATCTCCGGTAGGTAAACCGAATCAATGAGGGACACTACCTGTGTTATCCTGCAGTTCTCACAAACGCATCAGTCCCTCAACCAACTTTGTCGTCAATACTCCAAAACCAACTAGGGGTGGCACTAGATGCACTTACACATGTCATCACCATTATTATCATAGATAGCAACTTTGTGATCATAGTCAATTGTAACCTCTACTAAAATAGTGGATTCATTACTAAATCAAGTCATGACCTCTCCAAATCCACTTTCATAATTATCACAATAAGAATCAACACCCTCCAAAATAGTGGGAGCATTACTTCCTAGAGTTGATGAAGGAAATATGCCCTAGAGGCAATAATAAAGTTATTATTTATTTCCTTATATCATGATAAATGTTTATTATTCATGCTAGAATTGTATTAACCAGAAACATGATACATGTGTGAATACATAGACAAACTTAATGTCACTAGTACGCCTCTACTTGACTAGCTCATTAATCAAAGATGGTTATGTTTCCTAACCATAGACATGAGTTGTCATTTGATTAACGGGATCACATCATTAGGAGAATGATGTGATTGACATGACCCATTTCGCTAGCTTAGCACTTGGTCATTTAGTATGTTGCTATTGCTTTCTTCATGACTTATACATGTTCCTACAACTATGAGATTATGCAACTCCTGTTTACCGGAGAACACTTTGTGTGCTACCAAACGTCATAACGTAACTGGGTGATTATAAAGGAGCTCTACAGGTGTCTCCAAAGGTACATGTTGAGTTGGCGTATTTCGAGATTAGGTTTTGTCACTCTGATTGTCGGAGAGGTATCTCTGGACCCTCTCGGTAATGCACATCACTATAAGCCTTGTAAGCAATGTAACTAATGAGTTAGTCATGGAATGATGCATTACATAACGAGTAAAGAGACTTGCCAGTAACGAGATCGAACTAGGTATTGAGATACCGACGATCGAATCTCGGGCAAGTAACATACCGATGACAAAGGGAACAACATATGTTGTTATGCGGTTTGACCGATAAAGATCTTCGTAGATATGTAGGAGCCAATATGAGCATCCAGGTTCCTCTCTTGGTTATTGACCGGAAATGTGTTTCGGTCATGTCTACATAGTTCTCGAACCCGTAGGGTTCGCACGCTTAAGGTCTCGATGACAGTTATATTACGAGTTTATGAGTTTTGATGTACCGAAGGTTGTTCGGAGTCCCGGATGTAATCACGGCATGATGAGGAGTCTCGAAATGGTCGAGACACAACGATCGATATATTGGACGACTATATTTGGACACCGGAAAGGTTCCGGGTGAGATTGGGACAATACCGGAGCTCTGGGAGGTTATCGGAAACCCCCGGGAGGTATATGGGCCTTATTGGGCCTTAGTGGAAAGGAGGGGAAAGGAGCAAGGGAGCCCCCCCCCAAGCCCAATCCGAACTGGGAGGGGGCCGGCTCCCCCTTTCCTTCCTCCTTCCTTCCCTCTCCCTCTCCTAATAGGAAAGGGGGGAGTCCTACTCCCGGTGGGAGTTGGACTCCCCCTAGGGCGCGCCACCCCCCTTAGTTGGCCCCCTCCTCCACTCCTTTATATACGGGGGAGGGGCACCCCATAAACACAACAATTGATCTCTTGATCTCTTAGCCGTGTGCGGTGCCCCCCTCCACCATTGTCCTCCTCGATAATATTGTAGCGGTGCTTAGGCGAAGCACTGCGACGGTAGAACATCCAGATCGTCACCACGCCGTCGTGCTGACGGAACTCTCCCTCGACACTCTGCTGGATCGGAGTACGGGGGACATCATCGAGCTGAACGTGTACAAGAACTCGGAGGTGCGTAGTTTTGGTGCTTGATCGGTCGGGCCGTGAAGACGTACGACTACATCAACCGCATTGTGCTAACGCTTCCGCTTTCGGTCTACGAGGGTACATGGACAACACTCTCCCCTCTCGTTGCTATGCATCACCATGATCTTGCGTGTGCGTAGGAATTTTTTTTTGAAATTACTACGTTCCCCAACAGTGGCATCCGAGCCAGGTTTTATGCGTAAATGTTATATGCACGAGTAGAACACAGGTGAGTTGTGGGCGATACAAGTCATACTGCTTACCAGCATGTCATACTTTGGTTCGGCGGTATTGTTGGATGAAGCGGCCCGGACCGAAATTACACGTGCGCTTACGCGAGACTGGTTCTACCGACGTGCTTTGCACACAGGTGGCTGGCGGGTGTCAGTTTCTCCAACTTTAATTTAACCGAGTGTGGCTACGCCCGGTCCTTGTGAAGGTTAAAACAGCACTAACTTGACGAACTATCGTTGTGGTTTTGATGCGTAGGTAAGAACGGTTCTTGCTCAGCCCGTAGCAGCCACGTAAAATTTGCAACAACAAAGTAGAGGACGTCTAACTTGTTTTTGTAGGGCATGTTGTGATGTGATATGGTCAAGACATGATGCTACATTTTATTGTATGAGATGATCATGTTTTGTAACCGAGTTATCGGCAACTGGCAGGAGCCATAGGTTGTTGCTTTATTGTATGAAATGCAAGCGCCCTGTAATTGCTTTACTTTATCACTAAGCGGTAGCAAATAGATGGCGAAATGACAACGATGCTACGATGGAGATCAAGGTGTCACGCCGGTGACGATGGTGATCATGACGGTGCTTTGGAGATGGAGATCACAAGCACAAGATGATGATGGCCATATCATATCACTTATATTGATTGCATGTGATGTTTATCCTTTATGCATCTTATTTTGCTTTGATTGACGGTAGCACTATAAGACGATCTCTCACTAATTATCAAGAAGTGTTCTCCCTGAGTATGCACCGTTGCGAAAGTTCTTCGTGCTGAGACACCACGTGATGATCGGGTGTGATAGGCTCTATGTTCAAATACAACGGGTGCAAAACAGTTGCACACGCGGAATACTCAGGTTAAACTTGACGAGCCTAGCATATACAGATATGGCCTCAGAATCACGTGATCACTTAGATGACTAGAGAGATGTCTGTCTAAGTGGGAGTTCTTTAGTAATATGATTAATTGAACTTAAATTTATCATGAACTTAGTACCTGATAGTATTTTTCTTGTCTATGTTTGTTGTAGATAGATGGCTCGTGCTGTTGTTCCATTGAATTTTAATACGTTCCTTGAGAAAGCTAAGTTGAAAGATGATGGTAGCAATTACACGGACTGGGTCCGTAACTTGAGGATTATCCTCATTGCTGCACAGAAGAATTATGTCCTGGGTGCCAGGCCTACTGCAGATGCAACTGACAACATTAAGAACGTCTGGCAGAGCAAAGATGATGACTACTCGATAGTTCCGTGTGCCATGCTTTACGGCTTAGAACAGGGACTTCAACGATGTTTTGAACGTCATGGAGCATATGAGATGTTCCAGGAGTTGAAGTTAATATTTCAAGCAAATGCCCGGATTGAGAGATATGAAATCTCCAATAAGTTCTATAGCTGCAAGATGGAAGAGAATAGTTCTGTCAGTGAACATATACTCAAAATGTCTAGGTATAATTATCACTTGATTCAACTGGGAGTTAATCTTCCTGATGATAGTGTCATTGATAGAATTCTTATATCACTACCACCAAGCTACAAGAGCTTCGTGATGAACTATAATATGCAAGGGATGGACAAGACTATTCCTGAGCTCTTCGCAATGCTAAAGGCTGCGGAGGTAGAAATCGAGAAGGAGCATCAAGTGTTGATGGTCAATAAGACCACCAGTTTCAAGAAAAAGGGTAAAGGGAAGAAGAAGGGGAACTTCAAGAAGAACAGAAAACAAGTTGCTGCTCAAGAGAAGAAACCCAAATTTGGACCTAAGCTTGAGACTGAGTGCTTCTACTGCAAGCAGACTGGTCAATGGAAGCGGAACTGCCCCAAGTATTTGGCGGATAAGAAGGATGGCAAGGTGAAAAAAGGTATATGTGATATACATGTTATTGATGTGTACCTTACTAATGCTCGCAGTAGCACCTGGGTATTTGATACTGGTTCTGTTGCTAATATTTGCAACTCGAAACAGGGACTACAGATTAAGCGAAGATTGGCTAAGGACGAGGTGACGATGCGCGTGGGAAATGGTTCCAAAGTCGATGTGATCGCGGTCAGCACGCTACCTCTACATCTACCTTCGGGATTAGCTTTAGACCTGAATAATTGTTATTTGGTGCCAGCGTTGAGCATGAACATTATATCTGGATCTTGTTTGATGCGAGACGGTTATTCATTTAAATCAAAGAATAATGGTTGTTCTATTTATATGAGTAATATCTTTTATGGTCATGCACCCTTGAAGAGTGGTCCATTTTTATTAAATCTCGATAGTAGTGATACACATATTCATAATGTTGAAGCCAAAAGATGCAGAGTTGATAATGATAGTGCAACTTATTTTTGGCACTGCCGTTTAGGTCATATTGGTGTAAAGCGCATGAAGAAACTCCATACTGATGGACTTCTGGAATCACTTGATTATGAATCACTTGGTACTTGCGAACCATGCCTCATGGGCAAGATGACTAAAATGCTGTTCTCCGGAACTATGGAGCGAGCAACAGACTTGTTGGAAATCATACATCCTGAAGTATGTGGTCCAATGAATGTTGAGGCTCGCGGCGGATATCGTTATTTTCTCACCTTCACAGATGATTTTAGCAGATATGGGTATATCTTCTTAATGAAACATAAGTCTGAAACATTTGAAAAGTTCAAAGAATTTCATAGTGAAGTGGAAAATCATCGTAACAAGAAAATAAAGTTTCTACGATCTGATCATGGAGGAGAATATTTGAGTTACGAGTTTGGTTTACATTTAAAACAATGCGGAATAGTTTTGCAACTCACACCACTCGGAACACCACAATGAAATGGTGTGTCCGAATGTTGTAATCGTACTTTACTAGATATGGTGCGATCTATGATGTCTCTTACTGATTTGCCGCTATCGTTTTGGGGTTATGCTTTAAAGACGGCCGCATTCACGTTAAATAGGGCACCATCAAAATCCGTTGAGACGACGCCTTATGAACTATGGTTTGGCAAGAAACCAAAGTTGTCATTTCTAAAAGTTTGGGGCTGTGATGCTTATGTGAAGAAACTTCAACCAGATAAGCTCAAACCCTAATCGGAGAAATGTGTCTTCATAGGATACCCAAAAGAGACTATTGGGTACACCTTCTATCACAGATCTGAAGGCAAGACTTTTGTTGCTAAATTCGGATCCTTTCTAAAAAAGAGTTTCTCTCGAAAGAAGCGAGTGGGAGGAAAATAGAACTTGATGAGGTAACTGTACTTGCTCCCTTATTGGAAAGTAGTTCATCACAGAAACCGGTTCCTTTGACAACTACACCAATCAGTGAGGAAGCTAATGATATTGATCATGAAACTTCAGATCGAGTTACTACAGAACCTCGTAGGTCATCCAGAGTAAGATCCACTCCAGAGTGGTACAGTAATCCTATTCTAGAAGTCATGTTACTTGACCATGGCGAACCTACGAACTATGAGGAAGCGATGATGAGCCCAGATTCCGCAAAATGGCTTGAGGCCATGAAATCTGAGATGGGATCCATGTATGAGAACAAAGTATGGACTTTGGTTGACTTGCCCAATGATCGGCGAGCCATCGAGAATAAATGGATCTTCAAGAAGAAGACTGGCGCTGATGGTAATGTAACTATCTACAAAGCTCGACTTGTTGTGAAAGGTTTTCGATAAGTTCAAGGGGTTGACTACAATGAGACTTTCTCACCCGTAGCGATGCTTAAGTCTGTCCGAATCATGTTAGCAATTGCCGCATTTTATGATTATGAAATATGGCAAATGGATGTCAAAACTGCATTCCTGAATGGATTTCTGGAAGAAGAGTTGTATATGATGCAACCAGAAGGTTTTGTCGATCCAAAAGGTGCTAACAAAGTGTGCAAGCTCCAGCAATCCATTTATGGACTGGTGCAAGCCTCTCAGAGTTGGAATAAATGCTTTGATAGTGTGATCAAAGCATATGGTTTTATATAGACTTTTGGAGAAGCCTGTATTTACAAGAAAGTGAGTGGGAGCTCTGTAGCATTTCTGATATTATATGTAGATGACATATTGTTAATTGGAAATGATATAGAATTTCTGGATAGCATAAAGGGATACTTGAATAAAAGTTTTTCAATGAAAGACCTCAGTGAAGCTGCTTACATATTGGGCATCAAGATCTATAGAGATAGATCAAGACGCTTAATTGGACTTTCACAAAGCACATACCTTGATAAAGTTTTGAAAAGGTTCAAAATGGAACAGGCAAAAAAGGGTTCTTGCCTGTATTACAAGGTGTGAAGTTGAGTCAGACTCAATGCCCAACCACAGCAGAAGATAGAGAGAAAATGAAAGATGTTCCCTATGCTTCAGCCATAGGCTCTATCATGTATGCAATGATGTGTACCAGACCTGATGTATGCTTAGCAATAAGTTTAGCAGGAAGGTACCAAAGTAATCCAGGAGTGGATCACTGGACAGCGGTCAAGAACATCCTGAAATACCTGAAAAGGACTAAGGATATGTTTCTCGTTTATGGAGGTGACAAAGAGCTAGTCGTAAATGGTTACGTCGATGCAAGCTTTGACACTAATCCGGACCATTCTAAATCGCAAACCGGATACGTGTTTATATTGAACGGTGGAGCTGTCAGTTGGTGTAGTTCTAAACAAAGCGTCGTGGTGGGATCTACATGCGAAGCGGAGTACATAGCTGCTTCGGAAGCAGCAAATGGAGTCTGGATGAAGGAGTTCATTTCCGATCTAGGTGTCATACCTAGTGCATCGGGACCAATAAAGATCTTCTGTGACAATACTGGTGCAATTGCTTTGGCAAAGGAATCCAGATTTCACAAGAGGACCAAGCACATCAAGAGACGCTTCAATTCCATCCGGGACCAAGTCCAGGTGGGAGACATAGAGATTTGCAAGATACATACGGATCTGAATGTTGTAGACCCGTTGACTAAGCCTCTTCCACGAGCAAAACATGATCAGCACCAAGGCTCCATGGGTGTTAGAATCATTACTGTGTAATCTAGATTACTGACTCTAGTGCAAGTGGGAGACTGAAGGAAATATGCCCTAGAGGCAATAATAAAGTTATTATTTATTTCCTTATATCATGATAAATGTTTATTATTCATGCTAGAATTGTATTAACCGGAAACATGATACATGTGTGAATACATAGACAAACTTAATGTCACTAGTATGCCTCTACTTGACTAGCTAATTGATCAAAGATGGTTATCTTTCCTAACCATACACATGAGTTGTCATTTGATTAACGGGATCACATCATTAGGAGAATGATGTGATTGACATGACCCATTTCGTTAGCTTAGCACTTGATCGTTTAGTATGTTGCTATTGCTTTCTTCATGACTTATACATGTTCCTACAACTATGAGATTATGCAACTCCCGTTTACTGGAGGAACACTTTGTGTGCTACCAAACGTCACAACGTAACTGGGTGATTATAAAGGATCTCTACTGGTGTCTCCAAAGGTACATGTTGAGTTGGCATATTTCGAGATTAGGTTTTGTCACTCCGATTGTCGGAGAGGTATCTCTGGGCCCTCTCGATAATGCACATCACTATAAGCCCTGCAAGCAATGTAACTAATGAGTTAGTTACGGAATGATGCATTACATAACGAGTAAAGAGACTTGCCGGTAACGAGATTGAACTAGGTATTGAGATACCGACGATCGAATCTCGGGCAAGTAACATACCGATGACAAATGGAACAACGTATGTTGTTATGCGGTCTGACCGATAAAGATCTTCGTAGTGTATGTAGGAGCCAATATGAGCATCTAGGTTCCGCTATTGGTTATTGACCAGAAACGTGTTTCGGTCATGTCTACATAGTTCTCGAACCCGTAGGGTCCGCATGCTTAAGGTTTCGACGATAGTTATATTATGAGTTTATGATTTTTGATGTACCGAAGGTTGTTCGGAGTCCTGGATGTGATTACGGACATGACGAGGAGTCTCGAAATGGTCGAGACATAAAGATCAATATATTGGACGACTATATTTGGACACCGAAAAGGTTCCGGGTGAGATTGGGACAATATTGGAAACCCCCGGGAGGTATATGGGCCTTATTGGGCCTTAGTGGAAAGGAGGGGAAAGGAGCAAGGGAGGGCCCCCCCCCAAGCCCAATCCGAATTGGGAGGGGGGTCGGGCCCCCCTTTCCTTCCTCGCTCCTTCCTCTCCCTTCCCTCTCCCTCTCCTAATAGGAAAGGGGGGAGTCCTACTCCCAGTGGGAGTTGGACTCCCCCCCTAGGGCGAGCCACCCCCCTTGGCCGGCCCCCTCCTCCACTCCTTTATATATGGGGGAGGGGGGCACCCCATAGACACAACAATTGATCTCTTGATCTCTTAGCCGTGTGCGGTGCCCCCCTCCACCATAGTCCTCCTCGATAATATTGTAGCAGTGCTTAGGCGAAGCCCTGCGACGGTAGAACATCAAGATCGTCACCACGCCATCGTGCTGATGGAACTCTCCCTCGACACTCTGCTGGATCGGAGTACGGGGGACATCATCGAGCTGAACGTGTGCAAGAACTCGAAGGTGCCGTAGTTTCGGTGCTTGATCGGTCGGGCCATGAAGACGTACGACTACATCAACCGTGTTGTGCTAACGCTTCTGCTTTCGGTCTACGAGGGTACGTGGACAACACTCTCCCCTCTTGTTGCTATGCATCACCATGATCTTGCGTGTGCGTAGGAATTTTTTTGAAATTACTACGTTCCCCAACAGTTGACACTCTTCCAAACCCACTTTCATCAATATAATCATCATAGTAGGAGGCATGCTTTCAACAACAACAACAACAACAACAACAACAACAACAAAGCCTTTAGTCCCAAACAAGTTGGGGTAGGCTAGAGGTGAAACCCATAAGATCTCGCAACCAACTCATGGCTCGGGCACATGGATAGCAAGCTTCCACGCACCCCTGTCCATAGCTAGCTCTTTGTCGATACTCCAATCCTTCAGGTCTCTCTTAACGGACTCCTCCCATGTCAAATTCAGTCGACCCCGCCCTCTCTTGACATTCTCTGCACGCTTTAGCCATCCGCTATGCACTGGAGCTTCTGGAGGCCTGCGCTGAATATGCCCAAACCATCTCAGACGATGTTGGACAAGCTTCTCCTCAATTGGTGCTACCCCAACTCTATCTCGTATATCATCATTCCGTACTCGATCCTTCCTCATGTGGCCACACATCCATCTCAACATACGCATATCCGCCACAACTAACTGTTGAACATGTCGCCTTTTAGTCGGCCAACACTCCGCGCCATACAACATTGCAGGTCGAACCGCCGTCCTGTAGAACTTTCCTTTTAGCTTTTGTGGCACTCTCTTGTCACAGAGAATGCCAGAATCTTGGCGCCACTTCATCCATCCGGCTTTGATTCGATGGTTCACATCTTCATCAATACCCCCATCCTCCTGCTTTCATCATAATAAAATGTCTCATCGAAACTCGGGGGACTAAAAATATCATTTTCATCAAACATAGTGAAAGCACAAGTGCTCCCTGGGTGATTTTGGTAATTTGTGTCAACATATCTCTTGTTGGACTAATACTTTTACCTAGTATGTTTCAGATAAGTTCAACAATGGAGTGGCATTGACTAGAGGATGTGGAACCCCTTCAAGATGCTAAGGACAAAGGATTGGCTCAAGCTCAAAGCACAAGACTCTACATTTTCTATTTTAGTGATCCAAGATCACATTGAGTCTATAGGAAAAGCCAATACTGTCAAGAGGGGATGAGGTGTCGCTTAATGGCTTGCTTGCTCAAAGTGCTTAGTGATATGATCCAAAGGCCTCAACTACTTTCTCACATCCATACATATGACCCAAACCAAAATTCAAACTCGGCCCCACCAATTCTTTCTATCCGGCGCCACTGAGTTCAGATGTCATAGCCACTGCCACAAACCCTAGTCAAATCGGTCTCACCGATCGGGATCTCGGTCTCACCGAGATGGGATTGTAATATCTCTGTATGTATCCATTACCAAAATCGGTTACACCGAGTTTGCGTAATCGGTCCTACCGAGATTACAATGCAAACTCTCTGTTCATCTTCGTAACATTTCGGTCCAACCGAGATGAGCGGATCGGTCCCACCGAGTTTGCCTGACCAACTCTCTGGTTAGCTTATTACCAAAATCGGTCCCACCAAGTTTGAGTAACTGGTCTCACCGAGATTACATTATGCCCTAACCCTAATTGTATCGGTCCCACCGAGTTGCATGTCGGTCCCACCGAAAATCCTAACGGTCACATTATTTGCTAAATCGATCCGACCGAGTTTGACGATTCGGTCCCACCGAGATTGGTAAGTTGTGTGTAACGGTTAGATTTTGTGTGGAGGCTATATACACCCCTCCACCCACTCTTCATTCGTGAAGAGAGCCATCAGAACATGCCTACACTTCCAGCATTCATTTTCTGAGAGAGAACCACCTACTCATGTGTTGAGACCAAGATATTCCATTCCTACCATATGAATCTTGATCTCTAGCCTTCCCCAAGTTGCTTTCCACTCAAATCTTCTTTCAACCAAATCCAAATCCTATGAGAGAGAGTTGAGTGTTGGGGATACTATCATTTTAAGCACAAGAGCAAGGAGTTCATCATCAACACACCATTTGTAACTTCTTGGAGAGTGGTGTTGAAAGGATCGATATGGTTGACTAGAGGGGGGTGAATAGGCAACTAACAATTTTTAAGCTTTTCTTTACCAAATTAAACTTTGAAACAAAATAGGTTGTCTAGATGTGCAACTAAGTGAGCAACCTATATGATACAATAACAACTAGCACATAAGCAAGCAAGGGATACAACACAAGTAGGCTTGCAAAAGTAAAGGCACGAAATAACCAAGAGTGGAGCCAGTGGAGACGAGGATGTGTTAGTGAAGTTCCTTCCTTTTAAGGGGAAGTATGTCTCCGTTAGAGCGGTGTGGAGGCACAATGCTCGCCAAGAAGCCACTAGGGCCACCGTATTCTCCTCACGCCCTCACACAATGCGAGATGCCGTGATTCCACTATTGGTGCCCTTGAAGGCGGCGACCGAACCTTTACAAACAAGGTTGGGGCAATCTCCACAACAATTGGAGGCTCCCAACAACACCACGAAGCTTCACCACAATGGAGTATGGCTTCGAGGCGACCTCAACCGTCTAGGGTGCTCAAACACCCAAGAGTAACAAGTTCCGCTAGGGATAAGTGGGGGGAATCGAATATCTCTTGGTGGAAGTGTAGATCGGGCCCTTGTCACCCAATCCCGAGCAAATCAACAAGTTTGATTGGCTAGGGAGAGAGATCGAGCGAAAATGGAGCTTAGAGCAACAATGGAGCTTAGAGGTGGAAGAGGTAGTCAACTAGAGGTAGGAGACGCCCCTTTTATACTTGTGGAAGAGATCCAACCGTTTTCCTCAAGTTCAGCCTGCAACACGCGATACTATCGCTCCAGGGGCGCGGTACTACCGCAAGGCCGTGCAGTACTACCGTGGCGGACCACGGTACTTCCGCGGCAGCAGCAGAGGCTGGGACTTGCCTGACTTGGGTGCAGTACTACCGCTTGCGCGGTACTACCGCTCTCCCTTGCGGTACTACCGCAAGGCAGGAAAGTCATTGCCTACGAAGAGCGCGGATGAATTAAATTACATTCGTGCCTACTTCCGCTGAAAATGAGAGAGTGCAAAAATCCGACGCGGTACTACCACGCACGAGGCGCGGTACTACCGTTGAGGCGCGGATGTAAAAAATTACATCCGCTCCTACTACCGTGATGCCGCGGTACTAGGTAGGAGGGCCACGGTACTACGACTCCTGGGGAGCGGTACTACCGTGGGCTCCCGCGGTACTACCGCACTGGACGAGCGGTACTATCATGGGGGCACGGATGTAAAAAATTACATCCGCCCCCCACTACCGTGCCAGAGCGGCACAAGGCCTGGGAGCCACGGTACTAGGCTCCAGAGGAGCGGTACTACCGTGACCCACAGCGGTACTGCCACTGGTGCTTGCGGTACTACCGCAAGTACAGCAGTAGCCGTCAGATTTAGGCACAACTAGGATAAAGAAGATATGCTCCAAAGTGCAAGGAAAGGTAGGACAAGTGTATGTGTTGATTCCACCCAAACCTTTCCGACACGGACCCCCTCTTAATAGTACGGCTCTCCTACGACTCAAATCCACCAAAGAGAAATGTAGAACAACGCCGACTTCAATAGTCTTCGAGGGGCACCGAATCGTCTCGTGCCTGGTGATGAAGTATCTGAGAAACTCAAGGCACACAATTAGTCCGCAAAAGCATTGTCATCAATCACCAAAACACTTAAGGGATACAAATGCCCTTACAATCTCCCCCTTTTTGGTGGATTGATGACAATACGGGATTTGCACATAGATGAGATAATATTGAGCACAGACAAACCCCTCCTCTCTAAAATATGGACGGGCTCCCCCTAGATGTGTGCAATCTAGATGAATGCTTTGGACTGCATAGCACACAAGCTAGGATCAACACTTCCCCTATATTTTAGAGACCAAGGCATGATAATTAACATCGATCATATCATAAAGGTAGCACAATATATCACAAGCTCGCTAGGATAGATAGAGTGCATAAGTCTTACACCATAAGAAGTAAAGCAACCGAGGTTCAAACGAGAAAGCAGCAAATAGTTCAAACGAGAAAGCAGCAAACACACCGACACACGAAAGACGACACACATGACTCGCAAATCCCTACACTCTCTCCCCCTTTGGCATCGAGACGCCAAAAAGGCAGAGAGGACACCTACACACAAGAGATGGCTCAAGCAGGGAACTCATCCCAAGCCTCCTCGTCAGACTCCTCGGTGACAGGGATGGTCTCCTCGACGTCCTCCTCAAAATCAGTCCATTTGTAGCCTTGATTCTCCATCCACTTGGCCTCTGGGGTGATGCGATCCTCAGAACCACCAGACACTTCCTCGCCATACAGCTGCAAGACCTTCTTGTCCCGGCGGCGACTCTCCTTAGATGCCACGTGTGTCCTGTACTGCCCCTTGGCTTGCATGCAGAAAAGAGTCTTCATCTTGTCCTTCAGCTTCTTGGCCCACGAAGGCATAGAGGAACTCTGGGACGACCTAGCGGCACAGTCCTTAGCAACATCCTCGGCGCCAGCATCCTCCTCATCAACAGCAGCCCTAGCAGCAGACGCCTCAACACGAGTAGTAGTGTTTGCCCATTGGGGCTTGACACGCAGGCAGATGGGATCATGGCGAATCCAGTCTGGGGCAAGGAACTCCTCACCAGGGAACATCTTCTCCCACGTCTTTGAGATCAGCAGAAACAGATAGGGCCCATAGATAGGCACCTTGCGGTTGAACACCGCAAACCGAAGCTCACACCACATGATGTGTGAGACATCAAGTGGCTGAGTCTGAGACAACTGAGCCTCCTCGCAAATGAGCATCATATCCACCATATAGGCATGAACCTTGTCCTTGTCACCAATGCGAGGGAACAAGGAGTTGCGGAAGATGTGATACATGATATCCAGAAAAGAGTTGAGCACCAACCCTGTCTTGCCATTGGGGAGCGCCTTCTCAACAAATTATGGTGCAAGCTTGTCCTTGTTGGCAGACTCAGTATTGGCATGGGGGCGAACACCCATTGGAGTGTCGAGTCCATCATCAGGAACCTGGAGCAAATCCATTAAATCCTTCCAGGTAGCCGTCAGCTGACGGCTATTGGTCATCCAGGTCATCCTCCGCTCCTCATTAGAGTGAAAGTATACTAAGGCAAAGAACTGACAGATAAGCTCCGGGTCATAGTCAAGGTGAAAGGATATCACATGCTCAATGTCAAACTGCTCCACCAAGTCCAGAGCCTCTCCAAAGTACTCACAAAACTTGTCCTTCCTCATGTGATGCATTTCAATCCATTTCACATCCACGTAGCTATTCTGCTTGTTTTTGATGACATCCAGATAGATGAGAGTATGTTGCTTGTTCCAAAACAGCTCACAGCCTCTGACAGAAGAACGAGGGTGCACATACGGGTGGAGTTGCCTGAGACGGACGTACTCTGACTGGGATATCTCATCCATGCCCTTAGCGGGTTCCTTGTGCTTGATGGCTGATGTCTTGACATTGCGCTTGGGGGCAGAAGAGCCCTCCAGTGCTTCACCTGGATTGCGCAGACGCTTGGAGCCCATGTCACGACTGGGATTGGAACGACGAGAGCCACCTCCTGAGACACGAACGCAAAACACCAATGAAACGCAAAGAGGATCAATGCAAAGACCACGACAAAGCACAAGAAACACATAGAAAGTATACATGAAAAGTTGCCATGAGATAGATGTGAAGTACGGTAGTACTGCCAGAACCTGAGGAACTAAAATTTTAGTACCGCTCCAGGGCGCGGTAGTACTGTGCGAGGTACAGTAGTACCGTGGTTGGAGCGGTAGTAAAGCTTTAGTGCCGCAGTGAGTGCGGTAGTACCGCGCCAGAGGGCGGTAGTACCGGACGAGCGGTAGTACCGCGCCAGTGGGGCGGTAGTACCACACCGCGTCAGATCCAAACGACGGTTTGAATCTGAAAAGAACCGCGAAATCCCGGCAGTGCTACGGTGATCAAATCTAGCACAGGACAAAGTACAAGTATAATTCCTACGCAATACTACGCTCCTTCATCCTACTCTTTCACAGATTAAGCCTAGGAATCTCAAGAACACACAAGTCTCCCCCAAAACCTAGAAACAACAAACACAATCAACACAGAGAGGGAGTTGGGGAAAGACCTTGGTCCATAGCAAGAGCACGTGGTGGGGAACGATCCCACCGGACGGAATCACGGGAGGGCAGCCGGAGGCGAAGATCCGGCGACGGACGCCAGCTCCGTTCTTGAGCGAGGGAGAGAGAGAGACGAGATGGGGAACGGACGAATGGGTATGGGGGAGTTAGAACTCCCCCTGCCCGTCCTTATCCACACGCGCCCGAGTCGTCGTGGTAGTACCACAGGTCATCGCGGTAGTACCGCTTGGGCGGAAGTACCGCACTGAAGCGGTAGTACCACTCTTCCCAGGTGGCAGTAAAACAATTACTGCCGCGTGGGGGCGGTAGTACCGTGCTCCCCTCACGCGGTAGTACCGTAGCAGGCTGCGGTAGTATCGTGAGCTTAAGAAAATGCATGTTTCGACACACGAAAAGAGGCCTTTGCAAAGAAACTTTTAGCACAAAAGACACCACAAGAGCACAAACAACCTAAGGGCAAAAAGACAACAACAAGCAGCCGCGCAACCCGCCCTCTCAAAAAGGAGAGGGCGGTGGCCGGAGCCACCTATGTTTGAGTTAGTTGGTATGGCACCGCGAAGAATTATCCTTGGGCCCATGACCAAAACTCGTCTTTGAAGCACAAGTACCATCAAAAATGGCTAATGTGAAAGAGGTGATCGATTTATGCATAATGGGGGGAGGGAGAGTTCATTGAGAGAACAACACTCCCCCTATGTCCATGCCTACACCTAAACTAGACAACAAGTTGAGTGTGGTGGGGGGTGCACGGGTTCAAGTCACATTGCTCGAATCAATGATATTTAGCTCATGCCTTAACTCGTGAAATCTTGCTTCATCCAAGGGCTTCGTGAAAATATCTGCAAGGTTATCATGAGTGTTGACATACTTGAGCTTGATCTCCCCTCGCCTAATGTGATCCTGGATGAAGTGATACCGAATCTCAATGTGCTTCGTCTTGAAGTGTTGCACCGGGTTGAGAGAAATCTTGATGGCACTTTCATTATCACACCAAAGAGGCACTTTGTCACAAATGACACCATACTCCTTTAAAGTTTGCCTCATCCATAGGAGTTGAGCACAACAACTACCGGACGCCACATATTCCGCTTCGGTGGACGAGAGAGACACACAACTTTGCTTCTTGGAGGACCAACTTACCAAAGAGCAGCCAAGAAATTGGCACCCTCCGGAAGTGGACTTCCTATCCACTTTGTCTCCCGCCCAATCGGAATCCGTAAATCCTTCAAGCTTGAAGTTTGCCCCTCTTGGGTACCATAAGCCAAAGTTTGGGGTATGAGCCAAATATCGAAAGATTCGCTTGACCGCCACATAGTGACTTTCCTTCGGTGCGGCTTGAAACCGTGCACACATCCCCACACTCAACATGATATCCGGTCTAGATGCACAAAGGTAAAGCAAGGAGCCAATCATGGAGCGATATACCTTTTGATCCACCGCTTTACCATTGGGATCAATGTCAAGTTGGCACTTGGTAGGCATTGGTGTAGTAACCGGCTTGACATCACTTAGCTTGAATCTTTTAAGCATGTCTTGAGTGTATTTGGCTTGGTTGATGAAGGTTCCTTCTCTTCTTTGTTTGATGTCAAAACCAAGAAAGAACTTCAACTCTCCCATTGAAGACATCTTGAACTTGGAGGTCATGAGAGCGGCAAATTCCTCATTGAAAGCTTTGTTAGGGGAACCAAAGATAATGTCATCAACATATAGTTGGCATACAAACAACTCCCGTTTGACCTTCTTAGTAAAAAAGAGTGGGATCGATTAGCCCCACTTCAAATCCACGATCTTGTAGCAACTCGGTAAGGTGGTCATACCACGCACATGGGGCTTGTTTAAGGCCATAGAGTGCCTTATCGAGTTGATACACATGATCCGGGAAGTAGGGGTCCTCGAACCCGGGGGGTTGCTTGACATAGACCAACTCATTAATAGGACCATTCAGAAAAGCACTTTTCACATCCATTTGTTGCAACTTAAAGTTGTGATGGGAAGCATAAGCAATCAACAAACGAATGGATTCAAGACGAGCAACGGGAGCAAAGGTTTCGCCGTAGTCGATACCCTCGACTTGAGAGTAGCCTTGTGCTACCAATCTTGCCTTGTTGCGAATGATGTTCCCATGAGCATCTTGCTTGTTCTTGAAGATCCACTTGGTTCCAATGACGTTGTGGTTCCCCGATGGCCTTGGCACCAATCTCCACACTTTGTTGTACTCGAAGTTGTTGAGTTCTTCATGCATGGCATTGAGCCAATCCGAGTCTTCGAGCGCCTCATAGACCTTTTGGGGTTCAACACAAGAGATAAACGCGTGATGTTCACAATAGTTTGCTAATTGTCTACGAGTGCTTACCCCCTTTCTTAGGCTTCCAACCATGTTTTCCATGAGATGGCCTTGGGTGGTGAGCTTGGAAGCAATCTTCACGGCACGACGCTCTAATTCCTCCTCGGGTGTGGAAGGAGGAGGGTTAACTTGATCATCTTGAGCGCTGTCTTGAGCTTGTTCTTGATCTTGAGCTTGCTCATGATCTTGAACTTGCTCGAGGGGGAGAACTTGACCTTGGGCATCATTTAGAGTTTCACCACCATCTTGAGGTTGATCTTGCCCTTGGTCTTGTTCACGAGGATGAGGGCCTTCACTTTGTTCTTCGGAAGCGTGTGGGTCTTGGGGAGGTGATGGCTCCACTTGAGTGGAGCATTGTCCTTCTCCTTCGGCCACAAGGGGTTCCTCAATGGGTAGAATTTGACCAATACCCATTCTTCTTACGGCTTGGGGAGCAATTTCATCACCTACATCACAAGTACCACTTTGCTCCACTTGGGAGCCGTTATTTTCATCAAACTCCACGTTACACGTCTCCTCAATGAGTCTGATGGACTTGTTGAGGACACGGTAAGCATGAGAGTTTGTAGCATAACCAACAAATATGCCCTCATGAGATCTAGCCTCAAATTTAGACAAACGAACACCTTTCTTGAGAATGAAACACTTACAACCGGACACCCGGAAGTACTTGAGGTTGGGCTTGTTGCCGGTGAGTATCTCATAAGGAGTCTTGTTCAAGCCTTTGTGGAGATAGAGCCGATTGGATGCGTGACATGTGGTGTTGATGGCTTCGGCCCAAAAGTTGTATGGAGACTTGAACTCCGCCATCATGGTCCTAGCCGCATCCATCAACGTCTGGTTCTTCCTCTCCGCAACACCATTTTGTTGAGGGGTATATGGAGCAGCATATTGGTGCTTGATCCCCTCATCACTAAGAAACTCATCCAAGGTGTAGTTCTTGAACTCGGTGCCGTTGTCACTTCTGATTGTCAAGATCTTTGCATTATGTTGACGTTGAGCTTCATTTGCAAAGTCGATGACGGTTTGTTGAGTCTCACTCTTCCTATTGAAGAAGTATACCCAAGTGTATCTTGAATAATCATCCACAATCACCAAGCAATACTTTCTACCTCAAAGACAATCAAAAGATGGAGGCCCAAAGAGATCCATGTGAAGGAGCTCCAAGGGTCTCTTCGAGTAGATGATGGTTGAGGGAGGGTGAGCCTTCTCAGGAAGCTTTCCTTCAATACAAGCACTGCAAGCATCATCTTTGGCAAAACTAACATTTGTTAGTCCACGACATGGTCCCCCTTGAGAAGACTTTGCAAAGATCTCATATTGACGTGGGCCAAACGGCGATGCCAAAGCTATCCCACGTCAACTTTATCCATTAGGCATGTCGCGGTCTTAGTGGGTCGCTCCGAAAAGTTAATCACATAGAGACCATTCTCGACATGCCCAACAAAGGCTACTTTAAGAGTCTTGCTCCACAAGAGGGCCACGGTATCAATATCAAAGAAAGTAGCAAAACCCATGAGTGCAAGTTGACGAACGGAAAGCAAATTGTATGCAAGGGACTCAACAAGCATGACTTTCTCGATCGTTAGATCATGAGAAATGACAACCTTGCCAAGACCCAATACCTTAGAATGTGAAGCATCACCCCACTCAACATTGGTGGGCATAGATGGAATCTTTTGCACGTCCACCACAAAGTCCTTGCTTCCGGTCATATGATTTGTTGCTCCACTATCAAGCAACCATGACCCCCCACCGGAAGCAAACACCTACAAGAGATCAATGCTTGGTTTTAGGTACCCATTTGGTAATGGGTCCTTTGATGTTAGTAACAAGGGTCTTAGGAACCCAAATAGACCATTCAATGTACTCATAAGGAGAACCAACAAATTTAGCATAAACATGTCCATCACTAGCACGGCACAACACATATGATGGGTTAAAGTTGCCGGCTTTGTTTGAGGAAATGCTTTTGCCCTTTTGGACATCAACTCCCTTCACTTTTTCCTTCTTCTCCTTAGGAGCACCCTCTCCCTCTTTCACAAACGTTTGCTTGAGAGGAGGAGGACGTTTGGTCTTGTTGTTCTTCTTCTTCTTGCTCTTGGACTTGGGTGCAAACCCAATTCCTTCCTTGGCCACAACTTACTTTTGATTGCTCAAAAGGTCGTTGAGGTTCTTATCACCTTGAATGCATGTCACAAGGCCTTTCTCAAGTTGATCCTTCAACTTGGCATTCTCCTCCACAAGATGCACATGCTCACAACACGGGTTAGTAGCACATGCATTATCAATTAATACCATATGAGGAAAGGTGGCCTTTTCCTTGATTAGCTTAACTTGGAGTTGAGCATGAGACTCCCTGAGGTTAGCGTGAGCACCCTTCAAGACCTTGTGGGCCTTGTCAAGTATCTCAAACTCCTCTTTGAGTCTAGCATGATCAACCCCAAGTTTAGCCTTCTCGGAAGTTAGCACACGAGACACGACAAGAGCATGATCAAGATCTTTCTTTAACTTAGCATGGTCATCATTGTGTGACTCCTCAAAAGTCAAACGATGCACATGCTCTTCATCAAGAGCATTAGAGAGATCTGATATCTCATCGGCATAGTCACGACTATGACCTTCCATCTTAGATATGGTTTCTTCGTGAGCCTCGATCATGTCATTGGCCTCACCAAGTAATTCCAAGAGAGCAACAAAGTGCTTCTTGGACTTGCCCTTGAGCTTACTCATAAAAGACTCAAATTCATTCACTTCCTCATTAGACTCAACATGTTCATCAATGCAATCCTCCAAGGAGGGATTAGTAACGATGGTGGTTGTGATGTTGGGGGTTACCTTGTTTGAAGCTTTAGCCATGAGGCACTTGGCGGTGATGTTTTCGTTGGGTGAATCAAACACCGGGGGAGTAGTAGCAATGCCAACGGATGCCATGGCCATTGCTTCTCCACTTTCATCATCATCGTCGTCCTCTTGGTATTCTTCTTGAACCACCAACCCACGAGTTGGAGTCTTCTTAGCGAAGTTGTTCTTGTTGGGGAAGGACTTGGCTTTGTCTTTTCGGATGAATTTGCCACCATTGTCTTCCCGCTTCTCGTAAGGGCAATCCACAACGAAATGGCTCACATTGCCACAGTTGAAGCAAGTTTTAACTCGTTGCTTGCCCTTGATGCCACTTGAGTTGTTCTTGTTCAAGTTGGGTCTTGAATTCTTCTTGCTCCAAAATTGTCTTGAAGCAAGGGCCATGTGCTCATGATAATCATACTTGGTGTCTTCGGGATTACTCTCCTCATCTTCCACTTCTTCCTCTTCTTCCATGATAACCTTGGCCTTCAAAGCAAGGTTGGGCTTCTTTGCCCTTTGAGAACGGAGCACCACATTGTCGGCAGTCTTGTCCAAGATGCTCACTGCAACGAACTCATCCAACACTTCACTTGAGGTCATGGATTGGAAGTCCAGTCTTTGACGAATGACGGAGGACATGGCCTTGTTGTAGGGCATCATGGCCTTGAGGAACTTGCGCTTGATGCAATTGTCATCCGTGTCCTTGATTCCATGATCTCGGAGTGAGACCGCGAGTTTGGTCACTCTTCGAAAGAGCTCACGAGGTTCTTCATTTTCTTTCATTGCAAACTCATCGGCTTCATATTGCACCACCTCATAGTTGGAGCGTTGAATGCTAGCACTCCCTCGATAGAGAGACTCAACACATTTCCATGCTTCTTTAGCCATGGCATGAGGTCGAAGATGAGGGAGATCTTTGGGTTGGATTGCATCTTGGATGATGAAGAGAGCACTCTCATTGAATTGATTGTCCATGGCTTCTCAAGGGGTGAAGTTGCTTGGGTCATGAGGATAGAAACCTTCTTCAATGATTCTCCAAAGGTTAGTGTTCACATGTTTTAAATGACGCTTGAAGCGATAAACCCAAGAATCAAAATCTTCATGTTTCTCATATTTAGGAGGAGGACCGGTGTCGGTGTCAAAACCGGCGGATCTCGGGTAGGGGGTCCCGAACTGTGCGTCTAGGCGGATGGTAACAAGAGACGAGGGACACAATGTTTTTACCCAAGTTCGGGCCCTCTTGATGGAGGTAAAACCCTACGTCCTGCTTGATTAATATTGATGATATGGGTAGTACAAGAGTAGATCTACCACGAGATCAAGGAGGCTAAACCCTAGAAGCTAGCCTATGGTATGATTGTTGAGATGTATGTTGTCCTACGGACTAAAGCCCTCCAGTTTATATAGACACCGGAGGAGGCTAGGGTTACACAGAGTCGGTTATAATGGTAGGAGATCTACATATCCGTATTGCCAAGCTTGCCTTCCACGCCAAGGAAAGTACCATCCGGACACGAGCCGGAGTCTTCAATCTTGTATCTTCGTAGTCTTGGAGTCCGGCGGATATTGATAGTCCGGCTATCCGGACACCCCTAGTCCAGGACTCCCTCAGTAGCCCCTGAACCAGTCTTCAATGACGATAAGTCTGGCGTGCACAATGTTCGGCATTGCAAGGCGGGTTCCTCCCTTGAATAATCCAGAGAAGATTATGAACACCAGGATAGCGTCCGGCTCTGCAAAATAAATTCCACATTCCACCATAGAGAGAATAAAATGCACACTTAGCTCAATCTGCTGACATATTATGCGGCGTGACATCACACCGCAACCAAGCCTTTTTTTGAATCGTTTTTTACTATACCACCTCAGCACGTTTAGCGAAGCGGTTTCCTTGGCACGTCTTGTCGAAGCAGAGATCGTGTTCCCCTTATTCCGAGATTCTCATCAATACGTGCGTGGGTAACCCAACCGTTCCCGTCGCCACGCCTCCTCTAGCGAAGGGGAATCCCAAACGGTCACGGAGACGGCCCTTGGTATTTCTTTCCCTTTATAAGAGGACCAAGGCTCGCCCTTATTCTTCAATCTCGCATCGAATCCCTTTCCTGCTCCCAGTTCCAACACCCAGAGCCTCAGATTCGAGCGCTTCGGATCCTCAATCATGTCCGGCTCCGACCTCCAGGGCCGGTGGATGCCCTCCTCCGTCACGGAGGAGGATATATCGAAGTTGTGTGAGGCCAAGTACCTGGCCTACGAGGTTTCGCACAGGTTGCCTGTCCAAGGGCAGGCTGTGCCAGCCCCCGAGCCCGGTGAATACGTTGTTTTCGTATCCCACCATCGTCAGGGTTTAGGCTTCCCGACGGATCCCTTCGTGAGGGGGCTCCTGTTCTACTACGGGCTGGACTTTCATGACTTGGCTCCGGAGTCTATCCTCCATATCTCCGCATTCATTATCGTCTGCGAAGCTTTCCTCCGCGTCAACCCCCACTTCGGCCTATGGCTGAAGACCTTCAAGGTGGAGCCGAAGATGATCGGGGGGCGTCAAGCGGAGTGCGGCGGGGCGACCATAAGCAAGAAGGTCGATGCCCCATGGCCTGAGGGTTCCTTCCAAGAGGAACTTGGGCTGTGGCAGCAGGAGTGGTTCTATATCACCGCTCCAAGGGGCAGCAGGCAAAAGCCGCCGCCCTCATTCCGCCCGGGACCTCCACGCCAACTGATGTCGTGGGTCAACCAAGGGCTCAACTGGGGGCCGTCCGAAGACGTGCCCTCACTGCAGGGCCGGATTCGAGATCTCCAAGCGAGGGAGATCGACCTGATCAAGGTGATGCAGGTTACGCTAATCAGGCATCTCCTGCCCTGCAAACGCCGTCCTCTCCGTCTATGGGAGTTCAACCCGGAGGGACCTCGAATTCTCCAACATTTCATGGGTGCGACACCCGTGGAGATGTACAAGTTGTTCTTCGGACCGCAGGTGGCGTGTCCGGATTTAGCCGAGGATGCAGGCCTAAGCCGCGATCGCCCGGATACTCGGGTAAGTAGCTCAGAGTCCGGACATTCTGTTTATGTGCCTTTCTAGAGTTCGCCTCCTGACCCTTTGTTCTTTACAGGAATGGGTGGCGCGATCAAGGCTGATAAGGTGTCCGGCCCCCCTCCCAGAGACCGCACTGGATCCCGTGCTGGTCAGAATGTTGGAGGTTGCGCCCACAGAAGGGGGCGACGGGGAAGATAGAGGAGCTAATATTTCGCCCAAAGGGGCAACTGAAGAGGGGGGAACCAAGAGCCCCTCCTTCCAGGGGGAGAAGAGGACCGCCTCCGAAGATCCGGAGGCCAAAGCCCCTAAGCGTGGGAAGAGATCTTCCCCGGGGGGTCCGGCGCCCGGAAAGAATCCGGACGCACAATCATCACCAAAGGATCAGCCCTCCAGCGAGCCGTGAGTATAAAAGAGGGAGTTAATTAATAAGGAAGTACCTTCATTTGTGCTTCTGTAGGTAACCGAAATATTTATATTGCAGTTCGGATCTGCAGCCTTCTCAGATGAGTTCATCTTCGGGGGACCTTCTTCCGGAGATGATGGAGAGCGATACGCCTCCATCCGCAGCGCCGCCAAATGAGGCAGGCGAACCCGAAGTGTCATCACGGAGGGTATCCCCGAGTTCGGAGGGGCCGGAGAGTTTGGCACCTACTAGTGTCCGGTCGGGAGAACTGAAGAATCTGCTTGAGAGGGCGTGCATTTCAGAAGATCACCGTGCGTTGATGCGCATGGTGATTGGAAGGATTTCGTCCGCCGAGAGCGGATTGCGTAATGCCGTCATGGGTTTGCTGGCGGGATTTGAGGTACGCAAAAACGACACACCCCTTCATCTTTTAACAGTTTTGCATATAAAAGATGCGCCCTGTATAGATAGTAGCCCCTGAGACTCAGTAGGTTGTCGGAAACGAAAGCGTACCGAGGATCGAAATCTAAAGTAATGAATTCCGTCGTTCCTATGCAGGTGGCGGATAGTCCGGGGGCTAGCCGGACTAGTGGGTTTGCCGAATTAAGTCGGCAACTTGACGTGGCAGATGCTGACATCGCACTTGTCAACCGGCGACTTGACGAGTCGCAAGGTAAATAAATTCTCCGCAGTCGCTTTATTTGAGGGGGTCGAAGCCTTCCTCTGATAAATTGTATGCTGTTGTACAGACGGTGCTGCTGCTGTGGAGAGCCTTCGGGCCGAACTTGCTCAAGCTAAGGAGCAAGCCCGAAGGAGTGACGCGGCTGCCTCGAAGGTGGCCGAAGAGTTGAAAGCCGAAAAGGCTGCGCACTGCCTAAGCAGGGCGGAGGTGGCCGAATTGGCCATGAAGGTAAAGGATGTTGCCGACCGCTATGAGGCTCTTGAAAAGGAGCGCTTATCGGAGCGGGAAGACCTGAAGAAGGCCACCGCCGAAGCCAAGGATGCCCGCTCTGCAATGCGGGCTATGAAGGAGGAACTGCGCCAGGCCGGAGATATCGTGGCTGGCAAGCCTTTTCTACTGCGTCGCCGGTTTATGGATTCAAGGTATGCTCAATTTGAGCGGCTGTGGAGTCCGGAAGATCCGTATATGGACATAGCTGCAAGTGCAGCCGATGCCGTGAAGCACTTCCGGAGCCAGGAGGATCACGAGACGGAAGAGCTATATTGGTCTCAATTCCACAGTCCGGATCGCTCACTTCCATTGACAGACCGGTTGGCCGAATGGGCCGAGCTAAATAGGTTGTCCGGACTTGCCATGACTGACATCGTGGCCCATGTCTGGCCAGAGAGGTCCAAGGCGACGAGCTACTTCGGCTTACTGCAGCAATTCCTTGGAGCGGTGCCGCATATAAAGGACATGAAGCGGTCAGCCTGCATCGAGGGCGCGCGGATGGCTCTTGCCCGTGTGAAGGCGCATTGTCCAGAGATGGACGCCACCGCTGTTGCTGCCCAGGGTTCGGATAAAGACCGGCTCCCTGCCGAGCACTACTTCCGGGAAGTTATGCGTGGCGCTCGTGTAATAGAGTCGCAGTGCTCGAAGAATGTAACGTTCAAATGAACGTATTAGCTTGTAAATCAATGATTATGTTATAACTGCTTTTTATACTTGTGCGTCCCAAGTAGTAAAACTTCTCCTGTGCGGCCGTTTACGTATACTTTTGTATAACTTGAAAGATTGCAGTCTTCGGCTTCAGCCCCCACGCACAGGGTGCGGGGGTGTTCGCAAAAATAGCGCGTTTTCACACTTAATCCGACGTCTCAGTCCTGTTTAAGGAGGTGGTAGCGTAGCGAACTAGGCAATCCGGACTATAATGCTTTATCACTTTCACTTAGCCAGTGGAGCTCGAGGGTGGGGCTACGATATAGCCCCTGGTGGCACCGCACATCTCCGGATTTGGGGTGCGTATGTGCCTGACCGGGAAACGGTCCTTCGTCAAAGCGGGGAATTCTAAACATTCCGATAGTCGATCGAGTGGTTGACCAGACTCTCGCTATATCATGACAGTCAGTTTTCGGCTTTCTCTACTGAGGTGCTCGCCCAGCCGAACTGGGGCACAATCGCAGTAGTTCTCCGGGTGCCGCGTTAGCCGATGATACGGAACGTAAGGCAGCAAAACACAGGAGCCGGGCAAACCCAACATTTGACCAAAGACATGATTCGGAGATGATGCATATAATGCCAAACTCGAGATGCTGAACACTCCCTAAGGTGTTCGGTCTTTATAATAATGGGTAGAACGATGCCCTAGGCCCCTAGTGTCCAGGTACGGGCATGGTCTTCTAACGCGGCCGATGCCAAAGCGTCAGGCTCCGCTTTGGCTATAGGAAGAAACCAAGGGAGAGTAACAGAGACAGTAAAAAAGGTCTACGCAGGGCCTTAATCTGAAAAGAATCCTTGCAACGGGTCCCTATTGCACGTCTGCGCCTGTGTCTCCATTGCGCCGTTATCCTGGACGGGTACGCACGTTGTTCATCTGTAGAAAGAGAGGAACGTTTAGTTTTAGAAACAATTCTTGCGAAAAATATGTAAAATAAGAAATATAAATTATTAAAGCAAGGTTTATATGAAACCGTGATTGTTTGTGCGTGCCGCCCCCCTGTGAAGGGGTATGCGGCTAGGGAGCCCCTAGCCTGCTGAGGCCGGATTCGTCTATCCGAGTCCGGGGTCCTTAAGTGACCCTCGCACTGAAATGGCGCCATGCGGACCGGGCATCTTGAGTGTAAGAGACGCGTAATGCGGTATGGCGTTGAAGCGGACAAAAGCCTTTCATCCCAAGAGTGCTTGATATTCACTTTCAAATGGGATGATATGAAAAATTAATTTTTCGCGTCGAGAATTGTTCGGCGATCCGAACACGACTTCTAGTAATATAGAGCCTGTGCACTTGGCGTAAGGGACTGGCGTTACTCCTTTGAAGGAAGTGCGGCTGTGTCGAATTTTGGTAGGGTCTATCCCCATCCTACAGATTGTGTTTGAATATAGCAGGTTTAAGTCACTGCCTCCGTCCATTAAGACGTTAGTAAATTGTAATCCGTCTATTATGGGATTCAATATCAGGGGAGTCCGTCCCGCATTTCGAACTCTTCTGGAATAGTCTAGATGGTCGAAAGTGATTGGTTTTGATATCCAATCTCTACGGTCTGTTGGGTTGGACCGTGCGAAGCTCCTTTTAGAAAGTGCCGCACTGTTTTTCCGTGTTATCACATGAAGTGAGTTTACTGCTTTGACCCCTTGTGGGAAAGTCTTTTGTTTTCCGGTGCCCTGCTGGCGGGGTTTATCTTCTTCGCTTGACGCGTCGAGCCCCTTGTGTTTGGCATTTAGTCGGCCGGACTGTTTAAAAACCCAACAATCCCTGTGGGTGTGATTTGCAGGCCTTCCGGGGGTACTGTGGATTTGACATATCCGACCCAAAATTTTGTGTAAGTTGGACAATTCGTCGCTGTCATCCTTGAGAGGCTGTGTTTTGTTATTGGGCCACGAGCTTTTGAATCCGGCGTTAACTGCCGTGCTCTTTGGGCTTTTCTCTTTCTTCCGGCGCTGCTCTTTTCTGCACCGTGATTTTCTGTTTCCATCTCTTATCTCGGATGTACTCGGGTCGCTGGTGCTGCTTCTTGCTAGCCAGCTATCCTCTCCCGCACAGAAGCGGGTCATGAGGCTTGTTAGTGCGGACATTGTCCTCGGTTTCTCTTGACCGAGGTGCCTGGCGAGCCATTCGTCTCGGACATTGTGCTTGAAAGCTGCTAAGGCTTCAGCGTCCGGACAGTCGACTATTTGGTTCTTTTTGGTAAGAAACCTGTTCCAGAATTTCCGTGCTGACTCTCCGGGCTGTTGAGTTATATGACTTAAATCGTCTGCATCCGAAGGACGGACATAAGTCCCTTGAAAATTCTCTCTAAACGCATCCTCAAGCTCTTCCCAACTTCCAACAGTGTTTTCTGGGAGGCTTTTGAGCCAATGACGGGCTGGCCCTTTGAGCTTGAGGGGTAGATATTTTATGGCGTGGAGATCGTCTCCTCTGGCCATGTGTATATGCAGTATATAATCTTCTATCCAGACTCCAGGGTCTGTTGTTCCATCGTAGGCCTCTATGTTTATGGGTTTAAACCCTGCTGGGAATTCATGGTCCAGCACCTCATCGGTGAAACATAGTGAGTGTGCGGCGCCCCTGTACTTATATGTGCCGCTATCATCGGACACTTGACGTGTTACTTTGCTTCCTGGGGCCTTCTTTTTGGGTCCGTAGATGGACCTCGCTGGGCCATTTGACGGTGGAGGCTCTATGGCCTCCTCGTCGAATTCTGGTAGCAGCTTACGCTTCGGGTAGCTTTTAGATTGGTGGCCATTGCCGCATTTATCTGCGGTTTTGAGTACTTTGCTCCATCTCATTCTAAGCGTGTCTTCCGCTATTTTGAGCTTCCGCTTTTCCTTCTTCAGGCTTCTTGCTGTGGCGATGAGCCTGCGCTTAAAAAGCTCTTGTTCGACGGGGTCCTCAGGCACGACGAGTTCGTCATCATTGAGGCTTGCTTCGTCTTCGGAGGGAGGCGTATGGTTATGATCCTCAACCTCTTCGTCTGCCGCCCTCTCGTGAGGGCTTGCTTCTGCATCCTCCTGCGCTGAGTCTTGCTGTAGGGGATTGTCTTCGGCACTCTCTGGGGTATTGTTATCTCCTGTGCCGGAATCTCTATTCTTGTTATGGCGAGATTTAGAGCGGCGCCGCTGACGCCGGCGCTTGGGCTGTTTCTTTAAGGGATCTGCCTCCGCTGTTTCTTCACCGTCCCCATCTTTTGGGGTATCCACCATGTTTACGTCGTGTGACGAGGTGGCCTTCCAGTGCCCTGTGGGCGCTGGTTCCTGATCGTCTCCGGCATCGTCGTCCATAGCGTCAATGTCTTCGGAGTCGTAGTCTAGCATGTCGGTTAGATCGTCGACAGTGGCTACAAAGTGGGTGGTGGGTGGGCTCTGAATTTCTTCGTCGTCCGTATCCCAACCATCCTGGCCATAATCCGGCCAGGACTCTCCTGATAACGAGAGATGCTTTAGTGAATCCAAGATATCGCCGAAAGGCGAGCATTGGAAGATGTCCGCGGCGGTGAATTCCATAACTGGCGCCCAATCCGGATCGATTGGTAGGGGTGCGGGAGGTTCGGAGTCCGGCAAGGAGTCCGGCGCCTCGGAATCACGAGTTTGGCGGGGGACAAGATTGGTGTTCGGCTCCATCGTCGTGGACGTTGAAGCCCCCAGGGCGGTGTCTATCCACCGACCCTCGATCTGGGCGATCGGCTCCGGGCTAATGGCCGGAGCAGGTCCGTGTGCGGCCACCAAGGCACTGTTCGGCGGCAGAGCTAGATCATGCCCATCGTCACAGTGCGGCGCGCTCGGCTGTGGCTTGAGTCCGTCGAAGATCAAGTCTCCGCGGACATCAGCCGTGAAGTTTAAGCTTCCAAATCTGACCTGACGGCCAGGGGCGTAGCTTTCGATCTGCTCCAGATGGCCAAGAGAATTGGCCCGCAGTGCAAAGCCGCCGAATACGAAGATCTGTTCGGGGAGAAAAATCTCACCCTGGACAGCGTTGTTGATTGAAGATGCCATCGAACCTATCAGTGACGACACAGAGGAACTCTCAATGAAAGCACCAATGTCGGTGTCAAAACCGGCGGATCTCGGGTAGGGGGTCCCGAACTGTGCGTCTAGGCGGATGGTAACAAGAGACGAGGGACACAATGTTTTTACCCAGGTTCGGGCCCTCTCGATGGAGGTAAAACCCTACGTCCTGCTTGATTAATATTGATGATATGGGTAGTACAAGAATAGATCTACCACGAGATCAAGGAGGCTAAACCCTAGAAGCTAGCCTATGGTATGATTGTTGAGATGTATGTTGTCCTACGGACTAAAGCCCTCCGGTTTATATAGACACCAGAGGAGGCTAGGGTTACACAGAGTCGGTTACAATGGTAGGAGATCTACATATCCGTACTGCCAAGCTTGCCTTCCACGCCAAGGAAAGTACCATCCGGACACGAGCCGTAGTCTTCAATCTTGTATCTTCGTAGTCTTGGAGTCCGGCGAATATTGATAGTCCGGCTATCCGGACACCCCCTAGTCCAGGACTCCCTCAACCGGCATGATTCAAATGAGTGGAGGGGACCGGCCTTCCATAAATTGGGGGTTCCACATGGGCAAAGATGCCGGTGCCATTTCTACCACTAGTAGAAGGACTCTTTTCACTGTTACCTTGCCCCTTGTCGGAGGTAGCATCCGTCACCTTGTTAGTGGGATCACCCACTTTCATCGGCGAGGTAGATTGTTTAAGTCCTTCTAGGAATTCAGTAAACATGCTTTTAACCTCGGCCGTGATGGAGGTTTTCAACGTGTCTAAAGCCACATTGAATTCCTCACGTGAGACCGAGGTTCCCCCTTCGGCCGAAGACAAGATGGGATTCACACCGGAGTGCTCCTCCGCACCATCGTTGGTGTCAACCATACTCTTCGGACGGCAAAGTCCTTAATAAAGAAACCTTGCTTTGATACCAATTGAAAGGATCGATATGGTTGACTAGAGTGGGGGTGAATAGGCAACTAACAATTTTTAAGCTTTTCTTTACCAAATTAAACTTTGCAACAAAATAGGTTGTCTAGATGTGCAACTAAGTGAGCAACCTATATGATGCAATAACAACTAGCACATAAGCAAGCAAGGGATACAACACAAGTAGGCTTGCAAAAGTAAAGGCACGAAATAACCAAGAGTGGAGCCGGTGGAGACGAGGATGTGTTACCGAAGTTCCTTCCTTTTAAGGGGAAGTACGTCTTCGTTAGAGCGGTGTGGAGGCACAATGCTCCCCAAGAAGCCACTAGGGCCACCTTATTCTCCTCACGCCCTCACACAATGCGAGATGCCGTGATTCCACTATTGGTGCCCTTGAAGGCAGTGACCGAACCTTTACAAACAAGGTTGGGGCAATCTCCACAATAATTGGAGGCTCCCAACAACACCACGAAGCTTCACCACAATGGAGTATGGCTTCGAGGTGACCTCAACCATCTAGGGTGCTCAAACACCCAAGAGTAACAAGATCCGCTAGGGATAAGTGGGGGAATCGAATATCTCTTGGTGGAAGTGTAGATCGGGCCCTTGTCACCCAGTCCCGAGCAAATCAACAAGTTTGATTGGCTAGGGAGAGAGATCGGGCGAAAATGGAGCTTAGAGCAACAATGGAGCTTAGAGGAGGAAGAGGTAGTCAACTAGAGGTAGGAGATGCCCCTTTTATACTCGTGGAAGAGATCCAATCGTTATCCTCAAGTTCAGCCTGTGACACGCGGTACTACCGCTCCAGGGGCGCGGTACTACCGCAAGGCCGCGCGGTACTACCGTGGCGGACCACGGTACTTCCGCGGTAGCAGCAGAGGCCGGGACTTGCCTGACTTGGGTGCAGTACTACCGCTTGCGCGGTACTACCGCTCCCCCTTGCGGTACTACCGCAAGGCAGGAAAGTCATTGCCTACGAAGAGCGCGGATGAAATAAATTACATCTGTGCCTACTTCCGCTGAAAATGAGACAATGCAAAAATCCGACGCGGTACTACCGCGCACGAGGCGCGGTACTACCGTTGAGGCGCGGATGTAAAAAATTACATCCGCTCCTACTACCGTGATGCCGTGGTACTAGGTAGGAGGGCCATGGTACTACGACCCCTGGGGAGCGGTACTACCGTGGGCTCCCGCGGTACTACCGCGTTGGACGAGCGGTACTACCGTGGGGGCGCGGATGTAAAAAATTACATCCGCCCCCCACTACCGTGCCGGAGCGGCACAAGGCCTGGGAGCCACGGTACTAGGCTCCAGAGGAGCGGTACTACCGTGACCCACAGCGGTACTGCCGCTGGTGCTTGCGGTACTACCGCAAGTACAGCAGTAGCCGTCAGATTTAGGCACAACTAGGATAACAAAGTGATGCTCCAAAGTGCAAGGAAAGGTAGGACAAGTGTACGTGTTGATTCCACCCAAACCTTTCCGACGCGGACCCCCTCTTAATAGTACGGCTCTCCTACGACTCAAATCCACCAAAGAGAAACGTAGAATAACACTGACTTCAATAGTCTCCGAGGGGCACCGAATTGTCTCGTGCCTGGTGATGAAGTATCTGAGAAACTCAAGGCACACGATTAGTCCACAAAAGCATTGTCATCAATCACCAAAACACTTAAGGGATACAAATGCCCTTACAGGTGTCTCCTAGATTGGCTAGGTGTCACTTGGGAGCCTCCGACAAGATTGTGGAGTTGAACCAAGGAGTTTGTAAGGGCAAGGAGATCGCCTACTTCGTGAAGATCTACCCTAGTGAGGCAAGTCCTTCGTGGGTGACGACCATGGTGGGATAGACAAGGTTGCTCCTTCGTGGACCCTTCGTAGGTGGAGCCCTCCATGGACTCGCACAGCCGTTACCCTTCGTGGGTTGTAGTCTCTATCAACGTGGATGTACGATAGCACCACCTATCGGAACCACGACAAAAACATCTGTGTCTCCAATTGCGTTTCCACACTCCAATCCCATCCCTTTACATTCTTGCAAGTTGCATGCTTTACTTTCCTTTGCTCATATACTCTTTGCATGCTTGCTTGTTATGTATTGTGATTGTTAAACTTGTGCCAAAACTCCACTTAAACTTAAAGAAATTAAAAACTGCAACTTTTGTCACTTAGTGTCTAATCACCCCCCTCTAGACACCTCTTCTCGATCCTTTCAATTGGTATCAGAGCTTTGATCTCCATTGCTTTGGTTTAAACACCATTGGAGGAAGATGGATGAGTCTACTTTGGGGAGTCTTAGACATAGAGTGCCTATACTTGGTGGAGAGTACTTTCATGAGTGGAAAAATGAGATGCTTGTGATTTTCAATGAATATCATTTGAACAAGTACATTTCTAGCCCTTGTGCACCTCATGTTGATCCTATGCATCCTACCCTTGATGAGTCAATTGACATGATTCGCAATCTTAGAACTGTTAATCTTATCACTAGAGGCTTGCCTAGAAACTTGATTGGATGTTTGCCTACTCTTGAGTGTGCCTACACTATATGGAAATTTCTTGAGGAACGTTTTCCAAATTATTCCTTGAAAAATCTAGATGAAATTCTCCATAAGTCTATTGCCTTGAGTAAGATGAATTCCAATGATCCTATGTTTGGTGATTGTCTATTTGAGCTTACAAACCTTATGCGTGCCAAAGGAGATGTTGGAATTATTAGTGATATTATTTCCGAAGCTATTAAAATTCATAAAGAAGATCATTGTCAAACTCACTCTAACGAATCACCCTCTCTAGGATTTGATCCACCACATGACGATGTTGAACATGGATACTATGATGAGGATGATGATAGTAACTTTGATCTTGATGATGCAATGAGACACTTTGGTCTTATGGCAAATCTTCGGGGATATATGGCAGGAGGAAAGGACTGGGTTCTTGACAGTAGATGTACCGATCACATGACTGGAGACAAAGATATGTTTCATGAGCTTGCTGAAAATGACGGCCCTCGAAAGTATGTCACATTCGGTGATAACTCAAAGGGTAAGGTGGTTGGCCTTGGTAAGGTGGCCATCTCACATGATAGCTCCATACAAAATGTCACGCTCGTTGAATCTCTTGGATACAATTTACTTACAGTATCTAGACTTGCTGATTTCAGTTTCAATGTCCTATTCACTGAAGTGGATTGCCAAGTGTTTCGCAGAGATAATCATAAAATGGTCTTTACCGGTATACGTAGAGGTGATCTTTACATTGTTGATTTCACTAAAAAGGCTCAACCTAGAACTTGCTTTATTGCTAAATCCTCTAAAGGCTGGTTGTGGCATAGACGATTAGGTCACGTGGGCATGCGAAACCTTGACAAGCTTATTAAAGGAAATCATATCCTTGGCGTTAACGATTTCATATTTGATAAGGATAGACTTTGCAGTGCTTGTCAAGCAGGTAAACAGGTTGGAAGACGGCATCCCGTGAAGAACATCATGGCCACAAGGAGGCCACCCGAGCTACTTCATATGGATCTTTTCGGTCCCAATGCCTACAAAAGTCTCGGTGGAAATTCTTTTGGTCTAGTTATAGTTGATTTTTCAAGATTTACGTGGGTGTTCTTTATCGATGATAAATCGCAGGTCCAAAAGATCTTCAAAAACTTCGCTAGGAAGGCCCAAAATCAATTTGAAGTGAAGATCAAGAAGGTTCGCAGCGACAATGGAACGGAGTTCAAGAACGCAAATGTGGACACCTTTCTTGACGAAGAAGGGATTTCACATGAGTTCTCGGCTACGTACACACCTCAACAAAATGGAGTTGTTGAGAGGAAGAACCGGACGCTCATCGAAATGGCGAGAACGACGCTTGATGAGTACAAGACGCCGAAGCACTTTTGGGCGGAAGCAGTTGAGACAGCTTGTCACGCAACAAATCGCTTGTATCTTCACAAGATACTCGGCAAGACGGCATACGAGCTCCTCACCGGTAACAAACCCCAAGTTGGATACTTTCGAGTATTCGGCTCAAAGTGCTACATTCTTGATAAGCATCGTCGTTCTATATTTTCTCCTAAGTCTCATGAAGGTTTCCTACTTGGTTATGGCTCAAACTCACACACTTACCGTGTCTACAACAATTTCACCTGAAAGGTTGATGAGACGGTAGATGTGAAGTTTGATGAATCTAACGGCTCGCAAGTAGAGCAATTGCCAATTGATGTAGGAGACAAAGACCCTTCGGAAGCAATCCAAGACTTGTCTATTGGCAAGATTAGTCCAACGGAGGTGAAGAAGAGTACCTCGTCCGTCCAAGTGGAAGCTTCCACATCACGACAAGGTGAACCAAGAGTTGAGACGGAAGCATCCACAAGTGGGACAAACCAAGATGAAGAAAACAAGGAATTACACCAAGTTGAACGTCAACAACCTCCTTCTCCACCACGACAAGAGAACGACAACATCAACAATGTAGAAGGCCAAGAAGAAGAACAAGATGAAGAAGATGTTCCACCAAGATCCAAGCAAAAGCTTTCATGAATTCGAGCAAGAGTTGCTAAAGACCATCCCGTCGAGTAAATCTACAATGATATCCAAACCGGGAGAATCACTCGCTCTAAAACTCATTTAGCTAACTTTTGTGAACACTATTCATTCATCTCTAGCATTGAACCTATGAAGGTTGAATAAGCTTTGGAAGATCCGGATTGGATAAACGCCATGCATGAAGAGCTACACAACTTTGAGAGAAATCAAGTTTGGACATTTGTTGAGAAGACCGACAACAACCACAACATAATCAGTACCAAATAGGTGTTTCTCAACAAGCAAGATGAAGATGGACAAGTAGTTCGCAACAAAGCACATCTCGTCGCCCAAGGCTACATTCAAGTCGAAGGTATGGACTATGGTGAGACATATGCCCCTGGTGCTAGACTTGAGTCCATTCGCATCTTACTTGACTATGCTAATCACCATGATATCACCTTGTACCAAATGGACATTAAAAGTGCTTTTCTAAATGGTGAAATAGAGGAGGAAGTTTATGTTAAGCAACCTCCCAGATTTTTCAATCCTTAGAAACCTAATCATGTTTACAAACTTCACAAAGCTCTTTACGGTCTTAAACAAGCTCCTAGAGCATGGTATAAATGCTTGACCAAGTTCCTTATTGGAAAAGGCTTTGAAATTGGAAAAATTGATTCTACTCTTTTTACAAAAAGGGTTAATGGAGAACTATTTGTGTGTCAAATCTATGTTGATGATATTATATTTGGTTCAACTAACCCTCACTTTAGTGAAAAGTTTGGAAAGCTAATGTCGGAGAAGTTTGAGATGTCGATGATGAGTGAACTCAAATTCTTTCTTGGTTTGCAAATCAAGCAAACTAAGGAAGGTACCTTTGTATCTCAAACAAAGTACACCAAGGACTTATTCAAGAAGTTCAATATGCAAGAATGCAAAGGTATGACTACACCCATGCCTACTAGTGGACATCTTGATTTGACCAAAGATGGTGAACCGGTTGATCAAAAGGTTTATCGCTCTATGATTGGTTCATTGTTATATCTATGTGCTTCACGTCCCGATATTATGCTAAGTGTGTGCATGCGTGCACTATATCAAGTGGCTCCTAAAGAATGTCATCTTAAGGTCGTGAAAAGGATAGTGAGATACTTAATACATACACCAAATTTGTCATTTGGTATCCAAAGAGGGCCTCTTTTAATCTTGTTGGCTACTCCGACTCGGACTATGTCGGTGACAAGGTTGATAGAAAGTCCACTTCGGGTACTTGTCAATTCCTTGGTAGATCTCTTGTGTCTTGGTCTTCCAAGAAACAAAACTCGGTATCCTTATCCACCACCGAAGCGGAATACATTGCCGCTAGTTCATGTTGTGCTCAATTACTTTGGATGACCCAAACTCTTCAAGATTATGGGATATATGTGAAACATGTTCCATTGCTTTGTGACAATGAAAGTGCCATCAAGATTGCTCACAATCCCGTGCAACACTCTCGAACTAAGCATATTGAAGTTCGTCATCATTTCATTCGAGATCATGTTGCCAAAGGGGACATTAATCTTAAACATGTTCGCACCGATAAGAAATTAGCGGATATTTTCACTAAACCACTTGATTGAGAAAGTGTTTTGCAGGTTAAGAGGTGAATTGAACATCATTGATGCTTCAAACTTGGAGCAGGAACTCCATTTGATACATGCAAGACATGAGTCTATGACTAATCCTTGATATTTCTCTTATGATGATAATCTTATGTCTTGGATATATTTGCACCTTGCATGTTATCTAACCTGTGTAGGTACTTGGATGAATCTAAATCTATGATATTGCAACTCACTCACATCTTGAGCGATCTCTACATCACCAAGTCTCTACACAATGGTGGTTGAAGACAAGGAAGCACGAAACAATTCAAACATATCCTTTGACAAATTTATTATTGAGATTCATGATTGTCATTTTGGATACACAAGTGCTCTTCCTTGCAAAAACTAACTCATGTAGGAAGATGAACTCAAATTCCAAAGTGGTGCTCCCAACTCTTGATGAGCTACATCAACCTTGAGCAACCCACATGAGTTCGACTACATTATCACGATCAACACCACCACCCAAGGTATGTTATTCCATCTTAGAGAAGCTTTACTCCAAGTCATGAGTCAAAGCAACTCAACATGATGTGAATACATCAAGATGCTTAAACAAAAAATGGTAACCCCATTTTGATCTTAAACGATGAGTATGACCTATGATCAAGTGATCTCACTTGACTCCTATGTCAATATACTCTAACATAGGTGACTTTGTCACCGACCAACTCTATATGAAGTTTTCTTGTGTTCTTTTCTGTGCTCTTGCATTTGTCTCATGTAAAAAAAACTTCATCTAGATTCTTTTCTGTTTTTTTTGTTGTTGTTCTGCATTCCCTGCATCCAATTCATTGCAAATCTTTCAGTTAATTCCTTGCAAATCCTTGTGAGATCATACTTGTCTAGTGAGCTGAGGTGACAAGTGTTTTCTCTGTGATGAACTCGGTCACACCGGTCTGTTGTTTTCGGTCCAACCGAATCCTTTCGGTGCAACCGAAGCATAAAACTCGGAGCCACTGACTTCACAGCAGGAAAGACATTTTGCCACTTGTTTCTGCATTTTTCTTGATCCAGCTCCACTCAATGATTCTTGTCCTTTACCAGCATCACATTCAACTTGTTGCTTTGTTCTGTGACTCTAGGACCAAACCCATTCGTGACAAATATCTAGAAGAACCCTTCTTGGAAATTGATGTCAAAGGGGGGACAGAGATCACATCAAAGCTTAATCATATCTATAGGGGGAGAGAATACTCAAGGAGAGAGAGAGAGTAATCATCAAGGACCCCAGATGCTTGGTGTTCAAGAGGAGAGAAGTCACATGTCTTCAAGAGGGGAAAGACATGTTCATATTTTTTGTTTGCATTAGCTCTGTTTCTTTTCTTTGAGCTCTGATTTTCTATTCCCTATCTTCTCCCAGTATCCCATGCTAGATTCAGGGGGAGCGAGACACATAAGGGAAGGAAATCCTTAAATTCATTGCACATCTTTACCTTTGGGTACATGTCTATATTCAATGTGGTACTTAGTACTCACTCTACATGTCATTCCAGTCTTGGTTCTCTTGTGGTTTCTTTTGTTTTCTCTGGCTAGTAGGTGCATCTGTGTTATCTAACCTTGTTTACGCAGGTTCATTCCATCCTAAGCCAACTCAAGACCACAAGGTAAGTATATGCATCATAGTCATGTGTATGAGGTTTTCTTGCTGATATACATACTGTTTGCAAGAAGGACTCATGAGCATGAAGGTACATTTTCCATATTCACATATTTTGCTCTAATGCATATAGCCAAGATACATGTAACACATTGCTTACTCTGTCATGCTTATGCATTCACATGCTCCTATACTCCATATTTACATGATTGCATACATGTAGGGGGAGCCTATGCATGTTACATGTCTTTCCAAAGCTTTACTTGTTATTCTCTATATCCTCATCTAAAGCTTTGATGTATGTTGTCATCAATTACCAAAAAGGGGGAGACTGAAAGCACAAGTGCTCCCTGGGTGATTTTGGTAATTTATGTCAACATATCTCTTGTTGTACTAATACTTTTACCAAGTATGTTTCAGATAAGTTCAACAATGGAGTGGCATGCACTAGAGGATGTGGAACCCCTTCAAGATGCTAAGGACAAAGGATTGGCTCAAGCTCAAATCACAAGACTCTACATTTTCTATTTTAGTGATCCAAGATCACATTGAGTCTATAGAAAAAGCCAATACTATCAAGAGGGGATGAGGTCTTGCTTAATGGCTTGCTTGCTCAAAGTGCTTAGTGATATGCTCCAAAGCCCTCAACTACTTTCTCACATCCACATATGACCCAAACCAAAAGTCAAACTCGGCCCCACCGATTCTTTCTATCCGGCGCCACCGAGTTCAGATGTCATAGCCACTGCCACAAACCCTAGTCAAATCGGTCTCACCGATAGGGATCTCGGTCTCATCGAGATGGGATTGTAATCTCTCTGTATGTATCCATTACCAAAATCGGTTACAACAAGTTTGCATAATCGGTCCTACCGAGATTACAATGCAAACTCTCGGTTCCTCTTCATAACACTTTGGTCCAACTGAGATGAGCGAATTGGTCCCATCGATTTTGCCTGACCAACTCTCTGGTTAGCTTATTACCAAAATCGGTTCCACCGAGTTTGAGTAGTCGGTCTCACCGAGATTACGTTATGCCCTAACCCTAACCATGTCGGTCCCACCGAGTTGCATGTCAGTCCCACCAAAAATCCTAACGGTCACATTATTTGCTAAATCGGTCCGACCGAGTTTGACGATTCGGTCCCACCGAGATTGGTAATTTGTGTGTAATGGTTAGATTTTGTGTGGAGGCTATATATACCCCTGATGTCTACTACACAACCTTTTTCTTGTAGACGTTGTTGGGCCTCAAGTGCAGAGGTTTGTAGGACAGTAGCAAATTTCCCTCAAGTGGATGACCTAAGGTTTATCAATCCGTGGGAGGCGTAGGATGAAGATGGTCTCTCTCAAGCAACCGTGCAACCAAATAACAAAGAGTCTCTTGTGTCCCGAACACACCCAATACAATGGTAAATTGTATCGGTGCACTAGTTCGGCGAAGAGATGGTGATACAAGTGCAATATGGATGGTAGATATAGGTATTTGTAATCTGAAAATATAAAAACAGTAAGGTAACTAATGATAAAAGTGAGCATAAACGGCTAAGGTTCATACTTTCACTAGTGCAAGTTCTCTCAACAATAATAACATAATTGGATCATATAGCTATCCCTCAACATGCAACAAAGAGTCACTCCAAAGCCACTAATAGCGGAGAACAAACGAAGAAATTATGGTAGGGTACGAAACCACCTCAAAGTTATCCTTTCTGTTCTATCTATTCAAGAGTCCGTGGTAAAATAACATGAAGCTATTCTTTCCGTTCAATATATCATAGAGTCCATACTAGAATAACACCTTAAGACACAAATCAACCAAAACCCTAATGTCACCTAGATACTCCATCGTCACCTCAAGTATCAGTGGGCATGATTATACGATATGCATCACACAATCTCAGATTCATCTATTCAACCAACACAAAGAACTTCAAAGAGTGCCCCAAAGTTTCTACCGGAGAGTCAAGACGAAAACGTGTGCCAACCCCTATGCATAGGTTCATGGGTGGAACCCGCAAGTTGATCACCAAAACATACATCAAGTGGATCACGTGATATCCCATTGTCACCACAGATAAGCACGGCAAGACATACATCAAGTGTTCTCAAATCCTTAAAGACTCAAACCGACAAAACAACTTCAAGGGGAAAACTCAATTCATCACAAGAGAGTAGAGGGGGAGAAACATCATAAGATCCAACTATAATAGCAAAGCTCGTGATACATCAAGATCGTGCGAAGTCAAGAACACGGGAGAGAGAGATCAAACACATAGCTACTGGTACATACCCTCAGCCCCGAGGGTGAACTACTCCCTCCTCGTCATGGAGAGCGCCGGGATGATGAAGATGGCCATCGGTGATGGATTCCCCCTCCGACAGGGTGCCGGAATGGGCTCCCGAGAGGTTTTTGGTGGCAACAGAGGCTTGCGGTGGCGGAACTCCCGATCTAGGTTATGTTCTGGAGGTTTGGGTATTTATAGGAATTTGGCCAAACCTTATATGCAGACTAAAAAGAAACGGAGGGAGTATTTACTAGAAGTATGAGTCATGGGTGTTTGCGGTAAGAAAACCGATCTGTCTTGTTTCCAATGCGGGAGGTGTTCATTGACATGCTCTTGAACGAGTTATGCACTATCTAAAGGGAAATGTGAGCTATGTGATACACTATACCGGATATCCGAGAGTACTTGAAGGGTATAATGACTCAAACTGGATTTCTGATGCTCATGTGATAAAGGTCACAAGTGGATATTTGTTCACACGTGGTAGTGACATTATTTCATGGAAGTCTTGCAAGCATACCATCTTAACTGAGGTGAATAACTGGAGTAGAACTCACAACATTGGATACAACCACAAGCTGAATGGCTTCATGAGATCTTTATGGACTTGTTGGTGGATGAAAACCAATTTTGTCTATCCTCATCAACTGAGATAACTAAACTATAATTGTCATAGTGAATAGTTTGAAAGATAATATGAATTATTTAAGGCATGTAAAGAGAAGGCTCAAATCTGTGAGTAGATTGACAAATTATGAAGTGATAGCTTTGAATTATATCCAAAATGCTAAGAATCAGTCAAATCCCTTCATAATGGGCTATCATGAAATGTGATAGAAATGCATCAAAGGAGATGGGTATGAGACACATGTGAGTTTCCATGGTAAACCAAACTACGTGATCAAATATCCTGTGAATTAGGACACGCGAAAAGAATTTACTGATAAAATAATCTCAAGTGAGCTCATGATTGTGACTTATATCCACCACTTAGTATTAGTGAGAAAATAGGTGAAACTTCATGCAAAACTAACAATTCAACGGATAGTCAGTTGTGGATAAGTGCTTCCACTTGCTCTTGGTGAATGTTCACCCTTAATTGATCTCCGATGAAGATACTAGAATATCAAAACAATGTTTAAAGAGGTAATATCACTGGGAGTTATAAAACTTGTGTCGCATGTTCAGTTTGGTGTTAGAACTATGAAAATACGGTTTTGTGGTTATCTAACTTGACTCGAGCGTGCAGATACGATCACAATACGCGCATGCAGGTATATGCCTGTATGACCCCACATGTCAGTGAGTGATGATGTTGGACGTGATGTATTTCTTCCAGAAAACACTGTCATAGTTTTTATTCATGAAAAGGTCAACCGCAGCGGACATATTTTTGCAAAAAAACCTCCTCCATTTTTTTATTTGTGAAAAACCGTACCACAGTACTACACATATATGTGAAATTTAACAACAAAAAATAATACACTTGGACTCGAAACCGCGAGCATCTATTTTGACAGAGACGCTATTGATGACCGTATATGTACCGGAAAAGGAAGCATTTTTTTTTCTTTTTGAGAATCCTGGAAAGGGATGCATGTGGAGCTTAAATGGGCTGCATATACTGCAGCCCATTTTGCACATGCTACATTTTTAAGATATTTGTAAAACCTCGTGTCATATAAATGTGTGTATTATATATTTTTGCACATGTTTTTGAAAAACAAAAGTGATTTAGTTATTATAAATCTGAGTATTATATAAGCCTGTGTGTTATATAAATGTGTGTATTACATATTTGGTTTTCTAAATTACAATTCAGAAATATTATTTTAGTTACAAACATTTCAATAATTATACGCACATTTTTATAGTTAGTCAATGTTTGTATAGTTACATTAAGAAATTAAATATTCATAATTTATAATTTAAATTGTTAATATAATATTCAATCATGGCTAATGTATAAACTATATATATTTTGAATATAAGTCATGAGTAAAAATTATACACAAGTAAATATTTAGTAAACATTTGTATTCATCATTTTCTATAATTTAAATATAATATGCAAGCATATATATTTTGGATTCATTAAACATATTTAATTAATTAAAATTTTCATTTTTTGTATTAACTAAATATTTTTATATAATACACATGTTTATATTTAAATGTTTTATGTACTAGTTAGAGTTCGTATGTATAGTAATTTTAACACACAAATATTTGAACATAAATTTATTATTTATGTTTATAAATATCTTAATTTTTTGTTACTTATGTTTTACTAAGCATTTTATATATAATACACATGTTTATATTTGAATGTTTTTATTTACTAATTATCATGTATGTATAATATCAAAATATTTGAAAATAACATTATTACTTATTCAAATATCTTGAAAAAAAATGGTGCGCCCAAAATGGGCCGCGGCACCCGCAACCTATTTAAGCTCCACATGTGTTTTCTTTGAGTAGTATAAGCCTCTTGTCCATAATATAAATCCCGACTTGGATGGTGCAGTGGGTAGACTATTTCGTGTTAGAAAGTTGGTCGGGCAGAGTATTTCGTGTTAGAAAGTTGGTCACGTGTTCGACTCCTGAAACTAAACATGCGACACAAGTTCTATGACTCCTGGTGATATTACATCATGCTTAAAACAGAGGACAACATAATGTACCTCCCAAATCTAGTGGGGAATTGTTGAAATTTAGGTCGGCAAACCCATATAAAAATTGATTCCTGGTAAATCTCAGCGGTCCATTTATAATGTCATGACATGGGTTGGAACTTTAATCCCACATCGAGAGTGGAGGAGAGTTTGGACGAACATATAAGGAACTCTTCATCATCCTGTTGTGACATAAGAATAAGAGTGACACATGTGTGCTCCTCCTCCTCTATCACTCGCCTTTGACATGAGCGCGTCGTATTTCGTGAATGAGTCAAGCCGGTATCAAAGCTATGTCATGTGTGTGTGCTTAAATGCCGTTGAATGATCAGATAATTAATTTCTAATTAACTACAATTCGCTAATGGACATGTGAAATGCAATTGACCGCATTATTGGAAATGTCGTCAAACCCTAGACCTAGACGTCACCAATTCAAATGGCACATACTATCTACCGCCTCACACACACAAACACCATTGTCGTTCCTCTCGTTGCTGCTGCTTTCGACTACTCCATCCCTATGTGCATGCATGTGCACGACCATACAAGAGAGCAAGCCGGGGCCGTGCCCTTTGGGATCCTACGCTAGGAGAAGGGATATACGTTTTTTGGGGAACGTTCCGGCACGACTGCTCGCTTCCATCCATCTACATCCACGACTTCGACTACTTCTTCAACCTCTCGGACCACGTCATGGGTAACAACAGTGATGCCACAAAGAGGGCTCCGGATGCTACTTTTGTCGCTACCGTGTCATTGACTTTTTCCGAAGGGTATGATTTGTTCATCCTATTTTTATGATCCATGCGATTGCAGTACATGTTATATTAATTGATTTGCATGTTCATACACACTCGCATGATTAACTTACAACATGTGATTGATATTGTTAACATTGTCATCATGAACCCCCAGAAAACATTGTCATCATGATTTTACTATAAATTAAATTATTTAAAAATTTAATAATATTTTCAACAATTACTCTCGTTAGTCGTCTCACTTGCCGAAATGATTATGGGGGATAGGGCGGCTATTGGAGACGAGGGGAATCAGTTGACTAAGACTTGGCTTCTTGTCTGCGTGTAGGGTTGTGGATCGCCTCTCTGCCCTGCGAAGAAACTGATTTTTGTTACTTACCTTTTATTTGATAAATTGAGAGTTTTTTAGTAGAATTTGATAAATCGAGGTAATTTATCTCCGATTTACAAAAGCTAAAAGACATCATATCTGACGCTTGTGGGCTCATTTGCATAGCCTGCCTAGTGCGCATAGGCCACAGCCCACCTCAATCGGAGAAGCGAATCTAAGAAACCTGACCCCTCTCAGCCGCACCAAGGGTCTCTCCTCTCCCTGTTGCTCGAGCTCAGGCAGCCGGCGGCCGGCGGCCGGGACGGAGGACAGAGGGAAGTACTTCTCCTTCTTCCTTATTTCTCATACCGAAATACTTGATTGAAGACTGGAGAACTAGAAACTGATTGTTTCTTTTTCCGGCCAATGTCTTTGGGAAGGCAAATCCACAAAGATCCGCTGAAGGGGAAACAAGAGGAAGTGAAAATCAGTTGGCTTTGGCTGTTGCTTCGACTTCAATTCCATCTGAGAGTGCACCACCTCAGCCTCGACCTGAACTGCAAAGTGAAACACAAGGAAAATGGCAGTAAGAAAATGGCCTGTGATGCTGAGTTTCTTCCACATGATCCTGGCAAAAGGATATCTATCACGATGCATTCTATGAATTATCAAGGAGCTCTTCCCAGAAGATCCATGCTCAAAGGGCCATGTCAACCCTATCACCATTATTTTCTGGTAAGCAAAGGAGTATGAGTTAAATAAGGCCAGCTTCAGTGTTAATTTGTGATTTTGTACTATAAGTGCAATTGGATTGAATACCGTTTTTATACAGATGCCGCATTTTTTGCCTGTTATTTGTTCAAAACTAAGTGGAAAATTGCGAGGGCTGAAAGTTCTGCTAGAGGGTATTACAAAATAGATATGACTTGTTTGAAAGTCATGTGGTTGGTATAACAGGTGTTCATAATTGGGCTTAAGAGAAGTACAACTACAGTAGTTTATTAGACCTAGAACATCAATTTCTCAAGTCAATTCTAATCCTCAACCTGCAAGTTTACCGAGAAAGGGTTTCCCCCCGCTTTATATTATAAAGCAAACATCACCGAGTACATCCGAGATACCGAACAACACACACACCGCACACACCCAAGGCAAGATACAAAGGTGCCAGGCACCAACACACCACCCCACCGACAACCAATAGAGAGGTGAACCGGACCAAAACGAAGCCAGGCCTCCAAAGCGGTGCCTCCAAGAAGGATATGACCATGGGTAGCCGCCACCGCCCGATCAGCGAGATCAGGTTTTCACCCGGAGCAAGACGACAAGAGTGTGAATGCCGCGACAGAGCCTTCAGGAAGGGTACGGCGGCAACGGCCACCGCCACCGTCGGCCAGTCAAAGGACTGGACAAGTGGTCTACCCCGGCACTCACACCCCACCGATGAACCTGAACTCCGTCGTCCGCCCGCAACCACGCCACCCACGCGGCCATGTTTGCCTGCCCGCACCTGAGACGCAGCTCCGCCCACGAATGTGGCGCCTCCCGCCGCCAGAGCCGCCGCCCTGCAACCAGACAACCCCGAGACCAACACAAAGGCCCCAACTTTGGACCAACCGATGGCCCTCGACCGACGGAACCACCCGCCGACGCTCCGCTGGTAAACCTGTGCCAACCCGCCCACGGCCGAGGAAAGGGGGAGGAAGGGGAGCGTACGAATCCGGACCGGCAAATCGAGTCGGCGACAGGTGACGCGACCGCATCGAGGCCACCCATCCCTCCAACCAAGCTCCCCGCCGAACACGGGGAAAGGGGGAGAAGGAGGACCCCCATGTCGCCCCACCATGGTAGCTGACACACATCTCCGCGAGGCCATCGGCAACCGCGAGCCCGCCGACGAGGGAGACCAAATCAACCCGCAGCTACAGCCATGGAAGCTCACCGAAGATGCCTCCTCGCGCCGTCCGTCGACGTCCGAGCGCCAGACCAGGGAGGATCTGACGCAGACTCGACCAACATGCCCCGCCAGCCACCACCACTGCGCCGTCACCCCCACCAGCGCGAAGCCAGGGCAGGGCGGCCGCCCACAGATCCATGTCGCCCGCGACCCGCACCACCTCAGCGCCAAGCCAGGAGCCGGCCCAGGCCACCGGAGCCCGCCACCGACGCCCTGCCTCGTCGCACCTGCCGCCACGCCAGATCCGCCCACCGCCATGACCTCCCGCACCAGCCGCTCGCCGCCCCCGCAGCTCCACGCACCGGCGCGCCGACGACCTCCAGCCACGCCACCCCGCTGCCACGGCCCGCGCCGCCCACGTGCAGCCCGCCGGACGGACCCGATCTGGATCTGGATCGAGAGGCCGAGCCCCGCCGACCACGCACAGGCACGCCCCACCTAGCCCGCGCAGCCACCGCCGCCAGCACGCCAGCCCACACCGCCGGCGCGTCTCGCAGCCGCCGCGCCCCACGCCGAGCACGGCGCTCCCGCCGACCATCGCGTCCCGCGCCGCGCGCAGCCAAGCCAGGAGGGAAGAGAGCCCCGCCGCCACCGACGCGGACCAGGCTTTGCCCGGCCGCGCCCTCCGGCGGCGGCGAGGGGAAGGAGAGGAAGGGGAGGGCTCGGGCCGGCGGCGCCTAGGGCTTCGCCCAGCCGCTCGCGGGAGCGGACGGGACGAAGCGGAGTTTAAGCGATCTAATCAGATCAAACTCCTTGGGATTCTACAAAGCCACAATAAGTACAGGCTTGGTGTGAGCAATGATACTGGAACTTTTCTTTTTTAAATGCAATACCGTAGAGGAAGCCCACCGGTGTATATTCTACAAAATTAAGGGGAACTTACAAACTGTACATACCGGAGGTGGGTAAAGAAAGTAAAGAATTTTTTTTACAGGAACAGAGATTGTAACCAGTCAAGGAGATCTTGAACAAAAGCTGCCTTGACCCTAGAGCGATGGATCTGCAAATCATTTTGGAAACTTCTTATTTGTAGTCACTTCAAATTTTGCCTGCGGTACACTTATAAGTTGTAACAACTCTAGAGACAAGTTCTACATTGATGAAGCATCTTCAATAAAGAATTGTTAGATTCTATCCAAGTTCTTCAGGGCTGGCATTATCAAGTTGTCACTAATCACTATTCTATTTGTTCAACAGCCTTGTTGTTCCTTACAGTCACAGACACTCCTCTTTTAATCTGGTATGCTTGTATTGTAAGTTGTAACAGCTCCAAAGACAAGTTCTACATCGATGAGGCATCTTCAATGAAGAATCGTTTGATGAAAGAAATTTCTATCCAAGCTCCTCAGGGCTGGCACTATCAAGTTGTCACTAATCAGTTGCTTGTACCCTCTTAGTGTTTTTTTATGTTACTGTCATTGTTCTACTTGTTCAAGAGCCTCGTTATTCTTCCCAGACACCCATCTTTTGTTCTGTTTCTAGTAAAAAAAAAAAGGAAGATGATCGCGTAGTCAAATATATTAATCGTAAGTAAAATTTCTCCGAACATTTTGCCTGCACAGATTATTAATTTAACAATCAACAACTTTCTACAGCTGCAGAAATATCACTGCCGGCGGTATCTGACGAGTCCCATTGACTTTGTGTCCAAGTATTTGTCAGTTCCTCCCCTCCTCTTGCATTGAAAAGCAAAGTACACGGATCATATGAACTGGCATCCTCCTCTTTCTTGAGAAGGTTGCAGGAAGCTAAGGGAGCCATTTAGCCATGACAATACCCAACACCCACAGCATGTTGAACTTTTCCTGTATAGTGTCTGCAGTTGTTGTCATCCTAGGCAGAACTTGCAGTTGCTTGCACTTCACTTACCCCAATTTCAACCCAGGCAACAGGGATGATTTCAGCTTCAGCCCAGGCTCAGCAATCTCAAACAATGCCCTGCAAATCACGCCGAACACCGGGAACATGAGCCATCGGTTGGGAAGAGTGGCTTACGCAAGGGAAACCCTCAAGCTGTGGAACAGCAAGCGTACAGCGCTCACGTCGTTCAGGACAGAGTTCGTGCTCAACATCCTCCCACAGAACGGGACTGCCGGAGAAGGTATGGCCTTCATGCTCACAAACAATCCATCCTTGCCCAGCAACAGCAGCGGCCAGTGGCTGGGCATATGCAACAACCAGACAGATGGCGCCAAGACAAACCGAGTAGTTGCCGTCGAATTCGACACCAGGCAGAGCTATGCGGATGAATTTGACGGCAACCATTTCGGCTTCGACTTCAACAGCATCAAATCTTTTCGGCAATACCCGCTCAGTAATCAGTCCATCGTCCTAGCAAGTGGGTCTGATGTATGGGTCAGTATGGCATACAATGGTACAACTGGATTGTTTGTAGTAGATCTAGTCCAGCACAGCACAATAGGAGTAGGGCAGTTTGAATCCAGCGGAGTTTTGAATGTTGATCTATCACAATATCTGTCAGACGACATATATCTGGTGTTTGCAGGTTCCACGGGCGATTTCACCCAACTGAACCAGATAAAGTCCTGGAACTTCACCACAATAGAAAATGATGCCACAGTTGGAATAGGAGTTGGAATAAAGGTGTTTTTGGCTATTGCTGCTTTGGTTATATTTTCTACCTGTTTGGTTGGTGTGTTCTTCATGTGGAGAAGGCTGACACGTCAGAGAAGGCTCGCCAGCCGCAACCTGGAGAAGATGATCGACGCACATGGTCCGGTCAAATTTAAGCTCAGGGAGCGCAGGCGTGCGACTGCCAACTTCAGTCCTACACGTAAACTCGGCAGAGGCGGCTCTGGCACCGTTTACCTCGGCCACATCAATAGGATGAACTTGGAGGTGGCCGTGAAGCGGGTGTCAACGGGCAACGCCGATTCCAACCGAGGAGAGCAGGAGTTCGTCGCGGAGGTGAACACGATCAGCAAGCTGTCGCACCGCAACCTCGTCAAGTTGATCGGCTGGTGCCACGAGGGATCCGAGCTGCTCCTGGTGTACGAGTACTTTCCCATGGGCAGCATGGACAAGCTCTTGTATGCCAGTGCCAGAGAGAGCAACTCGTCGTCGGAGATTAGCGCTCTTGAGCTCACATGGGATCGGCGGTACAAGATCATCTGTGGAGTGGCATCGGCGCTGGACTACCTGCACCACGGGAGCAGCAAGCGAGTCCTGCACAGGGACGTCAAGCCCAGCAATGTGATGCTCGACGAGGACTACAACGCGTGGCTGGGCGACTTCGGGCTCGCCCGCGTCATCCAGCATGACGGGGTCACACACCACTCCACACAGGCGGTGGCCGGCACTCGCGGCTACGTGGCCTACGAGTGCTTCTTCACCGGCCGTGCAAGCCTCGACACGGCGTGTACGCGTGCGGGGTCTTCATCATTGAGGTTGTCAGCGGGAGGAGCCCCAGCAGCGCTGTGAAGTACATCCACGACAGCGACCATCTAGGCAAGGAGGATTACTCGAGCAGCGGGCTAGGGCGACACCCTTGACGGTGCACATCGTGGACTGGGCTTGGAGTCTATACGGCGAAGGGAAGGCCTTGCATGCCGCCGACCCGTTGCCCGACGGCAAGTTCGAGCAGGCGCAGGTGGACTGTGCGGTGAGGCTAGCGTTGGCGTGCTGCCACCCGAACCCAAGGGAGAGGCCGTCCATGAGGACGGTGGTGCAGGTGTTGATCGATGGTGCCCCGGCACCGGAGCCGCCGGTTAATAAGCCTGCTTTTGTTTGGCCTCCGGGCGGCAATCAGCCGGAGATTGAGCTGTCGGACGTCGGGTTGCTGTTCACCGGAGGGGCTAGGTGTTGGAACACGTCCTCTGCACCTTCTCAGCGTGGCTAACCTCACGACCGGTTCCACCGGATGGATAACCAGCGCGTGCACTTCGTGCGCGCACCCACGATCGCATGCACTGCATGCTCGGCCTGTGAGCCGTTGTAGCTAGCTCACCTCCCCCCTGTATCTCTCCTCCTCGTGTAACTGCATATATACCCCCTCGAGGGACTGAATACAGTGTGTGGTGATTGCTCCATCACTCAACTTGGTATTAGATTCTCCGATCCCCCGCTTCCGCCATGAATCGCCTCCTTCGCCGCACCCGCTCGGCTGACCTCGACACCCCTCCCAGCAACCCCTTCGCCCCCATCCAGGCCCGTGCTCCTCCCGCTGCTAACCGGGGCAAGCAGCCCGTCGATGAGCCCGTGATGCCTCCTCCCTCCACCCTAGGGCCGGCTGCCGCCTCCCGCGCCGCCCCGGCCCGCGCTCCGGCGATCGCTCTGCGTACGGCCGGCAGCGAGCTCGTTGTCCCGCGCCTCCACATGGGCACCTCCAGTGCCCCCAACCCCGACGCCGGTCCCTCCGCCACCAGCGTCCTCCCCAACTCCATCGCGCACCACTTCCACCGGAAGCTCGAGCTCGAGACGGGTAACTACTCTAAATGGCGCCAATTGTTCTACTTCATCTGTTGTCGCCACAACGTGCAGCACCACCTCGACGTCGCCGCGGCGCCTCTCCATCAAAGCGCCGTCTGGCGAAACGACGACATCACTATCGTACTCTGGATGTACGAGGTGATCGCTGAAGATCTCCAGGACGTCGTGATGTCCCGCGAGAGCACCGCGCGCGACGTCTGGGTCCAGCTCCACCTGCTGTTCCGCGACAATCAACCGGGCCGCGCCATCATCCTCGAGGCGGAATTCCGGAACACGGTGCAGGGCGACCTCTCCGTCGCCGAATACAGCAGGCAGCTGAAGGCGCTCGCCGATGCGCTCTGCGAGGTCGGCGTCACCATCTCCGACCAAGCCCTCACCCTCCAGCTCATCCGCGGACTCAGTCGTCGCTTCCAGGTGATGGCGACTCTCCTCCCGATGCAGGACCCCTTCCCGTCCTTCATCCAAGCCCGCTCCCGGCTTCTCCTGGAGGAGCTCTCCGCCAACGAGCAGGCCCGCATGGACGGGCAGGGCGTGGCCTCGCCGACCGCGCTCACCATCGGGCGCGCCCCCGACACCAGCGACGGCCGCTCGGGCGCCCCCGCCAACGACAGGGGCAAGGGCCCCGCCTCCTCTCCTCCCGCTGACAGGCCGACGCGCGGCCGTGGGCGCGGCCGCGGGCGCGGGCGCGGGTCCCCCGGCTCCTCTTCTTCAGGCAACTCCACCGCGGGCGGCCGTGGCACTCTCGCTCCCGCCGCGAACGCGCGCCCATGGCTGGGCTACTTCGCCCCCTGGGACACGCCGTTCCCTCCCCAGCCGCACCAGCTCCGCGCGCCGTGGTCCGCGCCCAACACCGTCGGCGTCCTCGGGCCCCGTCCGCCTCCGCCGCACCAAGCGTACCCGGTAACGGCGCCCCCAGCCGCGGGCGGCCCCTCCTGGGAGCAGTACCACCAGCTCAACGCGGCGCTCCACGACCTGTCCATGCAGCAGCAGCACGCCGGCGCCGCCCCGGAATGGATCCTCGACACGGGGGCTTCCTCCCACGTAGCTGGTAAGACGACCACCCTCACCTCCTGTTCTTCCCCGTTACTGCATCACTCCCCTGGCAACACCATTGGGGATGTGTCTCGCCTCCCCATCACAGCCGTTGGCTGCGCCCAACTCTCCTCCTTCACTCTCAATGACGTCCTCGTCACACCATCCATCATCCGCAACCTTATTTCTGTTCGTCGTTTTACGATTGACAATTTTTGTACTATTGAGTTTGATCCCTATGGTTTCACTGTGAAGGACCTAGCGACGGGGCGCGTCATAATGAGGTCCAATAGCCATGGAGATTTGTACCCATTCTTCGGCAACTCCGGCATTCAGCATGCTCTTTCCGCCGTCGACAACTTGTGGCATCTCCGCCTAGGCCACCCCAGCAATAACTCCATTTCTATTTTAGCTAAAGATTTCCTACCATCATGTAATAATGGCGTGGCTAAAACTAGCATTTGTTCTTCATGCCAATTAGGCAAGCAGCCACGGCTGCCTTTTTCTTCTTCCACTTCTGTTACCACTGCATCTTTTCAATTAATACATTGTGATTTATGGACCTCTCCCGTGTGTAGTTTTTCTGGTTTTCAATATTATCTCGTGATACTTGACGACTTCTCCCACTACTCCTGGACATTTCCTCTACGTAACAAATCCGACACCGCCGATATACTCACTCGCTTCTTCATCTACGTCCAAACCCAGTTCCACGTTACCATTCAATGCATGCAATGCGACAACGGCGGAGAGTTCCTCACCACATCTTTACGATCTCTTTTCTCCACCCACGGCTCCTCCTTCCGTCTCTCTTGCCCCCACACCTCGCCGCACAACGGGAAGGCGGAGCGCCTCATTCGTACAATGAACGACATCCTTAGGGTCTTACTCATCCATGCCCATCTACCACCCGAATTCTGGGTTGAGGCACTCCACGTTGCCACCCATGCCCTCAACCGGCGTCCGTCGTCCGCTATCCAGCATCAAACACCTCACTTCCGTCTACTAGGGCGTCCCCCCACCTACGACCATCTTCGGGTGTTCGGCTGCCTGTGTTTTCCCAACACATACTCCACTAGCCCGCACAAGCTTGCCCCCCGCGCCGTTCGTTGCGTTTTTCTCGGCTATGCCCTCGAACACAAGGGCTATCGCTGCCTTGACCTTGCCTCGTGGCGCGTCATAATATCCCGGCATGTCACGTTCAACGAAACAGAATTTCCTTATCTCCCTGCCTCACCTCCCGCACGTACTCCCCCGGCCGCAGCGAATCCCGGGCCTGCCATCCACCCCGCACACCGCGCCCTACCTAACTCGTCCATATCCGCCCCAGGATCCGCGCGTCTCGGATATGCAGCTGCCTCCCCGCGCTTTGCCGCTGGGAATCGCGCATCCCCCTCGCACACCGTGCAGCCCCACCAGCGAACTCCACCTGTCCCCTCCCCACGCCGAACCCCACCAACCAGCCCACGCGTTGGGGCGCCTGCGGGCCCTGCATGCACGTCCCCGCATACGTCCTCCTCGCATGCACACCCCCACCCGCCATCTCCTGGCCCCGCTGCTACACCCCCATGCAGCCCTGCATGCACGCCCCCGCGCACGTCGCCCCCGCCTGCCAATCCGCCCCCTCCTGCACCCGTCCTGCCACCTCGAGCCATTCCGGTCGCTCCACCCTCCAACGCCCATCCCATGCGCACCAGGGCCAAGACTGGATTCTCTCAACCGAAGCAGCAAGTCTCCCTACACGCCACTACCTCCGCCATCAGTCCCATTCCATCCTCCTACCGCGTTGCCCTAAAAGACCCCAACTGGTACAACGCCATGCTAGAGGAGTATGATGCACTAATGCGGAATGATATGTGGTGTTTGGTGTCTCGTCCTGCAGGTGCTAACGTGGTGACAGGAAAATGGATCTTCCGGCACAAGTTCCATCCCGACGGCACGCTCGCTCGCTATAAGGCGCAATGGGTTCTTCGCGGCTTCACACAGCAGGCCGGCGTCGACTACGGGGAGACCTTCAGCCCCGTCGTCAAGCCAGCCACGGTCCGGACTATCCTGAGCATTGCCGCCGAGCAGTCTTGGCCGATCCACCAGTTGGACGTGAAGAATGCCTTCCTCCAAGGCCACCTCGCCGAGACCGTCTACAGCCAGCAACCGTCCGGCTTCGTCGACTCTGTCCAGCCGTCTCATGTGTGTCGCCTCAACCGCTCACTGTACGGCCTCAAGCAGGCCCCTCGTGCCTGGTTCTCGCGCTTCACCAACTACCTCCGCGCCCTCGGCTTCACTGCATCACGCTCGGACTCGTCGTTGTTCATTCTTCAACATGGGCGCCACCTCGCCTACCTGCTGCTCTACGTGGATGACATCATCCTCACCACCAGCTCCGACGCTCTTCTTCAGCGCATTATTGTGTCACTGCATGCTGAGTTCTCCATGACGGACCTCGGCGTGCTACACCACTTCCTCGGCATCAACGTCACGACTACCGCAGCTGGGCTCTTCCTCTCGCAGGAGCAGTATGCTCTTGAGATCCTCGACCGCGCCGGCATGCTCAACTGCAAGCCCATCGCCACGCCAGTCGACACGCTCGCCAAGTTGTTTGGCGACTCTGGCCCGCTCTTCCACGACCCGACGCTCTACCGCAGCCTCGCGGGCGCGCTCCAGTACATCACACTGACACGGCCCGATTTGTCCTATGCAGCAGTGTTGTCTCTTCATGCACGCGCCACGCGAGGCTCACTTCCAGCTCGTCAAGCGCATTCTGCGCTACCTATGCGGGACTACTCATCTCGGCCTTCAGCTCCACTGCTCCGCCGCGTCCGAGCCCGTCGCTTATTCGGATGCCGACTGGGTGGGCTGCCCCGACACACGCAAGTCCACATCCAGATATTGCGTCTTTCTCAGGCCCAACCTGCTCACTTGGTCCTCCAAGCGGCAGAACACGGTCTCCCGCTCGAGTGCCGGGGCCGAGTACCGCGCCGTCGCCAACGCCGTCGCCGAGTCCGCTTGGCTCCGTCAACTTCTCGGCGAGCTTCACCAACCTCCTGCGCGTGCCACCGTTGTCTATTGCGACAATGTCAGTGCCATGTACATGTCCAGCAACCCGGTGCAGCATCATCGCACAAAGCACGTCGAGATCGATCTTCACTTCGTCCGTGAGCGTGTGGCGCTCGGCGAGGTGCACGTCCAGCACGTCCCTACCAGTTCTCAGTTTGCGGACATCTTCACGAAGGGTCTTCCGACCTCCGTCTTCGGCGAGTTCCGCTCCAGCCTCAACGTACGAGAACCCCACGTTTTGGCTGCGGGGGGGTGTTGGAACACGTCCTCTGCACCTTCTCAGCGTGGCTAACCTCACGACTGGTTCCACCGGATGGATAACCAGCGCGTGCACTTCGTGCGCGCACCCACGATCGCATGCACTGCATGCTCGGCCTGTGAGCCGTTGTAGCTAGCTCACCTCCCCCCTGTATCTCTCCTCCTCGTGTAACTGCATATATACCCCCTCGAGGGACTGAATACAGTGTGTGGTGATTGCTCCATTACTCAACTCTAGGCAGCAGAACAGTTTTTGCTCCATGACCTTCACTTCCCTCACGGCGAGGTGACAGGTGAGCATCGTGGATAGTTTTCAAGAAGCTGTTCAAACAAGATACCTACCATGATGACCTTCACATGATCCCGGCAAAAGGATACCTACCACGATGCATTCTATCAGTTTTCAAGAAGCTGTTCAGAGAAGATATAATATCCTCAAAGGCCCATACCAACTCTGTCACCATTTTTTTTGGTAAGGAAAATATCAATCGAAAAAACGCTGCTTCGATGTTAGTTGGTACCATTGGTGCAATCAGATTGAATGTAGTTTTTACAAGGATTCCACATTTTTGCTTTTGTCTGTTATTTGTTCAAAAAGAAGGAGAATTTCGAGGGCTGAAAGTTCTGCTAGAGGATATACAAAATGAAATAGATTTGACTTCTTCGAAAGTCATGTGGGCGGTATAGCAAGTGTGATCTAGTGATTTCGGATGGCTGGCGCTGGCGCTCCTGCGGGAGACCCCGCGCGCTCCTCCGCCGCTCCCTCGCCGGCGTCCTCCCGCCCCGCCCCCCCCCCCTCCCCCCCCGCGGCCCCGTTGCTGGATGCCCGGCCGTCCTCCGCCGCCGCCGCCGCTGCGTCGCCGGGCCGGTTCTCCTGGGCCGATTGCGCCGAGGATCCCCCGTTCCCCCCTCCCGTCGCCTCTCCGGTCTCGGAGCTCCCCGGCCCCGGCCGTCGGCCTCTCCCTCCCTGCCGGCCAGGGAGCGCAGCCCCCACGTGCGGGGCTCGGCTCCCTGCCGGCGGGCATCCCCCTCCCCCCCCCTCGGCTCCTAGGAGCCCGCCCCGGTCTGCCCCCCCCCCCCCCAAGCTGGGACCTTGGCTGGCCGGACCTCCCGTCGCCGGCGCGGTCGCACTTGGGGCGTGGCTGGGCGCTCCGACAGGGGCGCCGCCCGCTCCTCCTGGCGCCGCCCGGGGGTGCCGTCTCGGCCGCCGGGTCCCCCGCCCCCTTCCCCCTCGCCGATTTCCTCCTCTCCCTTGGCTCCCCCGCGCCGGGCCCCCCGCGCCACCCCCTACCGGCCATTCATTGCGCACTTCGGGACCTCTGGTCTCCGGGTGCGGGCGATACGGGGCTCGCCGACTCTCCCTCCTCCCCTGCTCGTCCCCGTGCCGGCGGCGGCGCCCACGGCCGGCGGCGGTAGGGTTCCTGTTCCCTGCCCCGTCCTCGCTGGGCCTGTGGGCTGCCCCGTTCGGGTGGCGGGACTGCTGGGCCCTGGCCCGGGTCGGCCTTTGGTCCACCCAGGCCCGCTGATGGGCCTTCCCCGGCCGGCCTCGGACCGGCCCTCCCAGCTCCCCCACTCCCCCCCCCCCGGCTGGGCCGGCCTCCCCCCAACCCTAGGCCCAGGGTGGGGGCCTCTACTTCGGTCTGGCCCCCCTGCGGTTTCCCCCTCCCTCCCCCGATCCGCGCCGCCACCCCCTCGCTACTCCCCTCGCCTCCCGCCCCCGGCTCTCTCCGGTACCGCTCGCCGCCTCCGGTTCCCCGCCGGCCGGCGATCCGGAACCTTCCCTCAGCCTCCCTCCCCTTCCGCTCCCTCTCCCCACCTCCGTTCCGTCCGTCCTCGCCGACGCGCGCCATGCCGCGGGAGTGGGACGACCCCACGCCCCGGGACAAGCGGAAGGCCGGCGAGCTCCACCGGGAGCCCGCTCGCCCCTCCCCGAACGGTCTTCGGTGTGAGGAGGAGCTCCGGAGGGAGCTCCGCGAGCTCCGTGAACGCCGCCGCTCCCCTCCGCGCCGCGAGGGCCGGGGCCGCTCCCGTTCCCCTCGGGCGTCCCCGGGCGAACGACGTGGTCGCCGGCGCTCCCCGTCGCCTTCCTCCCGCCGTGTCCGTTCGCCCTCCCCATCCCGCGCCGCGCGGCTGAGCCCGCCCCGCCCCCGGGATGGGATCCTCCCCACCCCGGTGGAACCCCGTCGCTACGTTCCGCCCCATGCCGCGGCCTTCGGGGGTGCGGCCCCAGCGCCGGCTCCCGGTGGGGGCCCCATCCGCGGTCGGACCGGTCCGGCCAAAAAGAAGAAGCGGCGCGGCGTGCGCATCGCGCCGCCCGTGCCCCCGCCGGCGGGCCATGGCTCCACTCCCGCGTCGGGCCCCGTCTCCGGCCTCCCTCGCCCCCCTGCTTCAACTGTGGGGTGAGGGGTCACTCTCAGGTCACCTGCGCCAACCCCCAGTGCTGCTACCTCTGCAAGGACCCCGGCCACCCTGCCATCCTATGCCCGGATAGACCGGTGGTCTCCGAGCTCATGATGTATGGGCACGGGATTGAGGGGCTGGGCTTCTTCCACCTCGAGGTCCCGGATGCTCCTCCGCCGTCTCCCTCCCTCCAGGCGATTGTCACTGTCGTTGATGGCGTGGCATCCCCGGAGATGATCGAGGCGGAGCTCAACCACCTCTACCGGCACCAGTGGGACTGGGTGGTCACTCCTACCGCCAGCCACATCTTCTCTGTCGTCTTCCCCGACGCTGTCAGCTACGGTTACGAGACGCGTAGTGGCCGGATCACCCTCGCCCTCAACCAGCTGGTGGTCGAGATCTCCGAGCCCATTCTCGACGCTAAGGCTGTGGCCGTCCTCGACACCGCCTGGATCCTCATCTCCGGCCTGCCTGATGTTGCGAGGTCTGAGCTCGTCATCCGCCAGATGTCCCGCCTCCTGGGCAAGGTGGTGGCCGTGGACGAGCTCTCACTCCGCAAGGAGGAGGAGGTCCGGGTCAAGGTTAAGTGCCTCGACTCCTCCAAGCTTCGCGCCTCTGTTCGTGTCTTCTTCAACGACCAGGGCTTTGACCTCAGGATCGCCCCCGAGCCCCCCAACCACATCGGGCGCCCCCGCTCCTTCGACGCTGGCCCCCCCGGTGGCAACCCGGGGGCTGGTGGGGACTACCACGGGCGGCACCGCTCCCTCCGCTCGGATGAGGAGGGGGCCTCTGAGGACTCCCGCTCCCCTTCCCCCTCGCCCCCCCCCCCCCCCCGCCGACCGGGGGGGCCAGGGCCGTAAGGCCGCCCTCCTTCCTCTGCTGGCTGACTCTGCTCTCGCGCCGGTCTCCTCCTCCGAGGGGAGTGACATCTCCAGTGTGGGCATGGTGGTCTACCCTGCCTCCTCCCCGCGCTCTCCCATGTCGTCCCCTGCCACTGGGACGGCCTCGACAGACATGCTCCGCGACGACTCCTCCACCCCTGTGGAGACGGTGGCGCCTGTGGAGGGGGTGGCTTCTCCGAGGGCTCCCCCCCCTCCCCGGCCACCTGCGCTCCACCAGACCCGTCCCCCCCTCTGAGGGTGGATGCCCAGGCCGCGCCCCCCCTCCTGCTGGACGCCCCAGCCCCGACACCGTCGCCCCCTCGCGCCAAGTCGCCACCGCCTCCTCCTCCACCGGCAGGACCGCCGCTGTCTGAGCCTCTCCTCTCCGGCTGCGCTGGGCCTGCTCAGCTGGCGTCTCCGTCTTCGCTGGTTTTGCGGGAGGGGGAGACCCGTGTGCTCACTCCGATGGCGGCCCAGCCTCCTCCCCCCCCCCCCCGCTCTGCAGCATACTCCCGTCGCGGCAGGTCGACCTCCTCCCCGGTGGTGGCCTCTCGCCGGAGTGCGCGGCTGGATGCGGCCCACCCGGAGGGCTCCCCGGCTCTGCCCATCCGCGAGCGGGCCGAGATTCGCGCGGCTGCTCGTAACCTGCAGCCAGGTACGCCCCCCGTCCCCCCCTCTGCTTCGTCTTGCTCCTTTTCTGCACTAGAATCTATCCCCCTGGCAATCTTGCGAAAGTGGCCTCCGACTCTGCTATCATTTTCAGGGGGGAGGTTGGCCCCCCTTTAGTTCAGATAGCTGCCATCCGGGCGTGCGAGATCCTTGAGGGGAAGCTTGCCGAGGCCCGTGCTGCTCTCCTTCCCCCCCCCCCCCCGGACGCTCCCGCGGACGGGGTCCCTCCCTCTACTTCTAGGCCACGGCTTCCGGCGCCCCAACCTCCGGGTGAGATCCGTGGCCGTACCCGCTCCCGCACTGCCGCTCTTCACGCGCAAAGAGCCTCCCGTGTCCTGGGGTCAAGCAGCCCCCCGATGGCCCCATAATGCGGGCCCTCTTCTGGAACATCCGCGGCTTCGGCCATGATGGTCGTCGCTGCCAACTAGTGGAGTACATGCGAGAGGAGCACATCGACATCGTTGCTGTCCAGGAGACCATGCGTCGCGAATTCTCGCTTCCCGAGCTCGATCGTTTGAGCTCCCACCTCTTTGCGTGGCACTGGCTCCCTTCTAGTGGGAGCTCAGGCCACTCGGGTGGCATCCTTTTAGGTGTGAAGGATGCCACATTCGAGGTGGGCAGCATGGACCGAGGAGAATTCTTCGTCAGCATGGAGCTGTTCGAGCGATCCCTCAACTTCAAGTGGGAGATCATCATTGTCTACGGACCTGCCGACCATAGTAGGTCGGCGGCCTTCCTCGCAGAGCTGCACCTAAAGATCTCGGCCGCTTCCCTCCCCGTGGTGGTGGGTGGTGACTTTAACCTGCTGCGCGTGGCGGAAGACAAGAACAACGGCAATGTCTGCTTCGCCAGGATGCAGATGTTTAATGACTTCATCGCCGACCTTGCCCTTAGGGAGATTGATAGGATTGGTGCACGGTTCACCTGGACCAATCGGCAATCATCCCCGACCCAGTCCGTATTGGACAGGGTCCTTGTGTCCCCGGACTGGGACCTCCGCTGTCCCCTCTCCTCCCTCCGCGCCATCACTAGGATTGGCTCGGACCATGTCCCCCTCCTTCTCTCTTCCGCGGACGAGCGTCCGCCGATCCCGCCTCGGTTCCGCTTTGAGACCTTCTGGATTTCCCAGGCTGGCTTCACTAATGCCATGTGCGCCCGGTGGATTGAGGCCCGGGCTCACCCCCACCCCCGTCCTCCCTCGGCGATTGACACGTGGCACTTCTGTGCGAAACGTGGTAGACAGTTCATGAAGGGATGGGGCGCTAACCTCGGGCGCGATGCCAGAGAGCGCAAGAAGGCTCTACTTTCCGCGATTCAGGCTCTTGACCTCCGGGCCGACTTGGTGGGTCTGTCTCCGGATGAGTGGCTCGCCCGGTATGACCTCGAGGACCAGCTCTCCGTGATCTACTCCGACGAGGAGGCCTATTGGCACATTCGAGGCGCCCAGAAGTGGGTCCTGAAGGGTGATGCGAATACCGCCTACTTCCAGGCAATCGCAAACGGTCGCCGTAGACGCAACACCATCCCCCTCCTTTGGGATGGGGACACTCTACTCCAGAACCCTCGCGACATCTGGTCTCATGTCGACGGTTTCTATAGGTCCCTTTTCTCGGCCGCTCCTCGGAGCGGCATTTCCCTCGCCTACGATTGCTGGACCGGTTCTCGGTTAGTCTCCAGGGCGGAGAACTCAGCCCTGACGGCTCCCTTCTCCGAGCAGGAGGTTTGGGAGGCAATCAAGGGTATGAATGCTGCTTCGGCCCCTGGCCCTGATGGCCTCCCTGTTATCTTCTTCCAGACCTTCTGGAACGTGATTAAACCAGAGGTCATGGCCATTTTTGAAGAATTCTTTGTGGGTGCTATCGACCTAGGGCGCCTCAACTATGGGATCATTTCTCTCATCCCCAAGGTCCCTGGGGCGTCCGACATCCGCCAGTTCCGGCCGATCACTGTCATTAATGTGATTTTCCGGATCTTGGCCAAAGGGTACGCCAATAGGGTGACCCTGCTTGCTGACCGGATCACGCATCCTAACCAGTCGGCCTTCATTAGAGGGCGATATATCCTGGATGGTGTTCTGGTCCTCCACGAGGTCCTCCACGAGGTCCGGACCAAACGCCTTAAGGCGGTTTTTTTGAAGATCGACTTCCACAAAGCCTATGACTCGGTCAGTTGGCCCTTCCTCAGAGAAGTCCTTCTTCGGAAGGGCTTTGATGATCGCTGGATCACTAGAGTCATGCAGCTGGTCTCTTGTGGTCGCACGGCGGTTAACATCAACGGCGAGGCTGGCCCCTTCTTCCCCACCCTCTGTGGGGTTCGCCAGGGCGACCCCTTCTCCCCGTTCCTCTTCAATATGGTGGTGGACGCCTTGGCTGCCATTCTTGATAAGGCTAAGGCTGCTGGCCACATTAGTGGGATTACCCCACATCTCTCTGGGGGATTCGGGATCTCCATCCTTCAGTATGCTGACGACACGATCATCATGGTCGAAGGCTCGGAGATGGACATCGCCAACCTCAAGTTCCTCCTTCTTTGCTTCCAACAGATGTTGGGTCTCAAGATCAACTTTGATAAGAGCGACGTCATGGTTTTGGGATACTCCCCTTCTGAGTCTCTGGCCATCGCCAATCGGCTTAATTGCCGCTTGGGCTCTTTCCCCACCTCCTACCTGGGGACCCCCATTAGCGACTCGCGTCTCTCTGCCGCGGACCTGCGGCCCGCTATCTCTAGGCTCCAGTCCCAGTGTGAGCCCTGGCAGGGGAGATGGCTCTCGAAGGCGGCCCGAACTATTCTCATCAATTCCTCCCTATCTAGCCTTTTGCTGTTCCTTATGAGCTTCTATAGCCTCCATGAGTCCCTACATAAGGAGATCGCCAAGATCCAGTCTCACTTCTACTGGGCTGGCGAGCATGATAAGCAGAAGTACCACATGGTCAGCTGGCCGGACATCTGCAAGCCCCGGGAGCAAGGTGGCCTGGGCATCATGTGCTCTAAGCGAATGAACATTCGCTCCTCTCCCACTGGCTCTGGCGCATTGCCCAGGGTCATGGCGGCCTCTGGCTAGACATTATCCGGAATAAATACCTTCGGGGTCAACCCCTTGCCTTCTGCCAGAGATCGGGCGGCTCCCAGTTCTGGCAGTCCATTGTTCAGCTCCTCCCGGTTCTCCGCATTGGGACCTCCATCTTGGTTGGCTCCGGCCTCTCGACTCTCTTCTGGTATGATCGTTGGGCCGGTGACTCCCCCTTCGCGGCCCGCTTCCCCTCCCTCTTCTCTATCTCCGTTGACCCCATGATCTCGGTCAACAAGGCCCTTCTTGATCTGGGGCGCCTGGCCTTTCGTCGACCGTTCGGGCCAGCAGAATCCGCCGCCTGGCGTGAGTTACTTGACTGCGTCGCGCTGCATGAGCCACTGATGGATGACAGACCGGACCGCACCCGCTGGCGGCTAGAGCCGGCGGGCGTGTTCACCACCAAGTCGCTCTACTCGGCCATCGCCCCCTCCTCCGCTCCTCTTCCCTTATCTATGGTCTGGTCCGTTCGTGTGCCACTGAAGATTCGCATTTTCATGTGGCAATGGATCCGTGGTAGGCTCCCATCTGGCATGGAGGTGCGCAAGCGCAATGGCCCGGGCACCGGTATCTGCCCGCTCTGTGGCGTCCCGGAGGACTCGAACCACATCTTCTTTTCTTGCGTCTCCGCCCAATTCCTCTGGAGCTGCTTTCGCGAAGTCGTCGGCGGGACTTGGTGCCACACCAACTTCCCGGACCTATTTGATGAACTCCAACTGTCCCCGGCGTCCACGCGCCACATTAGGTGGCTTCAAGTGGGGGTGCTGGCCTGGACGTTGTGGACCGTTCGCAATAAACTTGTGATCCAGCATGCTCCCCTCCGTCGCTCTACTGACGCCCTCTACAAATTCTCGGGTTTCTTGCAGCTTTGGCGGCCGCTTAGTCGCCCCCCGGACCGTGACGCCATCTCCGCCTTCATCGCCGACATTCGATCGATGGCCGTCCGCCTATCTCCGCCGCCTCCGCCGGAGCCTGATTAGCCACCTCGTGTTGGGTGCGCTGTGCTAGTGTTGTGTTTTATCTTCTTTTTTGGGCTTGTTGAGCTGTGCCCTCAGCAGAACCTTTGTACTGTGTTGTGAGACTTGTGTGTGTGGGTGTGGACCTATGTGGTATGTATGCTCTGTGGCGGTTGCTTTATTTATAAAGCGGGGCGAAAGCCTTTTTCGGTATAGCAAGTGTTCATACCAAAAGAAATCTTTTACGGTGATTGAGGAGTCACAATACTTACTTTCATGTAAGTAAAACTTGTAGTTTGTTAAACCCATAACACCACTTCCTCAAGTTTTAATTCTCCACCTATTAGTCTAAGCGACCTAATCAGATCAAACTCCTTGGAGTCCCACAAAGCCACAGTAAGTCATAAACATACGAAGAAAGGTACTACAATGGCGGCCGTGGTAAATAACAGCACATCATGACTCGTAGAAAAGCGACATTCAGGCAGGGTTGTCAGCTTGGTGCAATGCGTTCGGCCACTACACACGTTAATATTTTACGGTGAGAAGTGAGCTCTTTAAGATCACAAATTCCTGGCAGTAAGAGGTGGACATGTGAGAAAAATGATTTGGGTTTCGTTGATTCCATTTTCTATCCGTGCTTCTTCCATTTAGGATACATGGCTTGGTCTGACCAGTAGTACTCTTAACTTCTTATTTCTAGTCACTTCAAATTTTCTACAGGAATTACAATGCACTTTAATCTGTTCCAGTTTTGATTTTACAGATGGAGAACGAAAAAGGGAGACTTAATTTGGCCTCATGTTGTATAGCGTAGCGTGAAAAACTGTGGTCCAATGTGATCTTCCATGTTAAGCGCTAGATCAAGACATTATGAGGATAATTCAAAATACGCGCACTAGCGATAGCATTCAAGCAAACTAGATTACTCCAAGAAGTTGTAATCATAGAGGAACTTTCCCTTTTGAGGGATAACTTGCAAATATTTGAATTGACAATGCCTTTGTTCTTTGATTGTAACAGCACCATTGACAGGTTCTACATTGACTAAGCATCTTCAATAAATGATTGTTAGATGAAAGAAATTTCGACCCAGGTTTTTCAGGGCTGGCACTATCAAGTTGTCACCAATCTATTTCTTGTACCCTTAGTGTTTTTTATGTTAATGTGACTTTTACTTGTTCAACAGCCTCGCTGTTCCACACAGACACTCCTCTTTTGATCTGGTACCACTTATAAGAAGTAACAGCCGCAAAGACTAGTTCTACATTCATGAGGCATCTTCAATAAAGAATTGTTAGGTGAAAGAAATTTCTACCCAAGTTCTTCAGGGATCAGTTTCCTGTACTCTCTTAGTGTTTTTCTTATGTTAATGTCACTGTTCTACTTGTTCAACAGCCTCGTTGTTCCTCCCAGACACCCCTCTTTTAATCTGTCTCTAGAGAAGAAAGGGGATGATCACGTAGTCAAATATATACTGGTGAGTAGCATATATGCTGAACATTTTTGCACAGATTATTAATTTAACAATTGGTAACTTTTCTGCAGCTGCAGAGATAGTATTGGCCGATGTACCTGACAAGTCCCATTGACCATGTCTCTTCCAACTATTTGTCAACTGCTCCCCGGCCTCGTCCGTGGTGAAAAGCGAAGTACGCGGATCATATGAACTGGTATCTTCCTCTTCTCTGAGAAGGTTGCAGGAAGCTACAGGAACCATTTAGCCATGTCGAGCTTCTTCTGCATAGCTTGTGCAGCTGTTGTCATCCTAGGCAGAACCTGCAGTTGCTTGCAGTTCACTTACCCCAACTTCAACGCAAGCAACAGGGATGATTTCAGCTTCAGCCCTGGCTCAGCAATCTCCAACAACTCCCTGCAGATCACGCCGAACGCCGGTAACATGACCCACCGGTCGGGGAGAGTGGTGTACGCCAAGGAAACCCTCAAGCTGTGGAACAGCAAGCGCACGGCGCTCACCTCCTTCAGGACAGTTTTCATGCTCAACATCCTCCCACAGAACGGGACTGGAGAAGGTATGGCCTTTGTGCTCACCAATAATCCGTCGTTGCCCAGCAACAGCAGCGATCAGTGGCTGGGCGTGTGCAACAACCGGACAGACGGCGCGAAGACGAACCGCTTAGTAGCCGTGGAATTCGACACGAGGAAGAGCAACGAAGATGACCTTGACGACAACCATGTCGGCATCGACATCAACAGCATCAAATCTTTTCGGCAGTACCCCCTTAATAATCACTCCATCTTCCTCTCAACTGGGTCAGATGTATGGGTCAGTATCAGGTACCACGGTGCATTACAGCTGCTTCAAGTATTTCTAGTTCAGTACAGCATCCGTGGGCGGCATCTTTTCCAGGGAGATACGTACATTGATCTGTCACAAGTTCTGCACGACAACGTATATCTGGGATTCGCAGGTTCCACGGGCGACGCCACACAACTGAACCAGGTAAAGTCCTGGAACTTCACCACGGTAGACAATGATGTCAAAGTTAGAAAAGGGCATTGGAGAAAGGTGCTTTTGGCTCTCGTTACATTGCTTGTGTTTTCTATAAGTTTGTTTGCTGGGCTGTTCATGTGGAGAAGGCTGACGCGGCGGAGAAGACTCGCCTGCCGCAACCTGGAGAAGATGATCGACGCACATGGTCCGGTCAAATTTAAGCTCAGGGAGCTCAGGCGTGCGACTGCTAACTTCTGTCCTGCCCGCAAGCTCGGCAGAGGAGGCTTTGGCACCGTTTACCTTGGATACGTCGATAGGATGAACTTGGAGGTGGCCGTCAAGCGGGTGTCGACGGACAAGCAGGAAGACACCAACCGGGGAGAGAAGGAGTTCGTGGCGGAGGTGAACACGATCAGCAAGCTGTCACACCGGAACCTCGTGAAGCTGATCGGCTGGTGCCACAAGAAGGGCGAGCTGCTGCTTGTCTACGAGTACTTCCCCATGGGAAGCCTTGACAAGCTCCTTTACGCCAGAGAAAGGACCGCGTCGTCGTCTTCCATGTCGGCATCGACAGACACCCCGGAACTCACATGGGAGCGGCGGTACAAGATCATCTGCGGCGTGGCATCGGAGCTGGACTACCTGCACCATGGAAGCAGCAAGCGGATCCTCCACAGGGACGTCAAGGCCAGCAACGTGATGCTGGATGCGGAGTACAACGCGCGGCTGGGGGACTTCGGCCTCGCCCGCGTCATCCAGCACGATGGCGTCACACATCACTCCACGCAGGTCGTGGCCGGAACCCGCGGCTACATGGCATACGAGAGCTTCTTCACCGGCCGTGCCAGCCTCGACACAGACGTGTACGCATTCGGGGTGTTCGTCAGGGAGGTGGTCAGCGGGAGGAGCCCCAGCAACGCCATGCAGCAGCACTACATCCACGACAGCGACCACCGTGGTGAGGAGGATTACTCGGGCGGCACCCCTTGCCGATGCACATCGTGGACTGGATGTGGAGGCTCTACGGTGGAGGGAAGGCCTTGCATGCCACCGACCCTTTGCTCGTCGGCGAGTTTGAGCAGGCGCAGGTGGACTGTGCGGTGAGGCTGGCGTTGGCGTGCTGCCACCTGAACCCGAGGGAGAGGCCGTCCATGAGGACGGCGGTGCAGGTGTTGATCGATGGAGCCGCCGGTTAATAAGCCTGCGTTTGTTTGGCCTCCGGGCGGCAATCAGCGGGAGATGGAGCTGCCGGACGTCGGGTTACTGTTCACGGGAGGGGCTAGGCAGCACAGCAGTTTTTGCTCCTTGGCCTCCACTTCCCTCACGGCGAGGTGACGGGTGAGCATCGTGGATTATTGTACTACGATTGTACCGCCGAATGTTGGGCACGGTGTGTTTGTGAAGTTGTACATTACGCACGTTCCTCCTTGTTTCTCTAGACCAATAACGTTTGTTGTTTGAAATTAAGGAATGGATGGAACTAAGTTCAGTTTACTCCATTGACCGAATGTTTTTTTCTTGTCGTGCGTATGTGAGTAGAGCAAGTTGAGATGAAGAGGAACCGAGACATCCTTCCATTTTGGGGAGCCAAGATGGGAAGGCAAATCCATCTGAGAATACACCGCCTCATCCCTCGACCCCAGCTGCAAAGCGAGACACAAGGATATGGTCCTAGGAAATTGCAGTAAGGAAATGTTCGATGATGCCGAGCTACTTCCGCATGATCCTGGCAAAAGGATACCTATCTCTATGCATTCTATCAATTTTCAAGAAGCTGTTCAGAGAAGTTATGTCCTCAATGGCCCATGCCAACTCTGTCGCCATTTCTTTCTGGTAAGGGAAATATCAATTGAAAAACGCTTCTTCAGCACTAGTTGGTACCAATGGTGCAATCGAATTGAATATAGTTTTTCTAGGGATGCCACATTTTTGTCTGTTATTGTTCAGAAAGAAGGGCTTAACTGCAAGGGCTGAAATTTCTGCTAGAGAATATACAAAATGTAATAGGTATGACTTGTTTGAATGTCATCTCAGTGTTATAACAAGTGTTCATAAATCAAGCTCAAGAGAAATAGACTAGTCTGTTAAACCGAGAACATCAATTTCTCAAGCTCTACTTCTGCAAAAAAATAAAAATAAAAAAAATCTCAAGCTCTACTCCTGCAGCTATAAGTTTGGCGACCTAATTAGATCAAAACCCTTGGGATCCCACGAGGCCACAATAAGTCAATAAACATACGAAGAAAGGCACTATCACAGCAGCCTGAGGTAAATAACAACAGATGAACCGACTCATTGAAAAGTGCCGTTATGGCAGGCTTACTTACATGTCGTGTACCTCGGTTGTTGGCCACCGCCCATCGGCCGTGGTAGTATTTGATGACGAGAAATGAGCTCTTTAAGATCACGATTTTGTGCCAGTAAAAGTTGGACATGTAAGAATGGTGATTTGTTTTTTTCGTGATTTCATGTCCTATAGGTGTGCTTCTTACAATCTAAACGCTTATATTTCTTTACGGAGGGAATATGTCTTGAGAAGGTCTCGTCCACCTATAGTACTACCCTATCGAAACACTGACATGATGAACTATGTCTATGTGCCATCAATGTGACATGCGTTCTGTCAGTTCTATACTAAGTATACATGTGGCTTGGTCTGAGCAATGGTATTGAAACTTTTCATTTTTGACAGCGATACAGTAGGGGGAGCCCCACCGGTGTATATTCTGGGGAACTTACAAACTGTACATACCCGAGGTGCGTAAAGAAACGAAAGAAAAAAATTAGAGGGACAGAGATTGTAACCAGTCGATGAGAGGTTGAACTAAAGCTGCCTTAACCCCAAAGCAGTGTATCTGCAGATCACTTTGAAAACTTCTTATTTGCAGTCACTTCAAATTTTACATGTTTTTTTATTTAAGCAAGTTAAATGACTCAAAGAAACTGTAATCATGACTGTAATCATGAGAAACCTCCCCTTTTCGGGGATGACACTTGCATGTTTGAATTGGCAATGCATGCCTCTGTTCTTTGACTACATCGCATAGTACACTTGTCAGCTGTAACAACTCCAAAGACAAATTCTACGTTGATGAATCATCTTCAATAAAGAATTGTTAGATTCTGTCCAAATTCTTCAGGCTGGCACTATCAAGTTGTCACTCGGGCGGCACCCCTTTCCGATGCACATTGTGGATTGGATATGGAGGCTCTACGGCGAGGGGAAGGCCTTGCATGCCGCCGACCCTTTGCTCGGCGGCGAGTTTGACCAGGCGCAGGTGGACTGTGCGGTGAGGCTGGCGTTGGCGTGCTGCCACCCGAACCCGAGGGAGAGGCCGTCCATGAGGACGGCGGTGCAGGTGTTGATCGATGGTGCCGCGGCGCCGGAGCCGCCGGTTAATAAGCCTGCGTTTGTTTGGCCTCCGGGCGGCAATCAGCGGGAGAAGGAGCTGCCGGACGTCGGGTTGCTGTTCACGGGAGGGGCTAGGCAGCACACCAGTTTCTGCTCCTTGACCTCCACTTCCCTCACGGGGAGGTGAGCTTCGTGGAGAGTTGTACGCTTGCTCTGTACTGCCGAGTGTTGACTACGGTTTGCTTGTGAATTTGTACATTATGTTCGTCGCTTCTCTCCTCTCGACGAGTTTGTTATTCGAAACGAGCTGGGAACAAAGTTTGTAATCTACCCTAATGACAGATAGTTGGTTATGCCTGGCATTGTCGTCATTTTTCGTCATTACATTGTTGAAGGCATTGCCTCGAACTTGCTCAGACTTTATGTTTAGGGTAAAAACCCACGTTATAGCCTTCAGTGGTTGGATCCGGGCGACGGTGGCATTTGAGCATCATTTCTTTTATGAAGGTGTTGCTTTTCGAGAACATTTCTCATAGACCTTGTATTGTCAAGAGATAGTTGATGCTCATGGTTGTTGTTGTTTTTCCTTGTTTGTTGTTTGTTCGTTTGAGAACTAGGTAGTAGCCTAGTGGCAAGGGTCACAGTGGTGCACCCTGTGCCCAGAGTTTGAATCCCGTAGGAAGCGAGTTTCTAATTCTTCAATCGGGTGGGCTTCTTCTATAAAAATATGTTCTGCATGCTAGTGCTCATGGATCTCTTTTTTTTGTTCGCTTCATTTTTTTTCTTTTTATTCATCCCAGGTATAGCTTTGATTTTCTATGACTTTGTTACTTGTCAGCAGGATCTTTTGTGTGTGTGCACTAGTGTTGATTGTATGCATCTTAACTATGCAGAGTCTGGGTGTGTGTTTATTATGCATGTATCTCCTTGATGCTACATTGTGAATCAATAAAAATCGCCCTTTATCAAAAAATTACATACACACTAGAGATAGCGTTTAACAAAATTAGTTTTTGTTTTTTAAAGGAGGTTAAGCCCCCGGTGATGGTGTCCTGAATTAGGGGGGTGCAAACCACGTTGGTTCCAATGGGTGTGCGCCACATTCATCAGGCCCCGGATGAATCCCCCAAAGACTTGGCGCATGCTCCAAAGCACGAATGCAATCTTCAGCATACTTATCTTCATATGCAACCGACTATGTAACCCCAGGTACCACCGACGTTTATATAAGCTGAGGGTTGTACACCGTAGAGGCCAACTCATGCATACTCGATCTCGAGGTAGATCAACCTATATTCTGTACCCCATCCATCAATACAATCAAAATAGGACACAGGGGTTTACCTCTTCGAGAGGGCCTGGATCTGGATAAACAGTGGTGTCCCCTTATGTCCTGTTACCATCTAGCCAAGACTACCAGATTGGAGATCTGCAGGATTCGACTCTGTCATCGGTGGCCCATGCAGGTCCCTCTGAGTAGTCAAAGCGACTCGATGGTGTCACCAGCCGATGATTAGATCGGCGATGACGCAGCTCTCGCGCAGGAATTTCTCACGCTTCGGCTTGCAACCGGTCCCTTGGTGGAGATTCAGACTCCAACCCATCACCAGGACGTCTAGCTCGGCGGGCCAGGCTTTGCTGCAATATCCCCCTCCATGACACTAGATCTGGTCGAGGAGCAGCAGGCGACTTTCCGCCTAAGCACCAGCGTTATGCCAGGCTTGGGACGGAAACTACGATGTGTTGGACCAGGCTTGGAGCCCGGGTCCGAGGACACGGTGTGGTGGCCAGGCTAGCTAGGCCCCGCAAGTAGGACTAGGGCGTACGTCAGATCAACCTCGGGAAAATCCGTCCGGGAGACCGATGTCAGATCTGAATACACTTTTCTCTCCAACCCACCCCCCACGTCGAGTACCGCCAGATCAATCAGGGCTAGGCGACATTTGGGATTTAGCCCTCGTCGTGCAAAAGACAAACGAAATGGTGTGGCAATTCTGGATATGTTTTTTGTTTATGAAAAACAAAATTCTGGATTGCACAGATTGGGAGGCAATAGCGGCATTCCTTTACAACGTCTACAATAAGGGAATTGGAAAAGTTGTTTCACAAAAACGTCTCAGGACGTTCGCTGAACTCCCCGACATAGTGGGGACGCTTGGTCGGCCAACAATGGCACCAGAGCCCCAGTTCGGAGCTACCCGAAGCAGGGGAAGAAAGCAGTCGCCCATGTCGGAACAGATGATCAAAGCGCGCCAACACCAAAGAGCAAGGCGACCACCCGTCATGGAAGAAAAGTCGGAATGACATAACCGAATGAGACCATACTCGACGAGCCATGCTTCACCCCACCTCCCCTAATAAGCACCCACAGGAGTTGTTGGATCGTATGACAAATAGTGAAAGGAGGAGTGGAGTTCCTAGACAACCTCGGCATTCATCTAAACCAAGGTGCAACAGTCAATCATAATCAAGGGCACGACCTGTCTGAAGTCAGGGATGTCCTCATGATCCACGAGACCCACTCCTCAATAAATCAATGAAAAAGAGCACTTCAAGAGATTTGCCACATTGACAGCACGACGGCATCGGAAAATAGGTGGTCTAACATTTTGATCACCTCTTGTCACCAAGACCAACCGATAGGAGTCCACGACCGAGGAGTTGCGGCTCTCGTCCTCGACCCTATCATTGACAGATATCGACTGTCCAAGGTCCTTATGGACGGAGGCAGCAACCTCAACCTCATCTACGAGGATACTTTGCAAAAGTGCAGTTCGACAGATCCCGCATCTAGTTGAGCAGGACCACATTCAAGGGTATAGTCCCAGGAAAGGAAGCACGACGCACCGGTAAAGTCAACGCTGGACGTGGTAATCAGGACACCCGACAATTACCAGGTCGAGGAGTTAATCTTTGACATCGTCATATTCTGGAGCGGCTAACACACACTGCTAGGTCGATCTGCATTCGCCAAGTTTCACGCTGTGTCCCATTATGCATACCTGAAACTAAAAATGCCTAGGCCCAATGACGATTACAGTAAACAACAATCCAGACCGATCGCTTAAAGCCGAGGACAAGAGCGCAACTTTGGCTCTGGAAGCAGAATCTGAGGCCTTAGCTGCCGAGGAGTTATCTAAGCTACGAGTAACCGTTGATAAGGACGATGTTGTCCTCGCCAAACGATCAAAATCGACGTCATTTAAACCAACTGATGAAATGGTAAAATTTTAGGTTCACCCCGAGAATCTGTCTAAAACGATCTCTATTGTAACTCGTCTTGATGCTCCACTGGATGAAGCACTACATGGCTTTCTTCGCGAGAATTGAGACATCTTTGTCGGACACCCTTCTGATATACTAGGTATTCCAAGAAACCTCGCGGAGCACAGTCTGAATATTATTGAGGGTTTCAAACTAGTTAAGCAGGCACTTCCTAACACAGATATTTATACTGAACCACAATCATTCACCAATACACTCGTATATCATCATCTCATTATCACAAAAATATTGCAAGAAATCAAACATATCATACTCAATGATCTACATGTTAATGCAAGTTTTATTATACCACCTTTGTATATCTATAATTTTTGGACTAATCATATAACTCATCTGTCATAGGACACCCCGCCGGGGAACACGGGTGAAAAATGCTAAAAAAGTATGCGAGTGGTACAAGCAGAGAAATTTGCTAAAACAAAGTACGCACGTGTGAGGGATCAAACATAGGACCTCCCGCCAGTGAACGCGAGTGACTAGCCACTCGAGTTGATGAGCTTTAGTGTCTGATAGGCAGCGCGGACACATTAGAACTATGAGCAACAATAGATCTAAACATTTTTGAAAATTCAAAGGCATTTGTTTTTGGAGAAAGTGAATTTTTTAAAACACGAATATTTTTAAAATTGTGACAATTTTTATAAACTCGGACATTTTTAGATACCACAAATAATTTTTGGAAATCTCAAAACCTTTTTGAATTTGTGAACATCTTCGAAATACTAGAACGTTTTTGGCAATTTCAAACAAATTTGGAAACACAAGCATTTTTTGAAACTCCATTTTTTTCTTCTAAAAGTGATTTTTTAGACCTGTGATTTGTTTCTAAAGATGGGAACTTTTTGTGAACATTCAAACAAAATATGGAAACACGAATTATTCTTGAAAGAGTGAACTTTTTCTAAAAGCACGAACAGAATTTGAAATTTTCGAACATTATTTGTAAATAGGAGATTTTTGGAATAGCAAACAGTTTTCCAAATTCTGATCATTTTTAAAAAACTGTGAAAATAGAAAAAAACGAAAAGAAGAAATAGAGATAGGATTTTTTTTTAAAAGAAAGTAAAATAAAAAACAAAAAGGAAAAGGAAAGAAAACCAGTCAGGCCTCATTTGGTAGAAGTGGATTTGAGAGGATTGGGGTGGTGGGGATTTGAGGGGATTTGGTGAATCCCCTCCTTCCACCCAATCCTCTCAAATCTCCTTGAAACCCCCAAACCCCTCTAACTACAATTCCCTTCGTATAAAAAACTTATTTGGTAGGCAGGGATTGCCAAATTTAGATAAGATAGTGCAAACATCTAAAAATGCAATCTTTACAAGAAAACATCATATTAAGAGCTTGCTACAGAATTGTAAAGGTCACCTAACAAAAACTAGGACCTCATGAAACTTGCTACAGGGGAATAATCTTCCAGATTTCTTCAGAGCAACGACATAATTTGGCATGACTTCGGACCAATATCTCATCACAACAATATCAAGTATATCACAGTAACAACATGATTTCTCATAACAGCATGACTTGGAATAAAAAATATCTCATCCATGATCTTTCACAGCAACACCATAATTTTGCAACAAACATAATGAAACACATGACTTGTGCAATAGCTCACAATCAATTATATTATTACAGACCAAGCAACGTTGAAAATAATGTTGTCATGCAGACGAATTGCTCTTAATGATGTCATCATCATCCAGTTTTTAAATGACCAAAAGTTTGTCCAGATTGTTTAATCTTGCTTCTCTGGTTGCCTGGGAACCTGATTATTAAACAAAAGCAAAATGAGAGTGACAAAGCTTAAATAGGCCAACCTATGTTCTAGTACTCCAGGTCTTACGAGAGTGAAAACACAAAAGCAAAACTTTGTAGGCAAAATTATGTATGCTAAGCTACAGAATGGTCATCATCATAACTTACGAAGAGTTGAGGTTTCAACGCTCGAGAACAAGTCCATTATATGAAAAAAATAATAAGCCACCACGCTTAACAGCAGCCATGCTCCGAGCACCGCCACCCAGATGCAGCAATGATGGACAAGCATCGCTGCTGAACATTCTAAAAAGGCCGAAATTTTGGACCGGTTAGTACTAATACCGGGCCCAAACGAGAAGTGTGAATTTCAGCTGAAATTCCTTTTTTTCGGACGAAAGCCAAATCCCTGTACTACACAAGTACAGAAAAAAAGGTTAAGCTTGTGTGACTGCTTCCATGCTTGCTACTGCACTATGTTTGAAATCATGTCAAATTCCTCCAGCCCCTGCACTTTGAAAGATCTGCATCTTTATTATATGCAAAACTGCTTGTAATTTGGTCATGAGAGTACATGTGAACCAAAAAAAGAGTAGTTTAATTCGTATTAATGCTGCACCTTGTGCATGCGTAAGCATTTGATTTGATGACAAACTCCCTTTCTCTCAAACTAGCAAACACACTCCCTCGCAAAAAAACCCTAGCAAACACACTGTTAATATCCTGGAAGACAGAGATCCTCACCTCACGTCGGTGCTAGGTGGTAGGTGGGCTGAGGATAATTGGCCATGAGCAATTTAGTTGGAGGCCTCCTTGCGAGTCTTCTTCCTCCAAATTGACAAAATTGACAAGAACATCGACTCAGCTCAAATCTTCATACTATATAGTATATTTACCCATTATTTTTCCCAAATATTATTATGGAGGCTGCCAAATCTTGCCATATTGTTGGCTTTGCTCTTGAAGTCAGGTTATTTTGGACAGCCAAGAACAAGAGTACACTGAAACTACTGATTTTATTTTTTTGATAAACAAGAGTTACAAACTCAAGTGGTCGGGCAGTATTCAGACTACATCAAATCTCTAAGTCTATTAGGGACGCTTGCTGCCAATTGACAAGAATACATAGCCCCGATGGTCTGTGGCGGCTGCACCCACCCATCCCAGTCCACTGTCCAGCAGAAAGGCAACATCTGACCGGTCCAAAAAAAGTTACTAACCCACAAAAAGAAACAGGAGAAAGGAGTCGGCTAGCTTTCTTGCAGACTATACGTACATGTGAAACATAGAATCATATCACGCAAGTTATATAGCAGGTCAAAAAAAATCTTTAAAAAATAAAATAAAGTAACAGCCAACAGATAACTATAGTAGTTAGGAAGAGCAACTTTAGTGAAGAAAAATATTGAGCTGGATAGCTTAATGTCATCTAATATTATCAACTAGATAGATGTTCACGTGAGCAAGAACAACAATCTTAGTTTTCATGAAGTGGGGCAAAATGTCACAAGAGAAATGGAGTAAGGTAGCTTACCTTAAGTACGTTGAGTCAACTCTGCCATTTCGCTCCGAAGAAACACTGCAGCACTCTCTTCATCTTCGGCGGCAGAATTAAGAAAGATCTCACAGTTCTCAACACTTTTGAACACTTTGTAGGCAGTGGCTCGTTCATCGCGGCGCATGCTTTCCATCTTGTGCAAAACAGCAATGCACTTGCTGATGGAGAATTCTTGGGCATTTTTTGCCCCGACCAATAGAGCAGACTCCTCCTCCGCTTGCTTTCGTTTGATCTCCACATATTGTGCCATCACTTCCACCATAGGATCATCACGCTTCTTACCCTTCTTTGATTCCTTCACATGCTTGTTGCTTGAAGTAGCAGCACCACCTCTTTGTGTAGCATCTCTTGAACCATCACTTGGGGCAGCACCTCTTGGACCATCACTTGGGGCAGCATCACTTGGACCATCACTTGAGGCAGCAACACTTGGACCATCACTTGGGGCGGCATCTCTTGGATCATCATACATGTGTAAATCATCACCATATTGATTCAGGTCAAAAGAGAAGGCAGTCTTCTCTCTTTCAACTTCAAGATCACCATCACTCACTTCTGTAACCTCAGTTGATGTGAAATTGAAGTTACCTTCTGCTATATGCCCTGCACAAACACCCAAGTTATCATTAAAGGCCACACAGCAATGAAATGAAAATTCATTATAAAGGATAACAAAAAGAGAGGAAATGAAAATCCATTCAACTCAGTAACTCACCATCATACAGATCACCAAGCTTATAGTAGAGGGGAAAGGGCTTATTCTGGAACTTAGCTATTTCTGGCCACGACTGTATATATAAAAGAAATCATTTATCAAACTTAGACTGCTCAAAAATAAGATTGATTACAAAAGAATGGAATACAAGTCATCAAGTTTTGCAAAGACAAAATGCACTACACTAGAACTTACAGTCATCAAGTTTTGCCAAAGATTAGCGTCCGCATCTATCATGTGTGTATGATAGTTCCAGCTGACACCACTCTGTTTGCGGGCATCCTTAAGAAGTCTGTATTGACCTTTCAAGTCTTTCTGCTTTTCCTGAATCTGTAACTTTGTAAAATTTGTGTGGCCATATCTTTCATGAAACAAATCCGCCATCCTATTCCATGCTTCAGTTGACCAACCATTTTGTCCTCGATGATACGGAGTGTTGTGCTCCTGAAGTATCTCCACTAAACCCTTCTCCAAAGCTGGGTTCCATTGAGCTCTTGGCTTTTTAACTACACCAACACAAATTTACATTGTTCAAACTTAATGCTCAACATGATAAGAGGAGTTACTATCATTCAATTTGAAAACAAATAGTGATGAACTATCATGAGCTAGCTAATATTCAAAATGAGAAATATTAAGTAGAACAATCACAAACATCAAAACTCCAGCACAAGATCTGAGAAATGGAGATTAAGTAGACCAAACAAGAGAATGATACTACAAGTAGTAGCATCAATCAAAAGCAAGAAACACGTAAATCCCGGTAACAACAGGAAACATGCTGAGAATGCATTTGAATTCAGACGGTAGATTCAACTGACAAAAAAATGGTGTTACTAGAAGTAGCAACTGATATTGGGAATGTTCCTAGAAGTAGCATTTGAATTCGGCTTGGGAATACATTTACAATTGATACGCTGGTTTCAGCTGGTTACACAAGAGGATGTTAGTAGAAATGCATGATGTTCATATCTTCAGTACCAACAATAAACAGACTGAGAATGCATTGCTACTACTCGCAAGTTTTCCCAGCGTCTCCCGGTTACCCTTACTCGGTCTCGGAGTAAAAAAATTGTACAGATTTTTATAGATGTGTGATGTACATGTGGATAGAATGATCATGTTCCGGCATGACACCACAAAGAGAAGAAAACAAGTTTGCCTCCATACATTTCGCCGTTCCTTCTCGTTCCTCCTGCACGCCATTGTTTTCAATTTTGCAACTTGCAAGCGGTCAATTCAGCTGCAGCAGCGACAGCAACCCACTATACCGTTATTCAGTTATACTTCCCTTCTCTGTCGACCTGCAACTGCAAGCCTGCAACTGTAAGCTGACAGTACTAGTATATTCACCCTGCCTAACTTGTTGTCCAGCTCTTGTTTTTCTCTGGCTACCGTTGCGAATGTCAAATTTGTGCCAAAATTGTCATGTCACTCCCCCTTAGAATGCGGCATCTGTCAAACCGGGGACCTCGCTCGCTCGCACGTACGCGCCAAAACTGGAGATTTGACAGGCGATAAGCTGAGAAGAACATGTATGACTGCACATTGTTCTCCAACTCCACAAGTACGCCGCATTATCAACCACCAGTCCACCATAGCCAACTGATGCACTAATCAGTCTATCTAAACAACCACTGCTCCTGAAAGAAAGAAGAAGAAAATCCAGTCTAGACAGGATTTCTAAGATTCAGGGGACACAATCTAAGAGGAGGTGAACTTGGTGATGGATTTGGTGCCCTCGGAGACGTCGTGCTTGGCGAGCTCGCCGGGGAAGATGAGGCGGCAACCATGGTCGGGCGGATTGAAGAACCCTAGACGACAAGGGGAAAGGAGGGGAGGCGAGGCGAGGGCTTACCACCAAGGAGAATGCCAGTATGGCGGAGGAGGTACGCTGGCGTAGAGATGGCGTTCGACGGCGTGTTGTGGAGGAATCGAGCGGTGGCGTGGTGAGCAGGCGGCGGCGGCGGCGTGGTGTCGTTCCTCCCAAATCCACGAGGTCCCCCTCGAGGGTTCTGTACCGCGTGGAAAGGAGGGTGTAGGAGGGGGTCGGAGGGGGTTGGGCCGTCGAATACCCACGTACCAAATGGGCCCTCGCGGTTCTGCGGGGTTTCTGGGCCACGCGAGGAAACTGCCTTCAAAACCCCCTCGATCCTCTCCTACCAAACGAGGCCTCAAGGAGGATTAACAAAAAAAAAGAAAAAAACCAGAAAGAACCGTAAACGAAAAAAAATACGTTTCCTACCTACTTGGGCTGGCCCATATGTGGTTTGCTCGCCGCAATGCAATGGGCCTTGGGCCGCGCACGGCTCTCCCGGTCTCCCCCCTCGCTCGTCCGGTTCGGCTAGGAGGAAAACCTATTTGCCGCTCGAGCAGAGCAAAGGGATTTCGTCTACAACTCAGAACAGCAAAGGGGTTCCGCTTTTAGATCCAAGCACGCCGCCGGCATTAAAGACGCGGGGATGTAGACAAGAGAGCAGTCAGGCGGCGGTGACTCGTGAGTACGAGCTCAACGGCGGCTGGGCATCGTCGGGTTCGGGAGTTGGAGAGGGTGAGGGGGAGGCGGCGGCCCGGCGGGGCGGGCCGCCGGGGGTCTCGGCATCCGACTTCAGGTCCAAGCTGCCGACGCAGGCCTTTGTGCCGCGAGCACGCTGAGAGCCTGAGGTAGCTGGACGACGGCCACGGCGATGCACGAGGAGGCGAGCCCGAGGCGGTGGGCGGCGGCGGATCCAGTCGTGCTCCTCCTCGAATTCCCCGTCGTCGTGCTACCGTGCGCGTCTTCGTCCACATCTCCTCACGCCGGTGGGCGTGGCGCCTCCTGCCGCTGGTTCCGCCTGCCGGTCGCGCCGCGGCAAACAAACAGAGCATGTGCTCGGGGCGGAGGATGCTCTCTCGCTCCCGCGGAACGCTCATCTCGCCCGCCACCACGGACAAGGTAGACACCCTCCTAGAGCGTGATATTGTTGCTTCCCAGTTGTTTGCCGCGTGATGCTCTGCTGCTGCTACTACTTTGCTAGTGCTGCTAATTTGCCCCTCTAGAACTCAGAAGGAAGATATAATTTTGTAACTAAAGCATATTTGGTCAGATGTCCTGTTACAAAACATAGATTTTTTTCTAGCATCAGGCAAAGAATCATAATGTGCACTCAGTTCACACAGCACACTCTTTTTCTTTAGGGAAACATATACGGAAATTGTGATTTGAAAGGACTATCAATCTACATAAATCATGACAAAGTTCCTACATTTTTCGGTGCGGGTTCATTGAGGAGATTCAAGATACAATCTGCTGCTGCTAATTTGCTGTAGTGCTATTTTAAAGATGATGATGACAGATTACCACCATCAAGCATTTGCTAATGATGAGGTAGAAATTTTCTATAGTTGCTAGCCAATGGGAAAAGCAAATCAGCAAGAGTTCACTTGATTCATCTATTTAGGTGGTGATGTCAGAAGAAGGTAAATTGTTAGGTTTTCAAGTAGATTCTCATACGGTGTCTACCTGGGTATAGTTAGTGACATGTGTTATCAGTAGGTTCTCATACGGTGGCTAGCTATCTGTTCCTGAACGGTTTGTGGCAAGATAGCTCTTCTTGGTCTGACTAATCTTTGGAGGTTTCTTCTGTTACGCCATAGGTCCTCGACTTGATTGGAAAATGATAGTGTATTCTATCATCGAGAAAAAAAACAAAAACACAGCTAGCTAATTAGTACCTAAAATATTGCCTCTGAATAATCGGAATAGCTTGATTTATTAACTAGCTATCCACTCTTTTGTGATCTTGCAACTAGTTGAATTTGGTGAATGTTATTTCTGTATGTAATTGGCATGTGCTAGTAGAATGTTACTGCCTCAGTTCACATATATAAGATGTTCTACCTTTTTCTCTGATTCAGATGTATATAGATGCATTTCAGTGTGTTTGTTCACTCATTTCAGTCCGTATGTTGTCCATATTGAAATATTCAAAACATCTTATATTTGTGAACAGAGGGAGTATTTCTTTATGTAATTGGCAAGCACTGTTGGAAAGTGACAACAGAAATTTTCTTGCTATTGCGGCAGGCAACAAAATGGAGCTATCCTTTCCATTAGCATATTCCAGAGGGATTTATTTTGCACATAGAAGTGATGGTTTGGGCCTTCGGCACCATGGCGGCATCAGTTTGCACGTTGTCGCTCCACTTGTATTGCTGGTTGCAAGGTAAGGTGCAAACAGTCCATCGCCGTATGTTAGGAGGTGAAACTTAAGCACTATGTAAGCTCAACAACTTGCTTCCAGTACAAAACACAAATTTGGATGAGGTTTGTTAGTGCAACTTGCTTCTCATTCCTAAGCATTAATAATGCTTCTAATGATATTGCAGACAGTGAAAATTTCTAGCGTTGTGGTAGTTGCTGCTGTTGCATTTAAATCGACTGTCCGAGGCTCCAGCTGATGCAGTCGCAACCCCACCTCTAGATCAGCTCACCACCCAACCAGTTACACTCACTTATGTGACAGTTTTGATTCATTCTACAGAATTATTGGAACTCTGGAATGACCAAATCTCAATTCTGCTTCAAAGGTAATGATTCTGTTTTATCAACCACCCTAAATTTGTCCACAACTGATGTTTATGACATAGTTATCTATTTCACACATTCTTATTCTATGTATATTGTGATTATATTTTCATTTCCTTAGTTGTGTTGCTGTTCAGTTGACTGTTAAGTTTACGGTTAATTCCCCCGCAAAAAAAGGTTATGGTCTTTTATTCCAAAAGAGAAAAGCATGTTTCTTTGTAGGAGACTAGCTGCTATATAGACTTGCATATTTTGTAATGTTTCTTTTACAAACATACGATGTTATAGAGTGTAGACACGGGCCTAGACATCTAGCCAAACCTACCTATAACATTTTTAAAACGATATAATTATAACGGTTACATGTAAATTACGTGTGTAGATTTATCCCTTTTTTTCATGCGCCTTAGTAGATTCTAAAAATATGAAGTGATGTATAAAAGTTTATGGTCAACGCTAGTTTAGTGTTTGGGTCAAATTATTATTTGAAAGTAGGGGTTAAAGTTTGCCAAGAAAAAAAACAGATTATTATTAGAGATTGATAGAGTACGACTATATCCCACCCGGTCTTGTTTCCATCAAAAGTGTGTCCCCATTTTGGTAGTGGGACTAACTCATCTCAGCGGTTTTGTTTGGGCCTCCTTCCCCTAATACGCTAGTAATCGTCTCATTTCCCATATTTCCCTTAGTCTCACTCCCAATCACTTCACGATCCAAGGAAGGGAATGCCAGCAGCCATGGCGACAGTGTCCCCTTCGGCCATTCATGCCACTTGAGAGGATGAAGGCTATGGTGATGTCACGCGAGAGACATCGGCGCAAGCAAGGTCGCCACCATACTTGTTGCGATGACAATGCCACAGCGGAGGGTAGAACGGGATGGTGGTATGGCATTGCGGAAGGAGGTGCCGACCACTCATTTGACACAGGGAAGCAAAAATAATGTGCAATGTATTAGTCTCGTACTGCTACTAAATAAGGATCTCGGCCGAGAGAATCTAGAGTATGGTGTATGGTCTAAAAAAGGAGCAAGAGTGCACTCGAGCATTTTTAGGGGGAGGTATGTTCGGGGCGGAGGCCATAGGGGAGAGCTATGCCCGGTTGGATGACCATAAAGGGCGAGGGAGAATTCCTTCTTTTAAGTATAAAAGTATACTCCCTTTGTTCACTATTATGAGATGTTTTGGATATTTTAATATGAACTACGTACAGAAATGAGTGAAGAAAACACACTAAAACGTGTCTATGTACACCTGATTCAGAAAAAAGTTAGAACATCTTATAATCATTAATGGAGGGAGTACTAGAGAATAAAATCCTTCCCTAGCTAATGGTGGATCAACAACACTGAGTCTGAAGAGATAGTGGAATTATTTGATCTTGCACACTGGAGCATACGAAGGAAGCATCGACACCAATATGTTTGGTTAGCTATGTTGCACAGGGTCATGCACAATACTGATAGCACTTGTACTCTCTGACAACAGAGGAGTAGGTGAGTGACAACACCTGTACTCTACAACAGAGGAGTAGGTGTAGTGATAGAAACAAAAAAAAATCCTTAAGCTACCATCATATGCCTTTGTTGTCAAAAGAGCCATAGTTTACAACTCAGCTTTGCACTAGAAGGGAAAAGCGCAATCGGTTTCTTTGTCTTCTAGACAATGAGAAAACCATCAAGAAAACACAGTAAGTAGAAAGGGACGTGCGAACTTGAGCATAGGAAGAAGAGATACGGTGAGAAATATTTCCACGAAGATATCGTAGAACAGGGGGTGACTCAAGTGGATAAAAGTGAGAGCAGAGACAAAGTGACTTAGAAGGAGAACGTGATATGAAATGTCTGGACGAGTGACATCTAAATAGACAAGACTCCTAACAAGATGATGATAGCGTGTCAGATTAAACAAAGGTGGATGTTGAGCTCCATGGGAGTGTCATGCCACTTGAGAGGATGAAGGCTCTAGCAACATCGTGCGAGAGGCATCGGTGCTAGCGAGTTTGCCACCATCCTAGCCACGACGACAATGCCGCAGAGCATATAGTAGAGGGTAGAGTAGGAAAGTGGAGCGACGGCGCCGTAGGTGGAGGCGCACTCGAACGGGGGGGCACTGCACTGCTGTTTGTTTCTTCTTTTGGGCGAGTGCCAGACAGATAGACAAGTCTCACAACAAAATGTCGATAAAGCGCCAGATCAGACAGTATGTCAACATCAGTAGCAGGGAGGTGAAAATTGAGCTCCATGGGAGTCTCAACATGCGCTCATCAGTAAGAGCAGCGCGAGTAAGAAGATCCTAAATTATTTTTCAGCATGAAGGGATCTCAATAGCAGAGAGGGACAAGATAAAACATAAGGAACTGCATACTAAGACATGCCTTAACAAAGGCAATATACTCACGGTCTGTGTCGATGATGATCATGTCATCAACATATAGAAGAAGAGTCCTACCAAGAACAGAAAGGAGGACAAACAATGTCGGATCATGAGCACTCGATGAAAACCAGCAATGGCCACCATAGAGGCAAAACGCTCAAACCAGGTGTGAGGGCATTGCTTAGAGCCATAGTGAGAGCGATGAAGACGAGAAAGCATGTCGTAAGGAGCAGCACACCATTAAGAAATGCATTCTTAACATCAAGCCTGGACACAGATCAGTGGCGAACAGAGGCCACAATAAGAAGTGTGTGAACAATGGTGAGCAGAAGTCTCATCGTAATCAGGACCATGCTCCTGCTGAAAGCTATTACCCACAACACGAGCTTTGAACCCCTAAGAGAACCATTAGAGTGAGTCCTAACCTTGTAGACCCACCAAGTGATGGGACGAACACGAGGAGGAACATATACAATATCCCATGTGTTGATGCTCTCAAGAGCGGTAGTCTCCTCTACCATCACAAGGTGTCGTTTGGTATGAACATCACAATAAGAAGTTGGCTCAAGAACAACATCGCCAACACTTGGAAGACCTAGGCGGTCAACAGGCCAAAGCGGACGGGGACGCAAGCCATAAGTGGGCTGAGACGGGGAAGATGGCACATCGGTAGACGCATCCACAACACGTAGATGTCCTGTATAGAAATTAGGAAAAGATGGAAGAATACGAGTTGGAATCATCGGGATAAACTCAGGTGATGGAGACAAGGAAGCCACCGGTGATGAAGGTGTAGAATCATGTGATAAGTGAGGTGAGGAAATTATAGGAGATGATGGCATTGGTTCTACAATAATCAGAGAAGCAGGAGCAGTATGACGACTTGATAAGGGCTCAATAGGAGTGGTAGGAGTGTCGGGAAAATTGTGGAAGGAGATATACTCCACTTAAAAGGCTGAAGAAGATGGACTCAACAAAAGTCATATCCCGAGAAATAGGCATCCGACGACCAACATGATCCCAACAATGATATCCCTTATGCTCATCGTTGTATCCTCTAAGAAGACATAATCAACAGACTGACAAGTCAGTTTGGTGCATTCACGAGGGGCAAGAAGGATATAGCAAACACAACCAAACAATTGAAGCGCCGAATAAACGATCATATAGGCGCTCGAAAGGAGCGTCACCCTGCAGAGCAATGGATTGCTAAAGGTTGATGAGATAGATGGAAGTGGAGACAAACTCGACCCAAAAGTGCGACGGAAGAGATGCGGTGACCATAACGGACGAGTCGTCTCAAGAAGGTGACGATGCTTGCACTCAGCCACGCCATTTTGAGCATGAGCACCAGAATAAGAGAACCAAAGTCTGCTCAAAAAGGATTCCACCAGAGTCATCATAGAACACTCAAATAGGTGTAGAGAACTGAGTGTGAACCATCGCAGCAAAAGGCTTATAAGACCTCACTACAAGAAGAAATAAAGTATATCCAAGTGTGTTGAGAGAAGTTACTACTGGAGGCAAAGGGAGATGGACCCCTGAGATCATATTGAACAAGGTCGGAAGGACGATGAGACACCGTCTCGCTATGAGTATAAGGTAATTGGACCATGGATTAGAGACATCATCGAAGAAGGATCCAAGAAGACCACGTCGAACTAAGGACGAGAGATAACAAGTGGTCCAAGGGGATGATGCCAATCCTGAAAATAACTGCTAGACAAGGCAACAGAGGCAGAGACTGGCGATGGTGGCAGCAGAGGGACTTGACCCAGCATCCCACGTGCCTATGCACTCTTCGTACCCCACCGATTCGGCTTGGCGTTCTTTTCCTATTTGCGGGTTGTGGGTCACGCACTTGATTAAGCACCCCAGGTTCTCCTAATGCGCCCTTGGCCTCGACTTTAGGTAGCGCCTGTCCTCGGCTCGTCCCGTGCATAAACCAGGTACGCGTCGACTGTCCGAGCTCCTGCTCACCATTGGTGGTGCTCGAGCGTGCGGTTATGGTGTCGCACATAAAGGGAACACGGGATGTGGGATTGAGACAGTACTCGTAGCAGCCCGCAGCAAGGCAAAGAATGCCCATCCAGACTGGTAGGGAGCAAAGGTGGGCACAAAGGTGGATGTTGACTCAGAGTCTCAACAGTGCGCTCATCAGTAAGAGCAGCACGAGCAAGAAGATTTTGGATATACTTCTCTTAGGAAATAAGGAGCAATCTCAAGGAAGTAGCAAAGAGGACCAAGATTCAGCAGTGACCTTATCACTAAGAGCAACACGAGCAAGAAGATCCTAAATGTACTTCTCTTGGGAAATAAGGAAGCCATCAGAGGTAGAAGAAACCTCAGTTCCAAGTAGTGAAAGGGACCAAGATCAGACATTAAATCTATTCACTAAGACGAGCCTTCAAAAAGGCAGTGCACTCAAAGTTGTTGGTAGTGTCATGTCATTGACATATAGGAGCAAAGCTCGACCACGAGCTTGAAGATGGATATAAAGTGCAGGATGATGAGCATTTGGCAAAAACTAGTTGCAGTCATCGCTTTGACAAAAAAAACTCAAACCGTGCACGAGGGCTAAAGGCATAGAGAGGGTGACAAATGCGGCAGATCATGCCATCAGGGGAAAATACCTATGTGGTGGCTACATGTAGACCTCATGCAACTCACCATTAAGAAGACATTCTTGACATCAAGCTAAGAGATAGACCAGTGGCGAGCAAATATCACAACGAAAAGTGTGCTAAGAGTGGTCATGTGGGCCATATGAGAAAATGTCTTGTCGTAGTCATAGCCATGTTCCTATTGAAAGCCTAAAGTCACAAGACGAGCTTGAGGAGGAAGGGAAATGAGATCCCATGTGCAGGTGCGTTTAAAAGCAGCAATCTCCTCTGCCATCGCATGTCGCCGTTTGGGTGAACATGGTATCACAGTAAGTTGTATTGAGAAGAGCAGCGCCAGAACACCCATAGTGATCAATAGGTGGAAGCGGGCAAGTGCAGAAGCTAGGTTGAGCTGGAGGTAGTGTGTTTCCAACAGAAGGAGACATAGTAGTGGAGGGAGATGGCTCATCGAAAGATGATGCATCAGAAGAATCCACAAGATCCGGACGACTAGTGTAGTAAACAAGAGGATGCAGGAGAATCACCAGGGAAGTCTTAGGGGACGAATGTGGGGAAGCCGAAGGCGATGATGACGTGGGGTCTACAACAGTAGTACAGGGAGACACATTGGAATGGATGTAGGAGGGCAAAACATGAGTGATAGGTGCACCGAAAAACGTTAAGAAAGAAATATCCTCAATGGAAGAGGCCGAAGGAGAGGATGGAGGTGGATAGAAAGGACGAGACTCGTCAAAAGTCACACCCTGAGGAATGCGCATTCGCCGATCGATAGGATCCCAACACACGAAGCGCTCAGTAGCCATGAGAACGACCAAACAGACGCTCGAGAGGAATGTCACCTTGCAAAGCAAGGAAGGCTTACTGTTGACGACGTACGTGGAAGTAGAAACAACCTCAACCCAAGAGTGATGTGTTGATCTTCAATGCACAAGCCGCCTCAAGAAGTTGATGATGCTTATGATCAGCAAACCATTCTGAGCATTTGGACCACGACATGAGAACTGAGAAAGTGTGCCCTGCTCAGCAAGGAATCCGCACAACAAATGATAGATGAACTAGCAAATCTTCATGGTAGACACAATTAGGAGTGGAAAACCCGACATGAAGCATGGGGGCAAACCTCTTACTTATAGATAAAAACCTTACTACAAGAAAAGCATACAATATATCCATGTGTGTCGAGAGAAAACATCTATAAAGATAATATAGTGGCGATGGCCTCTTTTTGAGGCAAAGGGAGCTCGACCACAAACATCAAAATGAACAAGATAAAGAGGACGAGACACAGTCTCGTTATGAAGATAAAGTAATTAAACCTGTTTGCCAAGCCAACAAACCTGACAGTCTAAAGACACATCGCTAGAGACAGATCCAAGAAGACCATTTCGAACTAAGGATGAGAAACAAGAACCACACAAGTGACAAAGACGATGATGCCACAAAGAGACAGTAAACGAAGTAACCGAGGCGGAGAGACTGGCGACGGTGGCAGCAAAGGGAAGGTTAAACTAGTCAAGCTCCTAGAGGACCTGGGAGCTACAACGACGATGGCCAACACTAATTAAAGCATCCATCTAAGGATCCTAATAAGAACAAGAGTTAAACTAAAGAATGACTGTACAACCAAAGTTGACAATCTGACCAGCCCCAACCAGAGTGTGCGTGCGACGGTCCTGGACAAAACAAGAGTCAACGTCAAGGATGACGCGACAACCAGAATCAGTAAGTTGACCAGCAGAAAACAGATTCATGGTAAGTCGAGGAACATGAGAAACACCAGGAACAGAATAAGGAGTGAAAAGATTGCCTCTACTAGCAACAGAAAGTGGAGTACCATCAGCAGTGAAGACATGAACAGGAGAATCCAGCGATCGAAGAGAGGACAAAGTGGAAGAATGAGAAGACATATGAAAAGAAGCTCTAGAGTCCAGAACCCATGGGGTTGTACCTGACTGTGTAGAGGGCGGTTGCTCAATGCGGGAAGCATCAGTCACAGAACCAGCAGTACCCGTCGAGGAAGAACCTGAAGCCGCGAGCAGACACTTAAGTCTCAGAATATCCTGCTTAGTCAAAGCAATGGCCGAAGCTGTCGAGGGAGATGACGAAGTCCCTGAAGATGATGATCGCGCCTTGTGCAGGTGTTTCCGCTTCATGTAGCACTGGGACTCAATATGACCATCATTGTTGCAGTAGTCACAGTGTGGACGAGGGCGACCTGAGCCTCCAGAAGGAGTGGGCAAGAGCGGCAGAGCACTCGAGCGAGAAGGGGTCGGTGCAGCAGGTGGAGTGGAAGAAGCCCGAGTAGCGAGCACAGAGGGAACCTCCAGCAAACCAGCACCACGTAAGCGAGTCTCCTCAGCACGAATCTCTGAAAGCGCCTCCATGAGAGAAATACGGTCACGAGCAAACAACTGAGCACGCCGGGGCTCAAACTCCTTACGAAGCCGAGACAGGAACTCGTAGACGTGATGAAACTCCAAATTGGCCTGGACAGCCTGGCAACAGGGGCAAGTATGACAACCAGCACTGCAGAGAGAATCAAGCTGGCGTCAGATAGCATAACTCTGTGCATAGAAGTCATCAACAGTAGAGTCATCCTGCTGAAGAGCATGCTCCTGACGGACCACAGAAAGGTATAAGGCATCACCAGAGGGCTGATAGCGCTGACGAAGATAGGTCCACATCTCAAAGACAGTAGGAAGACCCAGAAACTCAGAAGCAAACTGAGGCAGAACACTAGCAGTGAGAACAGCTGCAGCACGAGCATCATCATCAAGCCACTGGGTGTAAACAGACAGAGCACCATGATACGTCTGAAGAGCCTCCTCATAAGCCAAAACCCTCTCATCATAAGCACGATCAGCAGCCTCATCAGCAAGCTTAGCCGCATCCTTGGCGGCTTGATTAGCATCCGTAGGAAGAACAAGTGGAGTCGGCGGAGTAGGGGCAACCGGAGGAACTGGACGTGGCAGACAACTGACCTCGCCAGAGAGAACACCCCCGAGACGGATGCCACGCATGTGAATGCGCATAAAGCCAGTGAACTTGGTGTAGTTAGTACCATCAAAGATCACTGGACAGCGAGGGACAACAACATAGCCCGATGCAGCAGACTTTTTTTATCAACAAAATCTGACGAGAGAGCAGGACCTGCGGGAGTCCAGAGCAGGCCGGGCCGGTTGGAGGGAAACGATCGGGCCTGCGTCACTTGGGGCCGGCTGGGATCGAGACGGCCACTGCGAGTGGGACTAGGACGAGCGGCCGGCTGGGGAGCGAGGCCGGCTGGGGCTTCGATCGGGGGCGGCATCCAGCACGGCTGACTTCAGACAGCGGCGAACTGCAGACGGGGGAACGGCTGGCGGCGAGATCCCGCGTAGACGGCAGGTGACGACGGGATCGGGGAGCACGGCGTGGACTCGATCGAGAGGAGAAGGAACTCTCGATCGGGAGCGAAGGAAGCGGGGAGCGGCCAGCACACGCGTTGACTCGATCATGAGGAATCGTACGAGCGAGAGCGGAGGCAGCGACCCAGCCTGGCGATCCACACGGCGGCTACAGAGAACAGAGCGACGGCCACAGAGGACGGTCACGAGGCGGATCAATCAGCATGAGTTGCGGTGTGCAAAAAAAATTGACCTAGCTCTAATACCATGTTAGGAATAAGCAACTTGTATTCCCATGAGGCCATAGGCCGATATATATACATGTACAGGTGTGGAACATATGCAGGAAACCCCTTATACAACGGAATAAATACAAAGGGGTACATGACTTATATTATAACTCTAACATGAACATGTCAATTGCAATGACATGTTCTCACCTTTCAACGAAGGATCTCATTTTAAATCCTAATTTTGGATGTCTAGGTGGTTGGCTGTTGATTTAATTAGTGTTTTCGTAGTGAAAATATGAAGACACATTTTCTAAACAACTTTAGGATATCTTCGAAAGAATGTGCTAGATTTTGGTCCTGTTATATTTTCTCAATTCCTATGTCATCTCTCACATGGCTATGTGGTCTCCCCGGTTTTGTCTTTACATTATATCTATGTTGTACTACTGCTACGTCCCATGCTACAGAAAGTATTTTTTATATCAGCTTTGCTCTCGTGTGTGCAAGGATTCCATTCAGGTACAAAAAACATCACCCCTCATGAAGTTACTTTTCAGAGAGAGAATGATCATTGGTTTTTATATGGATTCAGTGCACATAAATAATTAGCTCGCATTTTAAGTTTGGTTTTATAATTAGCTTTCCAGTATTGTACATGTTTTCCTCACTGATGATGGATTTCTTCTTCTAAGATGAATTAGTAACTTTAGCACCAAATATGAAGTTATTTGGACAAAGGAAGGTTTCCTTCCTCTTTGCTATTTTCTCTCTTTAGTGTTGCTTATTTTTAGAACACTCTTTAGTGTTGCTTTGATGTTCCTTCGTCACTGTTCGCTATTCTGCCCTGTGTGGCCTCTGTCTTGGTTTACAGCTCCTTATGGCTACTTTTGTGTACATATGTAGGTTTTGTTTGAACTGTACTCAAACCGTGCAGATGTTTCCATATTCTTGCCTTCATCTTTTTAACTCATGAGATTGTTAGATAGTTGAATATCATTGGCCTCTGTCGGCATTCTATTTTTGCAGTTTGAAATGAGTATTGGTCCACGAAAATGCGCTTTGGTGGCCGAGCTACCTGAAGGCCGTTATCACATCCCTCGGTACTCGTCGTGATCAGCGCCGAGCGGGTATGCAGCTACTGTATTTTCACATGGTGGACGTTGCACAGTGCCCGTATTTGCTGGCAAATAAACATGGACGGCTCACGTACACGAGTCGGCACAGCAGTGCGGGCACACTTGCATCCCCAGCCACACATGTACTATTAAGACCCATGTGTACGACTGCGGCGTGAGCGCGACAAGGAAAAGGTTCACGCCGTTGAGGCCATGCATGCAGGTGCTAGTAGCTACGTGATGCTCTTGTACAGCTAGTGTGATGATATGAAGCACACAAACGGGTTCTGGTGCAAATCTCTGAACAACATAACACGGTGCTTCTTTTTGTTGTTGTGAATAACATAACACGGTGCTTGATAAGAACACAGTAAAATAAAATCGTTGAGTTAGCTGATGCATGTAATGGATTTATATAAAAATATATAATAGGATGGCATCGAGTAGGGCAGTATTCCTTTTTACACCTTTTTTTTTCAAAAAAATCATCATAAAATACTAGAGTGCATCTTACTTGTGTTGATTCAGAAACACTAGGTGTATTAGGTGTGAATGGTTTAAGATTGAAAAGGGTACTGCTAGTCATACGGATTGCAACCTTTGGTACAAAAGGAGAGAGAAAAAGATATCATTACGTATGCATGATTTATCTTGTGTCGCAAGTATCCAGTAATTGTGTTTTAGCTATGAGAGGCAGTGATGATATGACATCGAAGAACATAACAGGGATGCATGGTTCAATTGGTAAGGGAATTCTTACTACTAGGGGACGATCGTTTTTCAAATAAATCGCTAATATGAAAGTCAAACAATTTGAAGGCACTTTTAAACCCATTAAACCAAATAATTTATCAAAATGTGATCCAAAAATAATGGAGAAAGCATGTACACGATGCATGCGCAAAAAAGGAGGTCAAATGTTATTCCGAGTAGTGACGAGAACAATTTGGATCATTCATAATTAGGCTAGTTTTTAAAAACCATCAAACGATAAAATGATGTTCTGAAGAGGTTTGTGAATCTTTTATCTCTTGATCTTGAATATCCAGTTATCCACATAGGACGAACGAGATTATCATCCCATCAGAATCAGATCCAATAACAAGGTGCAGATGAACTAGACAAAGAAATGGCAGCAAAATCCATGGGCTCTTCCATGGCAAACCGTCACTCACTCAGCCACTATGCGAAGGTGAGATGAATGGTCTGACCATGCAAAAAAAAACTGAGCATTGCGTTTTTTTAGTGGAAGTAAAGCTATCTGCAGCACACCATGGGCCCATAATACCAAAATATCCCACCAGCTCAACCTACCGCGAGTACATGTGCAAGTTTCAAAACAGGCCACCATGCATTAACGCTGTGTAGCCGAGGCCCATGTACAATCGCAGCACCTCTGCCCATGGCACCATTGTATTGCAATTTAATAGTCAGCATATATCCACGAGAAAGCAAATCAGCACACATCACAACACTATACTAGATGGCACAGATTCCGGCCTCCAGGTAGCCCGGCCACCAAAACACCACACTCTATTGGTCCATTGATATTAAACTTCATAATAGGCGGTGGCATCTCCAGGAAAAAGTACTCCCTCCGTCCAGGTGCATAGGGCGCCTAAGAGAATCCTAAAATTCCAAAAATGTTAGACGCAATTCAATTAAATGCTCCTTGTTTATCTCCCATACTCGAACGAAAATGGAGAGAGAAGGAAGATGACGATCCGTGAGAGAAGGAAAGAGCCAATGCATGCACGGTAGCCAGGCGCTGATTAGGCGAGCGAATTCCACGGGTGGGCCGTGTGACGTGGGATTTTTCCTTTGCATGGGTTAGCTGAAACGGCTAGCACTAATGACGGGATTAATTTCCAAATTCAGTTTCGTTTTTAGGGAAACCTGCGCGCGCTCTCCTCCAATCTTAACCAACCTAAATCGCAGAGCTTTTCCTTAGGCGCCCTATGCACCTGGACGAAGGGAGTAGTGGCAGATATGCTGGACATTTATTTTCTGCTGCAGGAATGACACTATTGCCCAAGTCCTCAACACATTTTTTAGTAACAGAGAGGATTACTCACCTTTGGTGCTGCAGGCGTTCAAGACCTAGCATAGCTGGGCCAACCTGCCCTTCGTGTTCAAGACCCGGCCCTGAAGATCCCTGATTTTTTGTTTGTTTTGCAATCAAAGCTTACATCGAATAATTTATTAGAATTATGCTCCATATCCAGAAATTGTGGCTATTTTGTATATTATACAAGATACGTCTTTGTGTGCGTTGAAATAGTAGCGAGTGACCTCTTGGTCTTATTCTTTATACATTTGACTCATACGCACAGCCAGCGTGTCTGTGATTTGGATGAATTTCTCTATCCTGTTTTATGTTGTGATGTCTTTGATTTTTGTCTCTCTTCCGGATTTACATAGAGATGCCTCGGTCAGTACTTCAGAATTTTGTGTTCTTTTCGATTGATGGCCTTTAAGTACTTTTTAGTTTTAGAATGATTCTGAAACAAGGTCACTCCTACTTATCTTGATCTTGACCTTCACGTCTGGTGGTAGGATGCTAGGTCAAGAGTGCAGAGTGAGCAAAAGAAAAAGGAAAACTCTGAACGCTTTTATCTCTGGTCAGTTGGAGCATAATGGAGGGAGCAAGACAGCAGGCTTTGACAGTTTGCGTATGGATTCAGCGGATCTCTGTGTTAGGACTCTACAACCAAATCAGTGTGCGTGCGTGCGTGCGTGTGTGTGCGTGCGTGGTGTGGTGTTCAGACATATATTTAGTTTTAGATGACTATGTACTATCAAGTTAAAACGTTGTATATTCATCTTATGTACACAACAATTAATCGTGTTTTCTATTATTAGAGAGGATTAAATCATGGATTTTTTTTCATTACGGACATGGCTTTAGCGTGCCTCTGCGCAATTTGGCGCAACGGGTTCACTAGTTGTTGACATCAAGCTGAGAGACAGATCAGTGGCGAACAAATATCACAGCGAGAAGTGTGAGAAGAGTGGTCATGTGGGCCATATGAACAAATGTGTCATATTAGTTATAGTCATGATCCTGTTGAAAGCCACGGGTCACAAGACGAGCTTTTTTACGCAAGAGAACCATCGGAGTCTAAATCTTGTAAACCCACTTACAAGATACAAGTGATGGGATGAGCATAGGGAGGAAGGGAAATGAGATCCCACGTGCCGGTGCGTCCAATAGCAGCAATCTCCTCTGCCATCGCATGTCGCTGTTTGGGATGAGCATGGCGTCACGTTATGTCGTATTGAGAAGAGCAATGCTAGAATACCCATAGCGATCAATATGCGGAAACGGGCGAGCGCAAAAGCCATAAGTAGGTTGAGTTAGAGGCGGTGCATTACCAACAGAAGGAGATATAATAGTCGAGGGAGATGGCTCATCGAAAGATGACACATTAGAAGAATCCGCAAGATGCAGACGACTAGTGCAGTAAAGAAGAGGATTGGGGGGAATCATCGGGGAAGTCTTAGGGAATGAACTAGGTGGGGAAGCCGCAGGTGACGATGACGTGGGGTCTACGACAGTAGTACAAGAAGACACATTGGAATGGAAGAGGGTGCGTCCAATAGCAGCAATCTCCTCTGCCATCACATATCGCCGTTCGGGATGAGCATGGCGTCACGTTATGTCGTATTGAGAAGAGCAATGCTAGAATACCCATAGCGATCAATATGCGGAAGCGGGCGAGCGCAAAAGCCATAAGTAGGTTGAGTTAGAGGCGGTGCATTGCCAACAGAAGGAGATATAATAGTCGAGGGAGATGGCTCATCGAAAGATGACACATTAGAAGAATCCGCAAGATGCATACGACTAGTGCAGTAAAGAAGAAGATTGGGGGGAATCATCGGGGAAGTCTTAGTGAATGAACTAGGTGGGGAAGCTGCAGGCGACGATGATGTGGGGTCTACAACAGTAGTACAAGAAGACACATTGGAATGGAAGAGGGCAATACGTGAGTGATAGGACGCATCAACATCATTATGGTTGGTGAGTTCATGCTTTTCAGGGTTGTGCGCAATATTGATAGCATTTGTACTGTCTGAAAAGGGAGGAGTAGGTCTAGTGACAAAAACATCAAAATCCTCAAACAACCATCGTAACCAAGTCACCTCTGTTGTCAACAGAGGTATAGCTTACAACTCAGCCTTTGCACTCAAATTGAAAAGCACATTCTGTTTCTTTGTGTTTTGGGCAATGAGAAAACCATCAAGAAAACACTACTAGGGAAAACCCAACACTACTAGGGAAAATCCTAGTAGTAGCGCTTGTTTTGTAGCTAGCAGTAGCGCTTGTACAAGCGCTACCACTAAGGCGCTACAGCTAACTTTTAGCAGTAGCGCTGAAATGTCAGCGCTACTATTATACCTAGTTAGCAGTAGCACTTTCTTTGGGAAAACGCTACAGATAAGAGTAAGTAGCAGTAGCGTTTCTTTAGAAAAGCGCTGCTGCTAACTTTTCCTGTATTTTTGAAAATACAACTTATTTTTCTTGTGGTTTTATATACGGTACTTTCATCATATGATTTTATGACCATGATTAGTTATTATATATAATGGCGGGTGAAATGAACGTGGAGTAGATTTAAGTGGAGGCAACATGTGGTGCATGTCGAAAGTACTACTAATCCAAACTAGATCAAGTTTGGATTAGTAGTACTTTCGATGTGCACCACATGTTAGCCTCCACTTGAATCTAATCCATGTTCATTTCACCTACTGATATATATATATATATATATATATATATATATATATATATATATATATATATATATATATATATAATAACTCATCATGCTCATATAACAACTTAGCATCATTCATCATCGATCATAATAATAAATAACTCACCATTGGTATCATAATATCAAGTCCTACTCATCCTCATCGATCATACAACTTCTACTCGATACCACATCATCATCATAGTCATCTAACCAATCCTACTTAGTTGTTCTTAGCACATGATCATGAGTATTAGCTAGGACCTACTACCTTCTCTTAGGTAAAATAGCATAAAACAAGATAGCCCATAACTCTCCATTATGGAGAATGGAGATTATCCTGTCTTCAATTCTTGCCTTTCGCACAATGTTGCTTCCAAGAACCTCCTTACGACTGTCCACACATTTTTTCCATTCTTTGATTAACATGTGTTCACCGGTTTTAAAAATCCGATATGGACATGTGAGATTCGTAGGATGACCTGGCTGTATGTTCAAAACATCAAGGCGACCATTCTGAAACATCAGATGAGGCACACAATCCTTCGGGATTTTCTGTTGAAAAACATAGTAATAACTTCGTAGTTAGCAATGCAGTTCAGTTTTAGAAGTATGCAAAAGATGCACGGATGTCGTAATAGTAAAAAATCTTACCATGGCATCTCCATGGATGTTACCGTGGTTCAACACATGCACTAGTGGCACGTATTGACCATAATGTGGAGGAGTTTGATAATAGATTTTGCAATTCTCAAGTTCAGTACAAAATGCGATGAGATGATTTTTCTCCTGATAAGTTAATTCGGAGCCATCAGTGTAGTAGGTTCTGTCTACCATCTTCCGCACATTGTTTGAAGAATGAAAATAAGCTGTCAATGGAAATAAGCTGTCAACTATTTTGAAATAAACAATATAAATTAGTTAAGAACCATGTTTGAGAAACTCACATAGCGGTAGAATTGGAAGCGTATCAATAAGGACCCAAATATCCATATTGTCTTGCTCGATGTCAGGATCACCAAGATCCATGGTGACAAGCATACCCTCATAAAAACCAACATCTTGCAAAATGCTTCCCAATTTGTGCAACTAAAATGGGTTACGCTCTCAGAATTGTACATATTTACTTCAAAATCCATACCATCCTGGGTCCTTAGGTGAATTTTCTTTGTCTCAAAACTTTCATGGTCTTCAAAACCCATCCTCTCCAAGACATAGCGTCTTGCATGGAATGGGATAAGCTAGTCGAAGTGTAAAAGATAAAAATTACATGTTGAAATAGTTGAAGTCGTGCTTAATTACGAAAAAACACTTGTCGTCGTTGCGTACCATTTCAACATTGAAGATCTCCTGGAGCTTAATGCTGAAGCGCCGACCTTCGTCCAGGTGAGGCCTGTCGCACAGACCCCGGTCGTCGTTGCACCAGTCGCACTCCCCCGAGAGACTTTTGCCATCCGAGTACGACAGTTCCTAGGTTCATAATTCAAAGATTAAACTTTGTACAATTCAATATATGTATTACAAAAACTAAATTAGATCATTATTATTCATCACGGGTTGACTACCGGTCTGCGGAGTCTTTTTCTTGAAAACTCTCAGCTCGCATGGTGTATACATTCGACCGTTGGTGATGATCGCTCCTCCTTTCGTCCCCGAGTGCATTACACCAAAATGTCTAGCACACGGGAACGAAGGAGAAGCGACCCCCACGACAACAGTCGGGATTTTTCGTCCTCTCATATGTGGTGGAGACTCTCACTCACTGATTCCTCCCTGACATTTGCGACCGTCGGTGATGGTCGTTACTCCTCCTTCCCCTAGTGCATAACAAAGGTCTAGCATCCGGAGAAGGAGAAACGAACCCCACAACAACAGTCGGGATTCTTCGTCCTCTCTCATATATGGTGGATACACTCCCTCACTGATTTTTCGACCGTCGGTGATGGAGCCTCGACAGACTTAAAGTCAACTCGAGATGTCGTTTAATTATTTTTCTAGAAAATCCAGGCCACTCGATATTTCCTACATATTCTAGCACTAGTCATGCTAGAATTCACGGATAAAATCCGGCATGACCTTTGCTAAAAAAAGGACATATCGAGCGCCTGAAATTTGCCGGAACGGAAATTAATTAACACTCCGGCAAAACATAGGCCACTCGGAGGTGTAACCTGCAAACATGGCCGGCCACTTGGGCCAGCACATATCCTATTTGAGCAACACAAGATATACATATTTATATCTACATCATATGAGCATTCAAAGTAGGAGTAGTTTCCAATTTGACCAAATCGTAAAATAAATTAGTATTCAAATTAGCATGCATTCAATAAGCAAAACTAAATCATCTCTTTCGTCCATACATCGTCGAATATTATCACTAATACATCTCGAATAGTATCATACATATAACATCACTAATATAGCTAAAACCCTAGCGAACGACGAGTATCGGCGCGGGCGATGGATACCCAAAGAGAAGGAACCATCACAGGATCATAGCTCTAGTGAGACTTGAAGAACCTGGCCTCCAACGCAACCATGTAGCGACGGACGTGATCGTCCTCCTCGCTGACACGGTGATGTACCACCTCCACGGGGTCCTCAAGCCTCCGCACCATCACTGGCCCACGCGACCGCCACCAAAGAAGGTTCGGATCAACGATGGGCTGGCTCCTCACCAAGCTGCGCCCCCCGGAAGGTAGCACCTCCCAGTACCAGCCCAGCGGAGCCTAGTCCCGGACATGGCCCCTCTGATCAAGCAGGTGTCCTCCGCCGAGTCGACAGCGAGGATGCGGGATACGCATCATCGACGTCGATGCAGGAATAAGTGCTTTAACTAAAAAAATAACAACAAATTCTATTAACTACACCTAGTTAAATACACCTAGAACACCTAAATTATATTAACTACACCTAGTTAAAAACCTGCATTTTGAACATGATTCGATCATAACTAGGGTACATACTACATTATTCTAAGATTAAACACCTAAAATACCTAAATTAAATTAACAACATGGGGTGGCTGGTCTCACCTCGAGGTCGGAGGGGGTCGGTAACGGGGACGACGATGGGGATGATGCAGGGGCTCCTTTATTTCTGCAAAAACAAAATATAAACAAAAACATTATTATCATCATCTTAGGATTTAGTGAAACTCCATAAGCTATCAAGTAAATATCCGATTTGATTCCAAATAAAATTTGCAACTGTCTGTAATTTGTTTCCTAAACCCTAAGAACATTATTATCCTCATTTTTTTACCTACTACTTCTTGAACCATAGAAAAATGCCCTAATTTCACATAACTTAGAAAAATTCCTATTCTATTCAAAAGACCTACATTTACTTAATTTTTTCAATTCTATTCAGAAAACGTACATTTACTAAAATAATCTCACATAGCATAATATATTTCTCTACCTTACAATTTCTATTACTAAATTCTTTTACTAAAAAAAATTATACCTTAATTTTTATACAAAGAGAGGAGGGCAATGGGAGGAGGAGGAGGAGGAGGGAGGAGTGAGGGCTTCGGGCGGCTGGGGAAGGGCGGAGAGAGGAGGGAGCAGGGAGCAGGGCGGCGGTCGGACGAGGGAGAGGAGGGAGGAGCAAGGGCCGCCGGTGCGAGGGAGGAGAGAGGAGGGACGTGGGAGGAGGGAGAGAGGAGGGCGCGAGAGGAGGAGGAGGGAGGGAGGGAGGGAGGCAGATACCTTGGGGGCGTTGGCAGCGACGGCAGGCGACGTGCGGCGAGTGAGAGTGTGTGAGGGAGAGTGAGGGACGTGCGTGGGCTATGGATAAGGTAAGCGTAGTAGTAGCGCTGTTTAGCAATAACCGCCACTATGATTTAGCAGTAGCGCTCGTCAGAGGACAACGCTATTGCTATGTACAATAGCAGTAGTGCTTTTTAATTATGAGCGCTACTAGTATACCTACACTGCCATGCAACCGTTGGCAACTATAGTAGTAGCGTTTTTATAACAAAAGCGCTACTGCTACATGAATAGTAGCAGCGCTCTTCAGACACAAGCGCTACCATTCTTTAGCAGCAACGCTTTCTTATAAAAAGCGCTACTACTGAGCTCCTGTGTATAAGCATTTCCCTAGTAGTGAAACATAGTAAGTAAAAAGGTACGAGCGAACTTGTGCATAGGAATAAGAGAGAGTCGGTGAGAGGTAGTTCTACAAAGATATTGTAGAACCGGGGGGTGACTCAAAGTGGATTAAAGTGGGAGCAGAGACAAACTAACTTAGAATGAGAACGTGATATGAAATGTCTGGACGGGTGACATCTAAATATAAGACTCCCAACAAGACGACGGTAGCGCGTCAGATCAAACAAAGGCTCATTGTAAGAAGCACAAAGGTGGACGTTGAGCTCCATGGTAGTGTCAATAGTGACTATCACTAAGAGTAGCACGAGCAAGAAGATACTGAATGAATTCTCTTAGGAAATAAAGAAGCCATCAGAGGTAGAATAAACCTCAATTCCAAGGAAGTAACAAAGAGGACCAATATTAGACATAAAAACTATTCACTAAGACGAACCTTCAAAAAGGCAATGCACTCAGAGTTGTTGGCAGTGATGATCATGTCATCAACATATAGAAGCAAAGTTTGACCCTGAGCTGAAAGATGCTATAAAGTGCAGATCATAAGCATTTGGAAAAACTAGCTGCAGTCATCACTGAGACAAACACTCAAACTAGACATGAGAGGCTAAAGGCATAGAGAGAGCGACAAAGATGACAGATCGTGCCATGAGGAAAAAAATATCTAGATGGTGGCTACATGTATACCTTCTCATGCAACTCACCATTAAGAAAGACATTCTTGACATCAAGCTGAGAGACAGACTAGTGGCGAACAAATATCACAAGAAAAGTGCGCGAAGAGTGGTCATGTGAGCCATATGAGCAAATGTCTCATCATAGTAATAGCCATCTTCATGTTGAAAGCCACGGGTCACAAGACGAGCTTTCTAACGCAAGAGAACCATTAGATTCTAAATCTTCCAGACCTACTTACAATATACAAGTGATGGGATGAGCATGGGAGGAAGGAAAATGAGATCCCACGTGTCGGTGCGTTCAATAGCAGCAATCTCCTCTGCCATCACATGTCGATGTTCGGGATGAACATGGCGTCACAATAAGTCATATTGAGAAGAGAAATTCTAGAATACCCATAGCAATCAATAAGCGGAAGCAGGTGAGCATAGAAGACATAAGTAGGTTGAGCTAGAGGCGGTGCGTTGTCAACAGAAGGAGACATAGTAGTCGAGGGAGATAGCTCATCGAAAGATGACGCATCAGAAGAATTCACAAGATGTGGGCAACTAGTTTAGTAAAGAAGAGGATGAGGATGAATCACATGGGATGCCTTAGGGGATGAACGAGGTTGGGAAGCCGCAGGTGACGATGACTGGGGTCTACAACAGTCGTACAGGAAGACACATTGGAATGGATGGACAAGGGCAATACATGAGTGATAGGTGTATTGGCAAAAAGCCAGGAAAGAAATATCCTCAATGAGAGAGGCCGAAGGAGAGAATTGACATGGATAGAAAGGAGGCTCATCAAAAGTCACACCCCGAGGAATGCTTATCTTCCGATCGATACGATCCCAACACTGATAGCCCCTGTGCTCATCAGCATAACCTAAGAAGACACATTCAATATACTAAGCAGCCAGTTTGAGGGGCAAGAAGAACGTATTAAATGCAACAAAACAAACGAGGCGCTGTGTAGCCATGAGAACGACCAAAAAGACACTCGACAGGAATATCACCCTATAAAGCAAGGAAGGCTGACTGTTGATCAGGTAGGTAGATGTAGAAACAAGCTCAACCCAAAAGTGACCTAAGAAGACACATTCAATATACTAAGCAGTCAGTTTGAGGGGCAAGAAGAACGTATTAAACACAACAAAACAAACGGAGCGCTAAGTAGCCATGAGAATGACCAAAAAAGACACTCGAGAGGAATATCACCCTGCAAAGCAAGGAAGGATGACTGTTGATCAGGTAGGTGGATGCAAACACAACCTCAACCCAAAAGTGAGGTGGAAGTGATGCATTGATCTTCAATGCACAAGTTGCCTCAAGAAGGTGACAATTCTTAGCAAATAATTCTGAGCATCAGGACCACGACAAGAAAGCTGGCAAAGTGTGCCCTGCTCAGCAAGGAATCTGCGCAATCAATGATTGATAAACTCGCAAGCAAAATCTGCATGAAAGACACAAATAGGAGTGGACAACCGGGTATGAAGCATGGCGGCAAACTTCTTACTGATAGATAAGACCTCACTAGAAGAAAAGCATAAGATATATCCATGTGTGTCAAGAGAAATCATCTATAAAGATAATATAGTAGTGATGTCCTCCTTTTGAGGCAAAGGGACCTGGACCCCAAACATCAAAGTGAACAAGATCAAAAGGATGATGAGACACAATCTCGCTACAAGGATAATGTGACTTAACCTGTTTGCTAAGCCGACAAACTGACAGCCCAAAGACACACCACCAGAGACAGATCCAAGAAGACCACGTTGAACTAAGGATGAGAGACTAGAGCCACACAAGTGACCAAGACGATGATTCCAAAAGAGCCGGTAAACAAAGTAACCGAGGTAGAGAGACTGGCGGCGGTGGCAACAAAGGGAAGGTTAAGCCAGATAAGCACCCGGAGGACCTCGGAATTACAACATTGAGGGCCAACACCAAGTAGAGCATCCGTGTGAGGATTCTAATCAGAACATGAACATGAGAATCTGGAGGTCGAATGGCTGACAAACTGGAATAATCGTAAGTTATATGAAAACACATATAGTACCAAGGATCCAGGGAGATGTACCTGGTTGTGTTAAAAGTGGTCAGTCGGTACAAGAAAAATTAGTAGCAAAACCTGTTGATGTTGAACCAAAAGAAGCCGCTAGTAGATACTAAAGTCGCCTAACCTTCGATGTAGTCAGAGTCTCAACTGAAGAGGTCGACAAAGAAGTACTCGGCAATGAAACTAGAAGTAGGAAGTAGGTGTTTTGTTAAAGATCGAAAACCCAAATGTATTTCTCGTTCTTCTTGTTTGGCTTCATTTGGTTTTTGATCTCTTTCTTTTGAGCTCTTTATGGTTCTTTTCCTTCTTATTATTTCTTTTGTTTATTTGTTTGCTTTTACAAGAAACCACAAAACATTTCTTTCTCCCTTTTTTTCTTTTGAAGTTCTTTGGGAAAACAACAAAAATATTTCTTCGTTCTTTTTGCTTTTTCTTTGGAAGTTTATCTGATTGCCTCTTTATTGAAACTTTGGGAATCTTGTATCTTTGCTTGTCTCTTTGCATTATTGTTTTCCTTCTTTATTATTATAGAGTACGAGGGGTGATGTCTACTATGCAAATTTATTCTTCTAGACTCGTGTTGGGCCTCCAAGCATAGAGTTTTGTAGGACAGTAGCAATTTTCCCTCAAGTGGATGACCTAAGTTTTATCAATCCGTGGGAGGCATAGGATGAAGATGGTCTCTCTCAAACAACTCTGCAACCAAATAACAAAGAGTCTCTTGTGTCCCCAACACACCAAATATAATGGTAAATTGTATAGGTGCACTAGTTCGGCGAAGAGATGGTGATACAAGTGTAGTAATGATAGTAGATCCTGATTTTTGTAATGGTAACAATAAAAAACAGCAAGGTAGCAAGTAACAAAAGTGAGCACAAACGGTATTGCAATGCTTGAAAATGAGGCCTAGGGTCCGTACTTTCGCTAGTGCAATCTCTCAACAATGCCAATATAATTGGATCACATACCATCCCTCAACGTGCGATGAAGAATCACTCCAAAGTTCTTTTGAGGCGGAGAACATAAGAAGAAATTGTTTGTAGCTATTCTTTCCGATCGATTTATCCAAGAGTTCATATTAAAATAAAACCAAGTTATTCTTTCTGATCGATCTATCAAGAGTTTGTACTAAAATAACATCAAGTTATTCTTTCCGATCGATCTATTTAAGAGTTCGAACTAGGATAACACCAAGTTATCTTTTCCGATCGATCTATCTAAGATTTCGTATCTATTTATATTAAAAAGTAAATGATGGGTTAACCACAAAAAAGATAATTAGGCTAGAAAATCCCACAAAAATTAGAAAGATCCGATCGTTTATTTAATAGATTAAAAATTTAGTGCCATTAGATAAGTTTGAATTTGAAGTGAAAAAATTACCCACCATTGCCATTAATGAAGAAAAAATTAGAAAGATCCGATCGTTTATTTAATAGATTAAAAATTTAGAGCCATTAGATAAGTTTGAAGTGAAAAAATTACCCACCATTGCCATTAATGAAGAAAAAACTGTTCGGTCACTTTTGCCTTATTTAATAGATGGAAGCAAAGCTACCGTCGGGACTAGGTTCCGTTGAAAAATCCAAGTCAAAGCTAAAAAAAATCAACATAACAAAGATCTTCCATAAAGGAAATACCACATGTAAAAGATCTTTTGTAAAAAATAGCCTAGGACTAGGTGACGTGAAGGACATGTTAGTATTATATTTAAAAAAGGGGACGTGCCAGTCAAAAAAAAAAAATAGAGTAGGCGATGTCTTGGAGAAAGGACGTGCCATTGTATTCAAGAAAAAAAAGGACATGCCAGTTATCTAATATATAAAAGAAGGTGCCATTTATCTAATATATAAAAGAACGTGCCAGTTAGATCTAAAGAAACGTGCCTGTTAGAGACTAGCGTAGGAGGCAAATTCCTTGATACGTGCATGTATGCATGCATACATACACGCTCTTTTTCTTTGAGGGCACAATCACGTTTCTCTTAATGTATAGACGCCGCAAAGAAACACACGGACACACTGGCTGACCACGGTCTCATGTACTCACTCTGTTTTTAAATATAAGTCTTTTTTAGATATTTCAGTATAAACTACATACTGAGCAAAATGAGTGATAAAATACATTTATATGCATTTATATATAGTTTGTATTAAAATCGCTAAAAGGACATAACTCATTTCAGAATATGGACTACATACAGAGCAACATGAGTGAATCTACACATTAAAATACATCTATGTACATCTGTATATAGTCTATATTAAAATCTACACTTTAAAATACATATTAGCGGGGGAGTAAGCTTGTACGTGCTATATATTTAGCAACCAAAAGCATCAACCTAGAAATCGTGTCGCACAAAATACATCAGAAAGAACACAAGATACGGACCCGGCAAAAGAAAAAAGAACACCACGTATGGGACTTTCGCCAATAATCTCTAAATATTTCTGATATTCTTTTAGTAGAATACGCACAAGCATGTGGATCGATCATATATTCATATGATAAAGGATAAAGTACAAGCGCAAGTTACAACTAGGCCCAAGGCCTACCGCTCTCGCATCTTAGATATTGTGCTCTGCGAGGAGAGATAACATATTCAAGAGGTGTGTACTACATAGAGGTTACAAAAAGGACATAACTCATTTTAGAGATTTCAATATGGATTACATACAGAGCAACATGAGTGCTACATTCAAAAATATATCTATGTACATTTGTATATAGTCTATATTAAAATCTCTCAAAAGACATATATTTAGGAACGGATGAAGTATGTACGAGTACACAACTAGCAATGCATGATCAATCCACCAGGCTGCTAGCGTGTGCAACTAGCGGGGCAGTAAACTTGTACGTGCTATATATTACACAACCAAAAGCATCGACCTAGAAATCGTGTCGTACGAACCCGGCAACAGAAAAAAGAACACCACATATGGGACTTTCGCCAATAATCTCTAAATATTTCTGATATTCTTTTCATAGAATACGCACAAGCATGTGGATCGATCATATATTCATATGATATGATAAAGGATAAAGTACACATCGCAAGTTACAACTAGGCCCAAGGCCTACCACTCTCGCACCTTAGATATTGTGCTCTAAGAGGAGAAATAACATATTCAAGAGGTGTGTACTGCATAGAGGTTACAAAAACGGGACTTATGCCTTGATTTTGCAACTATGAAAAAAAAATCTAAACAAGATATTTGCAATTGAGCCTGAAACACGAACAATCAAAATATATATTGTATTTTGTAAGGAGTGTATTCATTTGTCCTATTTCGGATTTTATAATTATATTACAACATATATAAGTGCTTAAAGTGATTCCCTAAAAAATAATTCTTCAAGTGATGTCTAATGGACAACTACAAACTCCCAAAGTTGCAAATTTATAGAACCATAAGGATTTGAAATTGTTAGAGCAAAAGATCATTATAAGGTGTTGGTATTAATCGGAGAATCGTTATAATATGGTGCACATATCCGGGTGTGTAAAGGATAAAGTTGAATTACTATGTCTCAATTATGTAGATGCAATTGGAGGGCATTTTTTCGTACCCCGAATTGAATGAAATTGATTACAAGGGAAAAACCACATAGTAAAATCATGCCACTTGAACAACAAATACATCCTAGCGAGGGGCATACCGTGTCTACATGGAAGAGGTGGATGTACCGGTGACAAATTTAAGGGAAATAGACAAAAAGAAGTAGTGCATGCATTACCACATTAAAAATAGATGAAGTACACAAAAGTGTGTCATGAAACATGTTTACGTTCACTAACTATCAAAAGAAAATAATGTGATTATATGTTTCATGAAAAATAAACATAAGTGAAAGAAACTTAATTTGTTAGGATTTGTATCAAAATAACTATCAAATTTACATTTTGGAGATTGTATCCATTTCTAGAATGTCCTGTGTAAATGAGACATGATGAAGATCTAATATGAAATACTATTATTTTTATCTAGCCACACAATCAGGATGGATGAATTGTTTTATTTTACACACTTAATTAATTAATGTTTATTATTATAGGATTATCAGTATAATTAATTTGTTAGCATGAATATACAAAATAACTATCAAATTTATATTTTCGATATTATATCGATTTCTAGAACATCATGTGTAAACCAGAGAGGAAGAAGGACCAAATATGAAGACAAATCTATTTTAACCTTGATAGGTAATCAACATGGGTTAGTTGTTTAATTTTATACACTTCATTAATCAATGTTTACTATTATTTGATTCAAAATATAATATTATTATTTATTTGGTATAATAGGCACCTATACATTAATATTTCATTGTGATATTTTTATATTAAATTAAGTTTTTTTGTATTCATGATATACACCATATTTATTATAAGTTATAGGCTTGCAAAACATAATACCAAACTAGCATCATACAGATAGCCCATAGTAAAGCTAAACACGAAGACATAAATTAGGTAGACTCCAAAAATGATAAATCTTGATGATTCTAAACAAACTTTATACAACCATCTGCTTGATAGTGTTACCCTTTTTTGTGTGATGTTAATTGTATTTCTTTCTAAGAGAAATTCTCTTTTATTAGGTTTATTGATTTTCTTCCGATGAATTGCCAATTCTACCTCAAATCCTCCTTGATGCAAACTAATTATTTTGCTTAATCAAATGTCTCTTTTTTTGTATTGTGATTGATGCAAACTAATTATTAATAGACATCAATGCACACGTATTCACATTTTTACATCTAATGTAGTCAAGAACTATATAAAATATAAATTGAGTTATAACTGCACCAATTGATATAATATGTGTTACATACAAAATAGCATCTATCCCAATATTCGAAGTTCAATTCTTTACACTAAAGTAATATCATGCACAAATCTATACCTACTAATAAAGCAAGGTGCGTTTTTCCAATTTTTTCATCCGTTCACCACCGAAAATATTTTTCTTATATCCGAGGTGGTACTAAATTTTCGTGGTCCATCTGCTAAAAAATAAATAGTTTTGTCCGGAATTTCGTACGTGGGCCGCACGCACTAAGGCCCAGAAAAACCACCCATAAATATCCTGCGCACGCAGCTGGGAAACCTTAGTTGGAGATTTCCATCGGTCGCCGGGCCGGCCCATTACTATTTTTTCTGCGTTCTTTTTCTATTTTTATTTTTTTCCCTTCCAATTTATTTTTTCCTTTTCCCATAAATTAATTTAATAAATTTTACAAAATTTCGTTTGTACTATTTTTTGTTAAATCTTAGAATTTCAAAATTTGTTCCCACATTCAAAAACATTTGGAAATTGAAATTTTTATTTTCTTTCTAAATTTGTTTGAAATTAAAAAAATGTTCACATTTTCAGAAAAAATTGTAATTTTTTTATAGATTTCTAAAATAAATTTCATTTCAAAAATAATAGAAATTCGAAAAATATCCATTTTATCGAAATGTTCATAAATTCAAAAAAATGTTCGTGATTAAAAAGACATTTTTGAGAATTGATTTGAATGTTCCAAACAAGTTTCCATTTTAAAAAATTGTTCACAAATTCGGAAAATGTTCGTTTCTCCGCCTTAAAAATAGTCACGTTTTCAAAAAGTGTTTGTGAATTTAAGAAAATCTTTCTATTTCAAGTTTTGTTTTCCTTATTCTAGAAATTAACCTTTTTTGAGAAAAAAATTCTCACATGTTTTAAAAAATATCAGGAGGTCACCACAACCTCGACAAGGAGGCAGATCTAAAGGAAAAAAAATGCACGAATTGGATAGTGGCCGCCACTCCCACCAACCCCATTACTATAAAGATCTTGCGGGCCAAATATGACCCGCGAGAACACCGCAGCTCTCCGCTCTATCCCCCCACTATTGTATGGAGACCGTTTTGATGGACACATTAATTGTCTCTTTCGATGCTTCTCGCAAAAAAACTCTCGCGTTGCAACGCATGGGCATATGTGCTAGTGACACATAAAACCATCAATTAATATGGTGTATTTAACAATAGTTTGTACACAAATTATTTATGTTATTGATTCTGATATGTATTTCACATATGGGATGGTTATAGAATGATCACAGCTATAACATGAATCCTCTTCCACTAAGCACATTCACTCACATAGAATTATCACACCCATAACACGAACCATACTTTGAACGCACTAAAGTGATGCCCTCGCATTTGCGAGGGCCACTGTGCTAGTTAAAATAACACCATATGATACACATCAACCAATTCTAATGTCACCTAGATACTCCAATGTCACTGCAAGTATCCATGAGTTAATTATAAGATACGCATCAAACAATTTCAGATTCATAATACTCGATCTAACACAAAGAACCTCAAAAAGTGCCCCAAGGTTTCTACCGGAGAAACAAAATACGAGAACATGCATAAACCCCTATGCATAGATTACCCCAATGTGACCTCGAGAATCCGCGAGTTGAGTGCCAAAACATATCTCAAGTGAATCAATATAATACCCCATTTCATATGCAAGACATATATCAAGTGCTCTGAAATCCATAAAAGTATTCAATCAGATAAGAACGAAATCTCAAAGGGAAAACTCAATGCATCACAACAATATAGAGAGGGGAAGACACAATACGATCCAACTATATTAACAAAGCCCCTGATACATCAAGATCGTGCCATCAAGAACATGAGAGAGAGAGAGAGAGAGTTTAATTAAACACATAGCTACGGGTACAAACCCTCATCCCCGAGGGTGGACTACTCCCTTCTCATCATGGAGACCATAGGGATGATGCAGATGGCCTCCGGTGATGATTTCCCCCTCCGGCAGCGTACTGGAACGGGCCCTCGATTGGTTTTTCGTGGCTACAAAGGCTTGCGGCGGCGAAACTTTCGATCTAGGTTTATTTCTGATAGTTTATCTATTTATAGGATTTTCCAGCATTGGAATCACGCGAAGATGGGCCTCAAGGTGAGCACAACCCACCTGGGCACGCCTGGGCCTCCTGGCACGCCCAGGTGTCTTGTGCCCACCTCCTTCACCTTCTGGTCCTCCCACGATGCTTCTAGTGCCTCTTTTGTTCCAAAAAATCATCAAAAAGTTTTGTTGCATTTGGAGAACTTTTATTTCTGCACAAAAAACAACACCATGGTAGTTCTGCTGAAAACAGTGTTAGTCCGGATTAGTTCCATGCAAATCATACCAAAACCATATAAAATTGTTGTAAACATGGCATGAATACTTCATAAATTATATATATGTTGGAGACTTATCAGCATCCCCAAGCTTGGTTCATGCTCGTCCTCGAGTAGGTAAATGATAAAATAAATAATGTATGAAGTGTGAATGCTAGCATAGTGCATAAGTTTGATCAATGATAATTTCAATCACTTTTCCTAGCATCATAAAAGCAACTCTTTGTCATAAAACTCATCATGTTAAAGTAGCAACCAATTCACATGTTAATGTTAAAACAATGAATTCTCTTGAAACTTGACAACCTATATTCTTAGTCACCAAATAATTGCAATTCAACTAATTCAACAGAGACTAAGTAAGAGCTCCACATACTCAATCATCATATAGTATTCTATGATTGCTAGTACTCAAACATATTTTTAGAACAAATGGCATCCATCAAACATAGAGAAAGATAGGGGCTTAATGTTTCGCCTCCTAACTCATTTATCATAGAGATAATTGTCAACAATAATAATACATAATGATCAAATATATTTGACTGGTCATATGTGCCTAGATCTTTCCCTACCACATGATGCTTGCCAACTAGAGAATAATTGAGGTTGAAATGAGAATGTATACTATTGACTCTTGCATAAAAGTAAATACTGAAAAGTAAAAGATAGGCCCTTCACAGAGGGAAGCAGAGGTTGTCATGCGCTTTTTATTGTTGGATGCCCAAGCTCTTAATGGAAAGGAACGTCACGTTATATTGCCTCTTATGATAGCAACCTTTATTATGTAGTCCGTCTCTTTTATTACTTTGCCATCACAAGTTCGTACAATGCTCAATTTTCCCTTACAATAAAAGATCAAACATATTTAGGAGCAATTTTTATTGCTTTATGCACCGATGACAACTTACTTGAAGGATCTTATTCAAGCCATAGGTAGGTATGGTGGACACTCATGGAAAGAAACTTGGTTTAAGGGTTTTTAGATGCACAAATAGTATCTCTACTTAGTATGAATTTTTGGCTAGAAAAAGATCCTAGGCAAACACCACATGCTGGAGGATCCATAACAATATAACTTCTATGCAATATACACAACCATAACTCATTATGTTATTTTCCTTGTCCAACTTCAACTAATTTTCTCAAGTTTGGAAATAATTAATGGGTATTCACAATCATATAAGATGTCTAAGATAATATATTTGTATTTGAAAGTTATATTCCTTTATACTAATCATTCATGAATTGCTTGTATGACCAATATTCTGATTGACAGGCTTCAAAAGATTTTACTTTCTAAACCAACATGAAGCTAATACTAGGCATGATATGAACATATAATTTCAAATTCATGATATTCATTTCATTCAACAATTTAATCATAGGATATAAGTGAAGCACAAGAGTAAATGACAAGCTACTCCAAAAAGATATAAGTGAAGATCAAATGAGTAGTTAAGTAAATGGGTAGCTATTTGAGGACACTCTTTTATTTAAAAACTTTCAGATCTAAGTATTTTATTAAAACAACAAGCAAAACAAAATAAAATGAAATTCCAAGAATAGCACACAACATGTGAAGAAGCAAAAACTTAGGCTCAACCGAGGCTAACCGATAATTGTTGGTGAAGAAAGGTGGGACGCCTATCGGGGCATCCCCAAGCTTAGATGCTTGATACTTCTTGGAATATTAACTTGAGATGCCTTGGGCATCCCCAAGATTGAGCTCTTGTGTCTTCTTCATTCCTATCATAACACAGTTTTCCTAATTCTTAAAAACTTCATCCACACAAAACTCAACAAGAACTCGTAAGATACGTCAGTATAAATCAATGCAACACCTTATCATTCTCTACTGTAGCAAATCACTAAAATTATAATTTAACATTGCATACTAAATGCCTCTGCATATTTAATACTCCTATCCTCAAATAGAATCATCAAACAAGCAAACATATGCAAACAATGCAATCATAACAGCAATTTGTCTATCCGCACAAATGAAAAATGCAGCATATGATTACAAATGTGTAGATGATAATATACGGTACCTGAAAAGGTGAGGAGCCAAACACCAACTCCTTGTGATTATTAAACGGGTCACGAATTACACCCAAGGTCTCCAGTTTGGGCGCAGAGATGACACTTATTTCTGAAGGTGTATAACAATTATGAAGGAGCAACCTTTCAAGTGAAGGGGCATCTTCGATGATGAGCTGCTGTCCTTCAAAACAAATTCCAATGCTTTTAAGGTGAGGCGACTTTATTTGGAGACAACTGATACTGATTTCTATTCCCAAAACAATCAGCAAGCGCTCCAGGGCAGGGCAACTGGAGTGGATGATGCTGTGTAGTGAGGCCTCCGACAGATAAACCACCACAAGCGAAAGTTTTTTTAGCAGTGGGAGTCGAAGCATTTGTACCAGATCGTCTGGTAGATGGCACCGGGCGAAGGTGGCGGTGTGGATGGAGGAGGAAAACCGCAAGATGGACAATGGTGGTGTGGGCACGAATTTTTGGTATGTTCATGGTATGAAACTTTCGTGGTAATGGTAGAACTCAAACTGCTGGAGTTTTCCGAATTCAAGGGATGTCAGCCAAGCGTCCACCTTGCCGGGTATGGACGGCAGGTAGCTTGTCGGGATGCAGAGGCATTGAACGGGGCCCTGCTGGTGAGAAGAGACGATGGCTTCGATGAGATCAAATTCAGGAAGGACAGATATCTGACGATAGTCGAGATTGAGGGGCGCGGTGCCCTATAGAGGGCGCCACCGAGTTGAGAGGACTTGTGTGCGGCATCAATCCTTGGTGGGGAGAAGCGAGATGATCTCCTCAAGGATGACGTTCGGGAGATCGCTAATGCGGTCCACCGGAGATTCTACCGGTTCCTCAGATCCGGGTGGGGGGGGGGGCTCGCCACTTCTCCCCGCGCTACAGGGTGCGGGATCTACAACCGGCGTCACCGCTGGCGGGAGCCTCATCTTCTTGGCGCTGGGGCTAGCCGACTCCATTTTCCTTGTGGGCGTCGCGCCGAGCTCACGGGTTTGAGCAGAGTAGCCAGAGACGAGCCTAGTGGCAGTGCGAGTGGGGAAGAAGGAGGGCTGGGGATTTCTGTAGGAGTGGAAGAAGAGGAGCAGGCGTTTTCTATACGAGTGAGGAAGAAGGTGAGCGGGTTTTTCTGGACGAGTGAGGAAGATTGGGGAGCGGGGGGAATTTGGTGGGGAGACGGAAGCGGGAGAGCAAGCTGTTCGTGTTCATAAGGCCCGTTGCACTAACTACTTGCTTTTTCCCAAGAACCGCTCTCTTCTTTTGCGTTGCTGCATGACTGGCCATGCATGCAGGATGCATGTGCCCGCCGGCCACCGCATGCGCCTGGTTTGTTACTAGGCCTATTTAATAGGGTGGTTATGGAGTAACATAAGGAGATTTATTTTCTCTGTGTGCATCCACCAAATTAGAGGATGCGGTACTGGATGCAGACACACACATTAAACTAACATTCAGAACAAAAGTTCAGCATGTCTATGCATCTCAATGATTCACCATACTATAACCAATATACAAAACTGTGAGAAGGTGTGGAAATAAAGAAAATCGGTCGATGCTTCTCTGAGCAAAGGGCCTCCCTGCGCACGCGTTAATTTCCTGGGCATGCTTGTTTCTTCTCAATGTTGTGAGCACTTTGAGCATGTTGGCAACTCCACAGCTAGCTAGCTGCCTCATCTTGCAATTGATGCTGACACATTTGCAGCAAACACATGAGGCAATAGAGATGACTCAACATGGGTCCATATTATGTAGTTCTCCTGATATCATATTCATTGTCCTGAATCTGAGAAGATAGGAAAACAGTAGCTATACTTAAACGGTGTTGCAAAACAGTAGCACATATCAATAGCTTGGCATGACAAAACACGATCATCTGGACGAAGGGGATACTGACCTGCCTGAGGAAGATTACATATAATTTCATAAATCCTTGGTTGATTTCCACCTTCGGCCGCACTGCTTGTTTGCTCCTCCACACATGACAGGATCGTTCCACACTGCATTCAGCAAGTCAACGTACGAATAAGCTAATTTCATCTTGCGGTGGTCATTGTACCTAGTTACGAATGGAGGAATACCTGGAGCACCATGAGGTTAGCTGACAGCAGGTAGATGCAGCCATATAAATTTTGTGTGGTGCTACCAAAATTGAGGTTTGTATCCCTTCCGGTTATGAGAATTCTTCTTGAAGTTGGTGGAATGTGACGGCTTGTTCTTTGCATCAAACTTGCCTTTCCCCTGAGATTTGTTCTTGTTGTTTTGGGGCTGGTTGGGCTGGAAGTTCTTCTCGTGTACCATGTGGGCACTAGAAGCTCCCTCGGCGACCTGAGTACGTGTGTCTTTTGCTCTTGCCTTCTCCTCAAAATCAAGAGTGCTAATGAGATCCAAAATAGAAAACTCATGTCTCTTGTTTTTCAGAGAAGTAGCAAAATTGTTCCACGAAGGTGGAAGCTTGGCAATGATGGTCCCAGCAACAAATTTGTCCGGCAACACACACTTAAAGTACTCAAGTTTTTTAGAGAGTGACTGTATCTCATGAGTCTGCTGAACAACAGAGCGCTCATCAGTCATCTTGTAGTGACAGAATTGCTCCATGACAGACAACTCGTTGCCAGCGCCCGAGGGCCCAAACGTGGCCTCGAGCGCAGCCCACATGGAATCGTCAAGAACACTCAGCAGGGCGGCTTTGAAGAGGGTATCCATGTTCTGAAAAGATTCCTGCTGTGTAGGATTAAGATCGCCCTCAGGCTTACCCTTAGTGGCGTCATATCAGTACATGATCTGAAACCAATATACTGCTCTTGTGCGCCACCTTTTATATTGCCCCCCCTTAAAAGTAGGCGGCTTCAAAAGCACAGCAAAACCACTCAGAGTAAATTGCCTGTGATCAGGTTTTTGGATTGGATTATTGAATATATGAGCAATTTAGTATGAGATTTAATCCGAATCAGCAGTAAATAGATCATGACGACAATTGCAAACATCAAAGTAATGATGCGGACTAAACCAGGAGGACAGAATCACATACTGTACAGCGGGAGCAGAACCGATGTGGTTGATGTTGTCACTCATTTCATTGATGAAGAGGTTACCGAGGTCGGGGAAGAAGGCTGTCATTGAGGAAGTCGTCGCTGGCAGCAGTCACAGGAGTGTGCTCCCCAAAAACCTGATCGCCCCTCTCCCGTACAGGATCACGAAAGGCGGGGTTCGAGGACTGCTGTCCCTTCTCGCGGTGCACGCCGGAAGGAGGGTTGGAGAAGAATTGCGTGGCGGCGCTAAGATCTGGAATGGTGCGAAACCATATGATACAACGGCGGCTAGGGTAGAGCATGTCAGGTCGGAGTATAATAGTAGGCCTTTGGCCCCCAAACCCCACGTCCAAGTCAATAATACCTAAAAAAGTCAATAATAGCCCCACCAAGGTTTGTCTCAAAAAAACGGAGTAATTAAGGCGTCCGTTAGTCCCTTTAGTATAAATACAATATCATTAATAATGGCCCCACCTTTTGTCTCACAAAGTAGAGTATGTTGGAGTACAACCGGCTACACGTTTACAATCCGCTTCTCTTCTCTCTCCTCTTCTCTCTTCTTCAACTAAGCACAAATACTATATTTAAATCCTTATAGCCTGCTTATGTCATCTAATTATAGTACTTGCTCTAAAAGTTACTATCCACTGTGTAGTCTGAAATGCCGGGCGTGCAGCGGGCGGTGCCCTCGGTCGGCACGCCGCTTCAACGGCAGAAGCAATGAGAGGTCGCGTCGCCCTGACTCGCCATCAATGTGGAGCGGCGGGCTCAGCTGGCGCCGGGCGGGAAGCGTGCGCGGGAGGGGGGAGGGGTTTTTGTTGGGCCAAGAAGGTGAGAAGCCAACTTGGGATTGGTCCGGACGGGGAAATATCATGTGCTCCCATACTCTGCATGTGACACTAGTCTATGTTACTACTCCCTCCTTTCCGGTTTATAGAGATGTTTAGAGTAACATAGTAATATGTTACAGTACAAGTTACTCCCCACTATGACCAGCCTTGGCCTCTCCCAGTGCTCCACCATGTATAGCTACTAAGGCTGCCACGTAGGCATAAAATATGATGTGGCACCAATAAACTAAGCACCTATGCATTGAACACTTGAGTTACTAAGCCATTTAATGCACTTAGCACCTCATCTAAAGAGCATTAATAGTATAGCCAGCTGCTGGGTATAAGCCTACAGCCCATCTTATAGTCAACATGTACAAAGTGCCTAGGAGCACGTGCTAGAGATGGCTCTTCACGAAGAGCCCGCTTACCTTCTCTCTCCTCTTCTCTTTCCTCCAACTAAGCAGAAATATACTACTGTTTATTCCTTATAGCCCGCTGACTCGGCTCTATTGTACTTGATCTAAGCACATCTAAGCACTTGCTAGCACCCCCTTGACCGTGGACCTTGACGGTGTACGTCACCTTGTGTCTCATAATTTTCCTCGTCATCATCTGAGTCCTAGAAGATCTCACCCACATCATCATTAGCATGCAGCCGCCTTGATAGACAACGTGCACAGAAGGAGTAGAGGCGACTGAGGACGCACCACCACCACGTCGTGGGCACTCCGTATGTGCTCGTGTGCGTGCAGCGTGCGTGTTTTTCCATCGGTGCTAGCTCTAAGGCCGAGGCTGCGGTCGTCTTCGTCTCCGACTAGTATTTGAGCAACGACGGCAAAGAGGTGCTGCAAGAGATGCGTATGCGCTGTTGCGTGTGAGCTTCGCCATAGCACGACGAACCGGACGTCGCCGCGGATGGCGCACGCCTCCATGCAGCCGAGTGTGTGCGCATGCATGTGTTATTCACGTGCATTCTGCAGCCGAGCGTGTGTGCATGCACGTCTTGTGTATGTGCGTTGTGTGCTCCATGCTATGCGCGTATGTGCATGAGTTGGATCGGATGGAGTTAGAGCGTTGGCTTGTGTACATATTTTAGAGTGTAGATTCACTCATTTTATTTCGTATGTAGTCCCTTATTGAAATATCTAAAAAGACTTATATTTGGGAACGGAGGGAGTATAAAACATCTTCAACTTAGCATCCTGATGTACCGTTTCTAGTGGTTAGCGAAAAGTTCATGTTCTTTTAGTTGTTTATAGGTGGGCAGGCGACAAAAAACAGGGGAAAACGCGCAAGGTTCCTTGCAGACGCTCCACCATGAGGTTCCTTGCTCCTCCTCGGTCGTCGGGAATCTATGCTCTTCAACTCTTTTCTTTTACGTGAGCTTTGTTCATCCTTTTCCCAACACGCGAGACATCTAGCATCAAGGTGCACGTGTCATGCAACAAAATGGAGATAATCAGATAATCGGTGCGTAAGTGAGTCGTGTGGGGGAAAAGTGGGGGGAAACCCTTTTCCGTAAGTGAGTCGTGCACTTCGATGGCACCTACGCAATATTTTTTCTCCTCGATGGCACGTGAATGGCACGTGAATAGTGCACGTACTCAACGACGGAGCATGGGATGGTAGCAATGACATGGTCAGCCCTTTTTTGGAGAGTACGTACTACTAGTAAATAACTTTGATGTGTCCCGCCAACTCGCAGAACGACGAGAAGCTTGATTATGCCTTCTCCCTCGCCAACACGTGCGCGGTGGCTCGCAGCACGAGGAGAAACTTTTGCTTACAAGCAGTGGACATGCAGCAGTTCATTTGGTGTCAGATTGCCAGAAGCACTACTGTAGAACCATCAACTTCCGGAAGAGGCAAAGAGCCAAGCGCAAGGTCACCTACTAACCTTAGGCTAGGCATAGTGGGAGTAACATAAGTAGATCTCCTCCTGACTTATCTTCCCCGCGTAACCGTAAGGAAGTTTTACTCCTAGGAGGCAGGTGAAAAACTGCTCGATCTCCTCCTGACTTAGAGTGAAGCACGTGGGAGGGTAGTCATTTCCGGTCTTCTTGGCCTTTTTGCCTCTGCGACGACTTTCTATGTCCTGCTTCGCCTCATCATCATCATCATCATCATCATCATCATCATCATCATCATCATCATCATCATCATCATCATCATCATCACCATCATCATCATCATTAGCGTGAAGCTCCTGCCTGATGCCCATTGATTTCAAGTCTGCCCTTGCTTTCGGCCCATCTTTGGTCCTCTCTGGCATGTTGAGCAGGGCAAGAAGACTCTCGCACACGTTCTTCGTGATATGCATGACATCAAGGCTGTGAGGCACACGGTGTATCTTCCAGTACGGCAAGTCCCAGAAAACAGACCTCGTTTTCCATACCTTCAGCAGCGGCTCTGGCGCCTTTCGCTTCTTTCCCGGCTCTGGCGCCTTTTGCTTCTTTCCCGGCAGTGGGCAGTCTTTCCAATTTTTCAACAGCTCATCTATTTCCTCGCCGCTCCTCGTACACGGGCGTTTTCGGGGTTCGGTTTCACCATCGAATAGATCCTTGCGTTTCCTCCACGGGTCATCGTCGCGAAGCCACCTTCGATGTCCCATGAACACGGTTTTCGAAGACCCGGGATCTCTATCTAGCTGGCGATACATTGTGTCATCCATGCACCTTACGCATCCAGAAAATCCGTGGACTACCTGCCCCGCGAGATATCCGTAACCGAGATAGTCGTGCACCGTCGTGAGCAGTGCGGCTCTCATAGGGAAATATTCTCTCTCTGCAGCGTCCCACGTATTGGCTGGCGTTTTCCATAGCATGTCTAGCTCCTCCTTCAGCAGCCCCAGATACAGATTGATGTCGTTCACTGGTTGTTTCGGCCCTTCAGTTAGCATACTCATGTGAATGTACTTCCTCGTCATGCACAACCAGGGGGGAGGTTGTACATCCACACAAACACAGGCCAGGTGCTATGTGTGCTTCTCTGGCTACCAAATGGATTGACTCCATCAGTGCTCGCGCCCAGCACGATGTTCCTTGGATCCTTCCCAAATTCTAGGTCTTCGAAGTTCAACGCTTGCCACTGGCTCGCATCCTTAGGGTGACTCAGCATCTTGTCTTTTTTATTTATCTCCGGATCATTTCCGTCATCTTCCCGCTTCTTCTCCTCCCTATCCGCGTGCCAACGCAGGAGCTTTGTTACCTTAGGGTCCGTGAAATACCGCTGCAGACGAGGAGTGATCGGAAAGTACCACACTGATTTTCGAGGAGCTTTCTTCCTCTTCTTGTATCGAGTGACGCCGCACACCGGACATATGGTAGACTCCGCGTGCTCGTCCCGATAAATGATACAATTGTTCGTGCACACATGGTATTTCACATGCGGTAAATCCAGAGGACACACGATTTTCTTCGCCTCCTCGAAACTGGTCAGGCACTTTTTCCCCTTGGGAAGACGTTCGTGCCAGAATGACATGTTCTCGTCGAAGCATGTGTTTTACCTTCATCTCCAGAGCCATGAGCGTTACTTTCAGGCGGGTATCCTCGGGCCTGCATCCTTCATACAATGGTGTAACCGCGTCTATCTCCAGTTGATCCAGCTTGGCTTTCTCTCGGGCGGCAGCTCTTGCAATATCCGTCTGCTTGAGAAGCAGCTCTTGAATATGAGGGTCCTGCACCCAGCCTCCATCGTCGTCTGCTCCGGCATCTTCATCTTCATGATCATGCCCTTCGTCTTGATCTTCCCCATCATCATTTACGACATCTTCTACATGATGACTGTGTACATCATCACCGTCGTGATCATGTCCTGGAGATTCTTCGTCTTCTCGCCCGCCCTCGCCGCGGTGGTACTTGTCTTGTTGCCCTTCCTCATTTCATGCCCGGCCCCCATGGACGACTTCATAGTCATCTTCACCACCTTGCCACCGATAGCCATCCATGAAACCACGCAAGAGCAGGTGGTCCCGCACCTGCCCGGAATCCGGGTCCGCAATAAGGCTCTTCAGCTTGCATCTTCGACACTGACATCTTATCTCTGTCTCGTTCTTTTGAAGCATCTCGGCCTTCGCGGAGCTCAAAAACCTATTCACGATGCCTTCAGTCATCGTGCGGACCATGGTCGCCTGCGGGGTAGAGCAAAATGATATTTTAGAACCAAGAAAAAATTTGGCATGACCTTCCCTAAAAATAGGACCAAAAAGAATGCATAGTGCCAAAATTCTCGCCGAAACGGAAATGAATCAAAACATTCCGACAAAATATTGGCAACTATCGCATTTCAAATACCGGTACCTTCAAACACAATCATATATGCAACACCACAAACACATGCAACACCACAAACATACATAGATCTAGCTAGGCCACAAAAAGTGCATGTGCACGTTGTTGGAGCGAGCTAGGGAGAAAAAAAGTAGATCTACATCATGAAGATAGCTTTCCCCTTACTTACCTATCAAAAAAAGGTAATTTCACCACCTAATTTTGATGAATTTATGGTGGAAATGAGGTGAGGAGGAGGAGGCAGCCGAGACAAGCTTGGAGGAGGAGGTGGAGAGAATGAAGTGGGGAAAGTGAGTGGGTAGGTGGGCTGTCCAAAATATCTTGTTGGTCCCAGGTTACTAATGGCGCACCATCACATAATGCGCCATTAGTAACCCTGGTTACTAATGGCGCACCGGCGGGTGGTGCGCCATTAGTACTTTTTGCAGAAAAGTAAAAAAAACATATGTATACTAATGGCGCACGGTGTCACAGTGCGCCACTAATGGCGCACTGTGATATGGTGCGCCATTAGTAGGTTCGCAAAAAAGTAAAAAAAAAATTAATGGCGCACTGTACTGGCCGTGCGCCATTACTAGTTCTAACTAGTAATGGCGCACTTTGTCTCCATGCGCCATTAGTTTGTATGGAAAATGGGAAAAAAAATCGACAGTAGTGGCGCACCGTGTGGCTGGTGCGCCATTAGTTTCTGCCACACTAATGGCGTACCTGAATCCAGTGCGCCATTAGTATATAGTAGTGGCGCACTGTCTACCTGGTGCGCCATTAGAATCAGTCCTATCTATAGACCTTTTCCTAGTAGTGAGAGGTACCTCCTTTTTTTATTCTAGAAACAACCACACACGAATATCAAGGTGCTGGTTACGTAGAACAAATTTCCTGCAGTCCATGCTCAGCCCTCCTCTATCTCTCTTCTCAGCCAGCCAGCGGACGCGCGGAGCCCATCGTCTGTTTGCTCACATGTGGCCCCACAAGTCAGTGAAAACGCAAGAGGACCCACTAAACCTACACATCTTTCACCTCGACGTGCTGGTGATGAAAAACAAATCCAAGAAAGATCTTCGGTGGCCGCTTTTGGAGTTACTCAAGAGTAGTAAGATTCTATTTACAGTGTAACCCAAGATGCACATCTCGTGGCTTCAACTTATCAACTACCACTCTATTTTCTTTCATGACACGACCTGGATGCTGGATGTCCCACGTGTCGGCAAAAGGAGGAAGAACCCGACCAAATCTTCGGTTGTGCTCTCGGATTAGACTAGTTGTGCTAACTTAAAATTTTCATTGTGTACTCCCTCCATTCCAAAATACTTGACTTCCATTTTTCCAAAAATGGATGTGCCTATATACTAAAACATGTCTAGATACATATATATTTTGAAAAATACTACCTCCGTCCGGGTTTATTCGTCCCCATTAAATTTCGTGCCAAATTTTGACCATAGATTAAACTAACAAAATGTTTACGCATGTCACCAAACATTATATTTTTGAAAACTATGTTCAAATACGAATCCAATGAGATAATTTTTCTTGACATGCATTAATATTTTGTTAGTTAAATCTTTAGTCAAAATTTGACACAAACTACAAAGGGGACCTATAAACCAGGACGGAGGTAGTAGAACGGAGGGAGTAGAATGGATGCAAGTTTTTTTATTGGGAAGAAGAGTACATCCATATATTGATAGAGCGTTGGAGTTGGCCTTACAAGTGGACCATAGTTGAGGAAACCGACTATCGGCAAACCCCCACCTCGCCCGCCGCGCGATGGCTGAGTTAGAGAAACGATGAGGTTGAAGAGATTGCTCTAGCACAGACTCCAAGAAATATGGTGTCAGATGGAAGTCGTGCTGGTGGCATGTGCCGTACTCCTGGACGTGAATGCTTGTTCTGGCCCATGCCACCCTACTACTCCTACTACTTACTATATAGTACTAGTATCGAGGATTCGAGGTGCTGGTTACGTAGTACAATATGGCTACAGTAAAAACACCCGCACGACGCGCGAAGCATGTGAAGCTAGTACAAATAGTGTACTACTGTTGTTGATTGGCCTCATCCGATAACCTGTTGCAATGCACGTACAATTATGTATTCGGAAAATATTTTTTTGCCTCGTCGCACCACTCACTCACAGAAGCAACTCGAAAGCCATTCATAAATTTAGTAAGTTTGTCATAGGCATATCATTTTATTACATACAGCAGGTCATCAACCCACATCGACAACGAGGATACATTATAAATACTAAAGTTTTTACCACACAACAAATAACAAGCAATGAAATGAACTTCAATTCAACCATTCCTCGACGTTGGAAATGCTTGCTTTGAACCACAAGTGATTCTCTGGGACGGGGCATCTATTGTTGATCTCGAGACCAATGCAGGACTGATCATCCAGGCTGAAGCGGCCTACTATATCAGTAACAGGGTAGGGAACCACGCTAATGTCCGAGGTATAGACACAAGTGCTTCTCATAAATGGTGCTAGTAATGTTGTGTCAACAGCAGTTGGATCGCCTTTCACCATCATTGGATAGTTTTGTCCAAGGAAGAGCGAGTTTTCTCCAAGACTATCAATTCTGTACCAGGGAGAAGGTGTTGGTGCTAGCACACTAGTATCCATCCCGAATACCATGCAACGGGTGTTCGAATAGGTCCGGAGAGTGCGACCATGGGAGACTACACCTGCTTCCTTAGCAGTAACATCATCAGTGGGCTGTATACACACGAGAAGAGGTGATCCATCGGAATTAGTTGCCAGGCGCCAACGAGTATATGGGCGCGGCTCGTCCTCATGCTCGTGATCATCACCATCGTCATCTCCCCCTTGGTTATAAAAATTTTCAAGTATAGGTGGTGGAATGTTCACAGGACCTTGGAAACACAAGAAGAAGGTTAATTAGTAAAGGGAAACTTGCTAACCCGCATGCATGTGGATGAAACAATTATAATTACGGTGGAAGACAAACGTACCGAAATCATAACGATTTTTCCATGCAAAAACAGTGCCACGAGTGGTGGCAGCAAACACAAGGCCCTCGTATTGAATTGCATCACAGTACTCATGCGTGTACAGAAACTGATTTATGAGCAATGTCCATCGAGTCAAACCATCAATGACGACAACAAGCTTGTCGAAGATAGCAACAACTTCATAGTTGTTGTAATTCCAAGAGTGGGTGGGAACTCGAGAAATTGCTATCTTCCATAGAAGACAGTCACCATGATTGTATTTGAACGTGCGTACAATACCGGTGTGCTCAACCTCTGGGCGGTCTGCTGAGATTTTTGGAAGTGGAACCCGGTCACGAGTATACACATTCACAAGTTCCCACTCGCAGTTGGACCCAATGTAAACAACCCAATCTCCATTTGCACCTGCCCAAGCCTTGCCCTCAAGCGATGGCATCTTAACATCATACGTATCATTATCAAGCGGCATCAACTTGCACAGGGCGAGGCCTCCGTCGTGACGGCGCCAGTCATCAGGGTCACGGCGAATTAGATAGGGGAGATCAAACCGTTCCTTGACTCTTGGGTTCCTTGTAATGATGTTATTAGTTGAGTCAAGAATGGGCTTGAACGAACCTACCATGCTAGCTGAGGTGATGACGTTGCACCGATCAATGAGTTCCTCCACCACGTCATCTTTTAGATCGGGGCAAGAATAACGGGGTCGTTTCCGTCCTATTCCCTCCATGGAGAAGACGATCGAACAATGGAAGTAGAAAGCATGAAGGGCTGAAGGAAAATGGAGGAGGGAGAGGAAGAGCGTGCGATAGCAGTTCCAAATCGAGAGGGAAAGGCGAAGAGTCGATGGACGGTTGCAGTTTGCCACGGTTCACGAAGGGGCGCCCCGGCCTACACGTCGGTTCGGAAATACTCCTACTACTCGCCGTCGTCTCACTGATATGTTGTAACGGGACCACATGTCAACGAAACATGGTGTGTAATTTCTCGTGCAAAATGCGATCTGGCCGCGTTGGCCCGTGGTGCCGCATTAGTTTTTTTTGAAAGTTTGCCGCATTAGTTATCAACCTTTATTTTTTTAACATGCAATCTAAATGGATAGCTCCTGTGGACATCACACGTGAGCGGATATAGTGATGGTTGATTCACCCGAGCAACTTATTACTGTGGGAATATGGGAGTACCAGCAGATTCAAGGAACAGAGAAATGATGGTTGCTTCGTCCGAGCAACTTACTGTGGTGAAGGTGGGGCTCTGTGATTTGACTGCTCACTAGTCACTACTACTGCAGCGCAATGACCGGGGTGAATCTTTCCCTGAAGTTGTGTTGTGCACTCAATATTGCTGCATGGCAGGTGAAGCCGGATTAAGGATGTCCAACATGTCGGCAAAACGAAGTTGAATTGTTTCTGGCATTGCTATCAATCCTTCAGGATTTGTTTATATGTACGCATAATTTTGATGAAATTGTACTGTGATGCTATGAAAGTTTCAACCCTGGTTCCCGTAGGAAAAAAAGGTTTCAACTTAGGATTCATGCGTCTTGCCTCGAGATTATCTCGTTACAAAATTCCATCAAATACAAATGAAACTACCATGGCTAATGCATCTCAATGGTTCGCAGATCAGCGCCAATATTCACATCACAACTGAAGACAAAGTTGTGAGAAGGTGTACAAATAAAGAAAAAAAATATAATTGATCGATGCTGTTCGTAGGCATGGCTCCATTTCCTTGGCACAGTGTTCATTGCTTGGCAGCTAGTTTCACCCAGCCCTGTAGCCAAAAAAGAGGTGTATGAAGGACACCACAATCCGATCATTTTGTGCAGCTCCACTAAAATCGGGCGGACCATCCCTGTTTGCAAAGATATCCAGTCAGTGTGATTACAATAATAGTGGAACTAGATGATGAAACATAACACACATAAATAGAAGTCGATCACCTCTACAATCTCTCTTTAGGACTAACTTCTTGTTGGAGAAGATTAGGCACGGAGTTAGATGAGGAGGATAGCAAAACGAATCTCCCTTTCCGCAGTCCCACAGAGATGTAAAAACGTTGCCCGTGTGACATTTTGGCGGAACTGCACAAAACACTCTTCAGAAAAGTGATTTGTGCAGTTCACCAAAAGGTCGCAATAGCAACGAGGTGAAAATGGATAGCCCTGTTTGCAAAAGGAGGTCGAAAGGAAACAATTACTGCCCAATAACACGAGTTGAAGACACATACGCCGACAAAAAAGAAGCATGTTCCATGTAAAAAGGGAAATATAGCACATGGTGGTTTATCAAAAATGGTTTGAGGACAAGATTGCAAGATGGAAAGTACGCCGGCCGAGATACGATTTAAGCAAACAACTAAAGAAGATCCACATGCAGCAACATGGGAAGATGGGCAATGGAGCAAGGCCAGAGGAAGCTGTACCTGAGGGTCGTCGGGATGTTACTAGGAGGGCGCCGGCAGCCGGGATCTGCCCATACTGCGGCAACGAGCAAGTGGCGAAGGCCCTACCGCGCCGGAGCTTGGTCAGAGAGAACGGCGGGTATCGCAGATCGGGACGAGCTGCCTCAACACCGTCGAACAGAGAGACGATGCACATCCTCCCTTTCCGCCGGCGGACGGGATGCGGCCGGATCACTGACCAACGCTGAGAGAGAGAGGCCACGGCGGCCTTGTGTGAGATTGTGTGACGAGACTCACGAGAGACAAACCCATTTTTCCATTTTCCCCACGGCAATCGTTTTATATTCTAGGCGTGGTACCCGACCCTCCTTCAAGTAAACAACCGCTACACGCGTCAAATTATCACGTGGGCTGCCTTTTCGTACAGAAACGAACTCCACCGTGTACCTGCACGGGTGGGGCCGGGAACGAGACATGAGTACGTGCGTCCTGCGTGCACTTCTTCTTTAGGTGTAGGTACGTACGTGGGTGGGTGTGAGAGAGATGGTTTGTGCGAAACAGAGGCAATGTGTTGATGATATCTCAATCAGAAAAAGCAACATATGCAATGTGTGTGAAACGGAGTCATGGACGTGAGATATCGATAAAATTCAAAACAGGGATGAAGTGGCTGCGCGATCGATAAAGAGTGCCATCGAATTTGTGTTTGCCCATGTCAAAGATACAGGGCGGCTGGCTTGCTGGAATTTGAGAGGGCAGAGGTGCAGTTCTTCTCCGTGGCATGGATACCTACCTACAACGTTCGACTATCGGTGTGTCTGTGTGTGTGTGTGGGGGGGGAGGGTAGAGACCGGTCGACTAGTATATGTGTGGGGAAGGAGAGAGACCTAGCTATGTATTGAGGGAGATCGATCAACATCCATGGATATGTGTAGCATAGGAATAAGGTTGGGTAAAAGACAAAGGTAGAGCGTCAGAGGGTTGGTGGTGGAGTGGCGTCTCACAAATGGTGGGAGAGGCCTGCTAGACAAACGGAGGGTATGAGTGCAATATCAATAAGAGAGGGCGGGGGATGTCTGTCTGTCTATGCACGTGCGTGTGAGAGACGGGTCGGGAGGTATTCAAGGATGATGAGGGGAGAAGATATGGTTGTGGTAAGCATGCGTAACTACATAGGAAGATCAACCGTCGTGTGTCCGAGAAAAGGAGAGACATAACTAGCGAGGTAAGTGTATCGGTGCTTGGTGAAAACAAATTATAGTCGACCTGGCTATATGTAGGGAGATCAGTTCATATACACGCCTGCATGTGTTGGAAGCAAATAAGGTCCGGAGAGGCAGACATGGGGAGAGGGTGTTGCTAAGAGGTGGTGCGATAGGCCTACCATGTCGAGGGGGGAGGAGTGTGCGAGCATGTGATTAATGAAAACAGGGGCGGGGAGTGTGCACCTGCGTGGAATCGTATTGGACATATGGGGGCATGGACGGTGAGAAGAGAAGAGGGGAAGTATATATGTGTTTGTTGTAGGCACACTTGGCTAGAGAGGTATATCGACCGGTGTGTGCCAGAAAGAAGGAGTCGGGGCCTACACACACCGCTGGTGGACGACCTAAAGAGAAATAATGAACGTGCGCGATGGAGGGGACGCTAAGGGTGTGTGAGGGGGGCGGGCGTGTGCATGCACGATAGAAAGTTAGCGCTAGCTAGCTATAAATAGAAGAGGATCCTGAAGGTGTAAAAGACGAACAAAGATCATAATTCATTATAAAAAGGTGGATACGGATACTTGAAGAAGATATCATAATGTAGAACATTGATTATAATTTGGGCTAATGTGTGGCTTTTCCAACTCAGGTCTAAATACTTGTCATAATGTAGGGGGCGGGGCACTATACTTTGTGTGATAAACATGGTGTACGTATGGAACATGGTTTAGATTATGAATATATAGTTAGTACATCAAATGTACTATTATTTGGAATCAACATCAAGTGTATTCAAAAAATAGAATTCGAGTTCATGTAGTACACATAGTTCATATCTATCTCTATAGTAATCATGTGGTGTGTTATTAAGGTAATACACGATTGATGGTTGAAGTTGGCAACAATCATGATTGTAGATTCTTATTGAAATAGAGAAACGAATTCAAATTTAGTTCGAATTGCAGTGGTAGTATAGACATTTGGAATGCACTAAAATGTTGGTATGAGTAGGTTACATGCATTATCAGCAAGCAAAAAAAATTAATCGGACATAACATGGATTCATACTCCCTCCTTCCATCTATATATGGCGTAATGAGATTTTTAAGATCGCCTTTGACTATTTACAAGATTAATAGTACATGACATGCACAATGTGAAAATTATATCATTGAAAGAACCTTTCACAGACGAAGTTAACGGTGTGCTTTGTGTAAGTTGCATGTCATATATCATTGCTCTAATATTTGGTCAAAGTTAGCATTGAAAAACGCATTGGGCCCTATATAGATGGAAGGAGGGAGTAGCTTTGAATAGCATTTGTATAGTAAAACGTGGCAAGACTCTCTCTTTGTGTGGTGTGAATAGTTTTATTTTTTTCGTTTTCTTTTTGGTTGAGGGAAGTGCGAATTGATTTGGTACGTACAAGTACAATATTACTACACGTTAGGCTTGTCCCTAAAATTCAACCCGCATCTTGTTATATCCTGAAAATTCAGATATCGTGCTCCCAAAACTGGCGCCTTCACAACCCGCGCCTTGCTATCCCGAAATTACAACGCGCGCGAAAACTCCCTCCGGCTGCCAAATCCCGACATGCGAAATCCCCCTTCTAACCCTGAGCCAAAAGGGCCGCTAGTTCAAATCGGTGGGGGGGTACTTTTGTAACACACCCTACATTTTGGACAAGCGCGTCCCTAAGTCATGCTTCACCCCCTCCCATCGCCCCCTTTTCGCCATTCGAAATCCCAGGCCGCCATAACCTCTCCGCTCCAGCCGTGAAACCCCACCCTCCTCTGTTTGCCACGTCACCACTGCCCAGCCGGAGCCTCTTCCCCGACGACGTCATCCACCGCAACAGCTCGACGTCCCTCGTCCACCTCCCCGGATGAGGATCCGTCTTCCATCTCGTCGTCCCGCCGGTTCAGCCGCCCCGTCCTCCACCTCCAAGGAGCTGCTCCGACGATCGCCTCGTCTATCGCGGCTGCTCCATCCCCACAGCGCCGCCTTAACCTACTCCATCGGAACCACAACATCCTCACCGACCCCTCGGACGAAGCCGAGGCCTACTCGGCGCCACCAAAGAGGTTGTACACTCATCGCATCACACCTTCTCCTTAACTCGACCTCCCGGCACCGACGGTGCTCCATCCCGCACCCCCATGGAGCGGCTACCTTGAAGCCGGCGTCGCGGGCGACATCTCCATGGCGGCTCTCCCCCAGTGCGAGGCCCCTTCGGCGGCGGCGGCCATACCAGCCGAATCTGCTGTTGCTGCTGCTCCGGCTCTCGCTTGCTCGCTCGCACTGCTGCTGCTGCTCCGGCTCTCGCTCGCTCGCTCGCGCTGCTGCTGCTGCTGCTCCGGCTCTCGCTCACTCGCGCTGTTGCGGCTGCTCTGGCTCTCGCTCGATCGCTCGCTCGGCCAGCTGCTGTTGCTACTCTCCCCCTCGCTCGTGCTGCTGCTCTGCTCCGATTAAGCCACACTTCAGTCGACTGAATCGACTTTTGGGTCAGTCGATTTTCAGGGGTTGGGGGGGCACGCCAGAGTTAAGGAAGAACCACCCGCAGCGGGGACGGGGGCTCGCCGGAGAGGTACCCCACTATCTATCTTAGGGTTCAGGGCGGGGGGGGGGGGGGGGGCTAGAGGGCTGGCCGGGGCGGCGGTGGCGAGTTGTTTCGGGGCGGCGAGGCGGCGCTGGGGCCGGCGGTTCGACCCGTGGTGGCAGGCGGCTCAGGGGTGTGCAGGTTGAAGATGAACTGCATGCCCTCCCTAAACTACATGTCAAGTGCCTCTCTGCTATCATTGTGTTCAGTTTCGTCAGTAGCATTCAGATTCCATAGTAAATTTCAGTTTCGATAGTTAAGTTCAGAGTCAACAGTTTTTACCTCATCTGTTGTAGTCAGGTGGTTTTTGGTGATGTTAATTTTACATCCATTTTTCATCATCTATTGGAGATGCTATTAGAATCCCACTTGAGATTGACGATGTCTGTCTTGTGCTGCTTCAGCCTTGACGTCTTACGGCTCACCGGATGTCACGCCCAATATGCGACCCTATCCAAAAGGAACTCGTAGGTCCCACCAAGGATAGACCCGCATATTGAAACGCTTTTGCAAGGTGGATATCATTACATCAACATTACATAATAGATGGGGATACATACAAGACATACAATGTCACATGAATACAACAATACAACATACAAGAACTGTTGGGGAACATAGTAATTTCAAAAATTTTCCTACGCACATGCAAGATCATGGTGATGATATAGCAACGAGGGAAGAGTGTTGTCTACGTACCCTCGTAGACCGAAGCAGAAGCGTTGACGCAACGTAGAGGAAGTAGTCGTACGTCCTCCCGATCCGACCGATCCAAGCACCGTTACTCCGGCACCTCCGAGTTCTTGACACGCGTACAGCTCGATGACGCACCCTCAATATCCAATCCAGTAGAGGCTCCAAGGGAGAGTTCCATCAGCACGACGGCGTGGTGACGATCTTGATGTTCTCCTGTCGTAGGGCTTCGCCTAAGCACCGCTACAATATGATCGAGGTGTAATATCGTGGAGGGGGGCACCGCACACGGCTAAGGAACGATCAATGATCAACTTGTGTGTCCTAGGGTGCCCCCCTACCCCCGTATATAAAGGAGGGAGGGAGGAGGTGGCCGGCCCTAGGGGGGGGGGGCGCGCCATGAGGAGGGGGAAACCTACTCCAAGTAGGTTTCCCTCTCTTTTCCTTATCTTATTTGGAGGGGGAAGGAAAGAGTACTAGTATTAGGAAGTAGTACTAGTAGTAGTAATAGGAAGAGGGGGAAGGAGAAAGGAAAGGGGGGCCGGCCCCCTCCCCAATTCGGATTGGGCTTGGGGGGCGCGCCCCCTTCCCTTGCTCCTTCTCTCTTCCTCCTACATGGGCCCAATAAGGCCCATATACCTCCCGGGGGGTTCCGGTAACCTCCCGGAGCTCCAAACTTCTCCGGAACCTTTCCGGTGTCCAAATATATCCGTCCAATATATCAATCTTTATGTCTCGACCATTTCGAGACTCCTCGTCATGTCCATGATCACATCTGGGACTCCGAACAACCTTCGGTACATCAAAATACATAAACTCATAATGTAACTGTCATCGAAACCTTAAGTGTGCGGACCCTATGGTTCGAGAACAATGTAGACATGACCGAGACACGTCCCTAGTCAATAACCAATAGTGGGACCTGGATGTCCATATTGGTTCCTACATATTCTACGAAGATCTTTATCGGTCAAACCTCATAACAACATACTTTGTTCCCTTTGTCATCGGTATGTTACTTGCCCAAGATTTGATCGTCGGTATCCAATACCTAGTTCAATCTCGTTACCGGCAAGTCTCTTTACTCGTTCTGTAATACGTCATCTCATAACCAACTCATTAGTTACATGCTTGCAAGGCTTAAGTGATGAGTATTACCGAGAGGGCCCAGAGATACCTCTCCGACAATCGGAGTGACAAATCCTAATCTCGAATTATGCCAACTCAACATGAACCTTTGAAAACACCTGTAGAGCACCTTTATAATCACCCAGTTACGTTGTGACGTTTGGTAGCACACAAAGTGTTCTTCCGGTACACGGGAGTTGCACAATCTCATAGTTGTAGGAACTTTGTATAAGTCATGAAGAAAGCAATAGCAGTATACTAAACGATCAAGTGCTAGGCTAACAGAATGGGTCATGTCAATCACATCATTCTTCTAATGATGTGATCCCACTAATCAAATGACAACACATGTCTATGGTCAGGAAACATGACCATCTTTGATTAATGAGCTAGTCAAGTAGAGGCATACTAGTGACCATAGTTTTGTCTATGTATTCACACATGTATTATGTTTCCGGTTAATACAATTCTAGCATGAATAATAAACATTTATCATGATATGAGGAAATAAATAATAACTTTATTATTGCCTCTAGGGCATATTTCCTTCAGTCTCCCACTTGCACTAGAGTCAATAATCTAGATTACATAGTAATGATTCTAACACCCATGGAGTCTTGGTGCTAATCATGTTTTGCTCGTGAGAGAGGCTTAGTCAACGGGTCTGCAACATTTAGATCCGTATGTATCTTGCAAATCTCTATGTCTCCCACTTGGACTTGGTCCCGAATGGAATTGAAGCGTCTCTTGATGTGCTTGGTCCTCTTGTGAAATCTGGATTCCTTTGCCAGGGCAATTGCACCAGTATTATCACAGAAGATCTTCATTGGTCCCGATGCACTAGGTATGACACCTAGATCGGAAATGAACTCCTTCATCCAGACTCCTTCATTTGCTGCTTCAGAAGCAGCTATGTACTCCGCTTCACATGTAGATCCCGCCACGACGCTTTGTTTAGAACTGCACCAACTTACAGCTCCACCGTTTAATAAAAACACGTATCCGGTTTGCGATTTTGAATCGTCTGGATCAGTGTCAAAGCTTGCATCGACGTAACCATTTACGACTAGCTCTTTGTCACCTCCATATACGAGAAACATATCCTTAGTCCTTTTTAGGTATTTCAGGATGTTCTTGACCGCTGTCCAGTGATCCATTCCTGGATTACTTTGGTACCTCCCTGCTAAGCTTATTGCTAAGCATACGTCAGGTCTGGTACACAGCATTGCATACATGATAGAGCCTATGGCTGAAGCATAGGGAACACTTTTCATTTTCTCTCTATCTTCTGCTGTGGTCGGGCATTGAGTTCGACTCAACTTCACACCTTGTAGCACAGGCAAGAAACCTTTCCTTGCCTGATCCATATTGAACTTTTTCAATATTTTGTCAAGGTATGTGCTTTGTGAAAGTCCTATTAAGCGTCTCGATCTATCTCTATAGATCTTGATGCCTAATATGTAAGCAGCTTCACCGAGGTCTTTCATCGAAAAACTTTTATTCAAATATCCCTTTATGCTATCTAGAAATTCTATATCATTTCCAATTAATAATATGTCATCAACATATAAAACTAGAAATGCTATAGAGCTCCCACTCACTTTCTTGTAAATACAGGCTTCTCCAAAAGTCTGCATAAAACCATATGCTTTGATCACACTATCAAAACGTTTATTCCAACTCCGAGATGCTTGCACCAGTCCATAAATGGAACGTTGGAGCTTGCACACTTTGTCAGCACCTTTTGGATCAACAAAACCTTCCGGCTGCATCATATACAACTCTTCTTCTAGAAATCCATTCAAGAATGCAGTCTTGACATCCATTTGCCAAATTTCATAATCATGAAATGCAGCAATAGCCAACATGATTCGGACAGACTTAAGCATCGCTACGGGTGAGAAAGTCTCATCGTAGTCAACCCCTTGAACTTGTCGAAAACCTTTCGCAACAAGTCGAGCTTTATAGACGGTAATATTACCATCAGCGTCAGTCTTCTTCTTAAAGATCCATTTATTCTCAATGGCTTGCCGATCATCGGGCAAGTCAACCAAAGTCCATACTTTGTTTTCATACATGGATCCTATCTCAGATTTCATGGCCTCCAGCCATTTTGCGGAATCTGGGCTCATCATCGCTTCCTCATAGTTCGTAGGTTCATCATGGTCAAGTAACATGACTTCCAGAACAGGATTACCGAACCACTCTGGTGCGGATCTTACTCTGGTAGACCTACGAGGTTCAGCAGAAACTTGATCTGAAGTTTCATGATCAATATCATTAGCTTCCTCACTAGTTGGTGTAGTTGTCACGGGAACTGGTTCTCGTGATGAACTACCTTCCAACAAGGGAGTAGATACAGTTATCTCATCAAGTTCTACTTTCCTCCCACTCACTTCTTTCGAGAGAAATTCTTTCTCTAGAAAGGATCCATTCTTAGCAACAAATGTTTTGCCTTCGGATCTGTGATAGAAGGTGTACCCAACAGTTTCCTTTGGGTATCCTATGAAGACACATTTCTCCGATTTGGGTTCGAGCTTATCTGGTTGAAGTTTCTTCACATAAGCATCGCAGCCCCAAACTTTAAGAAACGACAACTTTGGTTTCTTGCCAAACCATATTTCATAAGGCGTCGTCTCAACGGATTTTGATGGTGCCCTATTTAACGTGAATGCGGCCATCTCTAAAGCATAACCCCAAAATGATAGCGGTAAATCGGTAAGAGACATCATAGATCGCACCATATCAAGTAAATTACGATTATGATGTTCGGACACACCATTTCTTTGTGGTGTTCCAGGTGGCGTCAGTTGCGAAACTATTCCGCATTGTTTTAAATGTAAACCAAACTGTAACTCAAATATTCTCCTCCACGATCAGATCGCAGAAATTTTATTTTCTTGTTACGATGATTTTCAACTTCACTCTGAAATTCTTTGAACTTTTCAAATGTTTCAGACTTGTGTTTCATTAAGTAGATATACCCATATCTACTTAAATCATCTGTGAAGGTGAGAAAATAACAATATCTGCCACGAGCTTCAACATTCATCGGGCCACATACATCTGTATGTATGATTTCCAACAAATCTGTTGCTCTCTCCATAGTTCCGGAGAACGGTGTTTTAGTCATCTTGCCCATGAGGCACGGCTCGCAAGTACCAAGTGATTCATAATCAAGTGATTCCAGAAGTCCATCGGTATGGAGTTTCTTCATGCGTTTTACACCGATATGACCTAAACGGCAGTGCCACAAATAAGTTGCACTATCATTATCAACTCTGCATCTTTTGGCTTCAACATTATGAATATGTGTATCACTACTATTGAGATTCAATAAAAATAGACCACTCTTCAAGGGTGCATGACCATAAAAGATATTACTCATATAAATAGAACAACCATTATTCTCTGATTTAAATGAATAACCGTCTCGCATTAAACAAGATCCAGATATAATGTTCATGCTCAACGCAGGCACCAAATAACAATTATTTAGGTCTAAAACTAATCCCGATGGTAGATGTAGAGGTAGCGTGCCGACGGCGATCACATCGACTTTGGAACCGTTTCCCACGCGCATCGTCACCTCGTCCTTGGCCAGTGCTCGCTTATACCGTAGTCCCTGTTTCGAGTTGCAAATATTAGCAACAGAACCAGTATCAAATGCCCAGGTGCTACTACGAGCTCTAGTTAGGTACACATCAATAACATGTATATCACATATACCTTTGTTCACTTTGCCATCCTTCTTATCCGCCAAATACTTGGGGCAGTTCCGCTTCCAGTGACCAGTCTGCTTGCAGTAGAAGCACTCAGTTTCAGGCTTAGGTCCAGACTTGGGTTTCTTCTCTTGAGCAGCAACTTGCTTGCCGTTCTTTTTGAAGTTCCCCTTCTTCTTCCCTTTGCCCTTCTTCTTGAAACTAGTGGTCTTGTTGACCATCAACACTTGATGCTCCTTCTTGATTTCTACCTCCGCGGCTTTCAGCATTGCGAAGAGCTCGGGAATAGTCTTATTCATCCCTTGCATATTATAGTTCATCACAAAGCTCTTGTAGCTTGGTGGCAGTGATTGAAGAATTCTGTCAATGACACTATCATCAGGAAGATTAACTCCCAGTTGAATCAAGTGATTGTTATACCCAGACATTCTGAGTATATGTTCACTGATAGAACTATTCTCCTCCATCTTGCAGCTGTAGAACTTATTGGAGACTTCATATCTCTCAATCCGGGCATTTGCTTGAAATATTAACTTCAACTCCTGGAACATCTCATATGCTCCATGACGTTCAAAACGTCGTTGAAGACCCGGTTCTAAGCCGTAAAGCATGGCACACTGAACTATAGAGTAGTCATCAGCTTTGCTCTGCCAGACGTTCTTAACGTCGTCAGTTGCATCAGCAGCAGGCCTGGCACCCAGCGGTGCTTCCAGGACGTAACTCTTCTGTGCAGCAATGAGGATAATCCTCAGGTTACGGACCCAGTCCGTGTAATTGCTACCATCATCTTTCAACTTTGCTTTCTCAAGGAACGCATTAAAATTCAACGGAACAACAGCACGAGCCATCTATCTACAAACAAACATAGACAAGCAATGATACTATCAGGTACTAAGTTCATGATAAATTTAAGTTCAATTAATCATATTACTTAAGAACTCCCACTTAGACAGACATCTCTCTAGTCATCTAAGTGATCACGTGATCCAAATCAACTAAACCATAACCGATCATCACGTGAGATGGAGTAGTTTTCAATGGTGAACATCATTATGTTGATCATATCTACTATATGATTCACGCTCGACCTTTCGGTCTCCGTGTTCCGAGGCCATATCTGCATATGCTAGGCTCGTCAAGTTTAACCTGAGTATTCTGCGTGTGCAAAACTAGCTTGCACCCGTTGTAGATGGACGTAGAGCTTATCACACCCGATCATCACGTGGTGTCTCGGCACGACGAACTTTGGCAATGGTGCATACTCAGGGAGAACACTTCTTGATAATTTTAGTGAGAGATCATCTTAAAATGCTACCGTCAATCAAAGCAAGATAAGATGCATAAAGGATAAACATCACATGCAATCAATATAAGTGATATGATATGGCCATCATCATCTTGTGCTTGTGATCTCCATCTCCGAAGCACCGTCGTGATCACCATCGTCACCGGCGCGACACCTTGATCTTCATCGTAGCATAGTTGTCGTTTACGCCATCTATTGCTTCTACGATTATCGCTACCGCTTAGTGATAAAGTAAAGCAATTACAGGGCGTTTGTGTTTCATACAATAAAGCGACAACCATATGGCTCCTGCCAGTTGCCAATAACTTCGGTTACAAAACATGATCATCTCATACAATAAAATATAGCATCACGTCTTGGCCATATCACATCACAACATGCCCTGCAAAAACAAGTTAGACATCCTCTACTTTGTTGTTGCAAATTTTACGTGGCTGCTACGGGCTTAGCAAGAACCGTTCTTACCTACGCATCAAAACCACAACGATAGTTTGTCAAATAGACTCCGTTTTAACCTTCACAAGGACCGGGCGTAGCCACACTTGGTTCAACTAAAGTTGGAGAAACAGACACCCGCTAGTCACCTGTGTGCAAAGCACGGCGGTAAAACCAGTCTCGCGTAAGCTTACGCGTAATGTCGGTCTGGGCCGCTTCATCCAACAATACCGCTGAACCAAAGTATGACATGCTGGTAGGCAGTATGACTTATATCGTTCACAGCTCACTTGTGTTCTACTCATGCATATAACATCAACGCATAAAAAACCTAGGCTCAGATGCCACTGTTGGGGAACGTAGTAATTTCAAAAAATTTCCTACGCACACGCAAGATCATGGTTATGATATAGCAACGAGGGAAGAGTGTTGTCTATGTACCCTCGTAGACCGAAGCGGAAGCGTTGACGCAACATAGAGGAAGTAGTCGTACGTCCTCCCGATCCGACCGATCCAAGCACCGTTACTCCGGCACCTCCGAGTTCTTGACACGCGTACAGCTCGATGACGCACCCTCGATCTCCAATCCAGTAGAGGCTCCGAGGGAGAGTTCCGTCAGCACGACGGCGTGGTGACGATCTTGATGTTCTCCTGTCGCAGGGCTTCGCCTAAGCACCGCTACAATATGATCGAGGTGTAATATCGTGGAGGGGGGCACCGCACACGGCTAAGGAACGATCAATGATCAACTTGTGTGTCCTAGGGTGCCCGCCTACCCCCGTATATAAAGGAGGGAGGGAGGAGCTGGCCGGCCCTAGGGGGGCGCGCCATGAGGAGGGGGAAACCTACTCCAAGTAGGTTTCCCTCTCTTTTCCTTATCTTATTTGGAGGGGGAAGGAAAGAGTACTAGTATTAGGAAGTAGTACTAGTAGTAGTAATAGGAAGAGGGGGAAGGAGAAAGGAAAGGGGGCGCCGGCCCCCTCCCCAATTCGGATTGGGCTTGGGGGGCGCGCCCCCTTCCCTTGCTCCTTATCTCTTCCTCCTACATGGGCCCAATAAGGCCCATATCCCTCCCGGGGGGGTTTCGGTAACCTCCCGGAGCTCCAAACTTCTCCGGAACCTTTCCGGTGTCCAAATATATCCGTCCAATATATCAATCTTTATGTCTCGACCATTTCGAGACTCCTCGTCATGTCCATGATCACATCCGAGACTCCGAACAACCTTCGGTACATCAAAATACATAAACTCATAATGTAACTGTCATCGAAACCTTAAGTGTGCGGACCCTACGGTTCGAGAACAATGTAGACATGACCGAGACACGTCCCTAGTCAATAACCAATAGCGGGACCTGGATGTCCATATTGGTTCCTACATATTCTACGAAGATCTTTATCGGTCAAACCGCATAACAACATACTTTGTTCCCTTTGTCATCGGTATGTTACTTGCCCGAGATTTGATCGTCGGTATCCAATACCTAGTTCAATCTCGTTACCGGCAAGTCTCTTTACTCGTTCTGTAATATGTCATCTCATAACTAACTCATTAGTTACATGCTTGCAAGGCTTAAGTGATGAGTATTACTGAGAGGGCCCAGAGATACCTCTCCGACAATCGGAGTGACAAATCCTAATCTCGAATTATGCCAACTCAACATGAACCTTTGGAAACACCTGTAGAGCACCTTTATAATCACCCAGTTACGTTGTGACGTTTGGTAGCACACAAAGTGTTCTTCCGGTACACGGGAGTTGCACAATCTCATAGTTGTAGGAACTTTGTATAAGTCATGAAGAAAGCAATAGCAGTATACTAAATGATCAAGTGCTAGGCTAACAGAATGGGTCATGTCAATCACATCATTCTTCTAATGATGTGATCCCACTAATCAAATGACAACACATGTCTATGGTCAGGAAACATGACCATCTTTGATTAATGAGCTAGTCAAGTAGAGGCATACTAGTGACCATAGTTTTGTCTATGTATTCACACATGTATTATGTTTCCGGTTAATACAATTCTAGCATGAATAATAAACATTTATCATGATATGAGGAAATAAATAATAACTTTATTATTGCCTCTAGGGCATATTTCCTTCAAGAACAACATCTGACTATGGATGAATCATAAACAGAAACTCAAACAATACCCACCCTGCTAGCCCAGGCTGCCGACCTGGAACCTATCCCCTGATCAAAGAAGCAGAAGAATAAACTCCAAAACAAGCAACATCGCTCTCGCGTCATGATCATCGCATAACCTGTACCTGCAATTGTTGTTGTAGTAATCTGTGAGCCACGAGGACTCAGCAATCCCATTACCATGGGTATCAAGACTAGCAAAGCTTAATGGGAAAGGAAGGGGTAAAGTGGTGAGGTTGCAGCAGCGACTAAGCAAGTATGGTGGCTAACATACGCAAATGAGAGCGAGAAGAGAAACAAACGAACGGTCGTGAAGCTAGCAATGATCAAGAGGTGATCCTGAACACCTACTTACGTCAAACATAACACAGAAACCGTGTTCACTTCCCGGACTCCGCCGAGAAGAGACCATCACGGCTACACACGCGGTTGATGCGTTTTAATTCGGATCTGGTGTCAAGTTATCTACAACCGGACATTAACAAATTCCCATCTGCCACATAACCGCGGGCACGGCTCTTGAAAGTTTATACCCTGCAGGGGTGTCCCAACTTAGCCCATGACAAGCTCTCGCGATCAACGAAGGAATAGACCTTCTCCCAGGAAGACCCGATCAGACTCGGAATCCCGGTTTACAAGACATTTCGACAATGGTAAAACAAGACCAGCAAGACCTCCCGGCGTGCCGACATCCTGATAGTAGCCGCGCGTATCTCGTCTCAGGCCACGACCGGATGAGCACTACGTACAACTAGAACCAGCCCTCAAGTTTCCCCGAGGTGGCGCTGCAAGTGGCTCTAGTTTGGACCAACACTTAGACAAGCATTGACCCGGGGGGGGGGGGTCTAAAATAAAGATGACCCTTGGGATGTGCGACTCCCAAGGGAAAAAGGTAATAGGTGAGGCAAATGGTAAAACCAATGTTGGGCCTTGCTGGAGGAGTCTTATTCAAAGCGAACTGTCAAGGGGGTCCCATAAATCACCCGACCGCGTTAGGAACGCAAAATCCGGGAACATAACACCGGTATGACGGAAACTAGGGCGGCAAGAGTGGAACAAAACACCAGGCATAAGGCCGAGCCTTCCACCCTTTACCAAATATATAGATGCATTAATAATATACGAGATATGGTGATATCCCAACATAACCCTGTCCACCATGGAGCAATCTTCATCTTCACCTGCAGCTAGCAACGCTATAAGTGGGGCTGAGCAAAGCGGTAACATAGCCAAACAATGGTTTGCTAGGAAGGGTGACAAAGGTTAGAGGTTCATGGCAATTTGGGAAGGCTTGCGGAGCAAAAGATAGGTAGCACAGCATAGCCATAGAACAAAGCAACTAGCATGGCAATGATAGTAATGAGATCCAAGGTGACGGTCATCTTGCCTGAAATCCCGCTAGGAAGAAGAACGAGTCCATGAAGAAGACGAACGGGAGTAGTCGAACGACTCCTCACAACCGCAACATTACCGGGACTAAGAAGCAACACCGGAAAGAAGCAAACAACATGGTAAATGAACAAACATAAACATGGTATGATGCACAAACAAGTATGATGCAAGTCCGGTTTAATGAGGCATGGTATGGCAAAGTGCAACAAACAATACTACAAGTTAAGTGGAGCTCAATATGCAACGAGTTGCATATCGACGAAACACCACATCCATTTATTTAGTTCGCTCTCGTTTATGTACCCAACAATATTAAATGTTATTAAGAATGGCAAGGGATAAAGCATAATTAAGCTACCTATCTAGGCAATTTTAAATGAGGCCGGAACAACAAACACCAATTCCGGAAAATCCCCATATGCAATATTTGAATTTGGTACTGTTCTGCCCTAAAACATATTTTAATGTTGTTAAACAGCAAAATAAAGTGCATCATGTTAAACTAGGCATTTTTCCACCCCATTTACATATAAAGTTTATTACATTTGGAGCTACGGTTATTTAGTTATAAAAAAATCATTTTAGCATGCCATTTGAGCAAATTTAAACAAACATCATTTTAAACATTTGAAACATGGATGACAACAGCAGATTATGAAACTAGATGAAAAACTAAGCATTTTTCATATATAAATCATTTTAATCCGATGCACGGTTCATGAGTTATTATATGCATGAACATGAAGGGTTTTTCTGTAAAACTGCAGCCTCTGAAATAAAAGACAAATTCGCTGGAGAGGAAAAAAAACACAATCGGGCTGAATCTGGGATCTGGGCTGGGGAGCTGCTCACATCGGGCCATTGAGGCCTTTGGCCCGGGTTGTGGAAGAGGCAGGCTGGAAGGGGGGCGCTGGGCCTGGAGGCTGCTGGGCTAATGCGGGTGAACGGCGACGCGGTGGCCCAGGCACGCTGACGGTGCGGTCAACGCGAGCGGGCGGGCGAGCGGGCGCCTCGTTCTCCAGGTGCGCGGGACGAGCAGAGCTCCTGCTCGATGAAGAGGAAGCAGAGGCCACGGCATGGACTTGGCGGCAGGGACGTCGCGGGGACGGTGGCAGCTTGGCGTTCGATCCGGAGCAGGGGAGACAAGGGGCACGCGACTGGAACGGGCGAGGCGCGGGGGCAACGCGGTGTTGTCCCGCTCGATGCAGGTTGCACTGCTATGCAGGGGACTTGGCGCGGCGACGCAGAAGTTTGACGGGCGGTGGCTCTGGGAACTCGACAGGACGGTGGAGCCGCAGGTGAGGTCCGAGACGAGGCAGTCACCAGATCCGGGGCGGAGGGACTCGTTCCCGGCAGCGACGGAGCTGCGGGCAACCATGGCGGCTCCTGGAACACAGAGGGAGAGGCATGAGAACCGAGGGAGTGAACCAGAGAGAGGAGGGAAGGAGGAGAAGAAGAGGGGAAGGGGCGACGGGTTCCTGGGCGCTCGCGAGAGGAGGCGGAGCTCCTGCAGGGGGACGTGGCTGCCGCTGGTGGTTGGCTGCGGCTGCGGCTCCTGTGACGCACAGACGAAGGCAGATGCGGGCGGCCGGACTCGTCGAGGAGACAAGGGAGGAGATGGCTGGGTGGATCGGTGCACTGGTAGGTGGAGGCGAAGAGGATTTCGGAGAGAGGTGACGGCGCCTTCGGGATTGGGAGGAGGCTGCCGGTTGGGGTGGTGAAGAAAACGAGCGAGGTGGGGTGGCGCTGCGGATGGATGGATTTGATGGGTGGCGGCTGTGGCTGATCCGAGGAGGAAGGAGTCTGGTCGGCTGGCTGCACGATGGATCTGGGAAGATCCCGAGGTGGGAGGAGACAAGAGGAGTGGCGGCGGCGGCGGAATGAGAAGGATGGAACAGCCTGCCTAAAATCTAGGGTTTGCGAAAAATGACTAGAGGTGGACATATATATGGAAAGGAGGGAAGTTTAGATCTTCTGATCGAAATCCGATGGACGAGAATAAATATGCTAGGGAGTCCAAATAAGAAAACGGAGATGTTTTATAGATGTTTGGAGATGATCCGGATCCATCGATCATGATCGTCCGGGTCAGGTTCGGGGGAGTTTCGGACACGCGCGAGAGGGGTCAAGAGAGGTCAACGAGGACAAGGGTCTGAAAAAATGACAACGGAGGCAAAGAGAGAAAGGGCAACTGCGAATGATGACATGAGACAAAGATGCATAACAAAAACAAAATGCAAAACAACAGACAAAAACCCAACCACGAAGAAAATATCATATCGCATCTCCGGAAAAAGGCAAGAGTTGGAGTTACGAATATGGAAAGTTGTATCCGGGGCGTTACACCGGAGCTGCTCCAACGACAGAACGATCCATCACAACAGAGCAGTGCCCTGGACGCCGTTTACAGATTCCTCAGATCTTCCTCCACACCTCCGATAGCCACCTCTGCCTCAACTGCTTTAGTGACCAACCCAATGATGCTGAGGTCGACACGGCTACGGCAAAGAGGTTGTACACTTGTTGCATCACTTATTACTATACATTCACGTCGATCCATTAGGGCTATTTTGGTTCAACGGAAAAACATAGCAATAGGGAATTTTCCAATGGCACTCTACTATTCAATTATTCATGCATTTTGTTGAAAGGAATGAAGCAAAACATCCACATGCGCCTACTTTTCAAAATCCTATGCATGAAAACAAGACCAAGTGCATTAGTGCCAGAATAACATTCTAACTGTACACGCTTTCATATGGTTTCTCCTTATTTTGGCCATGTTTCTTTGCATTCCTCTGCTCTTCCAATTCCTGTAAACCAAACACCCAAGTTGACAGAAATACTTTGTTTACAAATGCTCTATTTACCATGTGCATTTTCCTATCCTATTCCGGTGTTTATCCTATCCCTACGTTTTAAGAATCATGCAAGCCAAATGAGCCCTTACAGAATTACTTCAGTTACAGGTACGTGTCGAAGGGAACTTTGTGTGGTTTGTCCTGCTCCTGCCGCGACGTCGTCCACCTCACCTGAGCTGCTCCATCGACAGAAGCATCCACCAAACCAGACATCACGACTCCTGACCGTCTTTCGCCGCCTCAGATCTCCTTCCCTGCCGCCGGCACCCACCCCAATGGCATCACCATCATCGACTCAACAAATGAACATGAGGAGTACACGGGTCCACAAGAGAGGTCGCACTCTTTTGTTTCTGCTTATGTTATGCATTGCTTAAACTTACCTGCTACTTTATCGTCCTGTTCAGCTCTTGGACTCCCAACTCAGGTCCAAATTCATGTTCAAACTTGAGTTCTAAATTAGTTGTGGGGCACATATCGAGGCAGCAAAGAATAGTATGTCTGTCTAATATCTGGTTCACCTAGGGTATGCCTATGTTGTTCATCTTGGGTGGGAAACAAATAGTAAAGCAATCATCATCTATCTTTTTATTAATTTAAAGCAATCATCAGCCTGCTATCATTATTTTTGGATCCATCCACTGGTTGTTACCATCACTCTAAATTTCTACATGCTCTCCTTACATAATCTCACCATATTTTTTCGTATGCATGTCAGATATTGTACACAGTCATGCTGAACATGTAGAGAAAAAGAGAAGAGTTTTGTGCGGCAATACAATGTCATGCAGACATCGCTCCATGGTGGGTTCAATGGCAAACCCTCCCCACCCCTCTCTAGATTGTAATCCAGAGGAAGATATCTGTTCTGAGGCGGATTCAGACGCCGCTGACCACTCCTATTTACCCCCCAAGGTGTTTGCTCTACCTTGGCATGATGATGTTAGTCATATCATGCATATGTTGCCTTGTAGTGCCTACTTTTGACATCATATATGTCATCTGCTTAGTTTAGACATGTTCTGTAATGCCACCTGTTTAGTTTCTATATCATATATGGGAATTATGCAGTCTCATGTCTTTTAGCCAGCCATAATATATGTGAAATGTGTGATGCCATCCTGTTTAACCAGGCATCATATATTTGAATGATATCTTGCCCATCCTTTTCTTCATTACATTTCCATTTGTCGACAATGTTTGTACATTAAACTACTCTTCCTGTGAATCAGCCATTTGGGTGGGAGATGGAAAAGTCTGGAGTGAAAACAAGGCCTTCAGAGTAGACAGTGCTACCTGTCGAAGCAGATCTCTTGTTGGGTCCCGATAGCTCCTCAGAGATGGATTCAGAGACAGATGACCAGTCCTATTCCCCTACTGAGGTGCATGCTCTAACTTGGCACGGTTATACTGCTCATATCATGCATACGGTGTCTTGCATTGCATAGTTTAGACATCATATACACAATATTCAACACCATGTTCTTAGTTCAGACATCATATTGAATGCCCTCTGTTTAGCATATAAATCACATATGTGAATTAAATGATGCGATCCTGATTACTTAGATAACATGTAGGTGAATTATGTCATGCGATCCTGTTTAGTTATTCATCTTATCTTTGAATTATGTTATGCTATGCTATCCAGTTTAGATAGACATCATATATGTGAAATGATGTCATGCTATCCGTTTTAGTTAAACAATATACATGTCAACTATTTCATGCCCTCTTTTTTCCACACTATCTATTGCATCCATCTCTCATACAATGTCTGTACATTCAACTATGTTCCTGTTTATCAGCCATTTGAATTGGAGCGGGTGATGCCAGTATCTAGCGGAATAAAAACACGGTCTTCAAATAAAACAGTGCTACCTCTTGGTGGAGATAGCACCCCGGTTGTACATGCACAAGAACCAACCCTACCACACATAACCCAAACTCTCGCAGATTGTACCCCTACTGCGATGGACAGAGAACCAGCTTCACCCAATCTAACCCCAACCCCAGCCGATAGTAACCCAGTTCCTGTTGACACAACACCATCTCCACCATTGAGTTCCCAAACAAGAGCAGTAGTAAGGCAGCTCCAGTGCCCAAAGGGCCAGTACTATCATGGCGAACCCCAACTCCACCAGTTAGTACGCCTATTCCTGTGGAGGAAGCACAACCAGCCAGTCGTAGTTTAGCATCTATCGCATTTGATGTCGTTAAATCGTATGTGCATATCTTCCCATCTTGGAAATATTATACTGAAGATGAAGGAAAATGCCAGTTGCAGGTGTTTGTCTAGGAGTTATGTGTAATTAATGTTATTCATGGCAATTACTTTGCTTTGTCCCATACATCCTACCTCCATGATGGTTATAATACATAAAATTTTCCCATTTTTCTCTATAGAGAAGGACCGATTTGGAAACTCAGGATGAGGTAACTTGTGCTAATACCTCTACTATCTTCAAGAATGCTTGGTGGCAGTATCGGAATTACCTGAAGAAAACGTACTTCACCGGCAAAGAAACTCATCAAATTCCCTTACGTTCTCCTGAGACACAATTACTAGATGATGACTGGGAATGCCTTGTTCTGTACTGGTCCCGAACCAAGAATGTGGTAAGGTCTATGAGCTCATTTTCTATTTTTAAGTATTATATTCTTGCATCTTACTGTACTCTGTTCATGTAGAACAAGTGCCTAAACCTGAAGAACAACTGTTCTAATTTAAGATTCCATTGCTATCATAGTTGAAAAAAGCGCTAGGCGTTAATTGTGTGTTTTGCCATCGCCTTGCACTTTACTGACCAAAGCGCATGCTTATGTGCAGTTATGCACAGATTAAGCGTAGTTATGCGCAATGCATTTTGCCAACGCCTAGAGCCTAGGTGCGCTTAAGCGCTCGCTTAGGCGCGCCTTTTTTAACTATGGTTGCTTTGCTCTTGTATCACTGTATTTACTGATACAAACTTATTTTTAAATTGAAGGATCCAATTGAAACTCCAATGGCACAGCAGGTATGTTCACGGATGTTTCTTTAACAGGTTTGCTCTTATCAATAGCTCTTTTGATTTCAATTTCAATTGTGTATACTGTTGACTTTCATATCATGCACATTACTAGCATCACAACAGAGCCAATAGTGTTGTTGTACATGTAGACCCGTGGTACCCATCTGAAATCTTGTTGTGCCGTGTAGTTTCCCACACTTTGTATTCTTTCACTGCTGCTTTGTCTTGAACTGATATGATTTGAACCGTGTTTCTATTTTGATTTGGCAAGACAATGCAGTGACCATAGGACATAGATATATGTTTGTTTGATGCTTTTATTATGTACTAGTACTTGGCAATAAAAGACTTGGTAGTTTAATCCTGTCCACCTTACTAATGAACTGGTTCACCGAAATGTGTTTCCTATACTAGTACATGCTAAACTTGTTATGTGTCTGCTTGTTTCTTCTTTTAGAATGATGACAGAATATTGGGGAAGAGTGCCTTATTAAGCAATGGTAAAGGAAGTAATGCAGATAAGGTTCAGGATAGTGACACATCCTTGTTGGTCTCCAACAAAGCTGATAAAACAGCTAAGGAAGACTATCTTGAAGACAGCGAGACAACCCCAAAGTCCTGTCTTGGTTTAGTGTTCGAGTTACTGGCCACTACCGCTTGCACAAGCTATTCAAACTCACTGTCTGAATCAGTTCGGTTTCTTGAGTCTCAACTACAAGCTGAAAGACATCGATCAGCTGTGCTGCAACAAGAAGCGGAAGGACCGCAGAAGTCCCTGGAGCATTTAGATGCATACTTTTTGGTGCAACAGCAAGCATTGGAGGATTTTAGCGCCAAACAGGACAAAGCTAATAAGCTTGCTAAGCTTATTGCCAGCATGGTGGATACCCAGGATAACGTTTCTTGAGCTCTTCTGAAGTTGTTTCAGTTATGCTCTTGTTTTGGTGCCGCGTTTATTTGCACTGGTGGCCAATTTTGACGGCCAGTGTATGTAATATGCTGCTTTGTTCCCTATATTTGCACTGGTGGCAAACTTTGATGCCTAGTGGATGTAATATGTGTAATAGCGGTAATAGGCTAGCCTTAATTGCTTTCTTATTTATTTCCTTATTGTCTTGTTTAGTTGTTTGCTTGTAGTCACTGCAGTTCTTTTTCTGTGTTTTTCTAGTGGCCACAATAGCCTATTTTTGGTAACTAGGCCAAAATAATCATGGCAACACATGGACTGTTATAACCATGGGCCTCCTGCAGGCCGTATGATCCATGGGCCTTCGTTTGACCGTAGGACCATTGGCCTTCTATACGGGCCGTAGGATCCATCGGCCTTCTATACGGGCCTTAGGGATCAATGGGCCTTCTACGGGCCGTAGGGTCCATGGGCCTTCTACGGGCCGTATGATCCATGGGCCTTCTACGGACCGTACTATCCATGGGCCTCATACGGGCCGTAGGATCCATGGGCCTTCTACGGGGCATATCATCATTTCGCCAATCATGGGCCATACTATTCGTGGACCATAATGGGCCGTTAATAGGCCGTATTTGATAACTCTATGAAAACAGCCCAACGAGTTTTTTTTTGACATGAAAACGACCCAACATATTAACGGTCCGCAAACGGGCCGACTGTAACGACGGGTTGAATTTGGCCCACAACCAGAAAATGACAGTAACAGGCCGTATGTAACCGAATGCTGCAAATGAGCCCAAGAATCAATGGGCCCTTAGAAGGCCGAAAGATAACTTGGGCTGGAAACGGCCTAATGGAATAACGGGCCGTTAATGGGTATAAAGTGATACACTGTTCATTATGGGCCAGTTTCACCACGAGTCGTTAATGGGCCAAGAGTTACAAAGGTCCTCATATGGGCCGAAAGAAGTCATGGGCCACACATGGGCCGGAAGTTAAAACAGGCTGAATCATATTGGACGGCGCAGATGACGGTACTGGGCCTGATTCGGATAGGGCGTAACGGGCCCTGGGTTAGCGGGCTGTACATGGGCTATATGCGAACATGCCATTAACAGGCTTTCCGTGGGCCGACCCGCCACCTTTTGACCAAGTCAAACAGGCCGGCCTTTTCACAGGAATGGGCCTCTGTTGGGCCGTGCCACGTGTCACCGTATCATAGGCGCCTTCGATCCAATGAGCGGATGACATCTGTCCCAATGGTGAGCTGACACGTGTTTCCTCCAGCCAATGATGATTTTACACGTGGAAAATCCTCACTGGTCGGGGCTGTTAACGGGTTATCGGATCCAAAACCCGACCTGATAGCTTAACGCCGTTCTGTTACGGTGGATGCCACGTGTCGGTCACCCTTGACGAAAGCACTTCTGTGATGCGTGATTTATCGTCATGGAATTGGACACTTCTGTGATGATAATTTTGGTAATGTCATGGAACACTTCTACGACAACACAGGTATGACTATCTTGATTCTGTCATAAATTTGTCATGGATGTATACGCATGACAAAAAATGCGATCTACTGTGAGAAACACGTATCATCACGGAAGTGTATTTTTTTGTAGTGTTAACTAAAGACATAAAAAATCTTCATGTTAAGTACGAGGAACTTGAAAGCCGTCATGAAACACTCTCAACAACTCATGAAAAGATTTCCTACGATTATCTTCAAAGGAAGCAAGAACTTGAGAAATTTAGAGAGGCTCATGATGATCTTCAAAAAGAGAATGAGTCATTTCGCGCTCAACAGATTAGTCTCGCTCAGGAAGGATTTGAACCACCATGTCTAAAATGCCTTGAGCGCGATAACGCTACTTCTGTTGCTGAATGTTCCACTACTGCTACTGTTGCAATATCTTCAACTGCTGATGTGGTAACTAACCCCTCTGCTGAGGATACCACTACTGTTGCTGATGAAAATGCCAGGTTGAAAACATTGCTTGAAACAGGGATGGAAAAAAGTCTCAAAGGGCATCAGACACTATGTGATGTCCTCAAAAAGCAGATTCTGAACCGAAACCCTAGGAAAGAGGGTGTTGGGTTCGAGAGGAAAATGAATGTTGATGGTTCTTACTGGAAGCTTGAGCAGTACCCCAAAACCACATGGGTTGCTACAAAGGGACCTTCAGTGGATCCATCCACCTTATCTGGCTTCACTTGTGTTAACCCGATTATCATTGATGAATCCTTTCATGCAAACTATAAACTGTTTAAGAATCAGAATGGTGAAGTGTTTGCCAGGTATATTGGTACTAACTGGAAGAATGGACCACCCATGAAGAAGATCTGGGTGCCCAAAAGGTGTCTTGAGAATCTTCCAGTGAATGTCATCATGACAACACCAGGGAAGAAGACAAACCCCAGACCAAAGGATTCATATGGTCCAAAGGCTTCATACAGACAGAGGACTCACCAGAGTCACCCTAACGCCAATGTTTTGCAGGGAAATCATACTCAGACTCATGAATATGAGCATGTATCATCAAACAACTATGTTCATAAGACTAAGAACTATTCTACTTATTCATATGAGTATTGTTCACCTCCTGCAAGGCTATTTGCTAGGGCTCCAAAGCCGAAGTTCTCAGATGCCGCACTTAGACTCATTGCTTCGAAGCCATCCCTGAAAATGTGGGTGGTTAAGAAAACTTAACTCTCTTTTGCAGGAAAAGGTCTCCAGCCGGAAATCAAAGGTGTCCGATGCTTATGCTGGGGACCTAAAACATCTTGTGGGGTGCAAGATAAAATGCCTAAATGGTCTTACTATGTATTTTGTTCCTGAATCGCTTGCCAATCATCCTATCAGCCCTAACCTAGATTTGAGCTTTGATAATCCGCTTGTTCGTCAAATGTTTATGCTTCACAATACCCTTGGTGAAGCCTATCCCCCTAACTGTACTGTAGGCTACGACACCACATGCTTCAGAATGGATTATGGACAGTGGATGCACTAATCATATGACTGGTGATCGAAGTCTTCTCATGGACTCAACATTACGTCCATCTGACAAGAGTCACATCACATTTGCTGACACTGGTAAAAGCAAGGTATTGGGTCTAGGTAGAGTTGCAATCTCAAAGGATCAGCACATGAATAAAGTGATGCTTGTTGAATCCCTTGGTTTCAACTTAATGTCTGTCTCAATGCTTTGTGATTTGAACATGATTGTGATATTTGGAAAATATTGTTGCCTTGTTCTAATGGAATCTGACAAGTCTCTAGTCTTTGAAGGGTATCAGAAAGATGATCTGTATATGGTAGATTTCTCAGCAGGACCACAGTTGGCCGTATGTCTTCTAGCAAAAGCTTTAGAGTGCTGGCTCTGGAATCGAAGGCTAGGGCATGCTGGCGTGAGGAACTTGTACACTCTCGCAAAGAAGAAACATGTCGTAGGCATCGAGGGCGTCAAGTTCAAGAAGGATCATCTATGTGGTGCCTGTGAAGCTAGAAAGATGACTAGGGCCAAGCATCTAGAAGATAATCATGACGACATCACAACCCTTCGAGCTGATTCACATGGACTTATTTGGCCCTACTCACTACTCTACTCTTACTACCACTTCTTGCCTCTATGGCTTCGTCATTGTTGATGATTATTCAAGATATACATGGGTGCATATAATCCTCTACAAGAATGAAGTGCAGGATGTCTTCAGACGCTTCGCCAATCGTGACATGACGAACTATGGCATCAAGATCAAGCACATCAGAAGTGACAATGGTACAGAGTTCAAGAACACGTGCCTCGACACTTATCTTGATACATTGGGCATCACTCATGAGTTCTCTGCTCCATATACACCCCAGCAGAATGGCATCGTGGAGCACAAGAATAGGACACTCATTGAGATGGCTCGGACGATGCTTGATGAATACAAAACTCCAAGGAAGTTCTGGCCTTAAGCCATTGATACAACATGTCACGTCATCAACCGTGTTTATCTTCACAAGCTTCTAAAGAAGACATCCTATGAGCTCCTGACTGGTAAGAAGCCAAACGTCAGTTACTTCAGAGTATTTGGTGCTAGGTGCTGGATCAAGGATCCACATCACACTTCAAAATTGGCACCGAAAGCACATGAAGGTTTTATGCTTGGTTACGGAAAGGATTCACACTCCTACAGAGTCTTCAACCTCTTTCACTATAAAGTGGTTGAAACTGTGGATGTGCGGTTGGATGAGACTAATGGCTCGCAAAGAGAGCACCTGCCAAATGTGCTAGATGAAGTCCCTCCTAGTGAATCGATTGAGCTTATGGGTACTGGAGAAATCATACCTTCAGAGGCACAAGTTGAAGAGGAACTTTTCATTTCTACGCCTAATCAACCTGAAGACAATGCTCAGCCTGAAACCAATGCTCAAAATGAAGACAATGATCAGCAAGGGCAAAATCTTCGTCCAGTTCATCCTCGTGTTGCAAATGAGGTACATATTGAGAAGATAATTGATAGCATCAATGCACCTGGTCCACTTACTTGTTCAAGAGAAACACAACTAGCAAATTTCTGTGGGCACTTTGCATTTGTCTCTATATCTGAAGCCAAGAAAGTTGTTGAAGCCTTCATGGAACCTGAATGGATTCAAGCTATGCAAGAAGAGCTTCAACAGTTCGACCTGAACAATGTGTGGGAGTTAGTCAAGCGTCCTGATCCTTGCCAGCACAATACCATTGGCACCAAATGGATCTATCGCAACAAACAAGATGAGCATGGTCAAGTTGTCAGAAACAAGGCTCGTCTTGTTGCTCAAGGATACACTAAAGTTGAAGGGATTGACTTCGATGAAACATTTGCTCCGGTGGCTAGGCTTGAAGCCATTCTCATACTGCTAGCCTATGCCAACCATCATGTAGGACCTTGAGAAGAGGTGTCTAGAGGGGGGGGGGGTGATTAGACACTAAGTACCAAAGTCACAGTTTTTAAGTTTCCTTAAGTTTAAGTGGAGTTTAGGCACAAGTTTAACATTCACAATACATATCAAGCAAGCATGCAAGAGTATATGGGCAGCAGAAAGTAAAGCATGCAACTTGCAAGAATGTAAAGGGAAGGGTTTGGAGGATTCAAACGCAATTGGAGACACGGATGTTTTTGGCGTGGTTCCGATAGGTGGTGCTATCGTACATCCACGTTGATGGAGACTTCAACCCACGAAGGGTAACGGTTGCGCGAGTCCACGGAGGGCTCCACCCACGAAGGGTCCACGAAGAAGCAACCTTGTCTATCCCACCATGGCCATTGCCCACGAAGGACTTGCCTCACTAGCGGTAGATCTTCATGAAGTAGGCGATCTCCTTGCCCTTACAAACTCCTTGGTCAACTCCACAATCTTGTCGGAGGCTCCCAAGTGACACCTAGCCAATCTAGGAGACACCACTCTCCAAGAAGTAACAAATGGTGCGTTGATAATGAACTCCTTGCTCTTGTGCTTCAAATGATAGTCTCCCCAACACTCAACTCTCTCTCATAGGATTTGGATCTGGTGGAAAGAAGATTTGAGTGGAAAGCAACTTGGGGAAGGCTAGAGATCAAGATTCATATGGTAGGAATGGAATATCTTGGCCTCAACACATGAGTAGGTAGTTCTCTCTCAGAAAATGTATGCTGGAAGTGTAGGTTCAGTCTGATGGCTCTCTCCATGAATGAAGAGTAGGTGGAGGGTATATATAGCCTCCACACAAAATCTAACCGTTACACACAATCTACCAAACTCGGTGGGACCGAATCGTTAAACTCGGTCAGACCGATTTAGCAAATAATGTGACCGTTAGGTTTTTCGGTGGGACAGAAATGCAGCTCGGTGCGACCGATATGATTAGGGTTAGGGCATAACGTAATCTCGGTAAGACCGATTACACAAACTCGGTGAGACCGATTTTGGTAATAAGCTTTCCAGAGAGTTGGTCAGGCAAACTTGGTTTGACCGATTACACAAACTCGGTGGGACCGATTTTGGTAATGAGTCAACCAGGAGGTTTGCAATGTAATCTCGGTAGTACCGATTGCTCAAACTCGGTGAGACCGATTTTGGTAATGGACATACACAGAGAGATTACAATCCCATCTCGGTGAGACCGAGATCCCTATCGGTAAGACCGATTTGCCTAGGGTTTGTGGCAGTGGCTATGACATGCAAAATCGGTGGCGCCGGATAGAAAGAATCGGTCTGACCGATTTTAGCTTTAGGTTTAGGACATATTTGTGTGAAAGTGAGAAAGTAGTTGAGGGTTTTGGAGCATATCACTAAGCACTTGAAGCAAGAGGCTCATTAAGCAACACCTCATCCCTTCTTGATAGTATTGGCTTTTCCTATAAACTCAATGTGATCTTGGATCACTAAAATATAAAATGAAGAGTCTTGAGCTTGAAGCTTGAGCCAATCCTTTGTCCTTAGCATCTTGAAGGAGTTCCCACATCCTTTAGTCCATGCCACTCCATTGTTGAACTTATTTGAAACATACTAGATAAAAGTGTTAGTCCAACAAGAGATATGTTGACATTAATTACCAAAACCACCTAGGGAGCACTTGTGCAATCTCCCCATTTTTGGTAATTGATGACAACATACATCAAAGCTTTAGATAAAGATATAAAGATTAGCAAGTAAAGCTTTTGAAAGACATGTAACAAACATAGGCTCCCCCTACATGTATGCAACCATGTGAATATGGAATATAGAAGCATATGAGAGCATAACCATGATAGAGTAGGCAATGTGTTACATGTATCTTTGCCATATGCATCAGAGCAAAGAATATTAAAGAAAAATACCTTCATGCTCATGAGTCCTTCTTGCAAACAGTATGTACATCAGCAAGAATTTCTCATACAAATGATTGTGATGCATATACTTACCTTGTAGTCTTGAGTTGGCTTAGGATGGAATGAACCTGCATAAACAAGGTTAGATAACACAGATGCACCTACTAGCCAGAGCAAACAAAAGAAACTACAAGAATACCAAGACTGGGATGACATGTAGAGAGTGAGTACTAAGTACCACATTGGATTAGACATGTCCCCAAGAGTAAAGATATGCAATGAATTTAAATGATTTCTTTCCCTTAGATGTCTTGCTCCCCCTGAATCTAGCATGGGATACTGGGAGAAGATAGGGAATAGAAAATCAGAGCTGAAAGATATGAATGATGATCAGAGCTAATGCATGCTAATGCAAATAAGCACAAAAGATCATATGAACATGTCTCTCCCCTCAAGAAGACATGTGGCATCTCTCCTCTTGAACACCAAGCATCTGGGATCCTTGAGAAATACTTCTACTTAAGTATTCTCTCCCCCTAGAGATCTCTCTCTCCCCTTTGAGGATCTCTCTCTCCCCTTTGAGGGTCTCTCTCCCCCTTGAGGATCTCTCTCTAAATGATAAGCTTTGATGTGATCTCTCTCTCCCCCTTTGACATCAATTTCCAAGAAGGGTTTTCTAGAATCTGTCGAATGGGTTTGGTCCTTGAGACACAGCATAAAGCAATGATAAAAAAATGTGATGCTTGTAGAGGACAAGATTCATTGAGTGGAGCTGGATCAGAAGAAACATAGAATATGTGGCAAACTGTTTTTCCTGATGTGAAGTCGGTGGCACCGAGTGGTATGCTTCGGTTGTACCGAAAGGATTCGGTTGGACCGAAAACAACAAATCGGTGTAACCGAGTTCATCGCAGAGAAAACACTTATCACCTCAGCTCACTAGACTAGTAAGATCTCACAAAGATTTGCAAGGAAATGGAATGCAGAAAATGCAGAGCAAACAGAAAGAAATCTAGATGAAGTTTTTTTTGAAAGGGGAAACAAATATGCATGAGACAAATGCAGAAACACAGAAAAGAACACAAGAGAACTTCATCTAGAGATGGTCGGTGACAAAGTCATCTATGTTAGAGTATATTGACTTAGGAGTTAAGTGAGATCACTTGATCATAGGTCATACTCATCGTTTAAGCTCAAAATGGGGTTGCCATTTTTCGTTTAAGCATCTTGATGTATTCACATCTTGTCGAGTTGCTTTAGCTCATGACTTGGAGTAAAGCTTCTCTAAGATGGAATAACATACCTTGGTTGGTGGTGTTGTCCATGTAGTTGAACTTGTGTGGGTTGCTCAAGGTTGATGTAGCTCATCAAGAATTTGGAGCACCACATAGAATTTAAGTACAACTACCTATATGGGTTAGATCTTGCAAGGAAGAGCACTTGTGTATCCAAAAATGACAATCATGATGCTCAACATAGAATTTGTCAAAGGATATGCTTGAATGGTTTCCCGCTTCCTTGTCTTCAACCACCATAGTGTAGAGACTTGGTGATGTAGAGATTGCACAAGATATGAGTAGGTTACAATCTCATGGAATTAGATTCAACCAAGTACCTACAAGAGTTAGATACCATGCAAGATACAAATATATCCAAGACATAAGATTTTCATCATGAGAGAAATATCAAGGAGTAGTCATAAGTTCATGTCTTGCATGTATCCAATGGAGTTTATACTCCAAGTCTGAAGCATCAATGATGTTCAATTCTCCTCTCAACCTGCAAAACACTTTCTCATCAAGAGGTTTAGTGAATATATCCGGTAATTGCTTTTCGGTGCGAACATGCTTAAGATCAATGTCACCCTTGGCAACATGATCTCGAATGAAATGATGACGAACTTCAATATGCTTAGTTCGAGAATGTTGCACAGGATTATGACCAATTTTGATAGCACTTTCATTGTCACAAAGCAATGGAACATGTCTCACATATATCCCATAATCTTTAAGAGTCTGGGTCATCCAAAGTAACTGAGCACAACATGAACCAGCGGCAATGTATTCCGCTTCGGCGGTGGATAAGGATACCGAGTTTTGTTTCTTGGAGGACCAAGACACAAGAGATCTACCAAGAAATTGACAAGTACCCGAAGTGGACTTTCTAACAACCTTGTCTCCGGCATAGTCCGAGTCGGAATAGCCAACAAGATCGAAAGAGGCCCTCTTAGGATACCAAATGCCAAAATTTGGTGTATGGATTAAGTATCTCACTATCCTTTTCACGGCCTTAAGATGACATTCTTTAGGAGCAGCTTGATATCGTGCACACATGCACACACTAAGCATGATATCGGGACGTGAAGCACATAGATATAACAATGAACCAATCATAGAGCGATAAACCTTTTGATCAACCGGTTCACTATCTTTGGTCAAGTCAAGATGTCCACTAGTAGGCACGGGTGTAGACATACCTTTGCATTCTTGCATATTGAACTTCTTGAATAACTCCTTGGTGTACTTCGTTTGAGAAACAAAGGTACCTTCCTTAGTTTACTTAATTTGCAACCCAAGAAAGAATTTGAGTTCACTCATCATAGACATCTCAAACTTCTCCGACATTAGCTTCCCAAACTTTTCACGAAAATGAGGGTTAGTTGAACCAAATATAATATCATCAACATAGATTTGGCACACAAATAGTTCTCCATTAACCCTTTTAGTAAAAAGAGTAGAATCAATTTTCCCAATTTCAAAGCCTTTTTCAATAAGAAACTTGGTCAAGCATTTATACCACGCTCTAGGAGCTTGTTTAAGACCATAAAGAGCTTTGTGAAGTTTGTAAACATGATTGGGTTTCTTAGGATTGACAAAGCCGGGAGGTTGCTTAACATAAACTTCCTCCTCTATTTCACCATTTAGAAAAGCACTTTTAATGTCCATTTGGTACAAGGTGATATCATGATGATTAGCATAGGCAAGTAAGATGCGAATGGACTCAAGTCTCGCAACGGGAGCATGAGTCTCACCATAGTCCATACCTTCGACTTGTGTGTAGCCTTGGGCGATGAGACGTGCTTTGTTGCGAACTACTTGTCCATCTTCATCTTGCTTGTTGCGAAACACCCATTTGGTACCGATGATGTTGTGGTTGTTGTCGGGCTTCTCAACCAATGTCCAAACTTGGTTCCTCTCAAAGTTGTGTAGCTCTTCATGCATAGCATTTATCCAATCCGGATCTTCCAATGCTTCTTCGACCTTCATAGGTTCAATGCTAGAGATGAAAGAATAGTTTTCAGAAAAGTTAGCTAAATGAGTTTTAGAGTGAGTGATTCTCCCGGTCTGAATATCATTGTAGATTTGCTCGACGGGATGGTCTTTAGCAATTCTTGCTCGAACTCATGAAAGCTTTTGCTTGGGTCTTCGTTGAACATCTTCTTCATCTTGTTCTTATTCTTGGCCTTCTTCATTGTTAGCATTGTCGTTCTCTTGTCGTGGTGGAGAAGGAGGTTGTTGACATTCATCTTGATGCACTTCCTCGTTTTCTTCATCTTGGTGTGTCCCACTTGTGGATGCTTCCGTATCAACTCTTGGTTCACCTTGTCGTGAAGTAGAAGCTTCCACTTGGACAGATGAGGTACTCTCCTTCACCTCCGTTGGACGGACCTTGCCAATAGCCAAGTCTTGAATTGCTTCCGACGGATCTTTGTCTCCTACATCAATTGGCAATTGCTCTACTTGCGATCCATTAGATTCATCAAACTTCACATCTACTGTCTCTTCAACCTTCCGGGTGAAATTGTTGTAGACACGGTAAGTGTGAGAGTTTGAGCCATAACCTAGTAGGAAACCTTCATGAGACTTAGGAGCAAATTTAGAACGACGATGCTTATCAAGAATGTGGCACTTTGAGCCGAATACTCGAAAGTATCCAACTTGGGGTTTGTTACCGGTGAGGAGCTCGTATGCCGTCCTGCCGAGTAGGTTGTGAAGATACAAGCGATTTGTTGTATGACAAGCTGTCTCAACCTTTTCTCCCAAAAGTGCTTCGGTGTCTTGTACTCATCAAGCATCGTTCTCGCCATTTCGATGAGCGTCCGGTTCTTCCTCTCAACAACTCCGTTTTGTTGAGCTGTGTACGTAGCCGAGAACTCGTGTGAAATCCCTTCTTCGTCAAGAAAGGTGTCCACATTTGCGTTCTTGAACTCCGTTCCATTGTCGCTGCGAACCTTCTTGATCTTCACTTCAAATTGATTTTGGGCCTTCCTAGCGAAGTTTTTGAAGATCTTTTGGACCTGCGATTTATCATCGAGAAAGAACACCCACGTAAATCTTGAAAAATCATCAACTATAACTAGACCAAAAGAATTTCCACCAAGACTCTTGTAAGAGTTGGGACCAAAAAGATCCATGTGAAGTAGCTCGAGTGGCCTCCTTGTGGTCATGATGTTCTTCACGGGATGCCTTCCTCCAACCCGTTTACCTGCCTGACAAGCGCTGCAAAGTCTATCCTTATCAAATATGACATCATTAACTCCAAGAATATGATTTCCTTTAATAAGCTTGTCAAGGTTTCGCATACCAACATGACCTAATCGTCTATGCCATAACCAACCCTTTGAGGATTTAGCAATGAAGCAAGTTTTAGGTTGAGCCTTTTTAGTGAAATCAACAATGTATAGATCACATCTACGCACACCGGTAAAGACCATTTTATGGTTGTCTCGACGAAACACTTGGCAATCTACTTCAGTAAATAGGACATTGAAACCGAAATCAACAAGTCTAGATACTGAAAGTAAGTTGTATCCAAGAGATTCAACGAGCATGACATTTTGTATGGAGCTATCATGTGATATGGCCACCTTACCGAGGCCAACCACCTTACCCTTTGAGTTGTCACCGAAAGTGACATACTTTCGAGGACTATCATTATCAGCAAGCTCAACATGTCTTTATCTCCGGTCATGTGATCGGTACATCCACTATCAAGAACCCATTCCTTTCCTCCTGACATATATCCCCAAAGATTTGCCATAAGACCAAAATGTCTCATTGCATCATCAAGATTGAAGTCACTATCATCATCCTCATCATAGTATCCATGTTTAACATCGTCATGTGGTGGATCAAATCCTAGAGAGGGTGATTCGTTAGAGTGAGTTTGACAATGATCTTGCTTATGAATTTTTATAGCTTCGGAAATAATATCACTAATAATACCAACATTTCCTTTGGCACGCATAAGGTTTGTAAGCTCAAATAGACGATCACTAAACATAGGATCACTAGTATTCATCTTACTCAAAGCAATAGACTTATGAATAATTTCATCAAGATTTTTCAAGGAATAATTCGGAAAGCGTTCCTCAAGAAATTTCCATATAGTGTAGGCACACTTAAGAGTAGGCAAACATCCAATCAAGTTTCTAGGCAATCCTCTAATGATAAGTTCGGCAGTTCTAAGATTCCTAATCATGTCAATTGACTCATCATGGGTAGGATGCATAGGATCAACATAAGGTGCACAAGGGCTAGCAATATACTTGTTCAAATGATATTGATTGAAAATTACAAGCATCTCATTTTTCCACTCATGAAAATACTCTCCATCAAGAATAGGCACTCTATGTCTAAGAATCCCCAAAGTAGACTCATCCATCTTCCTCCAATGGTGATTAAACCAAGGCAATGGAGACCAATGCTCTGATACCACTTGTAGGACCTTGAGAAGAGGTGTCTAGAGGGGGGTGATTAGACACTAAGTACCAAAGTTACAGTTTTTAAGTTTCCTTCAGTTTAAGTGGAGTTTAGGCACAAGTTTAACATTCACAATACATATCAAGCAAGCATGCAAGAGTATATGGGCAGCGGAAAGTAAAGCATGCAACTTGCAAGAATGTAAAGGGAAGTGTTTGGAGGATTCAAACGCAATTGGAGACACGGATGTTTTTGGCGTGGTTCCGATAGGTGGTGTTATCGTACACCCATGTTGATGGAGACTTCAAGCCACGAAGGGTAATGGTTGCGCGAGTCCACGGAGGGCTCCACCCACGAAGGGTCCACGAAGAAGCAACCTTGTCTATCCCACCATGGCCGTCGCCCACGAAGGACTTGCCTCACTAGCGGTAGATCTTCACGAAGTAGGCGATCTCCTTGCCCTTACAAACTCCTTGGTTCAACTCCACAATCTTGTCCGAGGCTCCCAAGTGACACCTAGCCAATCTAGGAGACACCACTCTCCAAGAAGTAACAAATGGTGCGTTGATGATGAACTCCTTTCTCTTGTGCTTCAAATGATAGTCTCCCCAACACTCAACTCTCTCTCATAGGATTTGGATCTGGTGGAAAGAAGATTTGAGTGGAAAGCAACTTGGGGAAGGCTAGAGATCAAGATTCATATGGTAGGAATGGAATATCTTGGCCTCAACACATGAGTAGGTAGTTCTCTCTCAGAAAATGTATGCTGGAAGTGTAGGTTCAGTCTGATGGCTCTCTCCACGAATGAAGAGGAGGTGGAGGGGTATATATAGCCTCCACACAAAATCTAACCGTTACACACAATCTACCAAACTCGGTGGGACCGAATCGTTAAACTCGGTCAGACTGATTTAGCAAATAATGTGACCGTTAGGTTTTTCAGTGGGACCGAAATGCAGCTCGGTGAGACCGATATGATTAGGGTTAGGGCATAGCGTAATCTCGGTAAGACCGATTACACAAACTCGGTGAGACCGATTTTGGTAATAAGCTTTCTAGAGAGTTGGTCAGGCAAACTCGGTTTGACCGATTACACAAACTCAGTGGGACCGATTTTGTTAATGAGTCAACCAGGAGGTTTGCAATGTAATCTTGGTAGTATCGATTGCTCAAACTCGGTGAGACCGATTTTGGTAATGGACATACATAGAGAGATTACAATCCCATCTCGGTGAGACCGAGATCCCTATCGGTAAGACCGATTTGCCTAGGGTTTGTGGCAGTGGCTATGACATGCAAAATCGGTGGCGCCGGATAGCAAGAATCGGTGTGACCGATTTTGGCTTTAGGTTTAGGACATATTTGTGTGGAAGTGGGAAAGTAGTTGAGGGTTTTGGAGCATATCACTAAGCACTTGAAGCAAGAGGCTCATTAAGCAACACCTCATCCCTTCTTGATAGTATTGGCTTTTCCTATAGACTCAATGTGATCTTGGATCTCTAAAATATAAAATGAAGAGTCTTGAGCTTGAAGCTTGAGCCAATCCTTTGTCCTTAGCATCTTGAAGGAGTTCCCACATCCTTTGGTCCATGCCACTCCATTGTTGAACTTATCTGAAACATACTAGATAAAAGTGTTAGTCCAACAAGAGATATGTTGACATTAATTACCAAAACCACCTAGGGAGCACTTGTGCTTTCACATCAAAACATCCTCCTATACCAAATGGATGTGAAGAGTGCTTTTCTCAATGGCAAGATTGAAGAAGTGTATGTTGCACAACCACCTGGCTTTGAAGATCCAAAACATCCTGACATGGTATACAAGCTCAAAAAGGCACTGTATGGCCTCAAACAAGCTCCTCGTGCTTGGTATGACACACTCAAAGACTTCCTGAAGAGCAAAGGCTTCAAACCTGGTTCTCTAGATCCTATACGTGCATCTAGTGCCACCCCTAGTTTGATTTTGGAGTATTGACGACAAACGTGGTTGAGGGACTAATGTGTTTGTGAGAATTGCAGGATAACACAGGTAGTAGTCCCTCCTTGATTCGGTTTACCTACCAGAGATGACCCCTAAAAATGTATGAAGACATTGAAGATAATGGTGGTACGTGAAGATATTCACATTGAAGACTATGACAGAAGAAGATATTGAGTGAAGATTATGGAGCGCGAAGATTAAGTAGTTTTGTTGTTTCTTTTCTTCTTTGTTGAGTCATAGGAACCACCGCACTGTTAATTGGGGTCCAAGTGAACAAAGTCAGAGTGACCGAAGTGATGCTCAACCAAAATCCTATGTCTTCGAGCGAAGACAATGAGAGAAAATCTTATCCAGAGTCGGATAAGTCAGCTTTACTTGTAGCCCAAGTCAAGCTGTCGCGTGTGTTTGAAATCTGACCGTTGTGACACGTGTCAGTTCCTTAGTGACCCAGGGTCATTTTAGACAAATGAGGTCGGGTTGCCTAGTGGCTATAAATAGCCAACCCCCTACACCATAAATTGGTGGCTGCTCAGAGTTAGTGCACGGCTTTTGTCGTTGAGAGCAACCCACCTCCGAAGAGTTTGAGAGAGAAATCCTTGTGAGAACAAAGCCCAAAACACCCAGAGCCCAAAGAGTGTTTGGCATCACTGAAGTCTTTCTGTCCGCGTGATCTGAAGACTTGTTACACTTGAGGACTGTGAATCCTCCAGCCGGTTAGGCGTCACGTTCTGAGCATCCAAGAGTAATTGTGGATCGCCGGTGAACGAAGTCTGTGAAGGTTTGGAAGTCTACCTTGAAGACTTACCAGAGTGATTGGGTGAGGACTGTGTGTCCTTAGCTCAAGGGGAATAAGGTGAAGACACGGTCTTCTGAGTTCAATCTCAGCCTCCCTAACCAGACGTATAGTTGTCACAGCAACTGGAACTGGTCGAACAAATCCTTGTCTTCACAACACACTGGTCCTATTTCTTACTCTCCTTAGTTACAGTTTGTCTTTGTGAAGTCATTGCCTGATTGCGCTGCCTATTTGACTTAACTGTGTGACTACTTGTTCTGATTGGCTTCATACTATCTTCCATCCTGATCCTACTATCTAGCTGCTATTAGTCATCATGCTTTAGCTTCATACTTGTTTGACTATGGCTTGTCTAGTGTAGTTCATCTTCCGCTGCATGTTTATAGGTCCAGTTTTCGTGTTTGTCTTCGAAACTTTCATGTTTTCAAGACTTTCATAAAAATGGCCTATTCACCCCCCTCTAGTCGATAACTAGCACTTTCAATTAGTATTAGAGCAAGGTACTCCCTTGTTCTGTGTGATTCGGTTTAACCACCTGGAGTTTTAGCTATGTCGACTGCAAGGATAATCAAAGTCTCCACTGCATGCCCTATCTTCGATGGCACTGAATATCCCTACTGGAAGAATAGGATGCGTATGCATCTTGAAGCCATTGATGTTGATCTGTGGTATGTCGTCAAGAACGGCGCTCCCAAGACTGGTGAAGGTGTCACCCCTACTGATGTCAAGAAGTTCATTCAACTCGATTCTACTGCGAAGAACATCATTTGTGGTCATCTGACCAAAGGGCAGTATGGCCGTGTGAGTGCTTTGGAAACGTCGAAGCTAGTCTGGGACTGGTTCTCCAAGGTCAATGAAGGCGTTTCAACTCAGAGAGATTAAAGAATCAGTGTCCTACGCAACCTCTTCAACAGCTTCAAGAGAAATGACAATGAAAATGTACAGCTCACGTATGATCGTCTCACTGACATCACAAACGAGCTTCAGGCTCTCGGCGCCACTGAGATCACCAAGCATGAAATTGTCAAGACGCTTCTGAGATCTCTTGACAGCTCATTTGACACTCTAGCTCTTATGATTCAAGAATGCCCTGACTTCAAGACACTCGATCCATCTGACATACTTGAGAGGCTCAACACACATGAGTTCTAGCTATCTGAGAAAAGAGATATCTATGGTCCCAACTATGGCCGAACTCGCACTTTGAAGGCAAAGACTGTTTCCTCATCTGAAGAAGAATCTGACTGCAGTTCTGGTGAAGCTGAAGACCTTGGAAAGGAGCTTGCTATGCTTGTGAAGAACTTCCAGAAGTTCACTAAGAAGAAAGGCTTCAGAAAGTCTTCACGATCCAACTCAAGAAATGATGAAGCTTCTTCCCATGACCACAAGAAGAGAACCAGTCACAAGTGCAAGAAACCTAGCCACTACATCTCTGAGTGTCCTTAGTGGGATAATGAGAACAACAAGAAGAAGAAGAACAAGGAATATGATTTTGAAGCTTCTTCCCATGACCACAAGAAGAGAACCAGTCACAAGTCTTCTTCCAAGTCTTCGTCCAAGTCTTCATCACACAAGAAAAGTTTGTCTAGCAAGGCTCGTGCTTTTGTTGGCAAGGAAATGGATTCAGAGGAGGAGTCTGCTTCTGAGGAGGCAGAAGTGGTGGAGTCTAAGGAGGAGTCTGACTCTGGCGTTGCAAGTCTGGCTTTAGCTTCAGCCTACGTTGCCAAGTCCATCTTCAACACTGAAGACAATGCATCCATCACCAACGTTGATGCCAGTGACAAGGACGACTCTGCTCCCACTTACTACTTTGTGGCACGCGGTGCCAAGGTAAACTCACGCGATGCTTACTTTAAAACATCAAGTGAAGATGACTCTGATTGTGAATCCAAACCTAGATACAAAAAAATTGCTAAAATTGCAACTGAACAACAGAAAGCTATGGAACATATTCAAAAACTGTTAGACAAAAGCGATGACCTGTTGGACGCGGAAATGACTAAGACTCAATCCTTAATTGAAGACATAAAAAATCTTCATGTTAAGTACCAGGAACTTGAAGGTCGTCATGAAACCCTCTCAACATCTCATGAAAAGCTTTCCTACGATTATCTTCAAAGGAAGCATGAATTTTAGAAATTGAGATCGGATCATGAAGATCTTCAAAAGGAGAACGAGTCACTTCACGCTCAACAGATCAGTCCTGCTCAAGAAGGATTTGAACCACCATGTTTAAAATGCATTGAGCGTGATAACGCTATTTCTGTTGCTGGATGTTCTACTGCTCCTGTTGCAATATCTTCAACTGCTGATGTGGTAACTAACCCCTCTGTTGAGGATACCACTACTATTGCTGATGAGAATGCCAGGTTGAAGACATTGATTGAGACAGGGATGTACAAAAGCCTCAAAGGGCATCAGACATTATGTGATGTCCTCAAAAAGCAGATTCTAAACCGAAACCCTAGAAAAGAGGGTATTGGGTTCGAGAGGAAAATGAATGTTGATGGGTCGTACTGGAAGCCTGAGCAGTACCCCAAAACCACATGGGTTGCTGCAAAGGAATCTTCAGTAGATCCATCCACCTTATCTGGTTTCACTTGCGCTAACCCTATTATCATTGATGAATCCTTTGGTGCAAACTATAAACTGTTTAAGAATCAGAATGGTGAAGTGTTCGCCAGGTATATTGGTACTAACTGCAGGAATGGACCACCTATGAAGAAGATCTGGGTACCTAAACAGTGTATTGAGAATCTTCCTGTGAATGTCATCATGACACCACCAAGGAAGAAGATAAACCCCAGACCTATGGCTTCTTATGGCCCAAAGGCTACATACAGATACAGGACTCACCTAAGTCACCCTAACGCCAATGTTTTGCAGGGAAACCATACTCAGACTTATGAATATGAGCGTGTGTCTTCAAACCACTATGTTCATAGAACTAAGAACTTTTCTGCTTATTCATATGAGTATCATTCTTCTCCTGCAAGGCTATTTGCTAGGGCTCCAAAGCCGAAATTCTCAGATGCTGCACTTAGACTCATTGCTTCTAAGCCATTCCTGAAGATGTGGGTGGTTAAGAAGAATTAACTTTCTTTTGCAGGGAAAGGTCTCCAGCCGGAAATCAAAGGCGTTCGATGCTATTGTTGGGGACCTAAAACACATTATGGGACGCAAGATAAAATGCCCAAATGGACTTACTATGTACTTCGTATCTGAATCGCTTGACAGTCATACTATCAGTCCTAACCTTGATCTAAGCTTTGATAATCCTCTTGTGCGTCAAATGTTTATGCTTCACAACACTCTTTGTGAAGCCTATCCTCCTAACTGCACTATAGGGTACGCCACCTCGTGCTTCAGAATGGATTATGGACAGCGGATGCACTAACCACATGACTGGTGATCGAAGTCTTCTCATGGACTCAACCTTACGTCCATGTGATAAAAGTCACATCACATTCGTTGACACTGGTAAAAGCAAGCTATTGGGCCTATGTAGAGTTGCAATCTCAAGGGATCAGCACATGGACAAAGTGATGCTTGTTGAATCCCTTGGTTTCAACTTAATGTCTGTCTCAATGCTTTGTGACTTAAACATGATTGTGCTGTTTGGAAAATATCGTTGCCTTGTACTAATGGAATCTGACAAGTCTCTAGTCTTCGAAGGGTACAGGAAAGATGATCTGTACATGGTAGACTTCTCAGCAGGACCACAGATGGCCGTATGTCTTCTAGCCAAGTCTTCAGAGTGCTGGCTCTGGCATCGGAGGCTAGGGCATGCTGGCATGAGGAACCTACACACTCTCGCCAAGAAGAAGAACGTCATAGGCATCGAAGGCGTCAAGTTCGAGAAAGATCATCTATGTGGTGCTTGTGAAGCTGGGAAGATGACAAGGTCCAAGCATCCCTCAAAGAAAATCATGACTACATGTCGACCTTTTGAGTTGCTCCACATGGACTTGTTTGGTCCCACTCACTACTCTACTCTCACTGCAACTGCTTGTCTCTATGGTTTCGTTATTGTTGATGATTATTCAAGATACACTTGGGTGCACATAATTCTCTTCAAGACTGAAGTGCGGGATGTCTTCAAACGCTTCGCCAACCACGCCATGAACAACTATAGCATCAAGATCAAGCATATTTGGAGTGACAACGGCACAGAATTCAAGAACACAGGCCTCGACCTCTATCTTGACACCTTAGGCATCACTCATGAGTTTTCTGCTCCTTACACACCTCAGCAGAATGGCACCGTGGAGCGCAAGAATAGAACCCTTATTGAGATGTCTCGGACGATGCTTGACGAATACAAGACTCCAAGAAAATTCTGGCCTGAAGCCATTGATACTGCATGCCATGTCATCAACCATGTTTATCTTCACAACCTTCTGAAGAAAACATCCTATGAGCTTCTAACTAAGAGCACCTGTCTAATGTGCTAGATGAAGTACTTGCCAGTGAATCAATCAAGCTAATGGGAACAGGAGAGATCATGCCATCAGAGGCCCAACCTGAAGAGGAACTTATCATTTCTGCACCCGATCAACCTGAAGACATTGCTCAACCTGAAGACAATCCTCCAAATGATGACAACGATCAGCAGGAGCAAAATCTTCGTCCAGTTCATCCTCGTGTTGCAAATGAAGTACAAATTAAGAAGATAATCGATAGCATCAATGCACCTGGTCCACTCACTCGTTCAAGAGCAACACAGCTAGCAAATTTCTATGGGCATTTTGCATTTGTCTCAATCTCTGAAGCCAAGAAAGTTGGTGAAGCCTTCAGGGAACCTGAATAGATTCAACCTATGCAAGACGAGCTTCAACAGTTTGAGCTGAACAATGTATGGGAATTAGTCAAGCGTCCTAATCCTCGCAAGTACAACATAATAGGCACAAAATGGATATATAGCAACAAACAAGACAACCATGGTCAATTAGTCAGAAACAAAGCACGGCTCGTTGCTCAAGGATACACACAAGTTGAAGGAATTGACTTCGATGAGACATTTGCTCCAGTGGCTAGGCTTGAAGCCATTCGCATACTGCTAGCTTACGCAAATCATCATAACATCCTTCTGTATCAAATGGATGTGAAGAGTGCCTTTCTCAATGGAAAGATTGGAGAAGAAGTATATGTTGCACAACCGCCTGGCTTTGAAGACCCAAAACATCCTGATATGGTATACAAGCTCAACAAGGCACTGTATGGTCTCAAACAAGCCCCTCGTGCTTGGTATGACACACTCAAAGACTTCCTGAAGAGCAAAGGCTTCAAACCTGGTTCTCTAGATCCCACTCTCTTCACGAAGACATATGATGGTGAACTGTTTGTGTGCGAAATCTATGTGGATGACATAATCTTCGGTTGCACCAACAAGAAATACAGTGATGAATTTGGTCACATGATGCAAGAACAATATCAAATGTCCATGATAGGAGAGCTGAAGTTCTTTCTCGGTCTTCAAATCCGTCAGCAACGCAACGACATCTTCATATCTCAAGAAAAATATCTCAAAGATTGCCTGAAGAAGTTTGGAATGCAAGACTACAAAGGATACACGACGCCAATGCCAACCAAAAGTCATCTAAGCCCCGACGCCAATGGTAAAGATTTTGATCAAAAGGTATACCGCTCCATGATTGGCTCTTTACTTTACTTATGTGCATCTAGGCCAGATATCATGCTTAGTGTTTGCATGTGTGCCCGATTCTAAGCGGCACCAAAGGAGTCGCATCACTTAGCTGTGAAGCGAATTCTTCGATATTTGGCTTACACCCCAACACTAGGATTATGGTATCCAAAGGGCTCAGAGTTTGATCTGGTTGGATTTTCGGATGCTGATTATGCTGGTGACAAGGTGGATCGCAAGTCTACATCAGGTACATGTCACTTTCTGGGTTGATCTCTTGTCTGTTGGTCTTCAAAGAAGCAGAACTTTGTATCACTCTCAACTGCTGAATCTGAATACATTGCTGGTGGATCTTACTGCGCTCAGCTTCCGTGGATGAAGCAAACTCTTAAGGACTATGGCATCCATCTGAAGCATGTGCCACTCTACTGCGATAATGAAAGCGCTATCAAGATTGCCAATAACCCAGTTCAGCACTCGAAGACAAAGCACATTGAAATTCGTCTTCACTTCCTCAGAGATCATGTTATGAAAGAAGATATTGATATCATTCACGTCAAGACAGAAGAGCAGTTAGCTGATATCTTCACTAAGCCCTTGGATGTGAAAAGGTTTTGCAAGATGCGGTGTGAGCTAAATATCTTGGAATCCTCGAATGTCCTGTGATTAGGCACACATCCTAACACTTATGCAGTTTGATGACTTAGATGTGCAACACACGAAGTAATGTATATCTTCAATCAATGAAGACATACACTCTAAGTGTGAATACATTAATGTGGAAATTGACTTCAGAGCGCCACGATAATTGTGCGCCATGTCTGGGTCTAATACTTCCTATACGGTGGGTAACGCCACCACCAAACTCTTCTGAAGTGTTTCCTCATGGCACCATATTTCCAGAGTCTTCGCAATTGATTTAACTTCAACATTAATTTGACTTCGTGATTACTGATTTGGCTTTACTCGGTTATATATATATATATACTGTATTCTGTCCTCTACAGCATTCACTTATGGCTATGTCTTCTTGTTTGAATCTTTTGAACTAAGTGAATGTGATCGGACCCTAACCTCTCTATGCTTTCTACATCAAGCTCTATCTATCCAAATCATATGCATTCTGTTGAAACTGTCGAATGTCTTCTCCGCGTCCTTGTCAGCAGAAGATACAGAGACAAACATTTATATCTAGCTTTAATGACATATCCTTTTGCCTGAAACCCGGAGAATTCGGAACAACCACCACGACAATCCAGGCGTGCGTGAGAACGTGGAACAACTCTCAATGAGTTGCATGTTCACCACATGTCCATCAGATGGGAACCGCCAGGGGCACCTGCGTAATTGCACTGTGCTGTCTCTGTCCTTATAAATGCCTATTTCATCTCGGTCAAAATCCTTCTTCCTCCTCCATCTCTCGCAAACCCTAGCGCCTACGCTAGCTCTCGACGATGCCGACGACGAAGCGCTTAGCTGCCGCGACCTCCTCGACGCCGTCCTCACGCCGGCCGCGGACCTCGTCTTCTCCGCCGTTGCTGTAGGTGTCTTCCGTCGCCAAGTTAGGGCACGGGAGATCGAACTGCTCGGTATCCATCTTCGCTCTGTCTAGCAGTTCTTCGTGTGGTAATAAAAGTTTACTTTTTACCATCTTTTTGATCTAATAGATTCATCCCTTCCTACCAAAAGTGGTTTCTAGATCTTCGAACATGAATCTATCTCTTTCTGCATCTCATATTCTGCCTAGTATATTCACTTATGCTTCTTCACAAGTTAGATTCCTCACTTGTACTTATTCTTGGATTTGTATAACTCTGGAACCAACTCTCATCATATAAGTGAATGTCTTCGCGTTATGAGGTCAATGTCTTCAAACTGATTTATCTTCAAAATCTTCTGAGAATGCATATGACCTCTTCCCCTTCCCTCGCACCTTTAATGCTGTCACAGGTACATGTCCGTGGGACAATCCCTTGGTTCTCATAGTTTGCATTCGTTTGCAGAATTCTTGCAGAGTCACATCAACTCACCTGAAGCGAGTTCCTGTCAGTCCAGCCGTTTGAAGACATTGCACATACTGAAGCCTTTCAGTTTACACTTCATGGCAACTGAAAAGTCAGCAAGAAAGGGAGGCAGACAGCGTCGTGGTAAGACCTCCAAGGACTTACCTCCAGATTTGCACGAGATGTACAAAACTGATCCAGAAGAAACCTATACTGAACGCAAGAATCGAATCCAATGGATTCGAAGATATTGGGCAGAAGTATGGTTCAGATATCGCTTCATCACTAAAGAATACGTAGAAGAGAATGCCATCAAGGCACCCTAGGGTGATATTTTGTACAAAAATCTTCCACCCAGGACTCAGGCTGAAGCTATTGTGCAAGGCTTCTATCCTTGCATGGTGCGTGGACCACAACCTGAGAATGCTGATCCTTCTTCACTGCTCTAGTGTCGTGAAGACAGTCTGTTCAAGCGCAACTACCAGTTCGCCAAAGACTCAGCTGCAAAGAACAAGAAGGATCTAGGGCTTGACTTCAACCCTGGTCCTTCCTCACCTCGGGACAATGGCACCTGTGAAGCCAATGAAAACAGGATCAGCCCCTTCTACAACCTTGCTGGCCTCATCACTCACATTACTGTTCAAGGTGCCAGAGTGGATCATTCTGATGATGATGCTGACATTGACGAAGCTCCAGCTCCTAACCCAAAGCCGCAGAAGCAAAAGAAGACTAAAGTTTCAAAGTCATCTGATGCCCCAAAAGCTTCGCGAGCGAAGCCATTGGCAACTGCCCCTTCTGCTCCCAGCAATAACTCTGAAGATCTCTCTCGCATATCCATGAGGCATGAGAAGACACAAAAGACACCAGCTCAGCAACTGAGCCATGCACTGACACCTGCTGCCATTCTGAGGAATGAATCTGAAACCATTGACTTGTCTTCAGATGAAGAATTTGGTCAAGATGCTCTGGAGCAGCTGATCAAGAGCAAGCAAGAGGCGGAGATCTTCAACGATCTGCCCCTGTTTGATGTAAACATTCTGAAGAACTTCATTGATGAGTGGTTTGATAATCAAGATCTCAGCTTTGATGACCTTCAGCTTCCCATTAGCGTCAGCGTTGCTTTCCAAGGCGCCATTGCTCCTGAGCTTGCTCTGGCTCAGCGCATAGTTGAACTGAAGCGAAAGATAGACTTCAAGAAGGAACAGTTCAAGAAGCATGTATCCAAGCTGAGTGTGGCTGATGTGCAAAAGTTCAAGGTGATGCTTAATGACCTCAAGGAGTCGTTTCAGAAGAAACTCGAGGAAGCCAAAGGCTCAAGAGAGCACATGAAAGCACTCACAGATAAATGCGTTCAAGCCTACAATGAAGCTGAAAAGCGCAAGGCACTTGGCCGCCCTGGCATTGACCCCTCAATGGCTGCCAAGAAAAAGAAGTCATCTGAAGCCAACACTGAAGCACCACGGCAGGAAGAACCGCACATTGTCTTCCCTGCCAGCATGCGCGGCCCGAAGCCCCAGGCTCCTTTAGTGGCTTCTGAACAGAAGAAAACGAAGGCAGCTGAGGCTGAAGCCAGGAAGCGGAAAACCAAGCGCACCACTAATGAAGCACCACCCCCTAAGAAGAGAAAAACCAAGAAGAGAGATCGGGCTGCTCCTACAGAGCCCCTTGTTGTTGAACCCCTTGCCTTTGTTCCCTCTCCGTCTGCCAACCAAGAGCATTGAATCATTGTTCATGAGCCTGCTTCCACAGAGGCTCCTGAAGCTTAATAAGTCCCAGTCATCGACCCCATCGCGACTGAAGATATTGGTCAAGATGATGTAGTTCTTCCTCACATCGAGCGCCCAACGGTATCATCGCCTGTTCAAACGAACAGTGAGCTTATCAGTATTGGTCGTCCTTTGACGCCAATCTCACAAGATGCATCATGGGCTGATCGCCCCTAGCAAGCTACCCCACATCAAGACTCACCAAGTACACCCCAACCGTCATCTGTGCCCGTCATCAGTCCAATGATGACAACTACATGGAGACATCACCATCACCAAAGGCGTCGCCTGTATTCCAACAGCTTCGCAAAGGCCTGAGGCCATCCGTCTCCATGACCACCATCACAGAAGAAGGCTCCAACTTATCAAGTTCAGTGGCACGTCAGGTGTTCTCTGAAGACGATCCTTCTGTGACGGTCCCCGTGTCTGAAGCCAATGCTGCTGAAGACCCTCCGGCTGCATCAACTGAAGCAACACAAGAAGAAGAGCGTGTCGCTACTCCCCCTACAACTCAAGAAGAAGTTCATGAAGAGAACCAGTCTATGCCAGAACCTCCAACTACTCAAGTGGAGGGTGAGAATCCTGAGGCTGCCACAAATGATGTTCCTGAAGCCAATGACGTTGTCATAGCCGAAGCTAATGTGGAGCCTACAGTGGCCAATGCACCAGTGGCCAATGAAGCCAATGAAGCCCATGAAGCAGATGATGTCAATGCCGCACCTGACACAAATCTGCAGTCTGAAGTCAATGCCATTGCTCCTGCTCCGCCTCCAAGGCCACATACTATCGAGCAAGCATACAACTATGGCCAGCTTGTCACTGTCAGATGGCCTATTCCGATTCCTCCACCTGCTGCTGGTCCTCAATTTGACTACCATGTCGAGCACAGGCCTCAGGTTCATAAGCCAAAGCCAAGACTGCCCAGATTTCCAGGTACTGCCACTTCACCAGGATCTTTCAATGTCAACGGCTTCATTGCACACAACACCTTCTTCGATAGCGAAAAGAACCCCTACACCAAGCCCAAGATTTCATCTGATCGGTTCTGGAGTTATCAGCAGCGCAGCTATTATTCATGCATTATGTACAACCAAGGCCGTATATTTCCGCATATGCGCCTTGATACTGAAGCCATAGATGGCCTGCCCTACTTAGAAGAAGCTCTCGATTGCTTCAGAGAGGCTGGCTTACTGCATTTTGTCACAGATAAGGAGCACTGGAATGAAGAGTTGCTGCTCCAATTCTACGCCACTCTTCATATCAGAGGCTACAACAGGGATCCTAAGACTTGGGTCCTTGAGTGGATGACTGGAAATGTCCATCATGAAGCCAAAGCATTTGATGTCATTGAGCTTACTGGTCTTCCCACTCCAGGTGATCTCTATGAACCTGGTTGTCAGCATCACACTGTAGCTTTGGAAAGCATCTTTCACAAGCCAGAAGCCAACATGAGCCACATGCTAAGTATGATGAAGCTATTGCCTCCAGATGTAGAATACCCTAAGGAGTTCTTTGTTGAAGACCTTGAGTACCTACCACACACAATCTATCACATCATAAGGCGAACTCTCTGGCCCATCAAAGGACATTCTCCAAAGGCTAAGCTAGAAGGTGCAATGAAGACATTGGTCTTCCATATTCTTCATGGCAAATGCTTCAATGCACAAGATTTCTTCATCCTCCAATTTGCTGCATCAGGATCTGACATTTTTGGCTTGAAGTTCTATGCTCCATGGATCATCCGTATGATCAAGCTTCACACTGCTTTCTACTATCAGCCATCTACACGCAACCACATTGTCTTCTTGCCAGATGTCGATATGTCTGTTGAAGCCATCTATCCAGAGCCTGACAAGGAGCCACTTTATCTTCATAACGTTGATCGTCAGAGCTTCACTCAGCCCATTGAAGGTGTGTTGGCTGCCACTCGAGTCTATTCGCTGGCTGGTACTACACGTGCACTTCACCATGCCCCAACCGAAGCCACTAACAGCACAATTGCTCAACGGCCTCGAAAGCGATCTCGTGTTCTCAATGAACGAGAGCTTCTCGTTGGCCTGCATCAGAAACAGGATATGCATCATGATTGGCTCAAGGGCCAGATGCAGAGCATCATGACTGACGTCAATCGCATTCGTAACCTTGCAACCAAGAATGGCTTTGTCGCGCATGAAACCTATCGACGCACATGGAAAGGGCTGACGCTTATGTGTGCTGAGGAAGATCTTCAGGACGATGGCTTCTCAGAACGATTCAAGTTTGATTCCACTCCGCCCAGAAATGTTGTTCTGCGGCGCACTCCATCTCTTGAAGACTCAGAGTACTCCTCTTCTGCTGCAGCCGTGAATGCTCGTGTGATCGATGATCAAGATGATGCTACTTCGCCACCTCCAACACATATCAACACTGCTCCAAGTTCGTCTGCACCGCCAAACCTCGACACCAACCCTGCATCTTCTCCTACTCCTTCTGGGAACAAGTAGAGGCTCAATGTCTTGAACCCTTTTTGGTCCTTACTGACAAAAGGGGGAGAAGCTATGAGTTGATAGTCTTCAAGCGGGTTCATATGGGCGGTTGCACTATATTTTTCCTAGTGTTTACAACTCTTGCTCTTGATACATTTGGTTCTCTGAGTTGTAACACTTAAACTCGATGGTCGTCTGCTACTTATTTGCTATTTTGTGATGCGATGATAAATTCCGCATGTTCGATGATAACTTCCCCACTTAAATCATTTTGCAGACATCCATTTTCCACTATGCATGTCACTATCTTCTTTACATCGAATCATGCATGATGAATTGTCTTAATAAGTTGAAGAGGATCTCCACAAGTAGAACCTGCCATGTGCATTTGCATTCCAAAAGAAAATTATTTATATGCACATCTTCAGGGGGAGCCTTTTGCTACTTACGAAGACAATACCTCATCCTTTACAATTTCACATATTTATATCCCCGTTGAAAACTTCAACCAGTTTGTCATCAATCACCAAAAGGGGGAGATTGTAAGTGCATCTAGTGCCACCTCTAGTTTGGTTTTGGAGTATTGACAACAAACGTGGTTGAGGGACTAATGTGTTTGTGAGAATTGCAGAATAACACAGGTAGTAGTCCCTCCTGGATTCGGTTTACCTACCGGAGATGACCCCTAAAAATGTATGAAGACATTGAATATAATGGTGGTACGTGAAGATATTCACATTGAAGACTATGCCAGACGAAGACATTGAGTGAAGACTGTGCAGCGCGAAGACTTAGTAGTTTCGTTGTTTCTTTTCTTCTTTGTTGAGTCCTAGGAACCACCGCACTATTAAGTGGGGTCCAAGTGAACAAAGTCAGAGTGACTGAAGTGATGCTCAACCAGAATCCTATGTCTTCGAGCAAAGACAACGAGAGCAAATCTTATCCAGAATCGGATAAGTGAACTTTACTTGTAGCCCAAGTCAAGCTGTCGCGTGTGTTTGAAATCTGACCGTTGTGACGCGTGTCAGTTCCTTAGCGACCCAGGGTCATTTCGGACAAATGAGGTCGGGTTGCCTAGTGGCTATAAATAGCCAACCCCCTACACCATAAATTGGTGGCTGCTCAGAGTTAGTGCACGGTTTTTGTCGTTGAGAGCAACCCACCTCCGAAGAGTTTGAGAGAGAAATCCTTGTGAGGACAAAGCCCAAAACACCCAGAGCCCAAAGAGTGTTTGGCATCACTGAAGTCTTTCTATCCGCGTGATCTGAAGACTTGTAACACTTGAGGAGTGTGAATCCTCCAGCCGGTTAGGCGTCGCGTTCTGAGCATCCAAGAGTAATTGTGGATCGCCGGTGAACGAAGTCTGTGAAGGTTTGGAAGTCTACCTTGAAGACTTACCAGAGTGATTGGGCGAGGACTGTGTGTCCTTAGCTCAAGGGGAATAAGGTGAAGACACGGTCTTCTGAGTTCAATCTCAGCCTCCCTAACAAGACGTACAGTTGTCACAGCAACTGGAACTGGTCGAACAAATCCTTGTCTTCACAACACACTGGTTCTATCTCTTACTCTCCTTACTTACAGTTTGTCTTTGTGAAGTCATTGCCTGATTGCTCTGCCTGTTTGACTTCACTGTGTGACTACTTGTTCTGATTGGCTTCATACTATCTTCCATCCTGATCCTACTATCTATTTGCTATCAGTCATCATGCTTTAGCTTCATACTTGTTTGACTATGGCTTGTCTAGTGTAGTTCATCTTCCGTTGCATGTTTATAGGTCCAGTTTTCGTGTTTGTCTTTGAAACTTTCGTGTTTTGAAGACTTTCATAAAAATCGCCTATCCCCCCCTCTAGTCCAAACCTGGTTCTCTAGATCCTACACTCTTCACGAAGACATATGATGGAGAACTGTTTGTGTGTCAAATCTATGTGGATGACATTATCTTCGGCTGCACTGACAAGAGATACAGTGATGAATTTGGACACATGATGCAAGAGCAATATCAGATGTCCATGATGGGTGAGCTGAAGTTCTTCCTTGGTCTTCAAATTCGTCAGCAAAGCAACGTCATCTTCATATCTCAAGAAAAATACCTCAAAGATTGGCTGAAGAAGTTTGGAATGCAAGATTGCAAAGGATACACGACGCCAATGCCAACCAAAAGTCATCTGAGTCCTGACGCCAATGGTAAAGAGTTCGATCAAAAGGTATACCGCTCCATGATTGGTTCTTTACTCTATTTATGTGCATCTAGCCAGATATAATGCTTAGTGTTTGCATGTGTGCCCGATTCCAAGCGGCACCAAAGGAATTGCATCACTTAGCTGTGAAGGGAATTCTTCGATATTTGGCTTACACCAGAACACTAGGATTATGGTATCCAAAGGGCTCAAAGTTTGATCTAGTTGGATTCTTAGATGCTGACTATGCTGGTGACAAGGTTGATCGCAAGTCTACATCAGGAACATGTCACTTTCTTGGACGATCTCTTGTCTGTTGGTCTTCAAAGAAGCAGAACTGTGTGTCTCTCTCAACTGCTGAATCTGAATACATTGCTGCTGGATCTTGCTGTGCTCAGCTTCTATGGATGAAGCAAACTCTCAAGGACTATGGCATCCATCTGAAGCAAGTGCCACTCTACTGCGACAATGAAAGCGCCATCAAGATTGCCAACAACCCAGTTCAGCACTCGAGACAAAGCACATTGAAATTCGTCATCACTTTTTCAGAGATCACATCATGAAGGAAGATATTGATATCATTCACGCCAACACTGAAGAGCAATTGGCAGATATCTTCACAAAGCCCTTGGATGAGAAAATGTTTTGCAAGTTGCGATGTGAGCTAAATATCTTAGAATCCTCAAATGTCCTGTAATTGGACACACATCCTAACACTTATGCGTGTTGATGACTTAGATGTGCAACACACGAAGTAACGCATATCTTCAAATCAATAGAGTAATACACTCTAAGTGTGAATACATTATTGCGAAATATGACTTCGGAGCGCCACAATAATTGTGCGCCGTGTCTGGGTCTAATACTTCCTATACGGTGGGTAATGCCACCACCAAACCTTTGTTTGAAGTGTTTCATTTGGCGTCACATTTGCAAAGTCTTCGCATTTGGGCTGTCTTCAACCTTGATTTAACTACATGTTTATCTTCACAATGTTGATTTGGTCTTATTCTGATATATATACATGTATTGTGTGTTCTGTCTTCTACAGCATTCACTTATAGCTATGTATTCATGTTGAATCTTTTGATCTAAGTGAATGTGATCAGACCCCCTAACCCCTTCTATGCTTCTACCTCAGATTATATCTGTCTAAATCATATGCATTCTATTGAAACTGTCAAATGTCTTCTCTGCGTCCTTGTCAGCAGAAGATATAGAGACAAAAGTTGAATTTGTTTTTAATGCTATATCCTTATTGGCTAAAACCAGGAGAAGCCGGGACGACCACCCGACAGTCCAGGCGTGCGTGGGAACATGGAACAACTTCTAGTGTGTTGCATGCTTGCCACGTGTCCCTCAGATGTGAACCGCCAGGGGCACCTGCGTAATTGTGTTGTGCTGTCCCTTTCTTTATAAATACACAACTCACCGTGGTAACAATATCTTCTTCCACCTCACCACCTCGCACAAACCCTAGCGCCTCCGCTAGCTCGCGTCGATGCCAGAGATGAAGCGCTTAGCTGCCGCGACCTCTTCGACGCCGTGCTCACGCCGGCCACGGACCTCGTCCTCTCCGCCGCTGCCGTAGGTGTCTTCCATCGCCAAGTTAGGGCACGGGAGATTGAACTGCTCGGCCTCCCTCTCATCTTTGTCTAGCAGTTCATCGTGTGGTAAATATATCTTACTTTTACTGCCTTTTTAATCCATCCATTCCATCCACTTTCACCAAAAGTGGTTTCTTGACTTCCATATCTGGATCTATCTTATTCTAAATCTCATATCATGCCAAGTATATTCACTTACGCTTCACAACTAGTTAGATTCCTCACTTGTACTTATTCTTGGATTTGTACAAATCTAGAACCAACTCTCACTAAATAAGTGAATATCTTCACGCTATGAGGTCAATGTCTTCAAACCGATTTATCTTCAAAATCTTCTGAGAATGCATATGACCTCTTCCCTTCCCTTGCACCTCTAATGTTGTCACAGGTACATGTCCATGGGAGAATCCCTTGGTTCTCATAGTCTGAATTCATTTGCAGAATTCTTACAGCGACACATCAATTCTCCCGAAGCCAGTTCCTGTCTGACCAGCAGACGGAAGCCTTTCACAGTTCTGAAGTCTTTCAGCTTGAATATCATGGCCACTAAAAAATCAGCAAGGAAAGGTGGCAGACAGCGTTGAGGTGATACATCTAAGGACTTGCCTCCGGATCTGTATGAATTGTACAAGACAGACCCTGAAGAGAATTATGGTCAGCGCAAGACTCGAATCCAATGGATTCGAAGATATTGGGCAGAACAATGGTTTCTGTACAGATATGTGACTACTGAGTATGCGGAGAAGAATGCCATCTAGCGACCATGGGAAGATACTCTCTTCAAAAATCTTCAACCCATGTCCAAAACCGAAGCCATTGCTCGAGGCTTCTATCCTTGCATGGTCCGAGGACCTCAGCCAGAGAATGCTGACCCATCCTCTCTGCTATGGTGTCGCGATGACAATCTGTTCAAGCACAACTATAAGTTTGCCAAGGATTCTACTGTGAAGAAAAAGAAAGCATTTGGACTTGACTTCAACCCTTGTCCATCTGCTCCTAGAGCTTATGGCACTCATGATGCTGAACCAAATGTCATCGGGCCCTTCTACAACCTCGAAGGTCTCCTCACTCACATTGCTGTTCAGGGGGCAGCTGTGGAGCACTTTGCTGATGACGCAGATTCTGATGAAGCGCCAGCTCCACCTAAGCCGCAAAAGCAGAAGAAAACAAAGGCTTTAAAGCCCTCTGCTGCACCAAGAGCTTCGCGTGCGAAGTCATTGGCCACTGCACCACCTGAAGCAAGTGTGCAATCTGAAGATCTTTCTTGTATCTCCAAGAAGATCAAGAAGTCTTCAAATAAGAAGAAGCCCATCATGAGTTCCAGGCAAGAACTGACCCCAGCTGTCGTTCTGAGAACGAAGATGAAACCATCAATCTGTCAAGCGATGAAGATCTTGGTGATGATGCTCTTGAGCTGCTGATAAAGAGCAAACAAGAGGCGGAGATCTTCAACGATCTACCGCTCTTTGATGTGGATATTTTGAATAACTTCACTGATGAATGGTTTGACAACCCAAGCCTCAGCATCAATGATCTTTAGCTACCTATTGGCATAAGTGTCACATTCCATGGAGCCATTGCTAATGAGATGGCTCTGGCTCAGGACATCGTCGAACTGAAGAACAAGATTGACCATGAGAAAGCTCAATTCAAGAGGAACATGGCCAAGCTCAGTGTGGTTGATGTTCAAAACTTCAAGCAGATGTTGCATAACCTCAAGGAAGAGTTTCACAAGAAGCGTGAAGAAGCAAAAGGTTCAAGAGAGCGGATGAAACTCTCCGCAAGAAAATGTGTTCAAGTTCATAATGAGGCCGAAAAGCGCAAGGCACTTGGGCGTCCTGGCATCGACCCCAAGATGGCTGCCAAACAGAGGAAGCCTGCTGTGGCCCATGCTGAAGCATCAAGGCGGGAAGCACCTCACATTGTCTTCCCTGCCACCATGACTGGCTCGAAGCCTAAGGTCCCCATAGCAGCTTCAGAACTAAAGAAGACACGGGCAGCTGAGGCCAAAGCCAGAAAGCACAAGCATAAGAATTCCACTGATGATGCTCCATCAACCAAGAAGTTGAAGACAAAGTCTTCGCGGAAAAATCGTGTTGCTGCCACAGAGCCACTTGTTGTCGAGCCCATCTCAGTTGCTTGTCCTGCCTCCACAAACCAAGAGCGTCAGCTAGTAGTTCATGAGCCTGCTTCCATAGAGGCTCCTGAAGCTGAAGACATTCTAGCTGTTGACCCCATCATAGCTGAAGACATTGGTTATCATGACAATGTAGAAGATGATGAAGTCCTTCCTCAGATCGAGCACCAACTAGTATCATCGCCTGTTCTCATGAACAACGAACTCATCAGCATTGGTCGTCCCTTGACACAAATTGCTCAGGATGCATCGTGGGCTGATCACCCCCAACACGACACACCAAGTCAAGACACACCCAGTACTCCCCCACCTCAAGTCACCACTCCGGTCCTTGATGACGACATTTACACGGTTCAGACCACGCCATCACCAAAGGCGTCACCCGCATTCCGTAGGCTTCGCAAAGGCCCCAGGCCACAGGTCGCCATGCTGAGCGTTCCAGAAGGAGAAGTGCAACACAGTTCAGTAGCACATCAAGTGTTTCCTAAAGCCATTCCAACTGCGAATGTCTCTGGGTCTGAAGCACAAGCTGCTGAAGATATTTCGGCTGCATCAGCCGATGAAAATCAAGAACCGCGTCATGAAGAAGAGAGAGTTGCCACACCCCCCATCACTCAAGAAACTGTTCTCGAGGAGAACATGTCTGTGCCCGACCCTCCTGCTACTCACGGGGAGACTGAAAACACCGAGGCGGCCACAAACTACACTGATGAAGCCAATGATAGTCATGGCTGAAGCCAATGTGGCGCCCGAAGCTAATGCTGCGCCTGAAGCCAATGTGCAACTTGAAGCCCATGTCAATGCCTATGCTCCTGTACCGCCTCCAAGGCCTCACACTATCGAGTAGGCATTTGATCGCGGCCAACTTGTCACTGCCTGATGTCCTATTCTGGTTCCTCTGCCTGCTCCCGGACCACAATTTTACTACCATGTGGAGCACAGGCCTCAGGTCCAGAAGCCAAAGCCCCGACTGCCAAGATTTCCCGGTGCCGCAACTTCGCCAGGATCATTCAATGTCAACAGCTTCAGGGATCACAATACCTTCTTTGACAGTGCAAAGAACCCTTACTCAAGGCCAACAATCTCTTCTGATCGCTTCTGGAGCTATCAGCAGCGCAGCTATTACTCATGCATCTTATACAATCAAGGGCGAATCTTTCCTCACATGCATCTGGATTGTGAAGCCATTGCTGGTCTGCCCTACTTAGAAGAAGCTCTAGACTGCTTCAGAGATGCTGGCCTTCTGCAGCTGTCACTGACAAAGAGCATTGGAATGAGTAGCTTCTGCTACAATTCTATGCCACTCTTCACATTCATGGCTACAACAGGGATTTGAAGACTTGGGTCCTTGAGTGGATGACAGGTGATGTACACCATGAAGCCAAAGCCTAAGATATCATTGAGCTTACTTCCCTGCCCACTCCAGATGAACTCTATGAACTTGGTTGTCAGCTACACCGCAATGCATTGGAGAGCATATTTCAGAAGCCTGAGCCCAACATGAGTCAGATGCTCAGCATGATGAAGCCACTGCCACAAGATGCTGAATATCCCAAGGAATTCTTTGTCGAAGACCTAGAGTATCTGCCCCGCACCATTTATCATATTATAAGGTGAACTCTATGGCCTGTCAAAGGACATTCTCCTGCAGCCAAGCTTGAAGGCTCAATGAAGACATTGGTGTTCTATATCCTCAATGGCATCAGCTTCAATGCTCAAGTTTTCTTCATCAGGCAACTTACTGCATCTGGAGCTGATCTCTTTGGCCTGAAGTTTTATGCTCCATGGGTGATGCGCTTAATCAAGCTTCACTCTTCTGTCAACTATCAGCCCTTTGTGCGCAACCATCTTATCTTCTTGCCAGAGGTTGATATGTCTGTCGAAGCCATCTACCCTGAACCTGCAAAGGAGCCAATTTATCTTCATAACATTGATCGCCAAAGCTTTTCGCAACCAATTGAGGGAGTTCTTGCTGCAACTCGTGTTTATCCTCTGGCTGGTAACACACGTGCACCTCATCATGCAACTACTGAAGCCACTGAAAGCACTATTGCTCAAAGGCCTCGGAAGCGATCTCGCGTACTCAATGACCGAGAGCTTCTCGTGGTCTTGCATCAGAAACAGGATAAGCACCATGACTGGCTAAAGTGTCAGATGTAGAGCCTCTTGGTGGTTGTTAATCGCATTCGCAATCTTGCCACCAAGAATGCCTTCGTATCACATGAAGCCTGTCGGAGGTCATCGAAGAGTCTGACTTTGCTCAGCTCCGAAGATGATCTTCGCGAAGATGGCTTCACTGAGCGCTAAAAGTTGGATTCCACGCCTCCCCGCAATGCCATCTTGCATGGTACTCCTTCCTTAGAAGACTCAGAGTATTCATCCTTGGCTGCCACAATTAATGCAAGAGTCGTCAATGATGAAGATGATGCTACTTCCCCATGTTGGAAATATGCCCTAGAGGCAATAATAAATTAGTTATTATTATATTTCCTTGTTCATGATAATCTTTTATTATCCATGCTATAATTGTATTGATAGGAAACTCAGATACATGTGTGGATACATAGACAACACCATGTCCCTAGTAAGCCTCTAGTTGACTAGCTCGTTGATTAATAGATGGTTATGGTTTCCTGACCATGGACATTGGATGTCATTGATAAAAGGATCACATCATTAGGAGAATGATGTGATGGACAAGACCCAATCCTAAGCCTAGCACAAAGGTCGTAGTTCGTATGCTAAAGCTTTTCTAATATCAAGTATCTTTTCCTTAGACCATGAGATTGTGCAACTCCCGGATACCGTAGGAATGCTTTGGGTGCACCAAACGTCACGACGTAACTGGGTGGCTATAAAGGTGCACTACAGGTATCTCCGAAAGAGTCTGTTGAGTTGGCACGAATCGAGACTGGGATTTGTCACTCCGTGTAAACGGAGAGGTATCTCTGGGCCCACTCGGTAGGACATCATCATAATGTGCACAATGTGACCAAGGGGTTGATCACGGGATGATGTGTTACAGAACGAGTAAAGAGACTTGCCGGTAACGAGATTGAACAAGGTATCGGTATACCGACGATCGAATCTCGGGCAAGTACAATATCGTTAGACAAAGGGAATTGTATACGGGATCGATTGAGTCCTTGACATCGTGGTTCATCCGATGAGATCATCATGGAACATGTGGGAGCCAACATGGGTATCCAGATCCCGCTGCTGGTTATTGACCGGAGAACGTCTCGGTCATGTCTACATGTCTCCCGAACCTGTAGGGTCTACACACTTAAGGTTCGATGACGCTAGGGTTATAAAGGAAGTTTGTATGTGGTTACTGAATGTTGTTCGGAGTCTCGGATGAGATCCCGGACGTCACGAGGAGTTCCGGAATGGTCCGGAGGTAAAGATTTATATATGGGAAGTCCTGTTTTGGTCACCGGAAAAGTTTCGGGTTTTTCCGGTAACGTACCGGGACCACCGGGAGGGTCCCGGGGGTCCACCAAGTGGGGCCACCAACCCTGGAGGGCTGCATGGGCCAAGTGTGGGAGGGGACCAGCCCCAGGTGGGCTGGTGCGCCCCCCCCACAGGGCCCAAGGCGCAGGGAAGTGGGGAAGGGGGCAAACCCTAGGGCAGATGGGCCCTGAGGCCCACCCTAGGTGCGCCTCCACCCTCTCCCCCTTCTGGCCGCCACCAGATGGCATCTGGGGGCTGCCGCCACCCCTGGGGAGGGAACCTTAGAGGGGGCGCAGCCCCCTCCCCTCCTCCTATAAATAGTGGGGGTTTTGGGGCTGTCCAACACACGAGAACCTCTCCCTCTTGGCGCAGCCCTACCTCTCTTACTCCTCCTCTCCCACGGTGCTTGGCGAAGCCCTGCAAGATAGCCACGCTCCTCCATCACCACCCCGCAGTTCTGCTGCTGCTGGATGGAGTCTTCCTCAACCTCTCCCTGTCTCCTTGCTAGATCAAGGCATGGGAGACCTCACCGGGCTGTACGTGTGTTGAACGCGGAGGTGCCGTCCGTTCGGCACTAGGATCTCCGGTGATTTGAATTACAACGAGTACGACTCCTTCAACCCCATTCTCTTGAACGCTTCCGCTTAGCGATCTACAAGGGTATGTAGATGCACTCTCTTTCCCCTCGTTGCTGGTTTCTCCATAGATAGATCTTGGTGACACGTAGGAAAATTTTGAATTTCTGCTACGTTCCCCAACAGTGGCATCATGAGCTAGGTCTATTGCGTAGATTCTTTGCACGAGTAGAACACAAAGTAGTTGTGGGCGTTGATTTTGTTCAATATGCTTACCGTTACTAGTCCAATCTTGTTTCGACGGTATTGTGGGATGAAGCGGCTCGGACCGACCCTACACGTACTCTTACGTGAGACAGGTTCCACCGATTGACATGCACTTGGTGCATAAGGTGGCTAGCGGGTGCCAGTCTCTCCCACTTTAGTCGGAACGGATTCGATGAAAAGGGTCCTTATGAAGGGTAAATAGCAATTGGCATATCACGTTGTGGTTTTGCGTAGGTAAGAAACGTTCTTGCTAGAAACCCATAGCAGCCACGTAAAACATGCAACAACAATTAGAGGACGTCTAACTTGTTTTTGCAGGGTATGCTATGTGATGTGATATGGCCAAGAAGAATGTGATGAATGATATGTGATGTATGAGATTGATCATGTCCTTGTAATAGGAATCACGACTTGCATGTCGATGAGTATGACAACCGGTAGGAGCCATAGGAGTTGTCTTTATTTATTGTATGACCTGCGTGTCATTGAACAACGCCATGTAATTAATTTACTTTATTGCTAACCGGTAGCCATAGTAGTAGAAGTAATAAGTTGGCGAGACAACTTCATGGAGACACGATGATGGAGATCATGATGATGGAGATCATGGTGTCAGGCCGGTGACGATGATGATCATGGAGCCCCGAAGATGGAGATCAAAAGGAGCAAAATGATATTGGCCATATCATGTCACTATTTGATTGCATGTGATGTTTATCATGTTTATGCATCTTGTTTACTTAGAACGACGGTAGTAAATAAGATGATCCCTTACAACAATTTCAAGAAGTGTTCTCCCCTAACTGTGCACCGTTGCTAAAGTTCGTCGTTTCGAAGCACCACGTGATGATCGGGTGTGATAGATCCTTACGTTCACATACAACGGGTGTAAGACAGTTTTACACATGCAAAACACTTAGGGTTAACTTGACGAGCCTAGCATGTACAGACATGGCCTCGGAACACAGAGACCGAAAGGTCGAGCATGAGTCATATGGAGGATACGATCAACATGAAGATGTTCACCAATGATGACTAGTCCGTCTCACATGATGATCGGACACGGCCTAGTTGACTCGGATCATGTAATCGATGACTAGAGGAATGTCTATATGAGTGGGAGTTCATAAGATGAACTTAATTATCCTGAACATATTCAAAAGATCTTTGCAAATTATGTCGTAAGCTCGCGCTTTAGTTCCACTGTTTAGATATGTTCCTAGAGAAAATATAGTTTAAAGTTGACAGTAGCGATTACGCGGACAGTAGAAAGCTTATGTCCTTAATGCACCGCTCAGTGTGCTGAACCCCAAACATCGTTTGTGGATGTTGCGAACATCAGACATACACGTTTTAATAACTATGTGATAGTTCAGTTAAACGGTTTAGAGTTGAGGCACCAAAGACGTTTTCGAAACGTCGCGGAACATATGAGATGTTTGGAGGGCTGAAATTGAGATTTCAGGCTCGTGCCCACGTCAAGAGGTATGAGACCTCCGATGATTTTCCTAGCCTGCAAACTAAGGGAGAAAAGCTCAATCGTTGAGCTTGTGCTCAGATTGTCTGAATGCAACAATCACTTGAATCGAGTGGGAGTTGATCTTCCAGATGAGATAGTGATGTTTCTCCAAAGTCATTGCCACCAAGCTGCTAGAGCTTCGTGATGAGCTATAACATATCAGGGATAGATATGATGATCCTTGAGGTATTCGCGATGTTTGACACCGCGAAAGTAGAAATCAAAAAGGAGCATCAATTGTTGATGGTTGGTGAAACCACTAGTTTCAAGAAGGGCAAGGGCAAGGGCAAGAAGGTATACTTCATGAAACGGCAAATTAGCTGCTGCTCTAGTGAAGAAACCCAAGGTTGAACCCAAACCCGAGACTAAGTGCTTCTGTAATAAGGGGAACAACCACTGGAGCAGAATTACCCTAGATACTTGGTAGATGAGAAGGCTGGCAAGGTCGATAGAAGTATATTGTATATACATTATGTTAATGTGTACTTTACTAGTACTCCTAGTAGCACCAGGGTATTAAGATACCGGTTCAGTTGCTAAGTGTTAGTAACTCGAAATAAAAGAGCTACGGAATAAACGGAGACTAGATAAAGGTGACCTGACGATATGTGTTGGAAGTGTTTCCAAGTTTGATGTGATCAAACATTGCACGCTCCCTCTACCATCAAGATTAGTATTAAACCTGAATAATTGTCATTTGGTGTTTTGCATTGAGCATAGACATGATTGGATTATGTCTATCGCAATACGGTTATTCATTTAAGGAGAATAATGGTTACTCTATTTATTTGAATAATACCTTCAATGGTCTTGCACCTAAAGGAATGGTTTATTGAATCTCGATCGTAGTGATACACATTTTCATGCCAAAAGATATAAGATAGTAATGATAGTACCACTTACTTGTGGCACTGCCATGTAAGTCATATTGGTGTAAAACGCATGAAGAAGCTCCATGTTGATGGATCTTTGGACTCACTCGTTGTTGAAAAGTTTGAGACATGCGAACCATGTCTGTTGGTGTATACGCATGAAGAAACTCCATGCAGATGGATCGTTTGGACTCACTTGATTTTGAATCACTTGAGATATGCAAATCATACCACATGGGCAAGATGACTAAAAAGCCTCGTTTTTCGGTAAAATGGAACAAGATAGCAACTTGTTGGAAGTAAAGACGTTTTGATGTGTGCAGTCCAATTAGTGCTGAGGCATGCAGTGAATATCGTTATGTTCTTACTTCACAGATGATTCGAGTAGATGTTGAGTATATTTACTTGATGACACAAGTCTGAATTATTGAATGGTTCAAATAATTTCAAAGTGAAGTTGAAGATCATCGTGACAAGAGGATAAAATGTCTATGATATGATCATAGAGATGAGTATCTGAGTTACGAGCTTTGGCACGCAATTAAGACATTGTGGAAATTGTTTCACAATTAATACCGCCTGGAACACCATAGTTTGATGGTGTGTCCAAACATCATAGTTGCACCCTATTGGATATGGTGCGTGCCATGATGTCTCTTATCGAATGACCACTATTGTTTATGGGTTAGGCATTAGAGACTACCACATTCACTTTTAAATAGGGCACCACATAATTCCGTTGAGATGACACCGTATGAACTATGGTTTAGAGAAACCTAAGTTGTCATTTCTTAAAGGTTTAGGGCTGCGATGCTTATGTGAAAAAGTTTCAGGTTGATAAGCTCGAACCCAAAGCAGATAAAATGCATCTTCATAGGACACCCAAAACAGTTGGGTATACCTCCTAATTCAGATCTGAAAGCAATAGGGATTGTTTCTTGAATTGGGTCCTTTCTCGAGGAAAAGTTTGTCTCGAAAAGTTGAGCGGGAGGATGGTGGAGACTTGATATGGTTATTGAACCATCACTACAACTAGTGTGTAGCAGGGCACAGGAAGTTGCTCCTGTGGCACCAATTGAAGTAGAAGCTTATGATAGTGATCATGGAACTTCGGATCAAGTTACTACCGTACCTCGTAGGGTGACAAGGATGCGTACTGCTTCAGAGTGGTACAGTAATCTTGTCTTGAAGGTCATGTTGCTAGACAACAATGAACCTACGAGCTATGGAGAAGCAATGGTGGGCCCAAATTACGACAAATGGTTAGAAGCCATGAAATCCGAGATAGGATCCATGTATCAGAACAAAGCATGGACTTTTGGTGGACTTGCCCGATGATCGGCAAGCCATTGAGATAAATGGATCTTTAAGAAGAAGACGGACGTGGATGGTAATGTCACCATGCATGAAGCTCGACTTGTGGCGAAGAGTTTTTCACAAGTTCAAGGAGTTGACTACGATGAGATTTTCTCATTCGTAGCGATGCTTAAGTCCGTCGGAATCATGTTGTATGAGATTTTCTCATCCGTAGCATTTATGAAATCTGGCAAATGGATGTCGAAACAAGTTTCCTTACCAGTCTTCGTAAGGAAAGGTTGTATGTGATACAATCAAGAAGTTTTTGTCGATCCTAAAGATGCTAAAAGGTATGCTAGCTCCAGCGATCCTTCTAAGGACTGGAGTAAGCATCTCGGAGTTGGAATGTGCGCTTTGATGATCAAAGATTTTGGGTTTATACAAAGTTTTTGATAAACTTGTATTTCCAAAGAAGTGAGTGGGAGCACTATAGAATTTCTGATGAGTATATGTTGTTGACATATTGTTGATCAGAAATGATGTAGAATTTCTAGAAAGCATAAAGGGTTGATTGAAAGGAGTTTTCAAGGGAAAACCTGGATTAAGTTACTTGAACATTGAGCATCAGGATCTATGAGGATAGATCAAAAAAACTTAATGGTACTTTCAAATGAGCACATACCTTGACATGATCTTGAAGGTGTTCAAGATGGATCAGTCAAAGAAGGAGTTCTTGCCTGAGTTGTAAGGTATGAAGTTAAGACTTAAAGCTCGACCACAGCAGAAAAGAGAGAAAGGACGAAGGTCGTCCCCTATGTTTCAGACGTAGGCTCTATAGTATGCTATGCTGTGTACCGCACCGGAAGTGTGCCTTGCCATGAGTCAGTCAAGGGGTACAAGAATGATCCAGGAATGGATCATTGGACAGCGGTCAAAATTGTCCTTGGAGTAAATAAGGACATGTTTCTCGATTATGGAGGTGATAAAGAGTTCGGCGTAAAGGGTTACGTTGATGCAAGCTTTAACACCTATCCGAGTGACTCTGAGTAGCAAACCTGATACGTATAGTGGAGCAACCATTTGCAATAGCTCCAAGTGGAGCGTGGAAGCAGCATTTACAATATGACCTAGAGATTTGCGAAGTACATACGGATCTGAATGTTGCAGACCCGTTGACTAAAACCTCTCTTACAAGCAAAACATGATCAAACCCCAGAACTCATTGAGTCTTAATCACATGATGATGTGAACTAGTTTAGTGACACTAGTAAACTCTTTTACATAGATTATTGACTCTAGTGCGATGTGACCTGTGAGTGTTAATTACATGGCGATGTGAACTAGATTATTGACTCTAGTGCAAGTGGGAGATTGTTGGAAATATGCCCTAGAGGCAATAATAAATTAGTTATTATTATATTTCCTTGTTCATGAAAATCGTTTATTATCCATGCTATAATTGTATTGATAGGAAACTCAGATACATGTGTGGATACATAGACAACACCATGTCCCTAGTAAGCCTCTAGTTGACTAGCTCGTTGATCAATAGATGGTTATGGTTTCCTGACCATGGACATTGGATGTCATTGATAACGGGATCACATCATTAGGAGAATGATGTGATGGACATGACCCAATCCTAAGCCTAGCACAAAGGTCGTAGTTCGTATGCTAAAGCTTTTCTAATGTCAAGTATCTTTTCCTTAGACCATGAGATTATGCAACTCCCGGATACCGTACGAATGCTTTGGGTGCACCAAACGTCACAACGTAACTGGGTGGCTATAAAGGTGCACTACAGGTATCTCCGAAAGTGTCTGTTGAGTTGGCACGAATCGAGACTGGGATTTGTCAGTCCGTGTAAACGGAGAGGTATCTCTGGGCCCACTCGGTAGGACATCATCATAATGTGCACAATGTGACCAAGGGGTTGATCACGGGATGATGTGTTAGGGAACGAGTAAAGAGACTTGCCGGTAACGAGATTGAACAAGGTATCGGTATACCGACGATCGAATCTCGGGCAAGTACAATGCCGTTAGATAAAGGGAATTGTATACGGGATCGATTGCGTCCTTGACATCGTGGTTCATCCGATGAGATCATCGTGGAACATGTGGGAGCCAACATGGGTATCTAGATCCCGCTGCTGGTTATTGACCGGAGAACGTCTCGGTCATGTCTACATGTCTCCCGAACCCGTAGGGTCTACACACTTAAGGTTCGATGATGCTAGGGTTGTAAAGGAAGTTTGTATGTGGTTACCAAATGTGGTTTGGAGTCTCGGATGAGATCCCGGACATCACGAGGAGTTCTGGAATGGTTCGGAGGTAAAGATTTATATATGGGAAGTCCTGTTTTGGTCACGGAAAAGTTTCTGGTTTTTCTGGTAACGTACCGGGACCACCGGGAGGGTCCTGGGGGTCCACCAAGTGGGGCCACCAACCCTGGAGGGCTGCATGGGCAAAGTGTGGGAGGGGACCAGCCCCAGGTGGGCTGGTGCGCCCCCTCCCCCACAGGGCCCAAGGCGCAGGGAAGTGTGGAAGGGTGCAAACCCTAGGGAAGATGGGCCCTAAGGCCCACCCTAGGTGCTCCTCCCCCCTTTCCCCTTCTGGCCGCCACCAGATGGCATCTGGGGGCTGCCGCCACCCCTGGGGAGGGAACCCTAGAGGGGGCACAGCCCCCTCCCCTCCTCCTATAAATAGTGGGGGTTTTGGGGCTGTCCAACACACGAGAACCTCTCCCTCTTGGCGCAGCCCTACCTCTCTTACTCCTCCTCTCCTGCGGTGCTTGGCGAAGCCCTGCAGGATAGCCACGCTCCTCCATCACCACCACGCCATTGTGCTGCCGCTGGATGGAGTCTTCCTCAACCTCTCCCTCTCTCCTTGCTGGATCAAGGCGTGGGAGACGTCACCGGGCTGTACGTGTGTTGAACGCGGAGGTGCCGTCCGTTCGGCACTAGGATCTCCGGTGATTTGAATCACGACGAGTACGACTCCTTCAACCCCGTTCTCTTGAACGCTTCCGCTTAGCGATCTACAAGGGTATGTAGATGCACTCTCTTTCCCCTCGTTGCTGGTTTCTCCATAGATAGATCTTGGTGACACGTAGGAAAATTTTGAATTTCTTCTACGTTCCCCAACACCCCAACCACCACTTCGCCGCGTCTCGACACTGCACCAGGCACCTCGCACCACCGGACTCCAACGTCGACCCTGCACCTGCTTCTACTCCTGATGGGAACAACTAGATGCTCGGTGTCTTCATACCTTTTTGGTCCTTACTGACAAAAGGGCGAGAAGCATATGAGTTGATTGTCTTCAAGCAGGTCCATATGGGTGGTTGCTTTATATTTTGCCAAGTGGTTACAACTCTCGTTTTGATACATTGGGTTCTTTGGGTTGTAACACTTAAATTTGATGGTCGTCTGCCACTTTGTCTGCTATTCTGTGATGCGATGATAAATTCCGCATGAAGTCATTCCGCAGACGTCCATTTTTCATTATGCATGTCATTATTTTTCAACCAGTTTGTCATCAATCACCAAAAAGGAGGAGATTGTAAGTGCATCTAGTGCCACCCCTAGTTGGTTTTGGAGTATTGACGACAAACCTGGTTGAGGAACTAATTTGTTTGTGAGAATTGTAGGATAACACAGGTAGTAGTCCCTCATTGATTCGGTTTACCTACCAGAGATGACCCCTAAAAATGTGTGAAGACATTGAAGACAATGGTGGTATGTGAAGACATTCGCAACAAAGATTATGACTTGAGAAGATATTCACGTGAAGATTATGGAGTGCGAAGACATAGTTGTTTCGTAGTTTCCTTTTCTTCTTTGTTGAATCATAGGAACCACCGTACTGTTAAGTGGGGTCCAAGTGAACAAAGTCAGAGTGACTGAAGTGATGCTCAACCAAATCCTATGTCTACGAGCGAAGACAATGAGAGCAAATCTTATCCAGAGCTGGACGAGTCAGCTTTACTTGTAGCCCAAGTCAAGCTGCCGCGTGTGTTTGAAATTTGGCCGTTGGACACGTGTCAGTTCCTTAGTGACCCAGGGTCATTGTCGGTGTCAAAACCGGCGGATCTCGGGTAGGGGGTCCCGAACTGTGCGTCTAGGCGGATGGTAACAGGACACAAGGGACACAATGTTTTTACCCAGGTTCGGGCCCTCTCGATGGAGTTAAAACCCTACGTCCTGCTTGATTAATATTGATGATATGGGTAGTACAGGAGTAGATCTACCACGAGATCAAGGAGGCTAAACCCTAGAAGCTAGCCTATGGTATGATTGTTGAGATGTATGTTGTCCTATGGACTAAAGCCCTCCGGTTTATATAGACACCAGAGAGGGCTAGGGTTACACAGAGTTGGTTACAATGGTAGGAGATCTACATATCCGTATTGCCAAGCTTGCCTTCCACGCCAAGGAAAGTACCATCTGGACACGAGCCGGAGTCTTCAATCTTGTATCTTCGTAGTCTTGGAGTCCGGCGGATATTGATAGTCCGGCTATCCGGACACCCCCTAGTCCAGGACTCCCTCAGTAGCCCCCGAACCAGGCTTCAATGAAGATAAGCCCAGCGTGTTTATAGTCTTCGGCGTTGCAAGGCGGGTTCTCCCTTCAAATTCCATGTACCTGCCGAATAGTGTCCGGCTTCATCTTGAATACTGTGTTACTCGGCTTCTACGCCAAATAATGGCCCTCTTCCACGCGTCGCACAAATGCGAAAAGCCAGGGTGTCTTTTGCATTTCACCCCCTAATTGTGCGAGTCGTCCGCCTACAAAGGCAAGGATTCAGATCCAAACCGCACCGCCTTCCTCCCGCGTATACTCCATCGAAGCGCCTCTGACCTAGAAATCCATTCCACCATGGATCGTCAACGCGGCTCTTCTTCACGCGCTCCTAGCCCACCGCCAGGGAATTGGAGGAGGTGCTCTATTTCGCACAATGAGCTAGTGAAGCTCCAAACGGAGGGATATCTCCCTCCGGCCTTCATGGTCCCAGTCCGGGCCGGACTGGTTACTTATCAAGGTGGGAGGCAGGCGGAGGACACTCCTAGCCCCAATAAGGAGGAGCGAGTGTGCTTTGTCCCCTATCTGATAAGGGGGCTCGGATTTCCAATACATCCGTTCCTCCGCGGGCTCCTGAAGTTCTACGGACTCCAGCTCCACCACCTCACGCCAGCCTCCGTGTTGCATATCGCGGGCTACGTAGCTCTATGTGAGCTATTTCTAGGCATCGAGCCCCATTTTGCATTGTGGAAGAGGCTGTTTTGCCTCTTTCCCCGTTCTCACCAGGGGTCCATATATCAAGTGGGTGGCGCCGAAATATGGCGCATCGCCGGGACCGGATACCTATCCGGTACTCCCAAGAAGGCGTCCAAAGACTGGCCCTCGGAGTGGTTTTATATAGGAGACGCCCCGCTACCAGATCCCGGAGTTTAGTGCTGCTCCCTTGAAGAAACGCCTCAGCTGGCGCCCGCAGAGCCCCCGATTGGAGGAAGACAAGAGCGTCCACTACTTGATGGGCCGGATAAGATTAATGGCTCATTCCGGCTTGACCATGATCGGAGTCATGGCGACATGCATCAAGCGAGGGGTACAGCCACTGCAGTACAGAGGCCGCCCTATGTGGGATTTCAACGGGGAAGACGATGCTACCCGGCACGGCCGCAAAGGGCCGGATTCGACCGAGGATCTGGTGAAGATCCTGTCCGGCCTGTACAAGGGGGAGAAGGAGGATTTCCTTCGAACGGACCCTTTCAATGGGTTTTCCATGGTCAACCCCAGAGGATGGGTAAGTGAACACCTTGAAGGGCTCAACCCATGCTTTCGAAGTTTAAGCTTCTTATATTATGTCTTCGGCGCAGGATCTACGCCGGACTGTGGAGGACATGGTGAGTCCTGCTCCGCAACCCGAGGACCCAAAAGGATCCCTGGGTCCGGCCTCCGAAGAGGACCCGGACATCAAGGTGGAGCTGATCGACGGGGTGTATCACCAGCTCAGCATAGACAATGTTTTGGTCGCCATTACGGCAGACTACCCCGGACTAAGTCCGGCTTACCAGGTTACCGCGACCGAAGTCCGGACACCGGTATTTCTTCCCTGCCCATCTCTAACCTTCGCGAACGATGGTATTTTGCAGGAAGCGCCTTTACGGCAGGAAGCCGAGCCCGCGGCTGCTGACCAACAGAGGCCAGTCCGGACCAGCAGGCGGAAAAGGAGTGCAATGCGGACGGAAACATCGCCGCAAAGGTATAGCTCGTATTTGTATTTTTAGAGCAACACTCCGAGGAAACGTCTGAGTGCTCATAATCTTTGTAGGAGAAAAAGCGCCCGCCGGACTGCGAGCGCAGGAATTGCCAATCCGACCAACACCGGCCAGGCTCCAGCGCCTGGCCTGGAGGGGGAGGCAAGCGCGAGACGCGAGCCGGATCCTTCCCCAACGGAGGATACCGACAGACTGTCCGCCACCAAGTCTGAGGTGGAGAGCGCCATGAACCATAGGCGCCGCCGGACAGTATTTCAAGAAGCGTGCTTTTCCCCTGAGGCATTGGATGCCTTTAACGCAGGGGACGCGCATCTCCGTGCCGCTCAAAATGGTTTTACCAGAGCCACGGAGCAGTATGTGAAAGACACACGGGTAAGGGAATTTTAACGGTTGTATATACCAGTAGCCCCCGAGACTTAAAGTAGTTATGCTAACTGATTTAAGTATCATTGGAAATTTCAGGCACTTAACGAGAAGAACGCCCAGTTGTCTCGGGAGTTGCAAGATTGCAAGGCCCAACTTGAGGCCGCACTTGCTGCCGCAGGAGGAGACGAAAAGACCCCTCCTGGTAACACATTTTTATTAATAAATATAAGCGCTGTGCGGAGTGCGCGCGAGTCTAATAATGACATTGCAGGTACCGCCGGACAAGATCCGGACAGGCAAGCATTGCTACGCCAGCTAAAGGCCGGCGAGAGTGTGCTGAATAGGGTTCAGCAGGATAGGATGCCAACGCCAAGCTTAGAGAAGAGTTGAAAGGCGCTCAGGCCGAGCTGTCCGGCTCCGTTAAGGAGAATCAGCGGCTTCGTCGCGGCATTTATAGGAAGTGCTTGAGCGAACTCCTTTGAAAAGAAGAGTTCGGCGAGGAAGTATTTTGACATGATGTGTCTTATAGGTATACTCACAGGTCGTCCTGCAGAGGAGATGCCCATATCAATGGGTGATCAGCTTCCCGAACTGTTGCAGCTACTCGAACGAGTTCGGCAGGCAATGAGCGGCGTCGTTCAGGCTTTATGGCCAGCCCTCACCCTACCCGAGGGCCTCGGGGAGCTTGCGGAGAAGCTACAGGGAGTGCGGCATCGCTTCCATTTGTGGAAGATTTCGGCTTGCCGTCAAGGTGCCAGGGAGGCTTGGGCCATGGTGAAGACGCGGTACAAGAAGGCGGACCCCAACCACATGGCCGAAGTTGGACCGGTGGGGCCCGATGGGAAGGAGATCCCTGTGAGTTTAGTGTACAGCCAAGTAGAGTTGGCTGCTAAATTTTCCAAACGGGACTGTAAACTAGACAGCCTGTTAGACGGGATTGAGGAGGAATACAATCAATAAATTTGATAATGTATGTTATCCTTTAAAGTGACATGTGAAATGCCTTCTAGCCGGATTGTAGATCGTTTGTCTTTGCCGACCTTTTCGCTTTGACCTCAGGACCCTAGAGTCCGGAGTGTGTCCGAATACCTTTTTGGTTAAGAAACAATCGTGGTATGCATGGAGACCAGGCGTAGGGGTCATTAGTGCTTTATCAGACAAGTGCCCAACTAGTTATGTTATATTACATGGTTAGTAAGAAACATCTTCCAGGGAGAATAGTTCCGTTAAGGGTTCCTTTCGCTGCGGAGGCATGCCCTAAAGTGCATGTCCGGACTGCAAAGAAAGCAGTAAAACATCTGGGGGCAAATAGATAAATAGGTAAAAAGTCATCTTTTAAGTCACCGACCGAATATTCCCTTAAGAACGCTAGCTTTCGGCTTCACCCAGTCTGAGGTACACATCCGGCTGACCCGGCAGTAACAATCGCAAAGGTGCTCCCTTTACCTCCTAGCCGAATAGTCGGGAACGTAGGGGTAAGCACAGGAGCCAGGCAACCCAGATTGGCCAAAACTTAAGTCATATCGATGCATATAATGGCGAGTAAAAGGTACATGTGGAAGCTTGACACATGTGTTGGGTATGAAACCCGTATAATTGAGCTTCTGTAAAAGAAGCCCCCAGGAATAATGAGTGCGGATGGCACATCATGCGTATGCAAAAAAAATGCAAAAATAGGCCCAGAAGGGCTTTGAAGTGAAAAGCATAAAAAGAGAAATAAAAGACAGCCGAAGTATAAAAGTTTGGACGGGGGAAGGGAACGAACTCTTAGTCCGCTGCTAGGCATAGAATCGTTGGAGGCGGGCTGCATTCCATGGGTTCGGCTCGAGTCGGTTATCTGACGCATTTCGTAGACAGTATGCTCCGCCGGTCAGTACTTGATCGATAATGAAGGGGCCCTCCTATCTAGGCTTGAGCTTGTCCTTTTTCTTGTCCGGCAGGCGTAGAACTAGTTCACCAACGTTGTAAGTCTTGGCCCGTACTTCTCTGCTTTGATATCTTCGGGCCTGCTGCTGATAGAATGCGGAATGAGCCTTCGCGATGTCACGTTCTTCCTCCAATGTGTCCAAGCTGTCCTGCCGATCAAGCTCGGCTTCTCTTTCCTCATACATGCGCACTCGAGGTGAGTCATGAATAATGTCACAGGGCAAAACTGCCTCTGCGCCATATACCATAAAAAATGGTGTGAATCCGGTAGTACGGTTAGGCGTTGTCCGCAGCCCCCAGAGTATGGAGTCGAGCTCCTCGACCCATTGTGCGTCGGATTTAGTGAGTGACCTCACTAGTCTGGGTTTAATGCCGCTCATTATTAGACCATTTGCTCTTTCCACTTGACCGTTGGTTTGAGGGTGATAGACTGACGCATAGTCGAGCTTGATGCCCATATTTTTGCACCATGACTTAACCTCATCGGCTGTGAAGTTCGTGCCGTTGTCGGTGATGATGCTGTGGGGGACTCCGTAACGGTGTACCACCCCTGATATAAAGTCTATCACTGGTCCGGACTCTGCCGTTTTGACCGGTTTGGCCTCTATCCATTTGGTGAACTTGTCCACCATGACCAATAGGTACTTTTTCTTGTGGGTTCCCCCTTTAAGGGGTCCAACCATGTCAAGCCCCCAGACCGCGAACGGCCAGGTAATGGGTATGCTTTTGAGGGCGGTGGGTGGCATATGGCTCTGATTACCAAAGAGCTGACAACCAACGCATCGCTGGACCAAGTCCTGTGCGTCTGCCCGAGCCGTCGGCCAATAAAATCCTGTACGGAATGCCTTTCCTACAAGGGCCCGGGCTGCTGCGTGGTGTCCGCCTAGTCCGGCATGAATTTCAGCCAGGAGGTTTCGCCCTTCTTCTTCGGAGATACACCTTTGAAGGACTCCGGTGGTGCTTTTCTTATAAAGCTCTCCCTCATGGACCTTGTAGGCCTTCGATCGCCGGACTATGCAGCGGGCCTCATTTTGGTCTTCGGGAAGTTCCTGCCTAAGTAAGTAGGCTAGGAAAGGTTCTGTCCACGCGGCGATTACTGCCATTTTAACGTGGGCGGAGGGTGTTATGTCATCTGCCGAGTCACCGGTTGGTGCGGTTTTTTCCGGTTTGTCGCTATCGGGCTCCTCTTCCCATAGTTCGGATGGCTTGAAGAGCCGTTCCAGGAAGATATTTGGAGGGGCAGCATCACGTTTCGCACCGATGCGTGCCAGAACGTCGGCCGCTTGGTTATTATCTCGGGCTATGTGATGGAATTCGAGTCCTTCAAACCGGGCTGACATTTTTAGGACAGTGTTACGATATGCTGCCATTTTCGGATCCTTGGCGTCGAAGTTTCCGTTTATTTGGGATATTGCAAGGTTTGAGTCCCCGCGCACCTCTAGGCGTTGAATGCCCATGGAGACCGCCATCCGGAGACCATGTAACAGGGCCTCGTATTCGGCTGCATTGTTGGAGTCCGTGTACATTATTTGAAGTACATACTGGACTGTATCTCCGGTGGGGGACGTCAGTACGACGCCAGCCCCCAGTCCGGCCAACATTTTGGAGCCGTCGAAATGCATAGTCCAATTGGAGTATGCGCCGTACTCTTTAGGGAGTTCGGCTTCGGTCCATTCGACGACGAAGTCAGCCAAAACTTGTGACTTTATGGCTCGTTGAGGTTTGTAAGTGATGTCGAATGGTAAGAGCTCAATGGCCCATTTTGCTATCCTGCCCGTTGCGTCGCGGTTACTTATAATGTCATTGAGTGGTACTTCAGAGGCCACTGTTATCGAGCACTCTTGAAAGTAGTGCCGGAGCTTTCGAGACGCCATGAACACCGCATATGCTATCTTCTGATAGTGCGGGTAATGGGATTTGCAGGGGGTTAACACAGTGAATACATAATACACTTATTTTTGAAGAGGGAATTTATGCCCTTCTGTCGCTCGTTCGACGACGAGGACTGCGCTTACAACTTGATGTGTTGCTGCGATGTATAACAACATTGGTTCGCCCAGAGTGGGCGCGGCCAGGACCGGATTTGTTGCCAGTATGGCCTTTATTTCTTCGAGTCCGGCAGTGGCAGCATCCGTTCACTCGAAGTGTTCGGTGCACCTGAGGAGGCGATAGAGGGGCAACACCTTTTCTCCTGAACGGGAGATAAAGCGGTATAAGGCTGCCACGCATCCTGTTAATTTTTGTATTTGTTTGAGGTCTTTTGGAATATCCAACTGTGACAGAGCTCAGATTTTGGCCGGATTTGCTTCGATTCCTCTACCGGATACGATGAAGCCCAGCAGCTTTCCGGCTGGTACGCCGAAAACGCATTTTTCCGGATTCAGCTTGATGTCATACGCTCTGAGGTTGTTGAATGTGAGCCTCAAATCGTCTACTAAAGTTTCGACGTGTTTTGTTTTGACGACTACGTCGTCTACGTATGCCTCGACTGTTTTGCCGATCTGGGTGGCCAGACATGTTTGAATCATGCGCTGATATGTTGCGCCGGCGTTTTTGAGTCCGAAGGGCATCGTGTTGAAGCAGAATGGTCCATATGGAGTGATAAATGCCGTTGCGGCTTGGTCTGCTTCCGCCATCTTGATTTGATGATAGCCAGAGTATGCGTCCAGGAAACACAACGAATCGTGCCCTACTGTGGCATCGATAATTTGATCGATGCGGGGGAGAGGGAAGGGATCCTTTGGGCAAGCTTTATTGAGGTCTTTAAAAACGACGCAGAGGCGCCAGGATTTATCCTTCTTTGGTACCATCACCAAATTTGCTAGCCAGTCCGGATGTTTGATATCTCTAATGAATCCTGCTTCCAATAGTTTGGCTAGCTCCTCTCCCATTGCCTGTCTTTTGGGCTCGGAAAATCGTCGAAGAGCCTGTTTGACTGGCTTGAATCCTTTTAGGATGTTTAGGCTATGTTCTGCCAACCTGCGAGGGATTCCGGGCATGTCCGAAGGATGCCAGGCGAATATATCCCAATTTTCCCGAAGGAATTTGTGCAGTGCGGCGTCTACTTCGGGGTTCAACTATGCCCCAATGGAAGCCGACTTTGTTGGGTCCGTTGGATGGACCTGGAATTTTATTATCTCGTCTGCTGGTTTCAAGGAGGTGGACTTGGATCTTTTATCGAGTATCACATCGTCCCTGTTCACCGTAGAGCGCAGCGCGGTGAGTTCCTCTGCCGCTAGGGCTTCGGATAGTGCCTCGAGGGCTAGTGTGGCTGTCTTGTTTTCGGCGCGGAGTGCTATGTCCGGATCACTGGCGAGAGTGATTATTCCGCTGGGCCCAGGCATTTTGAGCTTCATGTACCCGTAATGAGGTATTGCTTGAAAAATTGTGAATGCCTCTCGTCCTAATATAGCGTGATACCACTGCTGAACGAGGCCACCTGGAACGTGACTTCTTTGGATCTGTAATTGTCCGGGGAGCCGAACACCACGTCGAGTGTGATTTTTCCGGTGCAGCGCGCTTCCCGGCTAGGGATTATTCCTCTAAAGGTTGTGCTGCTTCGCTCAATACGGCTCCAATCAATTTCCATTTTTCGCAGAGTTTCCCCATAAATGAGGTTTAGTCCGCTGCCGCCATCCATGAGGACTTTTGTCAGTCGAAAGCCGTCCACTATGGGACTAAGTACCAGTGCGGCTGGGGCTCTGGTTGTTCGGAATGTGGGCTCATCGCTGGCATTGAAGGTAATAGCTGTGTCGCTCCATGGATTTGCTGTTGCTACTTGGTAGACTTCGGCGAGTTCGCGGATTGTTCGTTTTCGCATATTATTTGATGCGAAAGTCTCGAAGACTGTTGATACCGTGCTGGTATTGTTGGAGTGGTTTCCCGGAGCTAGAAGCTCTTCGCCACTTTTGGCCACCTGCCGTAATATCCAACATGCCCGAAGGCTATGTGTTGGGACGGCTCCCTCTGTACTATGAAGCTTACAGGGTCCATTGAGCCATCCCTCCAGTACGGTTCCGTTTCCCTTATTGGGTTTTTGTTTTTTCGTTTTTGCATATGGGGCCTGAGTGTAAGGCGCCTTTTTACTGCGGACTGGGTTTGGGGCCGGATTATCCCAAAATTGATTTTCGGTTTTTCGGAAACTCTCCATCGCACAGTACTTTCGTACAATGGATGCCAGATCGGTGAAGCGCGTAATTTTGCGACGATCAATGGCGTTTAGTATTCCCTTGTCCGTGCAGTTATTGCAGAAGATTGATATTGCGTTTTCCTCTCGGCAGTCCTTTATCCTGTCCATAACCAGGAGGAATCTGGCCCAATAGTGATGTACTGTTTCGGTAGGCTCTTGCCGTATTAGAGATAGATCGCATATGTCTGGGCGGGTGGGTGGAATAAAATCCGGATCCCTGCCCATCTTGAGGCTCAAAGGCCAAGAGATTTCCGAATTCGGAAGTTTAGTTTGCTGGTGACAATCCAGCGAGTCCGGGGCGATGCATGATTTTAAGTTCAATGCTCGATCGAAGTCCGTCCCCCTGCGGGAATCTGGCATGGGGGGTTCGGGAATCCGGACATGAATTGTTTTCAACACTGGCAAAGAGTTGCCGTATTGCTGCTCTACCACTGCGACGTGGTGGGTGGCCTGGGGAGAGTTAATCTCTCTCAGATCGGTTTTAAGCCCAATCTGGTTGTAGTCCGTAGCGACTCCCAGGGCGGCGATGCGATCCAAGAGCTCGTTAACAGACGAGAGCTCTATTGGATCTAACTGTTCGGCAGCTTTAGGGCTGACGCGAAGGTTGCTTCCGACGACTTGAGAAGTCATTGCCGAAGCGGCAGCCGGACAGGCGGTCATGAGAAAACCACCAAGCCGGATAGTTTGGCCGACGGCCAAGGCTCCTCCGGCGAAAACACCGTCTTTAAAGGCGGGTGGAGGCATCCGCTCTATTGGTGACGACACAGAGGAACTCTCAATGAAAGCTCCAATGTCGGTGTCAAAACCGGCGGATCTCGGGTAGGGGGTCCCGAACTGTGCGTCTAGGAGGATGGTAACAGGAGACAAGGGACACAATGTTTTTACCCAGGTTCGGGCCCTCTCGATGGAGGTAAAACCCTACGTCCTGCTTGATTAATATTGATGATATGGGTAGTACAAGAGTAGATCTACCACGATATCAAGGAGGCTAAACCCTAGAAGCTAGCCTATGGTATGATTGTTGAGATGTATGTTGTCCTACGGACTAAAGCCCTCCGGTTTATATAGACACCGGAGAGGGCTAGGGTTACACAGAGTCGGTTACAATGGTAGGAGATCTACATATCCGTATTGCCAAGCTTGCCTTCCACGCCAAGGAAAGTACCATCCGGACACGAGCCGGAGTCTTCAATCTTGTATCTTCGTAGTCTTGGAGTCCGGCGGATAGTGATAGTCTGGCTATCCGGACACCCCCTAGTCCAGGACTCCCTCAGTCATTTCGGACAAATCAGGTCGGGTTGCCTCCTGGCTATAAATAGCCCACCCCCTACACAATAAATTTGTGGTTGCTCAGAGTTAGTGCACGGCTTTTGTCGTTTGAGAGCAACCCACCTCCGAGGCATTTGAGAGAAAGATCCTTGCAAGGACAAAGCCCAAAACACCTAGAGCCAAAGAGTGTTAGGCATCACTGAAGTCTTACTGTCTGCGTGACCTGAAGACTTGTTACACTTGAGGACTGTGAATCCTCCAGCCAGTTAGGTGTCGCGTTCTGAGCATCCAAGAGTCATTGTGGATTGCCGGTGAATGAAGTCTGTGAAGGTTTGGAAGTCTACCTTGAAGACTTATCAGAGTGATTGGGCGAGGACTAAGCGTCCTTAGCTCAAGGGGAATAAGGTGAAGACGCGGTCTTCTGAGTTGAATCTCAGCCTCCCTAACCAGACGTACAGTTGTCATAGCAACTAGAACTGGTCCAATAAATCCCTGTCCTCACCTAGCAACTGGTTCTATCTCCTCCCTCTCTTTATTTATAGTTTGTCTTCGTGAAGTCATTTGCCTGCTTGCCTGATCTGATTAACTTCACTGTGTGACGAATATTGTTGTTTGGCTTCATACTATCTTCCATCCTGATCCATTCTACCTAGCTGCTAATAGTCTTCGTGCTTTCACTTCATTGCTTACTTGACTATGGCTTGTCTAGTGTATTCTACCTTCCGCTGCATGTTAATAGGTTCATTTCTATTGTTTGTTTTCGAAACTCTCATGTTTTGAAGACTCTCATAAAAATTGCCTATTCACTCCCCTCTAGTCGATAACTAGCACTTTCAGGGAGCAAACTCAACAAAATGATTATCATGTGATTGAAAATTAGAATCATGATGACAAGTTTCCTGGTTATTATTATTCAATATAGCATACATGTCATCACCATAATTATCATAGATAGCAACTTTGTGATCATAGTCAATTGTAACCTCTACTAAAATAGTGGATTCATTACTAAATCAAGTCATGACCTCTCCAAATCCACTTTCGTAATTATTACAATAAGAATCAACACCCTCCAAAATAGTGGGAGCATTACTTCCCAGAGTTGACACTCTTTGAGGGAGTCCTGGACTAGGGGGTGTCCGGATAGCCAGATTATCATCATCGGCCGGACTCCAAGACTATGAAGATACAAGATTGAAGACTTCGTCCCGTGTTCGGATGGGACTTTCCTTGGCGTGGAAGGCAAGCTTGGCGATACGGATATGTAGATCTCCTACCATTATAACCGACTCTGTGTAACCCTAGCCCTCTCCGGTGTCTATATAAACCGGAGGGTTTTAGTCTGTAGGACACACAACCATTACAACAATCATACCATAGGCTAGCTTCTAGGGTTTAGCCTCCTTGATCTCGTGGTAGATCCACTCTTGTACTACCCATATCATCAATATCAATTAAGCAGGAGTAGAGTTTTACCTCCATCGAGAGGGCCCGAACCTGGGTAAAAACATCGTGTCCCTTGTCTCCTGTTACCATCCGCCTAGACACACAGTTCGTGACCACCTACCCGAGATCCGCCGGTTTTGACACCGACATTGGTGCTTTCATTGAGAGTTCCTCTGTGTCGTCACCGATAGGCTTGATGGCTTCTTGAATCAACAACAACGCAGTCCAGGGTGAGAATTTTCTCCCCGGACATATCTTCGTGTTCGGCGGCTTTGCACTGTGGACCAATTCATTTGGCCATCTGGAGCAGATCAAAAGCTACGCCCCTGGCCATCAGGTCAGATTTGGAAGGCTAAACTTCACGGCTGACATCCGCGGAGACTTGATCTCCGATGGATTCGAGCCACAGCCGAGCATGCCGCGCTGTCACGATGGGCATGATTTAGCTCTGCTGCCGGATAGTACCTTGGAGGCCGCACACGAATCCGCTCTGACCCATAGTTCGAAGCCGACCGCGCAGATCGAGGACAGGTGGCTGGACACCGCCTCGGGAGCTGCAACTTCTACGGTGATGGAGCCGAATACCGACCTTGTCCTTTGCAAAGCTCATGACTCCGAGGTGCCAGACTCCTTGCCGGATTCCGAACCTCCTGCGCCCCTGCCAATCGAATCCGATTGGGCGCCGATCATGGAGTTCACCGCTGCGGACATCTTTCAGCACTCACCCTTTGGCGACATCCTGAATTCGCTAAAGCATCTCTCGTTATCAGGAGAGCCCTAGCCGGACTGCGGTCAGGATGGTTGGGATGCGGACGACGAAGAAATTCAAAGCCCACCCACCACCCACTTTGTAGCCACTATCGACGATCTAACCGACATGCTAGACTACGACTCTGAAGACATCGACGGTATGGACGACGATGCCAGAGACGATCAAGAACCAGCGCCTACCGAGCACTGGAAGCCCACCTCAACTCATGATGTATATATGGTGGACACCCCAAAAGGGAGCGATAACGAGGAACAACGGGACGCGGCGAAGGATAATTCCCCCGAAAAACAACCAAAATGGCGACGCAAGCGCCGCCCCAAGTCCTGCCTTGATAACAACAGCACCCATATTGACCCAGCCATAGAGCAGGGCAAACCAGTGGGCGACGAACATGCAACCAAGAAACCATCCAAACAGGATGAATCAGATAATCAACTCATCCTCGGCGAAAACAATAGTCCAGACGATCTCACACCGGACACACCACCGGAGCATGAGAACCTTCGAAAAAGGCTTGTCGCCACTGCAAGAAGTTTGAAGAAGGAGAAACGGAAGCTCAAAATAGCGGAAGACATACTCAGAATGAGATGGAGCAAAGTACTCAAGACCGCGGACAAATATGGCAATAGCCACCAAACAAAGAGCTACCCGAAGCGCAAGCTGCTGCCAGAATTCGAGAGGAGGCCGTAGAGCCCCCACAATCAAAAAGCAAAGAGGCCGCCTGGCCGGATAGGCGACCAGACGACAGGCCAAGAGTGGCAAGCGGCGCCGCACATAAGCGGGTACATGACACGCATAAAGATCCTCGCAAAACGGATGGCCCGGTCAGGTCCATTTATGGGCCAAAGAAGAAGGCCCCAGGAAGAACACAACACGCCGAGTGTTCGAAGATAACAGCACACCTAAATACAGGGGCGCCGCACACCCACTATGTTTCACCGATGAGGTGCTGGATCATGAATTCCATGCGGGGTTCAAGCCCGTAAACATAGAGGCATACGACGGAACAACAGACCCCGGAGTCTGGATTGAGGATTACATCCTGCACATACACATGGCTAGAGGAGATGATCTCCATGCCATAAAATATCTACCCCTCAAGCTCAAAGGGCCAGCCCGGCATTGGCTCAAAAGCCTCCCAGAAAATACCATCGGAAGTTGGGAAGAGCTCGAGGACGCGTTCAGAGAAAATTTTCAGGGGACTTATGTCCGCCCTTCGGATGCAGACGATTAAAGTCACATAACTCAACAGCCTGGAGAGTCAGCGCACAAATTATGGAACAGGTTCCTTACCAAAAAGAACCAAATAGTCGACTGTCCAGACGCCGAAGCCTTAGCAGCTTTTAAACATAATGTTCGAGATGAATGGCTGGCCAGACACCTCGGCCAAGAGAAGCCGAGAATAATGGCCGCGCTAACAAGCCTCATGACCCGCTTTTGCGCGGGGGAAGACAGCTGGCTAGCAGGATGCAGCACCAGCGACCCGAGTACATCCGAGATTAGAGATGGAAACAAAAAATCACAGCGCAGAAAGGACCAGCGCCGAAATAAACAAAAAAGCCACAAAGAACACGGCGGTCAACGCCGGATTCAAAAGCTCACGGCCGAATAATAAAACACTGCCTCTTCAGGACAACAGTGACGAGCTATCCAACCTCAACAAAATTTTGGATCGGATATGTAAAATCCACAGTACTTCCGGGAAGCCTGCAAACCACACCCACCGAGATTGTTGGGTTTTCAAACAGTCCGGCCGACTCAACGCTGAACACAAGGGGCTCGACGCGCCAAGCGAGGATGATGACGAACCCCACCAGCAGAGCGCCGGAAAACAAAAGACTTTCCCACAAGAAGTCAAAATAGTAAACTTACTTCATGTGATAATACGGAAAGATAGTGCGGCACCCGCCAAAGTAGGTGTCGCACGGTCCACCCCAGCGGAACCTCGACATTGGATGTCAAAACCAATTACTTTCGACAACTTGGACTATTCCAGAAGTATTCGAAACGCAGGATGGACTGCTCTGATATTGGATCCTATAATCGACGGACTACAATTTACACAAGTCCTAATGGTTGGCGGCAGCAATTTAAACCTGCTATATCCGGACACAATCCGCAAGTTGGGGGTAGACCTTACTAAAATTCGACATAGCCGCACTTCCTTTAAAGGAGTGACGCCAGGCCCTTACGCCAAGTGCACAGGCTCCTTACTACTAGAAGTTGTGTTCGGGTCACCCGACAACTTCCGACGCGAAAAGCTAATCTTTCATGTCGCCCCATCCAAAAGTAGCCATCAAGCACTATTGGGACGTGAAGCTTTTGTCCGCTTTAATGCAATACCACGCTACGCGTCTCTTACGCTTAAAATGCCCAGTCCACGTGGCATCATCTCATTAAAAGGTCATTCAAGACCCTCGACATGGCTAGGCGAGTCTGGCATAAATAAACCAGGGGCTCCCTAGCCGCACACCCCTTTCACAAGGGGCTGTGTGTATGAGCAATAAAGAGCCAACAAAAGCTCAACTTCATTCATTTATTCATACTCTGTTTTAAATACATTTTTCACACGATTTCTTTTCAAACCAAGTTCCTCTCTTTTACAGATGAACAGCGTGTTACACCCGTCCAGGATACAGTACAACGGAGACACAGGCGCAGACGTGCAGTAGGGACCCGTTGCAAGGATTCTTTTCAGATTAAGACCCTGCGTAAACCTTTTTTACTGTCTCTTGTTGCTATACATTCCCTGGTTTCTCATCATAACCAGAGAGGAGGCTGACGTTTTGGCATCGGCCGCGTCAGAGGACCTTGCGTGTACCTGGACACTAGGGGCTTAGGGCATTGATCTGCCCATCACCATAAAGACCGAACACCTCAGGGAGTGTTCGGCGTCTCGAGTTAGGCCTTATATGCATCAGCTCCGAATCATGTCTTTGTTCAAATGTTGGTTTTGCCCGGCTCCTATGTTTTGCTGCCTTACGTTCCGTATCATCAGCTAATGCGGCACCAGGAGAACTACTGCGATTGTGCCCCGGTTCAACCGGGTGAGCACCTCAGTAGAGAAAGCCGAAAACTGACTGTCATGATGCAGCGAGAGACTGGTCAACCACTCGATCGACCTCCGGAATGTTTAGAATTCCTCCGCTTTGACGAAGGACTGCTTCCCGGTCAGGTACACACGCGCCCCAAATTCGGAGAGCGCGGTGCCCCTAGGGGCTATATCGTAGCCCCACCTTCGAACTCCTATGGCTAAGTGAAAGTGATAAAGCATTATAGTCCGGTTGCCTCATTTGCTACGCTATCACCTCCTTCACAGGACCAAGACGTTGGATCAAGTGTGAAAATGCGCTATTTCGCAAACACCCCCGCACCATGTGCATGGGGGCTGAAGCAGAAGGCTGCCATCTTTCAAATTATACACAAGTATACATTAACGGCCGCACAGGAGATATTTCAATACTTGAACGCACAAGTACAAAAAGCGCTTATATTATAAACATCGTTTTACAAATCATAAAGTTCATTTGAACATGACATTTTTTGAGCACTGCGACTCTATTACACGAGCACCACGCAGAACTTCTCCGAAATAGTGCTCGGCGGGTAACCGGCTCTCGTCTGAACCCCGGGTTGCAACATCGGTGGCATCCATTTCTGTCCAGTGTGTCTTCACACGGGCGAGGGCCATCCGTGCACCCTCTATGCAGGCCGACCGCTTCATTGCCTTTATATGCGGCACCGCCCCAAGGAATTGCTGCAATAAGCCGAAATAACTCTTCGGCTTGGGCCTATCCGGCCAGACATGAGCCACGATATCCGTCATGGCAAGTCCGGACAATCTATTTAGCTCAGCCCACTCAGCCAACCGATCAGTCAGCGGAAGTGAACGCTCCGGACTATGGAATTGAGACCAAAAGAGCTCTTCCGTCTCGTGATCCTTTTGACTTCAGAAGTGCACAACAGCATCTGCCGCACTCGCCGCTAAGTCCATATAAGGATCCTCCGGACCCCACAGCTGGCCAAGCTGAGCGTACTTCGGATCCGTAAACCTCCTGCGCAGTAGAAAGGGCTTGCCAGCCACAATATCTCCGGCCTGGCGCAGCTCCTCCTTTATAGCCCTCATCGCAGAACGGGCATCCTTGGCTTCGGCGGTGGCCTTCCTCAGGCCTTCTTGCTCCGCTCGTCGTTCTTTTTCAAGAACCTCATTGCGGTCGGTAACATCTTTCAACTTCACGGCCATTTCGGCCATCTCCTCCCTGCTTCGGCAGTGAGCAGCCCTTTCGGCTTCTAGCTCTTCGGCCGCCCTCGAGGCAGCCGCATCACTCCTTCTGGCCTGCTCCTTGGCTTGAGCAAGTTCTGCCCGAAGGCTCTCCACAGCAGCGGCACCATCTGCATTGAGCACACATGTTGTAAGGAGTGGGCTTCGGCCCCCTTACTAGGTGACCACGGAGAAAAAACCTACCTTGTGACTCGTCAAGTTGTTTATTGACCAGCGCGATGTCCGCATCCGCAACGTCGAGTTGCCGCTTTAGTTCGGCAACTCCATCAGTCCGGCTGGCCACCGAACTATCCGCCACCTGCATAGGAAAGGCGAAAATCAATACCTGCGATTTTGATCCTCCGCATGCTGTCGCTCTCGACACCCTACCGAGTCTCAGGGGCTACTATCTATACAGGGCGCACTCCATGTGTAAAACTGTCAAAAGGTATGTCATTTTTACGTACCACAAACCCCGTCAGCAAGCTTCTGACGACATCATGCAACCCGCCTTCGGCGGACGAAACTCTTCCAATCACCGTACTCATCAATGTACGGTGACCTTCTGAGATAGACGCCCTCTCAAGCAGATCCTTCAGCTCCCCCGGCCGAACACCAGTTGGTGCCGAACTCTCCGGCCCTGCCGGACTCGGGGATACCCTCCGTGATGACACCTCGGGTTCATCCGCCCTATCCGATGGTGCGGCAGATGGAGGCGTCTCGCTCTCCATCATCTCCGGACGAAGGTCCCCCGAAGACGAGCTCATCTGAGAAGGACGGAGATCCGAACTACAAGGTAAAAACTTCGGTTATCCTCAGAAGCAAAAATAGGGATGTCTCTTATTATAGAACCCCCCTTTTCTACTTACAACTCGCTGGAGGGCTGATTCCTTAGGGGAGATAGTGCGGCCGGGGCCTCCCCGGACGCAGGACCCTCTGGTGAAGATCTCTTCCCCCGCTTTGAGGCCTTGGCCTCCGGGTTTTCGGAAGCAGTCCTCTTCTCCCCTTGGAAGGAGGGGTTCTCGATTCCCCCTTTCCCAAAAGCCTCCTTGGTAGAGGCGGTAGTGTCCCTGTTCTCCCCTTCGCCTTCCTCTGAAGGCGCAACCTTCAGCATCCTGACCAGCACGGGATCCGGTGCGGTCTCCGGGAGGGGGGCCGGACACCGTATCAGTTTTGCTTGCGCTATCCACTCCTATTCAAGATACAATGGGCTAAAAGGCGAATTCAAGAAGGCGCAAACAAACGGTGTGTCTGAACGCAGAGCCACTTACCTGAGCATCCGGGCGATTGCAGCTTAGGCCGGAATCCTTGGTCAATTCCGGATACATCTCTTGTGATCCGAAGAACAATTTATACATCTCCACGGGTGTCGTACCCATGAAGTGTTGGAGAGCTCATGGCCCCTCTGGATTGAATTCCCACAGGCGGAGGGGGCGACGCTTGCAGGGTAGAAGACGTCGAATCAGCATAACCTGCATCACCATAACCAGATTGATCTCCCTCTCTTGGAGGTCTCGTATCCGGCCCTGCAATAGGGGTACGCATTTTGACGGCCCCCAGTTGAGCCCTTGGTTGACCCACGACATCAACCGCTATGGAGGGCCTGAGCAAAAGATGGGCGGCGGCTTCTGCCTGCAGCCCCTAGGAGCGGTGATATAGAACCACTCCTGTTGCCACAAGCCGAGCTCCTCCTGGAAAGAGCCCTCGGGCCATGGAGCATCGACCCTTCTGCTTATAACCGCCCCGCCGCACTCTGCTTGACGCCCCTCGATCATCTTCGGCTCCATGTTGAAGGTCTTGAGCCACAAACCGAAATGGGGAGTAGTGCGGAGGAAGGCTTCGCAGACAACGATGAATGATGAGATGTGGAGGATGGACTCCGGAGCCAGGTCATGGAATTCCAACCCGTAGTAAAACATGATCCCTCTCACAAAAGGATCCATCGGGAAGCCTAAACCCCGACGGAGGTGGGACACAAACACGACGCTTTCGCCGGGCTCTGGGGTGGGAATGACTTGCCCTTCGACGGGCAATCTATGCGAAATCTCGTAAGTCAGGTACTTGGCTTCTCTTAGCTTTTGCACGTCCTCCTCCGTGACGGAGGAGGGCATCAACCGGTCCTGAGGGTCGGAGCCGGACATTGTTGAAAGTCCGAAACGCTCGAATCTGGGGCTCTGGGTGTTGGAACTCGGGGCGAGGAGTAGATTCGATTGAGGATTGAAGAAAAGAAACAAGCCTTGGTCCCATTATAAAGAGGGAGAATACCAAGAGCCATCCCCGTGACCGTTCGGGACTCGCCTCCAATAGAGGAGGCGTGGCAACAGGCACGGTTGGGTTACCCACGTCCGTATTGAAGGGAATCCCGGAATAAGGGGAACATGATCTCTGCTTCGACAAGACGTGCCAAGGAAACCGCTTCGCTAAACGCGCTGAGGTGGTTTAATAAAAAACGATTCAAGTAAAGGCTTGGTGGTGGTGTGACATCACGCCACAAAATACGTCAGCAGATTGAACTTGTGTACATATTATTCTCTCTACGGTGGAATGTGGAATTTATTTTGCAGAGCCGGACACTATCCTGGTATTCACAAATCTTCTATGAATTATTCGGAGGAGGAACCCGCCTTGCAATGCCGAAAAATATGCGTGTCGGACTCATCGTCATTGAAGCCTGGTTCAGGGGTTACTGAGGGAGTCCTGGACTAGGGGGTGTCTGGATAGCCGGACTATCATCATCGGCCGGACTCCAATACTATGAAGATACAAGATTGAAGACTTCGTCCCGTGTCCGGATGGGCCTTTCCTTGGTGTGGAAGGCAAGCTTGGCGATACGGATATGTAGATCTCCAACCATTGTAACCGACTCTGTGTAACCCTAGCCCTCTCCGGTGTCTATATAAACCGGAGGGTTTTAGTCCGTAGGACACACAACCATTTAAACAATCATACCATAGGCTAGCTTCTAGGGTTTAGCCTCCTTGATCTCGTGGTAGATCCACTCTTGTACTACCCATATCATCAATATCGATCAAGCAGGAGTAGGGTTTTACCTCCATCGAGAGGGCCCGAACCTGGCTAAAAACATCGTGTCCCTTGTCTCCTGTTACCATCCACCTAGACGCATAGTTCGGGACCCCCTACCCAAGATCCGCCAGTTTTGACACCGACACTCTTCCAAACCCACTTTCATCAATATAATCATCATAATAGGAGGCATGCTTTCATCATAATAAAATCTCTCATCAAAACACGGGGGACTAAAAATATCATTTTCATCAAACATAGTGAAAGCACAAGTGCTCCCTGGGTGATTTCGGTAATTTATGTCAACATATCTCCTGTTGGCTAATACTTTTACCTAGTATGTTTCAAATAAGTTCAATAATGGAGTGGCATGGACTAGAGGATGTGAAACCCCTTCAAGATGCTAAGGACAAAGGATTGGCTCAAGCTCAAAGCACAAGACTCTACATTTTCTATTTTAGTGATCCAAGATCACATTGAGTCTATAAGAAAAGCCAATACTATCAAGAGGGGATGAGGTGTTGCTTAATGGCTTGCTTGCTCAAAGTGCTTAGTGGTATGCTCCAAAGCCCTCAACTACTTTCTCACATCCACATATGACCCAAACCAAAAGTCAAAATCAGCCCTGCCGATTCTTTCTATCCAGCGCCACCAAGTTCAGATGTCATAGCCACTGCCACAAACCCTAGTCCAATCGGTCTCACCAATAGGGATCTCGGTCTCACCGAGATGGGATTGTAATCTCTCTGTATGTATCCATTACCAAAATTGGTTACACCGAGTTTGCGTAATCGGTCCTACCGAGATTACAATGCAAACTCTCTGTTCCTCTTCATAACATGTCGGTCCAACCGAGATGAGCGAATCGGTCCCACCGAGTTTGCCTGACCAACTCTCTGGTTATCTTATTACCAAAATCGGTCCCACCGAGTTTGAGTAATCAGTCTCACCGAGATTACGTTATGCCCTAACCCTAACCATATCGGTCCCACCGAGTTGCATGTCGGTCCCACCGAAAATACTAACGGTCACATTATTTGCTAAATCGGTCCGACCGAGTTTGACGATTCGGTCCCACCGAGATTGGTAAGTTGTGTGTCACGGTTAGATCTTGTGTGGAGGCAATATATACCCCTCCACCTACTCTTCATTCGTGAAGAGAACTATCAGACCGTGCCTACACTTCCAGCATTCATTTTCTGAGAGAGAACCACCTACTGATGTGTTGAGACCCAGATATTCCATTCCTACCATATGAATCTTGATCTCTAGCCTTCCCCAAGTTGCTTTCCACTCAAATCTTCTTTCCACCAAATCCAAATCCTGTGAGAGAGAGTTGAGTGTTGGGGAGACTATCATTTGAAGCACAAGAGCAAGGAGTTCATCATCAACACACCATTTGTTACTTCTTGGAGAGTGGTGTCTCCTAGATTGGCTAGGTGTCACTTGGGAGCCTCCGACAAGATTGTGGAGTTGAACCAAGGAGTTTGTAAGGGCAAGGAGATCGCGTAATTCATGAAGATCTACACTAGTGAGGCAAGTCCTTTGTGGGCGACGACCATGGTGGGATAGACAAGGTTGCTTCTTTGTGGACCCTTCGTGGGTGGAGCCCTTCGTGGACTCGCGCAGCCGTTACCCTTCGTGGGCTGAAATCTCCATCAACGTGGATGTACGATAGCACCACCGACCGGAACCACGACAAAAACATCCATGTCTCCAATTGCGTTTGCAGACTCCAATCCCATCCCTTTACATTCTTGCAAGTTGCATGCTTTACTTTCCGCTGCTCATATACTCTTTGCATGCTTGCTTGTTATGTATTGTGATTGTTAAACTTGTGCCAAAACTCCACTTAAACTTAAAGAAATTAAAAACTGCAACTTTTGTCACTTAGTCTAATCACCCCCTCTAGACACCTCTTCTCGATCCTTTCAATTGGTATCAGAGCTTTGGTTTCCATTGCTTTGGTTTACACACCATTGGAGGAAGATGGGTGAGTCTACTTTGGGGAGTCTTAGACATAGAGTGCCTATACTTGATGGAGAGTACTTTCATGAGTGGAAAAATTAGATGCTTGTGATTTTCAATGAATATCATTTGAACAAGTACATTGCTAGCCCTTGTGCACCTCATGTTGATCCTATGCATCCTACCCTTGATGATTCAATTGACATGATTCGCAATCTTAGAACTGTTAATCTTATCACTAGAGGCTTGCCTAGAAACTTGATTGGATGTTTGCCTATTCTTGAGTGTGCCTACACTATAGGGAAATTTCTTGAGGAATGTTTTCCAAATTATTCCTTGAAAAATCTAGATGAAATTCTCCACAATTCTCTTGCCTTGAGTAAGATGAATTCCAATGATACTATGTTTGGTGATTGTCTATTTGAGCTTACAAACCTTATGCGTGCCAAAGGAGATGTTGGAATTATTAGTGATATTATTTCTGAAGCTATTAAAATTCATAAACAAGATCATTGTCGAACTCACTCTAACGAATCACCCTCTCTAGGATTTGATCCACCACATGACGATGTTGTACATGGATACTATGACGAGGATGATGATAGTAACTTTGATCTTGATGATGCAATGAGACTCTTTGGTCTTATGGCAAATCTTTGGGGATATATGGCAGGAGGAAAGGAATGGGTTCTTGACAGTGGATGTACCAATCACATGACTGGAGATAAAGATATGTTTCCTGAGCTTGTTGAAAATGACGACCCTCAAAAGTATGTCACATTCGGTGATAACTCAAAGGGTAAGGTGGTTGGCCTTGGTAAGGTGGCCATCTCACATGATAGCTCCATACAAAATGTCATGCTTGTTGAATCTCTTGGATACAATTTACTTTCAGTATCTTGACTTGCTGATTTCGGTTTCAATGTCCTATTCACTGAAGTGGATTGCAAAGTGTTTCGCAGAGATAATCATAAAATGGTCTCTACCGGTATACGTACAGGTGATCTTTACATTGTTGATTTCACTAAAAAGGATCAACCTAGAACTTGCTTTATTGCTAAATCCTCTAAAGGCTGGTTGTGGCATAGACGATTAGGTCATGTGGGCATGCGAAACCTTGACAAGCTTATTAAAGGAAATCATATCCTTGGTGTTAACGATGTCATATTTGATAAGGATAGACTTTGCAGCGCTTGTCAAGCAAGTAAACAGGTTGGAGGAAGGCATCCCGTGAAGAACATCATGACCACAAGGAGGCCACTCGAGCTATTTCATATGGATCTTTTCGGTCCCAATGCCTACAAAAGTCTCGGTGGAAATTCTTTTGGTCTAGTTATAGTTGATGATTTTTCAAGATTTACGTGTGTGTTCTTTCTCGATGATAAATCACAGGTCCAAAAGATCTTCAAAAACTTCGCTAGGAAGGCCCAAAATCAATTTGAAGTGCAGATCAAGAAGGTTCGCAGTGACAACGGAACGGAGTTCAAGAACGCAAATGTGGACACCTTTCTTGACGAAGAAGGGATTTCACATGAGTTCTCAGCTACGTACACACCTCAACAAAATGGAGTTGTTGAGAGGAAGAACCGGACACTTTCGGGCGGAAGCGGTTGAGACAGCTTGTCATGCATCAAATCGTTTGTATCTTCACAAGCTACTCGGCAAGATGGCGTACGAGCTCCTCACCGGTAACAAACCCCAAGTTGGATACTTTCGAGTATTCGGCTCAAAGTGCTACATTCTTGATAAGCATCGTCGTTCTAAATTTGCCCCTAAGTCTCCTGAAGGTTTCCTACTTGGTTATAGGTCAAACTCTCACACTTACCATGTCTACAACAATCTCACCCAAAAGGTTGAAGAGACGGTATATGTGAAGTTTGATGAATCTAACGGCTCGCAAGTAGAGCAATTGCCAATTGATGTAGGAGACAAAGACCCTTCGGAAGCAATCCAAGACTTGTCTATTGGCAAGATTCGTCCAACGGAGGTGAAGGAGAGTACCTCGTCCGTCCAAGTGGAAGATTCCACCTCACAAAAAGGTGAACCATGAGTTGAGACGGAAGCATCCACAAGTGGGACACACCAAGATGAAGAAAGTGAGGAAGTACACCAAGTTGAACGTCAACAACCTCCTTCTCCACCACGACAAGAGAACGACAACGTCAACAATGAAGAAGGCCAAGAAGAAGAACAAGATGAAGAAGATGTTCCACCAAGATCCAAGCAAAAGCTTTCACAAGTTCGAGCAAGAGTTGCTAAAGACCATCCCGTCGAGCAAGTCTACAATGATATTCAAACCGTGAGAATCACTCGATCTAAAACTCGTTTAGCTAACTTTTGTGAACATTATTCATTCATCTGTAGCATTGAACCTATGAAGGTTGAAGAAGCTTTGGAAGATCCGGATTGGATAAACGCCATGCATGAAGAGCAACACAACTTTGAGAGAAATCAAGTTTGGACATTGGTTGAGAAGTCCGACAACAACCACAACATCATCGGTACCAAATGGGTGTTTCACAACAAGCAAGATAAAGATGGACAAGTAGTTCGCAACAAAGCACGTCTCGTCGCCCAAGGCTACACTCAAGTCGAAGGTATGGACTATGGTGAGACATATGCCCCTGTTGCTAGACTTGAGTCCATTCGCATCTTACTTGCCTATGCTAATCACCATGATATCACCTTGTACCAAATGGACATTAAAAGTGCTTTTCTAAATGGTGAAATAGAGGAGGAAGTTTATGTTAAGCAACCTCCCGGATTTGTCAATCCTAAGAAACCTAATCATCTTAACAAACTTCACAAATCTCTTTACGGTCCTAAACAAGCTCCTAGAGCATGGTATAAATGCTTCACCAAGTTCCTTATTGAAAAAGGCTTTGCAATTGGAAAAATTGATTCTACTCTTTTTACAAAAAGGGTTAATGGAGAACTATTTGTGTGTCAAATCTATGTTGATGATATTATATTTGGTTCAACTAACCCTCACTTTAGTGAAAAGTTTGGAAAGCTAATTTCGGAGAAGTTTGAGATGTCGATGATGAGTGAACTCAAATTCTTTCTCGGTTTGCAAATCAAGCAAACTAAGGAAGGTACCTTTGTCTCTCAAAGAAAGTACACCAAGGACTTATTCAATAAGTTCAATATGCAAGAATTCAAAGGTATGACTACACCCATGCCTACTAGTGGAAATCTTGATTTGACCAAAGATGGTGAACCGGTTGATCAAAAGGTTTATCGCTCTATGATTGGTTCATTGTTATATCTATGTGCTTCACGTCCCGATATTATGCTAAGTGTGTGCATGTGTGCACGATATCAAGCGGCTCCTAAAGAATGTCATCTTAAGGCCGTGAAAAGGATAGTGAGATACTTAATACATACACAAAAGTTTGGCATTTGGTATCCAAAGAGGGCCTCTTTTAATCTTGTTGGCTACTCCGACTCAGATTATGTCGGTGACAAGGTTGATAGAAAGTGCACTTCGGGTACTTGTCAATTTCTTGGTAGATCTCTTGTGTCTTGGTCTTCCAAGAAACTAAACTCGGTATCCTTATCCACCACCGAAGCGGAATACATTGCCGCTGGTTCATGTTGTGCTCAATTACTTTGGATGACCCAAACTCTTAAAGATTATGGGATATATCTGAAACATGTTCCATTGCTTTGTGACAATGAAAGTGCTATCAAGATTGCTCACAATCCCGTGCAACACTCTCGAACTAAGCATATTGAAGTTCGACATCATTTCATTCGAGATCATGTTTCCAAAGGGGACATTAATCATAAACATGTTCGCACCGATAAGAAATTAGCGGATATTTTCACAAAACCACTTGATGAGAAAGTGTTTTGCAGGTTAAGAGGTGAGTTGAACATCATTGATGCTTCAAACTTGGAGTAGGAACTCCATTTGATACATGCAAGACATGAGTCTATGCCTAATCCTTGATATTTCTCTTATGATGATAATCTTATGTCTTGGATATATTTGCACCTTGCATGTTATCTAACCCGTGTAGGTACTTGGATGAATCTAAATCTATGAGATTGCAACTCACTCACATCTTGAGCGATCTCTACATCACCAAGTCTCTACACAATGGTGGTTGAAGACAAGGAAGCACGAAACCATTCAAACATATCCTTTGACAAATTTATTATTGAGATTCATGATTGTCATTTTGGATACACAAGTGCTCTTCCTTGCAAAAACTAACTCATGTAGGAAGATGAACTCAAATTCCAAAGTGGTGCTCCCAACTCTTGATGAGCTACATCAACCTTGAGCAACCCACATAAGTTCGACTACATGATCACGATCAACACCACAACCCAAGGTATGTTATTCCATCTTAGAGAAGCTTTACTCCAAGTCATGAGTAAAAGCAACTCGACATGATGTGAATACATCAAGATGCTTAAACGAAAAATGGTAACCCCATTTTGAGCTTAAACGATGAGTATGACCTACGATCAAGTGATCTCACTTGACTCCTATGTCAATATACTCTAACATAGGTGACTTTGTCACCGACCAACTCTAGATGAAGTTTTCTTGTGTTCTTTTCTATGCTCTTGCATTTGTCTCATGTAAAAAAAACTTCATCTAGATTTCTTTTCTGTTTTGTTCTTGTTGTTCTTGTTGTTGTTGTTGTTGTTCTGCATTCCTTGCAACCAATTCATTGCAAATCTTTCAGTTAATTCCTTGCAAGTCCTTGTGAGATCTTACTTGTCTAGTGAGCTGAGGTGACAAGTGTTTTCTCATGATGAACTCGGTCACACCGGTCTGTTGTTTTCGGTCCAACCGAATCCTTTTGGTGCAACCAAAGCATAAAACTCGGAGCCACCGACTTCACCGCAGGTAAGACATTTTGCCACTTGTTTCTGCATTTTTCTTGATCTAGCTCCACGCAATGATTCTTGTCCTCTACCAGCATCACATTCAACTTGCTGCTTTGTTCTGTGACTCTAGGACCAAACCCATTCGTGACAAATATCCAGAAGAACCCTTCTTGGAAATTGATGTCAAAGAGGGAGAGAGAGATCACATCAAAGCTTAATCATATCTATAGGGGGAGAGAATACTCAAGGAGAGAGAGTAATCATCAAGGACCCCAGATGCTTGGTGTTCAAGAGGAGAGAAGTCACATGTCTTCAAGAGGGGAAACACATGTTCATATTTGTTTGTTTGCATTAGCTTTGTTTCTTTTCTTTGAGCTCTGATTTTCTGTTCCCTATCTTCTCCCAGTATCCCATGCTAGATTCAGGGGGAGCAAGACACATAAGGGAAGGAAATCCTTAAATTCATTGCACATCTTTACCTTTGGGGACATGTATATATTCAATGTGGTACTTAGTACTCACTCTACATGTCATCCCAGTCTTGGTTCTCTTGTGGTTTCTTTTGTTTGCTCTGGCTAGTACGTGCATCTGTGTTATCTAACCTTGTTTACGGAGGTTCATTCCATCCTAAGCCAACTCAAGACCACAAGGTAAGTATATGCATCACAGTCATGTGTATGAGGTTTTCTTGCCGATGTACATACTGTTTGCAAGAAGGACTCATGAGCATGAAGGTACATTTTCCATATTCACATCTTTTGCTCTGATGCATATCGCCAAGATACATGTAGCACATTGCTTACTCTGTCATGCTTATGCATTCACATGCTCCTATATTCCATATTTACATGATTGCATACATGTAGGGGGAGCCTATGCATGTTACATGTCTTTCCAAAGCTTTATATCCTCATCAAAAGCTCTGATGTATCTTGTCATCAATTACCAAAAAGGGGGAGATTGAAAGCACAAGTGCTCCCTAGGTGATTTTGGTAATTTATGTCAACATATCTCTTGTTGGACTAATACTTTTACCTAGTATGCTTCAGATAAGTTCAACAATGGAGCGGCATGGACTAGAGGATGTGGAACCCCTTCAAGATGCTAAGGACAAAGGATTGGCTCAAGGTCAAAGCACAAGACTCTACATTTTCTATTTTAGTGATCCAAGATCACATTGAGTCTATAGGTAAAGCCAATACTATCAAGAGGGGGATGAGGTGTTGCTTAATGGCTTGCCTGCTCAAAGTGCTTAATGATATGCTCCAAGCCCTCAACTACTTTCTCACATCCACATATGAACCAGACCAAAAGTCAAACTCGGCCCCACCGATTCTTTCTATCCAGCGCCACCGAGTTCAGATGTCATAGCCACCGCCACAAACCCTAGTCAAATCGGTCTCACCGATAGGGATCTCGATCTCACCGAGATGGGATTGTAATCTCTCTATATGTATCCATTACCAAAATCGGTTACACCGAGTTTGCGTAATCGGTCCTACCGAGATTACAATGCAAACTCTCTGTTCCTCTTCGTAACATTTCGGTCCAACCGAGATGAGCGAATCGGTCCCACCGAGTTTGCCTGACCAACTCTCTGGTTAGCTTATTACCAAAATCGGTCCCACCGAGTTTGAGTAATCGGCTCACCGAGATTACGTTATGCCCTAACCCTAACCATATTGGTCCCACCGAGTTGCATGTCGGTCCGACCGAAAACCCTAACGGTCACTTTATTTTCTAAATTGGTCCGACTGAGTTTGACGATTCGGTCCCATCGAGATTGGTAAGTTGTGTGTAACAGTTAGATTTTGTGTGGAGGCTATATATACCCCTCCACCCGCTCTTCATTCATGAAGAGAGCCATCAGAACGTTCCTACACTTCCAGCATTCATTTTCTGAGAGAGAACCACCTACTCATGTGTTGAGACCAAGATATTCCATTCCTACAATATGAATCTTGATCTCTAGCCTTCCCCCAGTTGCTTTCCACTCAAATCTTCTTTCCACCAAATCCAAATCCTGTGAGAGAGAGTTGAGTGTTGGGGAGACTATCATTTGAAGTACAAGAGCAAGGAGTTCATCATCAACACACCATTTGTTACTCTTCTTAGAGAGTGGTGTCTCCTAGAGTGGTGCTAAGGAGATCGCCTACATCGTGAAGATCTACCCTAGTGAGGCAAGTCCTTCGTGGGCGACGGCCATGTTGGGATAGACAAGGTTTCTTCTTCGTGGACCCTTCGTGGGTGGAGCCCGCCGTGGACTTGCGCAGTCGTTAACCTTCGTGGGTTGAAGTCTCCATCAACATGGATGTACGATAGCACCACCTATCGGAATCACGACAAAAACATCCGTGTCTCCAATGGCGTTTGCACACTCCAATCCCATCCCTTTACATTCTTGCAAGTTGCATGCTTTACTTTCCGCTGCTCATATACTCTTTGCATGCTTGCTTGTTATGTATTGTGATTGTTAATCTTGTGCCAAAACTCTACTTAAACTTAAAGAAATTAAAAACTGCAAATTTTGTCACTTAGTGTCTAATCACCCCCCTCTAGACACCTCTTCTCGATCCTTTCACATAGCATCCCCAAGCTTATGGATTTGCATATCACTGGTGATAACCCACAAGTATAGGGGATCGCAACATTTTTTGAGGGTAGAGTATTCAACCCAAATTTATAGATTCGACACAAGGGGAGCCAAAGAATATTTGCAGGAATTAGCAGCTGATTTGTCAATTCAACCACACCTGGAGATTAATTATCTGCATCAAGGAAATCAGTAGGACAGTAATATGATAGTTTTGATGGTAGTGGTAAAAGTAGTAAAAAATAGTAACAGGGATAGCGATGATTTTGTAGCAGTCGTGACAGTAGCAATAGTAATAGTAACTTAGCAAGAACAATATGTGAAAAACTCGTAGGCATTGGATCGGTGAACTCGTTGGATGATATTCATCATATAACAGTCATAACCTAGGGCGATACAAAACTAGCTCCAGTTCATAAATATAATGTAGGCATGTATTCCATAAATAGTCATACGTGCTTATGAAAAGAACTTGCATGACATATTTTGTCCTACCCTCCCGTGGCAGCGGGGTCCATAAGGAAACTAAGGTATATTAAGGCCTCCTTTTAATAGAGAATTGGAACAAAGCATTAACACATAGTGAATACATGAACTCTTCAAACTAAGGTCATCACCGAAAAGTATCCCGAATACTGTCACTCCGGGGTTTACAGATCATAACACGTAGTAGGTGACTATAACTTGCAAGATCGAATCTAGAACATAGATATAATGGTGATAACATAAACGGTTCAGATCTGAAATCATGGCACCCAGGCCCAAAGTGACAAGCATTAAGCATGGTAAGTCATAGCAACATCAATCTCAGAACATAATGGATACTAGGGATCAAGCCCTAACAAAACTAACTCAATTACATGATGAATCTCATCCAAGTTCCTCACCGACCAGTGAGCCTACGAAGGAATTACTCACTCCCGGTGGGGAGCATCATGGAATTGGCGATGGAGAAGGATTGGTGATGACGAAGATCGAAGATTCCCCTCTCCGGAGCCCCAAACGGACTCCAGATCTGGCATCCCAATGAAGAACATGAGGTGGTGTAGGCTCCGTCTTGTGAAACGCGATAATTCTTCCTCCCCGAGTTTTTTCTTCAAAAATAGTATTTTATAGCGTCGGAGATAGGGTCAACGGGGCCACCAGGTGGGCACAACCCACCTGGGCGCGCCAGGAGGGGGAGCCCTAGTGGGTTGTGCTCACCCAAGGGGGCCCCCTCCGGTGGTTCTTGGCTCCAGTATTTTTCTTTTATTCCATAAAAATTATCCAAAAAGTTTTGTTCCATTCCGAGAACTTCTATTTCCGCACAAAAACAACACCATGGTAGTTCTGCTGAAAACAACGTCAGTCCAGGTTAGTTTCATTCAAATCATGCAAATTAGGGTCCAAAACAAGAGTAAAAGTGTTCAGAAAAGTAGATATGACGGAGACGTATCACCTAGCATCATGGATATTCAAAGAATTCATACTAGCAACATTGCAATCATGCTCATCATTCATAGATTTTACGCCAAGCATTTTATTGAATTCTTCTTCTATCAATTGAGCACAATTTTTTGATCGATCATTTTCACGCAAGACATTGTAAAGATGAACAATGAGACCACATCAAATCCATTTTTTTTGTAATTTTCTTTTTATAAACCAAACTAGTGATAAACAAGAAACTAAAAAATTCAGTTGCTATATCTAAAGATATACCTTCAAGCCCTCACCTCCCCGGCAATGGCACTAGAAAAGAGCTTGATGTCTACTATGCAACTTTATTCTTGTAGACTCGTGTTGGGCCTCCAAGCGCAGAGTTTTGTAGGACAGTAGCAATTTTCCCTCAAGTGGATTACCTAAGGTTTATCAGTCCGTGGAAGGCATAGGATGAAGATGGTCTCTCTCAAACAACCCTGCAACCAAATAACAAAGAGTCTCTTGTGTCCCCAACACACAAAATACAATGGTAAATTGTATAGGTGCACTAGTTCGGCGAAGAGATGGTGATGCAAGTGTAGTAATGATAGTAGATCTTGATTTTTGTAATGGTAACAACAAAAAACAGCAAGGTAGCAAGTAACAAAAATGAGCACAAATGGTATCGCAATGCTTGAAAATGAAGCCTAGGGTATGTACTTTTGCTAGTGCAATCTCTCAACAATGCTAATATAATTGGATTACATAACCATCCCTTAACATGCGATGAAGAACCGCTCCAAAGTTCTTATCTAGCGGAGAATGTAAGAAGAAATTGTTTGTAGCTATTCTTTCTGATCGATCTATCCAAGAGTTCGTACTAAAATTACAGAAAGTTATTCTTTCCTATCAATCTATCAAGAGTATGTACTAAAATAACACAAAGTTATTCTTTCTGATCGATCTATTCAAGAGTTCGTACTAAGATAACACCAAGTTATCTTTTCTGATCGATCTATCTAAGAGTTTGTACTAAAATAACAACATATGACACACATCAACCAACTCTAATGTCACCTAGATACTCCAATGTCACCACAAGTATCCATGAGTTAATTATACGATACACATCAAACAATTTCAGATTCATAATACTCGATCCTACACAAAGAACCTCAAAGAGTGCCCCATGATTTCTACCGGAGAAACAAAAGACGAGAACGTGCATCAACCCCTATGCATAGATTACCCCAATGTCACCTCAGGAATCCGCGAGTTGAGTGCCAAAACATATCTCAAGTGAATCAATATAATACCGCATTGTCACCATGGGTATTCATATGCAAGACATATATCAAGTGCTCTCAAATCCATAAAAGTATTCAATCCGATAAGAACGAAATCTGAAAGGGAAAACTCAATTCATCACAACAAGATAGAGAGGGGAAAACACCATATGATCCAACTATATTAACAAAGCCCCCGATACATCAAGATCGTGCCATCACGAACACGAGAGAGATAGAGATTAAACACATAGCTACTGGTACAAACCCTCAGTCCCGAGGGTGGATTACTCCCTCCTCATCATGGAGACCATAGGTATGATGCAGATGGCCTCCGATGATGATTTCCCCCTCCGGCAGGGTGTCGGAACGGGCTCCCGATTAGTTTTTCTTGGCTACAGAGGCTAACGGCAGTGGAACTTCCGATCTAGGGTTATTTCTGATGGTTTGTCTATTTATAGGATTTTTTAGCGTTGGAGTCACGCGAAGGTGGGCCTCAAGGTGAGCACAACCCACCTGGGTGCGCCTGGGCCTCCTGGCGCGCCCAAGTGTCTTGTGCCCACCTCCTTCACCTTCTAGTCCTCCCACGATGCTTCGATTGCCTCTTTTGTTTAAAAAAATCATTAAAAAGTTTCATTGCAGTTGGAGAACTTTTATTTCTGCACAAAAAACAACACCATGGTTGTTTTGCTGAAAACAGCGTTAGTCCGGGTTAGTTCCATGGAAATCATGCCAAAACCATATAAAATTGTTGTAAGCATGACATGAATATTTCATAAATTATAGATACGTTGGAGACATATCAAGGGACCCACAAGCCTGGGGGCGCACCCGGCCTCCTTGTGGGTCTTCTGGCCTCCTTCCGAAGCTTCCTAGGTGTCTTCTGGTCTAAGAAAAATCATCGTAAAGTTTTATTCCATTTGGTATTGATTTTCTGTAAAAGACAAAAACAAGGAAAAAACAGCAACTGGCACTTGGCACTGGGTTAATAGGTTAGTCCCAAAAAATATTATAAAATAGTACCATAATGCATATAAAACATCTAAGATGGATAATATAATAGCATGGAACAATAAATAATTATAGATACGTTGGAGATGTGTCAACGGCCTGCTCGGAGGAGCCAGTGTAGACCTAGTAGCTCGGACCACTGCAGCTACAGACGCCGAGCCACCCTAGGCCAGAGGACTCGACCATGTGGCCCTCACGGCAGCCTTCGCTGGGGAAGCGCGATCCACTCGGCGAGGGGAGACCTCCTGGATGACCACGTAGGCACCCGACACCTTTGCCTTGCGAGCCGCTAGATTGGGCAGGTCGGACCGCTCCTCGTCTTCCATCTAGATGATCTCAAGCGGAGCTACACGAATACACAAACCAGAAGAGTCAATGAAAAATAGTCAAAAGGGATTCAAACACCATGACCAGTTGTCACAAAATTACTTTTGGAAGTGGCAGCGTCGGCCACGTCGGCATCATCCTGGTCCTGCTTGTGACCCTGCGGGTCTGCTGATGTTATTGAGGTGTCGTTGCTGCGAAGATCAAATAGCACTCGGTGGTCAGTCGAGTCAATGCAACAACAAAGATCAAACTAACAAGAATACTTACGTAGAGGCCACGGGCACTAGCACCCGAATCCGAGGCACCGCAACCTTCTGAGGCTTGGATGCGGTCTGCATGGGCTGCTTCTCGGTGGAGCTCTCCGTTTCAGCACATGAGCGCTTCGAGCTACAAGTCGTCTGCCCAGACAGTCGGCTGCTGAGCCACACCCGCCTTACCACTCGGATCATGCAGCGCCTTGGAGCAGGGCTCCTTGGTGGCCTCATAGGACGGAGATGACTCCGCCTCCTCCCCCTCCTCAAAGCTCTCCTCCTCGTTGCTATCCTCCTCCTCGTCACTTTTGTTGTCGTCGTTAGAGTCCTCCGGGTATTGTTGCTCGCTGTCACTCATTACGTCCTCAGGCAATCGGTCCACCACCGGAATCTTGGAGACCAACTTCTGAAACTCCTGAAAGGCAAACACATAACAATGCTGGAATTAGTTACACAAGGAGCAACATATTGACAGGCGGACTGAGCAGCAGATGGCTACCTCAATGGGCAGCAAGTCCTTGTGGAAGGCTGGCACCAACCGAGTTCCCCGTGGATTGTCTCGGGCGCAGGTGATGGCCTTGATCTTGGCCCCCGCGTCCTTCTCGGTTAGCTCCTCGGGGTGCACTCGGGTAGGTTCACTCGGTCCCTCATACAGCCACATGGGGTGGGCCCTGGCCTGTAGCGACTGGATGCGCCGAGTGAAGAGGGTCTCCAGCAGATCCATGTCGTTGACACCAGCGTTCACAATTCCAACCAAGGCACTGGACAAAATTTTGACGTTTGTTCTCTCCCCCTTGGTCACAGAAAGAGGCGTAGGAGCTCTTACCCTCTCTGACGAGTACGGCAGAAGGCTCGACTAACTATTGGCTCTGGGGACATCCCTGCAGTAGAACCAAGTTCCCTGCCACCCCTTGTCGTAGTTGGGGAAGCTCATCTGCCAGAAGGATCTCCCCCCACGAGCCTGAATGCCGAGGCCGCCACACAGCTGGGTGACGTTGATTTTCTCGCCAATCAGCGAGTCCTTCTTGACAGTCATCGACCGACAAGTGAAGATATGCTTGAAGAGGCCCCAATGGGGATAGCAACCAAGAAATTTTTCACATAGGGAGATGAAGGCCGAGAGGTAAATGATGGCATTCGAGGGAAGGTGGTGGAGCTGCGCCCCGAAGTAATCGAGAAAAGCTCAGAAGAAGGGATGGGGAGGCATGGAGAAACCCCGCTCGATGTGGGTGACCAGCAGGACGCGCTCATCCTCCTACGGCGCTGACTCAAACTCCCCCGCGCCTGGGCGATGCCACCCGTCTTGCGGGAGGAGCCCCTCCTCCGCGAGCTCCTCCAATCACTAAGCCGAGACGTGCGATGGGATCCAATCCCCCGCTGTGCCTCCAGCCGCTGCACCGGAGCTAGAGGAGGTGGATTTCCCAGCCTTCTTTGCCTTCTCCTCTTTGGCCATGGAGTCTCTCTCCATCGCTGCGGATTCTCTGAGCACTCGAGTGAACAGGAGAAGCAAAGGAGACAGAGTAGAAGAAAGGGGATCTGAGGTCTTCGCCTCAATCTCCAAACCTTTTATATCACCAAGTAAATCGCGAGCCGGAACTCACACCACAGTGATGGAAGTATGCCCTAGAGGCAATAATAAAATGGTTACTATTATATTTCCTTAATCATGGTAAAGGTTTATTATTCATGCTAGAATTGTATTGACCGAAAACTTAAAATACATGTGTGGATACATAAACAAATACCGTGTCCCTAGTGATCCTCTACTAGACTAACTCGTTGATCAAAGATGGTTAAGGGTTCCTAACCATAGACATGAGTTGTCACTTGATGATGGGATCACATCATTAGGGGAATAATGTGATGGACAAGACCCATCTGTTAGCTTAGCATACGATCGTTTAGTTTATTGCTACTGCTTTCTTAATGTCAAATACATATTCCTTCGACCATGAGATCATGCAAATCCCGAATACCTGAGGAATACCTTGTGTGTTATCAAACATCACAATGTAACTGGGTGATCATAAAGATGCTCTATAGGTATCTCCGAAGGAGTCTATTGAGTTGGCGTGAATCAAGATAGGGATTTGTCACTCCGTATGATGAAGAGGTATCTCTAGGCCCTCTCGGTAATACAGCATCACAACAAGCTTGCAAGCAAAGTGACTAAGGAGTTAGTTACAAGATGATGTATTACTGAATGAGTAAAGAGACTTGCCGGTAACGAGATTGAACTAGGTATGGAGATACCGACGATCGAATCTCAGGCAAGTAACATACCGAACGATAAAGGGAACTACATGTGTTGTCATAAAGGTTCAACTGATAAAGATCTTCGTAGAATATGTAGGAACCAATATGGGCATGCAGGTCCCGTTATTGGTTATTGACCAGAGAGGTGTCTTGGTCATGTCTACATCATTTTCGAACCCATAGGGTCCGCACGCTTAACCTCGTTGACGATATAGTATTATGTGAGTTGGTGATTGAATGTTGTTCGGAGTCCCGGATGAGATCATGGACATGATGAGGAGCTCCAGAATGGTCCGAAGGTAAAGACTAATATATAGGACAATACTATTTGGCCTCCGGAAAGGTTTCAGAAAGTACCAAGTATTTATCGGAGTGAAGAAGGGGTTCCGGGAGCCCACCGGTAAGTGGTGGGCCTTATGGGCCAAAGGGGGGAAGCACACCAGCGCACGAGGGGGCTGGCGCGCCCTACCACCCTTGCCCACGCGCCAAGGAAGGAGGGAAGGAAAGGGGAGGTGCCCTAAGGCAGCCAACCCCCTTTCCTTCCCCCATGTCCATATATGGAAGTGGGGCGGCCAGGGCAGGCCCTAGGGCTAGCCGCGGGCCCCTTGGGGGCACCCTAGGCTGCCTCCTCTTTCCCCCACACCTATATATATATATATATATATATATATATATATATATATATATATATATATATGAGGAGGGAGAGGGGCAAGAGATACCACAACCCCCAAGCCATGTGCGGCACCCCTCTCCCTTTTGTTTGTCCTCGGTCATAATTTTCGTAGTGCTCGGTGAAGCCCTGCGGAGATAGTTGCACCACCACTGTCACCACGTCGTCGTGCTACTAGAACTCATCTACTACTTCGCCCGTCTTGCTGGATCAACAAGACGAGTACGTCATCAATGAACGTGTGCTGAACGCGGAGGTGTCGTGCGTTTGGTGCTTGATTAGAACAGATCGTGAAGGTGTACGACTACATCAACCGCGTTGATAAATGCTTCTGCTTAACGGTCTATGAGGGCACATAGACACATTCTCCCCTCTCATAGCTATGCATCTCCATGGATAGATCTTGCGTGTGCGTAGAATTTTTTTTGTTTTCCATGCAACATTCTCCAACAGTGGCATCATGAGCCAGGTCTATGCGTAGATGATATGCACGAGTATAACACAAAGGAGTTTTGGGCGATGATGTTCATACTACTTACCATGAACGTCTTATTTTGATTCGGTGGTATTGTGGGATGAAGCTGCCCGGACCAACCTTACATGTCCACATACATGAGACCGGTTCCACCGACTGACATGCAACTTGTTTTGCATAAGGTGGCTGGCGGGTGTCTGTTTCTCTCACTTTAGTTGAATCGAATTTGACTATGACCGGTCCTTGTATAAGGTTAAAACATCAAACTTGATAATCACCATTGTGGTTTTGTGTAGGTAAGAATGGTTCTTGTTAGTTGCCCATAGCAGCCATGTAAAACTTGCAAACAACAAAGTAGAGGACGTCTAACTTGTTTTTGCAGGGTATGTTGTGATGTGATATGGTCAAGATGTGATGTGATATATGTTGATGTATGAGATGATCATGTTTTCTAATAATTTCACGACTTGCATGTCAATGAGTTCGACAATAGGCAGGAGCCTTAGGGTTGTCTTTAATTTATTGTATCACCTGCGTGTCAATCATTGAAGCGCCATGAAATTGCTTTACTTTATAGCTAAACATTAGCAATGGTCGTAGAAGCAATAGTTGGCGAGATGACCATGATGCAACGATGGAGATCAAGGTGTCGCACCGGTGATAATGGAGATCATGCTATTGCTTTGGAGATGAAGCTCAAAAGCACAAGATGATGATGATGGCCGTATCATATCACATATTTTGATTGCATGTGATGTTTATCCTTTATGCGTCTTATTTTGCTTAGAACGACGGTAGCATTATAAGAGGATCCCTTCACTTAATTTCAAGATAAAAGTGTTCTCTCTGAGTATGCACCATTGCTAAAGTTCGTCGTTTCGAAGCACCTCGTGATGATCGAGTATGATAGACTCTACATTCACATACAACGGGTGTAAGGCAGGTTTGCACATGCAGAATACTTTGGTTAAACTTGACGAGCCTAGCAGTTATAGACATAGTCTCGGAACACTAGAGAGCGAAAGGCCGAACCTGAGTCATATAGTAGATATGATCAACATAGAGATGTTCACCATTGAAGACTACCCCATCTCACATGATGATCGGACATGGGTTAGTTGATTTGGATCATGTATCACTTAAAAAACTTGAGGGTTGTTGATTTAAGTGGGAGTTCATTAGTAATTTGATTATCTAAACTAAAATTTATGATGAACTTAGTCTTAATAGTTTTTGCATATCTATGTTGTAGATCAATGGCTCGTGCTACCGTTCCCTTGAATTTTAATGCGTTCCTAGAGAAAGATAAGTTGGAAGATGATGGTAGCAACTACAAGGACTGGGTCTGTAACTTGAGGATTATCCTCATTGCTGCACAGAAGAATTATGTGCACTGCTAGGTGACAGACCTACTGCAGGAGCTGATGCAGACGTTGTGAACTCCTGGTAGGCTCGATCTAATGACTACTCGATAGTTCAGTGTGCCATGCTTTATGGCTTGGAACTAGGAATTCAAAAGTGTTTTGAATGCCATGGAGCATATGAGATGTTCCAAGAGCTGAAATTGATATTTCAAGAAAATGGCCGGGTTGAGAGATATGAAGTCTCCAACAAGTTCTTTAGTTGTAAGATGGAGGAGAACAGTTCTGTCAGTGAACACATACTCAGAATGTCTGGGTACTGATGTCTACTACACAACTTATTCTTGTAGACTCGTGTTGGGCCTCCAAGCGTAGAGTTTTGTAGGACAGTAGCAATATTCCCTCAAGTGGATGACCTAAGGTTTATCAATCTATCGGAGGCGTAGGATGAAGATGGTCTGTCAAACAACCCTGCAACCAAATAACAAAGAGTCTCTTGTGTCCCCAACACACCAAATACAATGGTAATTTGTATAGGTGCACTAGTTCGGTGAAGAGATGGTGATACAAGTGTAGTAATGATAGTAGATATTGATTGTAATTGGAACAATAAAAAAACAACAAGGTAGCAAGTAACAAAAGTGAGCACCAACGGTATTGCAATGCTTGAAAACAAGGCCTAGGTTCCATACTTTCGCTAGTGCAATCTCTCAACAATGCTAATATAATTGGATCACATAACCATCCCTCAACGTGCAATGAAGAATCACTCCAAAGTTCTTATGTAGCGGAGAACATAAGAAGAAATTTTTTGTAGCTACTCTTTCCGACCGATCTATCCAAGAGTTCGTACTAATATAACGCCAAGTCATTCTTTCCGATCGATCTATCAATAGTTCATACTAAATTAACACCAAGTTATTCGTTCCGATCGATCTATCAAGAGTTTGTACTAAAATAACATGAAAAAAAATTCAGATTCATAATATTCAATCCAACATATAGAACCACAAAGAGTGCCCCAAGATTTCTACCGGGGAAACAAGGACGAAAACATGCATCAACCCCTATGCATAGATTACACCAATGTAACCTCATGAATCCGCGAGTTGAGTGCCAAAACATATATCAAGTGAATCAATATAATACCCCATTGTCACCACGAGTATTCATGTGTAAGACATATATCAAGTGCTCTCAAATCCATAAAAGTATTCAATCCGATAAAACGAAATCTCAAGGGGAAAACTCAATTCATCACAACAAGATAGAGAGGAAGAAACACCATATGATCCAACTACTGGTACAAACCCTCGTGCCATCAAGAAAAAACGAGAGAGAGAGAGAGAGAGAGAGAGAGAGAGAGATTAAAGACATAACTACTGGTACAAACCCTCGGCCCCGAGGGTGGACTACTCCCTCCTCATGATTTGCACCGCCGGCTCATATGACCCGGTCAGTAATGGCGATAACCCAATCTTCGGACACCAATATTTCCTAAGGTATAATGATGCTCATATACTGGCGTCTTATCAACCAAAATTAAATCGGGTTAAAATTAACCATACTTGTACTTGTAAACCTCAGAAAAGTCTCAAGTCAAATAAAGGCTGCGGATTCGAATACGATCAGTGAACCGTTCCAGAGGGGTTAAGCTAGGATTCGAATACGATCATGTAGCCCCAAGTGGCTTTGGCGTTGCGCCGATCAAGAGGGTACCGATAGTTGTGTTCTCTTTGGTTCGAATACGACCTATGTTTGAATAGGAAGCCCCCTAATGACCTTGAGAGTTTTTTAACGACTCTGATTCGAATACGATCAAAGTCGGTTCCGAAAAGGGGTGGAGCTATGATTCGAATACGATCAAGCAGCCCCCTAGTGAGCTCGGAAGTGTGCCAATCAAAAGGGTACCGACAAATATGTTCTCTTTGGTTCGAATATGACCTATGTTTGAACAAGAAGCCCCCTAATGATCATAAATTTTAACGGCCAGATTCGAATACGATCATAAGCCGGATCAAGCGGGTTAAGCCAAATTAAATGTGATCAGCCCCCAAGTGATGTAAGATAACAATGATAATAATAATGACATATTTAACTTTGAGGGAAAAAAGGACAGAGGTCCTGCTTTATTATTTATCATAATATATACATTGTCGAAATATGTACATCATGAGAGCCGGTGGCTCAAGTATAATAAGGCCGAAGATGAGCGATATTCCACGGCCGGCGGGTATCCTCCTCTGACTTACGTGAGTATTTGTGCTCTCAAACATCGATAAGGTAGTATGACCCGTTGTTCAAATTCTTGCTGACCACAAAGGGACCTTCCCAAGGTGGGGATAACTTGTGTGCATCAGTTTGATCCTGGATGAGCCGGAGCACCAAATAACCTTCCTAAAAATCTCTGGACTTAACCCGACGGCTGTGATAGCGGCGCAAGTCCTGTTGTAAATCACCGAACGGGCTACTGCCAAGTCCCGCTATTCATCTAACAGGTCAAGAGCATCCTGATGTGCTTGTTCATTGTCCACCTCAACATAAGCCGCCACACGAGGCGAGTCATGACAAATATCACTAGGGAGAACTGCCTCAGCTCCGTACACCATGAAGAAGGGCGTATAACCCATAGATCTGTTGGGAGTAGTGTTGATGCTCCATAACACAGAGGGTAACTCCTCAACACAACAACCCGACGTCCGTTGTAGGGGGACCAAAAGCCGGGGCTTGATGCCTTTCAAAATCTCCTGATTGGCTCGGCTTGACCATTGGATTGGGGGTGAGCCACTGATGAAACATCAAGCCGAATATGCTCACTTTGAAAAAATTCTTCCATTGCACCTTTAGACGGATTAGTGCCATTGTCAGTTATAATGCTGTGTGGAAAGCCGAAGCGAAATATCACCTTTTTCATGAACTGAACCGCCGTAGCTGCATCACACTTTCTGTCTGGCTCTGCCTCAACCCACTTTGTAAATTTATCAACTGCCACCAAGAGGTGGGTCTTTTTATATTTGGACCTTTTGAAATGCCCAACCATGTCAAGCCCCCAGACTGCAAATGGTCAAGGGATTGGAATCATCCTCAACTCTTTAGCCGGCACATGAGCCCGTCTTGAGAACTTCTGACAACCTTCACATTTACTGACCAGGTCCTCCACATTAGTGTGAGCCGTCAGCCAATAGAATCCATGTAACGCCCCGGATCCGATGCGCCAGGTGTCCGCCAGTTATTCGCCGTCTTTGCCATGTCATTTGCTTGCGTGTTGCATTTTGCCATGTCATCATATGCATTTCATATCGTGTCATCATGTGCATTTTATTTTGCATACGTGTTCGTCTCATGCATCCGAGCATTTTCCCCGTTGTCCGTTTTGCAATCCGGCACTCCCATGTCCTCCGGCGTTCCCCTTTTGTCTCTTGTTGTGAGTGGGTATTAAACGTTCTCGGAATGGACCGAGGTTTGTCATGCGGCCTTGGTATAGCACCGGTAGACCGCCTGTCAAGTTTTGTGCCATTTGGAGGTCGTTTGGTACTCCAACGGTTAACCGGGTAACCGCAAAAGCCTCTTTTGTTGCAGCCCAACACCCCTTCCAAAGTGGCCCAAAGCCCAGCAAACTCCCCTCCATGCTCTCGGTCGTTCGATCATGATCGCGTGGCCGAAAACCGCACCTCATTTGGAGCCTCCTAGCTCCCTCTACCTATAAATAGGTGTCTCCCCCCGAATTTTCGCAGTCCAAACCCTAGCCCCGCTCCCCTCGCGCCGCCGGACATGTCCGCTCCCCCACCGGACATGTCCGCTTCTCCGCTCCGCCCAATCCGGTGTTGCCACGTGGCCTGCGCTGCTGCCCCGCGCCGCCGGCCCGCCGCGGCCCACAGCGGACCCGCCCGGCCCGCGCGCCCCGCCGCCACTCACCCGCGCGGCCGCGCCTCCGCCGCCATCGCTGGCCCCGCATCGCCGTCGCCCCGTCCTCGGCCGCGCGCCGCCCGACGCCTCCCTGCGCCGGATCTGCGTCCTCCGCCGCCGCCGGCGCGCTCCGCTCGCCGGAACCCCGCCACCCGCGCCGGTGCGCCTCGCCGCCCCGCCGCCGCACCTGATCACCGCCGCCGCCCTCAGCCTCGGGCGCCGCGCGCCGCCCGCGGCCGGCCCCGCCCCGGCGCCCCTCCGCCGCCTCCGCCAGCTCGCCGGTTCCGCCCGCCCTGCTCGCCGGACCTCCTGCCGGAGTAGCGCCGCCGCCCCTGCCCGATCCAGGAGGGATCGAGGTCGGGGTCGAGCCCCTCCCCGCGTGGGCCGACGCCCCTCCCCTCCGGCCCAGCACGCCTCCCAGGCCCAAGCCGGCCTGCCTTAAGCCTCCTCGCGACCTGGGCCAGGCCCGCTTGGTGAGAACCCATGAAATCCCACCCCGGGCGCCGTATAGCTACTATGCGTTCATCCTGTTTTTTTTTTGCAAAATCTGCTAAGTCCCTGAAATCTTGCATAATCATGCCATGTTCATCGCATCATATCTCTGCATCCGTAGCTCCGTTTCGTGCGTGTAGTATGTCAAATTGTTCGCCTCGACGAGTAATTCATTTCAATCCATTGCATCATTTTCATTTGAACTCATCTTGATGCCCGAAATGCTGTTGGAAGAGTGCATGTTGATGTTAATCTGCTGAAACTGTTATAACTTGCTCATTTATCATTTTTGCCATGTTTGATGTGTGCATCCTTTGAGGTTGATCTCTACATGTATGTTGATTTATGCCATGCCATATTTCTAGGGGTGCCATCCATGTATTTTTGTGAGTTGTGTGTTGAGTGCATCAAGCTTGCTAAGTAGTGTACTTGCTGTTGCTGTTTTCCTGACAGATTCTGTTATAATTTGTTGCCATGTTAACATGCTTCTACTAATCATTCTATGCATAATCTGGAGATGCTCTATGAACATGTTTTGATCTACATGTCTTTCTCTATCCATTCATGCCCTTGGTTGCAATTATAGCCTGCTGTAACATGTTATTATCTTGCTCTAAATTTGCTAAATGATGTTGCTGTCAGCCTGTTAACATTAAGTTCACTAGTTCCCATGTGTTTTGCTAGTGTTCCATGCATCCTATGACCTTGTTCTTGCCATTCTTAGCTTCATAAACATGCCGTCTTACTGTTGGTTGCCTTGCCATGCCATGTATTGCTCTGTGGTGAGTGGTTCAAGCTCACGAACATGCCTACTTATTATTGTTCCTGCCATGTATGAACCTGTAATATAACTTGCCATCATATTTTCTATGCCTTTTTGGCTCATGGTCAGTAAGGGACTTTTGATCTATTCTTTTAGTAGATTCATGCCATGCCTTTGTTTGCCATGATAAGTTCCTGTAACATGTTGTTTGAGCTCTAAACATTGCAACCTGATGTTATTTCTGCTAAAGTCTGAAACTGTTATTATTTGCAATCTTACCATGTGTTTTTGAGCATGTTCTAGTCTTTTCTGGAGATAGCTCAGTGTTCATGTTTTGTTGTGCTTTACCTGTACTTCATGCCCATGCCTTTTGTTATTATGTTGAGATGCTGTAGCATGTTGTTTTGATGCTTGCAATATGCCTAGTTGCTGTTTTGGACAGATTGTTGCTATGACTTGTATAGAGTGTATGTGTTGCACCGTTGCTCCGTTTTGAGTGTGCTCTATATGAAACTTGCTTGATTTTGCATGTAGCTTCATATTATCATGTTGCATCCATGTTTTGAGGTGTTTGCTTGATGTTTGTATGCATTTTGCATCAATGTCATGTTTAACTTGTTTTGCTCATATCTTCTAGGCCGTAGCTCCGAATCTAATGAACTTTATATGTAACTTGACTAGAATCTCGTGTACATCATCTTGGTGCATCTTAACTTGCTATTTAACAACTTGAACATAAGGTTTATTCAGATCTGGACCAATTTCGAAATATGCATATGAGGACTTGCCGGAATTGTTATATGTTGTTTCCGGCCTCATTTAAACTTGTTTTGATGTGTTGGTCTTGTTTGCATCATCTCTTGCCATGAATAGCCTCATCTAGCTTTCTCATGCATCATGCTTGTTGTGCATCATGTCTTGTCCATGTGTGGTGTGTTTACCATGTTGTGTGCTTCTTCTCGATAGTTCCTGTTTCGTTGCGATCGTGAGGATTCGTTCGTCTACGCTTGGTTCGTCTTCGTGGCTTCATCTTCTTCATGGACTCGTTCTTCCTCCTTGCGGGATTTCAGGCAAGATGACCGCTACCCTGGATCTCACTACTATCATTGCTATGCTAGTTGCTTCGTTCTATCGCTATGCTGCGTTACCTATCTTTTGCTCATCAAGCCTCCCAAATTGCCATGAACCTCTAACCTTTGACACCATTCCTAGCAAACCATTGTTTGGCTATGTTACCACTTTTGCTCAGCCCCTCTTATAGCGTTGCTAGTTGCAGGTGAAGTTGAAGATTTCTCCATGGTGGACAGGATTTTGGTTGGGATACAACAATATCTCTTATATTATTAATGCCTCTATATATTTGGTAAAGGGTGGAAGGCTCGGCCTTATGCCTGGTGTTTTGTTCCACTCTTGCCGCCCTAGTTTCCGTCATACCGGTGTTATGTTCCCGAATTTTGCGTTCCTAATGCGGTCGGGTGATTTATGGGACCCCCCTGACAGTTCACTTTGAATAAAACTTGTCCAGCAAGGCCCAACCTTGGTTTTACCATTTGCCTCACCAGCACCTACTTTTTCCCTTGGGAGTCGCTCTCTTGAGGGTCATCTTTATTTTAGCCCCCCCGGGCCAGTGCTTGTCTAAGTGCTGGTTCGAACCGAGTAGACTGCGGGGCCCCCTCGGGGCAACTCGAGGTCTGGTTTTACTCGTAGGATGTCTCATCCGGTGTTGCCCTGAGAATGAGATATGTGCAGCTCCTATCAGGATTGTCGGCGCATCGGGCGGCTTTGCTGGTCTTGTTTTACCATTGTCAAAATGTCTTGTAAACTGGGATTCCGAGACTGATCGGGTCTTCCTGGGAGAAGGTCTATTCCTTCGTTGATCGCGAGAGCTTGTCATGGGCTAAGTTGGGAACCCCTGCAGGGTATAAACTTTCAAGAGCCGTGCCCGCGGTTATGTGGCAGATGGGAATTTGTTAATGTCCGATTGTAGATAACTTGACACCAGATCCGAATTAAAACGCATCAACCGCGTGTGTAGCCGTGATGGTCTCTTCTCGGCGGAGTCCAGCAAGTGAACACGGTTTCTGTATTATGTTTGACGTAAGTAGGTGTTCAGGATCACCTCTTGATCATTGCTAGCTTCACGACCGTTCCTTTGTTTCTCTTCTCGCTCTCATTTGCGTATGTTAGCCACCACACTTGCTTAGTCGCTGCTGCAACCTCACCACTTTACCCCTTCCTTTCCCTTTAAGCTTTGCTAGTCTTGACACCCATGGTAATGGGATTGCTGAGTCCTCGTGGCTCACAGATTACTACAACAATAGTTGCAGGTACAGGTTATGCGTTGATCATGACGCGAGAGTGATGCTTGCTTGCATTGAGTTCTTCTTCTGCTTCTTCGATCAAGGGATAGTGTCGTGGATTTGTCACAGCAGATGTCCTAGTGTGAGGACTTAGTCGTGGAGCCATCGCTACGAGTTTACTTGAAGGGCTTAAAGCGGACGCAAGGACACGAGGGTTTTATACTAGTTCGGCCCCTTCGATGAAGGTAAAAGCCTACGTCTAGTTGTGAAGGAATTGATGTAGTCTCGATGGCTAGGGAGCAAACAAGCTTCGCCTAGGCTCGAGTTGTGGTTGTCTGTCATGAACCGCCGCCGGGTCGTCCCCTTATATATACGGGTGACGCCCGTCGGTCCATAGAGTCCCAACCGGTTCATACTCGTATCCCGGTCGGTGTCTCTCTATTCCTAACTTACAATACAAGTTTATACATCAGGCCGGTTTATGGCTACATGTTCTAAACCGACTACAGGCCTTGGGCCTTCATCTGCTTATACCACTAATGAAGTTAACCCGGCCCAAGTAGGCCGGTTTACGCCTAGTGGTAATATCCCCAACATTAGGCCCCAGATTGATTTGAACTGGTTCATGGCAATCCTTCAACAAATCTTGTGTCTTGGACATCTTCGGGTAATTGGTAAACCGCCATGTCGTCATCATTTCTGGTTGCTGTAAACCGGCATGACGTCATCATGAAATTTGTCATTGATAACGCCCTCTTTTAATAATAGCTCCTGGATCCGCGCGCTTGACCTAGCTCTGCTGCCTTATAAATAATACCGAAGGGTCATTTTTCCCCTTCGTTCCTTCTTCTTCGTCTTCCTCGCGTCGCCAGCTTTGGAGCTCCGCCACCGCTGTCGACCTCTGCCTCGTCCTAGGCCGCTGCATCAACCTGAACATACCAGAGCGTTGCGGCATCTTTCCGCACCTTCTCCGTTCCCGGTAATCTTTCTCCTCTTCATGACCTAGATCTGTTCTTAGGGTTCCATGTTCATGCTGTGTTCATCGCGCGCTCATATCCGTTCTCTGATCTTGAATGACTCCGTGAACTCCTGCTGTGTTTAGTAGTGATTTCCAAGCATCCGCCTGTAGTTTCTCATCTAAGCCCATAGATCTCCCGCACATATCCGCTCAATGGTTCACTTCTGTTTCTGCCTTACTCTTTGAAATATTTTCTGTTTTTGTGAGCCCGCTGTAGATCCGTGGCTGTAACAAGATTTTGTGAAACTTGTTTCTGCATATCTAGTTCTCCATAGCTTCAATTGCTTCCGATGCTTAAGTCAGGCGGTTTAACTTTACCATAGACAAAATTGCTAAACCGGTATATATCATTAGTCCCCTGGTTGAACCGCCAGAATCCATATGATGCCGCATTGTAGAAGACCGGTTTATAGGTACTGCCTCCGGTTTATCGTAGTTTAGATCAACACCTTTTATCCAGCATGTTCTTGAAACGGATCACCTATTTCTTGTAGATCTCGTCATGGCCAAACAAGTGTATGAGTGCAATTGGGTTCCCTCTCGCGTCACAGAATCACAGCTGGATGATCTAGTCTTGATCGGCGCTTTAGACAGTAAAGATACGATCCATTGGAGGGTTCCTGGAGATGAATGTCCTCCCACACCCCAGGAAGGAGAGATTGTGGTCTTCGCAGATCACTTGGCCCGGGGCTTCAAACCGCCCGGTTCTAAGTTTTATCGGGATGTGTTAGCCAACTTTCAGCTCCGTCCACAGGATATTGGCCCCAATTCTGTCACCAATCTATGTCACTTTCAAGTACTTTCTGAGGTATACCTTCAAGAGGAGCCTTCAGTCGAGCTGTTTAGAGATCTCTTTCATCTGAACCGTCGCACAGAATTCACCAACGGCCCCAATACTGAACTGGGCGGTATGGCCATTCAGAAGAGGAAGGAGATCACTTACCCCCACGTTAAACTCCATACTCACCGCAAGGAATGGAATGCAACTTGGTTTTATTGTAAGGATACCTCCCCTGACAATGAAAATCCCTTGCCTGGCTTCCGTCCGGAACGGCTCAGCAACACTCACCCTTTTCCTCAAAGACTAAGCGCCAAGGAGAGAATTAAATATGCTCCGCAACTGTCCAAACTCCGAGCCTTTATGGCCAACGGTTTAACAGGAATAGACCTTGCACGCTGTTGGATATCATGGAGCATACTGCCCCTGAGCCGGCGCCCCGGTTTGATGTGCAAGTATACTGGCAGTGTCGATGACCCACTCCGACACATTAAAATCCAACTCTCCGACGATGAAGTCACAGATTCTGTAAAGAAGATGTTGAATGAACCGGAGCACCTCTGTGCTCAAACCGGTCTGCTTCCTTACTGCACCACCAACAAACCGCCAGCGGTAAGATTTTAGCTGCTCTATTGTTGAACCTGTTACTGCTTTATCTATCTGACATTTAATTACTGCTGATCCAGGGTGATAATCCATTTTGGAGCAAGAAACTTCCACAAGATAAAGCGGAGAAGGCAGGGCGGTCAACCCGGCCCAAAACCAAGGTTACTAAGAAGCCAGCTCATCAGAGAAAAACCACCGCTTCATCTGATCCAGCTATTGATGATGATGTGGGTAATCCGGACCTTGAGGTAGAACTTGATTCACTTGGCTTACTTTTTACACGCCTTATTGATGATGATGCTTGTCAGGACGACACTGAAGCCAGCAATGCGGGATTCGTTGAGGTAACTATTCTCTCTTCTGATTCAGAAATCTTGCCTTTGCCAAAATTTCGCCAGGCAAACCGGAAAGTTAAATTTTCTCATCCTCTTGCTTATTTGGATCCCAAATTTCTTATGAAGACCCAGCAACATGAAGCTCGTCGCACAACCCGGCATAGTGGCCAGGTAGTTACCTCCGCTGGTTTACCAAACAGCCCGGTTCGAAAACGCCGCTCCGAGGTCTCCGACCTTTTTATTGATTTAAATCCTAAAGCGGGTTTCTTCCGTCAACCTCTTAATCCATCCGACTCCGATTATCAGGTTACTTCTCATTCATCTTCTGGTGAATCGTCGGCCACTCAGCTGCCACCATTGAAGATAGTTGCTGCGTAAGCTAAACTGAACATATACTTCCAGTATACTGTGTCATGGCTTATGTTTTTTCTTGACTCTTTGTTTTTCTTTCAGGGCCAAACCGAAACCAAGCAAGAAAGCCCGCTTGGATAAAGCGGCTGAAGAAGATGTAGCCCCAGAACATGACAGAGCGCAAGATCTTGAAGAATTTGCTCCTGAAGATATTCCCAATGATCCTCCTTTGCTAGACGATGCTATTCCCGAAGAGAGGCCTGTTAATACTTCAGTTTCTGCCAATCCGCCTGCCAGCTCTGCCCGGATTGATAAATCCCACAGTCCTGCTGAAAAACCGGCCGCACCAACACAAACCGGCGAGTCCAAAGATGACGACGTTGTGATTACCGGTGTGGGCCGCTTTGAACCCGGGAATCCTGTCACCCTTCCAAGCATAGCATAAAAGAGTATTTTTTCCACTCTGAACAAAGGAAAATGGGATGTTGAACTGGAGACATATGCTGCTCTGAGTGCCCAAGGTCTTCATTCCGGCTATTTAAACCGGCTGTATACTAGCCGTGACTGTGAAGCTGGTTTGGTAAAGATGATGAGGGACAAATTTGAGGTAACTTACTTCATTCCTTATTGCCATTGTATCAATCCTCCTAGCCCCCAAGGGTCGGTTTGTAACCTTCGTCAAACCGGGACTTGAACACAATCCTCAATACTTTTGAAATCCAACAGTATAGCCCTCAAGGGCTGGTTTAACTTAGCATAAGTAAACCGGGGCTTCAATAAAAAACTTCCCTTAGAACATAATTTGATCAAATAGCCATTAGCCCCCAAGTGCCAAGTTGAATACTTGTATTGAGCTTGGGACTTTGCAATCTAGCAATATATAAAAATTGAAGGTGCATTAGCCCCCAAGTATCAGGCATATAACTTTGTTATGTGGTTGATACTTCAATTTCTTGGACCGCTTGTGTGAAGCTTAAACGCTGTCTGTATGCAGGCCGAGGTGAGAATCAAGGAGGACCGGATTGCCGATTTGCAGGAGGCCTTGAAAACCCAACAGGCTGAAACAGACAAGGCCAAGGAAGAACTAACCAGCGCCTTGAGCACTACTGAACAGCTGAAGGACGGCTTCAAGAAAGAGCGGTCTGATTGGGCCACTGAGAAGGCCGCTTTAACTAAAAGAGCGGAAAATGCTGAAGCTGCCCTTAAACCGGTGGTGGATGAACTTACAGCCATAAAGCGGCAAATACACTCCATGACCGCTGCAATCTTTGGTAAGCTCCTTTTAACTTCTGTGATAACTTGAACCTTTCTGTAGTATAAATCCAGTTTGAGACCATTCCTATCTTGTCATAGGCACACGCATTGGGCACTTAGGAAATGATGTGTGGAAGAAACTGAAGGCTGCCTACACCTTGGTGGAACAATTGTATACCGGAGCCCAGCGGATCATCACCACAGCTTCTCATAACAACCCGGCACCCTCTTTAATCCAGGACACTCTTAACAGGTTGTCAATGCTTCCAGCCCGGATTGAGGAGCTGAAAAAATCCACTGCTCGAACCGGAGCTATTAATGCCTTAATCCGGGCAAAGGCATGGGTGCCAGATTTTGATCCTGTGGAAGCAGCTCAAGGCTATCCCAGCCTGAAGGAAGATGGTTCTGAATTCAACGAAGAGGATTTAAGGGCAATAAACCGTGCAGTGCGCCCTCTGGCTTGTCAGCTAGCTGAAGAGGCAGATTTGACGCATTATCAAGCATAATACAATGATCAGAACAAGCGAGTGCCTGCCCCAACTGTTGAAGCGGAGAATCTGATCCCTCCAATCCGTAAGCACACTTATGCTCCTGATATTGAACCGTCTTCCCTGATCCATGAAGATGCTGTTTTCCAAGCTTTAATGGGAATCAACTGGACTACTGTTGATTTCCAGTCAATGGGTAGAGACGAAGAAGCTGAAGCGGATGATGACGAGGAGCAGGCCTAAACCGGGAGCCGGTTTGGAATCGTGCCAAAATAATCAATGATCTTATTTGGGCACCGTGTTGCCTTGTAATAGGATAGTTAATACGTCTGCCTTGATGATGCCTTCGTGCATAAGTACTGAAGCTTTTGGTTTGAAAAACTTCAATTCATGTTTCCTGCGATCAGAAAAATTTGAACTTCGGTGGCGGTTATACCGCCAGCCGGTTTATGATCTTGATATGTGTATCAGTAATGTAACAAATAGATGATACAGAAATACCTGCCATGTTTGGGCATGAAGCTGGCTTAGCCAAGCTTGAAGCAGCGGTTCTATAAAAAATTACCGTCAATAAAGGGGGAGAAAACAGCTCCCGTATAAACCGTATTGAATCAATACAAGCCCCCTTGTTACTCCATGATGTTAACAGGAAAAGGTAAACCGGGCATATTTCTCCGGATTAAAGGGGAATTAAATCCGTCGGCTGAACCGGAAAAAGGTATTTGTTGACATAAAAGAAATCCAACAAAAACAAAGAACAAACAAACCATGAAAATAACATGGAAGCAAAGGCAATGATAAAAACCGTTTGCAAAAATATGCTATACTGAGCTGATCAGATGGTATTCCCATGGTCGGACAGGACCAAGCCCCCAATAGGAGTGACAATGATTCAAGTCAGCCAAGGTCCCCAAATGATTCGTGGCATATATGCCAGATCAAGAGGCGTGGCAATGGTTCGGGTTCGACCATGCCCCCAAGTGATTTTGTGGCCTTAGGCCGACCAAGAGGCGTGACTGGTTCAGACTTGACCATGTCCCCAAATGATCTAGGGGATGTCGCCTATCAAAAGGTGTCGCGTTGGTTCAGACATGACCAAGGCCCCTAGTGATATATAAAAAGCAAATGTCAAGGGGTAAACCGGAGGCCGTTTTAAAAACAGAGCCACTCCATGTAACCACGCATGATAAGAAAGACAGTGACCCCGCTTTAGCTGAGGCTCCGATTTTATTATATCAAAGATAATATATACATTGTCATGATATGTACATAGATAGAGCCGATGGCTCAAGTATAGTAAGGCCGAAGATGAGCTATGTTCCACGGTCTGTTGGTCTCCTCCTCTGATGTACGTGAGTCTTGATGCTCTCGAATATCAATCAGATAGTACGACCCGTTGTGCAGATTCTTGCTGACCACGAAAGGTCCCTCCCAAGGTGGAGATAACTTGTGCATATCTGTCTGGTCTTGGATGAGTCGAAGCACCAAATCTCCTTCTTGAAAAGTTCTGGTTCTAACCCGGCGACTGTGATAGCGACGAAGATCTTGCTGGTAAATCGCCGAACGGGAAGCCGCTAAATCATGCTCCTCGTCCAATAGGTCCAAAGCGTCTTGCCGTGCCGTCTCATTGTCCGCTTCAACATAAGCTGCCACACGAGGCGAATCATGCCGGATATCACTAGGGAGAACTGCCTCTGCTCCATAGACCATGAAAAATGGTGTGTATCCTGTGGACCGGTTTGGCGTAGTATGGATACTCCAGAGCACAAATGGTAGCTCTTCAACCCAACACCCTGGTGTCCTTTGCAATGGGACCATAAGTCGGGGTTTGATGCCTCGCAAGATCTCTTGATTAGCTCGTTCTGCCTGTCCATTGGACTGGGGGTGTGCTACTGATGATACGTCAAGTCGGATGTGCTCACGTTCACAGAACTCCTTCATAGTGCCCTTGGATAAATTGGTACCGTTGTCAGTAATGATACTGTGTGGAAAGCCAAACCGGAAAATCACCTTTTTGATGAACTGCACCGCTGTTGCTTCATCACACTTACTGACAGGCTCCGCTTCAACCCACTTGGTAAATTTGTCAACTGCCACCAAAAGGTGGGTTTTCTTATCCTTGGATCTTTTAAAAGGTCCGACCATATCTAGCCCCCAAGTTGCAAACGGCCACGTTATTGGAATCATCCTCAATTCTTGAGCCGGCACATGCGCACGCCTTGAAAATTTCTGACATCCATCGCACCATTTAACCAAGTCCTCCGCATCAACATGCGCTGTCAACCAGTAAAACCCGTGACGAAACGCTTTTGCCACCAGAGACTTTGAACCGGCATGGTGTCCACAATCCCCTTCATGGATTTCTCTTAAGATTTCACAGCCTTCTTCAGGAGAAACACAACATTGAAACGCCCCTGATACACTGCAATGATGCAATTCACCATTGAGAATCGTCATAGACTTGGATCGCCGGACTATCTGCCTTGCTACAATTTCATCCTCTGGCAACTCCCCCTGGGTCATGTATACAAGATAAGGAACCATCCAATCCGGAATAGCATGTAATGCTGCCACCAGTTGAGCCTCCGGATCAGGAATAGCCAAATCCGCTTCACCTGGGAGCTGGACTGACGGATTGTGCAACACGTCCAAAAAGACATTAGGCGGGACCGGTTTGCGCTGAGAACCCAACCGGCTTAAAGCGTCCGCCGCTTCATTCTTCCGACGGTCCACATGATCCACTTGATAACCCTTGAAGCAACCCTCAATATTATCCACTTCCCGACGATATGCAACCATGAGCGGGTCCTTAGAATCCCAAGTGCCAGACACCTGTTGAGCCACAAGGTCCGAGTCACCGAAACACTTAACCCGGCTTAAGTTCATTTCTTTAGCCATCCGGAGACCATGGAGCAAGGCTTCGTACTCAGCTGCATTATTAGTACAAGGGAACATTAAGCGGAGAACATAACAAAACTTATCACCTCGTGGGGAAGTTAATACGACTCCAGCCCCCGAGCCTTCCAATTGCCTGGATCCATCAAAATGAATAGTCCAATATGTGTGATCCGGCTTCTCCTCTGGTGCTTGTAACTCCGTCCAGTCATTGATGAAATCAACAAGTGCTTGAGACTTCACCGCCGTCCGAGGTACATACTTCAGTCCGTGTGGCCCAAGCTCTATAGCCCGCTTGGCAATCCGGCCAGTCGCCTCCCGGTTCTGTATGATATCACCCAAGGGAGATGAACTGACCACTGTGATGGGGTGCCCTTGAAAATACTGCTTTAACTTCCGACTGGCCATGAAGACACCATAGACAAGCTTCTGCCAATGCGGATACCTTTGCTTGGATTCAATAAGCACCTCACTGATATAATAAACCAGCCGCTGAACCGGATATTCCTTGCCTGCCTCCTTGTGTTCCACCACAACAGCCACGCTAACTGCCCGAGCATTGGCTGCTACGTATAATAACAATGGCTCCTTGTCAACCGGAGCTGCAAGAACAGGCGGATTGGCTAACTACCGCTTCAAGTCCTCAAACGCTTCATCAGCAGCCGGACTCCAGACGAAATTGTCTGTCTTCCTCAGTATTTGGTACAAAGGGATGGCCTTCTCTCCGAGGCGGCTGATAAACCGGCTCAGTGCAGCGATTCGGCCCGCCAAACGCTGAACATCGTTGATACACTTTGGTTTAGCCAGGGAGGTAATAGTCGTAATCTTCTCCGGATTAGCCTCAATTCCTCTGTTAGACACCAGGAAACCCAGTAACTTGCCTGCCGGAACACCAAAGACACACTTGACCGGATTAAGCATCATCTTGTAAAATCGCAAGTTGTCAAAGGTCTCCTTCAAATCATCCACCAGCGTCTCCTTCTGCCTTGACTTCACCACAATATCATCCACATAGGCGTGCACATTGCGGCCGATCTGTTTATGCAGGCAATTCTGTACACACCGTTGATAGGTGGCTTGGGCACTCTTGAGCCCAAAGGGCATATATACATAGCAGAAGGCCCCAAAGGGAGTAATAAACGTTGTTTTCTCCTGGTCCTTAACCGCCATCTTGATCTGATGATATCCAGAGTACGCATCCAAAAAACTCAAACGCTCACAACCCGCCGTGGCATCAATAATCTGGTTAATGCGGGGGAGGGCAAAAGGATCCGCTGGACAAGCCTTGTTAAGATCTGTGTAATCCACACACATACGCCAAGTGCCGTTTTTCTTAAGAACCAGCACCGGATTAGCAAGCCACTCTGGATGGAACACCTCAATGATAAAACCAGCTGCTAAAAGCCTGGCCACTTCCTCTCCAATGGCTTTGCGCCTTTCTTCATTAAACCGGCGGAGGAATTGTTTTACCGGTTTATACTTAGGATCCACATTAAGAGTGTGCTAGCGAGTTCCCTCGGTACACCTGGCATGTCGGATGGTTTCCATGCAAAGATGTCCCGATTCTCACGGATGAACTCGATGAGCGCGCTTTCCTATTTGGGATCCAGGTTGGCACTGATAGTGAACTGCTTGGACGAATTGCTGGTCACAAAGTCAACAAGCTTGGTCTCAGCTGCCGATTTGAACTTCAGATCTGAATCATGCTCTGTAGTTGGCTTCTTCAAAGGGGTCATATCCGCCGGATCAACATTGTCCTTATAGTACTTCAGCTCCTCCGTGGCACAAACCGACTCTGCATAAGCCGCATCACCTTCCTCACATTCCAAAGCGACCCTACGGCTCCCATGAACCGTTATCGTCCCCTTGTAACCCGGCATCTTGAGCTGCAAGTAGATATAACAAGGCCGCTCCATGAACTTGGCGTAAGCCGGTCGGCCAAACAAGGCGTGATATGGGCTCCGGATCTTCACCACCTCAAATGTTAGCTTTTCTGACCGGGAATCGTGCTCGTCCCCAAAAGTCACATCCAGGGCTATCTTGCCGACAGGATATGCAGATTTGCCAGGCACCACACCATGGAACACCGTGTTAGACGGTCTGAGATCCTTGTCTGTTAGACCCATGCGGCGGAATGTCTCGTAATATAGTATGTTAATACTGCTCCCTCCATCCATGAGTACTTTGGTGAATTTGTAACCCCACACCTGAGGGTCTACCACTAATGCAAGCTGGCCCGGGTTATCGACCCGGGGCGGGTGATCCTCTCTGCTCCACACGATAGGCTGCTCAGACCAGCGCAAGTAACGTGGTAAGGCCGGTTCGACAGAATTCACCGCTCGCTTGTGGAGTTTTCGGTCGCGTTTATCCAAACTAGTTGTGAAAACATGATATTGCCCATTGTTCAACTGTTTTGGCTGGCTCTGATAAGCCGACTGCTGCTGCTGCTGCTGATTATTCTGGTTGTTGTGACCGCCCTGATTGAGACCTGAACCGGAAGCTCCATCATGACCCGGCCCATGGAAACCGGATCCTGAACCGCCACCTGACCCCTGGTCATACCGGAAGGCATTAGAGTTTTTAAACTCCTGCATAATATAACAATCCATCCAAAGGTGGTTAGCCGGCGACTCCTTCGTCCCGTGCTTTGGGCAAGGCTGATTCAGCAAATAATTCAAACGGCTTGCATTAGGATTGGGAGCCCCATTACAATTTGCCGCTTTACCTCTGCGCAGCTGCCCCCTGTCCTGTGCATTAGTATTGGCCACAAAGTCCATGCTGCCATCCGCCTTGTGCTTGCCTCCGTTTCCATGACCCGCCGGTTTGTACTATTGCCCCTTGGAGTTGTTGTTCTTCTTTCCCTTCCCTGCTTCATCATCATCAGCCTCGGGATCCTTGGTACTGTCCGAATCAGCATACTTCACTAAAGCGGCCATGAGGGTTCCCATGTCATTACAGAACCGCTTCATGCGTCCCAATTTCAATTTTAAAGGCTCAAACTGGCAGTTGCCTTCCAGAGTTAAGATCGCAGAGTCAGCATTAATCCTGTCAGACGAGTGCAAAATTTCCGAAACGCGGCGCACCCAACGGGTCGTTGATTCTCCTTCCTCCTGGACACAAGCCGCCAGATCTACTATGGACTTGGGCTGCTTACATGTATCCTTAAAATTCCGGATAAACCGGGCCCGCAACTGGGCCCATGAGCTGATAGAATTGGGCGGTAGGCTCTTCAACCAAGTACGAGCCGTGCCTTCAAGCATCATGGTGAAATATTTTGCACACGCGATCTCATCCACATCTAGCATCTCCATGGCCATCTCATAACTCTCTACCCACGCTTCAGGGGATAAATCAGCGGTGTAATTTGGCACCTTGTGTGGACCCTTGAAATCTTTGGGCAGGCGCACATTGCGTAAAGCGGGGATTAAACAAGGCACTCCCAAAGCGGATGCGACTCCTGGTCCAACGAAGGTTGTAGGGCGAACCGGTGTAAGTTGACCCGCATCATCCTGTGCTGCTAACTCGGCCTCCCTTCGTGCCCGGGCACGGTCCACCACATCCTGAGCATCGCGAACACCACCTGTCGGGTTATTGCCATGGGCCGCTTCACGGTCTCGCGCATTGCTTGATATGGCCGGTTCATCCATGCGCCTGCTATAGCTCCGGCTTGGACGGGGTATAGAGTGAATCCGATCACGACTGTACGAATATGCTTCCTGCTGAATCAGTGCGGTCCGGAGAAGCTCCTTAACCCGACGCGTCTCTACCGCTTGCGGAGAGTCCCCTTCGACTGGGATAGCCTCTAATCGCGCGGCGGCTGCAACAAGGTTGTCCATAGGATTCGAATAATGACCCGGGGGCGTCTGAACCGGCGGAGGGACCACAATGTTCTGTTGAGGCGGTTCCATCAGGCGGGGCTGGACCGTCGCTCCTGCCCCTGGTGCCTCAGTCCGGTTTGTCTCCAGGTGCTGCGGCGGATTACTGGGTCCAGCTCCTGGAGTGTGAAAGAGATTTCGGGGGTCAAACCCTAATGGCAGGCGTGATCTGTACTTCCGCTTCAAAACCTCCTGTGATGCGTTCTGGTCAAGCATGAGTTTGTAGGCCTGGGCATCCAAAGCGGCCCACTCTGCAGCCATCCTGTCCTTCTCTGCTGCCAGATCCGCTTTGGCTTGCACGATCTGCTCTTTCACCTTTGCAATCTCTGCATCATGAGCCTCCTGATCCACCGGATTGGCTTCCGCCATAAGCGTAGCTAGTGCATCAAACAGATCAGATAGAACTTGAACCGGCGGGCGCACAAGGCCTCCTGCCCCTGCTGCCACTGTCGCTGCTGATCCGGAGAGCATTGCTGCGGCGGTCGAAGAATGATTCGCAGCCTGGGTGCCGGCCATGAATACTCCAACCCGGTTGATCTGGCCCGGGGGGTCCGGAATACTGTCGCCATCAGAACAGCCCCTAACCTTGTCATCTTGCAACTGGTATAGCGATTCGGTCTCTCCGGTCGAGGACTCGTCGCCGAAATAGACGACGGTCTCGCTACCGTGTTCTGACTCGTCCTCACGCTCTTCTCCGTGGATGACTCCAACGAAGGCACGTTTCATGGCCGGTTTAGCCTGGGTAGGTCTCGCACGCTGAGCCGTCTCGACGAGGTCGGTGCAGATGTCCGGCTTAGGCCCAGGCTCACCGTTCTTGCCAATGAAAACGTGTATGCCGCCAAAGGGGACCCGGTACCCGTACTCGATCGAATCGGCCTCAGGACCCCATCCTGCGTCGTCGATGTAGATCCTGCCGCGACGACTCTTGGTCATCTGGCCCACAACATAGTCTTCGAGTCCCTTGAGCTTGCCCTCCAAGATCGTCAAACCATCGTGCGATAGCCCCACGGTGGGTGCCAACTGTCGTGGATTTGTCACGGAAGATGTCCTAGTGAGAGGACTTAGTCGTGGAGCCATCGCTACGAGTTTACTTGAAGGGGTTAAAGCGGACGCAAAGACACGAGGGTTTTATACTAGTTCGGCCCCTTCGATGAAGGTAAAAGCCTACGTCTAGTTGTGATGGAATTGATGTAGTCTCGATGGCTAGGGAGCAAACAAGCTTCGCCTAGGCTCGAGTTGTGGTTGTCTGTCTTGAACCGCCGCCGGGTCGTCCCCTTATATATACGGGTGACGCCCGTCGGTCCATAGAGTCCCAACCGGTTCATACTCGTATCCCGGTCGGTGTCTCTCTATTCCTAACTTACAATACAAGTTTATACATCAGGCCGGTTTACGGCTACATGTTCTAAACCGACTACAGGCCTTGGGCCTTCATCTGCTTATACCACTAATGAAGTTAACCCAGCCCAAGTAGGCCGGTTTACGCCTAGTGGTAATATCCCCAACAGATAGGTTCTAGGTCGGCAGCCTGGGCTAGCAGGGTGGATGTTGTTTGAGTTTCTGTTTATGTATCATCCGTAGTCGGATGTTGATCTCTTGTATGATGATGTTGTATTCGTGTGGCATTGTGTGCCTTTTGTATGTATCCCCATCTATTATGTAATGTTGATGTAATGATATCCACCTTGCAAAAGCGTTTCAATATGCGGGTCTATCCTTAGTGGGACCTTCGGGTTCCTTTTGGATAGGGTCGCATATTGGGCGTGACAAGTTGGTATCAGAGCCTCGACCGACCTTAGGAGCCCCCTTGACTGATCGTGTAGTTTGGCCGTTGTTGAGTCTAGAAGAGAACTATTTTCGGAGTCTAGTTATATCGGAGAGTAGGAATTCTTTTTACTCCTCAGCCCCTTCGTCCCTCTGGTGAGGAATCTTGACGTAGGTGTTTTGAACTACTTCTCTTCCCGTTCAAATTTTTCTTTAGGATCACGTGGTTAGTTTCGTGAGTTGTCCATCCTCTTTTATCCGGTGCATTTCTCGTCAAGTCGACTCGAGCCTCTTCATCTTTGAGTTCAATCCTCAGCTCTTTTCGATCGATGTTATTCCCTTGTTCAAAGTTGTCCTTGTTTTCCCCACCCGCCCACCCTTCTTCTTCTCGAATCCGGAGTCCATAATCGAGTATCCATCCTACTCGTGTGAAGTCTTTGCCTTTTTTTTCCTCAATGATTTCAACCGGTGTTTTTCTCTCCAAGATATTCGTTGGTTCTCCCTTCCAAGTTGCCTTTGTTTTCCCGCCCTCCCACCCTCGTCTTCCTGGAGGCAGAGCCTCTTTCGACCATCAATTTCATTCGTACGGAACCTCTTCAGTCTTCCCTCAATTATTTCAACCGGTGAATTCTCGTCTCGTTCGTCATTCTTCATCTCTTTTCTTCTACGGTGGACTTAATTCAAGTATTCGGTGTTGATCGTGTTCTTTCCCTCAGCTCAAGTGTTTTCCTTGCTCGTTCGCCTCTCACGAGTTTATCCTTCCGGAGTGCTCATGACATCTCAAGAGATTCGTCTGTGTTCTAATTAATTCGAGGTTGTCACCTCATTTGAATATTTCAATTGTTCCGGTGCATCATCTACCTGTTCAACAATCCTTTCCAACGGTGTTATCTCTTCAGGGGGCCCTAACCCACAGGTCTCTTCCCAGGATCTTACCTGACTCTTCTAATTCCCCCGGAGCTATTCTCAAATTCTTTCAAGTGTGACGTAAGAATGGATTCCATCAGTCACATGCCTTCTCCAAGATCTCGTTCAAATTCTTTTCATTTTTGGCTCAACCTCTTCGCTTTTCACTCTCCCGGAGTATCTCAGTAATTTTGGTGGTGTTTCTCGTCATTATCGTCGTTCCTCTCTTCTTCTCGAGTGCTCGCAATTCTTTGCTTCTTCTCTTGAGTCCTTGGTTCCCTCATCCATTTTCCCTTCCGTCTGGGTCCTAAGATCTCGGGACGAGATCTCTTGTTAGTGGAGGAGTGTTGTAACGCCCCGGATCCGATGCGCCAGGTGTCCGCCAGTTATTCGCCATCTTTGCCATGTCATTTGCTTGCGTGTTGCATTTTGCCATGTCATCATATGCATTTCATATCGTGTCATCATGTGCATTTTATTTTGCATACGTGTTCGTCTCATGCATCCGAGCATTTTCCCCGTTGTCCGTTTTGCAATCCGGCACTCCCATGTCCTCCGGCGTTCCCCTTTTGTCTCTTGTTGTGAGTGGGTATTAAACGTTCTCGGAATGGACCGAGGTTTGTCATGCGGCCTTGGTATAGCACCGGTAGACCGCCTGTCAAGTTTCGTGCCATTTGGAGGTCGTTTGGTACTCCAACGGTTAACCGGGTAACCGCAAAAGCCTCTTTTGTTGCAGCCCAACACCCCTTCCAAAGTGGCCCAAAGCCCAGCAAACTCCCCTCCATGCTCTCGGTCGTTCGATCACGATCGCGTGGCCGAAAACCGCACATCATTTGGAGCCTCCTAGCTCCCTCTACCTATAAATAGGTGTCTCCCCCCGAATTTTCGCAGTCCAAACCCTAGCCCCGCTCCCCTCGCGCCGCCGGACATGTCCTCTCCCCCGCCGGACATGTCCGCTTCTCCGCTCCGCCCAATCCGGTGTTGCCACGTGGCCTGCGACGCCGCCCCGCGCCGCCGGCCCACCGCGGCCCGCAGCGGACCCGCCCGGCCCGCGCGCCCCGCCGCCGCTCGCCCGCGCGGCCGCGCCTCCGCCGCCGTCGCCGGCCCCGCATCGCCGCCGCCCCGTCCTCGGCCGCGCGCCGCCCGACGCCTCCCTGCGCCGGATCTGCGTCCTCTGCCGGCGCCGGCGCGCTCCGCTCGCCGGAACCCCGCCACCCGCGCCGGTGCGCCTCGCCGCCCCGCCGCCGCACCTGATCGCCGCCGCCGCCCTCCGCCTCGGGCGCCGCGCGCCGCCCGTAGCCGGCTCCGCCCCGGCGCCCCTCCGCCGCCTCCGCCAGCTCGCCGGTTCCGCCCGCCCTGCTCGCCGGACCTCCTGCCGGAGTAGCGCCGCCGCCCCTGCCCGATCCAGGAGGGATCGAGGTCGGGGTCGAGCCCCTCCCCGCGTGGGCCGACGCCCCTCCCCTCCGGCCCAGCACGCCTCCCAGGCCCAAGCCGGCCTGCCTTTAGCCTCCTCGCGACCTGGGCCTGGCCCGCTTGGTGAGAACCCATGAAATCCCGCCCCGGGCGCCCTATAGCTACTATGCGTTCATCCTGTTTTTTTTTTGCAAAATCTGCTAAGTCCCTGAAATCTTGCATAATCATGCCATGTTCATCGCATCGTATCTGTGCATCCGTAGCTCCGTTTCGTGCGTGTAATATGTCAAATTGTTCGTCTCGACGACTAATTCATTTCATTCCATTGCATAATTTTCATTTGAACTCATCTTGATGCCCGAAATGCTGTTGGAAGAGTGCATGTTGATGTTAATCTGCTGAAACTGTTATAACTTGCTCATTTATCATTTTTGCCATGTTTGATGTGTGCATCCTTTGAGGTTGATCTCTACATGTATGTTGATCTATGCCATGCCATCTTTCCAGGGGTGCCATCCATGTATTTTTGTGATTTGTGTGTTGAGTGCATCAAGCTTGCTAAGTAGTGTACTTGATGTTGCTGTTTTCCTGACAGATTCTGTTATAATTTGTTGCCATGTTAACATGCTTCTACTAATCATTCTATGCATAATCTGGAGATGCTCTATAAACATGTTTTGATCTACATGTCTTGCTCTATCCATTCATGCCCTTGGTTGCAATTATAGCCTACTGGAACATGTTATTATCTTGCTCTAAATTTGCTAAATGATGTTGTTGTCAGCCTGTTAACATTAAGTTCACTAGTTCCCATGTATTTTGCTAGTGTTCCATGCATCCTATGACCTTGTTCTTGCCATGCTTAGCTTCATAAACATGCCTTCTTACTGTTGGTTGCCTTGCCATGCCATTTATTGCTCTGTGGTGAGTATTTCAAGCTCACGAACATGCCTACTTATTGTTGTTCCTGCCATGTATGAACCTGTAATATAACTTGCCATGTTTACATGAGTGCCATCATATTTTCTATGCCTTTTTGGCTCATGGTCAGTAAGGGACTTTTGATCTATGCTTTTAGTAGATTCATGCCATGCCTTTGTTTGCCATGATAAGTTCCTGTAACATGTTGTTTGATAGCTCTAAACATTGCAACCTGATGTTATTTCTGCTAAAGTCTGAAACTGTTATTATTTGCAATCTTACCATGTGTTTTTGAGCATGTTCTAGTCTTTTCTGGAGATAGCTCAGTGTTCATGTTTTATTGTGCTTTACCTGTACTTCATGCCCATGCCTTTTGTTATTATGTTGAGATGTTGTAGCATGTTGTTTTTATGCTTGCAATATGCCTAGTTGCTGTTTTGGACAGATTGTTGCTATGACTTGTATAGAGTGTATGTGTTGCACCGTTGCTCCGTTTTGAGTGTGCTCTATATGAAACTTGCTTGATTTTGCATGTAGCTTCATATTATCATGTTGCATCCATGTTTTGAGGTGTTTGCTTGATGTTTGTATGCATTTTGCATCAATGTCATGTTTAACTTGTTTTGCTCATATCTTCTAGGCTGTAGCTCCGAATCTAATGAACTTTATATGTAACTTGACTAGAATCTCGTGTAGATCATCTTGGTGCATCTTAACTTTCTGTTTAACAACTTGAACATAAGGTTTATTCAGATCTGGACCAATTTCGAAATATGAATATGAGGACTTGCCGGAATTGTTATATGTTGTTTCCGGCCTCATTTAAACTTGTTTTGATGTGTTGGTCTTGTTTGCATCATCTCTTGCCATGAATAGCCTCATCTAGCTTTCTCATGCATCATGCTTGTTGTGCATCATGTCTTGTCCATGTGTGGTGTGTTTACCATGTTGTGTGCTTCTTCTCGATAGTTCCTGTTTCGTTGCGATCGTGAGGATTCGTTCGTCTACGCTTGGTTCGTCTTCGTGGCTTCATCTTCTTCATGGACTCGTTCTTCCTCCTTGCGGGATTTCAGGCAAGATGACTGCTACCCTGGATCTCACTACTATCATTGCTATGCTAGTTGCTTCGTTCTATCGCTATGCTGCGTTACCTATCTTTTGCTCATCAAGCCTCCCAAATTGCCATGAACCTCTAACCTTTGACACCATTCATAGCAAACCATTGTTTGGCTATGTTACCGCTTTTGCTCAGCCCCTCTTATAGCGTTGCTAGTTGCAGGTGAAGTTGAAGATTTCTCCATGGTGGACAGGATTTTGGTTGGGATATCACAATATCTCTTATATTATTAATGCATCTATATATTTGGTAAAGGGTGGAAGGCTCGGCCTTATGCCTGGTGTTTTGTTCCACTCTTGCCGCCCTAGTTTCCGTCATACCGGTGTCATGTTCCCGGATTTTGCGTTCCTAACGCAGTCGGGTGATTTATGGGACCCCCCTGACAGTTCGCTTTGAATAAAACTTGTCCAGCAAGGCCCAACCTTGGTTTTACCATTTGCCTCACCACCACCTACTTTTTCCCTTGGGAGTCGCTCTCTCGAGGGTCATCTTTATTTTAGCCCCCCCGGGCCAGTGCTTGTCTAAGTGCTGGTTCGAACCGAGTAGACTGCGGGGCCCCCTCGGGGCAACTCGAGGTCTGGTTTTACTCGTAGGATGTCTCATCCGGTGTTGCCCTGAGAACGAGATATGTGCAGCTCCTATCGGGATTGTCGGCGCATCGGGCGGCTTTGATGGTCTTGTTTTACCATTGTCGAAATGTCTTGTAAACCGGGATTCCGAGACTGATCGGGTCTTCCTGGGAGAAGGTCTATTCCTTCATTGATCGCGAGAGCTTGTCATGGGCTAAGTTGGGACACCCCTGCAGGGTATAAACTTTCGAGAGCCGTGCCCGTGGTTATGTGGCAGATGGGAATTTGTTAATGTCCGGTTGTAGATAACTTGACACCAGATCCGAATTAAAACGCATCAACCGTGTGTGTAGCCGTGATGGTCTCTTCTCGGCGGAGTCCGGGAAGTGAACACGGTTTCTGTGTTATGTTTGACGTAAGTAGGTGTTCAGGATCACCTCTTGATATTGCTAGCTTCACGACCGTTCCTTTGTTTCTCTTCTCGCTCTCATTTGCGTATGTTAGCCACCACACTTGCTTAGTCGCTGCTGCAACCTCACCACTTTACCCCTTCCTTTCCCTTTAAGCTTTGCTAGTCTTGACACCCATGGTAATGGGATTGCTGAGTCCTCGTGGCTCACAGATTACTACAACAACAGTTGCAGGTACAGGTTATGCGTTGATCATGACGCGAGAGCGATGCTTGCTTGCATTGAGTTCTTCTTCTGCTTCTTCAATCAAGGGATAGGTTCCAGGTCGGCAGCCTGGGCTAGCAGGGTGGATGTTGTCTGAGTTTCTGTTTATGTATCATCCGTAGTCGGATGTTGATCTCTTGTATGATGATGTTGTATTCGTGTGGCATTGTGTGCCTTTTGTATGTATCCCCATCTATTATGTAATGTTGATGTAATGATATCCACCTTGCAAAAGCGTTTCAATATGCGGGTCTATCCTTAGTGGGACCTTCGGGTTCCTTTTGGATAGGGTCGCATATTGGGCGTGACAATCCATGGCGGAAAGCCTTGGCCACAAGTGATTTTGACCCGGCATGATGACCACAATCCCCTTTGTGAATCTCACGTAGAATTTCTTGGCCTTCTTTAGGGGAGAGCAACGCTGAAACGCCCTGTAACACTGTGATGATGCAAATCGCCACTAACAATCGTCATTGACTTAGACCGTCAGGTTATCTGCCTGGCCAAGGTTTCATCCTCACGCAACTCGCCCCGGGTCATGTAAGCCAAATATGGCACTGTCCAATCTGGGATGACATGAAGAGCCGCCACCAATTGTGCTTTCGTGTCAGGAACAGCGAAGTCTTCCTCTATAGGTAACTTGACAGAAGGGTTATGCAAAATATCCAAGAAAGTATTAGGTGGCACCGGCTTACACTGAGAGCCCAACTGGCTTAAGGCATCAGCCGCCTCGTTCTTTCTGCGGTCAACGTGCTCCACTTGGTAACCCTTGAAGTGTCCAACAACGGTGTCAACTTCACGGTGATAAGCCGCCATGAGAGGATCCTTGGAATCCCACTTGCCTGATACCTGTTGAGCCACCAAATCTGAGTCGCTGAAACACCTTACCCGGCTTAAACTCATCTCCTTAGCCATCTGAAGACCATGGAGTAAGGCTTCGTACTCAGCTGCATAGTAAGTACAGGGAAACATCAACCGTAGCACATAACAAAATTTGTCACCTCGAGGGGAGGCTAAAACAACTCTAGCCCCCGAGCCCTCCAATTGCCTGGACCCGTCAAAATGAATAGTCCAATATGTGTTGTCCGGCTTTTATTCAGGCAGCTGTAGCTCTGTCCAATCATTGATGAAATCCACTAGTGCCTGAGATTTGATAGCAGTGTGTGGCAAATACTTTAAACCATGAGACCCAAGTTCAATGGCCCACTTGGTGACTCATCCTGCAACTTCTCTGTTTTGAATTATATCTCCCAAAGGAGCAGAACTAACCACAGTGATGGGGTGGCCCTAGAAATATTGCTTAAGCTTCCGGCTTGCCATGAACACCCCATAAACAAACTTCTACCAATGCGGACACCGTTGCTTGGACTCAATAAGTGCCTCGTTGACGTAGTAAACCGCCCGCTGAACCGGATGCTCCTTGCCAGCCTCCTTGCGCTCCACCACGATGGCCATGATGATAGCGCGTGTTAGCAGCCACATATAACAATAAAGGCTCCTTATCAATGGGAGCATGATACGTCTCCGTCGTATCTATAATTTTTGATTGTTCCATGCCAATATTGGTCAACTTTCATATACTTTTGGAAACTTTTTATATTATTTTTGGGACTAACATATTGATCTAGTGCCTAGTGCCAGTTCCTATCTATTGCATGTTTTATGTTTCTAAGAAAGCCTATATCAAATGGAGTCCAAACGGGATAAAAACGGACGGAGGATTATTTTGGAATATTTGTGATTTTTGGGAAGTAAAATCAATGCGAGACAGTGCCTGAGGTGGCCACGAGACAGGGGCCCACGCCCACTCCAGGTGGGCGCGCCCCCACCCTCCTGGGCCCCTCGTAAGGCGATTGATGCTCTTCTTTGGCTGCAAGAAAGCTAATCTTTGGAAAAAGATCTGGGCGAGGGTTTCAATCCAATCGGAGTTACGGATCTCCGGATATAAAAGAATCGGTGTCAGGGCAGAATCCTAGAACGCAGAAACAGAGAGAGACAAAGAGATAGATCCAATCTTGGAGGGGCTCTCGCCCCTCCCAAGCCATGGGACCCAAGGACCAGAGGGGAAACCCTTCTCCCATCTAGGGAGGAGGTCAAGGAATAAGAAGAAGAAGGGGGGCTCTCTCCCCCTTGCTTCCGGTGGCGCCGGAGCGCTGCCGGGGGCCATCATCATCACCGCGATCTTTACCAACACCTCCGCCATCCTCACCACAATCTCCATCACCTTCCCCCATCTATATTCAGCGGTCCACTCTCCCGAAACCCACTGTACCCTCTACTTGGAAATGGTGCTTTATGCTTCATATTATTATCCAATGATGTGTTGCCATCCTATGATGTCTAAGTAGATTTTCGTTGTCCTATCGGTGATTGATCAATTGCTATGATTGGTCTGAGTTGCATGTTTTATTATTGGTTCTGTCCTATGGTGCTCTCGGTGTCGCGCAAGTGTGAGGGATCCCCGCTGTAGGGTTTGCAATATGTTCATGATTTTCTTATGGTGGGTGGTGTGAGTGACAGAAGCAGAGACGCGAGTATGTAGGTTTTTTGCGTATGTGATAGAGGGGACTTGATGCTTTAATGCTATGGTTGGGTTTTACCTTAATGATCTCTAGTAGTTGCGGATGCTTGCTAGAGTTCCAATCATAAGTGCATATGATCCAAGAAGAGAAAGTATGTTAGCTTATGCCTCTGCCACATAAAACTTGCTATCAGTCTAGTAACATAGTCAATTGCTTAGGGACAATCTCACAACTCCTACCACCACTTTTCCACACTCGCTATATTTACTTTATTGCTTCTTTATCTAAACAGCCCCTACTTTTTATTTACGTGCTCTTTATTATCTTGCAAACCTATCCAACAACACCTAAAAAGTACTTCTTATTTCATACTTGTTCTAGGTAAAGCGAACACTAAGCGTGCGTAGAGTCGTATCAGTGGCAGATAGGACTTGAGAGAATATTTGCTCTACCTTTAGCTTCTCGTTGGGTTCGACACTCTTACTTATCGAAAGAGGCTACAATTGATCCCGTATACTTGCGGGTTATCAATACCTTTTTCTGGCGCCGTTGCCGCGGAGTCATAGCGTGGGGTGAATATTCTCGTGTATGCTTGTTTGCTTTATCACTAAGTAGATTTTATTTTTTGTTCTAAGTTGTTCTCTGTCTTTAGCTATGGATATGGAACACGAAATACCAAAAATATTAGGTGTACTTGCTACGCATGGAGATGGGGAACCTCCGAAAACCCTCGATGCTCATTATGTGACAAAAATTATGTACTACTTTGATAATCCTGAGAAAACCCCATTCAACTTTGTTATGGGAGACACGGTTGATCAACGTGAATACTTTAGGGATTATCGCTTGACACAAAAAGGGAAATTATTATGGGATCAAATTCATATATTACGTTGGTATGCTCGTCAACTATGCTTGATACATGATTATACTTGTTGCTCTAGGATGAAGGCTCCACACCTTCCATTTTCATGCAAATTCAATGATAACAAAACCTTAGCTTCTTATGCTAATGGTGTATATGATTACTATGATGTGGAACAAATAGAAGAATTTGTTGCTTTTATGGGTGCTTATGAGATTGAATCTATGTTTAAAGAGTTTGATGATTTTGATGATTCAGTTTATAGACCTGAAAATTTTGCTATACTTAAATATTGTTATAAGAATTATGAATACACTTACAATATTGATGCATTTATTGAGAAAGTCTCTGTTGTCCAAGAAGAGACTAATATTTTGTAGGAAGCTATGGAAGAAGAAATTGATGAAACTGTGAGCTCATTGGATGAAAAAGATGATGAGAAGAGCGAAGAACAAAAGGAGGAAGAGCGGATTAGCTACCCGTGCCCACCTTCTAATGAGAGTAACTCTTCAACTCATACATTGTTTAATTCCCCTTCGTGCTTACCGAAGGATGATTGCTATGATGATTGCTATGATCTCGTTGATTCTCTTGAAATATCCATTTTTGATGATGTTTGCTATGCTTGTGGCCAAGATGCCAATATGAATTATGCTTGTGGAGATGAACTCGCTATAGTTCCTTATGTTAAACATGAAATTGTTGCTATTGCACCCACTCATGATAGTCCTACTATCTTTCTGAATTCTCCAAACTACACTATATCGGAGAAGTTTGTTCTTATTAAGGATTATATTGATGGGTTACCTTTTACCATTGCACATGATAACTTTGATAGATATAATATGCATGTGCTTGCTGCTCCTACATGCAATTATTATGATATAGGAACTATATCTCCACCTCTCTATGTTTCCAATATGATAAAATTGCAAGAAATTGCTTATACTATGCATTGGCCTTTACTATGTGTGCATGAATTGTTCTTTTATGACATGCCTATGCATAGGAACAGAGTTAGACTTCATCATTGCTTGATATATGTTACTTTGTTCTCACTACTAAATTACAAATCATTGTTAATCAAAATTGGCTTTGATATACCTTGGGATCCGGGTGGATCCATTACTTGAGCACTATATGCCTAGCTTAATGGCTTTAAAGAAAGCGCTGCCAGGGAGACAACCCGGAAGTTTTAGAGAGTCGTTTATTTATGTTGAGTGCTTTTATTTAGTTTAAAAACAAAAAAAATAAAGAGGGGAACCCAAAACTTCTCAAAAAGGAAAGTGAAAGTGAGAAAGACAAGCATTGTTGAAGTGGGAGCTAGCCTTGAACTTTGTTCATGCTCACGGAAACTTTGTGAATCTTGATTACAGAAACTTTTCAACAAAAATAATTATCCCCTTGTACAATTCCATTGTATTATAAAAATAATGTGCCAAGGTTTGCCTTTAGGATGTTTACAATGCTTGTTGGTTTGTGTGGTGCAGGACAGAAAATTTGGTTGTAGTGCGTGATTTTACATTCTTTACTGGAATATAAAATGGTTCTGATTCCTTTTGCACTGTCTTTGTGTACAAATTGTTTATTTTTTCTAATTTCGGTAGAATTGTTCGGGTACCATAAGTATGGTGAATGTTCAGATTGCTACAGACTGTTCTGTTTTTGACAGATTCTGTTTTTGATGCATAGTTTGCTTGTTTTGATGAATCTATCAATTTATATTAGTGGATTAAGCCATGTAAAAGCTATATTACAGTAGACACAATGCAAAAACAAAATATTAATTGGTTTGCAATACTACTTAGAGTAGTTATTTTCTTTATTATACTAACGGATCTTACCGAGTTTTCTGTTGAAGTTTTGTGTGGATGAAGTATTTGATCAAGGAGGTCTCGATATGAGGAGAAGGAAGAGAGGCAAGATCTCAAGCTTGGGGATAACCAAGGCACCCCAAGTAAATATTGAAGGAGACTCAAGCGTCTAAGCTTGGGGATGCCCCAGAAGGCATCCCCTCTTTCTTCAACAAGTATCGGTATGTTTTCGTATTCGTTTCATTCATGTGATATGTGCAAGTCTTGGAGCGTCTTTTGCATTTAGTTTTCACTTTTCTTTTATGAACCATGATGGTATGAGATAGTACTTGGTTGTTTATAGAATGCTCATTGCACCTCACTTATATCTTTTGAGTATGGCTTTATAGAATGCTTCATGTGCTTCACTTATATCTTTTGAAGTTTTGATTGCCTGTTTCTCTTTACTTAGAAAACCGCCATTTGTAGAATGCTCTTTTGCTTCACTTATATTTGTTAGAGCGTGGGCATATCTTTTGTAGAAAGAATTAAACTCTCTTGCTTCACTTATATCTATTTAGAGAGATTACAGGAATTGGTCATTCACATGGTTAGTCATAAAATCCTACATAAACTTGTAGATCGCTGAATATGATATGTTTGATTCCTTGCAATAGTTTTGCGATATGGAGGTGATAATATGTGGGAGGTACTAGTAGATGGTTGTGTTTAGTTAGGATGTTGGTGTTAAGGTTTGTGATTCCTGAAGCATGCACGTATGGTCTACTAACTATGTAACCAAATTGGCGCGCATTGTATTTTGATTGTTTATCTTTGCGTGATGGTCGGGGGCGCGCGATGGTTAACTCCTACCAACCTCCCCCTAGGAGCATGCGCGTAATAATTTGTTTCGATGGCTAATAAATTTTTGCAATAAGTATGTGAGTTCTTTATGACTAATGTTGAGTCCATGGATTATACGCACTCTCACCCTTCCATCATTGCTAGCCTCTTCAGTACCGTGCATTGCCCTGTCTCACCTTGAGAGTTGGTGCAAACTTCGCCGGTGCATCCAAACCCCGTGATATGATATGCTCTATCACACATAAGCCTCCATATATCTTCCTCAAAACAGCCACCATACCTACCTATCATGACATTTCCATAGCCATTACGAGATATATTGCCATGCAACTTCCATCATCATCATATACATGACTTGAGCATTCATTGTCATATTGCCTTGCATGATCGTAAGATAGCTAGCATGATGTTATCATGGCTTGTCCGTTTTTTGATGTCATTGCTATGCTAGATCATTGCACATCCCGGTACACCGCCTGAAGCATTCATATAGAGTCATATCTTTGTTCTAGTATCGAGTTGTAATATTGAGTTGTAAGTAAATAAAATTGTGATGATCATGATTACAGAGCATTGCCCCATGAAAAAAAAGAAAAGAAAAAAAAAGAGGCCAAAGAAGCCTAAACAAAAAAGGGGGCCAAAGAAGCCCGCCCAAAAAAAAGAAAAAAAAAGAAAAAGCAAAGGGGGAATGTTACTATCCTTTTACCACACTTGTGCTTCAGAGTAGCACCATGTTCTTCATATAGAGAGTCTCCTATGTTGTCACTTTCATATACTAGTGGGAATTTTCATTATAGAACTTGGCTTGTATATTCCAATGATGAGCTTCCTCAAATGCCCTAGGTATTCATGAGCAAGCAAGTTGGATGCACACCCACTTAGTTTCTTTTGTTGAGCTTTCATACACTTATAGCTCTTAGTGCATCCGTTGCATGGAATCCCTCCTCCTCGCATTGACATCAATTAATGGGCATCTCCATAGCCCGTTGATTAGCCGCGTCGATGTGAGACTTTATCCCTTTTTGTCTTCTTCACATAATCTCCACCATCATATTCTATTCCACCCATAGTGCTATATCGATGGCTCACGCTCATGTACTGCATGAAGGTTGAAAAAGTTTGAGAATACTAAAGTATGAAACAATTGCTTGGTTAACACAGGGATAGGCATGAGGGGTACCTTGTGTTAAGAAAAGGGGAATACAAGACTATATGATTTTGTAGGGACAACGTTCTGGAAGCATTGATATTTTGAAAGACATGATTGTTTGTTGGGATGCCCTAAGTATTATTGTTTTTATGTTAAATGATAGACTATTGCCTTGAATCACTTGTGTGTTACTATTCATGCCATGATTAGATTACATGATCAAGATTATGCTAGGTAGCATTCCACATCAAAAATTATCTTTTTTATCATTTACCTACTCGAGGATGAGCAGGAATTAAGCTTGGGGATGCTGATACGTCTCCGTCGTATCTACAATTTTTGATTGTTCCATGCCAATATTATTCAACTTTGATATACTTTTGGCAACTTTTTATATTATTTCTGGGACTAACATATTGATCCAGTGCCCAGTGTTAGTTCCTGTTTGTTGCATGTTTTATGTTTCGCAGAAACCCCATATCAAACGGAGTCCAAACGGGATAAAAACGGATGGAGAATTATTTTGGAATATTTGTGATTTTTGTGAAGTAAAATCAACGCAAGACGGTGCCCGAGGTGGCCACGAGACAGGGGCCCATGCCCACTCCAGGTGGGTGCGCCCCCACCCTCCCGGGGCCCTCGTAAGGAGGTTGATGCTCTTCTTTGGCCGCAAGAAAGCTAATTTTTGGAAAAAGATCTGGGCAAAGGTTTAAATCCAATCAGAGTTACGGATCTCCAGATATAAATGAAATGGTGCCAGGGCAGAATCCCAGAACGCAGAAACAGAGAGACAGAGAGATAGATCCAATCTCGGAGGGGCTCTCGCCCCGCCCAAGCCATGGGAGCCAAGGACCAGAGGGGAAACCCTTCTCCCATCTAGGGAGGAGGTCAAGGAAGAATAAGAAGAAGGGGGCCTCTCTCCCCCTTGCTTCCGGTGGCGCCGGAGCGCTGCCGGCGCCATCATCATCACCGCGATCTTCACCAACACCTCCGCCATCTTCACCACCATCTCCATCACCCCCCCCCCATCTATATTTAGTGGTCCACTCTCCCGCAACCCGCTATACCCTCTACTTGAACATGGTGCTTTATGCTTCATATTATTATCCAATGATGTGTTGCCATCCTATGATGTCTGAGTAGATTTTCGCTGTCCTATCGGTGATTGATGAATTGCTATGATTGTTCAGAGTTGCATGTTTTATTATTGGTGCTGTCCTATGGTGCTCTCCGTGTCGCGCAAGCGTGAGGGATCCCCGCAGTAGGGTTTGCAATATGTTCATGATTTGCTTATGGTGGGTGGCGTGAGTGACAGAAGCACAGACCCGAGTAAGTAGGTTGTTTGCGTATGGGATAAAGGGGACTTGATGCTTTAATGCTATGGTTGGGTTTTACATTAATGATCTTTAGTAGTTGCGGATGCTTGCTAGAGTTCCAATCATAAGTGCATATGATCCAAGAAGAGAAAGTATGTTAGCTTATGCCTCTCCCACATAAAACTTGCTATCAGTCTAGTAACGTAGTCAATTGCTTAGGGACAATTTCACAACTCCTACCACCATGTTTTCACACTCGCTTTATTTACTTTATTGATTCTTTATATAAACAGCCCCTACTTTTTATTTACGTGCTCTTTATTATCTTGCAAACCTATCCAACAACACCTACAAAGTACTTCTAGTTTCATACTTGTTCTAGGTAAAGCGAACACTAAATGTGCGTAGAGTCGTATCAGTGGCAGATAGGACTTGAGAGAATATTTGTTCTACCTTTAGCTCCTCGTTGGGTTCGACACTCTTACTTATAGAAAGAGGCTACAATTGATCCCGTATACTTGCGGGTTATCAGAGCAGCAAGAACCGGTGGCTCAGCCAGCTGCCTCTTCAAATCTTCAAAGGCAGCGTTGGCAGCGTCACTCCAGACAAAGTTATCTGTTTTCTTCATCATCTGATATAGAGGTGTAGCCTTCTCGCCTAACCGGCTTATGAACTGGCTTAAAAGCAGCGATACGACCCGTCAAACGCTGAACATCATTGATACACGCTGGTTTAGCCAGAGAGGTGATGGCCTTGATCTTCTCCGGGTTAGCCTCGATGCCCCTGTTAGAAACTAGAAAACCCAAAAGCTTGCCTGCAGGCATGCCAAAAACACACTTGGCCGGGTTAAGCATCATCTTGTAAACCCAAATATTGTCAAAGGTTTCCTTCAGATCATCTATAAAGGTCTCCTTCTCTTTGGATTTCACCACAATGTCGTCCACATAAGAATGAACATTGCGCCCAATTTGATTATGAAGACAATTCTGCACACATCACTGGTAAGTCACCTGGGCACTCTTTAGCCCGAAAGGCATAGATACATAGCAGAAGGCTCCAAATGGAGTAATGAACGTCGTCTTCTCCTGGTCCTTAACAGCCATCTCGATCTGATGATAACCAGAATAAGCATCCAGAAAGCTCAAACGCTCACAACCCGCCGTAGCATCAATAATTTGATCAATCTGAGGGAGGGCAAAGGGGTCAGTCGGACAAGATTTGTTTAAATCCGTGTAGTCCACACACATACGTGAAGTGCCATTTTTCTTAAGCACCAGCACCGGGTTAGCTAACCACTCTGGATGAAAAACTTCAGCGATGAACCCAGCCGCCCAAAAGCCGGGCTACTTCCTCACCAATGGCTTTATGCCTCTCCTCATTGAACCGCTGAAGAAACTGCTTGACCGGCTTGAAATTTGGATCAATATTAAGAGTGTGCTCAGCGAGTTCTCTCGATACACCCGGAATGTCAGAAGGCTTCCATGCAAAGATGTCCCGGTTCTCACGGATGAACTCGATGAGCACGCTTTCCTATTTGGGATCCAAATTAGCACTGATACTGAACTGCTTAGATGAGTCGCCTGGAACAAAGTTAACAAACTTGGTATCATCAGCCGACTTAAACTTCATGACCGGCTCATGCTCTGTGGTTGGCTTTTTCAAAGATGGCATATCTGCCGGGTCAACATTGTCCTTGTAGAACTTCAACTCCTCTGTTGCACAGACCGACTCAGCATAAGCCGTGTTACCTTCCTCACATTCGAAGGCTATCTTCCGACTGCCATGCACTGTGATGGTACCCTTATGACCCGGCATCTTGAGCTGTAAATACACATAACACGGCCGCGCCATGAACTTGGCATAAGCCGGCCGCCAAACAGAGCATGATATGGGCTGCTGATCTTGACCACCTCAAATGTCAGTTTCTCGGCCCTGGAGTCATACTCATCTCCAAAGGCTACCTCCAGCTCGATCTTGCCAACTGGATACGCCGACTTACCAGGCACTATGCCATGGAAAACAGTGTTGGACTGCTTAAGGTTTTTATCAGTTAACCCCATATGACGGAAGGTCTCATAATAGAGGATGTTGATGCTGCTGCCTCCATCCATGAGCACTTTAGTGAACTTATATCCACCAACCTGAGGGGCCACCACCAAGGCCAGGTGACATGGATTATCAACCCGGGGAGGGTGATCTTCCCTACTCCATGTAATAGGCTGCTCAGACCATCTCAAATAACGAGGAACTGCCGGCTCAACAGCATTCACACCCCTCTTATGAAGCTTCTGGTCTCGCTTGCACAAACTGGTGGTAAACACATGATATTGTCCACTATTCAGCTGATTTGGATGGCTCTGGTATCCCCCCTACTGCTGTTGCTGCTGACCACCCTGGCCAGACTGCTGGTTATAACCACCTTGATTGCCTTGAGAATTTTGAAAATTGGGATTCGAACCGCCTCCCGGGCCATGAAAACCGCCGCCACCTGAGCCGCCGCCCTGCCCATTATTACCATCGAAGATATTGGAATTTTTGAAAGCCTTCATGATCGTACAGTCCTTCCATAGATGAGTAGCCGGCTTTTGTTGAGTGCCATGCCTTGGACCGACCAGACCCGCCAGACCGAGGAGGCGATCTCCCCTTACGCCGTTGGTTGTTACCCTGCGCATTAGTGTTAGCCACAAACTCCAAACTACCATCAGCCTTACATTTATTACCTCCTTGATTTGCCGGGTTATGCTGAGGGCCCTTGCCATTGCCATTCTTCTTTCCCTTCCCTGTCTTTTCATCATCAGACTCGGGACCCTTGGTACTATCAGAATCGGCGTACTTGACCAGAGCCGCCATCAGCGTACCCATATCATTACAATCGCGCTTGAGCCTCCCCAGCTTTTGTTTCAGAGGCAAAAAACGGCAATTTTTCTCCAACATTAAGACTGTAGAGCCGACATCCATCTTATCAGACGAATGTATTATGGCCTTAACCCGGCGCACCCAATGGGTTGTAGACTCGCCCTCCTCCTGCTTGCAATTCGTCAAATCCACAATTGACATGGGCTGCTTGCACGTATCCTTGAAATTCTGGACGAACCGGGCTTTTAGCTCTGCCCATGAACTGATTGAATTAGGTGGTAGGCCTTTCAACCAAGTGCAGTCGGTCCCATCCAACATCATGGTAAAGTACTTCGCCATCGCAGCATCACCGACCTCCAATAATTCCATAGCCATCTCGTAACTTTTGATCCACGCCCCGGGCTGTAAGTCGGCCGTGTAGTTTGGCACCTTCCTAGGTCCCTTAAAATCATTAGGCAAACGCTCATTACATAGAGCCGTCACTAGACAGGGGACACCTCCGGTCCTGGTGGCCACACCTGCCTCGATAGAAGTCGTCGGATAAACCGGATGCGGCTGGTATGCCGTCAGTTGAGCCGCCTACTCAGTCGCCCGCTGAGCCACCCGCTCAGCCTCTTGACGTATTCTGTCTTGATCTACCAAGTTAAAGGCTCCATGGCATGCTGGGTCATGCCCACCTGGCTGGTTACAGCGCCGAACGTTGCTTGAAACGGCCGCTGAATCCATGTGCCTGTTATAACTTGGGCTTCGGCCTCGACAAGGGGTTGAATGAATCCTGTCCCGGCTGTACGAGTACGCCTCCTGTTGTGCTAAAGCTATCTGAAGAAGTTCCCTGACCCGGCGGGTTTCAACCGCTGCTGGAGAGTCCCCATCAATTGGGAGAGCCGCCAGCCGTGCCGCTGCCGCGATCATGTTCTCCAACGGGTTAGAATAGTGACCCGAATGTGTCTGTACATACTGAGGTGGAGCAGTATTCACGTGGGGAGGCCCCAACATCTGTGGCTGAACCGGCACCCCGACCCCGGGCGTTGCAACCCGGTCTACCTCAGTATGCGGGGAGAGCCACGACGGGTTACTGGGTCTTGCGCCAGGTGTGTGGAAGAGGTTTTGAGGATCATAAACCGAAGGGAGTCGAGACTGAGTCTTCTGATATCTTCTCCTCATGACCTCATTAGACGTGTTCTAATCCTGTGTGAGCCGGAAGGTTTGTGCCTGAATCCGCTGAGCCTAAGCGCCCAGAGCCGCCCGCTCTGCGGTTATCCTGACATCCTCTACTGCTAAGTATTCCTTAGCCTGCGCCATGTCCAGCTTTAACTGCGCCACTTTTGCATCATGTCTAGTTTGATCCACCGGGTTGACCACGACGGTTAACAGCGCGGTCATCTTATCCATGAGATCCATCAACACCTGAGCCGGCGAGCGCACAGGGCCTCTTACCCCGGCTGCTGCTGACCCGAAGGTTATAGCCGATGAGTTGTGGAGCCTTGGATAGGTTGTGTGCCGGCTATGAAGATTCCAACCCTGCTCGGCGGCTCGAGGAAATCCAGAATACTGCCGCCATCGGAACAACCCCCAAGCCTGCCGTCTTGCAGTTGATACAACAAATCTGTCTCACCTGTGGATGGCTCACCATCAGAGTAGATGGTCGTCTCACCGCCAGATGCAGATCCTTCAGAGAGCCCTCCATGGATGCATCCCACGAAGGCACGCTTCATAGCAAGTGGAGCCCGGGCGAGTCTCGCATGCTGAGCCATCTCAACGAGGTCGGTACAGATGTCCGGCTCAGGGCCCGGCTCGTCAATCTTGCCGATGAAGAAGTGAATTCCGCCGAAGGGGACTCGGTACCCGTACTCAATTGAGCTGGCGTTAGGGCCCCAGCCTGTGTCATCGATGTAGAGCTTGCCACGACGACTCTTGGTCATCCGGCCCACAGCGTATCCCTTGAGCCCTTCGAAGCTGCCCTTCAAGAACTCAAATCCACTATGCGCTGGCCCCATGGTGGGCGCCAACTGTCGTGGAATTGTCACGGCAGATGTCCTAGCGAAAGGACTTAGTCGTGGAGCCATCGCAACTAGGAAGCTTAAAGGGGTTAATCAGAACAAAGGACATGAGGTTTATACTGGTTCGGCCCCTTACGGTGAAGGTAAAAGCCTACAATCCAGTTTTGAGTGGGATTGCTTATGTCTCGATAACCAGGGAGCGAATCGCTTGACCTAGCTCTCGAGTTGATGTTACTTGTCCTGAACCGCCGCCGGGTCGTCCCTTTATATACAGAGATCGACGCCCTACGGCTTGCAGAGTCCCGACCGGCTCATAAACAGTGCTTGGCTCGGTCTCTTAGCTATTCTTGCCTTACGATACAAGTTATGCATACATGGTGGTTTATCACTACGGGCCTTAAGTCGCCTCTGGGGCCTTGGGCCCTTAACTGAACAGCCATCTATATCCTGAGTCTTGGGCTTCAAGAATATTCGTAAATATAACCCTGCCTTTCCTGGGCGGGTCATACCAATAGTTATATCCCCAACAGAGGGCTTCTACATCAACACCATAGCCTCTCTGATGATGTGTGAGTAGTTTACCACAGACCTTCGGGTCCATAGTTATTAGCTAGATGGCTTCTTCTCTCTCTTTCGATCTCAATACAAAGTTCTCCTCGATCTTCTTGGAGATCTATTCGATGTAACTCTTTTTGTGGTGTGTTTGTCGAGATCCGATGAATTGTGGGTTTATTATCAAGATTATCTATGAACAATATTTGAATCTCCTCTGAATTCTTTTATGTATGATTGGTTATCTTTGCAAGTCTCTTCGAATTATAAGTTTGGTTTGGCCTACTAGATTGATCTTTCTTGCAATGGGAGAAGTGCTTAGCTTTGGGTTCAATCTTGCGGTGTCCTTTCCCAGTGACACCAAGGGCAGCAAGGCACGTATTGTATTGGTGCCATCGAGGATAAAAGGATGGGGTTTATATCATATTGCTTGAGTTTATCCCTCTACATCATGTCATCTTGCCTAATGCGTTACTCTGTTCTTATGAACTTAATACTCTAGATGCATGCTGGATAGCAGTCGATGTGTGGAGTAATAGTAGTAGATGCAGAATCGTTTTGGTCTACTTGTCACGGACGTGATGCCTATATATCATGCCTAGATATTCTCATAATTATGCACTTTTCTATCAATTGCTCGACAGTAATTCGTTCACCCACCGTAATACTTATGCTATCTTGAGAGAAGCCACTAGTGAAACCTATGGCCCCTAGGTCTATTTTCCATCATATAAGTTTCCAATCTATTTTTACTTTGCATTCTTTACTTTCAGTTTATGTCATAAAAATACCAAAAATATTTATCTTATTATCTCTATCAGATCTCACTTTTGCAAGTGGCCATGAAGGGATTGACAACCCCTTTATCGCGTTGGTTGCAAGGTTCTTGTTTGTTTGTGTAGGTACGAGGCGACCTGTGTGTAGTCTCCTACTGGATTGATACCTCGGTTCTCAAAAACTGAGGTTAATACTTACGCTACTTTGCTGCATCAGCCTTTCCTCTTCAAGGGAAAAACCAACGCCAGCTCAAGAGATAGCAACATGAAGAAAGCAATAGCAATAAACTGAATGATTGTTATGCTAAGCTAACGGGTGGGTCTTGTCCATCACATCATTCTCCTAATAATGTGATACCGTTATCAAATAAAAACTCATGTCCATGGTCAGGAAACCTTAACCATCTTTGATCAACGAGCTAGTCAAGTAGAGGCTCACTAGGGACATGGTGTTTGCTTATGTATTCGCACATGTATTTAGGTTTTTGATCAATAAAATTCTAGCATGAATAATAAACCTTTATCATGAATAAGGAAATATAAAATAACAACTTTATTATTGCCTTTAGGGCATATTTCCTTCAGTCTCCCACTTGCACTAGAGTCAATAATCTAGTTCACATTGCCATGTGATTTAACACCAATAGTTCACATCGCCATGTGACCAACACCCAAAGGGTTTACTAGAGTTAATAATCTAGTTCACATCGCCATGTTATTAACACCCAAAGAGTGCTAAGGTGTGATCATGTTTTGCTTGTGAGAGAGGTTTAGTCAACGGGTCTGACACATTCAGATCCATATGTATTTTGCAAATTTTGATGTCTACAATGCTCTGCATAGAGCTACTCTAGCTAATTTCTCCCACTTTCAATACATATCCAGATTGAGACTCAGAGTCCTCTGAATTGGTGTCAAAGCTTGCATCAACCTAACACTTTACAACGCACTCTTTATTACCTCCATAATCAAGAAATATATCCTTAGTCCTCTTAGGTAACTAAGAATAATTTTTTACTACTATCCAGTGATCTACTCCAAGATCACTATTGTACCCCCTTGCAAAACTCATGGCAAGGTACACAACAGATTTGGTACACAGCATGGCATACTTTATAGAACCTATGGCTGAGGCATAGGGAATGACTTTCATTCTCTCTCTATCTTCTGTCGTGGTCGGGTTTTGAGTCTTACTCAACTTCACACCTTGTAACATAGGCAAGAACCCTATCTTTGACTGATCCATTTTGAACTTCTTTAAAATCTTGTCAAGGTATGTGCTTTGTGAAAGTCCAATTAAGTGTCTTGACCTATCCCTATAGATCTTGATGCCAAATATATAAGTAGCTTCACCGTGGTATTTCATTGAAAAATTTATTCAAATATCCTTTTATGCTATCCAGAAATTCTATATCATTTCGAATCAACAATTCATCATCTACATATAATATTAGAAATGCTACAGAGCTCCCACTCACTTTCTTGTAAATACAGGCTTCACCAAAAGTCTGTACAAAACCGTATGCTTTGATCACCTCATCCAAGCGTATATTCTAACTCTGAGATGTTTGCACCAGTCCATAGATGGATCGCTAGAGCTTGCACACTTTGTTAAACCTTTAGGATCGACAAAACCTTCTGGTTGCATCATATACAACTTTTCTTTAAGAAATCCATTAAGAATGCAGTTTTGACACCCATTTGCCAAATATTTCATAATCATAAAATGCGGCAATTGCTAACATGATTCGGACGAACTTATGCATTACTACGGGTGAGAAAGTCTCATCGTAGTCAACTCCTTGAACTTGTCGAAAACCTTTTGCGACAAGTCGAGCTTTGTAGACAGTGATATTACCATCAGCGTCCGTCTTCCTCTTGAAGATCCATTTATTCTTAATGGCTTATAGATCATCGGGCAAGTCTACCAAAGTCCACACATTGTTCTCATACATGGATCCTATCTCAGATTTCATGGCCTCAAGCCATCTATCGGAATCTAGGATCATCATAGCTTCTTCATATTTCGTAGGTTCGCCTTGGTATACTAACATGACTTCCATGGCAGGATTACCATACCACTCTGGTTGGAACATGTTCTGGTTGACCTACGAAGTTCAGTAGTAACTTGATCTGAAGTTTCATGATCATCATCACTAGCTTCCTCTCTAGTTGGTGTAGGCATCACGGAAACAGTTTTCTCTTGATGCGCTACTTTCCAATTTGAGAGAAGGTACAATTACCTAATCAAGTTCTACTTTTCCTCCCACTCACTTCTTTCGAGAGAAACTCCTTCTCTAGAAATGACCCATTCTTAGCAACAAAGATTTTGCCTTCGGATTTGTGGTAGAAGGTATACCCAATAGTTTATTTTGAGTATCCTATGAAGACACACTTCTCCGATTTGGGTTTGAGCTTATCTGGCTGTAGCCTTTTGACATAAGCATCGCATCCCCAAACTTTAAGAAATGACAACTTAGGTTTCTTGCCAAACCACAGTTCATATGGTGTCGTCTCAACGGATTTAGACGGTGCCCTTTTTAACGTGAATGCAGTTTTCTCTAATGCATAACCCCAAAACGATAGTGGTAAATCGGTAAGAGACATCATAGATCACAGTATATCTAGTAAAGCACGATTACGATGTTCGGACACACCATTATGCTGTGGTGTTCTAGGTGGCGTGAGTTGTGAGACTATTCCACATTGTTTTAAATGAAGGCCAAACTTGTGACTCAAATATTCGCCTCCGCGATCAGATCGTAGAAACTTTATTGTCTTGTTGCGATGATTCTCCACTTCACTCTGAAATTCTTTGAACTTTTCCAATGTTTCAGACTTGTGTTTCATCAAGTAGATATACCCATATCTACTCAAATCATCTGTGAAGGTGAGAAAATAATGATACCCGCCGCGTGCCTCAACACTCACCGGACTGCATACATCGGTATGTATTATTTCCAACAAGTCATAAGCTCGCTCCATTGTTCCGGAGAATAGGGTTTTAGTCATCTTACCCATGAGACATGGTTCACAAGTATCCAATGGTTCATAATCAACTGATTCCAAAAGTCCATCTGTATGGAGTTTCTTCATGCGCTTTACACCAATATGACCTAAACGATGGTGCTACAAGTATGTTGCACTATCATTATCAACTTTGCATCTTTTGGCATCAATATTATGAATATGTGTATCACTATGATCGATATTTAATAAACCATTTACATTGGGTGTATGACCATGGAAGGTTTTATTCATGTAAACAAAACAACAATTATTCTCTGACTTAAATGAATAATCGTATTGCAATAAACATGATCCAATCATATTCATGCTCAATGCAAACACCACATAACATTTATGTAGGTTCAACACTAATCCTGAAGGTAGATGGAGTGTGCGATGGTGATCTTAACAACCTTGGAATCACTTCCAACACACATAGTCACCTCTCCCTTAACTAATCTTTGTTCATTCTGCAACTCCTGTTTCAAGTTACTAATCTTAGCAACTGAACCAGTATCAAATACCCAGGGGCTACTACGAACACTAGTAAGGTACACATCAATAATCTATATATCAAATATACCTTTGTTCACTTTTCCATCCTTCTTATCTGCCAAATGTTTGGGGCAGTTCCGCTTCCAGTGACCATTTCCTTTGCAATAGAAGCACTCAGTTTCAGGATTGAGTCCAGCTTTGGGCTTCTTCACGGGAGTGGCAACTTGTTTGCCATTCTTCTTCAAGTTCCCTTTCTATCCCTTTGCCCTTTTATTGAAACTAGTGGTCTTGTTCAACCATCAACACTTGATGCTCTTTCTCGATTTCTACCTTCACAGATTTCAGCATTGCGTAGAGTTCGGGAATCATTTTCATCATCCCTTGCATATTATAGTTCATCACAAAGTTCTAGTAGCTTGGTGATAGTGACTATAGAACTTTGTCAATCACTATCTTATCTGGAAGATTAACTCCCACTTGATTCAGGCGATTGTCGTGCCCAAACATTCTGAGCACATGCTCACTGGCTAAGCTATTCTCCTCCATCTTGTCGGCTGATACGTCTCCAACTAATTGTTCCATGCTATTATATTATATGTTTTGGATGTTTTATATGCATTAATATGCTATTTTATATTATTTTTGGGACTAACCTATTAACCTAGAGCCTAGTGCCAGTTTCTATTTTTTTCCTTATTTTTGAGTTTCGCAAAAAAGGAATACCAAACGGAGTCCAAACGGAATAAAACCTTCACGATGATTTTTCTTGGACCAGAAGACACCCAGGAGACTTGGAGTTCAAGTCAGAGGAGCCACGAGGTGGCCACAAGGGTGGAGGGCATGCCCAGGGGGTAGGGCGCGCCCCTTGCCTTGTGGGCCCCCCGTGACTCCCCTGACCTAATTCTTTCACCTATATATTCACATATATCCCCAAACCACCAGAGGCATCCACGAAAAAACTTTTCCACCGCCGCAACCTTCTGTACCCGTGAGATCCCATCTAGGGGCCTTTTCCAGCATCCTGCCGGAGGGGGATTCGATCACAGAGGGCTTCTACATCAACTCTATTGCCCTTCTGATGAAGCGTGAGTATTTTACCTCAGACCTACGGGTCCATAGCTAGTAGCTAGATGACTTCTTCTCTCTCTTTGATTCTCACTACCATATTCTCCTCGATGTTCTTGGAGATCTATCCGATGTAATCTTCTTTTGCAGTGTGTTTGTCGAGCTGTGATGAATTGTGGATTTATGATCAGCTTATCTATGAATATTATTTGAATCTTCTCTGAAGTCTTATATGCATGATTTGATATCTTTGTAATTCTCTTCGAACTATCGCTTTAGTTTGGCCAACTATATTGGTTTTTCTTTCAATGGGAGAAGTGCTTAGCTTTGGGTTCAGTCTTGCAGTGTCCTTTCCTAGTTATAGTAGGGGCAGCAAGGCACATATTGTATTGTTGCCATCGAGGATAAAAAGATGGGGTTTATATCATATTGCTTGAGTTTATTCCTCTATATCATGTCATCTTACTTAATGCATTACTCTATTCTTTATGAACTTAATACTCTAGATGCAGGCGACTCGGTCGATGTGTGGAGTAATAGTAGTAGATGCAGAATCGTTTCGGTCTACTTGTCACGGACGTGATGCCTATATTTCATAATCATTGCCTTAGATATCGTCATAACTTTGCACTTTTCTATCAATTGCTCGACAGTAATTTTTTCACCCACCGTATTATTTGATATCTTGAGAGAAGCCTCTAGTGAAACCTATGGCCCCCGGGTCTATTTTCCATCATATAAGTTTTCGATCTAGTATTTTGCAATCTTTTACTTTCTGATCTATAAACCAAAAATACCAAAAATATTTACTTTATCGTTTGTTTAGTTTCATCTATCTCTATTAGATCTCACTTTTGCAAGTAACCGTGAAGGGATTGGCAACCCCTTTATCATGTTGGGTGCAAGTTGTTTGATTGTTTGTGCAGGTATTGGTAATTTGTGCGTTGTCTCCTACTGGATTGATACCTTGGTTCTCAAACTGAGGGAAATACTTATCTCTACTTTGTTGCATCACCCATTCGTCTTCAAGGGAAAAACCAACACAAGCTCAAGAAGTAGCAGGAAGAATTTTTGGCGCCGTTGCTAGTGAGATCTACGCCAAGTCAAGACATACCAAGTACCCATCATAAAACTCTTATCGCTTGCATTACATTATTCACCATTTTCCTCTCGTTTTCCTCTCCCCCACTTCTAAAATGATTTTCGAAAAGATTTGCCCTGTTCTTTGCCTTTTCTTCACCCTCTTCCATTCATCTTTTTCATTTGCTTTTCGTATGCTCGTGTGTTGGATTGGTTGCTTTGTCACGATGGCTCAAGAGAATATCAAATTGTGTGACTTTTCCGAAACTAATAACAATGATTTTATTAGTACTCCGACTGCTCCCGCCACTAGTGCGGAATCTTATGAAATTAATGCCGCTTTGCTGAATCTTGTTATGAAAGATCATTTTTTCAGCCTTCCTAGTGAAGATGTCGCATCCCATCTGAATAATTTTGTTGAGTTATGCAATATGCAAAAGAAAAAAGATGTGGATAAAGATATTGTTAAATTGAAGCTATTTCTGTTCTCACTTCGAGATCGTGCTAAAACTTGGTTTTCATCTTTGCCTAAAAATTGTATTGATTCATGGAATGAGTGTAAAGATGCTTTTATTTCCAAGTATTTTCCTCCCGCTAAGATCATCTCCCTTCTGAACGATATTATGAATTTCAAGCAACTTGATCATGAACATGTTCCACAATCTTGGGAGAGGATGAAATTGATGATACAAAATTGTCCTACTCATGTCTTGAATTTGTTGGATGATTATACAAAATTTTTATGCTGGATTGAATTTCGCTTCTAGAGATCTTTTAGATTCGGTCGCGGGAGGTACTTTTATGGAAATTACTTTAGGAGAAGCTACTAAACTCCTAGATAATATTATGGTTAATTATTCTCAATGGCACACTGAAATATCTTCCACTAGTAAAAAGTGCATGCGATTGAAGAGATTAATGTTTTGAGTGGAAAGATGGATGAACTTATGAAATTATTTGCTAGCAAGAGTGCTTAAATTGATCCTAATGATATGCCTTTGTCTACTTTGATTGAAAATAATAATGAAATCTATGGATGTGAATTTTGTTGGTAGGAATAATTTTGGTAATAACGCGTATAGAGGTAATTTTAATCCTAGGTTGTTTCCTAGTAATTCCTCTAATAATTATGGTAATTCCTTCAACAATTTTTATGGAAATTATAATAAGATGTCCTCTGATTTTGAGAATAGTGTTAAAGAATTTATGATTACGCAAAAGAGTTTCAATGCTTTGATTGAAGAAAAATTGCTTAAGATTGATGATTTGGCTAGGAACGTGGATACAATATCTCTTGATGTTGATTCTTTGAAAATTAGATCTATTCCACCCAAGCATGATATCAATGAATCTCTAAAGGCTATGAGAATCTCCGTTGATGAGTGCAAAGAAAGAACCGCTAAGGTGCGTGCTAAACAAGATTGGTTTGGAAAAATGTGTTCTTCTAGTTTCCGTGAAAATAATGATGAAGATCTTAAAGTAATTAATGTGACTCCTATTGAATCTTCGTTTTGAAATATTAATCTTGATTAAGATGGGACTAGAGTTGAGTCAACTTTAGTTAAAAATTGTCCCAATGATTCGGAGTTTTTAGATCTTGATGCAAAAAAATTATAAAAGTGGGATTGGAGAGGTCAGAACTTTAAGTATCAATGAATGCACTCTTTTGGATTTCAAGTAATTTAATTATGATAATTGTTCTTTAATAGATTGTATATCCTTGTTGCAATCCATGTTGAATTCTCCTCGTGCTTAGAATCAAAACAAAGCTTTTACTAAACATATCATTGATGCTATGATGCAATCTTTTGAAGAAAAGCTTGAATTGGAAGTTTCTATCCCTAGAAAACTTTATGATGAGTGGGAACCTACTATTAAGATTAAGATTAAAGATTATGAGGCCATGCTTTGTGTGATTTGGGTGCTGGTGTTTCCATGATTCCAAAAACTTTATGTGATGTGTTAGGGTTCCGTGAATTTGATGATTGTTCTTTAAATTTGCATCTTGCGGATTCCACTATTAAGAAACGTATGGGAAGGATTAATGATGTTCTCATTGTTGCAAATAGGAATTATGTGCCCGTAGATTTCATTGTGCTTGATATAGATTGCAATCCTACATGTCCTATTATTTGTGGTAGACCTTTCCTTAGAACGATTGGTGCAATTATTAATATGAAAGAAGGAAACATTATATTTCAATTTCCGTTAAGGAAGGACATGAAACACTTTCCAAGAAATAAAATAAAATTGACATATGAATCTATTATGAGAGCTACTTATGGATTACATACCAAAGATGACAATACCTAGATCTATCTGTGTTTTTATGCCTAGCTAAGGGCGTTAAACAATAGCGTCTGTTGGCAGGCAACCCAATTTTATTTTTCTTTTTGCTTTTTGTTTCTGTTTTGCTTTCAATAATTCATCTAGCCACTGGTTAGATGTGGTTTTGTGTTTTAATTAGTGTTTGTGCCAACTAAGACCTTTGGGATGGCTTACAATGATAGTTGTTTTGATCTTGCTGGAAAACATAAACTTTTGCACCCAGGAAAATAATTTTCATAATTCACAGAAGCGTGCTTTTTATCTGATACATTTTGCAAAAGATTTGTACACAAATTCCCTAGGTTGTCCTAATTTTTCAGAATTTTTGGAGTTACAGATTACTACAGACTGTTCTGTTTTTGACAGATTCTGTTTTCTATGTGTTGTTTGCTTGTTTTGATGAATCTACGGGTAGTATCGAGGGTTATGAACCATGGAAAAGTTGGAATACAGTAGCTATTACACGAATATAAATAAATAAAGTTCACAACAGTATCAAAAGTGGTGATTTATTTTCTTATACTAACGGAGCTTATGAGATTTTCTGTTGAGTTTTGTGTTGTGAAGTTTTCAAGTTTTGGGTAAGGATTTGATGGACTATGGAATAAGGAGTGGCAAGAGCCTAAGCTTGGGGATGCCCAAGGCACCCCAAGGTAATATTCAAGGACAACCTAGAGCCTAAGCTTGGGGATGCCCCGGAAGGCATCCCCTCTTTTGTCTTCGTTTATCGGTAACTTTACTTGAGGCTATATTTTTATTCACCAAATGATATGTGTTTTGCTTGGAGCGTCTTGTATGATTTGAGTTGTTGCTTTTTTAGTTTGCCACAAGCATCCTTGCTGTATACACCTTTTGAGAGGAACACGCATGAATCGTGATTTATTAGAACACTCTATGTGCTTCACTTATATGTTTTGAGTTAGGCAATTTTGCTCTAGTGCTTCACTTATATCTTTTTAGAGCATGGCGGTGGCTTTATTTTGTAGAAATTATTGAACTCTCATGCTTCATTTATATATTTTGAGAGTCTCTAAACAGCATGGTAATTTGTTTTGGTTATGAATTTAGTCCTAATATGATAGACATCCAAGAGGGATATAATAAAAACTTTCATATAAAGTGCATTGAATACTATTAGAAGTTTGATTCCTTATAAAGATGGTGATATTCGATTCATGCTAGTGAGTAATTGTGAATTGGATAAATACTTGTGTTAAGGTTTGTGAGTCCCATAGCATGTACGTATGGTGAACCGTTATGTAACGAAGTGCATGAGGTATTTTTTGATTATCTTCCTCATGAGTGGCGGTCGGGGACGAGCGATGGTCTTTGCCTACCAATATATCCCCATAGGAGCATGTGTGTAGTACTTTGTTTTGATGACTAATAGCTTTTTGCAATAAGTATGTGAGTTCTTTATGACTAAAGTTGAGTCCATGGATTATACGCACTCTCACCCTTCCACCATTGCTAGCCTCTCTAGTACCGCGCAATTTTCGCCGGTACCATACACCCACTATATACATTCCTCAAAATAGCCACCATACCTACCTATTATGGCATTTCCATAGCCACTCCAAGATATATTGACATGCAACTTTCCACCGTTCCGTTTATTATGACACGCTTCATCATTGTCATATTGCTTTGCATGATCATGTAGTTGACATCGTATTTGTGGCAAAGCCACCATTCATAATTCTTTCATACATGTCACTCTTGAGTCATTGCACATCCCGGTACACCACCGGAGGCATTCATATGGGGTCATAATTTGTTCTAAGTATCGAGTTGTAATTTTTTTAGTTGTAAGTAAATAGAAGTGTGATGATCTTCATTATTAGAGCATTGTCACATGTGAGGAAAAAAAGGAGGCCAAAGAAGCCAAATAAAAAAAGATTCCAAAGAAGCCAAACCAAAAAATTAGAGAAAAAGAGAGAAGGGGCAATGTTACTATCCTTTTTCCACACTTGTGCTTCAAAGTAGCATCATGATCTTCATGATAGAGAGTCTCCTATGTTGTCACTTTCATATGCTAGTGGGAATTTTTCATTATATAACCTGGCTTGTATATTCCAACGATGGGCTTGCTCAAATTGCCCTAGGTCTTCATGAGCAAGCAAGTCGGATGCACACACACTTAGTTTTCTTTTGAGCTTTCATACACTTATAGCACTAGTGCATCCGTTGCATGGCAATCCCTACTCACTCACATTGATATCTATTGATGGGCATCTACATAGCCCATTGATACGCCCAGTTGATGTGACACTATCTCCTTCTTTTCGTCTTCTCCACAACCACCATATACTATTCCACCTATAGTGTTATGTCCACGGCTCACGCTCGTGTATTGCGTGAAAGTTGAAAAAGTTTGAGAACATCAAAAGTATGAAACAATTTCTTGGCTTGTCATTGGGGTTGTGCATGATTTGAATATTTTGTGTGGTGAAGATGGAGCATAGCCAGACTATATGATTTTGTAGGGATAAGCTTTCTTTGGCCATGTTATTTTGACAAGACATGATTGCCTTATTAGTATGCTTGAAGTATTATTATTTTTATGTCAAAGTTAAACTTTTGTTTTCAATCTTATGGATCTTAACATCACTACAAAAAAAAGACACTTCTGTGATGATACGTGTTTGTCACAGTAGGTCGCGTTTTTTGTCATGCATGTACATCCATGACAAATTTATGACAGAATCAAGATAGTCATACCTGTGCTGTCGTAGAAGTGTTCCATGACATTACCAAAATTATCATCACGGAAGTGTCCACTTCCATGACGATAAATCGCGCGTCACAGAAGTGCTTTCGTCAAGGATGACCGACACGTGGCATCCACCGTAACGGAACGCTGTTAAGCTATCGGGTCCGGTTTTGGATCCGATAACCCGTTAACAGCCCCGACCAATGGGGATTTTCCACGTGTAAAATCATCATTGGCTGGAGGAAACATGTGTCGGCTCACCGTTGGGACAGATGTCATCCACTCATTGGACCCAAAGCGCCTATGATACATCGACACGTGGCACGGCCCAACAAAAGCCCATTCATGTGAAAAGGCCGGCCCGTTTGACTTGGTCAAAAGGTGGCGGGCTAGCCCACGGCAAGCCTGTTAATGGCTTGTTCACATATAGCCCATTTACAGCCCGCTAACCCAGGGCCCGTTTACGACCTATCCGAATTAGGCCCAGTAGCGTCAATTGGGCCGTCCAATATAATTCCAGCCCCTTTTAACTTCCAGCCCATGTATGGCCCATGACATATTTCGGCCCATATGAGTCCCTTTGTAACTCTTGGCCCATTAATGGCCCATGGTGAAACCGGCTCATAATGAACAGTGTATCGCTTTATACCCATTAGCGGCCCATTATTCCATTGGGTCGTTTCCAGCTCGTGTTACCTTTCGGCCTTATGAGGGCCCATTTATTCTTGGGCTTATTTCCAGCATTCGGTTACTTATGGCCCGTTACTGGCCTTTTATGCTTGTGGGCCAAATTCAGCCCGTGGATACAGTCGGCCCGTTAATCTGTTGGGCCATTTTCATAGGATCATCAAATACGGCCTATTGACGACCCGTTATGGTCAGCCCATAAAACATACGATTTCCACTCTAGTCCGTTTACGGCCCCTTATACGGCCCGTACAAGGCCCATTGATAAGACGGCCCGTAGAAGGCCCATGGATCCTATGGGACGTAGAAGGCCCATTGACCCGATGGCCCATAGAAGGCCCATTGATCCGACGGCCCATAGAAGGCCCATGGATCCACTGGCCCATAGAAGGCACATGGATCCGACAGTCGATAGAAGGCCCAAGGATCCGACAGCCCATAGAAGGCCCACGAATCCGACAGCCATAGAAGGCCATGGATCATCCGTCCCGTAGATGGCCCATGGATCGTACGGCCTGTGGAGGGCCATGGTCACTACAACATTTGGGCGAGTTGACCCCCGTTTGAATGATATAGCAGCATATTCAAAGAATTATCCTACTCTATACTATCACCTCTAAAAAACATACACTATACAATAAAGAGACTAAGGCATAGAAACATAGAATAATCCTACACTATACAATAAAGAAACTACAGCCGATCATACCCATTGGGCATTATGGTTCGGCACCAGTGATAATAAAGCATACACAAAAAACAAATTACATACACTGGGCAAATACAGCTCATACATCATGGACGCGCATCAACATAACTTACCATTTGAACTATAATCTCTTCAGAAAATAGGATTGGCCGGATTTAGATAGCACAAATTTCAGTCCGCAAAATCTCCAATTCCTTCGTTGTTATCTCAGTGTCTTGTTTAATTTTTTTGACTCCTGCATCTAATACCTGCATGTCCAGTCTCAACTTGTTGATTGTACGTTCAGAATCATGTACACGTTGTCTTGCCACCTCTAGTTGATGCTCGAGAACATCAGCACATTCTAGTTCCAATCCATAATCATTTGGTAACGGCCATGCCGCACTGCTCGCAGATCTTTGTTTTGATGTCACTTCATCCTGAAATGTTTCTGTAAGTACACATGACTAGGGCAAAAATATAGTTACAACAATGAAGCGAGCAAGACAAACTGTTCTGTACATGGCAAAACAGGACTAACAATAATGTTACACGTCATGAAGCATAAGCCGGTGATATTTTAAAAATTATAAAAAAGGTAGTCTGTGCAGCCTGCATACAGAAATCTCGCTTAGCTCACCAGAGGAGCATGATGTTGGGGCCCAATCCAAAACACAGACAAGTTACAAATTTAGACAGCACGTTGCATAGAAGTAAGCAAGCAGTTGGGCATTATGTAGCTCAATTAAAGTCTTAGGGAGCATAATGAACGGCATAGGATTTCATACAAACATACTACAACAAGCAAAACTATGCAATCATTAGCCTAGTATAAACTAGATTGTGAGCCTCATTCAATAATAGTTGGTTAATAGACTTCAAAGCTTTAGGCACACATCGGCAGAGTAATTAAATGGTATGGCCTTTAATTATGTCAACTAATAGTTATACAAGTACCCAACATCAGGCATCATTCTTTGGGCATCTCATTAACTGAGGACAAATAAAGCAATTGAAAAGAGCAAATTAACTATGCCTGAAACAAACAAGGAATTGAACTGTTGAGTTGGATATAGTGACTTACCTTAACAGGTTGAAGAGGCTCAGCGCAGCTCCTACTTCTCTTGCAAGGCTCCTTCCTAACATCTTGTACATGGAAATCCTCAATCTTATCTTCATTGCACCCCCTCTGCAAGGTGATAGAAAGAAGTTACTCATCTCCTTGGAAGATAAATATGCATACTTTCCAGTCTGTGAACCAAAAGTATGAGATTATAACAAAACAACACCACATAATGAAACATGCCGATCTCTTGCACTTGCACACAATGAAATGAGCATTTACTATGTATGCACCATGTAAAAACTAGGCATACCTTCGAACTGGATCTCCAAGTACTCTTGGAGAGCCTACTTAAATGTACAGCCAAACCTTTATGTCACCTATGAGTTAGAAAAGGCCCCACTACAGCAGCCCTTAGTGTTTAAATCGTTGACAAGCTCTGTTAGAGTGTTAGGTCAAGAATAGCAAGTAATCAAAGCAAACAGTCCTAGTATGGCTGGCTGATGCAAACAAGCAATTGAACGGATGTGTGAGCAAATCTTACATATCAAGAAAATAAGCAAAGAAGGAGGCTTAAAGACCATCACTTGACTCACCAGATTTAAGGGGCATTTAAACATCATGTGCAACGTACGAACTAACATAAACATTGCATATTCCATATTCTACAATGGAATGCACATGTATTAGGTTATGTCATGTGTGATGATGCCTAAATGTACACTATAGCAGGCAGGAGTGATTCATCATTGCATGCATAATTGAATTGCAGGTTAAGGGCCAGTTCTATTCCGCCTTTTCAGGGCTTAAAAATAAGCCATAAAAGATGTAAAGAAGTCATTTTTGAGTTATGGGATTGGGCTTAACTAATTTCGCTTTGGAGGGGGGTGTTTCGGGTAGAACCTCACTAAAAATTAAAGGGAAGGGGAATAGTGAAATGACTCTGTTGTCTGTCTATATTACACTCAAAATGCAACTGGTGACGCCCGCGTCACACCTCACCCTCAAGTAAAAACAAACACGCAAGCGTTCATTGCCCTGCCCGCTTGCATCTCCTCTCCGCTTTCCCTCTACCTCGATCCCCTGCCTGCAACACTAGGGTTCCTCCAGCAAGCCGTCACCACTGGTCCCATCTGGCCTGGTCCTCGACGATGCTCTGTCCAGCTAGGCTACATGGCCGGCGGGTAGGGGCAAGTCTCCCTGGCTGCTCCTCCCTCTAGTGCCGCCCCTCATTCTCATGGTCCCTAGCAGCTGCTCCACTGTGGTTCGTCCAACGCACAATTCCGGCAGGCGCTGCACAACTACGGCTGATGCCACACTGCGGCAGAAGGCACCTTATTCCCCCTCCCCACCTCACAGGCCGTGGCCTTGAGGTGCTATTGAAGGATGAGCTCATCCAACAAGGTGAGGATCTCCTCTGATTTTTTTGCCAAATTTTCATTCTGATCCACTATACGATGAATTGCTATGAGATGCTTCTGCTGCTGCTATATGATGCATTTCTATGAGCTGCTCCTGCGGCTGCTATATGATGAATTGCTATGAGCTGCTCCTGCTGCTGCTATATGATGAATTGCTATGAGCTGCTGTTGGTATATGATGAATTGCACACTGCTGCTGTTGTATGATGAGTTGCTATGAGCTGCTGCTGCTGCTATATGATGTTTCAGGTGCTGCTGCTATATGATAATAACCAGCCACTTGGACCATCGAATTTCAATAAATAATTGATCTTCATTTAAATGTGGGTCATGCGTTTTTTGTTTAAATTAGGCAATTGGATCTCTATGGAAACATTGACCAAAGTAGATTGTGCCAAGTAGATGGTATCTTTGTATTTGCATTTTGAGCAAATAGTGATGGTCTGTTTTCCTATCATATTAATTACTGCACTGGGTTCAATTTGTGATGTTTGCAAGTCAAATTAATTTTCATATGGGCAGCAAAATGAAAAAATATAATGCAATCTAGACTTTTCACTGATCATACCAAAGATAAGCTGAAAACGCAATGAAAAGAACTGGTTGGCTTATTACATGGAGCTTATATTTACAGGTGCTTATTTTCTTAGGATAACTCGTAATAACTGTCCCTAAGAAACTTGGCCAATAGAACTGACATACAAATAACATATCACGGTGATTGCAATGGAGGAGTGACGTACCATAGCACACTGTATAGGCTCACCGCTGGCTCTCATTTTTTGCGATGTTCCATGAAATTGCCACATACATCTTGTACCTTTTCATTGTGTAACCCTATCTGCAAGTTGACACAGCTAATTTCAGACATCTCTACATGATAATACATTGCATATCCCTTGTGCATATTTAAACCACCAATTAATGGTTGTGTGCGTAGCATAAACTAGCCATGACTCTGTGTGCTGGACTAGCAGGCACTCTGAGGGAGCCTAATGTAGTGTACTGAAATTCCTACATGCCACCTACGATTTTGTGTAATGTACTGCCTCTGTTCCTAAATATATGTCTATGTAGAGATTCCAGTATGGACCACATATAGATGTATATAGATGCATTTTCGAGTGTACATTCACTCATTTTGCTCTGTGTGTAGCCTATAGTGGAATCTCTAGAAAGACTTATATTTAGGAATGGAGGTACGAGGTAGTATCATGTATGACATCTACATATCTAATTTAGTAGCCAGTAGTAGAAATCATTGTCTGCACAAAGGGATTACTGGTCGAAAATCCTAGCAAAGCATGCTGGCAGGCACAGAACAATACAAGAGAGAGAGACACGCTTACAAGATCATAGCAATGCCTCGGTCCAGGATCTTGGTTGGCCAAGCAGTTAGATCCAGAAGAAACATCGTCCTTGTAGTTTTTGCCAGCTGCATAACAGGTAACAGTGACCTGTTAGTATATTTGAAGTACATCGGGCAGGTGATGCTGGACGGGTTTAAAGGTGAGAAGTACCTAGGCCGTGGCGGGTGCTTGGCATCTTGCCAGACGGTGGGAATCAGGTTAGAAACGTCAAGGGTGATGATGCTGCGCTGGCTGTCGGGGTCCGCTAAGGAGATCTAGAACCGTTGAGTAGGGTGTTTGTGGAGCGTCTCCGGTAGGGTGGACTACGGTATTGGCGAAGCGGATCTGTGGCCATGGACGAGGGCGTAGGTGAAGCTGCTCCGGTGGTTTGGTTAAGGATGGTGTCGATGATGCGGATCTGCGGCCATGGACGGGGCGTCAGAAGCTGCTCCAGTAGGTTGGATGAGGGTGCGAGGAAGGATCTGAGGCCGTGGACTTGTGAGTTGGCAAAGCGGCCCCGGTAGGGTTGAAAATGGTATAGGCGAAGCTACTCTGGTGGGGTTGACGATGGTGTCGGCGAAGCGGCTCCGGTAGGGTTGAGGAAGGTGTCAGCAAACAGGATCAGAGGCCGTCGACCGGGGCGTCGGTGGGGCGCCTCCCGGGGGTGTGGACGAAGCACCTCCGGTGGGGAGTACGAATGAGCCGCTGCAGATGTGCTGCGCTTGACGAGAGTACCGGCGAAGCAGATCCGGCGCCGTGGACAAGGCCGACACTGAATGGGCTGTGGTATAGTGGTGGATAAGCAGTCTACTTGTTTCTAGGGGAGGTCGGAGGGGTAGATGCGGCCGCAGAAGTAGATCCGGCAAGGTGGACGCCGCTGACCTTGGGTTTCGAGAGGGGAGGGGAGAAAGGCCGATAAAGTACGGACGGCGTGATGTGAGATGCTAACCAAAGCAGCCCCGACCTATTATGTAGATGAGGGCAGTAATGTAACTGTTGGTCTCCGTGCACCAAGGACAAAAGGGGAATTTCGCATGCTAAAGACTAAGGTGGCGGAAATTTCAGAAGGAGGCGGGAGATTTTTCCGCCCGCGGGATCGTTCATATCCAGTTTCTAATTTTGGACCGTGCTAGCGGGAAAGTCATGCGAGACTATGTAAACGGCGCACGCGTCATCAGTTAATAACTGGTGTGAAGTCCACCCCAGAAAAAAGACAATAACTCGGGATGATGCGCCGATAACTTGGACGTTCACACGGGCGCGACCAATCGAACGGGTGTAGTGGCGCGTTCACAAAAAAAGGGATCAAATGCTCAGCCTATGTATTTCTCATGTAAATAGATAATTTAGTGCAATTGGTTATCTACTTTAAACATAATGCATTGACGTGTTAGTGTAGAGCTGCACAAAAAGAAATGGATATTGTAGTCCGCTACATAAAAGTGTTACCTCATATGATTACATAGCCTCCATTTCATAAATTGCGTACCCGTTGAATTCATATATGAATATTACATATATTACTTCATAATAGAATCTTAAATCATCCAAGACTAATGATTTTGAATGCAAGAGTAACAATGGTGCATGTACATGATAGCTACATTGGTTGTTTGAAGAAACATCACTGTAACTTTGCCATGCACAACTGAAAATGTTTATTTAAATAGAAAAAAATGTGATATGTGAGTGTCCAATCTTTATAGCGTTGAATCGATATTGTACCTTTGGCCACGATACGAAGTAGATATTGATTTATGTTCAAGCAATGCACGTCCAGGATCGCTAGATAGTGATACGTGAATGAATTGTGCAATCTCTCTCACACGCATACATATCTCATTTCCCTATGGACATCGGAATCACGCACGCGCACTTCGTGTATTTCTCTCCCTCTGTCAAGGTTAGAACTCGTCTTTCTACCCCGTCCCACAAGTCTCTCACACAGAAACACACATGCTCTCTCTGTCGAACACGCCCACCCCTTTAATTCCACCCACCCACAGCCACTAATGTCTCAAAGTATAATAATGTCTCTCACACATATGCCTAAGGTTAACTCGAGTTCCGGAACCATATGAATGCATACAATGGGATTCCAATAGAGCACCTTTTGTTTTGAGATTTCCCTCTCTCTCTCTCTCTCTCTATCTCTCTCTCTCTCTCTCTCTCTCTCTCACACACACACACACACACACACACGCGTGCGCGCACACACACATTGTTTCTCGCTTCATTTTTTCCGGCACTTGCATGCACACAATTTTGTTTATCTTTGTAATGCTTTAAGTATGCCTCGTACAAATGCTATCTACCAATCCCTTAATATAGCTAGATATGTGTCACACAAACTCCTTCTCCCAACTAGCAATATGCCCATGCGTTGCACCGAACATCAAGATGCATTTGTATGAGTAGTTTATCTTGTGGGAGAAAAGGATGAACGAGGGAAGACCGTATTTGTGAACGTGGAGAGGGGTGTGGGTATATTTTTGCAAAATTGCCATAGTTTTCCTCCTACCCGTTAGATATAAATTCGGCGGCCTATATTGCAGGATGGCACGCACACCATCATCACCAACTATGTTTTCTACTCCCTCCGTTCCTAAATATTTCTCTTTTTAGAGATTTCAACAAGTGACTACATATGGAGCAAAATGAGTGAATCTACACTCTAAAATATGTCTACATACACATCCGTATGTGGTAGTCCATTTGAAATATGAAAAATACAAATATTTAGGAACGAATGGAGTATAAGAGTAGACATGGAGATATATCACCAGCATGGTCTACAACAAAAATGTACTGGACTCGTTAGCGTCGGATGCTCGCAACGCGATGACATGAGTTCGAATTATGTCTTTAACTTTAGATTTTTTATATTATATATTACTTATTTAATATACTTCTTTCGCTACTGTACTGACAGTGGAACCCACAGAGTACTTAGAATACAAGATTAAGGATGGACTTGTTTATTTTTAACTTTCTGTACGATGTTGTAGCCACCCTGCAAGTCACGTGTACACTGTACATGCAATTAACTTTTTATAGGGACAATCATACATGGAATTAACTCAAATGGATTGGATGTCACTCTATTATTTCCAGCATAAGAGCAACTCCAACGGCAGCCGACAAATATCCTCCCGCTTCCTTCAGCGGAGGACGACATCAAACGCCAGCGGCATACATTTTCACAACTCTAACCAACCAGATGAAATTCGTGCAAACACGGACTGATTTCATATAAGCATAAAGGATTTTGTATAAAAAAGGTGGATCTTCATATAAACATGATGGATTTCATTACATTTACATGAACTAAGTGGTGCCAATCCGGCTCTCTTGGTATAATTAATACTCCCTCCGTCCAGAAATACTTGTCCTAGAAATGGATGTATCTAGACTTATTTTAGTTATAGATACATAAAAATTATCCATTCTTAGAACAAACATTCCCCGCCACCTGGAGAGGGAGTACATAATCTAAATGGCCGCCCGCGGATCCCTTTGTCTTCCTCATGTCCGGCAGACACTTTGCGGGGTCGACGAAGGTCCTCGAAAGAGACGACGAAGCAAAGAAACCACCTGAATGCACAGTCGTTGCCTCGGCGGTGGCCTTGATGGGACCCAAGTTGCGGCAGCCACCCGTGTTCTACTTCTCCTCGATGATGGTGGCAGACACGGAGAAGGTGGCCACCGACTCGTCGCTCTCCACGCACCCGGCTTCTGTCTCTGCCTGCATGGTGTTGCCGTAGGCACAGGAGGCGCGCCCACAGACACGGGAGGCGTGACACCGCAGACACTGCTGGCATGGTACGATGCGGCAACGATGGCGCCCATACCGGTGTGCTCACCGCCGTGCCGGCGTGGAGCAACTCGCCACTCCTCATCAAGCTGAACTGGAGCGGCGAGTTGCTGAACCACGCGCCTGCTTGGGGAAGCAACTGGCTCCGTCGGGCCAAGCGAGGTTGGTGAAGCACCTTGCGGCCTCGCCCGTATTCGGAGGGCTCGGCGGGCCACCCAGCCGGGTAATATGCCGGAGAACGGCTCCTCGGAAGCCATCGTAAGAGTGGAGAAAATGGTGAAGGAGGAGATGGGGAGCGTCGGAGGGGTGCGATTCTTTCCCACTGTCTGTCTGGCCTTGTTTAAATAGAGGGCGGACGGTAGGAGCTTGGCCGGCGTCTGGCCTCGTTTAAACTGAGGGGGGACGGGAGGAGCTCGGCCGGTGTTGCGTTTAATTCCGGACCGCTCATGAACGGACGTGTGGCCAGAGTAGGTTTCTCGGTTTGCATGCGGGTTTAACGGAGGGGCTTGATGGGCGAGGAGGCGTTGTTCAGTCGGGCATGCAGCGGGCGGCGCAATACTATTCAATTTGACAGCGGGCGGCGCAGTTCCCGATACGGCTTTAATGCAGACGAGGGAGGGAGTAGCGGCTCCCGAAATGTGAACGGCCAATGCATCCTCCTTCAATTGATGCATGAGGGAAGTAATGGGAGGAGGACCGGGAAAAGAGGTTGCACGATGTGAATGCAACGCAGTTTGCCCTTATATAAAGGAGCCCCTCCATTCCAATGCATCTACCATATTGTACGCACCTAAGCATTTGCCTAAGCACCTACACTAAGCACAAAAGAGCTCACTCCAGACCGATGGCAGCGATGCACGCGAGCGGCCAGCGGCTGTGCCAGATGGTCCACGACGTTGGCCTGCGACATGGCGCCGAGGATTGTCTCTACACGGTGTTGGAGACCGGCTGGTTGATGGCCGCATCGACGTCAACTACGACTCTCAGTTGGACCAGACGATCGTTGCCACCACCAACAAGTTCACCGTCCTCAAGAAGCTCGCGGACGACATCGCCGTACTCCTCCAGCCCGCGTGCCCGGACTCCTCATTGCCTGCCACCCTAATCGGCCTCCATGGCCGGAACCTCTTTGAAGCACTGGTGGCCCTGCGACTGCCCGCCGACGCCACGAAGAATGTCCACCTGGAGGTCGCGCTCGCCGCGAGGCGCCTCGCCCTGCAAGAATTCATCGACCTACACATCCATGTGTACGAGCAAATCATGTACGTAGGTATCTACAAGACCAGTGAGGACACTACGACGTTGACCTTCCTCAACCGGCTGGAAGCCTTGGATGCCTTTGCTGAGAAGCACCTCGACCTCGCCACAAAAGCTGCCGCTCCTTAGCCGCCAATCAGTGGCCCGGCGCACTAAGTTGAGGAGGAGGAGGTCGTACGTTGATGGATGTATCTTTCTTCTTGCCTTCTGTAACCACCACTGTGATCGCATCATCATCGTGGCCTTAATTCTTATTGTGTTGTTGCATTCTCGTTCCAGTCAATACCGACATGTGCGATCCATTTGCTTAATTATATGCATCACTATAACTAGTACTCCATCCGTCAATTTATAAGTTGTGCTTACATTTTCCAGCACCTTCGTGCAACGCGGGGGCATCTTGCTAGAAACACTAGAACATGTCGGACCGCGTGTTACCAAACCGACGATGCGCCAACCTAGCTACTACGTACCCTGCTTATCTGGCGGAAATAGCCCCGCCCTAGCGTTTCCAATCGTTATTTCTATATATCGATCGTGCCAAAGAGCAGAACCAAAATGTTACAATTTATACATGTTTCTCTACTCCTACTCCTATAAAAGACTCAGTTGGTGATGGTGGTGTGTCTGCCATCCGACGTTTCTGACCATTAGATCTGCATCTAACGGCTATGAGGTAAGTTGTGGCATTTTTGCAACAATAGCCCACTTCTCTGCTCCAATTTGCAGAAAACCCCTTATTATCTTGAAAGCAACGACATCCCTCCCTCACCTCATCAAAATAGCCTGATATATATATATATATATATATATATATATATATATATATATATATATATATATATATACACTCCTATAAAAGACTCAAATTGTGATGGTGGTGTGTCTGCCATCAGTCGTTTCTGACCATTAGATCTGCATCTAACGGCTGTGAGGTAAGTTGTGGCATTTTTGCAACAATATCCCACTTCTCTGCTCCAATTTGTAGAAAACCCCTTATTATCTTGAAAGCAACCACATCCCTCCCTCACCTCATCAAAACAGCCTGAGAAATATTTTTGAGTGAAAAGTACTCCCTCCGTTCCTAAATGTTTGTCTTTCTAGAGATTTCAATAAGTGACTACATACTGAGCAAATTGAGTGAATTTACACTTCAAAATATGTGTATATAATCCGTATGTGATAGTCCATTTGAAATCTCTAAATAGTCAAATATTTATGAACAGAGGGAGTAATATATTAGGAGTATATCAAAACAAGAGTGATTTCTTTCAAGTATGTGAACAAGTACTACTCTTCTACTACTTTGGACCCATTGCAACGCACGGGCAGATTGCTAGTAAAAGGAAAAGGCCCGCCACGTTCGCATCGCACTCCCCCCACACACGCCCAGGAATCGGGAGTACTCCACGGCCCGTCCTGCATGACACATAGCTTACGGAAGGCGTGTTGCCTAGCATTTTCACTTTCATGTGGGACCGCAGTTGAGCAAACCACACCCAGCCCGTCGCCGGGTTGGAAAACAGAAACGAGGGGAAGATCTAGTTGTAGCACGGAAGCCAAGAAATTTGGTGTCAGATGGGGCTCGTTGATATAGTAGGAGCATTCCATACTACTATAGAACAAGCACTACCACTATACAACTAGTAGGTACGTGCACGGCACAGCATCGTAGGAACAAAAAACGGGAATATCTTGTTTTGGGTGATTTATCTTTTTTTGTATCAACGTAGTATGCATAATATGATCTGGGGGGCACCCATGAAGCTTATGTGGCTTGGTTGCATGGCTACAAAAGGTTAGAGAAAAATAAATAGATAATGTGTTTAGAGTGCACTCCACTAAACATATATACTTTGGATCCATTGCAACGGGCCAGCACATCTATATCTATACCCCCTATATAGTGTGTGAATAACTTTGAAAGTTTGTCGTTGGATGAAGCCAATCCAACGGTACAAAGATGGCAAATCTGAGCACTACTGGCCGTTAGAGATCATCTACATTCCACCAGATTTTGCCACATGTAGAATCTAGAAGACTCCATGGTTGAACTTCATTCATGACTAACTTTGCCACAACTAAGCTTCTGCCACAAAAAATGTGGCTAACAAAATGGCCACCACAAGTGTGGCAAGATTTGGCAAGAAGTTGAGTCTATGACATGTGGACCATGTAGCTAGAAAAGTGTGGCAAGCCACAAGTGTAGCAATGAACCAAACACATGCCTGATGTGTTTGGTAGGGTGTATGAAGGGTGCATGATCCCAAGAGTTCCCTTCTCGACCCATTTCTGGGTGTTTGGTAGAGTGTATGGAGGGTGCATGAGTCCACACTAGATTAGCACAAATACACTAGAAGCATGCATGAAGAGAGCATACATGAAGAGGGGTGTTGAGTTGAGCATGCATGAAGAGGGAACAACTATGCTGAGAAGAGAACGCAACCAAACACACTTTGGCACGCCTAAGCTTAGGTGTGGCAATCTTAGGCTGCAAACCAAACCATAACTTTGAAAGTTGGTCATTGGATGAATCTAATCCAACGGTACAAAGATGGGAAATCCGAGCACTACTGGCCGTTGGATATCATCTACATTCCACCAGATTCTGCCACATGTAGAATCTAGAAGACTCCACATGTAGAAGCATAATGCACAAACCACCAGAATCTCATGCGTGCAATGCACGTATACCTTACTAGTAGTTGGTGGTAGTAAGAAACAAATTCCGGGTTTGGCACGAGCTTGTACTGCGGGAGCACCACAAGGCCTGCCGTAGGAGTTACATTTCCCTCTCAGGGCCCACGAGACCGAACTTCAGTGGCTTAGTGCCCGACCTATGAGTCAATGACGTGCGGACCTCAAATGCGGCTGGCCCACATGTCATTCTCGTGGTGGTGGTGTGGTTCGCGACTCACTCGTTTGAGATGAACCGACCGGTGGTGGTGTGGTCGTGGCGAGGGTGCCACAGCTGGGCGTCGGGGTGTTACAAGGCGTAGATGGCCACACCGGCGGGTACTACCTATAGTACAGAAGTACTCCAGCTGAGGATTGATGCCCGGGATGAAATGTGTCACAGCCGCTGGATGAAATTCGATGGTGCAGGACGTGTGGTGTCATGGGTTCGTGCGGCATCGTGGGAATCGCGTGTGGCTGTTGTAGAAACTTGATGCTCGCCGCATTTAAGGTGGCCCACATGTCATGCACACAAAGGCAGAGGGGCAGTGCGGCCGAGAGGGGTGAGGCGCACGTCGGGGGACATGGGCGTCGTGGGAATCACGAGTGGCAGTGGATGAAACGTGATGGTCGCCGTAGTTGAACTTCCATGGACAAGTTGTCATGTCTACGGACACATGCATTGCATATCGATCACTGGAAGGAGTAGTAGAGAAAGCTAGGCGGATAAATAGTTCCTTATAGTCAAGCGAACCCACACTACTACTTGTTCCAAAGACATGCACACCATCGAAATAGTCCATCTATATCAATATACATAGAGAGGGAATATTTTATTACAAGAGAGGAAATAGTTCATCCATCCATAATGCCCTGCTACTGGTGCAACATCTTCTTCTTCTTCTTCTTCTTCTTCTTCTTCTCATTTTCTATGGGAGACGGCTTCGCAACAAGCTCTCTGGACCTTGCAGCTATCTCGAAACTCACACGGGCATTGATGGCAGCATATTTTATCCGCTCGTACGTCAATGGGATAATTCTCCAATCCAGACGACCTTAATGCCAGCATCTCGTCACCGTTCTAAAGATTTTTTCCTAGCACAAAATTTGCTATGTCGAATAGGGATGGTGTCGGTTTATCACAATCTTCTACAGGAATTTTTATTCTGGTTTGTAGGTCAGCGATGCTTTTCAAATCAAGGTTGTACGGCTCCAACTTCCGTTTGTCCCCTGCGATGGCTGCCCCACAAAAGTATATGTCCTCCCGAGACAAGAAATCGTGAAGCTCACCTGGTATGGAGGGCGCGTGTATGATGTGGTACACCAAAACATCATCTTGGAGGCACAGCTGAAGGACGGCGGCGCGTTGGACCTTCCCAGTGGCACACTCCGTGTACTCTGCGTCGAGACCGATGACATTCATCTCCACCTTTTGGAGGGAGTTGGATACATTGTTGATCCACTTTCGAACAACCCTTGGGTGGTCGGTGACTGTGGCAACTATGCTCAACGAGCCTTCGACGAGGACATGTTGGACGCTAAAAACATGCATCTCGATCTCTTTCGCCATTTGGAACCGCTGGACCAGAGGGCTATGGTTTTGAGAATTAGGATTAGATGGATAGTCTAAATGAAGAAGATGATTATTTATAGGGGCTTCGGGATTACTCTAGGAGGATGTGAAGAGGTTAAAACAATGTGAATGCAGTGTGGTTTGGATGCAAATGAAGATCAAGGAGTAGTGAAGAAGCCGAGGAAAATCGGTTCCCGATGGAGAAGTAAATGGTAGAAGTGGCCTGTAGGCAGTTGATTAGACGGCTAGGTAGACTAAACGAAAAGGCTACGTGAGTAGGCTGACGAGTGGGGCATGTCCCTGTACATGCCCATCCTTCTAGCGCTACATGTGCCACTGGCTAGTTGAGGTCACTCTTTCGAATCACCGTGGCGAGACATTTTATGATTCCTTTTTATTTCTGCACCCCTCCTGATAGGTGGGACCTATGCAAACGGATAAAAAATGTGTCTTAGCTGGTTCGGATGGATATTGGTGCGTGCGTGGGAGACACAACATTCTCTAGTTAAGGAATATGCGGTTATCCTCAAAAAAGAAAAGTCCTTCGTGCTTCCGCATGCACGAGAATTTGGTTCTGCTTGCAATATGGATGATACCTGGAGGATGAAGTGAACTAGAGGCATGCTAGCACGGGATTACTACTCATGTTCCTACTACTCCTACTAGTAGTAGTAGTACAACTGTGGTACACTTGATGGTCAAAATACTATTATTCATTTGGTCCTAGAAGTGAAGTGACAAGACCCTGCGACCGAGGTGACACCAGTGCAGGCTGCATGTCCGGGTTACCAAAGTCAGCCTCACCTTGTGCACTGTGCAGTCACTGTCACAACCGCTATATAGCATGCCTCGTCTCGTCTCCCTCTCCCTTAGAACCACTCCATCTCCATCTCTGTGTCGCTGGAGATCCTGAGGTCACTCTTCATTATATCTCACTGTGCCACCGCATAACCTCGCCTCGCTCGCCTCCCCCAATACCACTATCCCCTCGTTAGCCGCTCCAGCACCGATAGCCTTCTCCCCCGTAAATCAAGCCCCCCAAAACCCCACCTTCCAAACTCCACCATGGCCGAACGCGAACCGCGCAGGATCCCTATGAGCCGCGATTGGAGCAATCTCCCCAGTGATGTCCTCGACCTCTGTTGCTCCTGTATCGATATGTTGAGCACCCTGTGGCTGGCTGCATGCTCGAGGGGCATGCACACAGCCATCATCGAAGTGAGGCCAAAGCTTTTCAAGACACCCTGCTTGCTGCTATCTGGCCTTGCGAGATTGGCTCACCATGATACGGAGGCGTACATGATGCCCCTCGACTTCAATCCGATCTCCATTAGCCAAAACTTCGTTGCAGGTATGTAGTGGGTCGCCGTACATCATTTCCCTCGACTTTGATCCGATCACCATCGCCCGAAACTTCTTAGCAGGTATGTACTAGGTCGGCATGAACTCCCACCGGATGGCTGCCTTCAGAGAATACGGTAAAAAGTTGGTGCTCGTGAACTTCCAGACCCCCGATGAGATTATCCTTCCTCCGTTGGATTATATAGAGTTTTACCATCGCGGTTCTAGTCAGCTAGATTACCACGTCAGTTGGACGGACCTTGCTTTGCAGAAGATTGTAATCTTTCAAGTGCCCACACGACATGCAAATTACGCAGACTTCAAGCTAATTGCCTTGTTCGACCGCGGACTCGCCTATCTTTACGCTGGTGCCTTCTTTAGCTGGAGACAACTCAGCTCGCAGTGGATCATCGTTAAAGCCGATACACACTTCTGAGATGCTATTGAACACAATGGCATCATCTACGCGATCGACAAAGCAGATGGCACAACGTATTGCTGGGACGGCGCGTGTAAGTTGTTTCCATCTCATGTTAATGATGATGCCATGACACTTTTTGAACTTTTTGTGATGATTGGCATATCCCTGTTTGAGCAGAATTTGAGTAGAACCATGGCAATGTATTAGAGACGCCGTAAATCAGCTATATTTGGAATGAGTTAATTCATGCGATTGTGATCATGTCATTACAGCCAATTTGTACCCCTAAATAATCAAACGGTTAGGAATATATGGATATTCTCCTTATTTTACAGTAATCTATATACTACTACTAAATATGAGTGTGTATCAATGGCCATGTTAGTTTCCTCATTTTCATGATGTAGAAACATGCACCACACTGTTGGTTTCATCTAACCATACATTAGGGAAGTAAATGTGCATATGGAGAACTCTATATTTGGAAGTAGTGAAATCCTGTAATGCTTACCATGTGTACATACCTATATTCGCCCTTCAGCAATCAATGGCTAGAATAATATCCTCACAAAAAATTTCCCCACAGAACACGAGTATATAATAATGCATGGTCTGTTAGTTACTGTAAGTGCATCTAGTGCCCCTTAGTGATTTTGGTGTATTGAAGACTTATAGGTTAAGGGACTAATGTGTTTATGAGTGTACACAGGTCTATAAGTCTATGAGTAGTTTGATATTTACATAGAAAGTCGACCCCTAAAAATAAATATCTTCGACTGAAGATTTTGGTATTTCTGAAGACTTTCATGAAGACTTTGAAAGTGAAGAAATTGGTGTGTCCGTGAAGACTTGATATTCATGCGAGGAATACGAAGCTTGAAGACTTTCATTTTCATAGTTTTGTTTTTCTCTTTCTTGAGTCATAGGAAACACCGTACTGTTAAAGGGGGGTCGAGGAAATACTAAGGAAAAAATTTCCATGTGATGATCAACTCAAAATCCTACACCTACCAATCCCTTTGAGTGAAGCCATTGGAAATCTCATACAGTTCAGTCAATTTCTTCAGTGACAGAGATGAAGTTCTTCTGGTCGATGAGGAATTTGTTCTGATTGAGGAGTTAGGAATTCGCCAGTGCGAATTGCCTACACAGTGGGGAACATGATAGCCCTGAGGAATTTGAGAGTCAAATTTCCTATTGTTGCTGTGCTACGCGCCAGCTGTCCCAAGATATCTTATCCACAAAACGGTCATATCATTGAAGGGCATTTATGTCTTATCATGTCGGGCTGCTCCCTAGGCTATAAATAGCCGCCCCCTACAACCACTAGCTGGTTGGCTGCTCCGAGAGAAACTGACACTTGTCATTTGAGAGCAACCCATCCTCCGAGGACTTTGAGCGAAAATCATCGAGTGAGGAAAATCCAAACCCAAACACCCACAAAGCCAAAGTTATTGAGCATCACTGAAGAGATTGATCCTGCGTGGATCCGACACTTGTTACCTTTGAAGACTGTGCTTCTTCCAGACGGTTAGGCGTCATGGTCTAGAGCATCCAAGAGGAATTGTGGATTGCCGAGTGACCGAAGTCTGTGAAGGTTTGGAAGTCGCCTGAAGACTTACCACGAGTGATTGGATGAGGTCTGTGTGACCTTAGTTCAAGGAGAATACGGTGAGGACTTGGTGTCCTGAGCTGCGTGCTCAGCGACTGGGTGTCCGGGACTGTGTGTCCTCGAGTTTAAATACTCAGCCGCTCCAACCAGACGTACAACTGAGACAGCAGTTGGAACTGGTCTACCAAATCATTGTCTTCACCAACCTTACTGGTTCTATTTCCTCAACTCTTTCATTTCCTCATTATTGTGTTGAGTGATTGTTCATATTTGTGTTTGAAGACTTTGACTGAAGACTTTCTCAATTTCCTCAGTTCAATTTCTTCAGTCTGTTTGTCTTCATCTTGTGTTATCATGTGTTCATGCTTTCTGTTGAACTTCTTCAAAGAAAGCAAGATCTTGAGAAGCTAAGAGTGTGTTATGAAGATCTTCAGAAGGAGCCCGATTCATTACTTGCTCAACAAATCAGCGCTACTCAGGAAGAATTTGATCCTCCCTGCTTAAAGTGCATTGAACGTGAATCTGCTAATTCTTCACCTGAATGTTCAAATGCTTCAAATGTTACAAATTCTTCACCTGCCTCTGCTATCACTAATTCCTCATTTGAGGACATTGCTAGTATCACTGATGATGCAGGGCTGAAGGAATTGTATATGACAGGCATTTACAAAAGCCTCAAAGGGCATCAGACTCTTTGTGATGTGCTTAAAAAGCAGATCCTCAACAGAAACCCTAGGAAAGAGGGTATTGCCTTTGAGAGGAAACTCAATGCTGATGGAACATATTGGAAGCCTGAGCAGTACCCCAAAACCTCATGGGTTGCTGCAAAGGGACCTCCAGTTGATCCATCTAACTTATCTGGCTTTACATGTGAATCTCCTCATTCGTCTGATGAGTCATTTGACTCCAACTATAAACTGTTCAAAAATCAAAATGGTGAAGTATTTGCTAGATATGTTGGCACTAACTGTAGGAACGGTTCCTCTATGAAGAAAATCTGGGTTCCCAAAATTTATGTTGAAAGTCTTCAGGTGAATGTCCTCATGACACCACCAGTGAAGAATAGGAACCCCAGATCAAACTCTTCATATGGATCCAAGTCCTCATACGGACCAAATTCCTCACATGGATCAAATTCCTAAAAAGGATCAAAGTCCTCATATGAACATCACCGTGCTAACAACTCTGTTTCACAGGGTAGAGCTAAGGGCTATGAATATGTGCATTATTCTTCAAATCATTATGTTCATAAGTCCTCGAAGAATTTCTCTGCTTATTCATATGCTTACCCTAACCCCTCTTATGTGAAACGAAATGGTTTGGCATCTTTGCCACCTTTCTCATATGGTTCTCGCAGAGTGATGAATTCTTTGCCACCCCTCCAGATGTGGGTGGTGAAGAAAAAGAACTAATCTCTTATGCAGGGTCAGGTCTCCAGTCGTACTCAAAACGACTAAAGAATTTGCTGGAGACCTGAACAGTGCCTGAAAGGACGCAGGCGAATCATGATGAAATGAACTTTCATTTCACACATCCTCATACTGATTATCTGATCAAATTACTTGATGAAATTGAACTGATGATACTGATGTCATATTCTTCACTGATGAAGTATATGAGTATGTAAGCTGCACTAATTCATCTGCAGGATGATCAACCCAAAGCAAATGAGTGGGTCCTCGATACTGGATGTACAAATCACATGACTGGTGACAAGAATCTATTGATGGATGCTCCCTTAACACCGTCACATCTGAAGCATATCATCTTCGCTGACAAAGGCAAAAGTCAGGTATTGGGTCTTGGTAAGGTTGCGATCTCTAAGGATCGACACAAGGACAAAGTCATGCTTGTCGAGTCCTTAGGATACAAGCTCATGTATGTCTCAATGCTTTGTGGTCTTGATACGGTTGTTGTCTTTGGCAAGTATCGTTGTGTTGTGATCATGGAAGCTGACAATTCCAAAGTCTTCGAAGGCTTTAGGAGAGGAGACTTGTACATTGTTGATTTCTCTATAGGACCACAACCTGTCGTGTGCTTACTTGCAAAAGCTTCAGAAGGCTCGCTATGGCATCGACGACTTGGTCATGCAGGCATGAGGAATTTGCACACGCTTGCGAAGAAGAAGCATATCATTGGCATTGAGAATGTCAAATTCCTCAAGGATCACTTGTGTGGTGCCTATTAAGCTGGGAAGATGACTAAGGCCAAGCATCCAGCGAAGACTATCATGACCACCACTCGACCATTTGAATTGCTTCACACGGATCTCTTCAGTCCTAATCATTATTATGCTGTGACTAATGATGCATCTCTATATGGCTTTGTTATTGTTGATGATTACTCTCGTTACACATGGGTACACATTGTTACTTACAAACATGAAGTGCAGGAAGTCTTCAAACGATTTTCCTCGAGGGCTTCAACCAACTTTGGTGTGAAGATCAAGCACATCAGGAGTGACAATGGAACTGGGTTCAAGAATTCCGGTCTTAATGACTATCTTGATGAACTTGGTATTACTCATGAGTTATCTGCTCCTTATACTCCTCAGCAAAATGGTGTCGTGGAGCGCAAGAACAGAACTCTTGTTGAGATGGCTTGCACTATGCTTGATGAATACAAAACTCCTCATCGTTTTTGGATTGATGCAATTGATACCGCATGCCACATCATCAACAGAGTATATCTTCACAAATTCTTCAAGAAGATTGCCTATGAACTCCTCACTGACAAGAAACCCAATGTGAGTTATTTCAAAGTCTTCGGTGCTAAATGTTGGATTAGAGATCCTCATCACAATGCTAAATTTGCACCGAAAGCACATGAAGGTTTTATGCTTGGTTACGGAAAGGACTCGCACACCTATAGAGTCTTCAACATCGCTCTTCACAAGATTGTTGAAACTATAGATGTGTGGTTTGATGAAACTAATGGCTCGCAAAGAGAACACCTACCTTCTGTGATAGATGAACCAGCACCTGAAGATTCTATCAAGTTCAAGGCTACTGAGGATGTCATTCCTACCAAAGAATCTACTGAAGAATTCATTCCAGAATGCGAAGATCGTCGAGCTGATGTACCTGAGGAAAATGCTGAAGAAAATGGTGCTGAAGAAAATGCTGATCAAATTCCTCGATGACAACCAGCTCATCCTCGCGTTGCAAAAGAAGTGCAAGTTGAAAAGATCATCGATGACATTGAAGCACCAGGTCCTCTCACTCGCTCAAAAGCTTCACATTTATCTAACTTTTGTGGGCACTATGCTTTTGTCTCTATCACAGAGCCCACTAAGGTAGATGAAGCATTTCTGGAGCCTGAGTGGATTCAGGCCATGCAAGAAGAATTACATCAGTTCGAGCTCAACAATGTCTGGGAACTGGTCAAACGTCCAGATCCTCGCAAGCATAATATCATTGGCACAAAGTGGATCTACCGCAACAAGCAAGATGAAAATGGCCTTGTGGTGAGGAATAAGGCATGACTTGTAGCCCAAGGCTACACACAGGTTGAAGGAATTGATTTCGACGAAACATTTGCACCTGTTGCTAGACTTGAGGCAATTCACATATTACTTGCTTATGCTAACCATCATAATATCACTTTATATCAAATGGATGTGAAAAGTGCATTCCTCAATGGTAAGCTTGAGGAAGAAGTATATGTTGCTCAACCCCCAGGTTTTGAAGATCCAAAGAATCCTGACAAAGTCTTCAGACTCAACAAGGCCTCTCTGGCCTCAAGCAAGCCCCTCGGGCGTGGTATGATACTTTGAAGGAATTCTTCGTGAAGAATGGCTTCACACCCGGTTCACTCGACCCTACTCTCTTCACTAAATCTTATGATGGTGAACTGTTTGTGTGTCAAATATACATTGATGATATTATCTTTGGCTGTACTGACCAACGTTATAGTGATGAATTTGCCTATATGATGAGTGAAGAATATCAAATGTCTATGATGGGAGAGTTGAAATTCTTCTTAGGTCTTCAAATTCGTCAACAACACAATGGCATATTCATATCTCAGGAGAAATACCTCAAGGATGTTCTGAGGAAATTCGGCATGCAAGATTGCAAAGGAGTCAAAATTCCTATGCCCACGAATGGCCATCTATGTACTCATGAAAATGGTATTGACTTCGATCACAAGGTATACTGCTCCATGATTGATTCTTTATTGTACTTATGTGCATCTAGGCCAGATATAATGCTTAGTGTTTGCATGTGTGCCTGATTTCAAGCTACACCGAAGGAATCACACCATAAGGCTGTGAAGCATATTCTTCGATATCTAGCTCACACACCAACACTAGGACTATGGTACCTGAGGGAGTAATGGACTAGGGGGTGTCTGGATAGCCGGACTATCATCATCGGCCGGACTCCAAGACTATGAAGATACAAGATTGAATACTTCGTCCCGTGTCCGGATGGGACTTTCCTTGGCGTGGAAGGCAAGCATGGCGATACGGATATGTAGATCTCCTACCATTGTAACCGACTCTGTGTAACCCTAGCCCTCTCCGGTGTCTATATAAACTGGAGGGTTTTAGTCCGTAGGACGAACAACCATTACAACAATCATACCATAGGCTAGCTTCTAGGGTTTAGCCTCCTTGATCTCGTGGTAGATCCACTCTTGTACTACCCATATCATCAATATCAATCAAGCAGGAGTAGGATTTTACCTCCATCGAGAGGGCCCGAACCTGGGTAAAAACATCGTGTCCCTTGTCTCCTGTTACCATCCACCTAGACGCACAGTTCGGGACCCCCTACCCGAGATCCGCCAGTTTTAACACCGACATGGGTGCTTTCATTGAGAGTTCCTCTGTGTCGTCACCGACAGGCTTGATGGCTTCTTCAATCAACAACAACGCAGTCCAGGGTGAGACTTTTCTCCCCAGACAGATCTTCGTGTTCGGCGGCTTTGCACTGCGGGCCAATTCGCTTGGCCATCTGGAGCAGATCGAAAGCTACTCCCCTGGCCATCAGGTCAGGTTTGGAAGCCTAAACTTCACGGCTGACATCCGCGGAGACTTGATCTTCGATGGATTCGAGCCACAGCCGAGCGCGTCGTACTGTCACGATGGGCATGATTTAGCTCTGCCATTGGATAGTACCCTGGAGGCCGCGCATGAGTCCGCTCTGACCCATAGTTCGGAGCCGACCGCGCCGATCGAGGACAGGTGGCTGGACACCGCCTCGGGGGCTGCGAATTCTACGGCGATGGAGCCGAATCCTGACCTTGTCCTTGGCAAGGCCCGTGACTCCGAGGTGCCGGACTCCTCGCCGGACTTCGAACCTCCTGCGCCCCTGCCAATCGATTCTGATTGGGCGCCGATCATGGAGTTCACCGCCGCGGACATCTTTCAGCACTCACCCTTCGGCGACATCCTGAATTCGCTAAAGTATCTGTCGTTATCAGGAGAGCCCTGGCCGGACTGCGGTCAGGATGGTTGGGATGCGGACGACGAAGAAATTCAAAGCCCACCCACCACCCACTTTGTAGCCACTGTCGATGATTTAACCGACATGCTGGACTACGACTCCGAAGACCTCGACGGTATGGACGACGATGCCGAAGACGACCAAGAACCAGCACCTACGGGGCACTAGAAGACCACCTCGTCATACGACATATACATGGTGGACGTCCCAAAGGATGGGAACGGCGAAGAAGCAGTGGAGGCAGATTCCTCTAAGAAACAGCCCAAGCGCCGATGTCAGCGGCGCTGCTCTAAATCCCGCCACAGCAAGAATGGAGATTCCGGCACCGGAGACAATAACACCCCAGAGAGTGTCGAAGACAACCCCCTCCAGCAAGATTCAGCACAGGAGGACGAAGAAGCCAGCCCTCAAGAGAGAGCGGCAGACGAAGAAGTCGAGGATGATAATTACATGCCTCCCTCCGGAGACGAGGCAAGCCTCAACGACGACGAATTTGTCGTTCCCGAGGATCCTGTCGAACAAGAGCGTTTTAAACGCAGGCTTATGGCCACGGCAAATAGCCTCAAGAAAAAGCAGCAGCAGCTCCGAGCTGATCAAGACCTGCTGGCCGACAGATGGACCGAAGTCCTTGTGGCCGAAGAGCATGAACTCGAACGCCCCTCCAAAAGCTACCCAAAATGCAAGTTGCTCCCCCAATTAGAGGAAGAGGAGTATAAACCCTCATCACTAGCACACAATATGGCAGACCGACCACCTCGTGGCTGCGACAGAGAGGCCTCTAGGCCCTCCATTAGGACCGTACCCCGGCAACGCTCGAAAAGTACGAAGCCACGGGGGAACGCGCCGGACTTGCGGGACATATTGGAGGATAAGGCAAGACAATCAAGATCGATCTACGGATCACGTGGGCGCCCCACGATGCACGACGATTACCGTTGCGCCGGATACAGCAACTCTGGCCGGGCCGAACACAGTAGACAAAGCTCGCTGGAGCTACGTCGTGATATTGCCCAGTATAGAGGCGCCGCACACCCACTATGCTTCACAGATGAAGTAATGGATCATCAAATCCCTGAAGGGTTTAAACCCGTGAACATTGAATCCTACGATGGCACAACAGACCCCGCGGTTTGGATCGAAGATTATCTCCTCCATATCCATATGGCCCGCGGTGACGATCTCCACACCATCAAATATCTCCCACTTAAGCTTAAAGGACCAGCTCGGCATTGGCTTAACAGCTTGCCAAATTGGGTGTTGGGAGGACCTGGAAGCCGCATTTCTCGACAACTTCCATGGCACATATGTGCGACCACCAGACGCCGATGACCTAAGCCACATAATTCAGCAGCCAGACGAATCGGCCAGACAGTTCTGGACACGGTTCCTAACAAAGAAAAATCAAATCGTCGACTGTCCGGATGCAGAGGCCCTCGCAGCCTTCAAACATAACATCCGCGACGAGTGGCTGGCCTGGCACCTAGGACAGGAAAAGCCGAAATCTATGGCAGCCCTCACATCACTCATGACCCGCTTCTGTGCGGGGGAGGACTGCTGGCTAGCCCGCAGTAACAACCTCAGCAAAAATTCTGGCAGTCCGGACAACAAGGACCGCAATGGCAGGTCGCGTCGTAACAAAAACAAACGCCGGGTTAACGGCGATAACCACTGAGGATATGGCAGCCAGCGCTGGATTCAGAGGCTCTAAACCCGGTCAGCGGAAAAAGCCATTTAAACGAACTACTCCGGGTCCGTCCAATCTGGACCTAATACTCGACCGCTCCTGCCAGATACATGGCACCCCCGAAAAGCCAGCTAATCACACCAACAGGGATTCTTGGGTGTTCAAGCAGGCAGGCAAGTTAATCGCCGAAAACAATGACAAGGGGCTGCATAGCGATGACGAAGAAGAGACCCGGCCACCGAACAGTAGAGGACAAAAGGGTTTTCCCCCACAAGTGCGGACGGTAAACATGATATATGCAACGCACATACCCAAGAGGGAGCGGAAGCGTGCACTTAGGGAAGTATATGCGATGGAGCCAGTCGTCCCGAAGTTCAATCCATGGTCCTCTTGCCCGATCACTTTCGATCGAAGGGACCACCCCACCAATATTCGCCATGGCGGATTCGCCGCATTGGTTTTAGACCCAATCGTCGATGGATTTCACCTCACCAGAGTCCTGATGGACGGCAGCAGTAGCCTGAACCTGCTTTATCAGGATAAAGTGCACAAGATGGGCATAGACCCCTCAAGGATTAAACCTACAAAAACGACCTTCAAAGGCGTCATACCAGGTGTTGAGGCCAATTGCACAGGCTCAGTCACACTGGAAGTGGTCTTCGGATCCCCGGATAATTTCCGAAGCGAGGAGTCAATCTTCGACATAGTCCCATTCCGCAGTGGCTATCACGCTCTGCTCGGACGAACCGCGTTTGCAAAGTTCAACGCGGTGCCGCATTATGCATACCTCAAGCTCAAGATGCCAGGCCCTCGAGGAGTCATCACGGTCAACGGAAACACGGAACGCTCCCTCCGAACGGAGGAACATACAGCGGCTCTCGCGGCAGAAGTACAGAGCAGCCTCTTAAGGCAATTCTCAAGTCCGGCCGTTAAGCGACCGGACATGGCCAAGCGCGCCCGGAGTAACATACATCAAGACCACCTGGCACGTTCCGAGCACGTGTAGCAATGCGGCCCCAACCCCAGCCCTTGCATGATTGCAAGACTAGTCCTTCGCGTACATCATTACGCTTTGGAGATACCATGGGCATAGGGGGAGGGGCACGACCACGACAGGCCCAGAGTGCGGCTCGACCACACCAGGGGCTCCCAAGTGTGTTGCTCTTTTTCTTTTTTCTTTTTCTTACACACAAGACTCCGTTCACCAGAGGCCCTGTCCGGCAGCAGACCTGCCGAACTAACAATGCAACAGCCAGGGAAGGAGAAAGGCTACGACGAACACTCAGGTGGTCTCCATTACGAGCATTCAATCTGTTTCATACACCATTCCGCAGCCTACCCCTGGAGGGGGACATGTTTAATAGTCCAACCCCTTGATTACCGCACTATTTGTATCGCTCTGCATTCATAGCAGTATTTCTAAATAAACAATGCATCGCATTTCGCTTATAGCTGCATTTCTCTTTTCCTTATATATATATATATATATATATATATATATATATATATATATCTGTGTGTGTGTGTGTGTGTGTGTGTGTGTGTGTGTGTGTGTGTGTGTGTGTGTGTGTGTGTGTGTGTTCATTTACGACATCCTGCATCCGAACGCTTTGGTACAACTGAATACACCAGGGGCTTAAGTTCCCCGCATTATGGTGTGATAAGTCCGAACACTTTCACAAGTGCGGCACCCCGAACTTAGAGCACTATATGCATCGGCTCCGAATCATGTCTTGGGTCAATAGTTGGGTTTGCCCGTCTCCCATGTTTTGGTACCTTACGTTCCGTTTTATCGGCTAAGGTAGCACTGGGAGAACCACTGCGATTGCGCCCCGGTTGAGCTGGGCGAGCGCCTCAGTGGAGAAAGCTAAAACTGACCATCATGATAAGGCAAGAGCTGGTCGATGTTCGAGAGGTCTTTTCGAGTCCCTAAAGACTTATGCCGCTTAGAGCGAGGAACCGGCTTTGTCCGGCCCAGGCGTGGATAGCGCCCCAATCTTGGTCTTCCGAACACTAGGGGCTTCGCCGAAATTTAAAATTATAGAATTCTATGGCTAAGTGAGAGTGTTCAAGCATTATAAGTCCGGTTGCCTTGTTCGATGTGTTGAACGCCTCCCTAGATGGACCCAAATATGGGAACAAGAGTGCTCAAGTTTATCCCGAACACCCCAGCACTCGTGGCATGGGGGCTGAAGCCAACGACTTGCCATCTCTCAGATTTGATAAACGGCCGCACAGAAGGTAATATTTTAAATTAATAAGCATTGCTTAGCGCATATGAACAAAGTTTTCAGCGCACAGGATAACACATTGCGAGTCTACTCAAATATTACATCTTTGGAGCACACATCCGCAATCTTGTGGGCACCCTTCAGGACACTCTTATAATACATTTCGGGCGTGCGATACTCCTTGCCCGCCGGCGGTGCGTCCATTAGAAGCTTCTCAGCATCCAGCCTGCCCTAGTGCACCTTTGCGCGGGCAAGGGCCCGACGGGCACCTTCAATGCAGGCGGAGCGCTTGATGACTTCCACCCAGGGACACGCATCCACCAGCCGCCGCACCATGCCGAAGTAGCTCCCAGGCATGGCCTCTTCAGGCCACAGCCGGACTATGAGGCCCTTCATTGCCTGCTCGGCTACCTTGTGGAGCTCGACCAGCTGTTTCAGCTGGTCGCTAAGGGGCACCGGATGTCCGGCCTCAGCATACTGAGACCAGAAGACCTTCTCCGTTGAGCTCCCCTCCTCAGCTCGGTAGAATGCGGCAGCATCGGACACGCTGCGAGGAAGATCTGCAAACGCTCCTGGAGAGCTCCAAATTCGGGTAAGTAACAGGTAATTCACTTTAACATGCTTGCTTTGCATGAAAAATGCCTTACCCGCCGCTATTTTCTTCACCGCCTCAATCTCCTGGAGGGCCTTATGGGCCTTGGCCTTAGCGACTTTGGCACTCTCAAGAGCCGAGGCAAGCTCGGACTCTCGAGTCTTCGAGTCGCGCTCCAAACTCTCATGCTTTTCCATGAGAGCCTGGAACTCTTGCTGCACCTCCGCCACCCGCGCCTCCTGCTTCTCTCGCTCCGCTTGTTCCGCGCCCGCATTACGCTCGGCCACGGACACGGCCTCTTGCAGGGTCGCCACCTCGTTCGTGGCCCCTGCAGTGCCCACGTTATCCTTGTTATTTCTCTTGCAACCAAAATCCTTTTCTGTAAGGTACAAATTTAATACGGTGTTACTCACCTTCTTTGTCCTCGAGCTGCTTCTTGGCAAGGCCGAGCTCGTTCTCGGACCGCTCGAGGTCCTGCTTCAAAGCACCGACCTCCGCAGTCAGTGCGGCAGAGGTCAGTAGCGCAGCCTGCAATCCCATATTGACATAATTTTTAGAACTCCTGCGTATATCTTTTTAGATCCTCAGTCCGGTTTTTCTTTCCGAACACCGAACCGAGCAACAGGGGCTACTGTCTATGCGGTATTACATTACATATTTTAAAATTTCTTACCTCAAAGCCTGTTAAAAGGCTGCTACAGGCTTCGGTCAGCCCGCTCTTGGCGAGCTGAACCTTCTGAATCACCGCACTCATGATAGTGCGGTGTTCTTCCTCGATGGAAGCGCCGTTGAGCGCCTCCAACAAGTTGTCCGGCGCCTCCGGTTGGACGGAAGCTGCCGGTGTCACGGTCTTGCCCTTCTTACGAAGGGGCCGCCTGCCGGACTCCGGAACCACTGCGGGTTCCGGGGCGGAGTCCGGTGCGAAGTCCGGGAGGTTGCCCTGTGGCACCTCTGGTGCCTACCCCTCCTGGCGGGTCCCCTCCTGGGATCCCACCTCGACGTCCTCAGCGTCACGAGGGGTGAAGGCGGTCGGAATGGAATCCACATACGACGGAGCCAAGGACCCGCTCGATGAAGGGGGAAGATCGTCCTTGGCCGGGCTATAGGTCGTATGCGGCATTAGAAGGACACTACGTGGCACAAGGAGAAATCATAAATCATTCGGGAATCCGGATACTTACGATCTTGCCAGGGGCTTGGCCCTTGAGGGCCACTCCTCGTCGCCATCGTCGGCGTTGGCGGAGCAGTCCGAAGGAAGGGTCCTTCCCTTCTTGGACCCTTCGGCCTCCCTCGTTGGGGAAGCCTTCCTCTTCCTCTCTCCCCCCTCTTGGGGAGAGTCCTCTTTCTCCTCCTCGTCTTCGGGGGAGGATTCCGCCTCGGAGCCATCGGACGATGAGTCCGATACCACCTGGCGCCGGGAACTCCTTCGGGTTCCCGTGGCTTTCTTCTTGGCCTTCTTCTCCGGCACCACGTAAAGGGCCGGAACCAGTAGCCCCGTCAAACGGGTGTCCGCTGGGTCTTCGGGGAGGGGAGCCGGACAGTCAACCTGTCCGGACGTCCTCTGCCTATCCTGTTAAAGGCATTGGGAGTTTCAGATCCCACATAGAGTCAAACTACGAAAGAAATAAGTGTCCCATAAAGGATAACAAAGCTTACCGCGCCGGCCGGGCGCTGCGTGCTGAATCCGCGGTCTTCAGTTGCGGATGCGGGGGCTTCTCCCCCCTTGAATAGCACCCTCCAGGTAGCTTTGTACGTCGTGTCGAAGAGCCTGCTAAGGGTCCGGTGCTGTGCCGGATCAAACTCCCACAAGTTGAAGGCCCATTGTTGGCAGGGGAGAATCCGGCGGACGAGCATGACAAGCTTAAGCTTCTTGTTCACCAGGGTCTGGAGACAGGACTGGAGTCCGGTCAGCTCCTCCGAACTACCCCATAGCAAGCCCTTCTCTTTCTAGGAGGTGAGTTGCATAGGGGTACCAGATCTGAACTCGGGGACCGCTGCCCATTTAGGGTCACACGGCTCGGTGATGTAGAACCACCCCGATTGCCACCCCTTGACGGACTCCATGAAGGCCCCCTCAAGCCAGGTGACGTTGGGAATTTTGCCCACCATGGCGCCTCCGCACTCCGCTTGAACGCCCTTCACCACCTTCGGCTTGACATTGAAGGTCTTTAGCCACAAGCCAAAGTAGGGCTGGATGCAGAGGAAGGCCTCGCACACGACGATAAACGCCGAGATGTTGAGGATGAAGTTTGGCGCCAGATCGTGGAAGTCCAGGCCGTAGTAGTACATGAGCCCCCGGACGAAGGGATGAAGTGGGAAGCCCAGTCCGCAGAGGAAGTGGGGAAGAAATATGACCCTCTCATGAGGCCTGGGGGTGGGGATGAGCTGCCTCTCGTCGGGCAGCCGGTGCGCGATGTCGCTAGATAGGTATCCGGCGCCGCGCAGCTTTTCGAAGTTCCCCTCCGTAACGGAGGAGGCCATCCACTTGCCTCCCGCTCCGGACATGACTGGAGAGGGTTGAGACGAGATGTGCGGGCTTGGGCGCTGGAACACGAGTGCGCGGAGATGGATAAGCAAAGGAGGAAGAAGGCGTAGGTAAAAAAGGTAGATCCTTATCCCCTTATATATGGGCGGACGAATACTATGCGTCCCCACCGGCCTGGTAAAACTCGCTTATCTCCCAAGCGCCACAATCAATGGCTCAGTTGGGTTACCCACGTTCGTATTGATGGGAATCCCGGAATAAGGGGAACACGATCTCTGCTTCGACAAGACGTGCCAAGGAAACCGCTTCGCTAAACGCGCTGAGGTGGTATAATAAAAACGATTCAAGTAAAGGCTTGGTGGTGGCGTGACGTCATGCCCCAAAATATGTCAGCAGATTGAGCTTGTGTACACATTATTCTCTCTACGGTGGTACGTGGAATTTATTTTGCAGAGCCGAACACTATCCTGGTGTTCACAATCTTCTATGAATTATTCGGAGGAGGAACCCGCCTTGCAATGCCGAACAATATGTGCGCCGGACTCATCATCATTTAAGCCTGGTACAGGGGCTACTGAGGGAGTCCTGGACTAGGGGGTGTCCGGATAGCCGGACTATCATCATCGGCCGGACTCGAAGACTATGAAGATACAAGATTGAAGACTTCGTCCCGTGTCCGGATGGGACTTTCCTTTGCGGGGAAGGCAAGCTTGGCGATACGGATATGTAGATCTCCTACCATTGTAACCGACTCTGTGTAACCCTAGCCCTCTCCGGTGTCTATATAAACCAGAGGGTTTTAGTCCGTAGGACAAACAACCATTACAACAATCATACCATAGGCTAGCTTCTAGGGTTTAGCCTCCTTGATCTCGTGGTAGATCCACTCTTGTACTACCCATATCATCAATATCAATCAAGCAGGAGTAGGGTTTTACCTCCATCGAGAGGGCCCGAACCTGGGTAAAAACATCGTGTCCCTTGTCTCCTGTTACCATCCGCCTAGACGCACAGTTCGGGACCCCCTACCCGAGATCCGCCGGTTTTGACACCGACAGTACCCCAAGGGCTCTACCTTTGATCTCATTAGATATTCTGACTATGACTATGCTGGTGATCATGTGGACCGCAAGTCAACATCTGGTACTTGTCATTTCCTTGTAGGATCTTTGGTCTGTTGGTCCTCGAAGAAACAGAACTGCGTATCACTGTCTACTACTAAAGCTGAGTATATTGTTGCTGGTTCTTGCTGTGCTCAATTGCTGTGGATGAAGCAAACTCTCAAGGACTACGACATCAACATTAAGAATGTGCCTCTCTACTGTGACAATGAGAGTGCCATCAAGATTGCTCACAACCCAGTTCAGCACTCAAAGACAAAGCACATTCAGATTCGTCATCATTTTCTTCGTGATCATGTGTTCAAGGGCGACATTGCTATTGAACATGTGAAGACTGAAGAACAACTAGCCGATATCTTCACAAAGCCCTTGGATGAGAAGAGATTTAGCAAGTTGCGGTGTGAGCTAAATATCTTAGAGTCTTCGAATGTTCTTTGAAAAAGAAACACATCCTAACACTTATGCAAAATTGATGACTTAGATGTGCAACACATGAAGAAACGTTTTTCTTCAATCAATGAAGAATAACACTCTAAGTGTGAAGAAATTAATGAAGAATTTGATTCTCAGAACCCTACGACAATTGTACGCGATGTCTGAAATCATCATTCTTATACGGTGGGTCACGCCACCACCAAAGTTGAAAATCTTCAATTTGAGTTTTTTTTCGTTTTTGAAATTCTTCAGTTTTTCAAATTCTTCAACTTTGCAAAATCTTCACCGTTTCCGTCGTTTTTCTTCATTGGATATATATATATATGGGTTTATGTCCTCTACAGCATTCACTTATGGCTATTTCTTCAAGTTGCATTTTTCTGTTAAGTGAATGTGATCGGACCCTTCCCACTCTATGCTATACTCAACCCAACCTATTCACAAATTCTTCATGTGCATTCTATTTGAAACTCGTTCAAAATCTTCACTGTGTCCTGTCAGCTGAAGAAATTACAAACGAAACTTTAAAACTAATCTTATCCAAGTTTTCAGTTTTGCCGCTCAAACCGTCCCGTATCCCACGATAGACTTATCTATTCACCCACGATCTAACACGATCTCCACTTTTCAGTACGTGGGTGACACATGTCAAGCGAACGAGAAGGGCCAGGGGCACGTTCGTCTTAAATCTTCAGGCGAACAGTTTTTCACTGCGACTATAAATAGCCCCTCACCCTTCCTCACTTCCTTTACTCCGCTCGACCGCTCTCTCTCTCTCTCTCTCTCGCTCGAGCTTCTCGAACCCTAGCGCCGTCGCTACTCCATCATCGCCGGTGAGGAAGAGCTTCACTGCCTCAACATCGTCACCGTCGTACTCGCGCCGGCCGCGGAAATCTTCACTCCGCCGCCGCCGTAGCTGTCTTCCTCCGCCAAGTTAGAGCTTCACATCTACTCTTCTCAGTTCGTCGTGTTCTTCAACCAGGGTAATTAAAAGTTACTTTTACTGCCCTCTTTGATTCAAATTTTCACTACAAAATCTTCAAAGGTGTTTTATTCTTCAAATCCTCACACACAAAACACCTCACAAGTCATCTGTTCTTGATTCGTTTCCCTAAGCATCATTTTCTTCAAGATTCCTCAATTGTGTGGATCGTCGATCTATACAACTCTGGAACCTAAGACAAAGTACGCTTAGTGAAATTCTTCAAGACTCATCTGGTCAAATTCCTCAAACTTGTTCATTTTGAAAACCTTCTGAGAACGCATATGACCTCTTCAAATTCCTCGCAACTATACTCTGTTCATAGGTACTCATGTCCGCTGCTGAATCACTAGGTTCTCATCAACTTAACTCATTTGCAGCGTTCCTTGAAGAAAAGTTGCATACTTCTTCAGAGAATTCGATTGTTCAAATTCCTCATCTGAAGAATACGGCAGAAGGTAAGAAACCACAGAAAGGAGGAAAGAAGCCTGAGGTCATGACTGCTTTTGAGATCCCTGATGACATTTATAAGGATTACTGTACACCTGATGAGGCCAAGTTCGGAAAGGAGAACAAAAATCAACGCAAAGTGCGCATACAGAGGATTGAAAGGAGATGGGCAAGAGAATGGAGGGAGTACAGATATGTAACTCCAAAGTATATGAAGAAATTCGCTCTAAATCCTCCATGCCCAAGAGCTCCATTGGCACTTGGTCAAGAAGCTGACCCCACCAGCCTCAAACGCGGTGAGGATTTTCCTGAAGAATGGGCCAAGCGCCAAGGCAAGTTGGCTAGACAAGCCAAAGAAGAAGTGAGGAAATTTAATGAAGACTCTGCTGCTGCTGTTGCCACAAAGGCCACTCACAAGCCTCGAAAATCAATGGCAAAGAAGCCCGCTCACAAGCCAAGTGCTTCATCAACTGTGCCCTCACGGCCAAGTTCCTCAGCAATGCCCTCACGGCCAGAATCTTCAAAACCCTCACGGCCAATTTCTTCAAAGCCCTCACGGCCAATTCCTCATGCTGCTCCTGCTTCTCCAAACTCCTCAGTTGCTCCGGGAAAGTCCTCAACACCTGTACATCTGGCCACATGCCAAAGGACTGCAGGCATCTCCATTGCCTCTGGTGTCTCTGCAAGTTCCTCAGCTGCACCAAATTCTTCATCAGGCCCGACTCTGCTGAAGACAAAGGCCACTGCTGGACGAGGTCCTCGGCCTAGTCCGAAGAAGAAATAGGTTGCCTTCCAAGTGCCATCTGACGATGAAGCTGATGATGATAAACTTGCAGAAATAATCAGAGACAGGCAAGAAAGGGCCGCTAGAGCCAAAGGCACAAATGTGCCACTGCTTTTGGATCCAAAGGTGATCCTCGACTACATTGATCTCTGGCACAAGGACCCAAACACTCCTATGCCTGATTTTCATTTGACTCTTGGCCAAAGTCACGTGCTGACCCATTTAATCAATGAAGAGAAATGGAAATTTGAGAAGGCCAGGCAGATCAAGAAGGCTCAGTTCAGGAAAGAGAAGTTCCTGAGGAATAACGTTGTCAAAATGGCAACTGATGAACTCCTCACACTCCAGTCTGAAATCAAAGCCCTCAGCGATGATTTCAATTCTTATTATGCTGATTGGCAAGGAGCCAAAGTCAGGTTCGTTAAATTGACTCAGAAGTTCACCAACGTTGCAGCCCCATCGCAACAAGAAATTCCTCAAGCTGAAGCCTCTGTTCAGCAAACTGAAGAACATGCCAGCACTGCTGATTTTCAGCCTGCTGAAGAACATGCTAGTTCTAGGGCTGATGACTCCATTCCAGCCGCTGAAGAAACTGCCAGGGCATCCACTAGTGGTGCGCTTGAAGAAAATGAAGAAGTCAAGTCAACTACATCAGTTGCGCCTGAGGAAATACCAACAGATTCCTCAGCTCCTCCTGCGCCTACCCCAACTCCTACCCTTCCATCTGCATCAGATGTGAGGAAGACCAAGGCTGCAGAGAAAGCTGTAGTGAAGAAAAGGAAAGCATCATCTGCTTCAGATTCTTCAGCTCCGAAGAAAATGAAGACTATGACCAGCTCACTTGAGAATCCAATTGATGTTGTTCCGATCTCCACCATGCCATCAAAGGAGCTTGTCCCTTATGGTGAAGAATATGTGATCCCTAGCAGATCTGATGAAGAAAATCATTCTGCTGCTTCGTCGGAGCAGATTGATGAAGAAATTGAAGTGGATGCGATCCCTTCAACACCTGCTGCTTCCTCGCCCATGCCTCAGTTCACAGCTGAAGAGGCTCGCATTGAAGAACTTGAAGATGAAGACGTGGATATTGGATGCACCACGCCTGTGATGAATGATGACTTTTGGGAAAGTCAGCATCCCAATTCTCCACACTTCACCCCACTACAGCAAATACCTCAGTCCCCTGCACCAACCGTTCAAATGGGCTCTGAAGAAACTCATCCCACCTCATCTGTGAATGAAGAAATTCCAGCCACTAGTGCTGAAGAAATTGCTGCTGTTGATACCTTAAACATGCAGACTGCCACTGAAGAGGAACCAGAAATTCCTCAGCCTGAAAAACTGGAGATTGTGATTCCTGAGGTTGTGATGCGACTCACTGACACTCCTGTGCCCAAGCCAAAGGATCCATTCTCAAAGAAGCAAAAGTTCAAGGCTGCTGATTTCTTCAACGAGCATGTGTTCTTCACTGACTATAATCCCTATGATTCTGCTCGCATAAGGAAGATGCGTTTCTGGACTGCTAGTCAAGCAAATTTCTATTCCTATGTGCTATTCGACAAAGACAAAGTCTTCGATCATGCACACATTCCTCACGTGGACATGGAATCTCTACCGTGCTTTGAGCCAGTTCTCAGTGTTCTTCACGGTGCTGGATTACTGAATTTCTGCACTGACATCTGTGATTGGAATGAAGAACTCATTCTTCAATTCTTTGAAATGCTGCACATCATAGGAAATTCTGAAGATGTGAACACTTGGGTGCTGGACTGGATGTCAGAAAATACTCACTACAAGGCACCAGCAACTGAATTGCTTCGTGCCCTTCCACTCAGTCCTCCCCTTGATGGTGCACGTGGCATCTACAATGAACCTGAGCTTATAGATCATTACATGCAAGTGCTGATGAATCCTTTGAAGCCATGGCAGGCCCCACGAACCAAATTCCTCGTCAAGGAATTACTGTATGTGCCTCGGACTGTCTATCGCATTTTGCAAAGACAATGAGTCCTATCAAAGGCCACGACTCAAATGATGAAGAAGTCATTGGCATCATGAAGAATATGCTTTTCAATATCATTCATGGCGTTCCCGTCAACTTCCATGATTTCTCCATGAGGACTCTGGCAAATATTGCTATGTCACCGTTTCAGCTGAAGCCTTATGCACCATGGATTATGAAATTCATCAGGACAAGGTCTTCACTCAACTACAAGGTTGATACTCTGAACCATGGCAGCTACTTGCCTCCAATTGAAGTCCTCAAACGGACATTTTCCTCAGCTGATTACAAAGGCAAGGCAACTGAAGTGATAGATGAAGGCATTCGTCCATTGGATGGTCAATTTCGCAAGGCTGCATCCTACTCCACCAATGATGACTCTGCCACACCTGATTCTGCCGCCAACACCTCTGCCAAGCAAATTCCTCAAGCCACAGCACCCAGGGTAATGACTGATCGTGAGTTACTCCTCAGTCTTCATCACAAAGTTGATCGCAATCATAAATGGGTCAAGCGTCAGTTTGGTTCCATTCTTTACAACATGACCTCAACCCACAATGTTGTGAAGAAAAACCTATACTACCTCAATGAAACCTTCAACCGTACCTGGGCTGTTCTATCTCATATCTACAGCGCCGAAGATCTGAAGAGCATGGGTCTCAAGGAAGAATTTGACTGGTCTGCACCTCCACCGAAGAAATTCAAGAAGGTCATGGTTCCTTCCTTGGTGGCCAGCTCCTATTCTTCATCGCGCGACACTGATGAAAATGAAGACTTGGACGACACTGCAACAGGCCCTACTACGACAACCAACCCGGACAACGCTGGCGCTCCTCCATCAACTTGATATTCTTCAGGGGCGTTGGTCCTCAGTTTTGATCCTTTTGGTCATTCGATGACAAAGGGGGAGAAATCTGATTTAGTCTTCAAGCGGGTCAATTATATGGGCGTTTTTTTGCTAAGTTACAACTCTTGCTCTTCTGAAACTTTTATTGGATTGAGTTGTAATCTTAAACCTGATGGTGCTCTGATACTTTTGATGCACTGTGCTCTGATGCTTTTGATGCATTATTCTGCATGCTTGTTCCTCGTTAATATTATTGCACGCATGCTGAATTTCTTCAGACACCATATTTCATCATGCATTTCAAATTCTTCATATTATATGTCGAATGCATGTATGAATTACAAGATATAGGGGGAGATCTCCATGATTCAACTCTTCAAGTGTGCATTGCTACAAAAGCAAATTCCTCACTATGCACATCTTCAGGGGGAGTTCTTCTATATCTTGCAATCAAATTCCTCAATATCAATACTTACACTTTATATGTTTATCCCCGTTGAAAACTTAACCTATATTGTCATCAATCACCAAAAAGGGGGAGATTGTAAGTGCATCTAGTGCCCCTTAGTGATTTTGGTGTATTGAAGACTTATAGGTTAAGGGACTAATGTGTTTATGAGTGTACACAGGTCTATAAGTCTATGAGGAGTTTGATATTTACAGAGAAAGTCGACCCCTAAAAATAAATATCTTCGACTGAAGATTTTGGTATTTCTGAAGACTTTCATGAAGACTGACGGTGTCCTGGACTAGGGGGTACTCACCACGTCGTCCCCCAATCGGTTAGATTGGGCCGAGGACCCCCAGGGCCACATACTCATGGGCCAGTCCAGACAGGTGCCGCATACAAGGAAGATTCCACAAGACTTGGCGATCAAGACAAGGACTCCTCCCCCACCGGCGTATTCGGCTAGGACTCTTGTTATCCTAGGCCTCTGGTGCATTATATAAACCGAGGCCAGGCTAGTCGATAAACAATCTCATATACAACAACAATCATACCATAGGCTAGCTTCTAGGGTTTAGCCTCCTTGATCTCGTGGTAGATCCACTCTTGTACTACCCATATCATCAATATCAATCAAGCAGGAGTAGGGTTTTACCTCCATCGAGAGGGCCCGAACCTGGGTAAAAACATCGTGTCCCTTGTCTCCTGTTACCATCCGCCTAGACGCACAGTTCGGGACCCCCTACCCAAGATCCGCCGGTTTTGACACCGACATTGGTGCTTTCATTGAGAGTTCCGCTGTGTGATCGACAAAAGGATCGATGGTCGCCTGCAGATCAACTGCGACTTCGGCATCTTCGTCACCAGCTCGACTGGTCACCTTGGTTCAACCAAGAATTGCGCCCCGTGTTCGGATCACCATGTTCGGACGAGGGCGTTCATCAGACATCAATTCCGATCTCTATCAATATCACGGAGGAATCATCCATGGAGCTCGGGGGCTCAACGTCAACATTGCCCTCAAGCGACCGTGCTGTTTTTCTGGACAGCGAACTCGTATCTGCAGCCACCACCTCCTCGAGTATCTCTTTGACGATCGCTTAGGTGGAATTTTGCGGAATTGAGTCTACAACAACCCTGGAAAATTTCGTCGAGTTCCGATGGAGGAATCTCTGGCAATCCACGATATACCGGAGCCCTGTCAAATCTGGACGGGAATCTGGACGAGTTTAGGGCGTGGTGTCCAGCTTCTAGCTCGCACGTCCTTTGGAAGATTCAACCGTTGATCGGCTGCGGAATTCCTATATCTATCACCCCTCCAAATTTCAGCTCGATCCGACCGTCCAAACTCCAAGAACCTTCCGATTAGTGCATAACTTTTCAGATCTGTTTTTTGCGCGAGAATGAATCCGACCCGAATTCCTCTTTTTTATGAACGGGATTTCGTAAATCCTTTTTGAAGGAAGTTTTATATGGGATATTGTGTATTGTTCCCGAACACATCCCACTAACTTTAAGATCTTTTGAACATGACCTTCAGCATCATGCTGGTGTCAAACCAGTCTGGCAATATTGCTCCACAGCTGCCGACCCGTGCTAGACACGTCGTCACTTTGTTGAGCCGAGCTCAACTTCTTCGGATCATCATCTCGGCAAGCCGAACAAGAGTCCGGCATCGCGAAGGACAAATCATCACCAACATCGCCGCCCCACAGATTACACGGAGCGGGCATACCGGCATCACCGCACGGTCGCTTCATCAAGCCGGCATCGACCACGTCACGACCTGCATCGGCAGGGCCGCATTGTTGCTCCTTCAAGCCGGTGTCCATCACGCCAAACTACTTCGACATCTCGGCTGGACCGACGGCTTCGCCATCTCTTCATCAACCTACTCCGGTGACTTTGGCGTCACCGGCCGGCCAACTTCATCACGATTAGCAGGACCGAGGGCTTTGCCTCGGCAAGCCAACCTTTGCCGGCATTGCCATGCCGTCGCCCTATCGCCCATCAGGCAATGGGTGTGCGGATCGAGTCCCAATTTTGGGAATCACCTTTCTTCGGATTGCTACAAGAAATAAACCAGGTGCTATCAGTCCCTAATATTTTTTGCTTGTTTGGGTTCATTTTTTCCAAGGAATTATTACTCTGGTTTGTCTATCATATGTACACAGGTCTATCAAATGGTGGCCGCATTCACGATAGTCGCATGGTGGTTCGGTCAGTTTCCGTACATAGTCCGGCGAACGCCGCATCCGGAGCTCGGACCGACCTGCAAATTCAGGTTTTGCCACGCCTTTACCGCATCACGCTGACGCCCTCCATCGGCATTGACTTTGGCGCCAGGCCATATTTCTTTTATTACTCACTTTGCATAAATTATTCATTATGCAACGATTTTTTTTAATTATCATTATTACTATTATCTCCCGTTTGCACTATTTTTTGTGGACAGGAAAATGATCCGGGGACTTCGGCGACACTCTGCCGGTCTGCATTGACCGTGCTATGTCACCACTTCGGCGTGTCGAGCTCTCCGCTCCGCCACCTCGGGACCGGCTTGGGGGATGGAACCTTGTCCCGCATCAAGCTCGGACCGCGTCATCAATACCGAACACATTAACCAGCTAAGTCGCTTTCATGCTCAAAGCTTTAATTTCTATCTTGTGTTCGGTTCGACCAAGCATTATACTTTTTTGGAAAAAAGTCGCTTGTAAAAAATTTCTTTGTCCAAACTTTGTTTGTGACGCATAAATTCAAATACCCCGTTCACTTGGGGGCTTCCTTTATGAAGCTTTTCCTATTGCATATTATTATACTTGTACGGCTTCGTTCCTTGTTCGTGTATTACTCCACAATATGCACCATATTGACTTAAGTGATTTGCAAGCTGGGTTGCCTCGCTCCTGTGTTTACCCCTACGTTCCCGATTGTTCGGCTAGGGAGTAAAGGGAGCACCTCTGCGATTGTCACGATCGGGTCGCCCGAGCCGGACCTCAGACTGGGTGAAGCCGAAAGCTAGCGCTCTTATAGTTTTCAATGATGGTCGGCACACAACGGAACTCATGAGTACAAAAAATCTATTGCACAAGTCTCATAATAACAATGAGCACCGAAGAAAGGTATCGATGGGGGTACTATTTTCTTCGAAGATGCTTCTTACACTTCGCAGTAATATAGCATAAGTTCCCTGAGCGCGCTTTGTCTGTTACAGCCTTATGGCCTGATTGCCTGGTTATTGGAAACACCATCGATATTCTCGACCAATGGAGTACATAACACTTTTCGGTCCTTGACCGAAGAGGGAGAAGCCGACGGTCGGTTAAGACGCATTTAAAGTTTGGTTGAACATAGATATGATATAAGTACTTCGGTACACGCAATCACTCTTTTACCCAAGTCACTTGGGGGCTCTTAAATTTATATAAGCCATTTTATGACAAGTGTTCTTCTTCTTAGTCGTTGCAAAAGTTTTATCATTAATATTATTATCTATCACTCCTTTTTCGACACGAGCATGTGGTCACTAGCCGGGGAGCCTAATTTCTCTCTCAAAGCCGCTAGAGTTTAGTTTGCTAAACTGGCCTGATGAGAAGTACTCCGCCCTCGGGATAGGAGGTTGAAGCTGTAGGCTGACCCGCTCGAAGTCTTGAGATAGGATGTATCATGTTAAAGCACGACAGAAGCACTTCTTTTTTCTAAGACCAATTTTCGGATTGGCACCGAACACTTGATATTGTTCGGACGTCATGTTTTTACTGGCGTTTCTTGGTTTTCCAAGCTTTTTGGCACTTTTAAACTATTTGTGCTTTTCCAGCATTAGTCTCGCAGTGCAACGCCGGACACCTTTTAGGGATTCGGCAAAAACATTCTCAAATATTGCTATATATGCATCGGTTTCAAATTGTGTCTTCGGTCAATAGTTGGGTTGCCCGGCTCCTGCACTTGTATCCAACGTTCTGTTTTGTTCGGCTAGGCGTGCAAAGGGAGAACCACTGCGATTGTGCTTCCAGCTCACATGGTTAAGCACCTCAGTGGAGAAAGCCGAAAACTGACTGTCACAATAAGCGTAAAGTGGTCAGTGATCCGATGACTATGTTAAATAACAGGCCGTTCATAACATTGGCCGAAGTGTTTACGGCTTGACCTCGACTGTCGCCGAACACTACCGGGGGCTATTAACTAGCCTCCCAAACTAAATCCTTAATATTTTGCTCTTACATTAGAGTTGAGGTTTCATGATCATGCTTAGCATGACAACCCAAAGAAAGGAACCGATAGCGGGACTATTTTCTTTGGAAGACATTTCTTATGTTAAAGAGCAATATAACATATCTCTCTGCTTACCTTTGTTTATAAAACCGTATGGCCAGATTGCCTTGTTTGTCGTAAATCTTTGCCCTCATAAAGGCTTTATAAAGTTGGACAAACACTCCTCAGCTACTGGCCGAGGAGGTGGAAGCCGATGGTCGGTCAACAAAGTTTTGTACAATGCGGATTCGAGCATTAAATGACGTAAAGTACTTGGATACATAGAGTCATTACACACAATTTGTGATTTTACTATGGATATTGATCCTTAATTCGGCCACCCGTGCCCGCATTAAGGCTCGGGGGCTACTGGGCTTCGGGCTTATTATTTACAAATATTAAAGGGGCACATCGATCCCCTGATCTGGTGTTGCCACCCGCCAGTGTCTCGGGGGCTACTGCATTGCCTGTTCTATGCAGAAAATTTTAAGTGCAATACAGTTTCCGAGGAGATTTTGATCCTCAGGTTGGTCGGCCGCACCCAACCTGAGTCTCGAGGACTGAGCACGCCGCTTTTTGTGCCCGAAGTATTCTACCGAGCTAGGACTTGATCCTCAGACCGATTTTGCAAATCGGCCCGAGTCTCGGCGGCTACGGGGATCAGCGGTCTTATGTTATCCTTCATGTGCATCTCGGGTTTTAGACCGATACCCACCCTGAGGGCTACTGGCTATATATCTCGGTAGAGAATAAATTGCACCGATCAAAAATATTGACAAAAATCGGCCCACATTCGGGGTGGTGCACCACCTCGGAAGCAGTCCGGCATAAAGCTCGGGCGCTAGTGGCTGGCTCCATAGAGGGCATTTCCGGCATTAAGCTCGGTTAAACTCCTTCAAACTTCTTTGAGCCAAGGTGATTTACAACACCTCGGATAAAGTCCGGCGTTGGAGCTCGGATACATAGTCCGGCGTTGGAGCTCGGATACAGTCCGGCGTTGGAGCTCAGATACATAATCCGGCGTTGGAGCTCGGATACATTCCGGCGTTAGAGCTGGGAAGCGGTCCGGCATTGGTACTCGGCTGCAAAAGATACCTCGAATGCAGTCCGGCGTTAGAGCTCGGATGCAAGAGGGCACTGCCTCCCGGGAACAACTACAAACCCGAGGGGTGGCATAAAAATAACAAGGCATTGATAAAGGCTGGAAACTTAAAGGGGCTCCTCGGATACCCGACGTGTAAACCCGTCGAATGCATTTTGGCGATCCTCAAGATAGAAGATGAGAAGATTTGTTGAACCAGTTTTCAAGACCGGCAACCGAAGATGAAGAACAGTTCAGAAGAATCGAGGAGCGTCCCTAACTTGAAGACTGGTTCAGGGGGCTACTGACGGTGTCCTGGACTAGGGGGTACTCACCACGTCGTCCCCCAATCGGTTAGATTGGGCCGAGGACCCCCAGGGCCGCATACTCATGGGCCAGTCCAGACAGGTGCCGCATACAAGGAAGATTCCACAAGACTTGGCGATCAAGACAAGGACTCCTCCCCCACCGGCGTATTCGGCTAGGACTCTTGTTATCCTAGGCCTCTGGTGCATTATATAAACCGAGGCCAGGCTAGTCGATAAACAATCTCATATACAACAACAATCATACCATAGGCTAGCTTCTAGGGTTTAGCCTCCTTGATCTCGTGGTAGATCCACTCTTGTACTACCCATATCATCAATATCAATCAAGCAGGAGTAGGGTTTTACCTCCATCGAGAGGGCCCAAACCTGGGTAAAAACAACGTGTCCCTTGTCTCCTGTTACCATCCACCTAGACGCACAGTTCGGGACCCCCTACCCGAGATCCGCCGGTTTTGACACCGACAAAGACTTTGAAAGTGAAGAAATTGGTGTGTCCGTGAAGACTTGATATTCATGCGAGGAATATGAAGCTTGAAGACTTTCATTTTCATAGTTTTGTTTTTCTCTTTCTTGAGTCATAGGAAACACCGTACTGTTAAAGGGGGTCGAGGAAATACTAAGGAAAAATTTCCATGTGATGCTCAACTCAAAATCCTACACCTACCAATCCCTTCGAGTGAAGCCATTGGAAATCTCATACAGTTCAGTCAATTTCTTCAGTGATAGAGACGAAGTTCTTCTGGTCGCTGAGGAATTTGTTCTGACTGAGGAGTTAGGAATTCGCTAATGCGAATTGCCTACACAGTGAGGAACATGATAGACCTGAGGAATTTGAGAGTCAAATTTCCGGCCGTTGCTGTGCTACGCGCCAGCTGTCCCAAAATATCTTATCCACATAACGGTCATATCATTGAAGGGCATTTATGTCTTATCATGTCGGGCTGCTCCCTAGGCTATAAATAGCCGCCCCCTACAACCACTAGCTGATTGGCTGCTCCGAGAGAAACTGACACTTGTCATTTGAGAGCAACCCATCCTCTGAGGACTTTGAGCGAAAATCATCGAGTGAGGAAAAGCCAAACCCAAACACCCACAAACCCAAAGTGATTGAGCATCACTGAAGAGATTGATCCTGCGTGGATCCGACGCTTGTTACCTTTGAAGACTGTGCTTCTTCCAGACGGTTAGGCGTCATGGTCTAGAGCATCCAAGAGGAATTGCGGATTGCCGAGTGACCGAAGTCTGTGAAGGTTTGGAAGTCACCTGAAGACTTACCACGAGTGATTGGACGAGGTCTATGTGACCTTAGTTCAAGGAGAATATGGTGAGGACTTGGTGTCCTGAGCTGTAGCGACTAGGTGTCCGGGACTGTGTGTCCTCGAGTTTAAATACTCAGCCGCTCCAACCAGACGTACAACTGAGACAGCAGTTGGAACTGGTCTACCAAATCATTGTCTTCAAAACCTTACTGGTTCTATTTCCTCAACTCTTTCATTTCCTCATTACTGTGTTGAGTGATTGTTCATATCTGTGTTTGAAGACTTTGACTGAAGACTTTCTCAATTTCCTCAGTTCAATTTCTTCAGTTTGTTTGTCTTCATCGTGTGTTATCCTGTGTTCACGCTTTCTGTACTCTGTGTTTGTCTTCATTTCATCATGATGACTATGTGTGTATTCTGTTATGCTTACTTCTGAGTACTTATTTCGCTGCAAGTAGTTCTTCGCTAAGGAATTTCCTCACCGGCAAATTCCTCAGTGAAGAATTCACAAAAATCACCTATTCACCCCCCCCCCCTCTAGAAAATATAACGCACTTTCAATTACCTTGAAGAATTTGTTTGTGAGGACAGAACGTGATCCCATAACATGCATGACATGGTAGTTTCCTGTGAAGAATCGATTGCGAGATAACATGAGTATAACCATGCATGGCACTTCTATATTTTCGAACCCAGTATACATTTCCCTGTATTTTCCTCCCAGTTCCAACAGGGACATATCAATGTTGTTTCTTGCATTATCCTACTCATACTCTAAACAATGTTGATCTTACATTAACAATGCTTGTCCTTTTTGATATGATGCAGTGTCCCAATAGTTACTGCCCTTTGTAATCACACCACCTTTGCCAAAAACAGGGAAGCACAACTGGTTCCTCACTCGATTAGATGACGGCAAAAGACTGATGATCATTCGGACACATGAGACGGAAATGTTATATTGCAAAAACCCCATTGTATACAAGCACCGTGAAATACGTGAGTATCCGGACAGTGGTTGTTACGTCTATGAGCAGGATACCAGCTTGTTGGGGCATTCAGGGTTTTTTAGTTGGAGGCGGGTAAACAGCCTTGGTTCACACTCTTCGTTTCTCGGAATTAATTATCCAATTAATCAGGAGATCACCATTGGCAAGGACCTTGATGGCAGAGAGGCTCTATTTGCTATGGAAAACTGTGTCTACACGGCGAGCCCTAGGAGTTCGGGAGCAAACTCCCCTGATTGTCAACGATACAGCCTGCAGCCAAAAGAAGGTGAGAATGACAAAGGCATACGGATTAACTTTGATCCTTGGATGTCTCAATTACGACAGGCAGTGATGTGGTTCAAGCCTTCAGGTTGATAGGTAATTGGGCTGTTGCATCGAAAGGGTGGAGTACTGGTGTCTCCGGATCATTGGTCGCTGAAGCGGGGCTGCAAATTATGATGGTGTTGAATCATCTCTTCGAATGACTTTGTTGTCTTTGCTGCTTGTTATGGATGGGTAGTTCTTTGTTTTGTTATGCATATTCCTTGTCATGTGGTCATCCTCGTCTATGTCACTCTTACTATGTAATAGTTGGCTCTGTTTAGAATATCATTCTCGTCTGGATCATGAGAGTCTGAGCACTGCAGATGGGTGCGTTTTGATGGTGTAGCAAGACTTCTTATGAACTATCATGTCTTGTTGTTTATGTCAGTAGTAGTCACTAGTCAGTGTTTGAATGTTGTATATATCGTTGTTTCGAACTGTTTATTGTGTCGAACTACTGGTAGGCTAAATGAGGGCATCACCATTCTCCAGTGTTCTGAGTGTATCTCCTTTTTTCAAGTTATATAATTCGAGCTCAGTGTCTTTTCGATGATGTACCCTTGTTTGGGCCAGTGAGGTGTCATTGAATATGGGCCGAGTAGTAACGCAATGCCAAACAGGTCAATTATGACTCTCAGGCCGGGCTCTCAAAAGATCCTCAAAAAAAGGCTAGGCTCTCCAAAAAAGAAAGAATAAGGACTCTTAGACCGACATGTGGGCGCCACCGGTGTTTTCGTGCGCTTGCGCGCAGTGAGCATATTGGCGCGTGTTCGAAATTCAAGCTACCTTTTCATCCCCAATCTCCCGCCCCTCCCCCACCTCTGGAATCTCGATTCCTACTCCAGTTCCCCCAAATACCCCTCCTGTACTCCCTGTACTCAAGCTCACTATCATGTCGCCGGTTAACACGGATCTCCGAGCCAGAGATCCTGAGGTCCGTCCTGCCTTCGGTCGCTGCGTGCTGTCGCTCAACAGTGGCATGGTGGCGCTTGATGACCAGTTTGCCGGCAAAGTGCTGATGGTAACCATCAACGGCGACTGGCCTGCCGTCTCGCCGGACGACCTTGTCAAAGCTCTTGGAATTGCGCACAGCATCCAAATAAGTGACTTGCTCGTCGAAATCTGTCCGCCACCGGCTGATTTCTTCGTCATGTTCCGGACAACTTTCGACTGCAGTCATGTGTTCGAATCTTCCCGGCGTTTGTTCTGCGATGGCGCGCTGGTGAGATTTGATCGGTGGCACCCAGGATGGGGCTCGGTGCCCTCTGAGCTTGAGTTTTTAACAAAGCTTACCTTCCACGGCATGCCTCGACGTGCTTGGAATAGCGAGTCCATGAATGAGCTTATCAACGACCTTGGAGGTGAGCTCGTAAGTATGTTTGTTCCTCCAGACAGTTGGGCTCTGATGATTATGGCATGGATGAAGAAGCCGTCCACCATACCGAAGGTGATTGGCATTGAGATACCGGTGCAGGAACCGGGGTTGTACTATTCGTCTCCACCACGGCCGCCGCGGACCACCACTACAAAAAAAAGACACATCCGTGACATTTTGGGCCGAACGAAAAAAATTATGTCATACATATGACACTTCTATGACGATAATTGTGACAAAACCTGGTATCATCATAGATGTGGTGGGCTCCTACTTCTATGACAAAAAATCATGACAGAAAATGGGCTTTTCGTCCTGGGCGGGCTGGAGACGCAGCTGCATGACATTCTTTGGACCGTCCATGACGGAAAAAACCATGGTAGAAGCAAGGGGGAGGAAAATTTCAGGGAGTTGCCGGTTACGGTGGGAGGTCGGGGGCGGAGCGATGCGCGTTTCTCTCGTACAGGTACGCGCGTGTGTCCGAGGCGTTGGCTCTAACTGAAGCCGAGCGAGGCGTTGGGCTCTAACTGAACCCGAGCAATTGCACTGCAGGCTACGCGTTACTGAACCCGAGCGATCGATCGATGGCTGTTAACTGAACCCGATGGAGCTATTCCTTCGCTACTGCTGCTAACTGAAGCCGATCGATTGGATGAACAGTGAGCGGTGGCATTGCCTCTGGATGAACAGGAACCCGTGGTGTGGAGGGCTGTATGAACAGTAGACGGTGGATGGGTGGCCGTGGAGGGGTGGTTGTACAGGACCCCGTGGTGTGGAGGGCTGGATAAACAGTAGACGGTGGAGGGGTGCCCGTGGAGGGTGGTTGAACAGTAGCCAGTGGAGTAGCGCGCGGTGGAGGCTGGATGAACAGGAGCCCGTGGAGGCTGGAGGAGGTCGACGGTGGAGATGAACAGTATCCCGTGGAGTCCCGTTTTGCGGTACGCCACACCCCTCCCGATGAACAGGACCCCCGTTTCGACCGTAGGAGGTCTGTTTCGTCCGTTTTGCGGTATGCCACACCCCTCTCGATCAACAAGACCCCCTTTTCGACTGTAGGAGGTCTGTTTCGTTCGTTTTGCGGTATGCCACACCCCTCCTGATTAACAGGACCCCCATTTCGACCGTAGGAGGTCCGTTTCATCCGTTTTGCGGTATGCCACACCCCTCCCTATCAACAGGACCCCCGTTTCGACCATAGGAGGTCCGTTCATCTAGCATTTCTGTTTCTGATAATCATGTCGGGTGGCTAACACTGCATTCTTTAAATGAGGAGTAGTCCCCTTGCCTGCCTGCCTCGTCATAAGTGATTGATGAGGGATACACAAGAACATTAGTTTGATGTAAGAACATGGTTAATACACAGATGTACTAGTATGTACCAAAAACAGAAAGGCATGTCATATTCAAAGGTATAATGTCTAAGCTAAGCAAATGCAATTTACCAAATTGGAAGCAATACAAGCTAGACATCTGGCTCGAGTAGTGAACATGATCATCTAGGACCTGAGAGCCTGGTGGGAGTCGGGCTGCTTCGCCACCATCGCGGCTTTTTAGTTGGCTTCCAGGTGATGCCTATCTTTGCTGGGCTTGTCACTGGCTCGGCCAGTGCCCTAACTAGCTATTTGTCTTCTGGTGCTCACAGGATGGTGGTTCATGTAAAAAATATCTTTCCTTATCTTAATAAAGACCGACTTCAGCCTTTCGAATACAAGCTAGACACCAACATGCAACCACATATGACACCGCGAAGTTAAAGCAAGCACCTGGGATGGTGATTCATTGCGAGCGAGGTCATCAACTACAGAGCTATGTTTATCGTCTCCATCTGCTGACACCGCACCCTTTATAGCGTTGTAACATGTCTTGCCTACCCGTATACCAAGCTGGAGCGACTTCTCTCTTTTCTTTTCTGCTTCTCTCAAGGCAGAGTCTGAAATACCCTTGCATAAAAATACAATAGTGAGAGTATGGGTGAAGTGTGTGCAGAACTAGTTCACTGTAAAAGTAGCAGATAGCAGGTGGCTTAAAAATAAATGACAGGAGACATATGATAGCTCTACAACATTGCATGGCAAACAAAATTAGATTCTACTCCGTATGATTTTGTAATATATGAGCACAGGAAATGCAGGTACTCCTCCAGCACACCACCACATGTGGTCATATCTAAGATAACAGCCGACTGAAAATAAATAGGTCAGTCAATTTTTTTAATGAACTGTCCAATCTATAAGGAACGGGCAAATGGCCTTCGTCTACCTCCCGCCAGTCACTGTTGACGATCTTTCTCGAACCGCCAGCGACCACTGGCCCAGACCCGTGCCTCCGCCGCCCCGCCCTCAAATCGACCTCACACCACCGCCGTGCTTGGCAGCGCCCCCAAGCCATCCCTTTAATCCCGGCCGACCTCCAGATCGGGCGCCCGTAGCTCTAGGCCGCAGATGCCCCTAAGATAAACACCAAGGTGCTGCTTCCCAGGCGTAATAGTCGTACTAGCGCCTGTTACGCCGGGGAATGCTTCCGTTAATTGGGAATCAACTGGCCAGAAATTGAAATTCAAGGGGGCGACGGACCTCTAACTAAGGTGAAATAGTATATGAGGAGAAACCTTGTGTATCACGAGTTACTAGGAACATCTAGTATCAAGAAGAAGCGGTCAACTAGTGTCTTCTGTGGGATGAATACCGTGCAAGCAGAGACGTAAGATTTGCATGAATAAGGGAAGAGGAGTACCTTCTTCGGTTGCCAGTGTGGTCACCCCCACATGTCGCGTCGATCTTCTTGTTTTTACCGGGGTAACTGATGTTGTGGAGGGTGCAGGCTTGGACGAACCCATGGCCAAATTATTGAGTGTGTTGCCGTGGCTGTATGTCGGCGGAGGGGAAGCAGATCCGAGGCAGCGAAGGACGGCGTAGCAGGAACAGCTTTGGTGCGGTGGAGGGTGGCGAAGTTGGAGCGGCAGCGGTGAGGCGCAGGACGGCGTGGTTGAACTGGCTCGGGTACATACGGCTCGGCCTCGGCTTCAACTACTAGCCGTGGAGGGCGTTACGGTTGAGGTTGCGGTGGACGATGACGTCGGGGTATCGGCTCCGGCGTGATGGAGGAGGGCGGCGGTTGATGGGTGGGATGGGGTGGCGGACGGAGGATGCCGGGGTTTCGCGGCTGGTGGAGAGGTAGTTTTGGCGCCCCGGAGTACGAATGGGGAATCGGACGGGTGGGGGGAACCATGTTTCAGTCTGGGACGCGCTTGTCTTTGGCTTTTTTGAACAGAAGATGGGACGCGCTTGTTTCAAATTTGGGGAAAGTACAAACTTTGCCCCCTGATACGTCTCCGTCGTATCTACTTTTCCAAACACTTTTGCCCTTGTTTTGGACTCTAACTTGTATGATTTGAATGGAACTAACCTGGACTGACGCTGTTTTCAGCAGAACTGCCATGGTGTTGTTTTTTGTGCAGAAAATAAAGATTCTCGGAATATCCTAAAACTCCACGGAACACCTTAGAAAAAATAAAGAAAAGTCCTCGCAAAAGATGAAGACCAGGGGGCCCACACCCTGCTCACGAGGGTGGGGGGCGCCCCCCCCCCCTGGGGCGCACCCCTACCTCGTGGGCCCCCTGGTGGCCCTCCGACGCCAACTCCAACTCCATATATTGGCTTCCGGGGAGAAAAAATCAGAGAGAAGAAATCATCACGTTTTACGATATGGAGCCACCGCCAAGCCCTAATCTCTCTTGGGAGGGCTGATCTGGAGTCCGTTCGGGGCTCCGGAGAGGGGGATTCGTCGCCGTCGTCATCATCAACCATCCTCCATCACCAATTTCATGATGCTCACCGCCGTGCGTGAGTAATTGCATCGTAGGCTTGCTGGATGGTGATGGGTTGGATGAGATTTATCATGTAATCGAGTTATTTTTGTTAGGGTTTGATCCCTGGTATCCATTATGTTCTAAGATTGATGTTGCTATGACTTTGCTATGCTTAATGCTTGTCACTAGGGCCCGAGTGCCATGATTTCAGATCTAAACCTATTATGTTTTCATGAATATATGTGTGTTCTAGATCCTATGTTGCAAGTCTATAGTCACCTACTATGTGTTATGATCCAGCAACCCCGAAGTGACAATAATCAGGACCACTCCCGGTGATGACCATTGTTTGAGGAGTTCATGTATTCACTATGTGCTAATGCTTTGTTCCGGTTCTCTATTAAAAGGAGGCCTTAATATCCCTTAGTTTCCAATAGGACCCCGCTGCCACGGGAGGGTAGGACAAAATATGTCATGCAAGTTCTTTTCCATAAGCACGTATGACTATATACGGAATACATGCCTACATTACATTGTTGAACTGGAGCTAGTTCTGTGTCACCCTATGTTATGACTGCTACATGATGAACCACATCCGGCATAATTATCCATCGCTAATCCGGTGCCTACGAGTTTTCCTTATAATGGTTTACACTTATTTACTTTTCCGTTGCTACTGTTACAATCTCTACAAAATACCAAAAACATTACTTTTACTATCTTTACTTTTGTTATCATTACCACCACTATCATATTACTTTACTACTAAACACTTTGTTGCATATACTAAGTTTCCAGGTGTGGTTGAAGTGACAACTCAGCTGCTAATACTTGAGAATATTCTTTGCCTCCCCTTGTGTTGAATCAATAAATTTGGGTTGAATACTCTACCCTCGAAAACTGTTGCGATCCCCTATACTTGTGGGTCATCAAGACTATTTTCTGGCGCCGATGCCGGGGAGCATAGCTCTATTCTTTGAGTCACTTGGGATTTATATCTGCTGGACATTATGAAGAACTTGAAAGATGATCGAACTACTATTTTGCCCTCAACTACGAGGGGAGGTAAGGGATTGCCATCTAGCCTTGCACTTGATTCTCCTTCTATTATGAGTAAGTTTGCGACACCTAAACCTACTACTGCTATTGATTCTGATATGTTGCATGTTATTGATGATACCACTTCTGCTATGCATGATACTTATGATGAAACTACTTCTATGCTTGATACTACTATGCCACTTGGTGAATATCTTGATGAGCAAATTGCTAGGTCTAGAGAAAGAGAAAATAATTGAACCTGAACACGATGATGTTAGTGATGATGAACCTATGCCTTCTATTCTTGAGGGTTATCTTTTTTATGCTGAATCTTCTGCAGCTATTTTTGCTTGCCAGGATAGATATGAATTTAATAGGTTGCTAATTAAATGGAGTAAAGAATGTTTTAGAGATAGGATGAGACCTGGCCCTGCTTTTGCTACTTCACCTATCTGTGTTCCTGATCAGGACTATTATGATTTTTCTGTCGATCCAGATATAATTACTTTGGTTGAATCTGATCCTTTTTATGGCTATGAATCTGAAACTGTTGTGGCACATCTTACTAAGTTAAATGATATAGCTGCCCTGTTTACTAATAATGAGAGATCGCGCTACCTTTATTTACTTAAGATATTTCCGTTCTCATTAAAGGGTGATGCTAAGATATGGTATAATTCTCTTGATCCTGGCTGTGTGCAAAGTCCCCAGGATATGATTTATTACTTCTCTGCTAAATATTTCCCCGCTCATAAGAAACAACCTGCTTTGAGGGAAATATACAATTTTGTGCAAATTGAAGAAGAGAGTCTCCCACAAGCTTGGGGGAGGCTTCTCAAGTTACTTAATGCTTTGCCTGATCATCCTCTTAAGAAACCTGAAATATTTGATATCTTTTATAATGGACTAACTGATGCTTCCAGAGATTACCTGGATAGTTGTGCTGGTTCTCTTTTCAGGGAAAGAACACCGGATGACGCTGAAATTCTATTGAATAACATGTTGGGTAACGAAAATAATTGGGCACCTCCCGATCTACCTCCTGAGCCAGTTCCTGAGCCAATTACTGAGCCTATTCCAAAACCAACTCCGAAGAAGAGAGGTGTTCTATTTATCAGTCCGGAAGATATGCAAGAGGCAAAGAAATCTATGAAAGAAAAAGGTATTAAAGCTGAAGATGTTAAGAATTTACCTCCTATTGAAGAAATACATGGTCTTAATTTACCGCCTGTTGAAGAAGTATATGATCTCAATTACTTATTTAATGAAGAACCTCCCGATATCCCGACACATGTAGTGAAGGTCAATTCTCTCTATAGATATGATAAAGCTGAAGTCCCTCCTACTAAAATTGCTAGTCAGTGCTTGGATGAGTTTGATGACTTTATGTTTAAGCAAGATGACTTTAATGCTTTTTTGGTAGACAATTAAAACAGAGTACCTTTATGATTAAACGCTTGGGTGATTATATGGCTGATATTAGAGGTGAACTTAAACTTGTTAGCAAACATGCTTCTATGGTTACTACTCAAGTAGAACAAGTACTTAAAGCTCAAAAAGAAGTGCTTGATGAAATGAATAGCAAGAAAAATGATTATGCTGTTAGAGTGGCTACTAGAACTGGTAGAATGACTCAGGAACCTTTGTATCCTGAAGGCCACCCTAAGAGAATCGAGCAAGATTCTCAGAGAAACAATATTGATATACCTAGTTCTTCTAAGAGGAAGAAAAGGAAAAATGATAGGACTTTGCAAACTTCTAGTGAACCTATCGCTAAACCACCTGAGAATCCAAATGATATCTCTGTTTCTGATGCTGAAACACAATCAGGTGATGAACATGAACCTAGTGATAATGTTAATAAAAATGTTCATGTTGATGCTCAACCTAGTAATGATAATGATGTAGAAGTTGAACCTGTTGTTGATCTTGATAACCCACAATCAAAGAATCAACGTTATGATAAAAGAGACTTCGTTGCTAGGAAACATGGTAAAGAAAGGGAACCATGGGTTCAGAAACCCATGCCTTTTCCTCAGAAACCATCCAAGAAAAAGGATGATGAGGATTTTGAGCGCTTTGCTGAAATGATTAGACCCATCTTTTTGCGTATGCGATTAACTGATGTGCTCAAAACAAATCCTTATGCTAAGTATATGAAGGATATTATTACTAATAAAAGAAAGATACCCGAAGCTGAAATTTCCACCATGCTTGCTAATTACACTTTTAAAGGTGGAATACCAAAGAAACTTCGAGATCCAGGAGCACCTACTATACCATGCTCCATTAAAAGAAGTTATGTTAAAACTGTTTTATGTGATCTTGGAGCCGGTTTTAGTGTTATGCCTCTCTCTTTATATCGAAGACTTGACTTGAATAAGTTGACACCTACTGAAATATCTTTGCAAATGGCTGATAAATCAACTGCTATACCTATCGGTATTTGTGAGGATGTGCCTGTTGTGGTTGCAAACGTTACTATTTTAACGGACTTTGTTATTCTTGATATTCCCGAGGATGATAGCATGTCTATTATTCTTGGAAGACCTTTCCTTAACACTGCAGGGGCCGTTATTGATTGCACCAAAGGCAATGTCACTTTTCATATTAATGGCAATGGGCACACGGTACATTTTCCGAGGAAACAACCTCAAGTTTATAGTATCGACTCTATTGGAAAAATTCCATCGATTATATTTGGAGGTTTTGAATTTCCTCTCCCTACTGTCAAGAAAAAGTATGATATTCTTATTGTTGGGGACTTTCATATCCCCGTTGAGGTAACTTAGTGTCATTCAAAATTTATCCGGTTCCGGGATTATTTGGAATGAGTTTGTTAACAAGACTTGATCAACCTTGTTAGTGGGTTCATTTTGATGATCACGAGATGGATGAAACTAGAAGCACAACTTTCTGTACCCTCTTTATATTTTCTGTTATTTAGTAGAAATAAAGTAAAATAATGTTTTTCTGTCTGTTTCCTAACTTATCCGTGCAATATAAAAATATCCCGAAAATAAAAGTCCTCAGAATGCCATGCCAATTTAATATGATTTTTTCGGGAATATTTGAGAATTTACTGTACAAAAATTACCAAGGGGGGAGCTGCCACCTGGCCACGAGGGTGGAGGGCGCGCCCTACCCCCTGGGCACGCCCTCCTGCCTCATGGGCCCACGGTGGCCCTCCTCCACTTATTCCTGCACCCATCTTCTTCCTCTGCCTCACACAAACACGAAAAACCAACTCAAGCACGAGTTCCAGCCCCCGTTGCTGTGATTTTCGATCTCCTTGCTCAAAGCACCTATAGCAAAACTGCTTGGGGAGATTGTTCCTTGGTATGTGACTCCTCCATTGGTCCAATTAGTTTTTGTTCTAGTGCTTTATTCTTTACAAATTTGTGCTGCATAGGTGACCATGTTCTTGAGCTTGCATGTCAAATTTATATGGTTCCAAGTAGTTCCAATGCTTTATATAGGCTCTAGGCACTTGTGGGAGTTGTTACTATCAATCTTATTGAAGTTGGTTCACTTTTATTTGAAGTTACTAAAAATTTCAGAAATCTTTCAAAGGAAACATTATGCTTAGGAGGATGTTCCAAGGTGGTCCTTCAAGGAAGCAAGGTCCCAGGCTTGCAATACGTGATGCTGACGAGGAACCACCAAGAGACGCTCCTGTGAGGCCCTGTGAATGGCCGTCGGAAAATTTTATGAATCAAGTGGGAATCAAAGAAGAATTTAGCGCATATTTGAGTAACGCCGGTCTTGAGGACTTTGAAGCTGACAAATGCCCCCAGTATCATGATCTCACAAGTTCATTTGTGAGGAGGTTTGAGTTTTCAACTTCGCGAAATTCTCCTTCGGTCATGTTTGACCTTTATGACAAATCTTATACCATGGACTTAGAGGATTTTACTTGTGCTTGCAAACTTCCATCTTGGGGTAATGTCAGGGATCCCCCTAAATCCGAATACAGAGACTTTCTTGCTAGAATAACTGTGGGGGAATCTAGAGATATAACACAAGCCACTATAGGGAGCATTCACTTTCCTGCTATACATTATTTTGCTCTCTTCACAGGAAGATGTATAAATGCTAAGGATGAAGCATGTCACATGTGTGTCCCTGATCTCAGTATTCTCAGGAGTGCTGTGTTAGGAGACCAATCTTATCATTTGGGAGCCATTGTAGCTCGCAGGTTGCATCAGAATAGACATAGCGGAGATTTCTTTGGAGGAATTTATGCAACCCGCTTACCTAATTTTCTTGAGGTAGACATTCGTGAGGGTGACATGGAGTTACCCCCTTCTTATTTAGATTTTGATTCTATGGTTTCCCACAAGTTTGTTGAGAGGACTGAACCACCTCTCCAGTATCGACTAATCTTTGACAGACGTCGTGTAGTCCATATTGCTCTTCCTGCTCCTACTTTCTTTGATTCACAGGCAAACAGAAGATATATTATTACCAGAGAGGAGGCAGATGAGTACGAATGGAGAGTGGAGGCTGCTCGACTCCACGCTACAGCTCAGGCGGCGATAGCCGCTGCGTCACGGTACGACCCCAGCTTCACCTATGGATATCCGCCAGGCCATCCCTGGCAATAGACCAACTTAGGCCAAAAGCCTAAGCTTGGGGAAGTACATATTTCCCACCGACATTGAATTTATGTTCACACACACACTCATTGCTAGATGTCGGTGCTCATACTCTTTCACTGTATTATCCATGCTAGTTTAAATTTCTTTTTCCTGCTTTCTTCTTGTGTGTTTGATAAACCTTAAGCAAAACCAAAAAAATTAGTGAGTTTACTTTCCATGCTTGTAGTAGAATTAAAAATAAAACCCAAAAATATTTCCCGTTCTTCTTTTTACTTGTTGGGAGCTTTCCCGTGTAAATAGTTTTTATTTCTTTTCCTTTCTTTGGGGGTCGAGAAGACCATATTGAAAATGCTTAGTGGCTCTTATATGCATGATTGATTTTTTAAACCTAGAGCCCATATTACTTGTCTTCTCTCTTGAGTTGAATGCTTGCAGATTCCAGCTTAGTCCAATGCACGTGCACTCTTATTATTATACACACCGTTCGGTCGTGCAAGTGAAAGGTAATAATGATGCTATATGATGGACTTATTGAGAAGAGAAAAGCTGGTATGAACTCGACCTCTTTTGTTTTTGTAAATATGATGATTCATCGTTCCTGATTCAGCTATTATGAAGTAAATATATTTGCAATGACATTTAGAGATTATAGTTGCTTGTGCCATGCTTGATTAGTTATGAGTTATAATGGTTTACCTTGCATGCCAACATGCTATTAGAATGATTATGATGTGGTATGATGGGGTGGTATCCTCCTTTAAAATGCATTGAGTGACTCGACTTGGCACATGTTCACGCATTTGAATCCAATCAACATAGCCTTCATGATATTTATGTTCATGGTGGATTATATCCTACTCATGCTTGTACTAGGTGTAAATTAATTTTAATGCATGTTTACGACTGTTGTCGCTCTCTCAGTTGGTCGCTTCCCAGTCTTTTGCTAGCCTTCACCTGTACTAAGCACGAATACTGCTTGTGCATCCAAATTCCTTAAACCCCAAAGTTATTCCATATGAGTCCACTATACCTACCTATATGCGGTATTTACCTGCCGTTCCAAGTAAATTTGTATGTGCCAAACTCTAAACCTTCAAATAAACATTCTGTTTTGCATGCTCGAATAGCTCATATGTCAACTAGAGCTGCCCTTATCTTTCGTGTTAGGCAGGTTATTCTCAAGAGGAGTGGACTCCGCTCCTCATTCACGAGAAAATGGCTGGTATCTGGGATGCGCAGTCCCATGCTTTGTGCAAACTAAATCAAAATAACTGCAAACAAAACTCCCCTTGGGACCCGTTGAATGTTGGAGGCACTCGTTATTTTGAGCAAGCCATGGATTGATGCTTGTGGAGGAAGGGGAGTATAAACTTTACCATTCTGTTTGGGAACCGCCTATAATCTGTTTAGCATGGAAGATATCGTCGTCTTTTAGTTGTTATGTTGACAATGAAAGTATGCCGCTCAAAATATAATTTATCTCTATTTCAAAATCGAGCTCTGGCACCTCTACAAATCCCTGCTTCCCTCTGCGAAGGGCCTGTCTATTTACTTTTATGTTGAGTCATCACCCTTCTTATTAAAAGCACCCGCTGGAGAGCACACTGTCGTTTGCATTCATTATTATTGGTTTATATTGGGTATGACTTGACTGGATCTCTTTTACCATGAATTACAATGTTTAGTCAGTCCTTGATCTTTAAAGGCGCTCTGCATTTATGTTTTGCGGTCTCAGAAAGGGCTAGCGAGATACCATTTTGCTATATCATGTTATGATTATTTTGAGAAAGTGTTGTCATCTGAGTTTTGCTATTATAGCTCGCTAGCTGATTATGCTATTGATATGAGTAATTGTGAGACCTACGTGTCATTGTGAGTATGGTTAGTTCATAATAGTTGCTGAGACTTGAATGCTGGCTTTTCATGTTTATAACAACAAGAGCAAACAGAGTTTGTAAAAGTTTTTCTTTTTCTCTTTCAGTTTGTCAACTGAATTGCTTGAGGACAAGCAAGGTTTTAAGCTTGGGGGAGTTGATACGTCTCCGTCGTATCTACTTTTCCAAACACTTTTGCCCTTGTTTTGGACTCTAACTTGTATGATTTGAATGGGACTAACCCGGACTGACGCTGTTTTTAGCAGAACTGCCATGGTGTTGTTTTTTGTGCAGAAAATAAAGATTCTCGGAATATCCTGAAACTCCACGGAACACCTTAGAAAAATAAAAGAAAAATCCCTTAGTTCCAGTTTTGTGCAGGAGTTCATGTATTCACTATGTGCTAATGCTTTGTTCCGGTTCTCTATTAAAAGGAGGCCTTAATATCCCTTAGTTTCCAATAGGACCCCACTGCCACGGGAGGGTAGGACAAAAGATGTCATGCAAGTTCTTTTCCATAAGCACGTATGACTATATACGGAATACATGCCTACATTACATTGATGAACTAGAGCTAGTTCTGTGTCACCCTATGTTATGACTGCTACATGATGAACCACATCGGGCATAATTATCCATCGCTAATCCGGTGCCTACGAGTTTTCCATATACTGGTTTACACTTATTTACTTTTCCGTTGCTACTGTTACAATCTCTACAAAATACCAAAAAAATTACTTTTACTATCTTTACTTTTGTTACTGTTACCACCACTATCATATTACTTTGCTACTAAACACTTTGCTGCAGATACTCAGTTTCCAGGTGTGGTTGAATTGACAACTCAGCTGCTAATACTTGAGAGTATTCTTTGGCTCCCCTTGTGTCGAATCAATAAATTTGGGTTGAATACTCGACCCTCGAAAACTGTTGCGATCCCCTATACTTGTGGGTCATCACCCCCTCTTAAATTTCGGACTTACTGCGGGTCGGGGGTAGGATGGTAATCCCAGGTGTCCCAAATAGTGGGCGGGAGCGATTTCAGCCGCGCGCATGTGTGCTTAGGCGGCCATTGTGTATGAATGTTTTTGGAGGCGGTTGCGTGGCGTCTAGATGAAGCTACAAACCTACCCCGGTTTAGACCTTTGGACGTCGGGCCGGTAGGTTTCACAGATCGGAGTTATTAGAAAAGTAATTTCCTTGTACTACCAAACATTGGTCTCACGCGGTTTCGGGCGAGTAGAGGCTCTTTTGGCGCTTCGTTCGAAATTTTGAAACACAAGCATTCACGTTTAGAGTACTCTTGAACTATGAGGATTGACCTAAATAGACAACGTTATATTTGACCTTGTATGTTTGAAAACCTCATTAAATTATCCGCTTCCTTTTGAAATTTTGACACTTGAAAATCCTATAACTACGATTATTTTGGAATGGAGGAGCTAAATTTGAATCTATTTTGTACACGACTACATATGCTATTATGTACAAAATCAGAGCAAAGATTGGTACCCCCATAGTTTAGGTATGGTTTACAAATGCCATGATATCAAATTCAAATAATTGAATGGACTTCATGTTGAATTCGATTTTTTTTTAAACCACCTTAGGTTGAATTCAAATGTATACTAGTTCATAGGTAGCTATTTATAAATGTCCATTGTGTAACTTTCGTATGTATAATGTGCTTTACACACACAACATGAACTATACCCACATTTATATTCGATTGCTAAAGCGATGCATTGTCTGGAGTTCAAAATACTAACTATGTGGATCAATTATGTCGAATAATAACATAGACATGCTCAAATTCGATAGAATCTAGATGTCTGATGGATCAATGACCGCTCCTTACGCGAATTGCAAATATCATGATCCCATCCTAATATTTGGATACAATTTATATCTTTAATCAATGTGTAGAGCAGTCTTTTACGTGTAGTTTCACTCTCCATCGGTGGTCTCTCACACATGTTCACACACTCTCTCCCGAGGTGTCTTTCTCGCACACATTCTCTAGATATAACCCTCCCTCTTGTAACCATTTACAACTGTTTTCACTAACCTTTATCACAAGCACTCTTCCTCTCGCAAACATACACACGCACAATCCTCATCGACCCTTTCTATATACATGGACCTGCCTACGTGTCTCATGTACGTACATTATCTTTATGCCTGTCTCTCACGCATTATCTCACACCTCTCTTCCTAATCGGCGAGTATGATTCTAGCAGAGCATTCTGTAGGATGCCCCTTAAAGTTAGGTTGGATGAATAGTAATATCAAAGATAGAGGGGTTACCTTAGTCCGAGAAACTAGGGTTACAAATCCTAGCCGGCTTTGTCAGTGGACACAGAGTCCTTCACAATTCTGCTATCTTTGTCTTGTACGACTAGTCATCCATGGGTCTTCCTAAATGTGTCATGGGCCGACCAATGTGGCGCAGGACGGAACCGAACAAAGGGCCTCACCTCGACCCACCGGACCTCACGCGGTGACACACCCTCTGCCCCCACGTCTCATTATCTTCTCACACCCACACATACCAACACAAACACCACACACACAGAAAATTTCTCCTGGTGCCTCTATTCCCTCCCCCTTGCATATACACACTCAAGGGAATGGAATCTCTTGTCGTGACGTCATATTCGTCTCTATCTCTCTAGACCACCCTCATTTCTCGTTCTATCTCTCCTACACCCCCCCCCCCCCCCGGTCGACCCCTCTATCCATGCCTCTCTCGAATACGTAATACACACACATACCTCTCTAGGCCCCGTCGAATGCATCAACTACACATTCAAACATGTTACATCACGTACCACATTGATCTAAAAAGCCATCTCTTCACGTTTATTTTGCATACAACATTCCTTTTGAATAAAGTGTGGCCAAAAAATTATTTTAGAGTTTCTACATATATACAACATTACAAAGTTATATGGAGGAGTACGAACGCTAATTTGCATTGCATTGTGCCCACAATGATATTTATTCCGCACTGTGAATTTGTATATTTTTATACTATATACAAAGTTAGTCATAATAAAGAGAAACGAAGAGCATCTCTCTCTCCATCGCATACCCCCCCCCCACCCTGTACGCCCCTTTCACGTATGCACACAAAACTATCTCCAGGTCCTCTAAAAGTAAGCCCCCAGAAAATTCACGCGTGTTTCATCTTTCTCTCGCGATATATGCAATGACGATCATTGTATTTGAAGTGAAAGCATGATACATACTTTGGACTTTATAATCCACTCATTACGGTCACCGTTTATGTTTAGTGGTTATTATACAGTCACGGGCTCACCGTACAACTTTGTATTTGCTCATGACATGACTAGTTGACCAGTTGAACGCTCCACGTGGCACCTCTAGTGTTGCATCACATTATCTCACTAACATCGTGCCCACCTCTCGACTTGTATCTACTCTACATCTACACTATTATAAAATACATAAAATACACTCTTATAAAAAACAGAGTTGGTGATGATGGTGTGCCTGCCATCCTGCAATATAGGTCGTCTGATTTATATCTGACGGATAGGAAAGAAACTATGGCAGTTTTGCAAAAAGGTACCCACGCACCTCTCCACATTTGCAAATAAGGCCTTCCCTCGTTCATCCTTTTCTCTCACAAGATAAACAAGTCATACAAATGCATCTTGATGTTACGTGCAACGCACGGGCATCTTGCTAGTAAGAATGAAAACAAACAACAACAAAATATTTTGACGGTGGTGCGAAGTCATGACCGCGGGCACAGCGGACAAGGTGGCCTTGTATTGGTATGCTGAGCCATCTGTTTTAACACACAGGAGCTGGTGTGGTGATTATACACACATGCACGCATGCACACGAACTCCATCCATGCAACACTCACACAAACACATGCACCCATGCACGCACGCAACACTCACACATACACACGCAGCCACGCACGCATGCAACACTCACATGCACACACGCACGCATGCATGCACACACCAGTACACCACACGACCAACACACACTCTCACGCTCAAGTGCTCAACCTACACGTGCATGCGCACACATCAGGCCCTGACAGACACATACACAACCAGGTGATTCCCGCGCACAGGTTGGAGCCTTGTCGCACCTGCATAAATTTGTGTTTATCTGACCTTTTCCCTATGCAAACTGACAGGTGGAACCCACAAGGAACGTGGTCAATTTAACTAGTCAACATGGCGCCACGCAGACTATTTGGCCGGTCAACAGAGTGCAATCCGATGCTGAACTATGAGCAAGTGACCGGATAATCACCGCAAAACGTATATAGTGACCGTAATCAGCTTATTCTGAAGTTCGGTGACCGTATTACGCTTTTCTCTCTGTAGGCCCTCCAAAACTACATCTCTACACATTCTCGCATGTTACATCTAACAACTATGCAATACAGCACTACTACTACACTCTAACACAATAAATCATATGTGTTTTTAGTTTTACTAGATATCATATTGTTACTTATAATTATTCAGTTTGCATACATTAAAATTGCCTTTGAAATGTATGGCCAGTATCATCTACCGCGCGGGAAAAATCCCGCCCTTTCCTGTTTAATCTGCTTTGTATTGATGGATCATGCGAAACAGCAAAACTATAGTACTATACAGTATAAGTGACAGTTCACTAGGCCATCGTGTCTTCTACTCCTCTATCGTAAGAGTGGAGCGCTCGCTTTCATAAATCTTCTAGTCCCTTTTGCCGGCATGTGGGACATCAAGCTACCGGGTCCACGTGCCATATCGGAATACAGTGCAGAGCAGCCGGGGTGAAGCACCCCAGTCATGGCGCCGGCATAGTAAATGAGCAATGAGGCGTCAAATCACAAAGCTGCACCTTTCCCGCAGTTAAGTTGGAGGGATGAAGTAATAATGCTAAAAAAATAAGTTGGAGGGACGAAGCAACCATCATTTCACTCGTTGCTGAATCCGCTTCTCCCTCATCTTCTTCAACTTAACCACGTGTTGCTTCTACCGTTGTTCTGCCTCATGTGGGACGCGGATCAGCTTGGTAAAGCAATGACACGTGGGACTGCATGTTAGCAAACCGCCAGGACAACATCCTCCGAAAATAAGAAATCTCCCCCGCCATCTGCGCGGCAAAATCACCTCCTTTTTACTAATCTTTGATTCTATAATTTTTTAGATCAATATAATTGAGATTTGTATAGATACCACACAAGAGCAAAACCAAGTGGTACGGTTCAGGGCATCCACAATGTGTAGCCAAATGTGAAAATAGCTTTTGGCATCGTGGGAACCATTGTGGATGGCGTTGCCAAAGCCAAAACGATGGAACCGAAGCTCCCTGATTGATTGATTGAAGGAATAGAAAAATGCAACGTCTCTCCTCTTTCTCCCATGCTTGGACGCATGTAGGAGTAGTATAGTATAGAGCACAGAGTCTACTCCCCTGTCCCTTCTATCACAAATCACAAAGCAGTGAGGCGTCAAATCACAAAGCACGGACGAAGCAACTATCATTTCACTCTTCGCTGACTCCGCTTCTCCATCGTCTTCTTCGAGAAACCATCTCACCGCACTAGTACTCCTAGTAGTAGTACTAGTAAAGGACTTCCTGGATGCAAATAAGGCGGTTGTCTCGGCTTGCAGGCGACACTTGCGAACGACTTACAGTGGTCTCCCTCAATGGTGTTCTCCGTCGAACGCACTTCGCCAAACCACAAAAAAAGTCGTCGATGTCACTGCAATGGGCAAGGAATTCAAATATAGTTACTACCTCCATTTTTTTGTACACAAGGCCAGTATATCAAAATTACAATTTGCAAAGGGCCACTAACACTAATCGAGGCAAAATTGATGGGGTTAGCAACCAAGGACATTAACATCCCCTGCATGCATGCGGAAGTGAGAAGGTTCGTTTGCATGGCGCTGCATTAATCAAGCGATGAGGAGTGAGATGGTTAGCTCTTTGGTCTTTTGAGAAAAAAATATGCATTAATTGACACGTGAAACAAGGATTTGTATCGAAGGAAAACCCCGCCTTTCTTTTTTAACACTAGTACTCCTAGTACGTACGTACTTATCCTGTTTGGGTCTAGGCCTTGCATTGCCAAACTTCGCCACACATTTTTGCCAACCTTGCCTAAAGTTTTCAAAATGAGAAGGAGGTACACTTGCGCACGGCTGTCGCGGTCGCACCGCACCCTCACACGGTCGCTCCTGCACGCCGCGGTCGCACCGCACCCTCACACAGTCGCTCCTGCACGTTGCAAACCCAACCAAGGGAACGCACCCTCACTGACACGTGTTGTCGCATGTGAACAAACCAAACTCAGCCATCCTATCGCTGACACATAATTTTCGTTCATAGAGTATGTTTATCCAACCGGAGTGTCCATACAGCCCGTGTGGTGGTCTGTTGGGGAAGAAGAAGAGGTGAGGAAGAAGGAAGGAAGGGTTAGGAGACGTAGGATATTCATCCAACTGCCTGAAATGGTAGACTGACCCAAGTCAGGCGACTTGCATAACAAATAGTATGTTTTTACACAGCAAAAGATCCATAATAATAAAAACAACAACATAAAGACAAACTATCACTGCTCGCGGAAAGAGACGGCTCGTCGTCTTTGGCTGTCGACGCGAACCAGCCGTCGCTGCCGATGTGTGTCTCCGCCCCGTGGTTGTCCTCAGCCTCCAGCTACTCGTTCAAGCGGAGCGTGCAGGCTCTCTGCACGGGCGAGAGCACAGCCCGGTTCAAGTCGAGGATGTCCGGTTCCGCCTGCAGGAGGGCATCGATGAGAGCGGCATCCGCGCGCTCCGCGTCGAGTCGAGCCTTCGCCGCCCGGTTCAAGTCCAGGACTTCCGGTTCCGCCCGCAGGAGGGCGTCGATGAGAGCGGTATCCGCGCGCTCCGCGTCGAGTCGAGCCTCCGCCGCCCGGTTCAAGTCCAGGACGTCCGGTTCCGCCCACAGGAGGGCCTCGATGAGAGCGGCATCCGCGCACTCTGCGTCGAGTCGAGCCTCTGCCGCCCGGTTCATGTCCAGGACGTCCGGTTCCGCCTGCAGGAGGGCCTCGATGGCAGCGGCATCCGCGCGCTCTGCCTCAAGTTGAGCCTCCGCCGCCCGGTTCACATCCACGACATCCGGTTCCGCCTGCAGGAGAGCCTCGATGGTAGCGGCATGCGCGCGCTCCACGTCGAGTTGAGCCTCTGCCTCCCGGTCCTCCTTTAGTATCGCTATGTTGAACCGCTGGTCCGCCTGCACCATGGGGGACTTGGACGCCGGCACGAAGTCGATGTCCATCGTCTCATACCCATCGGGGGCCTTCTGCGCCGCGACCTCCACAGTGAACATTGGATCGACTTCCTCCTCCTCGTAGCTTGGCTCCAGAGAACTCGGGGATTGGCCCGCCGCAAAGCGAGCTTGGGAACAAAGGTCTGTGGCGCCGACCGCCGCCGCGATTTCTGCGCGACGCTCCGGCATCAGCATCTTGTAGTAAGTGATCTTGCGGCGCACCATGGCTTTCCGGCGAACTAGGGGACGCTTGATGCGGGCTAGGGGATCGAAAGGTGGGGGAATAGGCTGGAGATTTGGTGTGGTTTTAGGGCAGTGGCTGGCGTAGGCCGAGCAGCGAAGGTTCTGGTGTGAATAGTAGTTCCGGTGACGACCGGTCAATCGGTTTTGACTGTACATCGCTGTTGTCGCGTTCGCGTTGCAGCCCGACACGCTGGACCCTCCACGTCGCTCACCGAATGGAACGTGCTTCGTCTTGCGTTTTCGCTCGCTTGTGGGACCGCAGTTGAGAGCAAACCGACGTCCCTCCCCCTCCCCTGCCCGCGTCATTTATTATACCACTACTCCCTCCGTTTTATGCGGAGTAAATAAAAATAGAGGGAGTATACTACGGATGAGGATCCCCTGACGTGGCCGAACCCATTGAGTAACTGACATGCGGGGCCTAGCAAGCATGGGGTCTGCCAGTAAGTGACCGAAAGGGAGGGTAAGGCAGGGATACCTATGTCAGAGGATCCACTTCCACTATACTACTTTGACCAAATGTTAGAGTAATAATATATGACATGCAACTTAAACAAATGTTAGAGTAATAATATATGACATGCAACTTACACAAAGCATACAGGGTCTAATGCGTTTTTCGAGGCTAACTTTGACCAAATGTTAGAGTAATAATATATGACATGCAACTTACACAAAGCATATGGTCAATTTCGTATGTGAAAGGAGTTTCCAATGATATAATTTTCACATTATACATCTCATGCACTTCCTTCGTCTAGGTGTGTAAGTCATCTTACGAAAACCAAATAATCCCAAAACACGTAGGCGCGGTGCATTAACTTCTACCTCGTTTCTTGTTTCTTGACATATGAACCAATAAGAGATGAGGGTGTGCATGCTTTTAATGACCTGAGACTATCAAACATGGCATGCAGTGGTTAGTTCATTGCATGCAATACTATTAATTAGCAAATAAACATTAATGTCTCTCGTTTTCCCTCCTCCTTGGTCATGGTGCACAACCTAAGATTACTTACTCACCTATGTGAAAGGAGTACTATTAATCTTGTCAATAGTCAAACTGGAAACCATCTCGAGTACAAATCTAGGAGTACGTACGAATCTAACAATATTGATTGGGCGTTGTTGAATGTTGATACCTTTTTTATCATAGTAGAGATACTTTGACTGCACATAAAACTTATATGTAAGGTAGAAAGGATAGGAGGGAGTATATTGTACGTTCAAAAATGAAACGAACATTGAATACCCTTTATATATGATTTGCGGATGCTATGGTCACCGGTTCAAAATTTTGAATCCGCCTTAGGTATCACGTGCCCCCACTCGTTCCCTCTCGATTTCATCTCGGGGTCCGGAGATCTATTGAAAGAGGACTAGGGTGGGTACATGCGAATGATACACGGCGGAATGTTCAAATGAGGCTTGCGGGAGGATGGACTCGACTGGAGGGCGACATGATCGATGGAGAAGAGGGTTGGAGAGGAATGAGAAATAAGCAAACGCCACATGATTACACTTGAACGGCTCAAATAAACAATAAGTTGTCTCGCTTGGCCTACATAGTGAAAGGCCTAATTCCCAGCGGAGCACTGATGCTCGAATATGGCTGGGAAAACAGGGAAACCAACATGTAGGGCACACCCGTCGGGACGACGTAGCGCAGACTAGCCCAATGGAGGAGCTGGCCCATGACCTCCTCGCCACCGACAACCATTCATGTGGGTCTTTGGGGCCAACAATGGGGCGCAGCTCCAGCACCGCCTCTGGACACGGCGACCGCGGTGAGCGACACGCTCATATCGTTGATAGACACGGTCGGTTTCAGTGTGCCGAGGGTGGCGTTTGTGCTGTGGCACGACCAACGGTATGTTTGGTTTCTGCCCAAGGTTGCCCCATCAAAGCATTGGGTAGCCAAAATTTTGGTTGAGGTATTCGTTGCCCATGATTTGGCCGACATTGGCAAGAAAATTGAACTAGAGTTGGCTACAGTTCATTGGCATGCCAAAGAAATGGCAACCATCCAAACAAGGACCAATCTTTGGGTCATGACCAAAATTTTGGTAAGGTGCACTTTGGCCACAATCCAAACACACCACAACACCCGGCTCGTTGAGGATGCACGGGGCGCCGCGACGCGTCCGTGAGTGGTGTGGCGCGGCCAACTGCATCCTCTGGACCTAAGACCATGCCGGGTCGTCTTGCTTTTTCAATGACATGCGGGGATCGCATTTGAGCAAAGGGCATCTCCAATGTTGCCACGACCGCAGATGACTACCCTGGCACACCAAAGCCCTCGTCCCTCGCACCGTCGCGCGGTGCGTTCCCAGCCGGCGCCAACTGCCCGCATTCATGCCGTCCATTTGTATGTCGTTGTTAAGAGGCTCGGTGCCCGAGGAACCAACTCCGGCGACTTAATGACGCACCCGGACGCTTGGCCTCACCGGAATGTGCTACTTAAAGCGGAAACGCCCAGCTAACCTCCGCACCATAGCGCATCATCCTCCTACCTGGCACCACATCCGCCATGACCGCAAGTGCGAACGCTCTGCGGGAGAGCTTGTCTTCGGGGATGAAGCTCGAGGCCGCCGCCCTCGCTCAAGTCGCCTCTCGCGACGCAATAGTGGCGTAGCCGGACGCGGACGCGACCGCACAAGCGGTGGCCATGCTGGCGGCCGACGACGGGAGCATCGTCAGCCACGCGTCCTACTTGCCGCCGTCCAACGTCCGGCACCGCCAAGGTCGGGGACTCCTCCGAGGATGAGTAGGGCATGGGAGGCGGCAGGGCATGGTGTGCCAACTGGCCGGTCCGTATCCCGTGTTCTACTCTTCCTCGCCAGAGACCGCACCTTCACTTCACGGGTCTTGAACCCCGCCCCCGTACATAGAGATCGCAGATGGAGGACGTCGGTCGTCGCCGTAGAATAGGTTTAGGGTCGGGTTTCTTTTATTATCTATCTTATAAAAGTTCGAAATGTAATGAAAATCTGCCATGTTTGCATTAATCTCGGCCGGTGTATATGAACTTTCACAATAATATACATATTGTAGGAGTACTAGTGCACGGAAGATCAAGATCTTGTGGGAGAAAAGGATGAACAAGGGAAAGCCTTATCTACAAATGTGGAGAGGAGTGCGGGTAAATTGTCATAGTTTCCTTCCTATCCGTTAGATATAGATCGGACGGCCTATATTGCAGGATGACAGGCACACCATCATCACCAACTCTGCTTTTTATTGAACCGAGACAAATCTAAAAAAACCAAACTAAGCCACCGTCCCAGCATATCGCGCGGGAAAAGACCCGGCTGCGCCGTTTTAGTCGGGATTACCGGATTACTAGTAGTAGTATCGATGGATCGCGCGAAGCAACATTTTTTTAGGGGGCAAAGCACCTAGTTTAAAAGGAAAAAAGGCGGTACACTCACAGCACTCCTGTCGCGGTCGCATTGCACCCCACACACGTTTGGTCCTGCACACGGCTCACACAAACGGAACGCGCTTCGGCTTGCCTCTTCACTAACACGTGGGACTGCACTTGGAGAAACCGACCATGCGCCAAACTCCCCCCAGCCACCGTGCGAAAATCCTCCCCCCCCCCCCCCACAAAAATTCCCCCCAAATCCGATTCAACCGCCCTTCAGCTAAATATTCCCAAACCCCCCTCCCCCCATCCCCCCTCCACTCCATTCGCTCTGCCAAAGCCGCCCTCCCTGCCGCGCCGATACGTCGGCGTCGCGGTTCGTCGAGGGGACGCACGGCGATCCTCTCGCTCCCACAGTACGCCTCGTAGACTGCCGTCCTCTAGCCGCGCCGCCACCTCTAGCTACGTTCTTGTGGAGGTGCACGGCGGTCAGCGCCACCACCGCTGGTGACGTTCGTGTGGAGACGTACAGCGGTCAGCTTCTCCCACGGTACGCGCATTCTAGACTGAGGCCCCGTTCATGTCGGTGTAGCACTGAATGTTAGCTGATAGACGTTGTTAATCTCACTGTTTGCCGAAGTAGTTTACTGTCAATATGCTCTGCTTAAGAAGCTTCCTTGCCCTGTTCTGCACTCAATCTGCTTAGCTGAGATGGCATGCCAAGGCCGATTAGTTGCTAAAATATCCTGCCATATATTTATTGTGACATAGATTGCCATGGTCTAGTAGCCAATCTGTTAGGTGAAATAGCTCTACACCGTTTTATACTCAATCTTTGTTGCTACGATGGCCTTCGATAGTTTGATGGCTGTGTGCCCGGGCTCATTGACTGTTGAAACAGCCTTCCATAATTTAGCACTCAAATCTGTTTGCTGAATTAGCTTTACATATATTTCGTTACTTAGATCTACTCGTCCAAATATCTTGCTATAGCTTTAGACATCGACCTAGGTATTTTTATTCTGGACTTCATAAAAAGCATATATGTTTTTCCTGTAATATCTAGTAGAAGAACTAATTTGTATGTCTAACAGATGGACAGGACTTGGATAACTTCTGCTCGAAGATTCTCCGCTGCATATGTCGAGGGGGTTGAAAACTTCATGAACTTTATCAGAGCTGAGTACGGTGGTCCGAAATCAGATGTGCTCTGCCCGTGTAGCAGTTGTATGAATTCAGTTACAAGACCCCAGTCAACTATGCAAAATCATCTACACTTGTATGGGATGTCGGTCACATATACTAGGTGGGTTCATCATGGTGAAGCTGTGAACGTCAATGTTATTGACTATGTGGAAGCAGCAGATCACCATCTTGATCTGCCTGATGCTCAGGTGGAAGAGGAGGAGGAGGTGGTGGTGGCGGAGCTAGTGAGTTTGACCAACATTGAAACAATGCTACGAAATGCTCGTGCATTCCGTGAACTTTCACCTGCAGAAGAAAAACGGTAGGCCCGCATGTTGGAACAATGCAACGTTGCTGTCACACCAGGAAATAAACTGTCAATATTCTCAGCTATGGTCACCTTTCTTCAGGTGAAGACATCTGAGCGGATGACCAACAAATCATTCGATGCGATGTTGGCTGCTTTCCGCAAATCTTTCCCAGATGCGTCTGAGCTGCCACACACCTACAGTAAAATGAAGAATTTCCTTCGTGCAGTTGGAATTGGATATGATATGATCCATGTTTGTAAGAATAATTGTGTTCTGTTCCGGAAGGATTATGCCAACTTAAGTGAATGCCCGAAATGCAAATCATCACGATGGAAAGATGGCGATGCTGTGAAGAGGGTTCCTCATAATGTTCTGAGACATTTTCCAATTACACCAAGATTGCAAAGGTTGTTTCATGATGCTGAAACAAGAGAGGGTGTACTGTGGCATTCTAGGAACCAGGAGTATAGAGATCAGAATGTAATGAGCCATCCATCTCATGGTAGTGAGTGGAAAAGCTTCAATGATAAACACAAAGAGTTTTCTGCTGACCCGAGAAACATTAGACTTGGCTTAGCTTCAGATGGATTTAACCCATTTGGCCACCAGAGCGCCACATATAGCATGTGGCCAGTGCTTGTTATCCCTTACAACATGCCTCCAAATGTCTGCACCAAAGAATCAAACTACATGATGGCCTTGCTCATCCCAGGTCCAAAAAGTCCTGGAAAGGATTTTGATTTGTTCATGGAGCCTCTTGTGGAGGAACTTCAACAGCTATGGAAGGGTGTTCTCACTCGAGACCTATATAGCAGCCCACCAGCTGATTTCTTTCTGCGTGCTGTTGTAATTTGGTGCATCCATGATTATCCGGCTTTGGGCACTATGTCAGGGCGAACGACACATGGTTACAATGCATGTGTTCACTGTGACAGGAATCCGTTGTCATATGCAATACTTAGCAAGATCTGTTACATTGGACACCGTCGTTTCCTTGTCAAGGACAAGCCGCATCCTAGAAAATACCGAATACATGTGTTCAATGCAAAGCATGAAAACCGTGATGCGCCAAAGAGGCTCACCGCCGATGAGTTGCAAGTGGAATTAGAGAAGGTCGGGCATATTACACCAGGAAACCATCCTGGTAATGGTAGCGGGAAAGGAAGCATGGCACGGTAGAAGAGAGATTATTGTTTACCCGCAGGTCCACTTTGTGGGACTTGGAGTATTGGGAAGATTTGGATCTGCGGCATAATCTTGATGTGATGCACATCGAGAAAAATATATGTGACAGCATTATCGGCACACTTCTTAACATTGAAGGCAAGACGAAAGATACCTTAAAATCTAGGATTGATTTGACACACCTGGGTATCAGAAAGGATTTGTAGGTGCAAGATGAAGGTAAACCACGGGATATGGCACCAGCTGTGTACGTCTTGGACAAGGTAAAAGGAAAAGAATTCTGCGAGGTCCTGTCACATGTGAGATTCTCACATGGATTTGCTTCCAACCCTGAAAGGAGAGTCAGTGCAGATGGAAACAAGGTACAAGGGTTGAAAACTCATGACTGCCACGTCCTACTTCAAAGGGTTTTACCTATTATCCTAAGAGGATTGGGCCGCCCTGACTTATACAGAGCAGTTGCAGAGTTGGGACAATTCTTCAGGGAACTCTGCGGTAGAAATATCAGGATAGATGCTTTGGAGCGTCTTAGAGACAAGATACCAACTATCCTATGCGACCTTGAGAAGATATATCCTCCAGCCTTCTTTGATGTGATGGTGCATTTGGTTGTTCATCTACCTGATGCGGCACTACTTAGAGTTCCAGTACATTATGGCTGGATGTACCCTATTGAAAGGCGGCTAGGCACTTTCAAGGGCTATGTTAGGAACAGAGCTAGACCCGAGGGTTCCATTGTAGAGGCCTACATTGCTACAGAAGCATTGACATTCTGCTCAAAATACATTGAAACAGCTGATCAGCTTAGCAAAGAGGTGGGTGAAGATAATCCCGGGCTCAATGTTTTTGATTATTCTGTTCGAGTTACAGGGAAGAGTCGACAAGAGGATAAACCTAAAGATTTGGACAAAATGGTTTGGTATGTGTTGAATAACTGTCCTGAGATACTACCTTATATCAAGTAAGTGCAGCACTGCAGCTTATACATCGTAATCTACTAAACTTTTTTTGAACCACCGTAATCTACTAAACTTGCAGCACATTCTTATATATTTAGATGTTTGACACGACCACTATGTTGTGCAGCATGTACAAAGAGGAGTTACTGCCGCAAAATCCAAGAAACATTGACATACTAGTTATGGCAGGATTTGCGAAATGGTTCAAGAACCATGTAAGCTTTTGAAGTGCACTGTCGGTTTTTTTTAATATATTGAGTACATAAGATGATCAGCTTGTCTATTTTCTAACCATAGGTTAAGAAGATGCGGGAGGATGGGCAGGCAGTTGATGATGCCCTTTACTCACTAGCAATGGGTCCTGATACTCGGGTAAGACATTATGAATCTTGCGTTGTTGGAGATGTGTGCTACAACACCCTTGCACGAGACGAAGGCAGGAAGACACAAAACAGTGCCATCATGAGCACGGATACGTATGACAAAGCGAAAACTGAAATGTATGCTAACATAACAGACATTGTTCAGTTGCAGTATATCTCTAGTTTCGAGGATCATCGGTGTGTGGTTATGTTATGCTGTCGTTGGTATAACCTATTTTCCAGGATCGCAAAACCTAGAGCTGTCGTTGGTACCAGACCAACGAGCCTTTTATTTGGGCAAATCAAGCAACATAGATATTTTTCTTGGAAGACACATTTGCACGTAGCGATGACTGGAGAGTATTGCAAAGGTTTGAGCAGAGGAATTCGTTTAATGAAGTTGCACAACAAGATGATGCTTACACTGCTCCTGATGTACAAGATAACACAGATGTTCCTAATATCTTTGAGAACCATCACGTCAATGACGCCGGCGAAAAGATTGCATGTCGTGTTGTGGACATACAAGAGTTGATCAAGAAGAAGCCAACGTTCGAGGATGTTGAGGACGAAGAAGAAGATGACACCGTGGGGAATTACGATTTAGACTGATACACATGGCGAAGATGTTGACGCTGCTGCTGCGGATGATGATTACATTGCTTTTGTCATATTTGCCTGTCAGAAGACGTTTTTTATCCACTATGTGAAATTGTGTTTGCTATGACAACTAAAACCTGATGAACATGTTGTTTAGTATTTTGCTGTGAGAACATCACTTGTTGTGTATGCTGATTTGTGTTTGGTGATTGTATGACAACTAAAATATGATGACATTGTTGTTTAGTTGTACTCATATTTGGCTGTGAAACTTGAATTTGATGACATAGTTTGTTGTTGGACTGCAATTTGCTCCACGTCTTCGAATGAGAACAAAGCTGACCCGACAGGGCCTCTGCTATCTATTTATTTATATGAGGAAAAGGGGATACCCCCTAATTTCCGTTAATAGAAATCATTAGATGTTCACAACACTACGCCCAGCCTGCTACACAGGTTTCATTCATTACTAGTTTCAGCAAAGTGCTCATGTCGTAGCCACTAAATACATCACGAGTGCTACATACACTGCAAATAAAGAGACAATCATCCTACAGAGCACATCGATTTTGCCCATTATGTTCACAAGCTCTTTCATCTCCTCATTGCTGTCAAGACCGTTCAGCAGCTGTTGCTTGGCCATGACCAGATGAACTACGTCTTTAAAACCTTCTGCTCTGCATCTTCCTCTTCTGTCGTTCCTTCAGTTACTTGTCCAACACCCCAACCTGCTGGTATTGGGATTCCTCGGCTAACCAAATAATCGGCGTAGTTGCATTCCCCCACATCAGCAACTTCCCAGAAATACAAATCACACGAATCTTCCCTTTTCTGCACGAATCAAATTGGAAGATCATCAACCAAACTATTAAAAAAATCAGCAACTAAAAGCAGCAGAACAACACTTAAACATATTATTACCCCATGATTCGGGCATTTGTAGAAGACTCGGCCAGGGTTGCGGATTGTGGTTGAGACGCGACGGATGACTCTGCGTGATTTGCAGCAGTGGCACCACACCAACGGCAGTGGGTTGCGATGAGCAATCAGCTGCGGTGCGCGTGCCGGCGGGGTGTGATGAGACCCACATGCGATGGTACGGGTGGCGACTTGGCGCATATCTGGTTGTTGCCTGCTGAAGAGCAGGTGGACGAGCAGCCAGCGGACATGGTTGCTGCGGCCAGAGCTCCTGATGCTAGGCATAGTAAGTAGAGAAGAGGAGAAGCGAACGTTGGATATGTCAGTTTCATTACTTGCAGAGTAGCATAGCACCATATATAGTCATAGTCTAGGTTTGGATTTGAACCAGCTACAGGAGCACGTCTTTATTTTTTCTAAAACTAGGCAACGTCTCTTTACTGGTACACTAGCTTGTTCTGTACGCCTTCCCAAGTCTTTGATTTTCTTTCCCTTTTTTTGCGAGGAAGGAAGGAGGACAAAATCGAGAGTTCCTCGGACTCGAACCCAAGACCTCTCGGTTGAAAACCAAGGGTGCTAGTCACTTATATGGCGAACGTTCCCTGTGAGGAGGACGGCAGACGAACGCATTTTCCTCGCAGTTTTCTTCCTATATATAAAAAAGTATGCTACTTGGTGTCTTCTTAGTCAAAAAACGATTGTGCCAACCTTGACCGTTCGATTGACATTCAACGTCTGTCGCGTTTCTTCAGTCTCTTCTTCCTCGAGCCGCCAAAGCCAAACCAGCGCCGGTGGGACCGCCTGCTCCCGCCTCCCACGGCTGGCTGTGATCTTCCCCGGCTCCTGTTCGTTCCCGTCCGAGGCCTCACCATCATCCTCCGCACTCGCCGCGGCGCCGCCCTCCGGTGTTGTCAACATGGTCAACAACCGAGAGGAATAAGGAGATGACTGTACATGGTGAGGATGACAGTAGGGACCCAGCAGCGCGCACAGTAATTTTGTTTTTTCGGGACGGAGAAGGGTATCAGCTGGGTTGTGCAGGACCCGTGGCCCGTCTAGCTCAGGCTTTTATTTCATATGTTTAGCACATGACCGGCCTAGTTTATTTTTTTCCTTTCTGAAAAATGGCTAGCCAGCTATTTTGTTTTTTTGCAGAATAACCAACATAGGCCTACTTGCTTTTCTACGCCTGCTGGGCCGGAAATCTTTCAAGACGAGGAGGGATGCATTTTGCCCAGGAAATGGGCTATAAGTAATAATAAATGGGCTATAAGTAATAATAAATGGGTTGTAAAATGAAAAAAATACAACAAACAGGAGATTAGTTCCCAAATACTGTTTTCTTTCGGATTTTGATATTTAAAATTTCATTGTTTTTGTGCGGGTAAAATTTCATTGAATTTAAATTAAGGTATATTTAGATTAAAAATTAATTTGAATCCGGCTAGAAATTTTGGGTCGTATGCTGTTTGGGATAGATTTGGAGGCTGACTTGTGGGTCTACTAGGTTGACGTGTACTTTGGCTTTGTCAACTTAGTCCACAAACGATTCTAGCAGCAGTGACCGTTGGATGTTAATCCAGCGGTCGTGCTCCTTCTTAAATATCTGATCTTCTTGCTCCAGCCGCCCAAACCAGCTCCGGTGGGACTGCCTTCTCCCGCCTCCCGTGGCTGGCTGTGCTGCCGCACAGGCCGCACCGCCCCACCCTACTTCATTGCTGGCCAAGCCATTCCTCTACTCACCCACACCTCCTATTATTTTCCGGCGACGGCAGCCGGACCAGTAAACCCTCGTACTCCCCACCGCGTGGGCAACCATTGCCGAGTCTTCCCCAGCTCCGTGTCGTTCCCTTCCTAGGCCTCGCCGTCGTCCACCGCCATGGTGCTCTCGGCGCGGCCTGGTCAACGTGGTCAACGAACGACATCCATCGGCCGTGGACTGTACGCACAAAATAATGATTCCTCCACCTGACAGCTGGGACCCACCGGAAGGGCCTCTGTATTTCGCGAAAAAAACGTTCCCCCCGCTGACATGTCGGACCCACCAGCTATATCTTCGCACGCAAGGAAGTGCCTCCTTATTATGCACAAAAAAATGAATACCCACCCTGCTAGATGGGACCCACCATAGTGGGAGGATGACTTGTGGGCCAACTAAGTTGACGGGGACGGAGGGCTTTGTCAACTTAGTCAATATGAATGAATCTAGCTCCACTGACCATACGATGTCCATCCAACGGCCATAGTGCTTCTTCAACCTCTGGTCTTCTTGCTCCAGCCGCCCAAAGCAGCGCCGGTCGTGTCGCGTGCTCCTGCCTCTCGTGGCCAGCTGTGATGCCGCGGAGGCCTCACCGCCCCCCACTACTCCCACCGCTGGCCCAGGGTATCCCTCTACTCACCCACACCCCCTATTATTCTGTGGCGACGGCGGCCTCACGCCGCAGCCGAACCAGTGAACCCTCGTACTCCTCTCTGCGCGGGCTACCACTGCTGCGTCTTCCCCGGCTCCGCGTCGTCCCCTTCCTAGGCCTCGCCGTCGTCCAGACCACCGCCTTGGTGCTCTCGGCGTGGCGTGGTCAACGTGGTCAACGACTGACTTCCATCGGAAGAGTACTGTACGTGGAGAGGCTGACATCTGGGTCCAGGCGGCCGCAAGGAAGTGCCTCCTTATTACGCGCAAAATAATTATTCCTCCACCTAACAGCAGGGACCCACCGGACGGGCCACCTTATTTTGTGAAAAAAAACATTTCCCCCCTGACTGCTGGGACCCACCGGACGGACCAGCGTATTTCGCGAAAAAAATGTTCCCCGCGCTGTCAGCTCGAACCCACCGAAAGTGCCTCCATATTACGCACAAAAAATGAATACTCCCCTTGCTAGCTGGGACCCACCATGGTGGGAGGCTGACTTGTGGGCCTACTAAGTTGACTGGGACGGGGGCCTTTGTCAACTTTAGTCAATATGAACGATTCTAGCTCTAGTGACCGTACGATGTCCATCCAACAGCCGTAGTGCTTCTTCAACCTCTGGTCTTCTTGCTCCAGTCGCCCAAAGCAGCGCCGGTTGTGCCGCATGCTCCTGCCTCTCGTGGCCGGCTGTGCTGCCGTGGAGGCCTCACCGCACCCTACTATTCCCATCGCTGGCCAGGCCATGCAGCGACAGCAGCCTCACACCACAGCCGAACCAGTGAACCCTCGTACTCCTCTCCGCACGGGCTTCCACTGTCGCGTCTTCCCCGGCTTCCTGTCGTTCCCTTCCTAGGCCTCGTCATCGTCCACCGCCCTGGTGCTCTCGGCGCAGCGTGGTCAACATGGTCAAGGAACGACTTCCATCGGACGTGGACTGTACGTGGAGAGGCTGACAGCTGGGTCCACGGCCGCAGCAAGGAAGTGCCTCCTTATTACGCGGAAAATAATGATTCCTCCACCTGACAGCTGGGACCCACCGGACGGCCCACTATATTTCGCGAAAAAATGTTTCCCCCTGACTGCTGGGACCCACCAGCTACATCTTCGCACGCAAGGAAGTGCGTCCGGGCAAAAAAAACAAAACGATTCGGCCCCCTGACCGCTGGGACCCACCAGCGACACCTTCGCACGCAAGGAGGTGCGTCCAGGCAAAAAAAAGATTCACCCCCCTGACTGCTGGGACCCACCAGCTACATCTTCGCACGCAAGGAAGTGCGTCCGGGCAAAAAAAACAAAACGATTCACCCTCCTGACTGCTGGGACCCACCAGCTACATCTTCGCACACAAGGAAGTGCCTGACAGTCGGGACCCACCTGGTCGAAGCGTACATAGCGTTGTCATTCTGGTCGCAAACGTGTATGTACATACTGGTCGATGTAGAGACGCGCACGTGTCGTAGATGTAGAGGCGCGCACGTGTCGTAGTAGAGGTGCGCACGTAGCATGTACACGTACGTACAGCGGCGAGGGTGCAAGAAAGAAAATACGGCCACGTACGTACGTACGGGCAGGGTCTCGAACGCCTACTCGCGCATACGTACATGGCTGGGTCGGAACTAAGAAACAGCGTCGTCGTCGTGTTCATGGGGAGCCAACCGGCTGTGTCAGAACGGAATGCGTGGTCGTGTTCATCGGGAGGGCTTGGACGGAACAGGCGATGGAAACGAGGCCTGGTGTACCATAGAACGGACGAAATGGACCTCCTACGTTCGGAACGGGGTCCTGTTGATCGGGAGGGGTGTGGCGTACCGTAAAACGGAGGAAACGGACCTCCTACGGTCGAAACGGGGGTCCTGTTGATTGGGAGGGGTGTGGCGTACCGCAAAACGGAGGAAACGGACCTCCTATGGTCGAAACGAGGGTCCTGTTGATTGAGAGGGGTGTAGCGTACCGCAAAACGGACGAAATGGACCTCCTACGGTCGAAACAGGGGTCCTGTTCATCGGGAGGGGTGTGGCGTACTGCAAAACGGGACTCCACGGGATATTGTTCATCTCCACCGTCGACCTCCTCCAGCCTCCACGGGCTACCGTCGACCTCCTCTAGCCTCCACGGGCTCCTGTTCATCCAGCCTCCACCGCGCGCTACTCCACCGGCTACTGTTCAACCACCCCTCCACGAGCACCCCTCCACCGTCTACTGTTCGTCCAGCCCTCCACACCACGGGGTCATGTTCAACCACCCCTCCACGGCCACCCCTCCACCGTCTACTGTTCATCTAGCCCTCCACACCATGGGTTCCTGTTCATCCAGAGGCAACGCCACCGCTCACTGTTCATCCAACCCCCCCCCCCCCCCCGCAACGCTCACTATTCATCCTAGAGGCAGCATCGATCGGCTTCAGTTAGCAGCAGTAGCGAAGGAATCGCTCCATCGGGTTCAGTTAACAACCATCGATCGATCGCTTGGGTTCAGTAACGCGTAGCCTGCAGTGCAATCGCTCGGGTTCAGTTAGATCCCAATGCCTCGCTCGGCTTCAGTTAGAGCCAATGCCTCGCACACACGCGCATACGTACGAGAGAAACGCGCATTGCTTGGCCCCCGACCTCCCACCGTGACCGGCAACTCCCCGAAATTTTCCTCCCCCTCGCTTCTACCACAGTTTTTTCCGTCATGGATGGCCCAAAGAATGTCATGCAGCTGCGTCTCTGGCCCGCCCAGGACGAAAAGCCCATTTTCTGTCATGATTTTTTGTCATAGAAGTAGGAGTCAACCACATCTATGATGATACCGGGTTTTGTCACAATTATCGTCATAGAAGTGTCATATGTATGATAGAAAAAAATTCGTTCGGCCCAAAATGTCACGGATGTGTCTTTTTTTGTAGTGTAAGTTGGTCTATTGCCAGGGATACACTACTAGGGAAAAGGCTAGCAGCAGCGCGGGTTTTCAGGCTAGCAGCAGCGCGGGTGGCCGCGCTACTAATAAGGCGCTACAGCTAACTCATAGTAGTAGCGCGGCCCCAACCAGCGCTACTACTGTTGAACGATATCAGCAGCGCTTTTTAGGAACGCGCTACTATTAACTAGCTGTAGCGATTTCTTCAGCCCACGCTACTGCTATATCTTTCATCATTTTCCCTTTCAATTCTCCTTTCAGATGCTAGATACTAGGTACTACTAGTACATATCAAATTCATAAACCATTACTAGGTACGGTAGTACTCCCTTCGTTCCAAATTACTCGTCGTGGTTTTAGTTCAAACCACGACGAGTAATTTGGAACGAAGGGACTAAGATAACAATTTCATGCATAGCCAACATGCATCCTCAAGCAGTACATGGTCATATCAACGGCCATCATCATATGTAGTTCTAGATGATATCGACGACGATCATCATATGTAGTTCTAGATGATATAGCCACACACACATATGTAGTTCTAGCTAGATGATATAGCCACACACACATATGTAGTTCTAGATGATATAGCCACACACACATATGTAGTTCTAGATGATATCGAAGACAATCATCATCCTCAAGCCTGGGCGGTTGGTGTTCCTGATAGTAATTAGGATGGCCTGTCCAACACGAAGATTCTTGCCATCGAGGAATTTCTTCCACCCAACCGAGCTTAAGTGTGTGCGACCGTCCATGTCCACGCGGTAAGTACAGGTTGTGACGGAGCCCCTTGCAGTAAGGCGTAGTCCAGCTGAGCCTTCTTCATCAGGCTCGATACCATAACTCACAGATATGCTCTTTGCCAATTTCTGAATAAGAAAAACATATCAATTAATAAGCATGTGATCGAACTCTACACTAAAACATATATATCATCGACTAGATTCCACACAACATACCATATCATTGGACTGTACACTAAGTAATTCACACTATTAATTTGCATTTGTAAGTATAACATACCATATCATGTCGATCAACCATGGTATTTGTCAAGCGGGTCACGAATGGCACCCCGACAAAGTCAGCACGTGGCGGAATTATGTCCCACAGGTTGGACACCTCCTCCTCACTCAGCCTTGTTCTTTGAGCTACGATGGCTTCATGAAGTGGGTCCTCATCATCTTCATCGAGTGGGTCCTCATTATCTTCATCATCTTCATCATCTTCGTCATCTTCATCATCTTCCACCAGGTTGAGATAAATGACAGCTAGCTTGGGTCTTTCTGCTCGGAAGTTGAAGCTGATCAACTCACCACCAGTAAGATGCATGCGAGCGACGAAACGGGCCCATCCATCTCCTCCAATCTGCGACATATTGCGTCCTTTCTCGACCTCCATAGTGTACGGCCCCCTAGGAGCCTCAAATGTCACAGTGTCTCCTGTCAGCTTGTTGAATTTCAACCTCACATTGCATGGGACGATCTGTGTAAACTAAGCAAAATGACACAATGCAGTAATACCAACACTAAAAATAAAATAGTTATTACATTTCATCTAATTTCTTACCGCCGCATGACGAAAACTCGGCTGGAAGTAGATGCCGAACAGCTTGCCAGTTGCAAGGCTGCTGGCGCATCTTGACTTGCACAGTTGACATAGTGGTGGTGGTGGTGGCGCCATTCTTCCTAAAGCAATATGAGCAAAGGATTACTAAATCAACTAAATCAAAATGTTCCTAAGTCAACTAAATCAACTAGCCTACTAAATCAACTAAATCAAAATGTTCTAAGTCAACTAAATCAACTAACCTACTAATTCAACTAAATCAAAATATTCTAAGGCAACTAAATCAACTAGCCTACTAAATCAACTAAATCAAAATGTTCTAAGTCAACTAAATTAACTAAATGAATTAGCCTACTAAATCAACTAAATCAAAATGTTCTAAGTCAACTAAATCAACTAACCTACTAAGTCAACTAAATCAAAATATTCTAAGGCAACTAAATCAACTAGCCTACTAAATCAACTAAATCAAAATGTTCTAAGTCAACTAAATTAACTAAATGAACTAGCCTACTAAATCAACTAAATCAAAATGTTCCAAGTCAACTAAATCAACTAGCCTACTAAATCAACTAAATCAAAATGTTCTAAGTCAACTAAATCAACTAGCCTACTAAGTCAACTAAATTATGAGCAGGAGGGAGAAGGAGGGCGACTCAAGGAGGGAGAAGAGAGTAGGATGGAGGAGGAAGGCGGAGCGCGGAGGGGCCGGCCGGTGCGGCCAGTTGAGGGAGGACGGAGGAGGAAGGCGGAGCGAGGAGGGGCCGGCCAGCGGCGAGTGGAGAGGGAGGACGGAGGAGGAGGCCGCTACCGAGTCCAGCAAGGAGGAGGAGGTGACGGCGCGCGGCGTAGACGGAGGAGCGGCGACGGGAGGGCGCGGCGCAGACGCGCGGAGGAGAGGGGCGATGGGGGCGTGCGGCACAGAATTTGAGTGGCTGTGTGTGAGTGGATCCGAAGGGAGGAGATCAGGGAGATGGATGGCTTAGCAGTAGCGCTCTTCACCAAAATGCGCTGCTGCTAATCTATCTAGCAGCAGCACTTTTCATGATAAAGCGCTACTGCTATATGTCAGCATGCAAAAATACACATTGATCATCAACGATCTTTTTGTGTACAATCTGATTCGACAATATGAGTCCTCACCGGTTTAGGAACAGGTGAAGACTCATATTGCAGCCACAAATTCTACACATAGAGTTCAATGAAGATCAAGTGCTTGTCAAAGTGTGAGAAGTAACATATTTAAGGTGGTAGAAACTCTCTCCACGGAACGAGGTGGGACTAAATTTTTGTAGGAAACTTAGCAGTAGCGCTTGTCGGGGAAATGCGCTGCTACTATGCTACGTAGCAGTAGCGCGCGTCGTATTAACGCGTTGCTACTATAACTAGCCTCGCGGCGGCCTCGTAGGAATTATAGCAGCAGCGCGTCTTTGGCTGGACGCGCTACTGCTATATTTGTCTCAGCAGCGAGTTTCAGTTGTCCGCGCTACTGCTAGTTAGCAGCAGCGAGTTATTTTGAGGCGCGCTGCTGATAAGATTCTGTGTATAGGCTTTTCCCTAGTAGTGATAGCCTGGCGGATACCCGTAGGTGAAGCTGGGGTCATACTGTGATGCAGCGGCTATCGCCGCCTGAGCTGTAGCGTGGCGTCGAGCAGCCTCCTCTCTCCTCTCGTACTCATCTGCCTCCTCTCTGGTAATAATGTATCTTCCTTTTGTCTGAGAATCAAAGAAGGCAGGAGCAGGAAGAGTAATACGGACAACATGCCGTTTGTTAAAGATTAAACGATACTGGAGAGGTAGTTCAGTCCTCTCAACAAACTGGTGGGAGACCATAGAATCAAAATCTAAATAAGTAGGGGGTAACTCCATATCACCCTCATGAATGTCTACCTCAAGAAAATTAGCTAAGTAGGTTGCATAAATTCCTCCAAAGAAATCTCCGTTATGTCTATTATGATGCAACCTACGAGCTATAATGGCTCCCATATGATAAGATTGGTCTCCTAACACAGCACTTCTGAGAATGTTGAGATCAGGGGCACACATGTGACATGCTTCATCCTTAGCATTTATGCATCTACCTATGAAGAGAGCAAAATAATGTATAGCAGGAAAGTGAACACTCCCTATAGTAGCTTGTGTTATATCTCTAGATTCCCCCACAGTTATTCTAGCAAGAAAGTATCTATATTCAGATTTAGGGGGATCCCTGACACTACACCAAGATGGAAGTTTGCAAGCAAAAGTGAAGTCCTCTAAGTCCATGGTATAAGATTTGTCATAAAGGTCAAACATGATTGAAGGAGAATTACGCGAAGATGAAAACTCAAACCTCCTCAAAAATGAACTTGTGAGATCATGATACCGGGGGCATTTGTCAGCTTCAAAGTCCTCAAGGCCGGTGTTACGCAAATATGCGCTAAATTCTTCTTTGATTCCCACTTTATTCATAAAGTTTTCCGAAGGCCATTCACATGGCCTCACAGGAGCGTCTCTTGGTGGTTCCTCATCAGCATCACGCATTGCAAGCCTGGGACCTTGCTTCCTTGAAGAACCACCTTGGAACATCTTCCTAAACATATTGTTTCCTCTGAAAAATTTCTGAAATTTTTAGTAACTTCAAATAAAAGTGAACCAACTTCAATAAAATTGATAGCAACAACTCCCACAAGTGCCTAGAGCCTATATCAAGCATTAGAACTACTTGGAACCATATAAATTTGACATGCAAGCTCAAGAACATGGTCACCTATGCAGCACAAATTTGCAAAGAATAAAGCACTAGAACAAAAACTAATTGGACCAATGGAGGAGTCATACCAAGGAACAATTTCCCCAAGCAGTTTTGCGAGAGGTGCTTTGAGCAAGGAGATCGAAAATCACGGCAACAGGGGCTGGAACTCGTGCTTGAGGTGGTTTTTCGTGTTTGTGTGAGGCAGAGGAAGAAGATGGGTGCAGGGATAAGTGGAGGAGGGCCACCGTGGGCCCATGAGGCAGGGGGCGCGCCCAGGGGGTAGGCCGCGCCCTCCACCCTCGTGGCCAGGTGGCAGCTCCCCCCGCGGTAATTTTTGCACAGAAAATCCTCAAATATTCCCGAAAAAATCATATTAAATTGGCATGGCATTCTGAGGACTTTTATTTTTGGGATATTTTTATATTGCACGGATAAGTCAGGAAACAGACAGAAAAAATACTATTTTACTTTATTCTTACTAAATAACAGAAAATATAAAGAGGTACAAAAGGTTGTGCTTCTAGTTTCATCCATCTCGTGATCATCAAAATGAACCCACTGACAAGGTTGATTAAGTCTTGTTAACAAACTCATTCCGAATAACACTGAATCGGAGAAATTTCGAATAACACTAAGTTACCTCAACGGGGATATGTAAATCCCCAACAATAAGAATATCATACTTTTTCTTGACAGTAGGGAGAGGGAATTCAAAACCTCCAAATATAATCGATGGAATTTTTCCAATAGAGTTGATACTATAAACTTGAGGTTGTTTCCTCAAAAAGTGTATCGTGTGCTCATTACCATTAACATAAAAAGTGACATTGCCTTTGTTGCAATAAATAACAGCCCCTGCAGTATTAAGGAAAGGTCTTCCAAGAATAATAGACATACTATCATCCTCGGGAATATCAAGAATAACAACGTCCGTTAAAATAGTAACGTTTGCAACTACAACAGGCACGCCCTCACAAATACCGACAAGTATAGCAGTTGATTTATCAGCCATTTGCAAAGATATTTCAGTAGGTGTCAGCTTATTTAAGTCAAGTCTACGATATAAAGAAAGAGGCATAACACTAACACCGGCTCCAAGATCACATAAAGCAGTTTTAACATAATTTCGGTTAATGGAGCATGGTATAGTAGGTACTCCTAGATCTCCAAGTTTCTTTGGTATTCCACCCTTAAAAGTATAATTAGCAAGCATGGTGGAAATTTCAGCTTCTGGTATCTTTCTTTTTATTAGTAATGATATCCTTCATATACTTAGCATAAGGATTTGTTTTGAGCACATCAGTTAATTGCAGACACAAAAAGATGGGTCTAATCATTTCAGCAAAGCGCTCAAAGTCCTCATCATCCTTTTTCTTGGATGGTTTCGGAGGAAAAGGCATGGGTTTCTGAACCCATGGTTCCCTTTCATTACAATGTTTCCTAGCAACGAAGTCTCTTTTATCATAACGTTGATTCCTTGATTGTGGGTTATCAAGATCAACTGCAGGTTCAACTTCTACATCATTATCATTACTAGGTTGAGCATCATCATGAACATCATCATGAACATTTTCACTAGGTTCATGTTCATTACCAGATTGTGTTTCAGCATCAGACATAGAGATATCATTTGGATTCTCAGGTGGTTCAGTAATAGGTTCACTAGAAGTTTGCAAAGTCCTATCATTTTTCTTTTTCTTCCTCTTAGAAGAACTAGGTACATCAATATTATTTCTCTGAGAATCTTGCTCGATTCTCTTAGGGTGGCCTTCAGGATACAAAGGTTCCCGAGTCATTCTACCAGTTCTAGTAGCCACTCAGACAGCATAATCATTTTTCTTACTATTCATTTCATCAAGCACTTCTTTCTGAGCTTTAAGTACTTGTTCTACTTGAGTGGTAACCATAGAAGCATGTTTGCTAACAAGTTTAAGTTCATCTCTAATATTAGCCATGTAATCACTCAAGCGTTTAATCATAAAGGTATTCTGTTTTAATTGTCTACCAAAATAAGCATTAAAGTCATCTTGCTTAAACATGAAGTCATCAAACTCATCCAAGCACTGACTAGCAATTTTAGTAGGAGGGACTTCAGCTTTATCATATCTATAGAGAGAATTTACCTTTACTACCTGTGTCAGGATATTGGGATCAGGAGGTTCTTCAGTGAATAAGGAATTGAGATCATATACTTCTTCAACAGGCGGTAAATTAAGACCATGTATTTCTTCAATAGGAGGTAAATTCTTAACATCTTCAGCTTTAATACCTTTTTCTTTCATAGATTTCTTTGCCTCTTGCATATCTTCAGGACTGAGAAATAGAACACCTCACTTCTTCGGAGTTGGTTTAGGAATAGGCTCGGTAATTGGCTCAGGAGCTGGCTCGGGAGGTGCCCAATTATTTTCATTTGTCAACATATTATTCAATAGAATTTTAGTTTCATCCGGTGTTCTTTCCCTGAAAAGAGAACCAGCACAACTATCCAGGTAATCTCTGGAAGCATCAGTTAGTCCATTATAAAAGATATCGAGTATTTTAGGTTTCTTAAGAGGATGATCAGGCAAAGCATTAAGTAACTTGAGAAGCCTCCCCCAAGCTTGTGGGAGACTCTCTTCTGTAATTTGCACAAAGTTGTATATTTCCCTCAAAGCAGCTTGTTTCTTATGAGCAGGGAAATATTTAGCAGAGAAGTAATAAATCATATCCTGGGGACTACGCACACAACCAGGATCAAGAGAATTAAACCATATCTTAGCATCACCCTTTAATGAGAACGGAAATATTTTGAGTAAATAAAGGTAGCGCGATCTCTCATTATTAGTAAACAGGGCGGCTATATCATTTAACTTAGTAAGATGTGTTGGGTAACGTAGTAATTTTAAAAAAATTCCTACGCACACGCAAGATCATGGTGATGGCATAGCAACGAGAGGGGAGAGTGTATGTCCACGTACCCTCGTAGACCGTAAGCGGAAGCGTTATGACAACGCGGTTGATGTAGTCGTACGTCTTCACGATCCGACCGATCCAAGTACTGAACGTACGGCACCTCCGAGTTCTGCACACGTTCAGCTCGATGATGATCTTCGGCCTCCGATCCAGCCGAGCTCCGGAGATGAGTTCCGTCAGCACGACGGCGTGGTGACAATGATGATGTTCTACCGGTGCAGGGCTTCGCTTAAACTCCGCGACGATATGACCGAGGTGGAATATGGTGGAAGGGGGCACCGCACACGGCTAAGGAACGATCCGTAGATCAACTTGTGTGTCCATGGGGTGCCCTCTGCCCCCGTATATAAAGGAGGGAGGGAGGAGGAGGCCGGCCCTCTACTATGGTGCGCCATGGGGAGTCCTACTCCCACCGGGAGTAGGATTCCCCCTTTCCTAGTCCAACTAGTAGTCCTTCCATGTATTAGGAGTAGGAGACAAGGAAGGGGAAGAGAGAAGGGAAGGAAGGAGGGGGTGCGGCCCCTCCCTCTAGTCCAATTCGGACCAGGCCAAGGGGGGGCGCGCAGCCTGCCCTAGGCAGCCCCTCTCTCTTTCCCGCAGGGCCCAATAAGGCCCAATACTTCTCCCCGGCGAATTCCCGTAACTCTCCGGTACTCCGAAAAATACCCGAATCACTCGGAACCTTTCCGAACTCCGAATATAGTCGTCTAATATATCGATCTTTACGTCTCGACCATTTCGAGACTCCTCGTCATGTCCCCGATCTCATACGGGACTCCGAACTCCTTCGGTACATCAAAACTCATAAACTCATAATATAACTGTCATCGAAACCTTAAGCGTGCGGACCCTACGGGTTCGAGAACTATGTAGACATGACCTAGAACTATTCTCGGTCAATAACCAATAGCAGGACCTGGATGCCCATATTGGCTCCTACATATTCTACGAAGATCTTTATCGGTCAAACCGCATAACAACATACGTTGTTCCCTTTGTCATCGGTATGTTACTTGCTCGAGATTCGATCGTCGGTATCCAATACCTAGTTTAATCTCGTCACCGACAAGTCTCTTTACTCGTTCTGTAATGCATCATCTCGTAACCAACTCATTGGTCATATTGCTTGCAAGGCTTATAATGATGTGCATTACCGAGAGGGCCCAGAGATACCTCTCCGACAATCGGAGTGACAAAACCTAATCTCGAAATACGCCAACTCAACATGTACCTTCGGAGACACCTGTAGTACTCCTTTATAATCACCCAGTTACGTTGTGACGTTTGGTAGTACCCAAAGTGTTCCTCCGGTAAACGGGAGTTGCATAATCTCATAGTTATAGGAACATGTATAAGTCATGAAGAAAGCAATAGCAACATACTAAACGATCAAGTGCTAAGCTAACGGAATGGGTCAAGTCAATCACATCATTCTCCTAATGATGTGATCCCGTTAATCAAATGACAACTCTTTTGTCCATGGCTAGGAAACATAACCATCTCTGATAAACGAGCTAGTCAAGTAGAGGCATACTAGTGACACTATGTTTGTCTATGTATTCACACATGTATTATGTTTCCGGTTAATACAATTCTAGCATGAATAATAAACATTTATCATGAAATAAGGAAATAAATAATAACTTTATTATTGCCTCTAGGGCATATTTCCTTCTGTCTCCCACTTGCACTAGAGTCAATAATCTAGTTCACATCGCCATGTGATTTAACACCAATATTCATATCTGTATATGATTAACACCCATAGCTCACATCATCATGTGACCAACATACAAAGGGTTTACTAGAGTCAATAATCTAGTTCACATCGCTATGTGATTAACACCCAAAGAGTACTAAGGGGTGATCATGTTTTGCTCGTGAGAGAAGCTTAGTCAACGGGTCTGTCACATTCAGAGCCGTATGTATTTTGCAAATATTTTATGTCCACAATGCTCTGCACGGAGCTACTCTAGTTAATTGCTCCCACTTTCAATATGTATCCAGGTTGAGACTTAGAGTCATCTAGATCAGCGTAAAAGTTTGCACTGATGTAACTTTTACAACAAACTCTTTTATCACCTCCATAATCGAGAAACATCTCCTTAGTCCTTACTAAGGATATTCTTGACCAATGTCCAGTGATCTACTCCTAGATCACTATTGTACTCCCTTGCCAAATTCAGAGCAAGGTATAGGTCTGGTACATAGCACAGCATACTTTATAGAACCTATGACTGAGGCATAGGGAATGACTTTTCATTCTTTTTCTATTTTCTGCTGTGGTCGGGATTTGAGTCTTACTCAATTTCATACCTTTGCAACACAGGCAAGAACTCTTTCTTTGACCGTTCCATTTTGAACTATTTCAAAATCTTGCCAAGGTATGTACTCATTGAAAATCTTATCAAGCGTCTTGATCTATCTCAATAGATCTTGATGCTCAATATGTAAGTAGCTTTTACTGAGGTCTTTTCTTTTTAAAGAACTCCTATAAAACACTCCTTTATGCTTTGCAGAAAAATTCTACATCATTACTGATCAACAATATGTCACTCACATATACTAATCAGAAAGGCTGTAGTGCTCCCACTCACTTTATTGTAAATACAGGCTTCATCGTAAGTCCATATAAAACTATATGCTTTGATCAACTTATCAAAGCGTATATTCCAACTTCGAGATGCTTGCACCAGTCCATAGATGGATCGCTGGAGCTTGCACATTTTATTAGCACCTTTAGGATTGACAAAACCTTCTAGTTGCATCATATACAACTCTTCTTTAATAAATCCATTATGGAATGCAGTTTTGACATCCATTTGCCAGATTTCATAAAATCCGGCAATTGCTAACATGATTCGGACAGACTTAGCATCGATACGAGTGAGAAAATCCCATCGTATTCAACCCCTTGAACTTGTTGAAAACCTTTTGCAACAAGTCGAGCTTAGTGGATAGTAACACTACTATCAGTGTCCGTCTTCCTCTTGAAGATCCATTTATTTAACATGGCTTGATGATCATCGAGCAAGTCAATCAAAGTCCATACTTTGTTCTCATACATGGATCATATCTCAGATTTTATGGCCTCAAGCCATTTCGCGGAATCTGGGCTCATCATCGCTTCCTCATAGTTCGTAGGTTCATCATGGTCTAGTAACATGACTTCCAGAACAGGATTACCGTACCACTCTGGTGCAGACTGTACTTCGGAAGACCTACGAGGTTCTATAGTAACTTGATCTGAAGTTTCATGATCATCATCATTAGCTTCCTCACTAATTGGTGTAGGAATCACTAGAACTGATTTCTGTGATGAACTACTTTCCAATTCGGGAGAAGGTACAAATTACCTTATCAAGCTCTACTTTCCTCCCACTCACTTCTTTCGAGAGAAACTCCTTCTCTAGAAAGGATCCATTTTTAGCAACGAATAACTTGCCTTCGGATCTGTGATAGAAGGTGTACCCAACAATTTCCTTTGGGTATTCTATGAAGACGCACTTCTTCGATTTGGGTTTGAGCTTATCAGGATGAAACTTTTTCAAATAAGCATCGCAGCCCCAAACTTTAAGAAACGACAACTTAGGTTTACTGCTAAACCACGGTGTCGTCTCAACGGATTTAGATGGTGCCCTTTTAACGTGAATGTAGCTGTCTCTAATGCATAACCCCAAAACAATAGTGGTAAATCAGTAAGAGACATCATAGATCACACCATATCCAATAAAGTGCGTTTATGACGTTCGGACACACCATAACATTGTGGTGTTCCAGGTGGCGTGAGCTGTGAAACTATTCCACATTGTTTTATATGAAGGCCAAACTCGTAACTCAAATATTCGTCTCTGCGATCAGATCGCAAAAAACTTTATTTTCTTGTTACGATGATTTTTCCACTTCACTCTGAAATTCTTTGAACCTTTCAACTATCTCAGACTTATGTTTCATCAAGTAGATATACCCATATCTGCTCAAATCATCTTGTGAAGGTCAGAAAATAACGATACTTGCCACGAGCCTTCATACTCATTGGTCTGCATACATCAGTATGTATTATTTCCAACAAGTCAGTAGCTTGTTCCATTGTTCCAGAGAATGGAGTTTTAGTCATCTTGCCCAAAAGGCACGGTTCGCAAGCATCAAATGATTCATAACCAAGTGATTCCGAAAATCCATCTTTATGGAGTTTCTTCATGCGCTTTACACCGATATGACCCAAACGGCAGTGCCACAAATAAGTTGCACTATCATTATTAACTTTGCATCTTTTGGCATCAATATTATGAATATGTGTATCACTACGATCGAGATCCAACAAACTATTTTCATTGGGTGTATGACCATTGAAGGTTTTATTCATGTAAACAGAACAACAATTATTCTCTGATTTTAAATGAATAACTGTATTGCAATAAACATGATCAAATCATATTCATGCTCAACGCAAACACCAAATAACATTTATTTAGGTTTAACATTAATCCCGAAAGTATAGGAGTGTGCGATGATGATCATATCAATCTTGGAACTACTTCCAACATTCATCATCACTTCACCCTCAACTAGTCTCTGTTTATTCTGTAACTCCTATTTCGAGTTACTAATCTTAGCAACCGAACAAGTATCAAATACTCAGGGGCTACTATAAACACTAGTAAGGTACACATCAAACACCTGTATATCAAATATACCCTTGTTCACTTTGCCATCCTTCTTATCCACCAAATATTCAGGGCATTTCCGCTTCCAGTGACCATTTTTCTTTGCAGTGTAAGCACTTAGTTTCAGGCTTTGGTCCAGCTTGGAGCTTCTTCGCGGGAGTGACAACTCGCTTGTCTTTCCACTTGAAGTTCCCTTTCTTTCCCTCTGCCCTTTTCTTGAAACTAGTGGTCTTGTCAATCATCAACACTTGATGCTCTTTCTTGATTTCTACCTTCGTCGATTTCAACATCACGAAGAGCTCGGGAATCGTTTTCGTCATCCCTTGCATACTATAGTTCATCACGAAGTTCTACTAACTTGGTGATGGTGACTAGAGAATTCTGTCAATCACTATCTTATCTGGAAGATTAACTCCCACTCGATTCAAGCGATTGATGTACCCAGACAATCTGAGAACATGCTCACTAGTTGAGCGATTCTCCTCCATCTTTTAGCTATAGAACTTGTTGGAGACTTCATATCTCTCAACTCGGGTATTTGCTGGAAATATTAACTTCAACTCCTGGAACATCTCATATGGTCCATGACGTTCAAAACGTCTTTGAAGTCCCGATTCTAAGCCGTTAAGCATGGTGCACTAAACTATCAAGTAGTCATCATATTGAGCTAGCCAAACGTTCATAACGTTTGCATCTGCTCCTGCAATAGGTTTGTCACCTAGCGGTGCATCAAGGACATAATTCTTCTGCGCAGCAATGAGGATTAACCTCAGATCACGGATCAAATCCGCAACATTGCTACTAACATTTTTCAACACAGTTTTCTCTAGGAACATATCAAAATAAACATATGAAAGCAACAACGCGAGCTATTGATCTACAACATAATTTGCAAAATACTACCAGGACTAAGTTCATGATAAATTAAAGCTCAATTAATCATATTACTTAAGAACTCCCACTTAGATAGACATCCCTCTAATCTTCTAAGTGATCACGTGATCCAAATCAACTAACCATGTCCGATCATCACGTGAGATGGAGTAGTTTCAATGGTGAACATCGCTATGTTGATCATATCTACTATATGATTCACGCTCGACCTTTCGGTCTCCGTGTTCCGAGGCCATATCTGTATATGCTAGGCTCGTCAAGTTTAACCTGAGTATTCCGCGTGTGCAACTGTTTTGCACCCGTTGTATTTGAACGTAGAGCCTATCACACCCGATCATCACGTGGTGTCTCAGCACGAAGAACTTTCGCAACAGTGCATACTCAGGGATAACACTTCTTGATAATTAGTGAGAGATCATCTTAAATGCTACCGTCAATCAAAGCAAGATAAGATGCATAAAGGATAAACATCACATGCAATCAATATAAGTGATATGATATGGCCATCATCATCTTGTACTTGTGATCTCCATCTCCGAAGCACCGTCGTGATCACCACCGTCACCGGCGCGACACCTTGATCTCCATCGTAGCATCGTTGTCGTTACGCCATCTATTGCTTCTACGACTATCGCTACCGCTTAGTGATAAAGTAAAGCAATTACAGGGCGTTTGCATTTCATACAATAAAGCGACAACCATATGGCTCCTGCCAGTTGCGATAACTTCGGTTACAAAACATGATCATCTCATACAATAAAATATAGCATCACGTCTTGACCATATCACATCACAACATGCCCTGCAAAAACAAGTTAGACGTCCTCTACTTTGTTGTTGCAAATTTTACGTGGCTGCTACGGGCTTAGCAAGAACCGTTCTTACCTACGCATCAAAACCACAACGATAGTTTGTCAAATAGACTCCGTTTTAACCTTCACAAGGACCGGGCGTAGCCACACTCGGTTCAACTAAAGTTGGAGAAACTGACACCCGCTAGCCACCTGTGTGCAAAGCACGTCGGTAGAACCAGTCTCGCGTAAGCGTACGCGTAATGTCGGTCCGGGCCGCTTCATCCAACAATACCGCTGAACCAAAGTATGACATGCTGGTAGGCAGTATGACTTATATCGTCCACAACTCACTTGTGTTCTACTCGTGCATATAACATCAACGCATAAAACCTGGCTCTGATACCACTGTTGGGTAACGTAGTAATTTCAAAAAAATTCCTACGCACACGCAAGATCATGGTGATGGCATAGCAACGAGAGGGGAGAGTGTATGTCCACGTACCCTCGTAGACCGTAAGCGGAAGCGTTATGACAACGCGGTTGATGTAGTCGTACGTCTTCACGATCCGACCGATCCAAGTACCGAACGTACGGCACCTCCGAGTTCTGCACACGTTGAGCTCGATGACGATCTCCGGCCTCCGATCCAGCCGAGCTCCGAAGATGAGTTCCGTCAGCACGATGGCGTGGTGACGATGATGATGTTCTACCGGCGCAGGGCTTCGCCTAAACTCCGCGACGATATGACCGAGGTGGAATATGGTGGAAGGGGGCACCGCACACGGCTAAGGAACGATCCGTAGATCAACTTGTGTGTCCATGGGGTGCCCCCTGCCCCCGTATATAAAGGAGGGAGGAAGGAGGAGGCCGGCCCTCTACTATGGCGCGCCATGGGGAGTCCTACTCCCACCGGGAGTAGGATTCCCCCTTTCCTAGTCCAACTAGTAGTCCTTCCATGTATTAGGAGTAGGAGACAAGGAAGGGGAAGAGAGAAGGGAAGGAAGGAGGGGGTGCGGCCCCTCCCTCTAGTCCAATTCGGACCAGGCCAAGGGGGGGCGCGCAGCCTGCCCTAGGCAGCCCCTCTCTCTTTCCCGCAGGGCCCAATAAGGCCCAATACTTCTCCCCGGCGAATTCCCGTAACTCTCCGGTACTCCGAAAAATACCCGAATCACTCGGAACCTTTCCGAACTCCGAATATAGTCGTCCAATATATCGATCTTTACGTCTCGACCATTTCGAGACTCCTCGTCATGTCCCCGATCTCATCCGGGACTCCGAACTCCTTCAGTACATCAAAACTCATAAACTCATAATATAACTGTCATCGAAACCTTAAGCGTGCGGACCCTACGGGTTCGAGAACTATGTAGACATGACCTAGAACTATTCTTGGTCAATAACCAATAGCGGGACCTGGATGCCCATATTGGCTCCTACATATTCTACGAAGATCTTTATCGGTCAAACCGCATAACAACATACGTTGTTCCCTTTGTCATCGGTATGTTACTTGCTCGAGATTCGATCGTCGGTATCCAATACCTAGTTTAATCTCGTCACCGTCAAGTCTCTTTACTCGTTCTGTAATGCATCATCTCGTAACCAACTCATTGGTCACATTGCTTGCAAGGCTTATAATGATGTGCATTACCGAGAGGGCCCAGAGATACCTCTCCGACAATCGGAGTGACAAAACCTAATCTCGAAATACGCCAACTCAACATGTACCTTCGGAGACACCTGTAGTACTCCTTTATAATCACCCAGTTACGTTGTGACGTTTGGTAGTACCCAAAGTGTTCCTCCGGTAAACGGGAGTTGCATAATCTCATAGTTACAGGAACATGTATAAGTCATGAAGAAAGCAATAGCAACATACTAAACGATCAAGTGCTAAGCTAACGGAATGGGTCAAGTCAATCACATCATTCTCCTAATGATGTGATCCCGTTAATCAAATGACAACTCTTTTGTCCATGGCTAGGAAACATAACCATCTCTGATAAACGAGCTAGTCAAGTAGAGGCATACTAGTGACACTATGTTTGTCTATGTATTCACACATGTATTATGTTTCCGGTTAATACAATTCTAGCATGAATAATAAACATTTATCATGAAATAAGGAAATAAATAATAACTTTATTATAGCCTCTAGGGCATATTTCCTTCAAGATGTGCCACAACAGTTTCAAATTCATAGCCATAGAAAGGATCAGATTCAACCAAAGTAATTATATCTGGATCAACAGAAAATTCATAATAATCCTTATTGGGAACACAAATAGGTGAAGTAGCAAAAGCAGGGTCAGGTCTCATTCTATCTCTAAGAGATTCTTCACTCCATTTAACTAGCAGCCTCTTAAGTTCGTATCTATCCTGGCAGGCAAAAATAGCTGCAGAAGATTCCGCATCAAAAAGATAACCCTCAGGAATAGCAGGCATATTTTCATCATCACTCTCATCATCGTATTCAGATTCAATAATTTTTTCTCTCCAACCCTAGCAATTTGTTCATCAAGAAATTCACCAAGGGGCATAGTAGTATCAAGCATAGAAGTAGTTTCATCATAAGTATCATGCATAGCAGAAGTGGCATCATCAATAACATGCAACATATCGGAATGAATAGCAGAAGCAGGTTTAGGTGTCGCAAGCTTACTTATAACGGAAGGAGAATCAAGTGCAGAGCTAGATGGCAGTTCCTTACCTCCCCTCGTAGTTGAGGGCAAAATAGTAGTTCAATCGTCTTTCAAGTTCTTCATAGTGTCCAGCAGATATAAATCCAAATTGACTCAAAGAATAGAGCTATGCTCCCCGGCAACGGCGCCAGAAAAAGGTCTTGACAACCCACAAGTATAGGGGATCGCAACAGTTTTCGAGGGTAGAGTATTCAACCCAAATTTATTGATTCGACACAAGGGAGCCAAAGAATATTCTCAAGTATTAGCAGCTGAGTTGTCAATTCAACCACACGTGGAAACTTAGTATCTGCAGCAAAGTGTTTAGTAGCAAAGTAATATGATAGTGGTGGTAACGGTAACAAAAGTAAAGACAACAAAAGTAATATTTTTGGTATTTTGTAGTGATTGTAATAGTAGCAACGAAAAAGTAAATAAGAGAGAACCAGTATATGGAAAACTCGCAGGCACCGGATTAGTGATGGATAATTATGCCGGATGCGGTTCGTCATGTAACAGTCATAACATAGGGTGACACAGAACTAGCTCCAATTCATCAATGTAATGTAGGCATGTATTCCGTATATAGTCATACGTGCTTATGGAAAAGAACTTGCATGACATCTTTTGTCCTACCCTCCCGTGGAAGTGGGGTCCTATTGGAAACTAAGGGATATTAAGGCCTCCTTTTAATAGAGAACCGGACCAAAGCATTAGCACATAGTGAATACATGAACTCCTCAAACTATGGTCATCACCGAGAGTGGTCTCGATTATTATCACTTCGAGGTTGCCAGATCATAACACATAGTAGGTGACTATAGACTTGCAAGATAGGATCAAGAACTCACATATATTCATGAAAACATAATAGGTTCATATTTGAAATCATGGCACTCGGGCCATAGTGACAAGCATTAAGCATAGCAAAGTCATAGCAACATCAATCTCAGAACATAGTGGATACTAGGGATCAAACCCTAACAAAACTGACTCGATTACATGATAAATCTCATCCAACCCATCACCGTCCAGCAAGCCTACGATGGAATTACTCATGCACGGCGGTGAGCATCATGAAATTGGTGATGAAGGATGGTTGATGATGATGACGGCGACGAATCCCCCTCTTCGGAGCCCCGAACGGACTCCAGATCAGCCCTCCCGAGAGAGATTAGGGCTTGGCGGTGGCTCCGTATCGTAAAACGCGATGATTTCTTCTTCCTGATTTTTTCTCCCCGAAAGCCAATATATGGAGTTGGAGTTGGCGTCGGAGGGCCACCAGGGGGCCCACGAGGTAGGGGGCGTGCCCAGGAGGGGGGGGGCGCCCCCCACCCTCGTGGACAGGGTGTGGGCCCCCTGGTCTTCATCTTTGGCGAGGATTTTTTATTATTTATTCTAAGATATTCCGTGGAGTTTCAGGTCATTCCGAGAACTTTTGTTTTCTGCACATAAAACAACATCATGGCAATTCTGCTGAAAACAGCGTTAGTCCGGGTTAGTTCCATTCAAATCATACAAGTTAGAGTCCAAAACAAGGGCAAAAGTGTTTGGAAAAGTAGATACAACGGAGACGCATCAGTGGTCGTGCCATTAAGGACATGTTTGGTTACCTGCACCATTTTTCAGCACTTTGCATACTTGACCCATCTGGGCCTGGTTGAGCTAATGTAGGCAAAAAAAATCAACATCTGCATGTTGATTATTTGTCTGCATTGCATCAAGGCCCAGCTTGTAACATGTTGTTTGGTTGCCTGCGTTTGTGCTTTGGAGGTGAGCAGATGCAAAGTACAACAGTTTGGATGTGTGCAAGTAGATATTCTGGTCACCCCTTTTAAATATGGTGGTTGGCCTTACCACCCCTTTTGCAGCACTCCACAACAGGCAAAACACAACGACAGCAGAACAGATCACACAAAAACAACAAGAATAGCAAGAATAACACATAAGAACAAGTAGTTCATAAAACTACTACCGCCGTCCTGGTTTATTGGTCTCCATTGTAGTTTGTGTCAAATTTTGAACATAAATTTAACTAACAAAATGCCCATGCATGTTATAAAAAAACTATATCATTGAAAACTATGCTCCAATACGAATCCAACGATATAATTTGTGTTGACATGCATTAGCATTTCGTTAGTTAAATCTTCGGTCAAAATTTGGCACAAGTTACAAAGGGAACCAATAAACAAGGAGGAAGGTAGTACTACTCTTAAGTTTAAAACAGTGGGGCATCCCATGCTGGACCCCAGGGTGATTCCTGAGCAAAATATAGACAAGTTTTGCAGGAAAAGAGACGGCTAGACTTAAGTTCAGACTTCAGACGGTCTACAAAGAGAACCTAAAGGGCATGGTTGATGTCGCCGACGCATCTCTGCTTCGAGCACCGGACCTTGCAGATGTTCAAGGTGCTGGAGTTATAGATCTGCACCTTCATGCCGAGCCCGGAGAGCTATAGGACGAGTAGGTCGGCGGGAATGATCCTGTGACGCCGGCAGAAGTACTCCTAGCCCCTCCTGAGCACCATCTGCCCCTTGAACTTTCGCACCTGGACCCATAACTCGCACCACTTGTTGGTAGAGAGGCTGACGACGTGACGACGGACGACGACCAACCATTTCTTCATCACCGACCTAAAGACGGCCGGGGTGACTAGCATGGCGATGTCCTCTTGGTCCTTGATCTGCACGTAGAACCTGATCGGCTCCCGTGCACCCTCCTTGTGGTCGATCCTCTGCCTCCTGCCAAAGCCTAGTGGCACTCTCATGGCGGCCACCCTGCCCATAACCTCCACCCTCTTCAGCCAACGGCTTGTGGGGATGAGGTCCTCGGCATCCTCGACGCCGACGAAGACATGTGCTCCTTCGCCGGTCGTGTCCCACTTCATAATCATGTCAGTTAAGTGGACGACAGTAAGCAAAGTAGTGATGATGATTGGCAGTTGCACTGATCATTTGCAACTGCTGCTGATTAGTGGCAGTTGTATTTGAGCAGTTCTATGATCAGATCATAGCACCGCAGTGACCAGTGCTACCATCAGATCATGACAACGTACAAGCTCAAATTTGTCCGGACAAGCGTACTGGTTGATAGCTTGGGGATCCTTGGCCGGGGCAATACTCGGGGGCTGACGCGGTTAATACCCCCTATATTTTTTTAGACAAGTTAACACCCCCTATGTAGGACACCACCAACTGGTTCGCAAAAAATGACCGATTAACCGTTTGGCTGGATACAGACCCAGAACTACTTTAATTTTTATGTGGGCCAAGAAACATATGCATCCCAGACAACCAAACAAGCCGAAAACACCCCGCGCGGGCTCGGGTGAGGGTAATGCAGCCTACCAAACAGATCATAAACCTATTGGGCCAGAATCATATACACCGCCAAGCAGAAGAATTTGCATATATATTTTACGGAGAACGGAGAATACGATACGATACACCCCTAGGAACTCCCTAGCAGTAGTCATCGGGTCTGTTACACAAAAGAGGTCCAGGAATCGAAGAAGGTGATGTCCGACCAGTCGGCAAGGCTTGCCATGGATCACGTTTTGGCACGAGGGCTCCGAGGACACCACCGAAGTACTAGAGTACCGAACAAAACCCCGTGCACTTTCATGCCCGCTTTTTGAGGTTTTTTATATACTCGGGAACCTGGAGCCCCCTGGAAGAAGGCGTGACCGCCCAGGGCCACGTGCACTGAGTTCCCGTTCACCAACCAGCGTTGCGAAGTGGGTGGTGGCGTCCAGATCGATTGGCCTCGTTCCGGCGCACCCAAAGCAAGTCTCCGCCACAAGCTGCCCACCAGTGCCAGGGCGGGCGCGCTGTACAGATCACAGAACCAGCGGTCTCTCGTGTGCATCGGATGAGGTGGTGTGCGCCAGCTGCTCGCTGCGCAGTGGCCAGGCCTTGTCTTTACTCGAACAAAAGTCATCGCTTTGCGCCGAGCTTTGCACACACGGGTCTGGTTTCACAACAATATCATCATGCGTGAAGAAACCAACCTTGGACTGCTACTCGCCACGGTCGAAAAGAAAAGGATAAACCGCCCGAAGCAGCATATCCAAGCATCGGCCCGCAGCTGGAACGGAAGCGTCGCTGTCCCGAACCCAAAGACGGCAATTAAAGCGCCTGTGAGTGAGTGAATTATTGCCCTCTGCTCGGACTACGCCACGCTAAACGAGTGGAGCATGACCCAGCCTAGCTATATCCTATCCGGCCGCAGTGTCACCACACAAACAATGGTTTATCTCTTCGTATCAAGTATCAACTCACCAAACGATGTTTTTTTAACTAAATAAGTATAAATAAACGGATGGCCGATGCCGATGGCGACGACGCCGACGGATAATACCTGGATACTCGCGCAGCTGTGCCACACGCCACGACCTCGTGGGCGACACAGCGGTGGGCCGCCTCTCGCGACTCCGCCGGAAACCCAAGCGTCTGGCGGGCGGGCCCCGCGGGTCACGTCTCCACCCAAACCCTCTTCCAGTGGTGCGGAGCGAGCGAGCATGTGGCTGGGAAGGCTCCCGTTGCCAACCGGAGCATGTGGAGAAGGATCGTCCATGCCCATCCGAGGAGGAAAAAGCGCGACCAAGCAGCGGGGTTCCACGTGGGGAGGCGTCAGCAGCGAGCGACGCTCTCGGCCAGCTTGCCGGCTTTGACGTGTCCAAAAAGCGAGTGGCGGGCCCCGCCGCCCTTGCGCTTTTCTATCCATCCATCCACCCATCCATCCCAGCAGTGAGACGGGTGGGTGGGTCCCGTACCGACTGGCGATATTTCAAAGCGGGCAAGGCGCGTGTACACTGTTTCGAGAAAATTACAGTTTTGGAGGAAAGGAATCAATCCGGGAGGTGGACAGGGTCAGGGTCAGAGATTTCAGCAGTCCCGTGCGATCCGTCCCAACACCAACACGAGATATTTCCTCTTTCCCACATCCAGCGAGCTGAGATATTTCCTCCTGGAGCTAGCTATAGCTACGAGGGAGATATTCTTGGCTGCGCTTTTTGGGTTTTTGCCCGTTCTTTTGCCCGATCCAGCTGCAAGATATTTGCTGAGGAGGCCTGCCGGACATTTCGCTTGCTCTGGGCGTGAAGCCTCTCGCACTCTTCTCTGTCGACAAGAGACAATAGGGAAATATCTCATCACCATGTGCAGAAGAATAAAAGTTTAGGGAATACTACTCCCTCAGTCCGCAATTACTTGTCATCAAAATGAATGAAAATGAGTGTACATAGAACTAAAATACATTTAGATACATCCATTTCAATGACAAATGTTTCCGGACGGAGGGAGTACTTAACTATAAGATTTAAGTTTTTGAACAGTATAAAAAAATTAGTTATTTCTAAGGTGGTGTTTGGCATTTATGGCAATGCAGCTTTTCCTGATATTTTGAAGGCGAGATGCTAGATATCCTTGGTTACGCTTTTGGTTTTTGCTTGTTCTTCGTCGGACCAAAGCTCCGAGATATTTCTGGAGGAGGCCACTTATTTGGTTTCCACTTGCTTGAGGTGTTATGATGACATTTTAGTCTCTCGAGCTTTTTCTTTTGACGAGCAAGACGCAGATACCTAATCGCTACATGTAGAAGAATAAAACTGTAGGGGGTACCTAATTATAAGAAAATTAGATATTTCTAAGGTTGTGTTTGTCATTTATGAAATGCAGCTTAGACAAAAATGTTGGATACTTTTTATTTTAGTTTAATGATAATACTGTCGGTTTCATTTTTGGTTTTTGCTTGTTCACTGCAAGATGGAGTTGCTTGATACTTTTGGAGCAAAATTGTTAGATATTTTGGTTTTGTTGGTTTGAGGTGTGATGATGGTATTTGAGTCTCTCGCACTTTTTCTTATGACAAGACAACATGCACATATCTAATAGGTGCGTGTAAAGAAGAATAAAACTTCAGGGGTATAAGATTTGAGAAAAATAATTATTTCTAAGGCCCTAGCTTGTCTGACAAGTTTTTTCCTCTATTTCAGTGATTACTTAATTAACCTTATCTGTTTTATTTTGGTTATTTTCCACGATAGATTATAAAAGTATATGGTCATTCTTTGCCAGATTGAGCTACAATATATTAGTTCAGGGCATGTACAATGGTGCTATCTTAGGAGTGCCACGTAGGATAAATGATGAGGTGGAGGAGAGAGAACTCATAAGAAAAGGCTTGTCTTCTCTTATTTAAGATAAGACAAGAGATGATCTCTTAGCACAATTTGTCTCACCATATTTTAAGGAATGACTACTTATTGAAGATAAGGCTAAGATATAACCCATTGTAGACATATTTTTTTTGTCATCTCTAAATTACATGCAAGACTTAAGATAAGACTGTCTTATCAACCATTGTACATGCCCTCAGGAGAGCTGCTAGATATTCATGGTTGCGCTTTTGCATTTTGATTCATCTATGTGTGGAGTAGATATTTAGGTCTTTCGCACTTTTTTCTGTCGACAAAACAAGAGGGAAATATCAGATAACCATGTGCAGAAGAACAAAATTTCAGGGAGTATCTAAGTATAAGAAAAATGCTTATTTCTAAGGTTGTGTTTAACATTTATGACAATTTAACTTCTCCAGATATTTTTGGAGGCGAGATGGTAGGTATCTTTGGTTACGCTTTTGGGTTTTGCATGCTCTTTTGCCAGATCGAAGCTCGAGGATGTTTGTGAAGGTGAACACTTAGATATTTTGGATTTTCCTCATTTGACGTGTGAAGATGATATTCCAGTATCTTGCACTTTTTCTTCCCACAAATCAAGCCATAAATATCTTCTAATCGCTACGTGTAGAAGAAAAAAAACTTTAGGGAGTATGTGATTATAAGAAAATTAGTTATTTCCAAGGCCCATTTTTCATATATGATATTTCAACTTAATGAACCGTTCTAGCCTCTTTTTTAGTGTTCATTTAACCAACTTATCTTTAGTTTTTTCGCCCTTTTTTAGAATACAATAGTAGGTTATAAAATTTGGATTAGAATTAATGAAGCCTCATCTAACTGACACAATCAAAAAGGAAACTAGCATATGATTCTTATTAGACGGATATGATTCTTCATGTACCTAGCTTGGCCGACTATGACCCGTAGACAGCCGAGTAGCATATCTCTTCCAAAAAAGGAAACTAGGGTGCACAAAACTATCATCACACTTTTAGCAAAAAAGCAAGTTTGATTCATTATCAAGAACACTTAAAACTAGCATATTTTCACACCAGTGTAATTCCTGAGCATGTTTGATTCCAAAAAATATTAGAATATTTGACTCTTTTTGAATTTTCTAAAAAAATATCTAATTCAAGAGTTGCAATGGAACCTGAGATCCATTTGCTATTTCCGCAAAACAAGAGGAAAATATCTAATAGCTACATGTAGATGAATAGGCGTATCTGATTATGAAACTAATGGTTATTTCTAAGGCCCTAGCTTGCCCGACAAGTTTTTTGGTCTATTTAGTGATTATTTAATTAACCTTATCGCTTTCCACAACAAATTATGAAAGTATATGGTCGTTCTTTGCCAGATCGAGATGCATTGTTGAGGAGAGCTGCTAGATATTCATGGCTACCCTTTTGCATTTTGCTTCATCCACGTGTGGAGCGGATATTTATAATTTTATATTTTGGTATCTCGCACTTTTTCCTTTCAACCAAACAAGAAAGAAATATGTGATCACCATGTGGAGAAGAATAAAACTTTAGCGAGTACCTAATTATAACAAAAATGTTTATTTCGATGCACGTGTTTAACATTTATGACAATGCAGGTTTTCTAGATATTTCTGGAGGCGAGATGCTATTTATCCTTTGGTTACGCTTTTTGTTTTTGCATGCTCTTTTGCCAGATCGAAGCTCCAGGATATTTGTGCAGGAGAACACTTAGATATTTTGGATTTTGCTTGTTCGACGTGTGAAGATGATATTTCAGTCTCTTGCGCTTTTTCTTCCCAAAAATCAAGCGGTAAATATCTACTAATTGCTACATGTAGAAGAGCAAAACTTTAGGGAGTATGTGATTATAAGAAAATTATTTATTTCTAAGGCCCCGTTTTTCATATACGATATTTCAATCAACTTAATTAATGAACGGTTCTAGCCTTTTTCTAGTGTTCATTCAACCAACCTATCTTTAGTTTTGTCACCCTTTTAGTAATAAAGTCTCATTTAAATGACTCGATCAAACAGAGAAGTAGCATATGATTCTCATTAGACGGCTACGATTCTTGATGTATGTAGCTTGGCCGACTATGATTCTCATACAGCTTAGAAGTAGCATGCCTCTTCCAAAAAGTTGAAAACTAGCACACCCAAAACTTCACCAACACTTTTTCGCGGGAAAGAAAGCTCGATTGATTACCAAGAACACACGTCGAAATTCGAGATGTGCCAATATTCTCACTGAGTGGCAAAATTCTCCATGACAGATTATAAAGTATATGATCAATATTTGCCAACATCGAGCTACAGTGTATTTGTTGAGGAGATTTGCTAGATATTCATGGTTGCACTCTTGCATTTTGCTTCATCTACGTGTGGAGTGGATATTTAGGTCTTTCCCACTTTTTTCTGTCGACAAAACAAGAGGGAAATATCTGATAACCATGTGCAGAAGAACAAAATTTTAGGGAGTATCCGAGTATAAGAAAAATGATTATTTCTAAGGTTGTGTTTAACATTTATGACAATTTAACTTCTGCAGATATTTCTGGATGTGAGATGCTAAGTATCTTTGGTTATGCTTTTGGGTTTTGCATGCTCTTTTGCCAGATCGAAGATCCGGGATATTTTTGGAGAACACTTAGGTATTTTGGATTTTGCTTGTTCGACGTGTGAAGATGATATTCCAATCGCTTGCGCATTTTCTTCCCACAAAATCAAGCGGTAAATATCTACTAATTGCTACATGTAGAAGAAGAAAACTTTAGGGAGTATGCGATTATAAGAAGATTAGTTATTTCTAGGGCCCCTTTTTCATATACGATATTTCAACTTAATTAATGAACGGTTCTAGACTTTTTTTAGTGTTTATTTAACAAGTTATCTCTAGTTTTGTCACCCTTTTCTGTAATACTAAAGTCTCGTTTAACTGAGTCGACCAAACAGAGAACTAGCGTATGATTCTAATTACACGGGCTACGATTCTTGATGTATGTAGCTTGCCGACTATGATTCTCATACGGCTGAGAAGTAGCATGTCTCTTCCAAAAAGGAAAACCAGCACGCCCAAAACTTCACCAACACTTTGTCGCAGGAAAGAGAGCTCGATTGATTACCAAGAACACACGTCGAAATTCGAGATGTGCCAATATTCTCACTGACAGATTATAAAGTATATGGTCAATCTTTGCCAACATCGAGTTACAGTGTATTTGTTGAGGAGATTTGCTAGATATTCATGGTTGCGCTTTTGCATTTTGCTTCATCTACATGTGGAGTGGATATTTAGGTCTTTCCCACTTTTTTCTGTGGACAAAACAAGAGGGAAATATCTGATAACCATGTGCAGAAGAACAAAAAATTAGGGAGTATCTGAGTATAAGAAAAATGATTATTTCTAAGGTTGTGTTTAACATTTATGACAATTAACTTCTTCAGATACTTGTGGAGGTGAGATGCTAGGTATATTTGGTTATGCTTTTGGGTTTTGCATGCTCTTTTGCCAGATCGAAGATCCAGGATATTTTTGGAGAACACTTAGGTATTTTGGGTTTTCCTTGTTCGGCGTGTGAAGATGATATTCCAATCGCTTGCGCTTTTTCTTCCCACAAAATCAAGCGGTAAATATCTACTAATTGCTACATGTAGAAGAAGAAAACTTTAGGGAGTATGCGATTATAAGAAGATTAGTTATTTCTAAGGCCCTTTTTTCCTATATGATACTTCAACTTGACGAACCATTCTAGCCTTTTTTTAGTGTTCACTTAACCAACTTTTCTTTAGTTTTTTTTTGCCCTTTTTTAGAATACAATAGTAGGTTATAAAATTTGGATTAGGATTATTGAAGCCTCATCTAATTGACACAAATCGAAGAGGAAACTAGCATATGATTCTTATTAGATGGATATGATTCTTCATGTACGTAGCTTGGCCGACTATGATGCTTAGACAGCTGAGTAGCATATCTCTTCCAAAAAAGGAAACTAGGATTCACATAACTTTACTATCATCACACTTTTTGCAAAAAAGCAAGCTTGATTCATTACCAAGAACACTTAAAACTAGCATATTTTCACAGTGTAACACCTGAGCATGTTTGAAACCAAAAGGTTTCATAATTTTTCTCTCCTTTTGAATTTTCTAAAAAAAATCTAATTCAGGCGCTGCAATGGGACCTGACTCCTGAGACCCATTTGCTATTTCCACAAAAAAGAGGCAAAATATCTAATAGCTACGTGTAGATGAATAAGCGTATCTGATTATGAGAAAAATGATTATCTCTAATGCCCTAGCTTGCCCGACAAGGTTTTTGGTCGATTTAGTGATTATTTAATTAGCCATATCGCTTTCCACAACAGATTGTAAAAGTATATGGTCGTTCTTTGCCAGATCGAGATGCAAGATATTTGTCGAGGAGAGCTGCTAGATATTCATGGCTACCCTTTTGCATTTTGCTTCATCCACGTGTGGAGCCGATGTTTGTATTTCGGTATCTTGCACTTTTTTCTTTCAACTAAAGAAGAGGGAAATATATGATCACCATGTGCAGAAGAATAAAACTTCAGCGAGTACCTGATTATTTCAATGATTGTGTTTAGCATTTATGACAATGCAGGTTTTCTAGATATTTTTGGAGGCAAGATGCTATGTATCCTTGGTTACGCTTTTGGTTTTTGCATGCTCTTTTGCCAGATCGAAGCTTCAGGATATTTGTGAAGGAGAACACTTAGATATTTTGGATTTTGCTTGTTCGGCGTGTGAAGATGATATTCCAGTCTTTTGCGCTTTTTCTTCCCACAAATCAAGCGGTAAATATCTACTAATCGCTACACGCAGAAGAAGAAAACTTTAGGGAGCATGTGATTATAAGAAGATTGGTTATTTCTAGGGCCCCTTTTTCATATACGATATTTCAACTTAATTAATGAACGGTTCTAGACTTTTTTTAGTGTTTATTTAACAAGTTATCTCTAGTTTTGTCACCCTTTTCTGTAATACTAAAGTCTCGTTTAACTGAGTCGACCAAACAGAGAACTAGCGTATGATTCTAATTACACGGGCTACGATTCTTGATGTATGTAGCTTGCCGACTATGATTCTCATACGGCTGAGAAGTAGCATGTCTCTTCCAAAAAGGAAAACCAGCACGCCCAAAACTTCACCAACACTTTGTCGCAGGAAAGAGAGCTCGATTGATTACCAAGAACACACGTCGAAATTCGAGATGTGCCAATATTCTCACTGACAGATTATAAAGTATATGGTCAATCTTTGCCAACATCGAGTTACAGTGTATTTGTTGAGGAGATTTGCTAGATATTCATGGTTGCGCTTTTGCATTTTGCTTCATCTACATGTGGAGTGGATATTTAGGTCTTTCCCACTTTTTTCTGTGGACAAAACAAGAGGGAAATATCTGATAACCATGTGCAGAAGAACAAAAAATTAGGGAGTATCTGAGTATAAGAAAAATGATTATTTCTAAGGTTGTGTTTAACATTTATGACAATTAACTTCTTCAGATACTTGTGGAGGTGAGATGCTAGGTATATTTGGTTATGCTTTTGCGTTTTGCATGCTCTTTTGCCAGATCGAAGATCCAGGATATTTTTGGAGAACACTTAGGTATTTTGGGTTTTCCTTGTTCGGCGTGTGAAGATGATATTCCAATCGCTTGCGCTTTTTCTTCCCACAAAATCAAGCGGTAAATATCTACTAATTGCTACATGTAGAAGAAGAAAACTTTAGGGAGTATGCGATTATAAGAAGATTAGTTATTTCTAAGGCCCTTTTTTCCTATATGATACTTCAACTTGACGAACCATTCTAGCCTTTTTTTAGTGTTCACTTAACCAACTTTTCTTTAGTTTTTTTTTGCCCTTTTTTAGAATACAATAGTAGGTTATAAAATTTGGATTAGGATTATTGAAGCCTCATCTAATTGACACAAATCGAAGAGGAAACTAGCATATGATTCTTATTAGACGGATATGATTCTTCATGTACGTAGCTTGGCCGACTATGATGCTTAGACAGCTGAGTAGCATATCTCTTCCAAAAAAGGAAACTAGGATTCACATAACTTTACTATCATCACACTTTTTGCAAAAAAGCAAGCTTGATTCATTACCAAGAACACTTAAAACTAGCATATTTTCACAGTGTAACACCTGAGCATGTTTGAAACCAAAAGGTTTCAGAATTTTTCTCTCCTTTTGAATTTTCTAAAAAAAATCTAATTCAGGCGCTGCAATGGGACCTGACTCCTGAGACCCATTTGCTATTTCCACAAAAAAAGAGGCAAAATATCTAATAGCTACGTGTAGATGAATAAGCGTATCTGATTATGAGAAAAATGATTATCTCTAATGCCCTAGCTTGCCCGACAAGGTTTTTGGTCGATTTAGTGATTATTTAATTAGCCATATCGCTTTCCACAACAGATTGTAAAAGTATATGGTCGTTCTTTGCTAGATCGAGATGCAAGATATTTGTCGAGGAGAGCTGCTAGATATTCATGGCTACCCTTTTGCATTTTGCTTCATCCACGTGTGGAGCCGATGTTTGTATTTCGGTATCTTGCACTTTTTTCTTTCAACTAAAGAAGAGGGAAATATATGATCACCATGTGCAGAAGAATAAAACTTCAGCGAGTACTTGATTATTTCAATGATTGTGTTTAGCATTTATGACAATGCAGGTTTTCTAGATATTTTTGGAGGCAAGATGCTATGTATCCTTGGTTACGCTTTTGGTTTTTGCATGCTCTTTTGCCAGATCGAAGCTTCAGGATATTTGTGAAGGAGAACACTTAGATATTTTGGATTTCGCTTGTTCGGCGTGTGAAGATGATATTCCAGTCTTTTGCGCTTTTTCTTCCCACAAATCAAGCGGTAAATATCTACTAATCGCTACACGCAGAAGAAGAAAACTTTAGGGAGCATGTGATTATAAGAAGATTGGTTATTTCTAGGGCCCCTTTTTCATATACGATATTTCAACTTAATTAATGAACGGTTCTAGACTTTTTTTAGTGTTTATTTAACAAGTTATCTCTAGTTTTGTCACCCTTTTCTGTAATACTAAAGTCTCGTTTAACTGAGTCGACCAAACAGAGAACTAGCGTATGATTCTAATTACACGGGCTACGATTCTTGATGTATGTAGCTTGCCGACTATGATTCTCATACGGCTGAGAAGTAGCATGTCTCTTCCAAAAAGGAAAACCAGCACGCCCAAAACTTCACCAACACTTTGTCGCAGGAAAGAGAGCTCGATTGATTACCAAGAACACACGTCGAAATTCGAGATGTGCCAAATCTCGCTGACAGATTATAAAGTATATGGTCAATCTTTGCCAACATCGAGCTACAGTGTATTTGTTGAGGAGATCTGCTAGATATTCATCGTTGCGCTTTTGCATTTTGCTTCATCTACATGTGGAGTGGATATTTAGGTCTTTCCCACTTTTTTCTGTGGACAAAACAAGAGGGAAATATCTGATAACCATGTGCAGAAGAACAAAAAATTAGCGAGTATCTGAGTATAAGAAAAATGATTATTTCTAAGGTTGTGTTTAACATTTATGACAATTAACTTCTTCAGATACTTGTGGAGGTGAGATGCTAGGTATATTTGGTTATGCTTTTGCGTTTTGCATGCTCTTTTGCCAGATCGAAGATCCAGGATATTTTTGGAGAACACTTAGGTATTTTGGGTTTTCCTTGTTCGGCGTGTGAAGATGATATTCCAATCGCTTGCGCTTTTTCTTCCCACAAAATCAAGCGGTAAATATCTACTAATTGCTACATGTAGAAGAAGAAAACTTTAGGGAGTATGCGATTATAAGAAGATTAGTTATTTCTAAGGCCCTTTTTTCCTATATGATACTTCAACTTGACGAACCATTCTAGCCTTTTTTTAGTGTTCACTTAACCAACTTTTCTTTAGTTTTTTTGCCCTTTTTTAGAATACAATAGTAGGTTATAAAATTTGGATTAAGATTATTGAAGCCTCATCTAATTGACACAAATCGAAGAGGAAACTAGCATATGATTCTTATTAGACGGATATGATTCTTCATGTACGTAGCTTGGCCGACTATGATGCTTAGACAGCTGAGTAGCATATCTCTTCCAAAAAAGGAAACTAGGATTCACATAACTTTACTATCATCACACTTTTTGCAAAAAAGCAAGCTTGATTCATTACCAAGAACACTTAAAACTAGCATATTTTCACAGTGTAACACCTGAGCATGTTTGAAACCAAAAGGTTTCATAATTTTTCTCTCCTTTTGAATTTTCTAAAAAAAATCTAATTCAGGCGCTGCAATGGGACCTGACTCCTGAGACCCATTTGCTATTTCCATAAAAAAAGAGGCAAAATATCTAATAGCTACGTGTAGATGAATAAGCGTATCTGATTATGAGAAAAATGATTATCTCTAATGCCCTAGCTTGCCCGACAAGGTTTTTGGTCGATTTAGTGATTATTTAATTAGCCATATCGCTTTCCACAACAGATTGCAAAAGTATATGGTCGTTCTTTGCCAGATCGAGATGCAAGATATTTGTCGAGGAGAGCTGCTAGATATTCATGGCTACCCTTTTGCATTTTGCTTCATTCACGTGTGGAGCCGTTATTTGTAATTTCGGTATCTCGCACTTTTTTCTTTCAACCAAACAAGAGGGAAATATATGATCACCATGTGCAGAAGGATAAAACTTTAGCGAGTACCTGAATATAAGAAAAACGATTATTTCATTGATTGTGTTTAGCATTTATGACAATGCGGGGTTTCTAGATTTTTTTGGAGGCGAGATGCTAGGTATCCTTGGTTACGCTTTTGGGTTTTGCATGCTCTTTTGCCAGATCGAAGCTCCAGGATATTTGTGTAGGGGAACACTTAGATATTTTGTATTTTGCTTGTTCGATGTGTGAAGATGATATTCTAGTCTCTTTGCACTTTTTCTTCCCAAAAGTCAAGCGATAAATATCTAGTAATCGCAACATGTAGAAGAGGAAAACTTTAGGGAGTATGTGATTATAAGAAATTTAGTTATTTCTAAGGCCTCTTTTTTCTATACGATATTTCAACTTAATTAACAAACCGTTCTATCCTTTTTTTTAGTGTTCATTTAACAAGTTATCTCTAGTTTTGTCACCCTTTTCTGTAATACTAAAGTCTCGTTTAACTGAGTCAATCAAACAAAGAACTGGCATATGATTCTAATTACACGGGCTACGATTCTTGATGTATGTAGCTTGCCGACTATGATTCTCATACGGCTGAGAAGTAGCATGTCTCTTCCAAAAAGGAAAACCAGCACGCCCGAAACTTCACCAACACTTTTTCGCGGAAAAGAAAGCACGATTAAAGCATGGTTAATAGTATAGTCAGCTGCTGGCTATAAGCCTGTGCCATGTCATCTACAGCCTATTTTATAGCCAACATGTACAATAGTAGATCAAAAGAGTGTACTACTTTTTTATTATGTGGCCCACTTTTCATTCTCACAAAGTGCCTAGGAGCACGTGCTAGAGCTGGCTCTTCACGAAGAGCCCGCTTACCTTCTCTCTCCTCTTCTCTTTCCTCCAACTAAGCAGAAATATACTACTTTATTCGTTATAACCCGCTGACTCAGCTCTATTGTACTTGCTCTTAGTTACCGAGAACACAAGTCGCAATTCGAGATGTTCTCACTGATTGGCGAAATTTTGGCCTAACAAACACATCCATCAGACATGTCGGTAAAACGCGCGCGCACCGAGGGTGAAATTTTGCGGAAAAAAGAGGCCATGGATAGACAGTCACCGAACGGTGAGGACGAAGACGCATCCATTTCGTGCAGCCCCACCCCACCCCACGGGAGCACAGCACATGGATGAAGCACACCACACACAGGCGCCACGTACCGTCATCGAGACGTGACCTCTCCTCTCCTGCCAGTAGTCCTCCACTAGCGAACAAACCATGGGAGGGGAGGGAGCGGTGGCAGGTGAGCGAAGCAGCGAGAGCCACAAGAATCGAGCGGCCTCCCGAGTTTGGGCGCTAGGATATTTGCGCGAGTCAGAAAAGCGCACCGGGGAAAAGCGTAAAGCGACCAAAAATCCCGTCCGAGGTGGCACCCCTGGCCGAGCCCTTTTTCTCCCCCCTCCCCTCCTCCTCGTCGTAGCACACGCCTCCTCATTTTCCTCCTCTCATCTCCATCTCCTCCGCTCCGCTCCTGCTCTGCTCTCATCGGCGAGCAGCACCTGGAAGGAAAACAACAACAACAACAAAGATTAGGAGTTGTTGAAATTCGCCTCTCTTCTCCGTCGCAGCGAGATTTGGCTTCGCCGGTGCTTCGATTCTGAAGGATCTAAAGAGATATGGCTCCTTTTCAGGTACTAATTGCTCGATCTTTGCTCAGACGTGTTTTTAATTGGGAGTAGAACGTTGTTCATGGAAGATCCATGGTCGCACAACTGTTTTCCCTAAATATGCTAGATATTTGTTGGAAAATATCTTCCTTCTTTTTCCGCAGTACAATTTGTTGACCGAGCAGAAAATTGATGCTTAAATTAGAGAAGTTTTCCCTTCGAATCGAGTCTAACAAAATCGTCCCCTTTTCTTTCCTCAAGGAAATCAAGCCGGATCTGCTGAATTCCGGCAGCGACACGCGGATGATGGCCGAAGCCCGCCTCCCCAAGGCGCGGAAGCCGTACATGATAACCAAGCAGCGGGAGAAATGGACCGAGGAGGAGCACAAGCTCTTCTTGGAAGCCATGCAGCTCCACGGCCGCGCCTGGCGCCGAATCCAAGGTGCCGTTTCTTCCCCAAGAATTTCTACTATATGTCTGATGCTACCTTATCTTATCATCCGAGTAAAAAATTTTAAAAAAAATCCTCATGACAAATGGTTTCTTCCTCTCCGCAGAGCACATAGGCACCAAGACGGCCGTGCAAATCAGGAGCCACGCGCAGAAGTTCTTCTCCAAGGTCACCCGGGACTCGTCCGGGGACAGCGGCGGCAGCAGCTCCGGCGACGGGCCGCCGATCCAGATCCCGCCGCCGCGGCCCAAGAGGAAGTCGGTGCACCCGTACCCGTGCAACCAGAGGAGCGCGCAGCCGGGGAAGCACGCCCATGCCGCGCTCCTGCGGGTCGACAAGCCTCAGCTGTCCATGTGTGAGCAGGGGAATGGCTCGCCGACATCCGCCGTGACCACCTCGCAGATAGGCTTGGGCTCCGAGAGCTTCGACAGCGACACCTCGACCATCGACGTTGAAGAGCGATGCCCCACGCCGAGCACGGGGACCGCCGAGGTCGCTGTGCAAGCGCCACCAACCAATGATGCTAAGGTAGCGACATAATACTCCCAGCAAAAGCATAATATCTTGCAGGATATAACTATCCGATCTTAACAAGTCCACAAAATATCAACACACTGGCAGATATTTCATTGTTACTGAATGAAATTCTTCAATCTTTCCAATTCTGATGAATTTCTTGATTGTGTGTTTCAGAAATCCAAGGGCAGTAGTAGCACTTCAGAAGAAGTGGTGTGTGACAACACGTCCGATGCTCCGGTCCTGAAGCTGTTTGGGAAGACGGTTGTTGTGAATGAATCACATCAGCTGCCAAGCCCCGGTACCTGCGACCTGCAAACTGCCGCGGATATGGAACTGGATACTTCGGCCGAGACACCCACAAGTGCACCAGAGGCAAACACATGGAGCCCATGGCTGGCAAACTCGCAGCAGTTCATGTACTATGTTCCTCCGGGTGCAGTTTTCTTCGGCTACAACAATGGAAGTGCACCATACCCCATGCCATCGAGCCCCAAGGCAGATCAACAGAACCAGCACCAAGCTTCCGAAGCAGCCGACGAGCTTAGGCGGAGGGAAGCGTCGTCGAACACGGCCTCCAGCAGTGTGGCTGAAACAACAGCCAGGAATTCTGCAGAGTCATGCACGGGAGCGGTCGGCGGCGACGACGAAGTGGTGCATGCTGCAGGTTTGAGAGAGCGTGTGAGCCCGGCCTTCGTCCAGCAGCGAGGTTTCATGCCGTACAAGAGGTGCGCCGCTGAGACCAAGGCGATGCAGCCCCAGGCTCCCAGGGAGGAGGCGGACAGAGAGATGACGAGGCTCTGCTTGTAAACCATGGAAGACCTGAGGTACAGAGTGTTCATTGGGCGTCTGCGATCTCGCCCCATTGGTGGAGGTTCAGAGGTCGACGTTGACCTATATATTTTTGGCGTAGTTGTAGTACTCATCGATCGCCCTGATGTAAATTAGTAATTATTGCACAGCTCTCATCAATGGCATGGCAAAAGAATGCCGCAAGGCCTTCTTAGTTGCACTATGTTTTTGACAGATGAACAGAATACCGACGCCCTACTTGCAAAATGTTTAAGCATGGCAAATGAACCGAAGACTTCATAAGTACCACTGTACTATAGTTGTTATACTCGATTATGTGTTCTGCTGGGAGAATATAATCAGATGAGGACTGGCTGTTTAAGCCTTCTTCTGTAGACGTCCTCACGGAAGAACTTTCAGAATTATGGATCATGTTATATGTGTTTTACCCACCCACAGGTGTGAACTTGAATCAAAAGAATCAGACTCTAGTAGATGAAAACCAACCTACAAATAGGTAACCTTGAAGGTATTCTATGACCCTCTTTAGCTCAACAACTAAATTAACAAAAAAAATCAGGAAGATGTCTCATAACTTCTGAAAAATTACTTTATTTATTAGTTCAAATAAATAGGGTGAGCGCCACAAATTTGCATCCCTAAACCTACTACTTTTTCGGTTAAAAAAACATCCTACTATCTTTTAGAGCAAGTATAATAAGATGACGTGGATGGGTTGTAAGACTTAAAATATTGTATCTTTGTTGAGTTGGATGAGAGAGGAGAGGAGAGAGAATAGAAGTGGCTGTTGATTTACAGCCGGCTGTAGCACGGGCTCTAAGAAGCTATGTGATATTGTGTCTTTGTTGAGTTGGATGAGAGAGGAGAGGAAAGAGAATAGAAGTGGGCTGTAGCACGGGCTCCAAAAAGCTATGTGAAAATGAATGGCATGTGGTAAAAATGTACTAGTACTTTCTTATAGGCCACTACTATACATGTTGGCTATGATGTTAGCTATAGACGACGTGGCAACATGTTATAGCCATCAGTCGACTTTATTATTAGCTATGCTTTTACCTTCCAATGCACCATTCGGTGTGCTTTAAAAATCTGTGCTGACAAACAATAAGATGTTCTGCCTGCAGATCTTTGCGCGGGAATCCAGATTGGCTGTCTTCGTATCCTCACAACGGTTGCAAGGAATATGGTCGAGAAGCCTATCGCTGATGTATGGCCTAGCAACGCCTTGTGGTGTGAGGAGGCAGGCGGCGTGCGATGTAGCTGCTAGAAAGGATATGGAAAGGACATTTGGGATTAAGAGATCCTTTGGTATATCATGACTGTCACTGTGATCTTGCACAACAAGACCACTAGCAATAAGTGTGACTAAGATTTGGATACTACTACGAATTGATGTAAGAGTATGGTGTGTCCAATTAGAAGACCGCATCCGACTCTTTCCAAGTTCTATATGAAATTCGAGATGCGGAAACTCACTAACATCTTCAAAGATATCTCATCGTGGAGTGATGGATATGAAATGGGCAACAAGACCCCTGGTTCTATATATCTATGTTTCATGTCATGTGTGTTGAACTTCGTGTTATGTTTTTTTCTCGAATACGCACAAGCATGCGTATCATTCATTATAGAAAGAATTATGTTTGATATGTTGAATTTTAGCTTGTGGGTTGATGAGCGATGTAATAATTATGTACTAGAATGTTGTTTATTGTTAGACAATGCGGCAAATAACTCATGTAATGGCCAAAAAAATGTTGACCCAAATGAGCAACAAACTAATGAGGTTCTTAGTGCTGCAAAGCTAAAGAGAAAAGAAGTTCAATAAAAAGAAATGAGGAGAAAGAAAACCTGGCTTGCTAAGTTACTCAAAAGGGAAGCGCCAGCCAACAAAAGTTGTTGCATCCAAAAATCAAAAGAGCAAATATATATGTAGCAATATGTATATGATATGTTGTTACCATTCATTCCTAAACTACTTACTACTCCCTCCGTTCAGATTTACTCGTCGTGGTTTTACTCGTCGTGATTAAATCGAAACGGAGCGAGTAGAATTTTTATTGCATCAGCAAACGAAACATGATGGTGCAGAGCCTCAAGTAGGAGTGGACAAGGATGGCCGCGATAAAGGAGCAGATATGGAGTTTGAAGAGTGCAACACGATCATGAGTGACACGCAACTCTTGACAGCTACCGCTTGTGATGAAGATATGTTCTAGCAATGTACTTCCTCCGGTCCCAAATACAAGTCTTTTTAGAGATTCCACTATAAAGTACATACGGATGTAATAGACATATTTTAAAGTGTAGATTCACTCATTTTGCTCCGTATATAGTCCACAGAAAAAGGGCCAAATCTACGTACTTGAATGATTTTATGTAAGAACAAATTTCAATGTTAAGTGCTTCAAAAGTTAGTTTGTTCAGACCTACAAAAGAATCTGTAATGTGTTAAACTTTCTGTTGTTGTTGTTTCCCTGAACCTGCTAACTGAATGCCCATGTATTAAAAGTGCAGGGGTGGTAGTATCGAGACCTGTACATAAGTATGGCTCAGGTTTTCCTTTTTGCTTGATGTGTGCTACACTGAACGGAAGTGGTGTTGTTTGCTAAACTGAACTGAACTGAACTAAACTGTGTTGTGTTGTTTACAGCCTTGTAATACTGCTGTTTTGCCGAACTGCTGCTGTTTTGATGAACTGAACTGTATTATGTTACATGAACCGATGTTCTGCTCTGCTCTCTGCCTGAAGAAATTGGGCTCTGTTCTTTGTTTCTCTGAGTCGCGACGGCTGAACCCATGTTCTACTCTGAATCGTTGTTGGGCTCGTAGTCAGGCTACAAGTGGACGCGGGCTATCCACGGTGCCCACTTAAAAACCCACATAACTGGTGTTCGTGGACACCCACGTAACTTGGGTTCTAGGAAGTGGGATAAGTGGGCTAACCTGCGGGCGCCGCATCAAGCCCACCTTTTCCTCCCCGTTTTCCCTCTTCGTTCTTGAATCAGGCCACGATGCGTTGTACAAGAATGGTATCTGCGACGACTACTCGCTGACGATCACGGTGATCATGGCCAAGGAGCACAAGAAATCGTTGCAGACGAAGAACGGCAATGTGCTCCCTGCACAGTTCTGGACAGCGTCGTGGTCGACGAGTCGGAGGATTACTTCTTCCTCTCCAGCCACGACAGGATACATGGGACGAGGCGGCCAACGTACTAATACAGGCCGAACAACGAGACACTCATGCAGAAGCAGAAGCTGGTGAACAGCATGTGCTTCGTGTTCGCGCCCTGCGCCAAGCCAATCTCGCTGGCGATGCCTGTCTACCACGCCGACTCGGCGGCCTACTGTGACAGGGACTACGACGACATTAGGATGGCGTCCCTACAGTCCCAGGCCCAGGAGCACGGTGCGCGCGCTCTGGAGCACGATGAGCGGGTTCTGGACGGTGAGCACATGTTCTTCATTATGCCGCCGCTCGTATGTACGTATACGCTTGCCGAACCACATCGCCCTTTTTGCTTTCCGCTTGGCAAAAAGCTACGAGCGCCGCAAGATCGCAAGGACCGCCTGTTGCCGTTGCTGGCGCCTTGCACTAGCGCGTACTCGTTTAGCAACTTAAGTTGCATTATGTGGGCTTATGCGGGCACCGCTTATTCTTCGTTGGTGTTTGTGGGACACCAGCGGAAGCCCACATAAGTAGGTGGGACGCAGCGGGCATAAGTGGGCAATCCGCGGACGATCCCACTTGCAGCCTGAGCTCGTAGCAACCGGCGGCAAAGACGCCCACTTTGTTGAGGTGTCAGATGGGGTCGTCGGAGGGGGCAGGGGAGGCCGTCAAAGGGGGCCGTCGGTGGGGCGAGTGAGCAGTCGAATTCGGGGCGGAGAGGGCCGTAGAGGTCGTTTTCTCCATCGCACGCCGCCGGAGATCATCCAGGAGGTGCAGCCGGCGCGGCTCCCCTCCCTTCCCGCAGCAGCGGCGGCGAGACGCCTCTGCTTCTCGTGCCCGTTCTCGTTCTTCTGTCTACATGTTGAGTCGCTTGGCTGTGAACCGCTGCTGGCCGTAGGATCGATTTGGACGGTGGATGGTTGGGGGCAAGGCGCGCGGTGACTTGACCACACCAAGGCACTGGATCTCGGTTCGAGCGGCGGCGGGTGGCCAAGACGGCGCGAGCGCTCGCCATTGCTGCGTCCCGTGGGAGGATGAAGCTTTCTAGGGTTTTTATTAAGCTCGTCCTCCGTCGGAACACAAATCATATACTCCCTCTGTAAAGAAATACTCCCTCAGTAAACTTTTATAAGAGCGTTTAGATAGTGATCTAAACGCTCTTATATTTGTTTACAGAGGGAGTATATGATTTGTGTTCCGACGGAGGTACTCCCTCCGTTCCAAATTACTTGTCTCACGAATGAATGTATCTAGATGTATTTTAGTTCTAGATACATCCATTTCAGCGACGAGTAATTTGGAACGGAGGGAGTAGTACTGATCATCAAGGTTCGATTCAGAACTGATGCACATCAGCTCTGTTTTTCTTCATCAATGACACATTGACATTCCAATCAGGAACACGACAGGAAACCATATTGGTCGCAACCATGTGTTCTCATCTCATCAGCATCAAACCTATGTGCAACTGAATCCACATAGGTCGATAGATACCGTCGCGCCAATCCGTCAGTTCTACTTCTTCCTATCGGAAGCATGTCTACAGTAGTAGTAAGTTTTAACTGCCCCTCATTGTATAAAGAAAATGGTAGATCAGATCACTTGGTATCAGCTTACAAAAAATTCCATCAGCTTCATGCTACAATAAGGCCTGCTAGCTGAAGACTGTTTGGTTTGGTCAGTTAATAGCGGTAGCACCGGTTACCTCTGTACAATTATTTTGCCGGTCACCATTACGCTCGGTTCAGGTGTGGTGTCGCCGCTTGCTCAACGCTGTAGTTTGCATATACCCTGCTCTTGTTCTCTTCCCACCAGCACTGAGCCGCCTTCTCGCCAAAATGCTTCCGACTGCAGCGCAAAAGCAAAAGATATTGGCACAAGTATAATGTCAGGTAAATAACCAGCAATGGTAAACAAGCAAGGCCTGAAAGGATTCACCTGAATCTTATCCGCCTTATGTTTTTCCTTCCACCCGGGGACACGTCAAGTGTGACATACACTCCTCGTTCAATCTGCTCTATCACACCGTCGACAGGAGCATCCACGGAATCTGCTTCCGTGGTATAGCCATCACGGTCGAATGTTCTGGCGATATTCCGGTGACTGAATGATCCATCTGCTGGCATCATGGCACCTGGTGACGGTGCTTGTTCTGCGACGCTATTACGTGTCATCTTTGAGTTCTCTGGTTGCTGGCCAACCGAAAGTTTCGCTGACAAGGCATTACACTGCACAGTTTACAACGGCCGAGGAGGTCATATATCAAGGGGGAGCAATGAGTGATTCATCATGCAGCATATGAGTTCTCTCTGTTACTAGAAAGGATACTACCAATACCGTGTAATGAGATTACGTGGAGATCATACCTGATTAGTTAGAACCTTTATGATATCTTTGGCAGCCTTGCACTTTGCAGCCTCATCCCTAACAATTAGCCATGTTTCATCAAGTTTTTGCTTGTACACTTGGACTCTAAGATTTTTCTGCTGGCATTGCTCTGCAAGAACCGTGACCTGGTTGAACAACAATAATAATATCAGCGTTCTTTAGTTCTCAAAGGGGGGACAATTAATTTGCTGAGCAATTGAAAAAGAATTACCTGTGAGCGCAGCTGCTTTACTTCCTCAGTGAGTATTCTTTCCATCATACTCATTTCATCTCTCTGGCTGTCAGTAGACTGTCGCAAAGGGTTTCCAGCCTTCAACCCTACAGCGTCATGCATTCTTTGGGAAAAAGAGACACCAGACATCTGATTATTTGGTACCAGCTGATGTCTGAAATTGTCTTGTGCAGATATAAATCTGGCGGGACACTCAACTTGCCCCCATCTTTCAGTTTTCACTTGGATTGGAGCGGCAGAGTCCACATTTCTTTGATTGGGACCTTGTACTGAAGCCATCTTTTCAACAATGAGGTTTGCTTCCTTGAACAAACGTGACAACTTAGGCGTGTATGCCATTATTTCTGCTTTAAACATTTCTCCTCTGCTGATCTTTGGCGGTGGCTTGACTTCGGCAGAGTACAAGACTTTCTCTAGTTGACAGAAACACGCATCGCAGACACGATACCTTCTGTTCCTGTCTGGCGCAAGTGCTGCATTTGCGGTCTTGTTACTACTGCAGGAGTTGCAGAACATGGAACCACAGTTGTAACAGTTGTGTTTCTTTCTAGTAAAATTAAAAACCATCTGACATCTGCTGCATATGGGTTGGTCCTTCACTGAGATACCCTTGTGCAAACAGACTGCAGCACTAAAATTGGAGCCACAAGCTATACTCTGAACTTGTCTACCTTCTAATGCCTCTACTAAAGTAGGAGAGCTCCTATTGGCATAGTCACCTAAACCAAGTTGTCCGTCCGCACCTTTACCCCAGGTGAAAACCTTTCCGTTCATAGTCAGCACGGCTACGTGGGAAGAACCAGATGATATCTCTGTAACAAACTCATTCTTAAGTACTCCTCCAACAGTGCAAACAGATTCACCATCTGCCTGTGGGTTCCCTAGTTGCCCATGTTTGGAGCTTCCGATAGTAAATACCACCCCATGAGAAGTAAGCACAACAGTCAGAGCCATCCCGCATGATACCTGGAGAAAATCATGACTGATGAGTGAATCGACGCATGTTGGTACAAGCTTCATCTTCTTGTCAGCATGACCCAGCTTCCCTTTATCTGCATCTCCCCATGTGAACAGGTTGCCAATTGGAGCGTTGCACTTGACACTGCTCATTCCTTCAACAATGGCAGCTGTGTGCCATGGCCCGCATGCCACGGATTTCACCCGTAACCCTTTCAAGGACTCTACTTCTTTTGGCCTAGCAATTCCTTGTGTATCCCCATGCCCAAGAACACCAAATGTTCCATCCCCATATGTGAATAGCTGACCAGAAGATGTTATAATAGCTGTGTGCCAATCGCCACAGGCAATTTTCGACACCGAAATGTTGTCCATAGGGCCAAACAATTTGTGGGGTAACCATTGGTTCCTTCCATGCCAGTTATTCAACAAACCCAAGCTATGAGCTCCTTCACCCCATTCAAAGAGTTCGCCAGAAACCGTGACTGCACAGGTGTGCTTTGAACCAAATGCCACAGCCTTCACATGTACAGAGCCAAGAGACTCGACCATTTTAGGACAGTGGGCGCTGTCATTTACTTTGTATCCCAGCCTCCCGCTACTCTCCTTGCCCCAGGAGAAGACCTCCCCTTGCTTGGTGATTATGGCTGCATGATTCTCCCCACAAGCAATGCTCTGTATATCAAGCATTTTGGTTGATCCCACTAACCTCGGAAGTGCCTTTGGAATATCTTCACTGTCTAATGCACTGCCAACAACATCACCCCAGAGAAAAACATCCTTCAAAGAATCCAGTCTGCATGCTGCACGGGGCCCTTCAAATGCTTTCACTTTAGGTGTTCGACTAATGGTCTGTGTCTTGTGTTTGTTGTTAGCAACCAAAATGTCCTTCAAACTATGTCTAACTGGATTTGCCACCTTGGGACTAAGCCTCTCCAGGTAAGAGTCTACGTCCGAAAATGTTCGCTGTCTTTGGTAAAATAATGCCTCCGAACAATCAAGGTAACCACCAAATAAGTCTTTTTGTGTCATCCTAGGACTCCCATAAGATGGATATACCTTCATGAAGAAATTCATTAACAAAGGATCAATCCACAGAGGACACTACAAAATGACAGAGAGCATCCAGCAAAATAAAACCGTAGCTCAGCAATGTCTACACACTTAAGCATTAACGACTCTTAAGATGTCACTCCTTTGGTAAGTGCAATAATTTATATGCGGATATTTATTGATACCCATTGCGCTTATCATGCTATCTGGACGGAGAGTAGTTTGTTGAAATTGACACACCTCAGTAGTAGAACCTAAGAATGTTGTGTTTGTCCATTGGATCATGCCCTGAATCCAAAGTATAGATAGACCTAGTTGGCCACATGAATCTTTCTTAAGCGAAAATAAAGTTCACTTAGATATCACTGTACAAGTTGTAGAACTAACCTGTCTGTGCCTTGGTGTGTCGTGCACAGCTGATAGCTTGCTCTTTCGCTGAATATAGCTGCGGGGAGTACTTGTGCAACTGGTCATCTGCCTGCTGCTTTTTGACCCAACTGATGAAAATGGACTAGAAGGACCCGATATTAAGGCTGTCAGGCCAAGATGCCAGCACTCAGCTTGATCTCTGTCTCTGCAGATCTGGGTCAGCATGGTGTTTAGAAGATGCGATACCAGTGAGGAACAATGGACACTGAAATCCTACAAATGAACTGACATAATATCTGGCCAGGGATATACCAAGTCGAGTGAGCACTCGCCATTTCTGTATACGAGTGACAAGGATTGATGTTCTTTCTCAGGCCAACGCTGACGATAAAAGTTTGTCTGCAAAATTCTGAGATCCTTAGAACCAGTAGTATCATATGATACATAGATAACACAATAATTTGTTCAGGGTAAGGAACTACGTACAGTCTTCTGGCCAAGAATCACAGTTGATACAGAATTTAAGCTCAGGTGTTTTTCCCTGTCTTTCGAGTACCACACCAGCGTCTTCTCATCCTGCAAGAAGAAGAAGAATACTTTGTCATGACTGGAAGATGGATTTTAGTTGCATAGCAGTTCACCCTGCTACAGATTTATAGGTCATAGTGATAAACTAAAGGGGAAAAGACCAAAGCTCTATACTTCAGTTTGATTAGACAGGTAGGATATAGTGTCATCGATTGCGATTGAGCATTTACAAAAAGTAGAAATGCAAAACATAAGTCTTAAAGCATCAGAAGTAGCTAGTAGGTGCAGATTAGTATAGTATAGCAACCATAACTTTATTGCCTGGGAACTCAGGAAAATCCCCATGACAGTGACAGATCTGTGTAGTACTACTTGAGACAGTTTGAGCTGCGAAGGCTGCAGTCAAAATGTGCTATATAAAATGCATGCCCATACATTGATAAGTAAAATGTACTGTATAATTATTGATGTGGGCATGCGAATCACTGCAGAGCTCCAGAGAATGGGGGTAGCTTGTCTGCAGTAACCGCATATAAATAAATAAATTCTGTAGTAACTGTGAGGCATCCCAGGGGTTCACAAGTCACAATATCTGCTCCGTGAGTAAATCCTCGGCTTTATACTACATCAATAGAACCAAGAAAAATGGTAAGTACTCACAGAAGAGAGCCTGAAGGGGCAGAACTTGGGCTTCCCTCTCTTGCCACACTTGAGGAGATGCGCGCCCTTCTTGAGAGCAACAATGGCCTGGATAATGAGAGGAAGAACTAACCCGTCAGAATCAGATTTACATTCTTGGCTCATCCTACCCGGGGATAATATGGAATCTGCGGACGCCTCTGAATCTGACCAGTTTTGAAGTAAACAGAGAATGGTGAAGCAAAAGTAAAAAAAAAAAAGAAACATTTCAGGCCTTCTAATAATCCATAGTCCAAATCAGCCAAGAAATCCAAGAAATGGGCACCGAACAGATTCACGACGGGATGGGAGGCCAGAAGAAAAATCGAGAAGGAAAAAACAACCTTCCGTTTTTACGCACCTGCTCAACACCTCTGGTTGGCATCCTCCCATCGAAGCTCCCCGCCATTGCAGGGGGCAGATCAAGCAAGCAGATGGCAAGAACTAGGATTGGGTCGTCGAGCAACCAGCATTCGCCCGCAGACCGCAGGTGACAGTCCTATGCCAAAGATTGATTGCAGTGAAGCGACTGAAAGAGAAGGTGGAGAACTAGCGGCCGGCGGGCGGGGAGGGAGGATGAATGAAAGAGGGCGAGAAAAGGAGCAAAAAACATGGGGCAATGGTTAGAAAAAGGAGATGGGTGTCCGTCTCTTGCAGCTGCAGGCGGAGCTGCTGCTGCAAAGGTAAAACGAGAGAGAGAGAGAGAGGAGTTGGGGCATCGGCAGTTGGGCTTTTTTGTCAGTCAGGGACACACGAGGCGTGCGGTGCGGAGGCGTATATCGAGGAAAGGCGCGTCCGTGTCTTCTTTGGGACGTGGACGGGCCGGCAAAACGTGAGCCGGCGACAGACCAATAATGTAGCCATCCAAGAGTGAAAGAATCCATTACAAGTTACGAAACTCTTGGATTAGTAGCAGGTCTCCGGTGGAATGGAATGGCTCACGAGATGCACACCGCCGCGTTGGAGGACGCGGCGGTTTTGGCCGGGTGTGCGTAAACTAATCGCCTCCCTTTAGTTAACGGTTGGCAATGTACTGTACGTAGATTCTGTCGTGCCACTACCAGTGGACTGGGATGAGCCGAGAGTGTCTGGTGAGAAAGAAAAGTTTCCATTCCACGGGGGATCCGATCCATCTCCGCCGCACCGATGGCACCGGCGGTAGGCTCGTCGCCGTCGGTTGGTGGTGGTTGTGAGCTCGCCGCGGAGCAGAGCGCACTGGATTCAGCTGAAAGAAAAGGCGAGCGCGCGCGGGCGGGTGGCCGGCCGGCAGCATGATGCCCAGGGGGGCGGGGAAGAAAAGGCACTAGCCTGGACTGGACTGAACTGGACTGTACGGCCTCGCGCGCAACACATGACCCCCTGTCTCCTTTTCGCACGAGCCAGACCAAACCAAAGCATTGCTTTGCGTGCAGCGCCACCGTCGCCCGTTCACTCGCTCCGACCAACACGTTACTGCACCCGTTTCTTTGTCTGAAATAAAGATGGACGGATCTCTCATCTCTGCGCTGCGCTGCGCACATTCTTTCTCGTGTCCTGTACGCGTGAATGCGCCGGCCGAGTTATGGCGAGCGAGTCATGCCCCTGTTGCGAATAAACTGGAGTTGCACGGAAACTGGACCATGGATGCAATTGCAATGGGCAAGCGGGTACAAAACGGTGGTGCGTGTGAGGCGAGCCCATGTGACGAACTCACCCGGAGAGGTCCTCTGCTGTCCGCGGAGTGGGTGGACGACATGTTCCCCGATCGATCCGAGCCGTTCTTGGCAGCGCACGGCATCAATTCAATTTTAACTAGCGGTGGCCATCGCGTTCGGTCGCCGGATGGATGCTCACGCTAGAGCAGGATCGCCGGTGCTGTGCTACGATGCTACTGCCACTAGTACCCCCGCGCCGCGGCCTAGCCATGTGCCACGATTCTGTAGACTGCAGTATACACACGCACACGCACACGCACACGTACTACTCAATCAAGGATAAGTTGAGTTCGTCATTGACTTTGGTGGGTGCGCTAACGTGCAAGCGCATCGCAACCACCTCTGATTTTGGTGTGGTTAGCTAGCTCTGGGGCCATCTTGCTCGTGTGATGCTGGGCAATCATGTGGGGTGGGGTGGGATTACTGGGGATGATGTACGCGCCGCTCTCATGTGTACGTCTGCAGCAGTAGAGTAACTGGCGGACAATTGGCGTATGCGCGTAAATGATACTACTCCCAGATCGCCAAATATCGGTGCACTGCATTTAGACTATGGCCCGAGACGGACTGGCCTGACGAGCCAGATTCGCGACACCGACCGCCGCCGACGGAGATACATGCCGCCCGGCCGCCGGCCGGGCTTGTTGAACGGCGCGCGGGTGGCGGCACGCCCCGAGCCCATGGCACTGTCCCTGCCCCTCAGGCGCACCCGCTAGGCGCTAGCCACGGCCCTACCCCGACAGCTCGGGCTGCGTGCGCGTGCGCTGCACCGGGGTTCTTTCTACTGCCAGTACTACTACTTCTGAGTTCCTGGAGGCTGGAGCACGTTTGCACGTTGCTTGTATAGCTCAGAGCGAGCGCGCGGCCACGGAGCCATCCGTTACACCAAACTCTAGCGAGTCCATATCGCCCTGATCTCCATAATAATCATCATATCATTGCAGTAATTATGTGTCATTCTCACAGAGTTGCTATCCATTCTTAATCACCATAATTTTTTAACAGCGCTTCAAATTGAGCGCGTGAGCCTTGATATTTGAAGGTTGGGCTTGGTGATATAGCGCGTCCTCCATCCACTCAAATATTGCCACCGCATACATTTGTTCCCTTTCACTACCATCCACATCCCTGTGTCGTTTTCTTTTGCCGCGATTTGGCCTCTGTTGCCCCCGTTGAGCTATTCACGGACCTCCCACGCTTCACCGCAGCCACGTGCCTTCTTTCCGCCATCTGGTCACGCCACCCCTTCCGCCGCGCGACCTCGAGGTGTCCAACGACTTGCTCAAAGGTAAAATTTCCCAACCTTTTATTGTATATTTAGTTTAGCGGCTCATAAATTCATGCATATGACATCAAATTTGCATTATGTGTGGATGGATTAGATGGCAGAACTATTGGTTTTTTATTCGTAGTCAGATTCGAGCTACGAGTCTCAGAGTGAAATCATGGATGCGGAAGAAGACGAGGCAATATTGATGGTCGATTAAGGGATAGCCTCAACCAGAACAAAGAAGAAGCGTTCAGGATCGCATGTTGGTCATGCGACATTTTGCCGAAACAAAATCGAAGACCACAAGCGACTCATGCTCGACTACTTTGTGTCAGGTTGTACCTTCCCGCCATACGTGTTCTGGTCAACATTTTTCAAATGGCCAAATATACAATCATCACGAAAGTGTTCGCTAATGTTGTGGTGCGGTTTTATGGAGAGAAGTATGTGCGGGCACCCAACACTGAGGACACAACCAGGCTTTTAGCTATGCATGAAGCAAAAGGGCGACCTGCGATGCTAAGGAGTGCTGACTGTATGCATTGAAAATGAAGAATTTTCACGCATCTTTGGTTGCACAATGCGCCCATGGTGAACGCTAAAGGCGATGCGTGGTGAACGCTAAAGGCGATGCGTGACGAGATCCTCTGGCCCCGGATCCGGCCGCCCGTTGGGCAATGGATTCCCACCGGCTCGCTGAAGACCACTAGAGGGCGCACTGCTCACGGGGGTGTCGGAGAGTAGCGCGGACAACCATCTGCTCCTCGGGGCTGCAAGGGATGAGCTCCCAATCCTCAGATCCTGGCATGTTAGAGTCGGATCTAGGCGCCACCATGGAGGAGAACGTCAGAGTTGGCCGGAGAGGAGCGTGGTAGTGTGGGAGGGTAGGGAAGTGGAACTGGAATGCGGTAGGGTTTCGGCCGGAGAGCGGATATGGTCCATTTTATGTGGGGTCGAGTGGGACAGCGTGAGCCGGATCCGACGTGGCAGGCGCGTCTGGGTGTCCCCATATCTGCCCCAGATTTAAGCTGGTTATCAAGAGTGACGGTCAGTCCGAGCGTCTCTATATCCACCACAAATTTTGGACTGGTTATGGGGTGTGCCGGTCAGTCCGGACGTTTGTGCCGGAAATGGGGCGCCCAATTGGGTGGCGTTTTTTCGTCCGGTCATTGAACGGACAACTCGTCCGGATGTTTGGGCCAGGTATGAGGGGTCTGATTGTAGATGCTCTCGCGGACACCCAGTGTATTGTTCCCTAAACTCGTTATCTGTTATCTTAACTAAGTTGCTTCGCCAAGTGCCCAAGTTAGCCGCTGCCGTTTTGGATCACGATCTTGCTCAAGCGTTATCATCTCTCGAGTTCTTTCTCCCATCTAATGATCTAAACCCTGGAGAGCAGTGTTGGTGCTTACTTGTCTCTGGACGAGAATGAATATTGATTAGGTACCAGCTCAGCAACTTTTTTTTTGAAAGGAACACAGTGCATTCCATTATATGGTGCCACTAGGCAAATCGCCAGTAGCAACACTTAGTACAAAGTCTGGTGGTTGTCCCAGCCAAGTCTCACAGGTTCCAGCTCCCAAATTAGCACCATATTTAGCTAAACAGTGAGCTACAGAATTACAGGCCCGAGGGCAATAGACAACACATGCATCCGTGAAATCTACATACAACTGAACTTTTATATCTCTGAATATAGCTCCTAGGACCGCCAAATCATAACCTTCAGTTGTCACAGCAGTCTTCAGTTGTGCAGAGTCAGTTTCCAATAATACCTTGTGGCATCCCATTTGACTTGTAGTGTTGATGGCATGCAACATTGCCAAAGCTTCAGCTTGTAGTGCATCCATGACCCTCTCTAGCTTGCCCGCACCAGCAGCCTTGACCTCTCCATGCTCATCTCTGATTACAAAGCCCCATCCCCCATCACTGGAATCCTTTTTGAACGAACCGTCGGTGTTGACTTTCAGGATTTCGGGTGGAGGTGGAGACCATTTCTCTGCAGTTTGTGGCTTCAATTTTCCCTTTCCTTTCTTCTCCTTCAAAACATGCATAACATGATAATTAATTGAGGAGCATATCTCATCAGAAGTTTTAATAGTATCACCCACATTTGCCCTGTTTCTCTGATGCCACCAACACCAAAGAAGAATGCATGTTTTAATTTTATCCTCCTCGTTTAAGCTAAAAATTGTATCCATGAAGTTCATGGCATCATCGCAATTGATTAGTTGCAGTCTAACATGTTCCAATAACGCTTTCCTCCACACCTCCTTTACATTCTTGCATTTAATAAAACAGTGCCCACCATCCTCATCCAGCCTAAAACAGAGAGGGCATCGAGTATCTACTCTCATACCTCTGTTATGGAGTTTCGTTCGCAGCGGTAGGCTATGAGTAGACAAGCGCCACAAGAAATGGAGCACTTTGCTCGGGAGGGGCAGCGTCCACAGCTTACGCCAATTGAAGCCACCTACATCTACATCTGCACTTGAGGAGGCAGTTAGCCCTGCAAGAGATTCACGGGCTGTGCTATCCGCTGCTACTCTATAGGCTGATTTTACTGAGAAAATACCTTTCTTATCGAAATGTCATGCTATGAAATCTTGCATGTTTTCCTGAATGGGGATTTTCAATATAATCTCAGCATCTTCTGGTAAAAAGATTTGCTTCACTAGACCTCCATCCCAGGAGTTTGTAGCAGGATCAATCAGGTCATTCACCTTGTTTATTAAATTTCTGCCTCTCTGAGTAATGACCCTTCTAGTGCTTCCTCTTGGGATCCAGGGGTCTGACCAGATGTTGATATTACTGCCAGTGCCAACCCTCCATATTATTCCTTTCTTCAAAAGCTGCACCCCTTTTAGGATACTTCACCAAGTGTATGAGATGCCATTTTTCCTTTCCGCTTCTAAGATTGAACTGTTTGGGTAATACTTTGCCGAGAGAACTTGTGCACAAATTGAAGAGGGATTTTGAAGCAACCTCCATGCTTGTCTTGCGAGCATGGCTAGATTGAAAAGTTGAAAGTCTCTAAATCCTAGTCCTCCATTTCTCTTTGTTTTCGTCAATATGGGCTGTCAATCACGTATATTCTTCGGAGGACTACAATGGAGAATAGACCCCCTCGCCAAAAAAAGAGAGAGGAGAATAGACCCATTTTTTCTAGGGCAGCAGACCGAGAGAGGTTTACTCATGAAAATTGGTAGTACTCCATAAGAAAGAGAGTACAATGGGATGTCGAGTTTTCACCAGCTACGGCGTGTTCACCTTTCTACTACTCCCTCTGTTCGTAATTACTTGTCTCGGAAATGAATGTATCTAGAACTAAAATACATCTAGATACATCCATTTTTACAACAAGTAATTCCGGACAGAGAGAGTACTTCGGATGAGGAATGAAGGTCGAGTTTGTCTTGGAAAGTTGAGGAAACACACACACAGAAAAATATATCTGAAAACTACAAAAGGAAAAGTTAGTGTTATGTGCGTAACTTCTGAATTTTTAGTGCTGAGCTTTTGCCTTTTCGGAGACGTGTTATTATTTCTGCTTCAACGGACAGTCTGCGACTGAACCTATTGTTGAGATTGATGCATCCATTTTGTCACATACTACTCCCTTCGTTTCAAAATAGATGACTCAACTTTGTACTAAAATTAGTACTTCCTCCGTCCGGAAATACTTGTCGGAGAAATGGATGTATGTAGATGTATTTTAGTTATAGATACATCCATTTTTATCCATTTCTCCGACAAGTATTTTGGAACGGAGGGAGTATAAAGTTGAGTCATCTATTTTGAAACGGAGGGAGTACATCAGAAACTTAGAACAACTCTCAACAAAGTTCAAGAGCCACGGGAATTGTTTAGCAAAGGTACAACGCTGCTAGGATCCACTAGTGTGGAGTACAAAAGGGATAGGGCTTTGGGACGATGGTGCGCAGCTCGTCGAATCCAGTGGATTACCTCTCCCCGGTGGAGCTGGCCGCCTTGAGAGTTGAGAACATGGCTAACTTCTTGCCATTGGCCAGCACGACCATTTGTACCTAGACAAGCATATATATTGAGATCATCAGATGACAGATATCTCCAACTAACAACCCTACAGTTATAAAAGGAATGTGCTGAAGTGCATTTAAATAAGAAACACGAGAGTTTTGAATTAATGTTAGGATCTAAAGGGCGAGTTTTCAGTGCATTCCTCTTATCCAGCTCTGACATCTCAAATCTGTCTTCCACCTATTCAAAACCATGTATGAATTCTGAATGCGGCTGAAAATTAATTTCTTTGAGGAATGGAGAGTTTAAATAAGGATAAAAGCATCTCCAGCCGTTGGCCCCCCAGGGGGCGCCTAAAATCGCCGCCTGGGTGTCGTGGGAAACGAACACCTATGGGGCTGGGCCCCTTTCTGGTCCGGCAAGGGAGCGGAGAGCGCACGAAGAGCAGATCGAGGCGAAGCACGCGAGGGATTTTACCCAGCTTCGGAGCTCTCCGGAGAGATAAAACTCCTACTGCTGCTTTGTGTTTATATTCTGTTCTTGCTCGAGAGCGTGGATGTGTTGTAATTTCGAATGAGTCGAACCCCCTCTACGTGCGCATGGGCCTCCTTTTTATAGGCTAAAGGGGTCACCGACAGGTGGCAACGCAGAGAGGGGTAAAAAAGTAAAAAGAGGGGTTGGTACAACCGCTACCAACAGTGCCCCCTACCTAACTCTGACGGCAGGGGACAAGGGCATTTAATGCCCGTCCAGTCGCCCAAACAGTGCAGGAAACGACCGTTAGGGGCGCCACCGATCGCCACGATGGCCTTCTCGTCATCTCCACTTGCCACCTCGCACCGCTTGGCTGCACAGCTACCCGCCACGTGCACCCGGAACAATCCTGTGGCGACACGTCGTCGGATGCGCTGGAGCGTGGGCGCAGAGCGGTGGCTCCGCCGCGGCAAGCGCCTTGCCGCGGTCGCTGTCTTGTCGCACCCGCAAGCTTGCCGCTCGCCGAGTCTTGCCGGGACGCGCGGTGCGTCACGGCAAGTCTCTTGAAATGCCTTGGTTGGCCTTCCCGGCAAGCTCCTCTTGCCGGGGTTTTGTCCTTCCCGGCAAGCTCCTCTTGCCGGGGCTCTGTCTTCTCAGTTAGACACTTTGTTCTTGAATGGCAGTAATAGGAATAGCGAAGGATCTTGGCGGACGCCCGGCAAGCCCTGCCGCGGGACGCTGCGACTGCCCGTGCACAAGCTCGGGATACTAAGGTACCCCTACTTTAGTACACCGACAGGAGCCCCCGGGCCTGGGCCATACACGGTGCCGAGCGCTGTTGGGTCAGGCCCAAAACAGGGCACGGGCACACGCGGCCTGGGTCCACACTAAATCCAACTCCGTATCCGCCGCACTCCCCCGTAACGGCACGCGTCAAACGCGGCCTCGTGGGAGAGATCGTGGGCAATTCTTAAATCAGGAAATGCGTAACGTTCGCCTCCCCTGTTTATAAGCAGAGGAAACAGGGCCGTTCCCCCACCTTCGCTACTTGCAGTTCCTTCCTCCGAAAGCTCCGCCGCTCCCCTCCGCTTCCCAAGCCGAAAGAGAGCAGCGCTCCGCCGCCCGTCGCCGTCGTCGCCCCCAACGCTTCCGCGCTCCCCCCGCCGCCGCTTCCGCCATGGCTCCGAAGACCGGCAAGAGCACGAAGTCTGCCGAGGCGCTGCGGCTTGAGGCGCTGCGCAAGGAGCGAGTGCTTTTACCCCCCGAGCTCACCCCGAAGGCGCTGCGGGAGGAGTTCTACCTCTTCTGGTCGACGGAGACGCGGGCGCACCCGCGCACGCCGGTGCTCTCCGCCGAAGCTTCTACTTCGAAGCGGTGCCCAAAAGGGTATCATTTCTTTCCAGTGTTCTTCTACTGCGGGCTCTGCCCACCTTTTTCTGATTTCTTCTGTGACATCATGAATACCTACGGGTTTCATCTTCTTGACTTCACCCCCAACGCCGTTCTGACAATGGCGGTTTTCGCACACCTCTGCGAGAACTTCTTTGGAATCCACCCAAATGTCGCCCTTTTCCGCCACTTTTTCATCCCCCGAGTCGAGAAAGGAGAGCCCTTAGCCGGCGGGATCGCCTGGGTCTCGCGGGTCGGCATGAAGGAGGTGTATCTGGAGGGGGAGCTCCGCAGCAAATGGGACGAGTGGAGGGCGGAGTGGTGCTGGATCGTTGACGCCAATCCGCAGCCATTCACCAACTTGCGCCAGACCCGGGTAGTGCGCGGCGGCGACTGGAGCGCTCTGTCACCGGACGATGCCAGGCTGAAGATCGCCACCACCCGAATCCTGCGGCTCAGGCTTGCCGGGCTCACAGTAGGAGCCGTTGGCGCGGATTTCCTTCGCCGCCGCATCGCCCCTCTGGAGAAGAGGGGGAGGCCCGCCTGGCTGTTTGGCGGCCCGGCGGATATCATGAGGCTACGTCCAGGCCTCAACTTCAACTTCACAGTTCTGGAGCTTGACGGGATGCTCAAGGAGCTGTTCAAGCATGACGCCAACCATTCAGAGTGGTTCAGGCTGCCGCAGGGCGTCATCCCACTGTGCAACAACTCCCAGCGTGATCGCATCTGTGCAATGATGCCGGAGTGCGACTCACACGGGATAAACCCAACTTGGATGGAGCCCGTCGACGACGTCGTGCGGCAATTCTTCGACGGCTTGGCGGAGGTAGCAGTCCGCGCCGACGAGCAGAGGCTCCTCACCCGCGACACCACCGACGACGAGATGCGGTACATCGCCACCAGGGCCAAAGAGGCGGCAGCAGCCGCCGCCGCGGGTGAGTTTGGCTTCACGTTGGAGGAGGCAGAGGCGGCCGAGGCGGCAAGCCTTGCCGACCGGGAGGACCTTGCCGGAGGGGTCGTTGGCGAGGGGGAGCCCGAAGCCGAAGCGAGCGAGCCCGCCGAGGGCGCGAGCGGCCAGCCGTCTTCGAGCAGCTTGCCGCGGGCGGAGCCCCCAGCGCAGCCCCAATTTCAACCAAGAAGGCGCCTCCGTCGAGCTGGAGATGTAGCAGGGCGGCAGGCAGGCCAACAGCCGTAGCGCCGTGGGACACACTCCACCGCGGCAAGTACCGTGGCCGCGGGAGCGTCTCAGGCCATGCCGGCAACTGAGGCGGGATCTTCCCGGGCCGCCACGCCCGATCCTGCCGCAGCTCCCGGTAAACATCGAAGGGAGCCTACTCCTCCGCCTCACCACGCAGAAAGGGTACCAGACTTCGACCTCTCTGCGCTGAGCTCCGACGAGGAGGAAGAAGAGGAGGAGGAGTAAGGCTTTCTCCTCGCTGTACTTGTATATCTTCGATCTTTGTTGTTTCTTGTCTCGGTTCTGATCTGCTTCCCTCTGAATCCTTGTTCCATTTCAGGACTCTGGCCGAGAGAGCGGCGAAGAGGGCCAAGGTCCCCGTGGTTGTCATCGAGGATGATCCTGCTGTGACGGCAGAGGACACGTCCGAGACTACTTTGACGGACCCGGTTCCATCTCCTCGAAGCAGCCCCCAGCACAGCCCCCAGCGTAAGTGTTTGTTTTACTTCCTGTTGTGGGGCGCGCATGGGTGCTTTTTCTTTTGCTGACATCTTGGTTGTTGATTTATCTGTGCAGGAGCAGAACAGGCTCATCAGGAGCAACCAGAAGCCGCTCCGGAAGTGCAATCTGCTTCAACTACGCCGCCAAGGGGCGATTCTCCGACAAGGGAGCGCTCTCCGGCAAGGGAGCGGTCCCCGGCAAGGGGTAGTTCCCCGGCGAGGGATGAGACCAACGAGCCTCCGGTGGTGGAGCCCATGGTCACAGAACCCAGCACAGGTAACCCTCCTTGTCGGAAATTTTCCCTTGGGTTTTTCTTCTGATCTTCTTTTTGGATCTTTGCTTGACTTTTCCTTCCTCTTCCTGTCCTCAGATCCCCCTCTCACAGACCCGATGGAGACTGAGGCCACCGGCGAGGAAGGCGCTCGCGGCAATACTGAAGACGCCGCCGCTGGCGAGGAAGAACCCGCCGACGAAGAAGCCGCCAAGGCTGCTGGCGCAGGAGCTGGCGAGGGGTCCGACTATCGCACTGACGACCCCGAGGGTGCAGGAGCGCAAGGCGCTACACCGACCGCCGACCCCTCCGCCGCTGATGCAACGGCGGGCTCCGAGGAGCCCCAGCCAGGTGCCTACTTGAAGGCCGGCGAGGGTGTCTACATCAAGCTTCCCTGGGCGTCGAGCTCCAGGGCGCCGGTCGAAGGAGAGGAGTTTGACGGGGAAGTACTCGCCTCCGCTGGGTTGGCGGTGGTTGACGCGCCAAGCATCAGCAGCGGCGAGTCCGAAGAGGAGCAGTTGCTCCGGAAATTGGTGTCACTCTACTGTGCCCGGCAAGCGAAGCTAGAGTCCCGGGAAGCGCTTATCGCGCGGGTGGGAGTTGACATAGAAAAGCATGCGGAGGAGCTCCAGAGCCGTAACCAAGAGGCCCTCTGGTCTATTGCTGAGGAGAGGGCGCAACTTGTGGAGGCGAAGAAGGCATTCATCCTAGAAAAGGCTGAGGCCGAGGAGGAGCAGAGGCTCGCTGCCGAGGAGCTGTCCAGGCGGGAGGGTGAGCTGACGCAGAAGAAGGTTAACCTGGACAGCCACGAGGAGGAGCTCACCGCACAGGAACAATCACTTGGCGGGGCGCTCAAGGAAGCGAAGGATGCCGCCGCAGCTGCTGAGGCCGCCAAGAAGGAATTAGAAGTGAAGGTGATGCAGCTGGAGGCTGACATGAAAGGGAAGAATGAAGAGCTTGCCGCACTCCAGCGCGAACGCGAGAAGGATGCCCTCGCTCATGGCGATCTGCAAGTTCAGCTCACCGATAAGGTTAGGGAACTGAACGCCGTCAAGGACTCAAATGCTGATCTGGAGCTGAAGTTGGCCACATTGACGGAGACGCTGGACGCCGCCAAGAGACGAGAGGATGACTTGAAGAAAGAGATCAAGGGCAACGAGGAGCTGCTGACGAGGGCCGCCGAGACTCAAAACACCTTCAGGGCTACGGTGGAGCTCTGGACGGAGGGTCTCATCAACATTGCCGCGACCATCGACGAGGAGCTGGCGGAACTGGACTTGGCGGGCTTCGGGTACTCCACTGATGAGAACCTCCAGCCCAGCGCCAAGCTTACTCTTTTCTTCAAAGGTGTGGTGACGGCCCTCCAGCAACTCCGGAAAAGGATCCCAAAGAAGCTGGCGGATGAGTCGCGCGCAATCTGCGCCAAGGTCTTGGAGAAGGTGTTGGTGAAGATACTCTTCCGCAATCCGGGCCTCGACCTCACCCGCGTCCTCAAGAAGCTGCCGGCGAGCGCCAATCTCGAAGAGCTCAAAGCCATTGTCGCACCCATTGTGGACAAGGTGAATGAAGTCAGGAGGATTGACGGCGAGCGCGTGGATTAGGCCACCCTTCTTCTCCCTTCCTTGTCGCTGTTATTTAAGTTATGAGAACAACTTAGTCAGTGCTGCAACAAGTTACTTTTGTAATATAACTTTATTCTGGGCAACGCTTGCTATGCTATCTCCTTTACTTGATTCCTTTCTTCGTATGTTTTTACCCTACGCTTTTAGGGGACTTGCCGGCGCGGGCACGCTTGCCGCAAGTGCTGAGTGCGGAACATCAGCAGCCTGCTGGCGGTGCCGGCTCCGGCAATAAACCTTGCCGCAACTAGTTGCAGCACACTTAAGTTGTTGAGCTGACTCGAAACAAAATAAGGGCGCAACTAGCTACGAGGAGGTTCCTCCGCGCACAGGTTTTCCATACAAAACACGGTCGTTCAAGGAAGATAACTTAAAATTTTAAAAACTGATCGTGCTCAAACTTTGGCAACTTAGCTTTTCTGTCGTCTGTGTCCCGGCAAGGCTATACTTCTTTGAACGACGCCTGGTCCACAACTTTATCATCTCCTCCCCCCCCCCCCCCCCGTGAACTTGTGGGCGAAGGAACCTTCTTTTTGAGAAGAAAGAAGAGAAAATAATGATATGGAGCCTTAAGGCTTGTTATTGCTTACCGGGGGCAAGTGCTGCACAAAGTGTCAGATAAAACATGCAAAAAAGAAAGAATGCATGAAATTTGACAAGATGTGCGGAGCACATAAACTTTATTTATGCATGGGATCTGCACCCAGCTTTGTACAAAGGGTTACATGCAACAGCGGCAAGGCTTGTACAAAAGGTGGTTGCCGGAACAGGTTCCGGCAACCGCGCCTTATGGGTAAAATTTACGAAGATGCTCTATGTTCCAGGAGTTGCTCACCGGAAAGCCATCTTCGGTCTCAAGGCGGACAACGCCAGGCCTAGTGACTCATTTCGCCCGATAAGGGCCTTCCCACTTCGGCGTCAACTTGTTGGAATTCTTGGCGGATTGAACGCGCCGAAGAACAAGGTCGCCTTCCTCGAAGCTTCTGGCATTAACTTTGCGGCTATGGTAGCGACGCAAAGCTTGCTGGTAGCGAGCAGCTCGTACAGCAGCCTGAAGACGATCTTCCTCGAGGAGCAGCGCGTCATCTTGCCGCAGCTGCTCTTGCTCAAGCTCATCATAAGCGAGCACTCGAGGCGATCCGTATACGAGTTCCGTGGGGAGAACTGCCTCTGCTCCGTAGACGAGAGCAAAAGGTGTCTGGCCAGTGGCTCGATTTGGCGTCGTCCTGATCGACCAAAGAACCACCGGCAGCTCCTCGATCCAATTTCTTCCGCACTTGCGCAGCCTGTCGAAAGTTCTGGTCTTGAGCCCACGCAGCACTTCAGCGTTTTCCCTCTCCGCTTGACCGTTGCTTCTCGGGTGAGCAACAGAAGCGAAGCAGATCTTGGCGCCAAGATCTTGGACGTATTGCATGAAGGTGCGGCTCGTGAATTGTGTGCCATTGTCGGTGATGATCCTGTTAGGGACTCCGAAACGGCAAACAATTGACCTGAAGAACTTGACTGCTGACTGTGCTGTCACCTTCCTCACTGCTTCCACTTCAGGCCACTTTGTGAACTTGTCGATTGCAACGTACAAGTACTCAAAGCCCCCGACAGCTCGGGGAAAGGGGCCGAGGATGTCGAGCCCCCAGACCGAAAATGGCCAGGATAAAGGGATTGTTTGGAGAGCTTGAGCTGGTTGATGTATCTGCTTGGAGTGAAACTGGCACGCTTCACACTTGGTTACTTGTGCAGTTGCATCCTGGAGGGCTGTCGGCCAGAAGAAACCTTGCCAGAAGGCTTTGCCGGCAAGTGCTCTTGCGCCAATATGGTGACCACATATGCCTCCATGTATCTCCGCCAACAGTTCCTGTCCATCTTCCCGGGAAATGCACTTCAATTTCACTCCGTTGAATCTTCTTTTGTACAGTATGTCATCGACAAACTGGTACATACTTGATTGACGGGCTACTCTCTCTGCTTCTTCTTGCTCTTCGGGAAGTTCTCCTATTTGAAGGAAATGGACGATCTGCTGTGCCCATGCCGGAGCTTGTGGCTCAACGACAAGGACTAAAGGCGCAAATGCTGCTGCGGGAACATCTGCTTCCACGGCAAGAATTTGTGATTCAGCCGGAGCGTGATGCTCCCCGACAAGCGTGTCGGGACACAGCTTGTCGGGAGCGTCTGCTTCAATGAAACAAACCCTAGGGCTTGTCGGAGCAGACTGCTCCTCAGCACTCTTTGTGTTGATCTTGGGGACCTTCTTGGCGGCGGCTTCAGGGAGCTCTGCCGGAACGTTGTCGCCGGTAACCAACTTCCTCTTCTTGCTCTGTCCAGTTGATGGTGTTACAGATGGTTGAGTGAGCTTGAGCACAAAAATTCCTGGTTCCACAGGTAACTTGAGTGCAGCGCACTTTGACAGGCCATCTGCAATGTCGTTCTGAGCTCTCGGGACATGCTCCATTTGCAGGCCGTCAAAATGTTCTTCTAGCTTCCTCACTTCATCAATGTAGGCCTCCATCAACGGACTCTGATAATCCTTGTTTACTTGACGGACGACAAGCTGTGAGTCACCCCTGACAATGAGCTTCTTGATCCCAAGGTCCGCGGCAATCCTGAGTCCGGCAAGCAAGCCTTCATACTCTGCAGTATTGTTTGTTGCTTGCTCCTTGGGAAAGTGCATCTGGACCACGTACTTGAGGTGCTCTCCGGTGGGTGCGACGAGTAGTACGCCCGCACCGGCGCCTTGCAGCGAGAAGGCACCATCGAAGTACATGATCCATTCTTTGCTCGCTTCCTTGACGGGGATGCTCGTCTCCGGAGTTTCTTCATCAGGTGTTGGCGTCCATTCTGCTATGAATTCTGCCAATGCTCGGCTCTGGATAGTTGAGGTACTCTCGAACTTGAGGCCAAAGCTTGACAATTCCAGTGCCCACTCGACGATCCTGCCTGTTGCTTCTGGATTCTGCAATATCCTCTTCACGGAAAGCGAGTGACTACTGTGATCTCATGTGCTTGAAAGTAATGGCGCAGCTTCCTCGAGGCCATGAGAAGGCCGAAAAGCAGTTTCTGCACTCCAGAGTACCTTGATCTAGCCCCATGCAGAAGGGAACTGACAAAATACACTGGGCGCTGCACCATCTTCTTTTGTTTCTCTTCCTGTGGCTGCGCAGATTCATCCTTGTCGGGACCAGAGCTTGTCGGGGAAGCCCCTTGCTTGTCGCTGGATTCGCTTGCCGTGGCCACTGGCTCATCATCCACCTCCCTTTCCGCCACTAACGCAACACTAACCACTTGATTGGTTGCCGCTAGATACAGCAGCAACTTTTCTTGTGGTTTAGGTGCGACAAGTGTTGGAGTGGAGGACAGGTATCTCTTCAAGTCCTGTAGCGCAGCCTCCGCTTCCGGAGTCCATTTCATTGGACCTGCCTTTTTCAAAATTTTGAAAAACGGCAGGGCGTGCTCAGCAGACTTAGAAATGAACCTACTGAGAGCAGCAACGCAGCCGGCAAGCCTTCGCACATCCTTGACATGCTTCGGTGCTTCGATCTGCTCAATGGCCTTGATCTTGTCGGGATTGGCTTCAATCCCCCCTCTGGGACACAAAGAACCCGTGAAGCTTGCCGGAAGGGACTCCAAACACGCACTTCTCGGGGTTCAACTTGAGATTGATCTTGCGCAGATTTGCAAAAGTCTCGTCCAAATCTTGGATCAAAGTTTCTTTGGCTTTGCTCTTGACCACTATGTCATCCATGTAAGCTTCTACATTTCTGTGCAGCTGTGGCTCAAAAGCATGACTGACTACTCTCGCAAATGTTGAACCAGCATTCTTTAGTCCGAAAGGCATTCGTACAAAGCAGTACGTGCCACATGGAGTAATGAATGCGGTTTTCTCTTCGTCCTCTTCTGCCATGAAGATCTGATGATATCCTGAGTATGCATCAAGAAATGAAAGCAAATCACATACGGCCGTGGAGTCGACAATCTGGTCAATGCGCGGCAAGGGAAATGGATCCTTGGGACATGCTTTATTAACATCAGTGAAGTCAATACAAAGCCTCCATTTCCCGTTCGCCTTGCGCACGACTACTGGATTGGCTAACCACGTTGGATGGAGTACTCCTCGGACAAGGCCTGCTGCTCCCAACTTCTTGATCTCTTCTGCAATGAACTCTTGGCGTTCCACCGCTTGCTTCCTAACTCTCTGCTTGACGGGCCGCGCATGAGGACAAACGGCAAGGTGGTGCTCAATCACTTTCCTGGGAACACCGGGGATGTCAGATGGTTGCCATGCAAACACATCGACATTCGCCCGCAGGAAAGCAACGAGCGCGCTTTCCTATTTAGGGTCAAGCGTGGCACTGATGGTGAAGGTACCACCGGTGCCGTCCTCCTTGGCGGCCACTTTCTTGGTCTCTGGCGAAGCTGTCTTTGCCTTCTTGCACTTGCCGGTGGAGCTCGATGGTGCGTCCTCGACGGTAGCGCAGCACTCCGAAGAGGTGCGCTTGCCGGAGTGGGCATCAGAGCTACTCTTGCCGGACTTGGTCTTCTTCTTCCCCCCGGGAGCTTCAGCGGCAAGTGGTTTGCGTTCTGCTGTGGCTGCCGCTTCCCGGTAGATCTTGTCGGTATAGATAAGGGCATCTTTCTTGTCGCCATGGACAGAAATGACACTTATCGGACCGGGCATCTTGAGCACGTTGTAAGCGTAGTGAGAGGCTGCCATGAACTTGGCAAGCGCTGGACGGCCGAGTATCCCATTGTAGGCCAATGAGAAATCAGCAACGTCAAATGTGACTCTCTCTGTCCTGAAGTTCATCTCGCTGCCAAACGTCACAGGCAGTGTGATCTTCCCCTTTGGCTTGCTCCTTCCCGGGTTGATTCCTTGAAAAGTGCCGGTCTCTTCGAGCTCGCTGTCGGGGATCTGGAGCTTCTTGAGTACCGCTGAGGAGATCAGATTCAGGCCGGCCCCACCGTCAACCAGCATCTTTGTGACCTTGAGGTTGCGGATAGTTGGTGAAACCAACATCGGCAAGCACCCGACCGCAGTTATGCGATCAGGGTGATCCTCAACATCAAAGATGATGGGCGTGCTGGACCACTTCAGGGGCTTGCGCGACTCAACGGACGGTTCTGCTGCATTTACTTCTCGCACCCACTGTTTGAGTTGGCGGTGTGAGGTATGCAGAGAAGCACCGCCGTCGACGCACAAAAGCTCCGTTGCCTTCTGAAACTCCTGCTCGTCGGCCTCATCCTAATCCATCTCTTCATCTTCGTCCTCATCTTCGTCCTTGTCGCGTCCGCGGGGAGGCCTATCTCCTTGCCGCTGCTTGGCCTTGCCGCGGCGCCCTCCCCGGGCGGGACGCTTCTTGCTGGATCCTCCCCCACCTTCCTGGGCCTTCTCCTTATCGCGGCGCTCGTACTCAGCTTTCTGTAGCTCCACGAGCTGCTCAACCTTCTTGCAGGCCTGGAGGTCGTGGCCCTTGGTGCGGTGGATCTTACAGTACTGCTTGCCGGAGCCGTCCTGCTTGTCGGCGGCCACCACAGCCTCGCCGGAGTCACCAGCTTTGGCCTTCTCGGCGCCGCCTCCGTTGCCGGACTGCTCGACAACTAGCACATCCTTAGCCTTTCTCTTTCTGTTATTCCGCCTCCGGTTCTTCTTTGCTGGAGGGGCGTCCTCACTGTCAGATCCTTCTGCTCCTGCATTCTCTCCGGGGAGTTTCCTCCCCTCCTCAGCACGTGCACACTTGTCGGCCAGAGCATATAGCTCGCTGACATCTCTGATTTTGCACATCGCCATCTCCTCCCTCATCCTGCGGTTACGCACGTTCTGATGGAACGCGCTGATAACCGCGGCAGGGTGGACGTCTGGGATGTTGCGCTGTACTTGGCTGAATCTCTGTATGTACTTGCGCAGGGGTTCTCCTTCCTTCTGGGCGAGCATATGAAGGTCGCTCTCCTGGCCATGGGGTTTGTGGCCGCCTGTGAAGGCGCCGACAAACTGATGGCACAGGTCCGCCCACGAAGAGATGGAGTTGTCCGGCAAGTGCATGAGCCAAGATCTGACGTTGGGCTTGAGCACCAGCGGGAAGTAGTTGGCGAGGATCTTCTCGTCGCGCCCCCCGGCAGCCTGCACCGCGATGGTGTAGACGCTGAGGAACTCCGACGGATGTATCCTGCCATCGTACTTCTCGGGTACGTCTGGCTTGAAGTTCTTGGTACTGGGCCACTGGACCTGCCGCAGCTCACGAGTGAACGCAGGGCAACCTACCGCGTACGGCAAGTCGCCTGGTTCCCCTGGCGCATGCATATCAACAGTGGGCCCAGCGCGCTGGTCTGACTGACGCCGCGCTTCTCTTCGACGCTCGATGCGAGTACGAGCGTCTTCTTGTCATCGTTCTTGGAGAACTTGGCGTTGATCGCGGCGAACTCGCGGGTCCGACGATGCGGTTGAGTCGGTGTCGAGGTTGGCCCGGCGAGTCGGCGATCTTGGCCTTTGGGGCGGGGAGTGCACAGTGGTGGCACCCCCACCAGTCTTGTCGCCACCGGCTTCCGCCTAGGCGTCTTGCCGCGGCTTCGACATGCTTGGTTGCCGGGGCTTGTCGGCGTTGGCGAAGCCGATGAGGCTCTGGATGGTGATCCTCCAGTCGTCAATCTTGTCCGGCGCTGGAGGGTAGTCTAGTAGCAGTTGGGCTCGAGCCAACGCTTCTTCTGGGGTCTTCGGCGGCGGCGGCGAGCGGCGCGAGGAGCGGGATATGCTCGGACTTCCAACTGGGTTGGAAGGAGCAGTACCCCGTCCAGGCGACCGTACCTCACTCGTGCCAGCATGCTGGCGTGCATGCTGGTCTTGAACGTCCCGAGATCCACCAGCTTGGCCTTGTTCCAACGCGAGTACGGTGCTAGGAGCACCATGGCGTTGTCGACCCTGCACCTCCTGGGAAGGGTGCGGTGTATGTACGGACGCCGAAGCTTGCGGGGCCTTGTCCTTGGATCTAGTGACAATGTAAGTCCCCCCGTCGGCGCCCGTTCCTCCGCCGGTGTCTACCCCACCGCCCGTTTGCTCCGGTGGCGGTGGGATCGACGTGGACGGAGCGGCCACCTCCGAAGCCTTCTTCTTCGGTGGCATGTCGATGAAGATGTTGATGTAGCGCGCGAAGACCGGATCAAGTTCGCACAACCTCGACGCCCCCCTACCTGGCGCGCCAAAGATGTCATGGGAAACGAACACCTATGGGGCTGGGCCCCTTTCTGGTCCGGCAAGGGAGCGGAGAGCGCATGAAGAGCAGATCAAGGCGAAGCACGCGAGGGATTTTACCCAGCTTCGGAGCTCTCCGGAGAGATAAAACTCCTACTGCTGCTTTGTGTTTATATTCTGTTCTTGCTCGAGAGCGTGGATGTGTTGTAGTTTCGAATGAGTCGAACCCCCTCTACGTGCGCATGAGCCTCCTTTTTATAGGCTAAAGGGGTCACCTACAGGTGGCAACGCAGAGAGGGGTAAAAAAGTAAAAAGAGGGGTTGGTACAACCGCTACCAACAGTGCTGTTGGGGAACGTAGCAGAAATTCAAAATTTTCCTACGAGTCACCAAGATCTATCCATGGAGAGACTAGCAACGAGGGGAAGGAGAGTGCATCTACATACCCTTGTAGATCGCTAAGCGGAAGCGTTCAAGAGAACGGGGTTGAAGGAGTCGTACTCGTCGTGATCCAAATCACCGGAGATCCTAGTACCGAACGGACGGCACCTCCGCGTTCAACACACGTACAGCCCGGTGACGTCTCCCATGCCTTGATCCAGCAAGGAGAGAGGGAGAGGTTGAGGAAGACTCCATCCAGCAGCAGCACGACGGCGTGGTGGTGGTGGAGGAGCGTGGCAATCCTGCAGGGCTTCGCCAAGCACCGGGGAGAGGAGGAGGACTTGGGAGAGGGGGAGGGCTGCGCCAGAACTTCGTGGTAAGCTCCCATGCGTCTCCCCACTTTATATAGGGGTGGAGGGGCTGGTTTCTTACCCTCCAAGTCCATTGGGGTGTTGGCCAAGGTGGGAGGAAAGAAATCCCATCATTTCCTTCCCCACCGATTGTTATCCCCCCTTTTTAGGGATCTTGATCTTATCCCTTCGGGATATGATCTTATTCCTTCTAAGGGGGGATCTTGGTGCACCTTGACCAGGGGTGTGGGGCCTTTCCCCCACTACCCACGTTCATGTGGGTCCCGCCATGTAGGTGGGCCCCACTCCGGACCTTCTAGAACCTTCCCGGTATAATACCGAAAAATCTCGAACATTTTCCGGTGGCCAAAATAGGACTTCCCATATATAAATCTTTACCTCCGGACCATTCCGGAACTCCTCGTGACGTCCGGGATCTCATCCGAGACTCCAAACAACATTCGGTAACCACATACAAACTTCCTTTATAACCCTAGCGTCATCGAACCTTAAGTGTGTAGACCCTACGGGTTCGGGAGACATGTAGACATGACCGAGACGTTCTCCGGTCAATAACCAACAGCGGGATCTGGATACCCATGTTGGCTCCCACATGTTCCACGATGATCTCATCGGATGAACCACGATGTCAAGGACTCAGTCGATCCCGTATACAATTCCCTTTGTCTAACGGTATTGTACTTGCCCGAGATTCGATCGTCGGTATACCGATACCTTGTTCAATCTCGTTACCGGCAAGTCTCTTTACTCGTTCCGTAACACATCATCCCGTGATCAACCCCTTGGTCACATTGTGCACATTATGATGATGTCCTACCGAGTGGGCCCAGAGATACCTCTCCGTTTACACGGAGTGACAAATCCCAGTCTCGATCCGTGTCAACCCAACAGACACTTTCGGAGATACCTGTAGTGCACCTTTATAGTCACCCAGTTACGTTGTGACGTTTGATACACCCAAAGCACTCCTACGGTATCCGGGAGTTACACGATCTCATGGTCTAAGGAAGAGATATTTGACATTAGAAAAGCTCTAGCAAACGAACTACACGATCTTTGTGCTATGCTTAGGATTGGGTCTTGTCCATCACATCATTCTCCTAATGATGTGATCCCGTTATCAACGACATCCAATGTCCATAGCCAGGAAACCATGACTATCTGTTGATCACAACGAGCTAGTCAACTAGAGGCTCACTAGGGACATGGTCTATGTATTCACACGTGTATTACGATTTCCGGATAATACAGTTATAGCATGAATAAAAGACAATTGTCATGAACAAGGAAATATAATAATACTTTTATTATTGCCTCTAGGGCATATTTCTAACAGTCTCCCACTTGCACTAGAGTCAATAATCTAGTTCACATCGCCATGTGATTAACACTCACAGGTCACATCGCCATGTGACCAACATCCAAAGAGTTTACTAGTGTCACTAAACTAGTTCACATCATCATGTGATTAAGACTCAATGAGTTCTGGGGTTTGATCATGTTTTGCTTGCAAGAGAGGTTTTAGTCAACGGGTGTGCAACTTTCAGTTCCGTATGTACTTCGCAAATCTCTGGGTCATATTGTAAATGCAGTTTCCACGCTCCACTTGGATCTATTCCAAATGGTTGCTCCACTATACGTATCCGGTTTGCTACTCCGAGTCACTCGGATAGGTGTTAAAGCTTGCATCGACGTAACCCTTTACGCCGAACTCTTTATCACCTCCATAATCGAGAAACATGTCCTTATTTACTCCAAGGACAATTTTGACCGCTGTCCAATGATCCATTCCTGGATCATTCTTGTACCCCTTGACTGACTCATGGCAAGGCACACTTCTGGTGCGGTACACAGCATAGCATACTATAGAGCCTACGTCTGAAGTATAGGGGACGACCTTTGTCCTTTCTCTCTATTCTGCCGTGGTCGAGCTTTTAAGTCTTAACTTCATACCTTACATCTCAGGCAAGAACTCCTTCTTTGACTGATCCATCTTGAACACCTTCAAGATCATGTCAAGGTACGTGCTCATTTGAAAGTACTATTAAGCATTTTGATCTATCTTATAGATCTTGATGCTTATTGTTCAAGTAGCCTAATCCAGGTTTTCCTTTGAAAAACACTTTTCAAATAACCCTATATATGCTTTCCAGAAATTCTACATCATTTCTGATCAACAATATGTCAATAAGATATACTCATCAGAAATTCTATAGTGCTCCCACTCACTTCTTTGGAAATACAAGTTTCTCATAAATTTGTATAAACCCAAAATCTTTGATCATCTTATCAAAGTACATATTCCAACTCCGAGATGCTTACTCCAGTCCTTAGAAGGATCGCTGGAGCCAGCATACCTTTTAGCATCCTTAGGATCAACAAAAACTTTCGGATTGTATCACATACAACCTTCCCTTACAAAAACTGGTAAGGAAACTCGTTTTGACATCCATCTGCCAGATTTCATAAATGCAGCTAATGCTAACATGATTCCGTCGGACATAAGCATCGCTACGAATGAGAAAATCTCATTGTAGTCAACTCCTTGAACTTGTGAAAAACTCTTTGGCACAAGTCGAGCTTCATAGACGGTGACATTACCATCCACGTCCGTCTTCTTCTTAAAGATCCATTTATCTCAATGGCTTGCCGATCATCGGGCAAGTCCACCAAAGTCCATGCTTTGTTCTGATACATGGATCCTATCTCGGATTTCATGGCTTCTAACCATTTGTCGGAATTTGGGCCCACCATTGCTTCTCCATAGCTCGTAGGTTCATTGTTGTCTAGCAACATGACCTTCAAGACAGGATTACTGTACCACTCTGAAGCAGTACGCATCCTTGTCACCCTACGAGGTACGGTAGTGACTTGACCCAAAACTTCACGATCACTATCATAAGCTTCTACTTCAATTGGTGTAGGAGCCACATGAACAACTTCCTGTGCCCTGCTACATACTTGTTGAAGTGACGGTTCAATAACCTCATCAAGTCTCCACCATCCTCCCACTCAATTTTCGAGACAAACTTTTCCTCGAGAAAGGACCCGATTCAAGAAACAATCCCTATTGCTTTCGGATCTGAATTAGGAGGTATACCCAACTGTTTTTGGGTGTCCTATGAAGATGCATTTTATCCGCTTTGGGTTCGAGCTTATCAACCTGAAACTTTTTCACATAAGCGTCGCAGCCCCAAACCTTTAAGAAATGACAGCTTAGGTTTCTCTAAACCATAGTTCATACGGTGTCATCTCGACGGAATTACGTGGTGCCCTATTTAAAGTGAATGTGGTTGTCTCTAATGCCTAACCCATAAATGATAGTGGTAATTCGATAAGAGACATCATGGTACGCACCATATCCAATAGGGTGCAACTATGATGTTCGGACACACCATCAAACTATGGTGTTCCAGGCGGTATTAATTGTGAAACAATTTCCACAATGTCTTAATTGCGTACCAAAGCTCATAACTCAGATACTCATCTCTATGATCATATCATAGACATTTCATCCTCTTGTCATGATGATCTTCAACTTCACTCTGAAATTACTTGAACCATTCAATAATTCAGACTTGTGCTTCATTAAGTAAATATACTCTACATCTACTCGAATCATCTGTGAAGTAAGAACATAACGATATTCACTGCATGCCTCAGCACTCATTGGACTGCACACATCAAAATGTGTTACTTCCAACAAGTTGCTATCTTGTTCCATTTTACTGAAAAACGAGGCTTTTTAGTCATCTTGCCCATGTGGTATGATTTGCATATCTCAATTGATTCAAAATCAAGTGAGTCCAAACGATCCATCTGCATGGAGTTTCTTCATGCGTATACACCAATATGACTTACATGGCAGTGCCACAAGTAAGTGGTACTATCATTACTATCTTATATCTTTTTGGCATGAAAATGTGTATCACTATGATCGAGATTCAATAAACCATTCCTTTAGGTGCAAGACCATTGAAGGTATTATTCAAATAAATAGAGTAACCATTATTCTCCTTAAATGAATAACCATATTGCGATAGACATAATCCAATCATGTCTATGCTCAACGCAAACACCAAATCTCGATGGTAGAGGGAGCGTGCGATGCTTGATCACATCAACCTTGGAAACACTTCCAACACATATCGTCAGCTCACCTTTAGCTAGTCTCCGTTTATTCCATAGCTTTTATTTCGAGTTACTAACACTTAGCAACCGAACCGGTATCTAATACCCTGGTGCTACTAGGAGTACTAGTAAAGTACACATTAACATAATGTATATCCAATATACTTCTATCGACCTTGCCAGCCTTCTCATCTACCAAGTATCTAGGGTAATTCCGCTCCAGTGGTTATTCCCCTTATTACAGAAGCACTTAGTCTCGGGCTTGGGTTCAACCTTGGGTTTCTTCACTAGAGCAGCAGCTAATTTGTCGTTTCATGAAGTATCCCTTCTTGCCCTTGCCCTTCTTGAAACTAGTGGTTTCACTAACCATCAACAATTGATGCTTCTTCTTGATTTCTACTTTCGCGGTGTCAAACATCGTGAATACCTCAAGGATCATCATATCTATCCTTGATATGTTATAGTTCATCACGAAGCTCTAGCAGCTTGGTGGCAATGACTTTGGAGAAACATCACTATCTCATCTGGAAGATCAACTCCCACTCGATTCAAGTGATTGTTGCACTCAGACAATCTGAGCACATGCTCAACGATTGAGCTTTTCTCCCTTAGTTTGCAGGCTAAGAAAATCGACGGAGGTCTTATACCTCTTGACGTGGGCACGAACCTGAAATCCCAATTTCAGCCCTCGAAACATCTCATATGTTCCGTGACATTTCGAAAACGTCTTTGGTGCCTCAACTCTAAACCGTTTAACTGAACTATCACGTAGTTATCAAAACGTGTATGTCCGATGTTCGCAACATCCACAAACGACGTTTGGGGTTCAGCACACCGAGCGGTGCATTAAGGACATAAGCTTTCTACTGTCCGCATAATCGCTACTGTCAGCTTTCAACTATATTTTCTCTAGGAACATATCTAAACAGTGGAACTAAAGCGCGAGCTTACGACATAATTTGCAAAGATCTTTTGACTATGTTCAGGATAATTAAGTTCATCTTATGAACTCCCACTCAGATAGACATCCCTCTAGTCATCTAAGTGATTACATGATCCGAGTCAACTAGGCCATGTCCGATCATCACGTGAGACGAACTAGTCATCATCGGTGAACATCTTCATGTTGATCGTATCTACTATACGACTCATGCTCGACCTTTCGGTCTCTGTGTTCCGAGGCCATGTCTGTACATGCTAGGCTCGTCAAGTTAACCCTAAGTGTTTCGCGTGTGTAAATCTGTCTTACACCCGTTGTATGTGAACGTAAGAATCCATCACACCCGATCATCACGTGGTGCTTAGAAGCGACGAACTTTAGCAACGATGCACAGTTAGGGGAGAACACTTCTTGAAATTTTTTGTAAGGGATCATCTTATTTACTACCGTCGTTCTAAGTAAACAAGATGCATAAACATGATAAACATCACATGCAATCAAATAGTGACATGATATGGCCAATATCATTTTGCTCCTTTTGATCTCCATCTTCGGGGCTCCATGATCATTATCGTCACCGGCATGACACCATGATCTCCATCATCATGATCTCCATCATCGTGTCTTCATGAAGTTGTCTTGCCAACTTATTACTTCTACTACTATGGCTACCGGTTAGCAATAAAGTAAAGTAATTACATGGCGTTGTTCAATGACACGCAGGTCATACAATAAATTAAGACAACTCCTATGGCTCCTGCCGGTTGTCATACTCGTCGACATGCAAGTCGTGATTCCTATTACAAGAACATGATCAATCTCATACATCACATATCATTCATCACATTCTTCTTGGCCATATCACATCACATAGCATACCCTGCAAAAACAAGTTAGACGTCCTCTAATTGTTGTTTGCATGTTTTACGTGGCTGCTATGGGTTTCTAGCAAGAACGTTTCTTACCTACGCAAAACCACAACGTGATATGCCAATTGCTATTTACCCTTCATAAGGACCCTTTTCATCGAATCCGTTCCGACTAAAGTGGGAGAGACTGGCACCCGCTAGCCACCTTATGCACCAAGTGCATGTCAATCGGTGGAACCTGTCTCACGTAAGAGTACGTGTAATGTCGGTCCGGGCCGCTTCATCCCACAATACCGTCGAAACAATATTGGACTAGTAACGATAAGCATATTGAACAAAATCAACGCCCACAACTACTTTGTGTTCTACTCGTGCAAAGAATCTACGCAATAGACCTAGCTCATGATGCCACTGTTGGGGAACGTAGCAAAAATTCAAAATTTTCCTACGAGTCACCAAGATCTATCCATGGAGAGACTAGCAACGAGGGGAAGGAGAGTGCATCTACATACCCTTGTAGATCGCTAAGCGGAAGCGTTCAAGAGAACAGGGTTGAAGGAGTCGTACTCGTCGTGATCCAAATCACTGGAGATCCTAGTACCGAACGGACGGCACCTCCGCGTTCAACACACGTACAGCCCGGTGACGTCTCCCATGCCTTGATCCAGCAAGGAGAGAGGGAGAGGTTGAGGAAGACTCCATCCAGCAGCAGCACGACGGCATGGTGGTGGTGGAGGAGCGTGGCAATCCTGCAGGGCTTCGCCAAGCACCGCGGGAGAGGAGGAGGACTTGGGAGAGGGGGAGGGCTGCGCCAGAACTTCGTGGTAAGCTCCCATGCGTCTCCCCGCTTTATATAGGGGTGGAGGGGCTGGTTTCTTACCCTCCAAGTCCATTGGGGTGTTGGCCAAGGTGGGAGAAAAGAAATCCCATCATTTCCTTCCCCACCGATTGTTATCCCCCCTTTTTAGGGATCTTGATCTTATCCCTTCGGGATATGATCTTATTCCTTCTAAGGGGGGATCTTGGTGCACCTTGACCAGGGGTGTGGGGCCTTTCCCCCACTACCCACGTTCATGTGGGTCCCCCCATGCAGGTGGGCCCCACTCCGGAACCTTCTAGAACCTTCCCGGTACAATACCGAAAAATCCCGAACATTTTCCGGTGGCCAAAATAGGACTTCCCATATATAAATCTTTACCTCCGGACCATTCCGGAACTCCTCGTGACGTCCGGGATCTCATCCGGGACTCCGAACAACATTCGGTAACCACATACAAACTTCCTTTATAACCCTAGCGTCATCGAACCTTAAGTGTGTAGACCCTACGGGTTCGGGAGACATGTAGACATGACCGAGACGTTCTCCGGCCAATAACCAACAGCGGAATCTGGATACCCATGTTGGCTCCCACATGTTCCACGATGATCTCATCGGATGAACCACGATGTCAAGGACTCAGTCGATCCCGTATACAATTCCCTTTGTCTAACGGTATTGTACTTGCCCGAGATTCGATCGTCGGTATACCGATACCTTGTTCAATCTCGTTACCGGCAAGTCTCTTTACTCGTTCCGTAACACATCATCCCGTGATCAACCCCTTGGTCACATTGTGCACATTATGATGATGTCCAACCGAGTGGGCCCAGAGATACCTCTCCGTTTACACGGAGTGACAAATCCCAGTCTCGATCCGTGTCAACCCAACAGACACTTTCGGAGATACCTGTAGTGCACCTTTATAGTCACCCAGTTACGTTGTGACGTTTGATACACCCAAAGCACTCCTACGGTATCCGGGAGTTACATGATCTCATGGTCTAAGGAAGAGATACTTGACATTGGAAAAGCTCTAGCAAACGAACTACACGATCTTTGTGCTATGCTTAGGATTGGGTCTTGTCCATCACATCATTCTCCTAATGATATGATCCTGTTATCAACGACATCCAATGTCCATAGCCAGGAAACCATGACTATCTGTTGATCACAACGAGCTAGTCAACTAGAGGCTCACTAGGGACATGGTCTATGTATTCACACGTGTATTACGATTTCCGGATAATACAGTTATAGCATGAATAAAAGACAATTGTCATGAACAAGGAAATATAATAATACTTTTATTATTTCCTCTAGGGCATATTTCCAACAAGTGACGCGGGACGCTGCGACTGCCCGTGCACAAGTTCGGGATACTAAGGTACCCCTACTTTAGTACACCGACACTGGGGGTGACCCGGCGCAAAAAATGGGCCTGGGGTGAGTTGGTCCCCAACCACCCCCAGGCGCGTTCAAAAAATTTAAAAACATAGCAAATTTAGCCGAAGTTTGGCGAAGTTCGGCTTAAACACTACAAATTTCGGCATATATTAGACATGTTCGCGGATTTTCATTACATGCATAGTAAACAAATAAAAAAAACTTGCTGAACGCCGAGTAGTCGGCGTCGTCGCCGCCGTCGTCGGCCTTCTCCTCTTTGACGCGGGCGCCCCTGCTGGACCCCTTCCCAGCGTCGCCATGGCGGGCTGGTGGCGGTGGCGGCGCGTCGTCGTCGTCGCCGTCGTCGATGATGACGACCCCTCCTTCGTCGTGGCCTCGGCGGCGCTGCGCGAAGCGCCGCGGGCGGCGCGCTGGCGCTCCCTCGCCATCTTCAGGGAGTCCTGGCGTGCCCATTCAAGGGTCGCGTCGTCGTCGAGCTCGACCTCCTCGCCGTGCTCCTTCTTCACCGGCGCCAGCCCCGGCTCCGTCTTTGGCTTGATGAAGCGCGGAGGAGGAGCCGACGAGGAGGCGTGCCGGCCGCCCTCGTTGATGACGATGCCGGCGCTGCGAGTGCGCCGGCCGAGCGGCGTCTCCGCCGCGGGCTCGGCCTTGACGCCGAGCAGCGTTGGAGTGCCGGAGGAGTGGGAGGAGGAGCGTGAGGAGGAAGAGGAGGAGGCGCCGAACCTCCTTGGCGCCCATTGCCTGTCGCGTCGGCGGTGCGCCGGGGCGGCCGCCCTCCCCGGGGGGTACGCCAACGGCGGGTTGTTGCCGCCCTCGAGGTGCGTCAGCACGCCCTCAAGGGTGCGGCCGGGGGCGCCCCACCACAGGTGGCGCCCCTCGCTATTCTTCAGGCCGCCGACCACTGGCGCGTCGTTGGTGGACGCGAGCCACTGCTGCTGACGCCGCTCGAAGTACGCCGCCCAAGCCGCGTGGTTGTCGGCGGCGTACTGGGGGAGGGAGAGCTGGGCGTCGGTGAGGGAGGCGCGCACGACCTCAACCTCGTCGGCGAAGTACGAGGGTTTGGCCACGGCGTCGGACCTCGTCGCCGGGGAAGCGTTCGACCATCGGGAAAGGGGAGGGAGATGGAGAGGGAGGGCTGGGGGAGAGCTCGGCGGCGGCGCTCGGGAGAGGTAGCGCTCACCAGAGGCGAGCGAGGCCATATATAGCCGGGCCGCGCCCGTGTGTACACGTCCGAGGGAGGGGAGGCGTTGGCGCGCCGTCCCGTGACGCGTCGCCCGTGAGGAATCAATGGCAAAGCTGACCGGCGGCAGTCTTGCCATTGATTCCCCGCGGGAAACCGAGGCGTCGGGAGAAGACGAGGCGGGCGGTGTCGCTGACGCGGCTGGCCCGCGGCTCTTTCGCGCCAAAAACGGTTCGCCCGGCGCCCCCCAGCGCGCCGGGTTTGGGTTGGGTCCGCCGGCGCCAATTTCGGCCCGAGCCGGCGAAAATTGGGCCCTTGGGGGCGCGACTGGGCCGATTTTTTGGCGCCGGCGGCCGAAAAGTCGCCTGGGGGGCCTTGTTGGGGGCGCGGCTGGAGATGCTCTAGTAAGCTCAAAATGGATGGAAAGGTAGCAATGCCTGTGACTTTTATGGTGCATGCCGCTGAATCTGTCGATCACCTGTTGTTGATGTGTCGACTTTCCTAGCTTACATCTATTTGGTCAAATTTGTGGTTGCGCTTCTGGAATGGGAATTATACCTTCTGGACAACTGAATCTGTGGATCAGCTGTTTGGTAGTTTGTTGAGTTCATTCCAACAAAATAGTAAAAGGTTGGCCACAGGAATGCAGCATATTTTCAGCGCATAAGACCACCTGACCCTTCCATTGGTATTATTCACAATGTGTAACTGGGTTGACTATTGGTATAAACTATTGAACAAAAATAATGATGCCACATTGCGGCATAAATGCAAAAAATGAGAGCACTTAGGTTATGGTTGAGGAGAGTACTGTAGTGATGTACCTCAATTATTTTTCCCTATTTTTATCATTGGGTCAAGGAAAAAGAAGACATATTTTCTTCAACCAATGTGCATCTAAACTTTAACTGGCAAGCAATTTTGTACCTTTTCCTTTATTTTTATATGCACATATTGTGTCAATGTACTAAGCAGAATGAATGAACATCTACACCAGAGATTGCCAGTGTTCAAAAAGAGTTGCATTGAAGAAGATTGGAATGGCTAATCCAACTTAATCAAGACACTAAAAAGGGCAATCAGCAACACAGCTACACATCACTACCCAAAATGTGCTCCATGTATTTCTAAAATATCAAAGAGACCTAAATCTAAGAATAGTCCAGATCTTCATACCTCGTGTTTTAGCTGAACTCAGTGCAAACAAAATTGAAACCTGCAAGATAAGAAAACACAGAATCAATTCAGAGAGAACCTACTACAGACAAATGGGTATTTTCAATGAACTGTAAAGAAATATGGAAACATGTATATTATCTTCTAATAAGAGCTTCACTTGTAACATGTACTTCTTTATAACCAAATAGTGTGAAGAGGGACTAACTTTACTAAAATAAGATGGTAATATTTTGGCTTCTTCCTGGTTATTTGACATGTAATCGCACATAACAGGATTCATAAATTACAGAGGGTAACAGTATGGAGTTAAAATTTGCCAAAATCATTGAAATGTCAGTTGTTGTGAGCTGTCAGCTAAAAAGAAGGGACAAAAGAATATGCAACATCCACAAGGGGAATCATAGCATAAGAAGAGCAAGATAGTCACACGCTAGTTTGTAAAGGATCTACTCCCTCCGTTCCAAATTAGATGACCCAACTTTGTACTAAGTACAAAGTAGGGTCATCTATTTTGGAATGGAGGGAGTAGATGACAGTAGGCCCAATCAAGATGGCTGGATAGAGGGTAGCATTCGCCTATATGGATGTACTGGGATCATTCATTTGCAATATGTCGATAAACTGCAACTGCTATATAATGCCAACATAATATACTTGGAACTGCTTGATGTGTGATTGTTACTAACTAATCGTCGTAGTTCCAAAATCCAAATTGATAGTTATATGTTTTTGTATAATAAAGCCAGTTACAAACATGCAGTACATCACTGTCTTTCACTTTCTCTTCATCAAATATTTGAATCTGAATGTTTCTTCACGCGCGCCCAAATTTCTAACTATATTCTACTGATTAGTTTGAGATTTTCTTCACTGCCTGATGTTCAATGCCTAGACACATTAACAAATGGAAAAATAAGTAGCATGAAGAGTGCCAACAGTTTAACTCACATCCAGATCCAGGAATCCGGCTAGTTTGTTGGACACTAATTTGCTCAAGGCGTATGCCGTACGTAGTCAGTATTTCCAAAATTTTGTGAACCTTGCTGTCAACATTTGCACATTTGATTTCAACAATCTTAAGACAGTTGGATGCAATTGACTGTCCCAATGGTTTGTATATTCCTTCTGCTTCAGTTTCATATAAAGGTCCCTAACACATACAGAATAATCAATCAGGTAATCATGGATGGTCATTTTAAATGATACACAGCTATCCAGCTTTAAAACCTATACCTTAGAAAGTTGAAGAGTAAGCTTCTCCAAAATTGGCGAGTGTTGGAGAAAACAAATTAGTGCATTATGGTCAGCAGCCAAACACCAATCATTGAGTAGCAAAGTCTTTAACTTGGTAAATGTAGGGCACCACTTCAAATCCCTGTTGAAAACAGTCTAGGGAAAGTGCAAAAGAGCTGGATCAAATTAGGAACCTTTTGACCTTTGAAGTACAAAGTGCAATCAGCTGATGTGTGAAGTAAGCCATATGTAAAGCAATTACGATCTGTGATGATGGATATGGTTTCTACATGAGAAATGAGGAAACATAGAGTATATAACATAATAATAAGATAGAAGCATTTGCAAACGTACCACATCAGAATGAGCTGACAACTCCAAGTCTGTGGCTTCTGACAAGCCTTTGAGAAAGATGCAGTTGTTGCGGTCATAATGAGGCCCATGTCCAGGATCCCCATAATAATAATAACAACCGTCACAAATATCACTGTCAGCACCACAACTATCAAACCGACCCTGAGAGCATTGATCAGCACAATACTCGTTAAGCACAACAACAGCTCTTGCTAACCGCGGCAAGCTTCCAAGAAATGGAATCCTTCCTTGCAGGCATTCGATGAACTCCAGCGAAACAAGATTTGGTAGAGAAATAAGAATGCGGTCAAACTCAGAAGTATAGCTGCGGGTAATTCGCAGATGTTTCAAGGATGGAGACAACAGCTGTCTGACAAAAACGTCGCAAGTATCCATACTCAGTTCCACCAATGTCGGACAGCCTGCAAAATCAACGACGCTGTTGTTGACACCGACACCAACAAGCTCTAATCTGGTGAGGTGCTGGGAGAAGAGATGCATATCAGATAGTGGCGAGGCTTCCTGCTCCTCGACGATACAAAGCCGGAGCGCCCGGACACGAGGCAGGGCCTTCCAGAGCCAGATGCTCGCATGCCGCTCGTTAGCGGGCAACAGCATGAATCCGTCGGAATCGAAATCAAAATCTCAGGAATCCAGAGGCGGGCCGTCGCCCCCGCACCTGAGGTGGAGCAAGTGGTCCACGAACTGGGCGAACCTGTCGGCGCTGCCCCACCCCTTGGCCCCGGTGAAGCAGAGGGTGGGCGCGGACCTCCAGACGCCGCGCCAGCGCCGGGCGAGCAAGCACGTCCGCACCACCTCATGAGCCGGCAGGAGGCGGAGCACCTGGTGGAGGATGTCCTCCGGGAGGGCGCTGACGCGGTCTTCCCCGCTCGCCATGGTCGAAACTTCCCGCCCCGGAGCGGCGTTCCGTCGAACAGGTGTTGTGCGCCGCCGCACAGGAGCTACGAGGAAGGGAGAGGCCAAGAGGGAAAAAAAAGAAGAGTTCAGTTCATTTCCTTGGGCAAATTCTCAACGCGGGTCTCTCGGATGCAAAGCTGGCCAAACGGGCTGGGCCAACCAGGCCAGGCCGCGAGCACGCCGGCACGGCCCGCCATGGGCCAGACACGGCACGGGCTAAACGGGCTGTGCCCGGCGCACGGCACGCCTCGGCCATGCCCGTTTTTTTTCTGAAATATATAAATATATATGTCCTATATAAATACCTAATGTGTTCAACATTTTGGTATTGCTTGCATATTTTTATAATTCTTGGATATAAGTAGTTGTACTGTCGTAGTGTAGTCTTTGTATTTTTTTATCTTTTTATAATTCTAGAGCACGATTTTGTATTTTTTACTTCTTTGAGATGCAACTGTTTAATGATGTAAGCGGTAATAAAAATCTAGATTCATCCCAAATAATACTCCATAGAATTTTTTAAATTTTCAACATTTTTTGGGAGTGAAGACGAAAACGTGTTGGCGTGCCTAAGCGTGTCGCGGGCCGACCCATTTACCTCACGTGCCGTGCTTGGGCTGCTGCCTGCAGCACGTGGGCTGGGCTGTGACGCCCGGATACTTAAGCTACAACAATCCCCTGCTAATGATGCCATGTCATCATATTACTGTTGATAATTCTCGCTTGATCCAAATCTTAGTTCAAACTTAAATTCAAATTAAAGCTCCAAACTCAAAATTCTCAAACCTACAAAATAAAAAGTTCAAAGTGTGGCAAATAATCCCTGGATATTTTTCATGTTGAAACCAACCTTTTTTGCAACTCCCAATTTGCCCCTGGGAATTTATTCTCTGGTCCAACAACATTTTAAATGGCCTTTTCATTTTCTAAAAATGCTTGAACAATTCCTTTGGCTCTAAAACTTTTTATGCAACACCACAATGTTGTTCTTGAATTGTGTGCTAGTTTTCATGTTTGACTAAATTCATTTCCGTCACTCGAGTTAATACGAAGCAGTAGCTAACTTAAATACATAAAAGGGAAAATAGAAAATTACTGTGCATCTGGGCCCTAGTGACCACAGAGCAGTTTCGGCCCAACCCACACCCCACTTGCCCCCCCATATCCAGCTACAGAAGCAGGGGTGGGCGTGGCGCTCATCCACCGGTGCCATTGCCGGTGATGCACACGCGCCGGCCATCTGCCGTCTCCCCCAGGGCTATAAGGTAGCCCCGACGCCCTCCTCTCTCCCTTGACGAACCCTCGATCAAGCCTGACCTCCCTGGACCTCACATCTCTCTCTCCCCTAGCTCCCTCTCTGCTTTCCCCTCGCCCAAGCGCCGCCATGGCACCGCCGCCGTAACGCACACGGCCCCCGTCACCACCTCGCCTCGCCTCCGCGCCAAGAAGGACCGCCTCGACCTCCTTTTCTTCCCCGACGAATCACCCGAGCAGGAGCGCCTCTGCATCATCCCCTACGTCGCCGTCTTCAACCACGACCACCGCACGCCGTCGTCGATTCCTTCGCCATCGACCCTCACCGAGCCCACCGTCGTCCCCTAAAGGCTCCCGGTGAGCCGCGCGTTCCCTCCCCCTTTTTCTCCTCTACTCTCGTTGCCAATCATCACCGTAGTCGTCGCCAGACGTAGCCCCGGTCGACGCGCTCACTGACCCGTCGCCGCGCCCCCGTGTGTGCTTTCCCGCGCGTGGCTGTGCCCCCGCCAAGCCCATCGTTCTGCTGCCGCCCCTGCTGAACCGCTGCTACTCGTGCCGCTTGCCGGAAGCCCCTGCCGGCCGCGCCTCACTGCGCCTCTCCGCTCGCCCCGCAACTGCGTGCTGCTGGTGGTGCCGCTACCCCGCCTCCGCCCGGCCACGCCCTGACGCCGCCCTCGTCGCTCCACGGCGTCCGGGGCTCTTGCCGCTGGCCGCGGTCCCCCCTCCACTCTGCGCTGTCCGGTAGCCTTGCCGGAGGCTGTGCCCGGCCGCGGAGCCCGAGCCCCCTGGTGCCGTGCGTGCCCAGGTCCGGTCTCCACGGGTGCCGGCCCACTAACCCTCTCGCCCAGCGCCCGCTAGGCCAGCCAGGGCCACTAATCAAGGGGCTCCATGGCCCTTTTTCTAAAAAAAAGATACAAAAAAGTATATTAAAATTAATTATGACTAATTAATTAATCAGTCAATTAATTAACTTAATTAAAGTTTGTTTCGTTAACTTAACCTACTAATTAAACTACCTAATTTGTAATTAGTCGGATGAGTCTATGACAGGGGGGCCCCACCCCCTGTTGACCAGTCAGATATTGACTGGTCAACCGGGACCCCTGGTCCACCCGTCAGCCACTGGGTACACTTTTGTGTACACTGTGCTGGGTGCACCTAGCTTTTTAGCATTTATTTTCGTATTAAAATTAAATTCAGAATATTATTAAAACTTTGAAAAATCATATAAAATAATCCGTAACTCGGATGAAAAAGTTTTCTACATGAAAGTTGCTCAGAACGACGAGACGAATCCGAACACGCGATCCGTTCGTCCGCCACACTTTCCTAGCATAGGAAACATTGAACTTTTCCCCTCCGGTTCATCTGTCTGACAGACGTCCGGAACCGGGAAAACTTTCTCGGATGTTTCCCCCTTTGCCAGTATCACCTAGCATCGCGTTAGAACACGTCTAGCTTTGCATGTTGTCATGTTATGCTCTTGCTTGCTATGTATTTACTGTTTCTCCCCCCTCTTCTTCTCCGGTAGACCTCGAGACCGCTGTTGATGCCCCTGTGATCGACTACGTCGACGACGACCCTCCTTCTTGTCTGAGCAACCAGGCAAGCCCCCCCTTTGATCATCCCGATATCGCCCATTCTGTTATCTCATGCTTGCATTATATTTTGCTACTGTTATTGTTTGCTCCTATTCTGATGCATAGCCTGCTTTTGTACCTGCTCATTGTACCTTACCTGCTTATCCTAAACTGCTTAGTATAGGTTGGTTAGAGACCCATCAGTGACCCCCAGTAGTTGTCCTTGTTGCCCCTGCTTCGTCATCAACGCCTCGATCGACGTGATCTACGACCAGAGCCCGACACCTCACATCACATCACGCCCCTTTAGTTGCTCGACTCTGCAGAGCTACTATCGAGTGCCGAGGGTGATCCCTCATAACGCACTCCTGATGATAATTCTGTAGTGTAGCTATTCGGTCGTGGTCATCGAGGGTGATTTCCTCTTTCATCATTCCCGATACGGCTCTGTCGTTCAACACCTCAAGTGTGAACCTCGAGGGTGGTCCCTCTTACGTTCACCTTGATGATTACATCGAGTGGAATCCTCCGTGGTTGATTCCTCGGGCTTTCCCCTTGATGTTTGGACACACGGTTACAATGACTTTACTTGAGACCTTGGTGAAAGTCGGGCGGGCCCGGAGAGCACCCGCAAGATGGTTACATGGCACGGCCGGGCATTCTAGGCCCTTGTCGTAAGTCCACGAGACGGGGCGACGGGGTCACTTTCGATCGTGAGTCTCTGCTCGTCTCCGCAAGCTAATAATACACTATGGTTTGGGTATTTATTCTGAGTTGGCCTCTGGCCTTTATGCACTAACCACCACGCGAGAATAGATATGGGCCTCGACGTCGCAGTATCAGCCGAAGCTTTGTCAGACGTCCAGTTCAGCAGTGCGGCATGGTCGGATCGTGCTGGCCATCCGAGGCGGTGCTGGTATCCACCCTGCTTGCAACGACCCAGAGTGCTGCGGGCGATGGGCCCAAGACCCCGGAGTGCTTCGGATATAGACCGGCGGGGATCTCTCTGCTGAGCCTAGGTAGGGCTGCGACGGGCATTGACCCCAGAAAGGTGTGTCCGGCCAGAGTGATCGAGCATGTTGGGTAACGTGGTGCACCCCTGCAGGGAAGTTATATATTCGAATACCGTGTCCACGGTAATGGACGTTCAGACTTATATCCTGATCTTATACAACTACAAATGGATACTTGAGATATGTGGCTCCGGGATTGCTTTCTCGTACGGAGTCGAGGAAGGATCTCTAGGCATTAATGTTACAACATGCTTGTTAAATATAAACTGCTATTCTTTACTCTTCTACATGCTGCAAGATGCTCGGAGCTGCTTGAAGATGCTAGTCTTCGATAGGCTAGGCTTTCCCCCTCTATTCTGGCATTCTGTAGTTCAGTCCACAGATACAACCCTTCCATTTGATACAAATGCATACTTAGTATAGATCTGATGCTTGCGAGTACTTTGGATGAGTACTCACGGTTGCTTTGCTACCCCTTTTCCTCCTTCTTTCTTCTTTCCGGTTGATGCAACCAGATGGTGGATCCCTGGAGCCAGATGCCACCGCTGATGGATGTTACTACATGGAGACCGCCGACGACCAGGAGTAGTTTAGGAGGTCCCAGGCAGGAGGCCTTGCCTCTTCGATCGTGTTGCTTTTGTGCTAGCCTTCTTAAGGCAGTCTTGTTTAACTTATGTCTGTACTCAAATATTTTTGCTTCCGCTGACTCTTGTGTATCGAGCTATGTATTCGAGCCCTCGAGGCCCCTGGTCTTGATCGTACACATTTGCGTGTATGATTAGTGTACGATTGAATCAGGGGCGTCACAAGTTGGTATCAGAGCCGACTGCCTGTAGGATCCCCCTTTCCAACTCCTTGGCCAAAGTTGAGTCTAGTCTTTGAAAAACTGTTTTACTAACATGGCTGTGTGGCTTGTGTGGCTTACGGGCCCAGGTCGCCATTGGGTGGTATTAGGATCTTTTACTCCTCGTCTATACTCTGGGACTCTGATCTCTCTTCTATTCGGGTTAAGTGGTTTTGCAAACTATAACTCTAGGTTCTCGTAAATACTTCTCCCGGAGAGTTCCTTCATTCCAGATGATGGCCCGCTTGACTAGAAGATTCTGAAGATACTCTCCGATGTTTTACCGAGTCCCTTGTACCCTTCGCAGTTGCGATCCCTAGCACCGATAAATCCTTAGGTGTAACTACCTACATTCTCGTTCATACAATCATTCCTCGTTGATCTTGTTATTACAACATACCCTGAATTTCTCCTTATTTGTTCCGAGAATACCTTGTGCCTACTGCCTTGCAGTTCCTTGCCGCATGAATACCCCTACGGATAATTACTCGCTCTTATCGAGTATCCATTCATCCCCAGTTATTCTTATGCTTCATAAGATACTTGGTAATACAATCCGAGCTTTCGATGACCTCTGTCGCCTATTGCTCTAGAAAGTCTTACCTGCCTACACTCTGATTAATTCCATATTACAAGCCAGGGGTCTCGAGGGCTCGAATACAAAAGCTCGATACACAAGCGAGTCAGCGGAAGTAACAATATCTGAGTACAGACATAAGTTAGACAAGTTTTGCCTTAAGAAGGCTAGCACAAACACCAAGGATCGAAGAGGCAAGGCCTCCTGCCTGGGACCTCCTAACTACTCCTGGTCGTCGACGGTCTCCACGTAGTAGTATCCATCGACGGGGGCATCTGGCTCCAAGGATCCACCATCTGGTTGGATCAATCGGAAAGAAGAAAGAAGGGGGGAAAAGGGGTAGCAAAGCAACCGTGAGTACTCATCCAAAGTACTCGCAAGCATCAGATCTATACTAAGTATGCACTGCTATCAAATGGAAGGTTTGTACCTGTGGACTGAACTGCGGAAAGCCAGATAGAGGGAAGGCCTAGCCTATCGAAGACTAGCATCTTCAAGCAGCTCCAAGCATCTTGCAGCAAGTAGAAGAGTAAAGAATAGCAGTTTATATTTTAACAAGCATGTTGTAACATTAATGCCCAGAGATTGTTCCTCGACTCCCTACGAGAAAGCAATCCCGGAGACACATATCTCCAGTATCCATTTGTAGTTGTATAAGATCAGGATATAAGTCTGAACGTCCATTACTGTGGACACGGTATTCAAATATATGTCTTCCCTGCAGGGGTGCACCACGTTACCCAACACGCTCGATCACTCTGGTCGGACACACTTTTCTGGGTCAATGCCCGGCCTAGGAAGATCAACACGTCGCAGCCCTACCTAGGCTCAGCAGAAAGGTCCCCGTCGGTCTACATCCTAAGCACTCCGGGGTCTTGGGCCCATCGCCCGCAACACTCCGGGTCGTTGTGCAACGAGCCGGGACGAGCACCACCTCATACTGGATGGCACTGGCCTGACAGGCCCACGATGCTGCACTGGACGTCTGACAAAGCTTCGGCTAATACTACGACGTTGAGGCCCATAACTATTCTCACGTGGTGGTTAGTGCGTAAAGGCCAGAGGCCAACTCAGAACAAATTCCCAAACCTATTAGTGCATTGGGGGCTCGCGGAGACGAGCAGAGACTCGTGATAATGTGACCCCGCCGCCCTGTCTCATGGACTTACGGCAAGGGCCTAGACTGCCCGGCCGTGCCACGTAGAAAACTCGCGGGTGCTCAACGGGCCTGCACGACTTTCACATCAACTCGCGAGTACCCCTCAGGGCCGACCCGACTTCAACAATGGTCCGAAGTAAAGTCAAGGTAACCGTGTGTCGAAACATCAAGGGGAAAACCCGAGGAATCACCCACGGAGGATTCCACTCGATGTAATCATCAAGGTGAACGTAAGAGGATCCACCCTCGAGGTTCACACTTGAGGTGTTGCACGACAGCCGTATCGGGAATGGTGAAAGAGGAACCACCCTCATTGACCACGACCGAATAGCTACACTACAGAATTATCATCAGGAGTGCGTTATGAGGGATCACCCTCGGCACTCGATAGTAGCTTTGCAGAGTCGGGCAACTAAAGGGGCATGATGTGATGTGAGGTGTCAGGCTCTGGTCATCGATCATGTTGATCGAGTCGTCGAAGATGAAGCAGGGGCAACAAGGACAAAGTGGGGGTCACTGATGGATCACTAACCAACCTATACTAAGCAGCTTAGGGTAAGCAGGTAAGGTACAATAGCAGGCACAAAAGCAGGCTATGCATAAGAATAGGAGCAATCAAATACAGTAGCAAAATCTAATGCAAGCATGAGAGAATGGAATGAGCGATATCGGGATGATTGATACGTCCATTTTGCATCATGCTTTTATATCAATATTTATTGCATTATGAGCTGTTATTACACATTATATCTCAATACGTATGGCTATTCTCTCTTATTTTACAAGGTTTACCATGAATAGGGGGAATGCCGACAGCTGGAATTCTGGCTGGAAAAGGAGCAAACGTCCCTATTCTGCACAACTCCAAAAGTCCCGAAACTCCACGAAACAACCTTTTGGATTTAATAAGAATTTATGGGCGAAAGAAATAGGCCAGGGGGCCCACACCCTGTCCAGGAGACAGGATGGCGCGCCCCCCTGTAGGGCGCGGCCCCCTATCTCCTGGGCCCCCTAGTGGGCCTCCGGCGTCCATCTTCTGCTATATCATCACTTTTACCCTGGAAAAAATCGTGGGCAAGCTTACGGGACGAAACTCCGCCGGCCACGAGGCGGAACCTTGGCGGAATCAATCTAGGGCTCTGGCGGACCTGTTCTGCCGGGACACTTCCCTCCGGGAGGGGGAAATCATCACCAACATCATCACCAACGATCCTCTCATCGAGAGGGGGTCAATCTCCATCAACATCTTCACCAGCACCATCTCCTCTCAAAACCCTAGTTCATCTCTTGTATCCAATCTTGTATCAAAACCACAAATTGGTACCTGTGGGTTGCTAGTAGTGTTGATTACTCCTTGTAGTTGATGCTATTTGGTTTACTTGGTGGAAGATCATATGTTCAGATCCTTTATGCATATTATTACCCCTCTGATTATGAACATGAATATGCTTTGTGAGTAGTTACGTTTGTTCCTGAGGACATGGGTGAAGTCTTGCTATTAGTAGTCATGTGAATTTGGTATTCATTCGATATTTTGATGAGATGTATGTTGTCTTTCCTCTTGTCGTGTTATGTGAACGTTGACTACATGACACTTCACAATTATTTGGGCCTAGAGGAAGGCATGGGGAAGTAATAAGTAGATGATGGGTTGCTAGAGTGGTAGAAGCTTAAACCCTAGTTTATGCGTTGCTTCGTTAGGGGTTGATATGGACCAATATGTTTAATGCAGTGGTTAGGTTTACCTTAATACTCCTTTTTGTAGTTGCGGATGCTTGTAATAGGGGTTAATCATAAGTGGGATGCTTGTCCATGTTAGGGCAGTACCCAAGTGCCGGTCCACCCACATATCAAATTATTGAAGTACCGAACGCGAATCTTATGAGCGTGATGAAAACTAGCTTGACGATAATTCCCAATGTGTCCTCGGGAGCTCCTTCTTCATTATTAGAATTTGTCTAGGCTTATCCTTTGCTACATAAAGGATTGGGCCACCTTGCTGCACTTTATTTACTTTTTGCTCGTTACTATTTATCTTATCACAAAACTATCTATCACCTACTATTTCAGTGCTTGCAGAGAAAACCTTACTGAAAACCACTTATCATTTCCTTCTGCTCCTTGTTGGGTTTGACATTCTTACTTATCGAAAGGACTACGATAGATCCCCTATACTTGTGGGTCATCAAGACTCTTTTCTGGCGCTGTTGCCGGGGAGCGTAGCGCTTTTGGTGAGTGGAACTTGGTAAGGAAACATTTATATAGTGTGCTGAAATTTTCTGTTACTTGTCACTATGGAAATTAATCCTTTGAGGGGCTTGTTTGGGGTATCTTCACCCCAACCAGAAGAGCAAAGAGATGCTCCTCAACCTACTGAACTTTATGAAAATATTCACTTTGAGATTCCTTCGGGTATGATAGAAAAACTGCTAGCTAATCCTTTTGCAGGAGACGGAACATTGCATCCCAACTTACACCTTATCCTTGTGGATGAAGTTTGTGGATTATTTAAGCTTGCAGGTATTCCCGATGATGTTGTCAAAAGGAAGGTCTTCCCTTTATCTTTGAAGGGAGATGCAATGACATGGTATAGGCTATGTGATGATACGAGATCTTGGAATTATAAGCGATTGAAGTTGGAATTTCACCAGAAGTTCTACCCTATGCATCTTGTTCATCGTGATCGTAATTACATATATAATTTCTGGCCTCGCGAAGGAGAAAGCATCGCTCAAGCTTGGGGGAGGCTTAAGTCAATGTTGTATTCATGCCCCAATCATGAGCTCTCCCGAGAAATGATTATTCAGAATTTTTATGCTCGGCTTTCTCTTGATAATCGCAACCTGCTCGATACTTCCTGTGATGGTTCCTATATGCTGAAGACTATTGATTTCAAATGGGACTTATTGGAAAGAATTAAACGCAACTCTGAAGGTTGGGGTTCCGACGATGGTAAGGAGTCAGGTATGACACCTAAGTTCGATTGTGTTGAATCTTTTATGGATACCGATGCTTTCCGTGGTTTTAGCTCTAAGTATGGACTTGACTCTGAGATAGTAGCTACTTTTTGTGAAACTTTTGCTACTCACGTTGATCTCCCTAAATAGAAGTGGTTTAAATATAATCCTCCTATTGAAGTGAAAGTAGTTGCACCTATTACAGTCGAAGAAAAGACTATTACATATAGTGGTCCTATTATTCCTACTGCTTATGTTGAAAAACCTCCTTTTCCTGTTAGGATAAAAGATCATGCTAAAGCTTTGACTGTTGTTCGTAAGAGTAATACTAGGACTCATACACCACCTGAGCAAATTAATGTTGAACCTGGTATTGCTATGATCAAAGATCTCTTGGATGAGGACTTAGATGGGCATGTTATCTCTTTCTTGGGCGAAACTGCTAATATTGCTAGACCCGATACTAAAACACGTAGACCTGTGGTAGGCACGCTTGTCATTTCTGTTAAAATAGGAGATCATTGTTATCATGGCTTATGTGATATGGGTGCTAGTGCTAGTGTGATACCCTATGATCTTTATAAAGAAATTATGCACGATATTGCACCTGTTGAATTAGAAGACATTGATGTTACTATTAAGCTTGCTAATAGGGACACCATTAAACCTATTGGGATTGTTAGAGATGTTGAAGTCTTGTGTGGGAAGATTAAATACCCTGCTGATTTTCTTGTTCTTGCTTCCCCACAAGATGATTTTTGTCCCATTATTTTTGGTAGACCCTTCTTGAATACTACTAATGCTAAGATTAATTGTAAAAGGAAGATCGTCACTGTTGGCATAGATGGTATGTCTCATGAGTTTAATTTTGCTAAGTTTAGTAGACAACCTCGTGAAAGGGAACCACCTAGTAAGGATGAAATTATTGGTCTTGCTTCCATTGCTGTTCCTCCAACTGATCCGTTAGAACAATATTTGCTAGACCATGAAAACGATATGTTTATGAAGGAAATGGAAGAAATAGATGAAGTGTTCCTTAAACAAGAACCTATGCTGAAAGATAACCTTCCCATTGAAATTCTTGCGGATCTCCCTCCACCCAAGGGTGATCCCGTGTTTGAACTCAAACCCTTACCTGATAATCTTAAGTATGCTTATCTTGATGAAAAAGAAATATGTCCTGTTATTATTAGTGCTAACCTTTCAGAGAAAGAAGAGGAAAGATCATTGAAAACTCTGAAGAAGCACAGAGCTGCCATTAGATACACTCTGGATGATCTTAAGGGCATTAGTCCCACATTATGTCAACACAAAATTTCAGTGGAGAAAGATGCCAAACCAGTTAGAGATCCTCAAAGACGATTAAATTCCAAGATGAAGGAAGTGGTAAGAAAGGAGATATTAAAGCTCCTTGAGGCAGGTATTATTTATCCCGTTGCTGATAGTGAATGGGTAAGCCCTGTCCATTGTGTCCCTAAAAAGGGAGGTATTACCGTTGTTCCTAACGATAAAGATGAATTGATCCCGCAAAGAATTATTACAGGTTATAGGATGGTAATTGATTTCCGTAAGTTAAATAAAGCTACTAAGAAAGATCATTACCCTTTACCTTTTATTGATCAAATGCTAGAAAGGCTATCCAAACACACACATTCTTGCTTTCTAGATGGTTATTCTGGTTTCTCTCGGATACCTGTGTCAGCGAAGGATCAATCTAAAACTACTTTTACTTGCCCTTTTGGTACTTTTGCTTATAGACGTATGCCTTTTGGTTTATGTAATGCACCTGCTACCTTTCAAAGATGCATGATGGCTATATTTTTTGATTTTTGTGAAAAGATTTGTGAGGTATTCATGGATGACTTCTCCGTCTATGGATCCTCTTTTGATGATTGTTTGAGCAACCTTGATCGAGTTTTGCAGAGATGCAAAGACACTAGTCTCGTCCTGAATTGGGAAAAGTGTCACTTTATGGTTAATGAAGGCATTGTCTTGGGGCACAAGATCTCTGAGAGAGGTATCGAAGTTGATAAAGCCAAAGTTGATGCTATTGAAAAGATGCCATGTCCCAAGGATATAAAAGGTATAAGAAGTTTCCTTGGTCACGCCGGTTTTTATAGGAGGTTCATTAAGGACTTTTCTAAAATCTCTAGGCCACTGACTAATTTATTGCAAAAAGATATTCCTTTTGTCTTTGATGATGATTGTGTAGAAGAATTTGAAACACTTAAGAAAGCTTTGATCACTGCACCTATTGTTCAGCCACCTGATTGGAATTTACCTTTCGAAATTATGTGCGATGCTAGTGATTATGCTGTAGGTGTTGTTTTAGGGAAAAGAGTCGATAAGAAATTGAATGTTATCTAGTATGCTAGTAAGACTCTTGATACTGCCCAGAGAAATTATGCTACTACTGAAAAAGAGTTCTTAGTAGTTGTGTTTGCATGTGATAATTTTAGACCTTATATTGTTGATTCCAAAGTTACTATTCACACTGATCATGCTGCTATTAAATATCTTATGGAAAAGAAAGATGCTAAGCCTAGTCTCATTAGATGGGTTCTCTTGCTCCAAGAATTTGATTTGCATATTATAGATAGAAAGGGAGCTGAGAACCCCGTTGCTGACAACTTGTCTAGGCTAGAGAATGTTCTTGATGACCCACTGCCTATTAATGATAGCTTTCCTAATGAACAATTAGCGGTTGTCAATGCTTCTCATACTGCTCCTTGGTATGCTGACTATGCTAATTACATTGTTGCTAAATATATACCGCCTAGTTTCACATACCAGCAAAAGAAAAAGTTCTTTTATGATTTAAGACATTACTTCTGGGATGATCCACACCTTTATAAAGAAGGAGTAGATGGTATTATTAGATGTTGTGTGCCTGAGCATGAACAGGAACAGATCCTACGCAAGTGTCACTCTGAATACTATGGAGGACACCACGCTGGAGACAGAACTGCACACAAGGTACTACAATTTAGTTTTTATTGGCCTACTCTCTTCAAAGATGCTCGTAAGTTTGTTTTATCTTGTGATGGATGTCAAAGAATAGGTAACATTAGTAGACGTCAAGAAATGCCTATGAATTATTCTCTTGTTATTGAACCGTTTGATGTTTGGGGCTTTGATTATATGGGACCTTTTCCTGCCTCTAATGGTTATACACATATTTTAGTTGCTGTTGATTACGTTACTAAGTGGGTAGAAGCTATTCCAACTAGTAGTGCTGATCATAACACTTCTATTAAAATGCTTAAAGAAGTTATTTTTCCGAGGTTTGGAGTCCCTAGATATCTTATGACTGATGGTGGTTCACACTTTATTCATGGTGCTTTCCATAAGATGCTTGCTAAGTATGATGTCAATCATAGAATCGCATCTTCTTATCATCCGCAGTCTAGTGGTCAGGTAGAGTTGAGCAATAGAGAGCTCAGATTAATTTTGCAAAACGCTGTGAATAGATCTAGAAAGAATTGGTCCAAAAAACTTGATGATGCATTATGGGCCTATAGAACTGCATACAAAAATCCTATGGGTATGTCTCCTTATAAGATGGTTTATGGAAAAGCATGTCATTTACCTCTTGAACTTGAACATAAGGCATATTGGGCTATTAAAGAGCTCAATTATGACTTCAAACTTGCCGGTGAGAAATGGTTATTTGATATTAGCTCACTTGATGAATGGAGAACCCAAGCATATGAGAATGCCAAGCTTTTCAAAGAAAAAGTCAAACGCTGGCATGATAAGAGGATACAAAAGCGTGAGTTTAACGTAGGAGATTATGTGTTATTATTCAACTCTCGTTTAAGATTTTTTGCAGGAAAACTTCTCTCAAAATGGGAAGGTCCCTACGTTATCGAGGAGGTCTATCATTCTGGTGCTATAAAAATCAACAACTTCTAAGGCACAAATCCGAGGGTGGTAAATGGTCAAAGAATTAAACATTATATTTCAGGTAATCCTATCAATGTTGAAACTAATATTATTGAAACCATAACCCCTGAGGAATACATAAGAGACACTTTCCAAAACATTCCAGACTCCGGAAAGGCATAGGTACGTGGTACGGTAAGTAAACCGACTCCAAAACAACTCTAATGGCAATTTTTATCAGTTTTGGATTATTTAAGAATTTTAGGAAGAAAGAAGTAGTCCGGAAGGGACACGAGGCTCCCACGAGAGAGGAGGCCGCGCCCCCTGTAGGGCGCGCCCCCTATCTCGCGGGCACCTCGTGTGCCCCCTGGACTCCGTTTTCTTGTATGTTACGTATTCTAGTCGGTAAAAATTCATTATATATACTCCTGAAGGCTTTGATCACCGTATCACACAAATATCCTCTGTTTTTGTTTTGAGCTGTTTCTGTTGCAGATTTAGAGCACCATGACTTCTCCCTCCTCCAACAATGAAGACAAGGATGCTTGGCTATTGAAGATAGAGTTGAAAAGAGAGGAACCAGAAGAGATCAACAAGGATGAAGGGATCAAGAAGGCCATGGAGGTTCAAGCTCCGGTGGTGAAAGAAGAAGACATCCCTCAACCTTTACCTAACCTTTTCACTCCGACAGATATTGTAGCTTTCAAGATGATTGAGTTAGCCGCATACAGAACAAGTATCTCACACATGAAATATTTTGCTGAAGGATCATATTGCTGGGCTCAAGGGCATTATCCGCAAGTTGGAGGAGCTTGCTCGATGTGCGATTATCCACCGTCATCATCACCACCTCCATCAACTCCTAAGAAATAATCACATGGGTATGGGCACTCCCCTTGGCAAATGCCAAGCTTGGGGGAGGTGCCCCGGTATCGCATCACCATCACACTCCTATTTTTACCACTTTATTTAGTTCGATCCTTTTAGTAGTATCTTGATCTAGTAGTTTGAAGTTTTTGATATCAAGTAGTTTGAGTTTTGCTTTGTGATCTCTTTATGTAATTGAGTCCGTGTGCTATCTATAATAAAGATTAGTGTAGAGTCAAGGGCTTTGTTATGTTGCTATGATCTTGAGAAAGTAGAAAGAATAAAAGAGTTCATATTGATCTTATGGATAGTGATAACTTCACATATAGAAAGTATGAGGCATAAAAATTGTTGAGACTTGATGAACATAGCCTTGGTCATCGTTGCAATTAATAGGAAGTGATAAGGAAAGAGGGGTTCACATATAAATATATTATCTTGGACATCTTTTATGATTGTGAAGCACTCATTAAGTATGACATGCTAAAAGAGTTGATGTTGGACAAGGAAGACAACGTAATGGTTTATGTTTTCCGACATCTCAGTTAAAGTATATTGTCATCGACCTTCCAAACATGTTGAGCTTGCCTTTCCCCCTCATGCTAGCCAAATTCCTTGCACCAAGTAGAGATACTACTTGTGCTTCCAAATATCCTTAAACCCAGTTTTGCCATGAGAGTCCACCATACCCACCTATGGATTGAGTAAGATCCTTCAAGTAAGTTGTCATCGGTGCAAGCAATAAAAATTTCTCTCTAAATATGCATGACTTATTAGTGCAGAGAAAATAAGCTTCGTACGAACTTGTTGTGGAAGTAATAAAAGCGACGGACTGCATAATAAAGGTCCACATACAAGGGGCAATATAAAGTGACATTCTTTTGCATTAAGATTTTGTGCATCAACCCTAAACACGCATGACAACCTCTGCTTCCCTTTGCGAAGGGCCTATCTTTTACTTTATGTTTTTAGTTTATGCTTGAGTCAAGGTGAGACTCACCTTCCCCTTTTTCATTTTATCCTTTGGCAAGCTCTTCGTGTTTGAAAGATCATGATACATATATCCAATTTCATGTAAGTTGGCATAGGCTATTATTGTTGACATCACCTAAAGGTGAATACGTTGGGAGGCAACACAATAAGCCCCTATCTTTCTCAGTGTCCGGCTGAAAGTCTATAACCACAAGTATTGCGTGAGTGTTAACAATTATGGGAGACTACGAGATAGTTGAGTATGTGAGCTTGTTGAAAAACTCTATTATTGACTCTTTCTGATGTTACGATAAATTGCAATTGCTTCAATGACTGAGATTATAGTTTGTTGGTTCCCAATGAAGTTTTTGAACCATACTTGACATTGTGAATTGCTTATTACTTGAACATAGGAAATCATATGACAAAAATCTATGTATGCTGCTGTTATTAGAATGATCATGATGCTCTCATGTCCGTATTTTATTTTTATCGACACCTCTATCTCTAAACATTTGGACATATTTTTCGATTTCGGCTTCCGCTTGAGGACAAGCGAGGTCTAAGCTTGGGGGAGTTGATAATCCATTTTGCATCATGCTTTTATATCAATATTTATTGCATTATGGGCTGTTATTACACATTATATCTCAATACTTATGGCTGTTCTCTCTTATTTTACAAGGTTTACCATGAAGAGGGGGAATGCCGGCAGCTGGAATTCTGGCTGGAAAAGGAGCAAACGTTGGAAACCTATTCTGCACAACTCCAAAAACCCTGAAACTCCATGAAACAACTTTTTGGATTTAATAAGAATTTATGGGTGAAAGAAAATAGTCTAGGGGGCCCACACCCTGTCCAGGAGACAGGAGGGTGCGCCCCCCTGTAGGGCGCGGCCCCCTGGTGGGCCTCCGGCGTCCATCTTCTGCTATATCATCACTTTTACCCTGGAAAAAATCATGGGCAAGCTTACGGGACGAAACTCCGCTGCCACGAGGCGGAACCTTGGCGGAATCAATCTAGGGCTCTGGCGGAGCTATTCTGCCGGGGACACTTCCCTCCGGGAGGGGGAAATCATCACCAATGTCATCACCAACGATCCTCTCATCGAGAGGGGGTCAATCTCCATCAACATCTTCACCAGCACCATCTCCTCTCAAAACCCTAGTTCATCTCTTGTATCCAATCTTGTATCAAAACCACAAATTGGTACCTGTGGGTTGCTAGTATAATCATGACAACAAGCGGTACTAGAGGTGTTCTAACGCATCGTTAGGCGATACTGGCGAAGGGGGAAAACATCCGGGAATGTTTCCCCAGTGTTAGGCATTTTCGGACAGATGAAATGGAAGGGAAAGGTTGCATGTTTGCTATGATAGGGGCATGTGACAGATGAACGGACCGCGTATTCGGATTCGTCTCGTCGTTCTGAGAAACTTTCATGTATAAAACTTTTTCATCCGAGTTACGGATTATTTTATATTATTTTTCAAAGTTTTAATAATATTATGCAATTTTAATATAATTAGAAAATAAAGAGTAAATGCTAGGTGTACCCAGCACAGGGTACACAAAGTGCACCTAGTGGCTGACAGGTGGACCAGGGGGTCCCGGTTAACCAGTCAACGTTTGACTCATCAACAGGGGGTGGGGCCCCCTGTCATTGTCTCAGCTAACTAATTACTGATTTAACTAACTAATCTAGTTCATTAAATTAATTAATTAATTAATTTAATTAACCATTTAGCTAATTAATTAAATAATTGTTTTATTAACATTTTTTACAAATAAAATACATGGGTGTGGGGCCCCACGGTCAGCGGCCCAGGCCTTAGCGGGCGTGCGGGTGTAGCGGTTGCGGGCGCGTGGGCGTGGGCGCCCAAAGCGGACGCGGCCGCTGGCCGCGGGTGACGGCGTGCGCTGCAAGGGGTGAGCGGGCGAGGCCAGGGAGGACGGCTAGGGGGCGCGGTCGGTAACCACGGCCGGCCGGGAAGGCACGACGGGGCGGCGCCGCTGGCGGACGCGCTCGGCCAGGCGGGGTGGCTAGGTAGCAGGGCGGTAGCGAGGCGCGCGACGAGCGGTCAGGGCGCGAGCGACGGGGAGAGGGGCGTGATGAGCGCGTGATACATCTCCGTCGTGTCTACTTTTCCAAACACTTTTGCCCTTGTTTTGGACTCTAACTTGCATGATTTGATTGGAACTAACCCGGACTGACGCTGTTTTCAGCAGAACTGTCATGGTGTTATTTTTTGTGAAGAAATAAAAGTTCTCGAAATGACCTGAAAATCCATGGAGCAACTTTTCAGAATTAATAAAAAATACTTGCGAAAGAAATAGCGTCAGGGGCCCACACCATGTCCACGAGGGTGGGGTCGCGCCCCCCTGCCTCGTGGGCCCCCTGAACGTCAACCGACCTGAACTCCAACTCCATATATTTGCTTTCACGGAGAAAAAAATCAAAGAGGAAGTTTCATCGCATTTTACGATACGGTGCCGCCGCCAAGCCCTAATGTCTCTCGGGAGGGCTGATCTGGAGTCCGTTCTGGGCTCTGGAGAGGGGGATTCGTCACCGTCGTCATCATCAACCATCCCCCATCACCAATTTCATGATGCTCACTGCCGTGCGTGAGTAATTCCATCGTAGGCTTGCTCGACGGTGATAGGTTGGATGAGATTTACCATGTAATCAAGTTAGTTTTGTTAGGGTTTGATCCCTAGTATCCACTATGTTATGAGATTGATGTTACTATGACTTTGCTATGCTTAATGCTTGTCACTAGGGTCCGAGTGCCATGATTTCAGATCTGAACCTATTATGTTTTCATGAATATATGTGAGTTCTTGATCCTATCTTGCAAGTCCATAGTCACCTATTATGTGTTATGATCCGACAACCCCGAAGTGACAATAATCGGGATACTTCTCGGTGATGACCATAGTTTGAGGAGTTCATGTATTCACTATGTGCTAATGCTTTGGTCCGGTTCTCTATTAAAAGGAGGCCTTAATATCCCTTAGTTTGACCCCGCTGCCACGGGAGGGTAGGACAAAAGATGTCATGCAAGTTCTTTTCCATAAGCACGTATGACTATATTCGAAATACATGCCTACATTACATTGATGAATTGGAGCTAGTTCTGTGTCACCCTATGTTATAACTATTACATGAGGAATCACATCCAACATAATTATCCATCACTGATCCAATGCCTACGAGCTTTTCACATATTCTGCTTTGCTTATTTACTTTACCGTTGCTACTGTTACAATTACTACACAACTGCTACCGTTACTTTTGCCACTGTTACCATTACTTCCATACTACTTTGCTACTAAATACTTTGCTGCAGATACTAAGTTATTCAGGTGTGGTTGAATTGACAACTCAACTGCTAATACTTGAGAATATTCTTTGGCTCCCCTTGTGTCAAATCAATAATTTTGGGTTGAATACTCTACCCTCGAAAACTGTTGCGATCCCCTATACTTGTGGGTTATCAAGACTATTTTCTGGCGCCGTTGCCGGGGAGCATAGCTCTATTCTTTGAGTCACTTAGGATTTATATCTGCTGATCACTATGAAGAACCTGAAAGACGAAAGAACTAAGATTTATCCCTCAACTACGAGGGAAGGTAAGGAACTGCCATCTAGCTCTGCACTAGATTCTCCTTCTGTTATGAGTAAGCCCGCGACACCTAAACCTGCTTCTGCTATTAATTCTGATATGTTGCATGTTATTGAGGATGCCACTTCTGCTATGCATGATACTTATGATGAAACTATTGGGGAACGTAGTAATTTCAAAAAAATTCCTACGCACACGCAAGATCATGGTGATGCATAGCAACGAGAGGGGAGAGTGTTGTCTACGTACCCTCGTAGACCGAAAGCGGAAGCGTTAGCACAACGCGGTTGATGTAGTCATACGTCTTCACGACCCGACCGATCAAGCACCGAAAGTACGGCACCTCCGAGTTCTTGCACACATTCAACTCGATGACGTCCCTCGAACTCCGATCCAGCCGAGTGTCGAGGGATAGATTCGTCAGCACGACGGCGTGGTGACGATGATGATGTTCTACTGTCGCAGGGCTTCGCCTAAGCACTACTACAATATTATCGAGGAGGACTATGGTGGAGGAGGGGCACCGCACATGGCTAAGAGATCAATGATCTGTTGTTGTTGTGTCTAGAGGTGCCCCCTGCCCTCGTATATGAAGGAGCAAGGGGTGAGGGGGCGGCCGACCAGGAGGAGGCGCGCCAGGAGGGAGTCCTACTCCCACCGGGAGTAGGACTCCCTCCCTTCCTTGTTGGATTAGGAGAAGGGGGAAAGAGGAGGGAGAGAGAGGAAGGAAAGGGGGGGCGCCGCCCCCCTCTCCTTATCCTATTCGGACTAGGGGGAGAGGGGCATGCGGCCCTGCCCTGGCTGCCTCTGCTCTTCTTCACTAAGGCCCACTATGGCCCATTAAGCCCCCGAGGGGTTCCGGTAACCCCTCGGTACTCCGGTAAAATCCCGATTTCACCCGGAACACTTCCGATATCCAAATATAGGCTTCCAATATATCAATCTTCATGTCTCGACCATTTCGAGACTCCTCGTCATGTCCGTGATTACATCCGGAACTCCGAACAACCTTCGGTACATCAAAACTCATAAACTCATAATATAACCGTCATCGAAACTTTAAGCGTGCGGACCCTACGGGTTCGAGAACTATGTAGACATGACCAAGACACGTCTCCGGTCAATAACCAATAGCGGAACCTGGATGCTCATATTGGCTCCTACATATTCTATGAAGATCTTTATCGGTCAAACCGCATAACAACATACGTTGTTCCCTTTGTCATCGGTATGTTACTTGCCCAAGATTCGATCGTCGGTATCCCAATACCTAGTTCAATCTCGTTACCGGCAAGTCTGTTTAATCGTTATGTAATGCATCATTCCGTAACTAACTCATTAGTTACATTGCTTGCAAGGCTTATAGTGATGTGTATTACCGAGAGGGCCCAAAGATACCTCTCCGACAATCGGAGTGACAAAACCTAATCTTGAAATATGCTAACTCAACATGTACCTTTGGAGACACCTGTAGAGCTCCTTTATAATCACCGAGTTACGTTGTGACGTTTGATAGCACACAAAGTGTTCCTCCGATAAATGGGAGTTGCATAATCTCATAGTTGTAGGAACATGTATAAGTCATGAAGAAAGCAATAGTAACATACTAAACGATCAAGTGCTAAGCTAACGAAATGGGTCAAGTCAACCACATCATTCTCCTAATGATATCACATCATTCTCCTGATGATGTGATCCCGTTAATCAAATGACAACACATGTATATGGTCAGGAAACATAACCATCTTTGATCAACGAGCTAGTCAAGTAGAGGCATACTAGTGACACTATGTTTGTCTATGTATTCACACATGTATTATGTTTCCGATTAATACAATTCTAGCATGAATAATAAACATTTATCATGATATAAGGAAATAAACAATAACTTTATTATTGCCTCTAGGGCATATTTCCTTCAGTCTCCCACTTGCACTAGAGTCAATAATCTAGATTACACAGTAATGATTCTAACACCCATGGAGCCTTGGTGCTGATCATGTTTTGCTCGTGGAAGAGGCTTAGTCAACGGGTCTGCAACATTCAGATCCGTATGTATCTTGCAAATCTCTATGTCTCCCACCTGGACTTGGTCCCGGATGGAATTGAAGCGTCTCTTGATGTGCTTGGTCCTCTTGTGAAATCTGGATTCCGTTGCCAAGGTAATTGCGCCAGTATTGTCACAGAAGATCTTCATTGGTCCCGATGCACTAGGTATGCCACCTAGATCGGACATGAACTCCTTCATCCAGACTCCTTCATTTCCTGCTTTTGAAGCAGCTATGTACTCCGCTTCGCATGTAGACCCGCCACGACGCTTTGTTTAGAACTGCACCAACTGATAGCTCCACCGTTCAATATAAACATGTATCCGGTTTGCGATTTAGAATCGTCCAGATCAATGTCAAAGCTTGCATCGACGTAACCATTTACGACTAGCTCTTTGTCACCTCCATAAATGAGAAACATATCCTTAGTCCTTTTCAGGTATTTCAGGATATTCTTGACCGCTGTCCAGTGATCCACTCCTGGATTACTTTGGTACCTCCCTGCTAAACTTATTGCTAAGCATACATCAGGTCTGGTACACATCATTGCATACATGATAGAGCCTATGGCTGAAGCATAGGGAACATCTTTCATTTTCTCTCTATCTTCTGCTGTGGTCGGGCATTGAGTCTGACTCAACTTCACACCTTGTAATACAGGCAAGAACCCTTTCTTTGCTTGATCCATTTTGAACTTTTTCAAAACTTTATCAAGGTATGTGCTTTGTGAAAGTCCAATTAAGCGTCTTGATCTATCTCTATAGATCTTGATGCCCAATATGTAAGTAGCTTCACCGAGGTCTTTCATTGAAAAACTTTTATTCAAGTATCCTTTTATGCTATCCAGAAATTCTATATCATTTCCAATCAACAATATGTCGTCTACATATAACATCAGAAATGCTACAGAGCTCCCAATCACTTTCTTGTAAATACAGGCTTCTCAAAAAGTCTGTATAAAACCATATGCTTTGATCACACTATCAAAGCGTTTATTCCAACTCCGAGAGGCTTGTACCAGTCCATAAATGGATCGCGGGAGCTTGCACACTTTGTTAGCACCTTTTGGATCGACAAAACCTTCTGGTTGCATCATATACAACTATTCTTCTAGAAATCCATTCAAGAATGCAGTTTTGACATCCATTTACCATATTTCATAATCATAAAATGCGGCAATTTCTAACATGATTCGGACAGACTTAAGCATCGCTACGGGTGATAAAGTCTCATCGTAGTCAACTCCTTGGACTTGTCGAAAACCTTTTGCAACAAGTCGAGCTTTGTAGACAGTTACATTACCATCTGCGTCAGTCTTCTTCTTGAAGATCCATTTATTCTCGATGGCTTGCCGATCATCGAGCAAGTCAACCAAAGTCCACACTTTGTTCTCAAACATGGATCCCATCTCAGATTTCATGGCCTCAAGCCATTTTGCGGAATCTGGGCTCATCATCGCTTCCTCATAGTTCGTAGGTTCGCCATGGTCAAGTAACATGACCTCCAGAATAGGATTACCGTACCACTCTGGTGCGGATCTTACTCTAGTTGGCCTACGAGGTTCAGTAGTAACTTGATCTGAAGTTTCATGATCAATATCATTAGCTTCCTCACTAATTGGTGTAGTTGTCACAGGAACCGGTTTCTGTGATGAACTACTTTCCAATAAGGGAGCAGGTTATACAGTTACCTCATCAAGTTCTACTTTCCTCCCACTCACTTCTTTCGAGAGAAATTCTTTCTCTAGAAAGGATTCAAATTTAGCAACAAAAGTCTGCCTTCAGATCTGTGATAGAAGGTGTACCAATTAGTTTCCTTTGGGTATCCTATGAAGACACATTTCTCCGATTTGGGTTCGAGCTTATCTGGTTGAAGTTTCTTGACATAAGCATCGCAGCCCCCAAACTTTAAGAAACGACAACTTTGGTTTCTTGCCAAACCACAGTTCATAAGGCGTCGTCTCAACGGATTTTGATGGTGCCCTATTTAACGTGAATGCAGACGTCTCTAAAGCATAACCCCAAAATGATAGCGGTAAATCAGTAAGAGACATCATAGATTGCACCATATCTAGTAAAGTATGGTTACAACGTTCGGAGCGGCGTTCCATCGAACAGGTGTTGTGCGGCGCCGCCCGGGGAGCACGGAGGAAGACTGCTGCGAGGAAGGGAGAGGCCAAGCAGGGAAAGAAGAGTTTAGTTCATTTCCTTAGAGCATTTCCACTCGTTCGGCCCCCCAGCGCATAGGCCGGCACTATTTCAAGCGCCCGCCCGACGCTTTTTAGGCCCTGGGGCGATCCAGCTCCCAACCACGCCCCCAGGCGCCATCCCCCAAGGCGCACCAAATTCAAACTTGGTCGTTCCCGCTCCCAAAAAAACGCCACAAGTCCGGCGATCAGCGGCCCAGTTTGGCGATCACCTTGACACAGTTCGACGATCAAATGGAAAAGTTTGGCGTGCAAAAAAAGAAAGGACGCATGGGCAACGCATCAAACGGCGGGTACGGGCTCCAGCGTCGGCGGAGCTGGCGTGCGCGGGCTTGGCAGTGTCGGAGCTGCTTCTGTGCTCGGCGGCGTCGGTGCAACTTCTGTGCTGCTGGGCGTCGTGGAGGCATCATCGCTCGGGCTTGGTGGAGTCGTCGGTGTGGGCGTGGGAGTTGGCGGCGCCGTTGTCGGTAGCTGGTTCAGGATGAGGCCGCGCTCCGCCAGGTCCCACGCCTTCCACTGCTCGTCATTGCTCTGGAGCATGTCCGCCCCGCCCATCAGGAAAGCCAGGTTGGTGCTCCTCTTCTTTGTGGCGACATTTGTCCGGAGTAGGTCGAGCTTGACGGCGTTGTTCGTCATCAACGCCAACCACTGCGGCTCGGTCTTCTCTTCCCGCAGGGCGGCCCGGGCCTGTGCGTCGGCGAGGCAATGCTCGATGTGAAGGAAATATGCCCTAGAGGCAATAATAAAGTTGTTATTTATATTTTCTTGTATCATGATAAATGTTATTCATGCTAGAATTGTATTAACCAGAAACTTAATGCATGTGTGAATACATAGATAAACAGAGTGTCACTAGTATGGCTTTACTTGACTAGCTCATTAATCAAAGATGGTTAAGTTTCCTAGCCATAGACATGAGTTGTCATTTGATTAACGGGATCACATCATTAGGGAATGATGTGATTGACTTGACCCATTCCGTTAGCTTAGCACTTGATCGTTTTAGTATGTTGCTATTGTTTTCTTCATGACTTGTACATGTTCCTATGACTATGAGATTATGCAACTCCCAAATACCGGAGGAACACTTTGTGTGCTATCAAACGTCACAACGTAACTGGGTGATTATAAAGATGCTTTACAGGTGTCTCCGATGGTGTTTGTTGAGTTGGCATAGATCGAGATTAGGATTTGTCACTCCGATTGTTGGAGAGGTATCTCTAGGCCCTCTCGGTAATGCACATCACTATAAGCCTTGCAAGCAATGTGACTAATGAGGTAGTTACAGGATGATGCATTACGGAACAAGTAAAGAGACTTGTCGGTAACGAGATTGAACTAGGTATTGAGATATATTGAGATACCAATGATCGAATCTCGGGCAAGTAACATACCGATGACAAAAGGAACAACGTATGTTGTTATGCGGTTTGACCGATAAAGATCTTCGTAGAATATGTGGGAGCCAATATGAGCATCCAGGTTCCGCTATTGGTTATTGACCGGAGACGTGTCTCGGTCATGTCTACATAGTTCTTGAACCCGTAGGGTCCGCACGCTTAATGTTCGGTGACGTTCGGTACTATGAGTTTATGTGTTTTGATGTACCAAAGGTAGTTCGGAGCCCCGGATGTGATCACGGACATGACGAGGAGTCTCAAAATGGTCGAGACATAAAGATTGATATATTGGACAACTATATTTGGACATGAGAAAGGTTCCGGGTGAGTTCGGGCATACACCGGATCACCGGGAGGTTACCGGAACCCCCCGGGAGGTATATGGGCCTTATTTGGCCATAGCGGGAGAGAAGAGAGGGAGGCCAGGGAGGGGGTGCGCCCCCCAAGCCCAATCCGAATTGGGTGGGGGGGGGCCCTTTCCTTCCCCCTCTCTCCCCCTTCCTTCCAATCCTAGTCCAACTAGGGAAGGAGGGGGGAATCCTACTCCCGATGGGAGTAGGACTCCCCATAGGGCGCGCCATAGGAGGGCTGGCCCTCCCCCTCCTCCACTCCTTTATATACGGAGGAGGGGGGCACCCCATAGACACACAAGTTGATCATTGATCTCTTAGCCATGTGCGGTGCCCCCCTCCACCATAATCCACCTCGGTCATATCGTTGCAGTGCTTAGGCGAAGCCCTGCGCCGGTAGCTTCATCATCACCGTCATCACGCCATCGTGCTGACGAAGCTCTCCCTTGATGCTCAGCTGGATCGAGAGTTCATGGGACGTCACCGAGCCGAACGTGTGCAGATCACGGAGGTGCCGTACTTTCGGTACTAGGATCGGTCGAATCGTAAAGACGTACGACTACATCAACCGCATTGTCATAGCGCTTCTGCTTACGGTCTACGAGGGTACCTGGACAACACTCTCCCGCTCGTTGCTATGCATCACATAGATCTTGCGTGATCATAAGAATTTTTTAAAAGTTACTGCGTTCCCTAACAGTGGTATCAGAGCCAGGTTTATGCGTAGATGTTATATGCACGAGTAGAACACAAAGAGTTGTGGGCGATAATAGTCATACTTCTTACCAGCATGTCATACTTGGATTCGGCGGTATTGTTGGATGAAGCTGCCCGGACCGACATTACGCGTAGTTTATGCGAGACTGGTTCTACCGACGTGCTTCGCACACAGGTGGCTGGCGGGTGTCAGTTTCTCCAACTTTAGTTTAATTGAGTGTGGCTACGCCCGGTCCTTGTTGAAGGTTAAAACAACACATACTTGATGAAAAATCGTTGTGGTTTTGATTCATAGGTAAGAACGGTTCTTGCTCAGCCCGTAGCAGCCACGTAAAACTTGCAACAACAAAGTAGAGGACGTCCAACTTGTTTTTGCAGGGCATATTGTGATGTGATATGGTCAAGACATGATGCTAAATTTTATTGTATGAGATGATCATGTTTTGTAATAGAGTTATCGGCAACTGGCAGGAGCCATATGGTTGTCGCTTTACTGTATGCAATGCAATCGCCCTGTAATTGTTTTTACTTTATCACTAAGCGGTAGTGATAGTCGTAGAAACAATAATTGGCGAGACGACAACGATGCTACAATGGAGATGAAGGTATCGCGCCGGTGACGATGGTGATCATGACGGTGCTTTGGAGATGGAGATCAACGGCACAAGATGATGATGGCCATATCATATCACTTATATTGATTGCATTTGATGTTTATCCTTTATGCATCTTATTTTGCTTAGTTCGATGGTAGCATTTAAGATGATCTCTCACTAAATTTCAAGGTACAAGTGTTCTCCCTGAGTATGCACCATTGCGAAAGTTCGTCGTGCCGAGACACCACATGATGATCGGGTGTTATAGGCTCGATGTTCACATACAACGGGTGCAAGCCCATTTTTGCACACGCAGAATACTCGGGTTAAACTTGATGAGCCTAGCATATGCAGATATGGCCTCGGAACACTGAGACCGAAAGGCCGAGCATGAATCATATAGTAGATATGATCAACATAGTGATGTTCACCATTGAAAACTACTCCATCTCACGTGATGATCGGACATGGTTTAGTTGATTTGGATCACGTGATCACTTAGATGATTCGAGGGGTGTCTATCTAAGTGGGAGTTCTTAAGTAATATGATTAATTGAACTTTAATTTATCATGAACTTAGTACCTGATAGTATTTTAGCATGTCTATGTTGTTGTAGATAAATGGCCTGTGATGTTGTTCCGTTGAACTTTGATGCATTCCTAGAGAAAGCTAAGTTGAAAGATGATGGTAGCAATTACACGGACTGGGTCCGTAACTTGAGGATTATCCTCATTGCTGCACAGAAGAATTACGTCCTGGAAGCACTGCTAGATGCAAGACCCGCTGCAGGAGCAACGCCGGATGTTGTGAATGTCTGGCAGAGCAAAGCTGATGACTACTCGATACTTCAGTGTGCCATGCTTTACGACTTAGAACCGGGACTTCAACGACATTTTGAACGTCATGGAGCATATGAGATGTTCCAGGAGTTGAAGTTAATATTTCAAGCAAATGCCCGGATTGAGAGATATGAAGTCTCCAGTAAGTTCTATAGCTGCAAGATGGAGGAGAATAGTTCTGTCAGTGAACATATACTCAAAATGTCTGGGTATAACAACCACTTGATTCAGCTGGGAGTTAATCTTCCTGATGATAGTGTCATTGACAGAATTCTTCATCACTGCCACCAAGCTACAAGAGCTTCGTGATGAACTATAATATGCAAGGGATGAACAAGACAATTCCTGAGCTCTTCGCGATGCTAAAGGCTACAGAGGTAGAAATCAAGAAGGAGCATCAAGTGTTGATGGTCAACAAGACCACCAGTTTCAAGAAAAAGGGTAAAGGGAAGAAGGGGAACTTCAAGAAGAACAGCAAGCAAGTTGCTGCTCAAGTGAAGAAGCACAAGTCTGGACCTAAGCCTAAGACTGAGTGCTTCTACTGCGAAGGGACTGGTCACTGGAAGAGGAACTGCCCCAAGTATTTGGCGGATAAGAAGGATGGCAAGGTGAACAAAGGTATATGTGATATACATGTTATTGATGTGTACCTTACTAATGCTCGCAGTAGCACCTGGGTATTTGATACTGGTTCTGTTGCTAATATTTGTAACTCGAAACAGGGACTACAGATTAAGCGAAGTTTGGCAAAGGACGAGGTGACGATGCGCGTGGGAAATGGTTCCAAAGTCGATGTAATCACCGTCACCATGCTACCTCTACATCTACCTTCAGGATTAGTTTTAGACCTGAATAATTGTTATTTGGTGCCAACGTTGAGCATGAACATTATATCTAGATCTTATTTGATGCGAGACGTTATTCACTTAAATCTGATAATAATGGTTGTTCTATTTATATGAGTAATATCTTTTATGGTCATGCACCCTTAAAGAGTGGTCTATTTTTTGAATCTCGATAGTAGTGACACACATATTCATAATACTGAAGCCAAAAGATGCAGAGTTGATAATGATAGTGCAACTTATTTGTGGCACTGCCGTTTGAGTCATATTGGTGTAAAGCGCATGAAGAAACTCCATTCTGATGGACTTTTGGAATCACTTGATTATGAATAACTTGGTACTTGCGAACCATGCCTCATGGGCAAGATGACTAAAACTCCATTCTCTGGAACAATGGAGCGAGCAACAGATTTGTTGGAAAACATACATACAGATGTATGTGATCCAATGAATATTAAGGCTCGCGGAGGGTATCGTTATTTCCTGACCTTCACAGATGATTTGAGCAGATATGGGTATATCTACTTGGTGAAACATAAGTCTGAAACATTTGGAAAGTTCAAAGAATTTCAGAGTGAAGTGGAAAATCATCGTAACAAGAAAATAAAGTTTCTACGATCTAATCATGGAGGAGAATATTTGAGTTACGAGTTTGGTCTTCATTTGAAACAATGCGGAATAGTTTCGCAACTCACGCCACCCAGAACACCACAGTGTAATGGTGTGTCCGAACGTCGTAACCGCACTTTATTAGATATGGTGCGATCTATGATGTCTCTTACTGATTTACCGCTATCATTTTGGGGTTATGTTTTAGGCTGCATTCACATTAAATAGGGCACCATCTAAATCCGTTTATATGACACCTTATGAACTGTGGTTTGGCAAGAAACCCAAGTTGTTGTTTCTTAAAGTTTGGGGCTGCGATGCTTATGTGAAAAAGCTTCAACCTGATAAGCTCGAACCCAAAAATGGAGAAATGTGTCTTCATAGGATACCCAAAGGAGAATGTTGGGTACACCTTATATCATAGATCCGAAGGCAAGATATTCGTTGCTAAGAATGGATCCTTTCTAGAGAAGGAGTTTCTCTCGAAAGAAGTGAGTGGGAGGAAAGTAGAACTTGATGAGGTAACTGTACCTGCTCCCTTATTGGAAAATAGTTCATCACAGAAATCAGCTCCTATGATCCCTACACCAATTAGTGAGGAAGCTAATGATAATGATCATGAAACTTTTGATCAAGTTACTACCGAACCTCGTAGGTCAATCAGAGTAAGATCCGCACCAGAGTGGTACGGTAATCCTGTTCTGGAGGTCATGTTACTTGACCATGACGAACCTACGAACTATGAGGAAGCGATGATGAGCCCAGATTCCGCGAAATGGCTTGAGGCCATGAAACCTGAGATGGGATCCATGTATGAGAACAAAGTGTGGACTTTGGTTGACTTGCTCAATGATCGGCAAGCCATCGAGAATAAATGGATCTTCAAGAAGAAGACTGACGCTAACGGTAATGTTACTGTCTACAAAGCTCTACTTATCGCGAAAGGTTTTCAACAAGTTCAAGGAGTTGACTACGATGAGACCTTCTCACCCGTAGCAATGCTTAAGTCCGTCCGAATCATGTTAGCAATTGCTGCATTTTGTGATTATGAAATTTGGCAAATGGATGTAAAGACTGCATTCCTGAATGGATTTCTGGAAGAAGAGTTGTATATGTTGCAACCCGAAGGTTTTATCAATCCAAAGGATGCTAACAAAGTGTGCAAGCTCCAGCGATGCATTTATGAACCGGTGCAAACCTCTCGGAGTTGGAATAAATGTTTTGATAGTGTGATCAAAGCATATGGTTTTATACATACTTTTGGAGAAGCCTGTATTTACAAGAAAGTGAGTGGGAGCTCTGTAGCATTTCTAATATTATATGTGGATGACATATTGTTGATTGGAAATGATATAGAATTTCTGAATAGCATAAAAGGATACTTGAACAAGAGTTTTTCAATGAAAGACCTTGATGAAGCTGCTTATATATTGGGCATCAAGATCTATAGAGATACATCGAGACGCTTAATTGGACTTTCACAAAGCACATACCTTGATAAAGTTTTGAAGAAGTTCAAAATGGATCAAGGAAAGAAAGGGTTCTTGCCTGTGTTACAAGGTGTGAAGTTGAGTTAGACTCAACGCCCAACCACTGCAGAAGATAGAGAGAAAATGAAAGATGTTCCCTATGCTTCAGCCATAGGCTCTATCATGTATGCAATGCTGTGTACCAGACCTGATGTGTGCCTTGCTATTAGTATAGCAGGGAGGTACCAAAGTAATCCAGGACTGGATCACTGGACGGCGGTCAAAAACATCCTGAAATACCTGAAAAGGACTAAGGATATTTTTCTCATTTATGGAGGTGACAAAGAGCTCGTCGTAAATGGTTACATCGTCGCAAGCTTTGACACTGATCCGGATGACTCTAAGTCACAAACTAGATACATATTTATATTGAACGGTGGAGCTGTCAGTTGGTGCAGTTCTAAGCAAAGCGTTGTGGCGGAATCTACATGTGAAGCGGAGTACATAGCTGCTTTGAAAGAAGCAAATGAAGGAGTCTGGATGAAGGAGTTCATACCCGATCTAGGTGTCATACCTAGTGCATCGGGTCCAATGAAAATCTTTTCTATACTGGAGCAATTGCATTGGCAAAGGAATCCAGATTTCACAAGAGAACCAAGCACATCAAAAGACACTTCAATTCCATCCGTCATCAAGTGTCGGAAGGAGACATAGACATTTGCAAGATACATACGGATCTGAATGTTGCAGACCCATTGACTAAGCCTCTCTCACGAGCAAAACATGATCAACACCAAGACTCCATGGGTGTTAGAATCATTAATGTGTAATCTAGATTATTGACTCTAGTGCAAGCGGGAGACAGAAGGAAATATGCCCTAGAGGCAATAATAAAGTTGTTATTTATAGTTCCTTATATCATGATAAATGTTTATTATTCATGCTAGAATTGTATTAACCAGAAACTTAGTGCATGTGTGAATACATAGACAAACAGAGTGTCACTAGTATGCCTCTACTTGACTAGCTCGTTAATCAAAGATGGTTAAGTTTCCTAGCCATAGTCATGAGTTGTCATTTGATTAACGGGGTCACATCATTAGAGAATGATGTGATTGACTTGACCCATTCCGTTAGCTTAGCACTTGATCGTTTTAGTATGTTTCTATTGCTTTCTTCATGACTTATACATGTTCCTATGACTATGAGATTATGCAACTCCCGAATACCGGAGGAACACTTTGTGTGCTATCAAACGTCACAACGTAACTGGGTGATTATAAAGATGCTCTATAGGTGTCTCCGATGGTGTTTGTTGAGTTGGCATAGATCGAGATTAGGATTTGTCGCTCCGATTGTCGGAGAGGTGTCTCTGGGTCCTCTCGGTAATGCACATCACTATAAGCCTTGCAATCAATGTGACTAATGAGTTAGTTACGGGATGATGCATTACGGAACGAGTAAAGAGACTTGCCGGTAACGAGATTGGACTAGGTCTTGATGTTGGGGAACGTAGCAATAATTCAAAATTCTCCAACGTATCACCAAGATCAATCTAGGATATTCTAGCAACAAGAGAGAGAGAGAGGATGTGCATCTTCATACCTTTGAAGATCGCTAAGCGGAAGCGTTACTAGAGCGCGGATGATGGAGTCGTACTCGCGACAATTCAAATCACGGAAGATCTGATCTAACGCCGAACGGACGGCGCATCCGCGTTCAACACACGTACAGCCCGGGGACGTCTCCTCCTTATTGGTCCAGCAAGGGGATAGGAGAAGTTGAGGGAGAGCTTCGGCAGCACGACGGCGTGGTGGTGGAGCTTGCAGTTCTTCGGCAGGGCTTCGCCAAGCACTACGGAGAAGGAGGAGGTGTTGGAGAAGGGGAGGGTTCCACCAGGGGAAGGGTGCAGCAGCCCTCCTACCTCCCCTCTATTTATAGGGGCAAGGGAGAGGGGGGCCGGCCCCCTCCAGATGGATCTAGAGGGGGGGGGGGGGCAAGGGGGAAGGCTTGCCCCCCAAGCCAAGGGGGGCGCCCCCTTTAGGGTTTCCCCCCAACCCTAGGCGCATGGGCCCTAGCGGGGTTTGGCGCCCAGCTCACCTAGGGGCTGGTTCCCCTCCATATTCAACCCATAGGGCCCTCCGGGGCAGGTGGACGGTCCCGGTGGACCCCCGGAACCCTTTCGGTGGTCCCGATACAATACTGATAAACCCCTGAACACTTCCGGTGACTGAATAAGGACTTCCCATATATAAATCTTTATCTCCAGACCATTCCGGATCTCCTCGTGGCGTCCGGGACCTCATCCGGGACTCCGAACAACATTTGGTAACCACATACTATTTCCCATGACAACTCTAGCATCACCAAACCTTAAGTGTGTAGACCCTACGGGTTCGGGAATCATGCAGACATGACCGAGACATCTCTCCGGCCAATAACCAACAGCAGGATCTGGATAGCCATGTTGGTTCCCACATGTTCCACGATGATCTCATCGGTTGAACCACGATGTCGGGGATTCAATTAATCCTGTATACAATTCCCTTTGTCAATCGGTATGTTACTTGCTCGAGATTCGATCATCAGTATCCCAATACCTCGTTCAATCTCGTTACCAGCAAGTCTCTTTACTCATTACATAATGCATGATCCCGTGACTAACTACTTAGTCACATTGAACTCATTATGATGATGCATTACCAAGTGGGCCCAGAGATACCTCTCCGTCATACGGAGTGACAAATCCCAGTCTCGATTCGTGCCAACCCAACAGACACTTTCGGACATACCTGTAGTGCACCTTTATAGCCACCCAGTTATGTTGTGACGTTTGGTACACTCAAAGCATTCCTATGGTATCCGGGAGTTGCACAATCTCATGGTCTAAGTAAATGATACTTGACATTAGAAAAGCTCTTAGAAACGAACTACATGATCTTGTGCTATGCTTAGGATTGGGTCTTGTCCATCACATCATTCTCCTAATGATGTGATCCCGTTATCAACGACATCCAATGTCCATGTTCAGGAAACCATAACCATCTATTGATCAACGAGCTAGTTAACTAGAGGCTCACTAGGGACATGTTGTGGTCTATGTATTCACACATGCATTACGGTTTCCGGTTAATACAATTGTAGCATGAACAATAGACAATTATCATGAACAAGGAAATATAATAATAACCATTTTATTATTGCCTCTAGGGCATATTTCCAACAGTCTCCCACTTGCACTAGAGTCAATAATCTAGTTACATTGTGATAAATCAAACACCCATAGAGTTCTGGTGTTGATCATTGAGGGAGTCCTGGACTAGGGGGTGTCCGGATAGCCGGACTATCATCGTCGGCCGGACTCCAAGACTATGAAGATACAAGATTGAAGACTTCGTCCCGTGTCCGGATGGGACTTTCCTTGGCGTGGAAGGCAAGCTTGGCAATACGGATATGTAGATCTCCTACCATTGTAACTGACTCTGTGTAACCCTAGCCCTCTCCAGTGTCTATATAAACCAGAGGGTTTTAGTCCGTAGGACGAACAACCATTACAATAATCATACCATAGGGTAGCTTCTAGGGTTTAGCCTCCTTGATCTCGTGGTAGATCTACTCTTGTACTACCCATATCATCAATATTAATCAAGCAGGAGTAGGGTTTTACCTCCATCGAGAGGTCCCGAACCTGGGTAAAAACATCGTGTCCCTTGTCTCCTGTTACCATCCGCCTAGACGCACAGTTCGGGACCCCCTACCCGAGATCCGCCGGTTTTGACACCGACATTGGTGCTTTCATTGAGAGTTCCTCTGTGTCGTCACTCATAGGCTTGATGGCTCCTTCGATCATCAACAACGACGCAGTCCAGGGTGAGACTTTTCTCCCCGGGCAGATCTTCGTATTCGGCGGCTTTGCACTGCGGGCCAATTCGCTTGGCCATCTGGAGCAGATCGAAAGCTACGCCCCTGGCCGTCAGGTCAGATTTGGAAGTCTAAACTTCACGGCTGACATCCGCGGAGACTTGATCTTCGACGGATTCGAGCCACAGCCGAGCGCGCCGCACTGTCACAATGGGCATGATTTAGCTCTGCTGCCGGACTGTCGTGGGGAACGAGCACCTATGGGGCAGGGCCCCTTTTTGGTCCGGCAGGGAGCGGAGGGAGCACGAAGAGCAGATCGAGGTCGAGCACGCGAGGGATTTTACCCAGCTTCGGAGCTCTCCGGAGAGATAAAACTCCTACTGCTGCTTTGTGTCTGTATTTTTTCTTGCTTGAGAGCGTGGGTATGCTGTAGTCTCGAATGAGTCGAACCCCTTCTACGTGCGCATGGGCCTCCTTTTTATAGTCTAAAGGGGTCACCGACAGGTGGCAACGCAGGAAGAGGGGTAAAAAAGTAAAAATGCGGGTTGGTACAACCGCTATCAACAGTGCCCCCTACCTAACTCTGACGGCAGGGGACAAGGGCATTTAATACCCGTCCGGTCGCTCAAACAGTGCAGGAAGCGACCGTAAGGGGCGCCACAGATCGCCACGATGGCCTTCTCGTCATCTCCATCGCCACCTCGCACCGCTTGGCTGCACAGTTACCCGCCACGTACCCCAGAAGCGATCCTGTGGCGACACGTCGTCGGGTGAGCTGGAGCGTGGGCGCAGAGTGGTGGCTTCGCCGCGGCAAGTGCCTTGCCGCAGTCTCTGTCTTGTCGCACCCGCAAGCTTGCCGCTCGTCGGGTCTTGCCGGGACGCGCGGAGCGTCGCGGCAAGTTTTCTGAAGTGCCTTGGTTGGCCTTCCCGGCAAGCTCCTCTTGCCGGGGTCTTGTCCTTCCCGGCAAGCTTCTCTTGCCGGGGTCTTGTCTTCTCGGTTAACACTTTGTTCTTGAATGGCAGTGATATGAATAGCGAAGGGTCTTGGCGGGCGCCCGGCAAGCCTTGCCGCGGGACGCTGCGACTGCCCGTGCACAAGTTCGGGGTACTAAGGTACCCCTACTTTAGTACACCGACAGGAGCCCCCGGGCCTGGGCCATACATGGTGCCGAGTGTTGTTGGGCCAGGCCCAAAATAGGGCACGGGCACGCGCGGCCTGGGTCCAAACCAAATCCACTCCATATCCACCGCGTCCTCCCGTAACGGCACGCGTCAATCGCGGCGTCGTGGGAGAGATCGTGGGCAATACTTAAATCCAGGAAATGCGTAACGTTCGCCTCGGTTCTGCATCCCCGCCACGCGACTCCCATGCGCTTGGGGTCGCGGACGGTGGAAGCGGGAGACTGGGCCATTGCGGGCAGAGGCAGCGGGTCGGTCCCGACTCCCTGCTCTTCCCGTGCCCTGATTCGCTAAGCGGGGCGGCCGAGCCCCCACCCCGCTCCTTTAAGAAGAGCGGGAGGGGAGCGCAGAAGCCCGCACTCTCTCATCTTCTCCTTTCTTCAGCTTCTGCTCCCCTTTCTCTCATTCGCCATGGAGAAAGGGAACCCTGGCCCTTCATCGGTGGCGGCGAGGGTCGCCGCCAGACAACGCGCCCCTCCCTATCCCGCGCCCGTGGTGGCAGAGCCAGCCATAAGGGGAAGAGGGAGGGGTCGAGGTCATGGACGAGGTCGAGGACGAGGTCGAGGCGCTCGGGGAAGAGGCGGACGGGGCGGCGCGCCAGCTCCGCCTCCGCCGGCGGTTCCTCTCCCCACGGCGGTCCATACAGGGGACGACCCTTGCAAGTTCTTCGTCAGGCTGCGCCGGGCGCCTCGTCGTCGCCTCCGGCTTCCAGCTCCGTTTGCGAGCGCGATGGAGTTGGACCCGCCCGAGACACTGAGATTGCACATGAGGGGTTGTGGGATCGGCGGCACGCGAGTCCGCGTTGTATTCCCAGCCCCTAATGTGATGTATCTTGATCGTGGGTGGAAGACGTTCGCCCGTATCCACAGCCTGATGGAGGGATTTACCCTCCATTTTAAGTTAATGGAGGGCGATCTTCTCTCCGTCAAGGTCTTCGGGTGCTTCGGTACTCGGGCGAAGTGCTGCGTAGACAGCTCCTCCGATAGCGAAAGCTCCCCCTCGAGCGAGAGTGACGAGGAGGGGAGCGACAGCGATGACGAGGGTAGCGGGCGGCGGGATGGCGGGCCCGACTAGGTGTCGGGCGCCGCTTCGTGCGTCACCGGTGACCCCATCATCCGTGTCGCCGGCTCCTTGAACTCCCCGGGGTCGTCTCCTTGGGCGGCTGGCGTAGGGAGGCTGCGGAAGGGGAAGAGGGCTGGCGACAAGGCCGTCAAATCGGAGTACGAGGGCGTAGTGCCCTCGACAGCGTGCTGACGTCCTGCCGCCCCGTCTTCGAGCCCCGCTTCCGGCGCCGCCATCACCGTCCAGCCTCCGGACGGCCCCCGGGATGTTCTCTTGGTGTCTTTTGGCACCTGTAGCTCGCCTAGGCGCCCCTTTTGCCCTTTTCGCCTTCTTGACCTACCTCCTGAAGAGAGGGACAGGAAAGGGATTACGGGCATCTTATCTTTTTAATTTGTAAGCCTTCAGGCCTTAACCGCATCTAAAACTTGTAATCCTCTCTTTCATGTTTTTCATCCTCTATGGACTGTACCTGAGTGGGATGTTTTTTAATGAAAAGAGGATGCTTGCTATGTTATATCCTTTACTCAATTCCATCCCTTGTATGTTTTTACCCTTACGCTTTTAGGGAACTTGCCGGTGCAAACACACTTGTCGAGAGCGCTGAGTGCGGAACATCAGCAGCCTGCTGGCGGTGTTACCTCCGGCAAGAAACCTTGTCGGACTAGTCGCAGCGCACTTTCATTGTTGAGCGGACTCGAAACAAAGTAAGGGCGCAACTTAGGCACGAGCCGGTTCCTCCGCGCACAGGTTTTCCATACAAGGGACGGTCGTTCAAGGAATATAACTTAAAAAACTTAAAACTGACTGTGTTTAAACTTTGACAACTTAGCTTTTCTGTCGTCTGCGTCCTGGCAAGGCTGTATTCTTTGAACGACGCCATATCCACTTCATTATCTTCTCCTTCTCGAAGCTTCTGGCGTTAACTTTGCGGCTATGGTAGCGGCGCAAAGCTTGCTGGTAGCGAGCAGCTCGTACCGCAGCCTGAAGACGATCTTCCTCGAGGAGCAGCGCGTCACCTTGCCGCAGCTGCTCTTGCTCTAGCTCATCATAAGCGAGCACTCGAGGCGATCTGTATACGAGTTCAAGGAGGCCAGGATAAAGGGATTGTTTGGAGAGCTTGAGCTGGTTGATGCATTTGTTTGGAGTGGAACTGGCACGCTTCACACTTGGTTACTTGTGCCGTTGCATCCTGGAGGGCCGTCGGCCAGAAGAAACCTTGCCGGAAGGCTTTGCCGGCAAGTGCTCTTGCGCCAATGTGGTGACCACATATGCCTCCATGTATCTCCGCCAACAGCTCTTGTCCATCTTCCCGGGAAATGCACTTCAATTTCACTCCGTTGAATCTTCTTCTGTACAGTATGTCATCGACAAACTGGTACATACTTGATTGCCGGGCTACTCTCTCCGCTTCTTCTTGCTCTTCAGGAAGTTCTCCTGTCTGAAGGAAATGGACGATCTGCTGTGCCCATGTCGGAGCTTGTGGCTCAACGACAAGGACTAAAGGCGCAAATGCTGCTGCGGGAACATCTGCTTCTACGGCAAGAATTTGTGATTTAGCCGGAGCATGATGCTCCCCGGCAAGCGTGTCGGGACACAGCTTGTCGGGAGCGTCTGCTTCAACGAAACAAACCGTAGGGCTTGTTGGAGCAGACTGCTCCTCAGCACTTTCTGTGTTGATCCTGGGGACCTTCTTGACGGCGGCTTCGGGGAGCTCTGCCGGAAAGTAGTCCCCAATAACTAACTTCCTCTTCTTGCTCTGTCCGGTTGATGGTGTTACAGATGGTTGAGTCAGCTTGAGCACAAAAATCCCTGGTTCCACAGGTAAATTGAGTGCGGCGCATTTTGACAGGCCGTCGGCAATGTTGTTATGAACTCTCGGAACATGTTCCATCTGCAGGCCGTCAAAATGTTCTTCTAGCTTTCTCACTTCATCAATGTAGGCTTCCATCAACGGACTCTGATAATCTTTGTTAACTTGGCGGACGACAAGCTGTGAGTCACCCCTGACAATGAGTTTCTTAATCCCAAGCTCTGCTGCTATTCTGAGTCCGGTAAGCAAGCCTTCATACTCTGCAGTATTGTTCGTTGCTTGCTCCTTGGGAAAGTGCATTTGGATCATGTACTTGAGGTGCTCTCCGGTGGGTGCGATAAGCAACACACCCGCACCAGCGCCTTGCAGCGAGAAGGCACCATCAAAGTACATGATCCATTCTTTACTTGCTTCCTTGACGGGGATGCTCTTCTCCGGAGTTTCTTCATCGGGTGTTGGCGTCCATTCTGCTATGAATTCTGCCAATGCTCGGCTCTGGATAGTTGAAGTACTTTCAAACTTGAGGCCAAAGCTTGACAGTTCTAGTGCCCACTCGACAATCCTGCCTGTTGCTTCTGGATTTTGCAATATCCTCTTCAACGGAAAGCGAGTGACAAGTGTGATCTCATGTGCTTGAAAATAATGGCGCAGCTTCCTCGAGGCCATGAGAAGGACGAAAAGCAACTTCTGCACTCTAGAATACCTTGATCTAGCCCCCTGCAGAAGGGAACTGACAAAGTAAACTGGGCGCTGCACCATCTTCTTCTATTTCTCTTCTTGTGGCTGCGCAGATCCATCCTTGCCGGAACCAGAACTTGTCGGGGAAGCCCCCTGCTTGTCGCTGGACTCGCTTGCCGCGGTCGCTGGCTCATCATCTGCCTCCCTCTCCGCTACTAACACAGCACTAACCACTTGATTGGCTGCCGCTAGATATAGCAGCAACTTCTCTTGTGGCTTAGGTGCGACAAGTGTTGGAGTAGAGGATAGGTATCTCTTCAGGTCCTGCAGCGCAGCCTCCGCTTCCGGAGTCCATTTCATAGGACCTGCCTTTTTCAAAATTTTGAAAAAAGGTAGGGCGCGCTCAGCAGATTTAGAGATGAACCTACTGAGAGCTGCAACACAGCCGGCAAGTCTTCGCACATCCTTGACGCGCTTTGGTGCTTCGATCTGTTCAATGGCTCTGATCTTGTCGGGATTGGCTTCAATCCCCCTCTGAGATACAAAGAATCCGAGAAGCTTACCGGAAGGAACTCCAAAAACGCACTTCTCGGGATTCAACTTGAGATTGATCTTGTGCAGATTTGCAAAAGTCTCGTCCAAATCTTGGATCAGCGTCTCTTTGTCCTTGCTCTTGACCACTATGTCATCCATGTAAGCTTCTACATTTCTGTGCAACTGTGGCTCAAAAGCATGACTGACTACTCTTGCAAATGTTGAACCAGCATTCTTTAGTCTGAAAGGCATCCGTATAAAGCAGTACGTGCCACATGGAGTAATGAATGCGGTTTTCTCTTCATCCTCTTCTGCCATGAAGATCTGATGATATCCTGAGTATGCATCAAGGAATGAAAGCAGATCACATCCTGCTGTGGAGTCGACAATCTGGTCAATGCGCGGCAAGGGAAATGGATCCTTGGGACAAGCTTTATTAACATCAGTGAAGTCAATACAAAGCCTCCACTTCCCGTTTGCTTTGCGCACGACTACTGGATTGGCTAACCACGTTGGATGGAGTACTCCTCGGACCAGGCCTGCTACTTCCAATTTCTTGATCTCCTCTGCAATGAACTGTTGACGCTCCACTGCTTGTTTCCTAACTCTCTGCTTGACGGGCCGCGCGTGAGGGCAGACGGCAAGGTGGTGCTCAATTACTTTCCTGGGAACACCGGGGATGTCAGATGGTTGCCATGCAAACACATCGACATTCACCCACAGGAAAGCAACGAGCGCGCTTTCCTATTTAGGATCAAGCGTGGCACTGATGGTGAAGGTACCACCAGTGCCGTCCTCCTTGGCGGCCACTTTCTTGGTCTCTGATGAAGCTGTCTTTGCCTTCTTGCACTTGCCGGTGGAGCTCGATGGTGCGTCCTCGACGGTAGCACAGCACTCCGAAGAGGTGCGCTTGCTGGAGTGGGCATCAGAGCTACTCTTGCCGGACTTGGTCTTCTTCTTCCCCTGGGAGCTTCAGCGGCAAGTGGTTTGCGCTTTGCTGCGGCTGCTGCTTCCCGGTAGATCTTGTCGGTACAGATAAGTGCATCCTTCTTGTCGCCATGGACAGAAATAACACTTATCGGACCGGGCATCTTGAGCACATTGTAAGCGTAGTGAGAGGCTGCCATGAACTTGGCAAGCGCCGGACGGCCGAGTATCCCATTGTAGGGCAATGGGAAATCAGCAACGTCAAACGTGACTTTCTCTGTTCTGAAATTCAGCTCGATGCCAAACGTCACTGGCAGTGTAATCTTCCCCTTGGGCTTGCTCCTTCCCGGGTTGATTCCTTGAAAGGTACCAGTTTGTTCGAGCTCGCTGTCGGGGATCTGGAGCTTGTTGAGCACCGCGGAAGAGATCAGATTCAGGCCGGCCCCGCCATCAACCAACATCTTCGTGACCTTGAGGTTGCGGATGGTTGGCGAAACCAACATCGGCAAGCACCCGACCGCAGTGATGCGATCAGGGTGATCCTCAACGTCGAAGATGATGGGCGTGCTGGACCACTTCAGGGGTTTGCGTGACTCAATGGACGGTTCTACTGCGTTCACTTCCCGCACCCACTGTTTGAGCTGGCGGTGCGAGGTGTGCAGAGAAGCACCGCCGTCGACGCACAAAACCTCCGTTGCCTTTTGAAACTCTTGCTCGTCGGTCTCATCCTCGTCCATCTCATCATCCTCATCCTCTTCATCGTCCTTGTCGCGGCCGCGGGGAGGCCTGTCTCCTTGCCGCTGCTTGACCTTGCCGCGGCGCCCTCCCCGAGCGGGACGCTTCTTGCCGGATCCACCACCACCTTCCTGGGCCTTCTCCTTGTCGCGGCGCTCGTATTCAGCTTTCTGTAGCTCCGCCATCTGCTCAACTTTCTTGCAGGCTTGGAGGTCATGGCCCTTGGTGCGGTGGATCTTGCAGTACTGCTTGCCGGAGCCATCCTGCTTGTCGGCGGCTACCACAGCCTCGCCGGAGTCACCAGCCTTGGCCTTGTCGGCGCCGCCTCCGTTGCCGGACTGCTCGACGACTAGTACATCCTTAGCTTTCCTCTTTCTGTTGTTTCGCCTCCGGTTCTTCTTTGCCGGAGGGGCATCCTCACTGTCAGATCCTTCTGCTCCTATGTTCTCTCCGGGGAGTTTCCTCCCCTCTTCAGCCCGTGCGCACTTGTCGGCCAGAGCATATAACTCGCTGACATCTCTGATTTTGCACATCGCCATCTCCTCCCTCATCCTGCGGTTACGCATGTTCTGATGGAACGCGCTGATAACCGCGGCAGGGTGGACGTCTGGGATGTTACGCTGCACCTGGCTGAATCTCTGTATGTACTTGCGCAGAGGTTCTCCTTCCTTCTGGGCAAGCAAATGAAGATCGCTTTCCTGGCCATGGGGCTTGTGACCGCCTGTGAAGGCGCCGACAAACTGATGGCACAGGTCCGCCCACGAAGAGATGGAGTTGTCCGGCAAGTGCATGAGCCAAGATCTGACATTGGGCTTGAGCACCAGCGGGAAGTAGTTGGCGAGGATCTTCTCATCGCGCCCCCGGCAGCCTGCACTGCGATGGTGTAGACGCTGAGGAACTCCGACAGATGTATCCTGCCATCGTACTTCTCGGGTACGTCCGGCTTGAAGTTCTTGGTACTGGGCCACTGGACTTGCCGCAGCTCACGGGTGAACGCAGGGCATCCTACCGCGTACGGCAAGTCGCCTGGTTCCCCTGGCGCATGCATATCGACAGTGGGCCCAGCGCGCTGGTCAGATTGACGCCACGCTTCTCTTCTGCGCTCGATGCGAGTACGAGCGTCTTCGTGTCGTCGTTCTTGGAGAACTTGGCGTTGATCGCGGCGGGCTCGCGGGTCTGACGACGCGGTGGAGTCGGTGTCGAGGTTGGTCCGGCGAGTCGGCGATCTTGGCCTTCGGGGCAGGGAGTGCACGGTGGTGGCACCCCCAGCGGTCTTGTCGGCGTCGGCTAGCACCCGGGCGTCTTGCTGGGGCTTCGATGTGCTCGGTTGCCGGGGCTTGTCGCCGTTGGCGAAGCCGATGAGGCTCTGGATGGTGATCCTCCAGTCGTCGATCTTGTCTGGCGCTGGAGGGTAGTCTAGAAGCAGCTGGGCTCGGGCCAGCGCTTCCTCTGGAGTCTTGGGCAGCGGTGGCGAGCGACGCGAGGTGCAGGATATGCTCAAACTTCTAACAGTGTTAGAAGGAGCAACATCTCGCCCAGGCGACCGCACTGCGCTCGTGCCAGCGTGTTGGCGTGCATGTTGGCCTTGAGCGTCCCGCGATCCGCTGGCTCGGCCTTGCTCCAACGCGAGCACGGTGCTAGGAGCACCGTGGCGTTGTCGATCTTGCACCTCCTGGGAGGGGTGCGGTGGATGTACAGACGCTGAAGCTTGCGGGGCCTTGTATTTAGACCTGGTGACGACGTGAGTCCCATCGTCGGCGCCCGCTCCTCCGCCGGCGTCCACCCCACCGCCCGTTTGCTCCGGTGGCAGTAGGATAGTCGCAGACGGAGCGGCCACCTCCGAAGCCTTCTTCTTCGGTGGCATGTCGATGAAGATGTTGATGTAGCGCGCGTGGAGACCGGATCAGGTTCGCACGACCTCGACGCCCCTACCTGGCGCGCCAGAGATGTCATGGGGAACGAGCTCCTATGGGGCAGGGCCCCTTTTCGGTCCGGCAGGGAGCGGAGGGCGCACGAAGAGTAGATCGAGGTCGAGCACGCGAGGAATTTTACCCAGCTTCGGAGCTCTCCGGAGAGATAAAACTCCTACTGCTGCTTTGTGTCTGTATTTGTTCTTGCTTGAGAGCGTGGGTATGCTGTAGTCTCGAATGAGTCGAACCCCTTCTACGTGCGCATGGGCCTCCTTTTTATAGTCTAAAGGGGTCACCGACAGGTGGCAATGCAGGAAGAGGGGTAAAAAAGTAAAAACACGGGTTGGTACAACCGCTATCAACAGTGCCCCCTACCTAACTCTGACGGCAGGGGACAAGGGCATTTAATGCCCATCTGGTCGCTCAAACAGTGCAGGAAGCGACCGTTAGGGGCGCCACCGATCGCCACGATGGCCTTCTCGTCATCTCCATCGCCACCTCGCACCGCTTGGCTGCACAGTTACCCGCCACGTACCCCAGGAGCGATCCTGTGGCGACACGTCGTCGGGTGAGCTGGAGCGTGGGCGCAGAGTGGTGGCTTCGCCGCGGCAAGTGCCTTGCCGCGGTCTCTGTCTTGTCGCACCCGCAAGCTTGCCGCTCGTCGGGTCTTGCCGGGACGCGCGGAGCGTCGCGGCAAGTTTTCTGAAGTGCCTTGGTTGGCCTTCCCGGCAAGCTCCTCTTGCCGGGGTCTTGTCCTTCCCGGCAAGCTTCTCTTGCCGGGGTCTTGTCTTCTCGGTTAACACTTTGTTCTTGAATGGCAGTAATATGAATAGCGAAGGGTCTTGGCGGACGCCCGACAAGCCTTGCCGCGGGACGCTGCGACTGCCCATGCACAAGTTCGGGGTACTAAGGTACCCCTACTTTAGTACACCGACACGGACAGTGCCCTGGAGGCCGCACATGAGTCCGCTCCGACCCTTAGTTCGGAGCCGACCGTGCAGATCGAGGACGGGTGGCTAGACACCGCCTCGGGGGCTGCAACCTCCACGGCGATGGAGCCGAATACTGACCTTGTCCCTTGTAAAGCTCGTGACTCCGAGGTGCCGGACTCCTCGCTGGACTCCGAACCTCCTACGCCCCTACCAATCGAATCCGATTGGGCGCCGATCATGGAGTTCACCGCCGCAGACATCTTTCAGCACTCACCCTTTGATGATATCCTGAATTCGCTAAAGTATCTCTCGTTATCTGGAGAGCCCTAGCCGGACTGCGGTCAGGACGGTTGGGACGCGGACGACGAAGAAATCCAAAGCCCACCCACCACCCACTTTGTAGCCACTGTCGACGATCTAACCGACATGCTAGATTACGACTCCGAAGACATCGACGGTATGGACGATGATGCCGGAGACGACCAAGAACCAGCGCCTACGGGGCACTGGAAGACCACCTCATCATATGACATATACATGGTGGACATCCCAAAGGATGGGAACGGCGAGGATGCAGCGGAGGAAGGCTCCTCCAAGAAACAGAACAAGCGCCGGCGTCAGCGGCGTCACTCTAAATCCAGCCACAGCAAGAATGGAGATTCCGGCACCGGAAATAATAACACCCCAGAGAGTGCCGAAGACAACCCCCTCCAGCAAGATTCAGCACAGGAGGACGGAGAAGCTAGCCCTCACGAGAGAGCGGCAGACGAAGAGGTAGAGGATGATAATTACATGCCTCCCTCCGGAGACGAGGCAAGCCTCAACGACGACGAAATTCGTCGTGCCCGAGGATCCCGTCAAACAAGAGCGTTTTAAACGCAGGCTAATGGCCACGTCGAACAACCTAAAGAAAAAGCAGCAACAGCTTCGAGCTGATCAAGACCTGCTAGCCGATAGATGGACCGAAGTCCTTGCGGCCGAAGAGCATGAACTCGAACGCCCCTCCAAAAGCTACCCAAAACGCAAGTTGCTCCCCCGATTAGAGGAGGAGGCATATAAACCTTCATCACCAGCGCACAATACGGCAGACCGCCACCTCGTGGCCGCGACAGAGAGGCCTCTAGACCCTCCGCCAGAACCGTACCCCGGCACCGCTCGAAAAGCACAAAGCCACGGGGGAATGCGCCGGACTTGCGAGACATATTGGAGGACAAGGCAAGACAATCAAGATCGATCTATGGATCACGTGGGCGCCCCACGATGCGCGACGACCACCGTCGCGCCGGATACAACAACTCCGGCCGGGCCAAACACAGTAGACAAAGCTCGCTCGAGCTGCGTCGCGATATTGCCCAATATAGAGGCGCCGCACACCCACTATGCTTCACAGATGAAGTAATGGATCATCAAATCCCTGAAGGGTTTAAACCCGTGAACATTGAATCCTATGATGGCACAACAGACCCCGCGGTTTGGATCAAAGACTATCTCCTTCATATCCACATGGCCCGCGGTGACGATCTTCATGCCATCAAATATCTCCCACTCAAGCTTAAAGGACCAACTCGGCATTGGCTTAACAGCTTGCCAGCAGAGTCAATTGGGTGTTGGGAGGACCTGGAAGCCGCATTCCTTGACAACTTCCAGGGCACATATGTGCGACCACCAGACGCCGATGACCTAAGCCACATAATTCAGCAGCCAGACGAATCGGCCAGACAGTTCTGGACATGGTTCTTAACAAAGAAAAATCAAATCATCGACTGTCCGGATGCGGATGCCCTCGCAGCCTTCAAACATAACATCCGCGACGAGTGGCTGGCCCGGCACCTAGGACAGGAAGAGCCGAAATCCATGGCAGCCCTCACATCACTCATGACCCGCTTCTGCGCGGGAGAGGACAGCTGGCTAGCCTGCAGTAACAACATCAGCAAAAATTCTGGCAGTTCGGATAACAAGGACCGCAATGGCAGGTCGCGTCGCAGCAAAAACAAACGCCGCGTTAACGGTGATAACACTGAGGATACGACAGTCAACGCCGGATTCAGAGGCTCCAAACCCGGTCAGCGGAAAAAAGCCATAAAAAGAACTACTCCGGGTCCGTCCAATTTGGACCGAATACTCGACCGCTCGTGCCAGATACACGGCACCCCCGAAAATCCAGCCAATCACACCAACAGGGATTGTTGGGTATTCAAGCAGGCATGCAAGTTAATCGCCGAAAACAATGACAAGGGGCTGCATAGCGACAACGAGGAAGAGACCCGGCCGCCGAGCAATAGAGGACAGAAGGGTTTCTTCCCACAAGTGCGGACGGTAAACATGATATACGCAACCCACATACCCAAGAGGGAGCGGAAGCGTGCACTCAGGGACGTATATGCGATGGAGCCAGTCGCCCCGAAGTTCAATCCATGGTCCTCTTGCCTGATCACTTTTGATCGAAGGGACCACCCCACCAGTATCCGCCATGGCAGATTTGCCGCATTGGTCTTAGACCCAATCGTCGATGGATTTCACCTCACCAGAGTCCTGATGGACGGCGGCAGCAGCCTGAACCTGCTTTATCAGGATACAATGCGCAAAATGGGCATAGACCCCTCAAGGATTAAACCTACAAAGACGACCTTCAAAGGCGTCATACCAGGTGTAGAGGCCAATTGTACAGGCTCAGTCACACTGGAAGTGGTCTTCGGATCCCTGGATAACTTCCGAAGTGAGGAGTTAATCTTCGACATAGTCCCGTTCCGCAGCGGCTATCATGCTCTGCTCGGACGAACCGCGTTTGCAAATCAACGCGGTGCCGCACTACGCATACCTCAAGCTCAAGATGCCAGGCCCTCGAGGAGTCATCATGGTCAACGGAAACACTGAACGCTCCCTCCGAACGGAGGAACACACAGCGGCTCTCGCGGCAGAAGTACAGAGCAGTCTTTTAAGGCAATTCTCGAGTCCGACTGTTAAGCGGCCGGACACCGTCAAGCGCGCCCGGAGTAACCTACAGCAGGACCACCTGGCATGTTCCGAGCATGCGTAGCAATGCGGCCCCAACCCCAGCCCTTGCATATTTGCAAGACTAGTCCTCCACGTACATCATTACGCTCTGAAGATACCATGGGCATAGGGGGAGGGGCACGACCACGACAGGCCTAGAGTGCGGCTCAACCACACCAGGGGCTCCCAAGTGTGTCACCTTTTTTCTATTCTCTTTTTCTTTTCTTACCCACACGACTCCGTTCACTAGAGGCCCTGTCCGGTAGTAGACCTGCAGAACTCACGATGCAACAGCCAGGGAAGGAGAAAGGCTACGACGAACACTCAGGTGGTCTCCATTACGAGCATTAAATCTGTTTTCATACACCATTCCACAAGCCTACCCCTGGAGGGGGACATGTTTAATAGTCCAATCCCTTGCTTACCGCACTATTTGTATCGTTCTGCATTCATGGCAGTACTTCTAGAATAAACAATGCATCGCTTTTTGCTAATTGCATTTGTTTCTTATATATGTTCATTTATGACATGCTGCATCCGTACACTTTGTACGGCCGAATACACCAGGGGCTTAAGTTCCCCGCATTATGGTGTGATAAGTCCGAACACTTTCACAAGTGCGGCACCCCGAACTTATAACATTATATGCATCGGCTCCGAATCATGTCTTGGGTCAACAGTTAGGTTTGCCCGGCTCCCATGTTTTGGTACCTTACGTTCCGTTTTATCGGCTAAGGTAGCACTGGAAGAACCACTGCGATTGCGCCCCAGTTGAGTTGGGCGAGCGCCTCAGTGGAGAAAGCTAAAACTGACCGTCATGATAAGGCGAGAGCTGGTCGCTGTTCGAGAGGTCTTTTCGAGTCCCTAAAGACTTATGCTGCTTAGAGCGAGGAACCGGCTTTGTCCGGCCCAGGCGTGGATAGCGCCCTGAACTCGGTCTTCCGAACACTAGGGGCTTCGCCGAAATTTAAAATTATAGAATTCTATGGCTAAGTGAGAGTGTTCAAGCGTTATAAGTCCGGTTGCCTCGTTCGTTGTGTTGAGCGCCTCCCTAGATGGACCCAACAATGGGAACAAGAGCGCTCAAGTTTATCCCGAACACCCCAGCACTCGTGGCATGGGGGCTGAAGCCAATGACTTGCCATCTCTCAGATTTGATAAACGGCCGCACAGAAGGTAATATTTTAAATTAATAAGCGTTGCTTAGCGCATATGAACACAGTTTTCAGCGCACAGGATAACATAATGCGATTCTACTGAAACATTACATCTTTGGAGCACTCATCCGCAATCATGCGGGCACCCTTCAGGACACTCTTATAACACATTTCGGGCATGCGATACTCCTTGCCCGCCGGCGGCGCGTCCGTCAGAAGCTTCTCAGCGTCCATCCTGCCCCAGTGCACTTTTGCACGGGCAAGGGACCGACGGGCACCTTGAATGCAGGCGGAGTGCTTGACGACTTCCACCCAGGGACACGCATCCACCAGCCGCCGCACCAGGCCGAAGTAGCTCCCAGGCATGGCCTCCTTGGGCCACAGCCAAACTATGAGGCCCTTCATGGCCTGTTCGGCTACCTTGTGGAGCTCGACCAGCTGCTTCAGCTGGTCGCTAAGGGGCACCGGATGTCCGGCCTCAGCATACTGAGACCAGAAGACCTTCTCCGTCGAGCTCCCCTCCTTGGCCCGGTAGAAAGCGGAAGCATCGGACATGTTGCGAGGCAGATCTGCAAATGCTCCTGGAGAGCTCCGAATTCGGTTAAGTAATAGGTAATTCACATTCACATGCTTGCTTTGCATGAAAAATGCCTTACCCGCCGCTATTTTCTTCACCGCCTCGATTTCCTGGAGGGCCTTCTGGGCTTCGGCCTTAGAGGCTTTGGCACTCTCAAGAGCCGATGCAAGCTCGGACTCTCGAGTCTTCGAGTCGCGCTTCAAACTCTCATGCTTTTCCACAAGAGCCTGGAGCTCTTGCTGCACCTCCGCCACCCATGCCTCCTGCTTCTCTCGCTCGGCTCGTTCCGCGGCCGCATTGCGTTAGGCTGTGGACACGGCCTCCTTCAGGGTCGCCACCTCGTTCGTGGCCCTTGGAGTACCCACGTTATCCTTGTTATTTCTATTGCAACCAAAATCCTTTTCTATAAGGTACAAATTTAATACGATGTTACTCATCTTCCTTGTCCTCGAGTTGCTTCTTGGCACGGCCGAGCTCGCTCTCGGACCGCTCGAGGTTCTTCTTCAAAGCATCGATCTCCGCAGTCAGTGCGGCAGAGGTCAGCAGCGCAGCCTGCAATCCCATATTGACATATTTTTTAGACCTCCTGCGTATATCTTTTTAGATCCTCAGTCCGGCTTTTCTTTCCGAACACCGAACCGAGCATCAGGGGCTACGGTCTATGTGGTATTATATTACATATTTTAAATTTCTTACCTCAAAGCCTGTTAGAAGGCTGCCGCAGGCTTCGGTCAGCCCGCTCTTGGTGAGCTGAACCTTCTGAATCACCGCACTCATGATAGTGCGGTGTTCTTCTTCGATGGAAGTGCCTTTGAGCGCCTCCAACAAGTTATCCGGCGCCTCCGGTTGGATGGAGACCGCCGGTGTAATAGTCTTGCCCTTCTTACAAAGGGGCCACCCGTCGGACTCCGGAACCACTGCAGGTTCTGGTGCGGAGTCCGGTGCAAAGTCCGGGAGGTTGCCCTGTGGCACCTTCGGAGCCTCCCCCTCCTGGTGGGTCCCCCCATGGGATCCCACCTCGGCGTCATCAGTGTCACGAGGGGTGGAGGCGGCCGGAAGGGAATCCATATCCGACGTAGCCAAGGACCCGCTCGACGAAGCAGGAAGATCGTCCTTGGCCGGACTACAAATTGTATGCGGCATTAGAAGGACACCACGTGGCAAAAAGAGAAATTATAAATCATCCAAGAATTCAGACACTTACGATCTTGCCAGGGGCTTGGCCCTTGAGGGCCACTCCTCGTCGCCGTCGTCGGCGTTGGCAGAGCAGTCCAGAGGAAGGGTCCGTCCTTTCTTGGACCCTTCGGCCACCCTCGTTGGGGAGGTCTTCCTCTTCTTCTCTCCCCCCGCTGGGGGAGAGGCCTCTTTCTCCTCCTCCTCGGGGGAGGAGTCCGCCTCGGAGTCATCAGACTATGAGTCCGATACCACCTGGCGCCGGGAACTCCTTCGGGTTCCCGTGGCCTTCTTCTTGGCCTTCTTCTCCGGCACCACGTAAAGTGCCGGGACCAGCAGCCCCGTTAAACGGGTGTCCGCTGGGTCTTCTGGAAGGGGAGCCAGACAGTTAACCTGTCTGGACGTCTTCTGCCAGTCCTGTTAAAGGCATTGGGAGTTTAGATCCCACATAGAGTCAAACTACAAAAGAAATGAGTGTCCCATAAAGGATAACATAGCTTACCTCGCCGACCGGGCGTTGGGTGCTGAATCTGCGATCTTCAGTTGCGGATGCGGGGGCTTCTCCGCCCTTGAACAACACCCTCCAGGCAGCTTCGTACGTCGTGTCGAAGAGCCCGCTCAAGGTCCGGTGCTGTGCCGGATCAAACTCCCACAAATTGAAGGCCCGTTGCTGGCAGGGGAGAATCCGGCGGACAAGCATGACCTGGATCACGTTGACAAGCTTAAGCTTCTTGTTCACCAGGGTCTGGAGACAGGACTGGAGTCCGGTCAGCTCCTCCGAACTACCCCATAGCAAGCCCTTCTCTTTCCAGGAGGTGAGCTGCATGGGGGTACTAGATCTGAACTCGGGGGCCGCTGCCCATTTAGGGTCACGCGGCTCGGTGATGTAGAACCACCCCGATTGCCACCCTTTGATGGATTCCACGAAGGCACCCTCAAGCCAAGTAACGTTGGGCATTTTGCCCACCATGGCACCTCCGCACTCCGCTTGGACGCCCTTCACCACCTTCGGCTTGACATTGAAGGTCTTTAGACACAAGCCGAAGTGGGGCTGGATGCAGAGGAAGGCCTCGCACACGACGATAAATGCCGAGATGTTGAGGATGAAGTTTGGCGCCAGATCGTGGAAGTCCAGGCCGTAGTAGTACATGAGCCCCCGGACGAAGGGGTGAAGTGGGAAGCCCAGTCCGCGGAGGAAGTGGGGAAGAAATACGACCCTCTCATGGGGCCTGGGGGTGGGCATGAGCTGCCCCTCGTCGGGTAGCCGGCGCGCGATGTCGCCGGACAGGTATCCGGCGCCGCGCAGCATCTCGATGTGCCCCTCTGTAACGGAGGAGGCCATCCACTTGCCTCCCGCTCCGGACATGGCTGGAGAAGGTTGAGGTGAGATGTGCATACTTGGGCGCTGGATCTCGAGTGCGCGGAGATGGATAAGCAAAGGAGGAAGAAGGCGTAGGTGAAAAAGGTGGATCCTTATCCCCTTATATATGGGCGGACGAAGACTATGCGTCCCCACTGGCCTGGTAAAACTCGCTTATCTTCCAAGCACCACAATCAATGGCGCGGTTGGGTTACCCACGTCCGTATTGATGATAATCCCAGAATAAGGGGAACACGATCTCTGCTTCGACAAGACGTGCCAAGGTAACCGCTTCGCTAAACGCGCTGAGGTGGTATAATGAAAACAATTCAAGTAAAGGCTTGGTAGTGGTGTGACGTCACGCCACAAAATACGTCAGCAGATTGAACTTGTGTACATATTATTCTCTCTACGGTGGTGTGTGGAATTTATTTTGCAGAGCCGGACACTATCCTGGTATTCGCAATCTTCTATGGATTATTCGGAAGAGGAACCCGCCTTGCAATGCCAAAGACAATATGTGCGCCGGACTCGTCGTCATTGAAGCCTGGTTCAGGGGCTACTGAGGGAGTCCTGGACTATGGGGTGTCCGGATAGCCGGACTATCATCGTCGGCCGGACTCCAAGACTATGAAGATACAAGATTGAAGACTTTGTCCCGTGTCCGGATGGGACTTTCCTTGGTGTGGAAGGCAAGCTTGGCAATACGGATATGTAGTTCTCCTACCATTGTAACCGACTCTGTGTAACCCTAGCCCTCTCCGGTGTCTATATAAACCGGAGGGTTTTAATCCGTAGGACGAACAACCATTACAACAATCATACCATAGGCTAGCTTCTAGGGTTTAGCCTCCTTGATCTCGTGGTAGATCTACTCTTGTACTACCCATATCATCAATATTAATCAAGCAGGAGTAGGGTTTTACCTCCATCAAGAGGGCCCAAACTGGGTAAAAATATCGTGTCCCTTGTCTCCTGTTACCATCCGCCTAGACGCACAGTTCGGGACCCCCTACCCAAGATCCGCCGGTTTTGACACCGACAATCATGTTTTGCCCGTGGAAGAGGTTTAATGAACGGATCTACGACATTCAGGTCCGTATGTACTTTACAAATATCTATGTCTCCATCTTAAATATTTTCACAAATGGAGTTGAAGCGACGCTTGATATGCCTGGTCTTCTTGTGAAACCTGGGCTCCTTGGCAAGGGCAATAGCTCTAGTGTTGTCATAGAAGAGAGTCATCGGGCCCGATGCATTGGGAATAACTCCTAGGTCGGTAATGAACTCCTTCATCCAGATTGCTTCACGTCCTGCCTCCGAGGCTTCCATGTACTCCGCTTCACATGTAGATCCCGCCATGACGCTTTGCTTGCAATTGCACCAGCTGACTGCCCCACCATTCAAAATATACACGTATCCGGTTTGTGACTTGGAGTCATCCAGATCTGTGTAAGCTAGCATCGACGTAACCCTTTACGATGAGCTCTTTGTCACCTCCATAAACGAGAAACATATCCTTAGTCCTTTTCAGGTACTTCAAGATATTCTTGACCGATGTCCAGTGTTCCATGCTGGGATTACTTTGGTACCTCCCTACCAAACTTACGACAAGGTTCACATCAGGTCTGGTACACATCATGGCATACATAACAGACCCTATGGCTGAGGCATAGGGGATGACACTCATCTTTTCTCTATCTTCTACCAAGGTCGGGCATTGAGCCGTGCTCATTCTCAAACCTGGCAATACAGGAAAGAACCCCTTCTTGGACTGATCCATATTAAACTTCTTCAATATCTTATCAAGGTATGTGCTTTGTGAAAGACCGATGAGGCGTCTCGATCTATCTCTATATATCTTGATGCCTAATATGTAAGTAGCTTCTCCAAGGTTCTTCATTGAACAACACTTATTAAAGTAGGCCTTTGTGCTTTTCAAAAGTTCTATATCATTTTCCATCAATAGTATGTCATCCACATATAATATGTGAAATGCTATAGAGCTCCCACTCACTTTCTTGTAAACACATGCTTCTCCATAAGTCTTCATAAACCCAAACGCTTTGATCATTTCATCAAAGCGAATGTTTCAACTCCGAGATGCTTGCACCAGCCCATAGATGGAGCGCTGGAGCTTGCACACCTTGTCAGCATTCTTAGGATCAAGAAAACCTTCCGGCTGCATCATATACAATTCTTCCTTAAGGAAACCGTTAAGGAATGTCGTTTTGACGTCCATTTGCCATATCTCATAATCATAGAATGCGGCAACTGCTAACATGATTCGGATGGACTTTAGCTTTACTACGGTGAGAGGTCTCATCGTAGTCAAACCCTTGAACTTGTCGATAACCCTTAGCGACAAGCCGAGCTTTATAGATGGTCACATTACCATCCGCGTCAGTCTTCTTCTTAAAGATCCATTTATTTTCTATGGCTCGCCGATCATCGGCCAAGTCTGTCAAAGTCCATACTTTGTTTTCATACATGGATCCTATCTCGGATTTCATGGCTTCAAGCCATTTGTTGGAATCTGGGCCCGCCATCGCTTCTTCATAGTTCAATGGTTCACCGTTGTCTAACAACATGATTTCCAGGACAGGGTTGTCGTACCACTCTAGTGCGGAACGTGCCCTTGTGGACCTACGAAGTTCATTAGAAACTTGATCGGAAGTTCCTTGATCATCATCATTAACTTCCTCTCTAGTCGGTGCAGGCACCATAGAAACATCTTCCTGAGCTGCGCTACTTTTCGGTTCAAGAGGCAGTACTTCATCAAGTTCTACTTTCCTCCCACTTACTTCTTTCGAGAGAAACTCTTTCTCCAGAAAGGATCTGTTCTTGGCAACAAAGATCTTGCCTTTGGATCTGAGGTAGAAGGTATACCCAATGGTTTCCTTAGGGTATCATATGAAGACACATTTTTCCGACTTGGGTTCGAGCTTTTCAGGTTGAAGTTTCTTGACATAAGCATCGCATCTCCAAACTTTTAGAAACTACATCTTAGGTTTCTTCCCAAACCATAATTCATACGGTGTCGTCTCAACGGATTTAGACGGTGCCCTATTTAAAGTGAATATGGCTGTCTCTAAAGCATAAACCCAAAATGATAGCGGTAAATCAGTAAGAGACATCATAGTTCACACCATATCCAATAGAGTGCGATTACGATGTTCGGACACACCGTTACGCTAAGGTGTTCCAGGCTGCGTGGGTTGTGAAACAATTCCACATTTCCTTAAGTGTGTACCAAACTCGTGACTTAAATATTCTCCTCCATGATCTGATTGTAAGAATTTTATTTTCCTGTCACGTTGATTCTCCACCTCACTGTGAAATTCCTTGAACTTTTCAAATGTCTCAGACTTGTGTTTCATTAAGTAGACATACCCATATCTACTTAAGTCATCAGTGAGGGTGAGAATATAACGATAGCCACCGCAAGCTTCAACGCTCATTGGACCGCACACATCAGTATGTATTATTTCCAGCAAGTTGGTTGCTCGCTCCATTGTTCCGGAGAACGGAGTCTTGGTCATCTTGCCCACGAGGCATGGTTCGCACGTGTCGAATGATTCATAATCAAGAGACTCCAAAAGTCCATCTGCATGGAGTTTCTTCATGTCTTTGACACCAATGTGACCAAGGCGGCAGTGCCACAAGTATGTGGGACTATCATTATTAACCTTACATCTTTTGGTATTCACACTATGAATATGTGTAACATCACGTTCGAGATTCAATAGGAATAAACCATTGACCAGCGGGGCATGACCATAAAACATATCTCTCATATAAATAGAACAACCATTATTCTCAGATTTAAATGAGTAGCCATCTCGCATTAAACGAGATCCAGATACAATGTTCATGCTCAAAGCTGGCACTAAATAACAATTATTGAGGTTTAAACCTAATCCCGTAGGTAAATGTAGAGGTAGCGTGCCGATGGCGATCACATCGACCTTGGAACCATTCCCGACGCGCATCGTCACCTCGTCCTTCGCCAGTCTCCGCTTATTCCGCAGCTCCTGTTTTGAGTTTCAAATATGAGCAACCGCACTGGTATCAAATACCGAGGAGCTACTACGAGTACTGGTAAGGTACACATCAATAACATGTATATCACATATACCTTTGGTGTTGCCGGCCTTCTTATCCGCTAAGTACTTGGGGCAGTTCCGCTTCCAGTGACCATTTCCCTTATAATAAAAGCACTGAGTCTCGGGCTTGGGTCCATTGTTTGGCTTCTTCCCGGCAACTGATTTACCGGGCGTGGCAACTCCCTTGCCGTCCTTCTTGAGTTCTTTTTACCCTTGCCTTTCTTGAAACTAGTGGTCTTATTCACCGTCAACACTAGATGTTCCTTTTTGATTTCCACCTCCGCTGATTTCAGCATTGAATATAACTCAGGAATGGACTTTTCCATCCCCTGCATATTGTAGTTCATCACAAAGCTCTTGTAGCTAGGTGGGAGCGACTGGAGGATCCTGTGAACGACCGAGTCATCTGGAAGATTAACTCCCAGCTGAGACAAACGGATGTGCAACCCGGACATAGTGAGTATATGCTCACTGATAGAACTGTTTTCCTCCATCTTACAACTGTAGAACTTGTCGGAGACTTCATATCTCTCGACCCGGGCATGAGCTTGGAAAACCATTTTCAGCTCTTGGAACATCTCATATGCTCTGTGCTGCTCAAAACGCTTTTGGAGCCCCGGTTCTAAGCTGTAAAGCATGCTGCACTGAACCAGGGAGTAATCATCACTACGCGACTACCAGGCGTTCATAACGTCTTGAGTTGCTGGGAAAATGGGTGCGTCACCTAGCGGTGCTTCAAGGACATATGCTTTCTTGGCAGCTATGAGGATGATCCTCAAGTTCTGGACCCAATCCGTATAGTTGCAACCATCGTCTTTCAGCTTGGTTTTCTCTAGGAACGCGTTGAAGTTGAGGGCAACATTAGCGTGGGCCATTTGATCTAAAAGACATATTGCAAAGATATTTTAGACTATGTTCATGATAATTAAGTTCATCTAATCAAATTATTTAATGAACTCCCACTCAGATAGACATCCCTCTAGTCATCTAAGTGATACATGATCCGAGTCAACTAGGCCGTGTCCGATCATCACGTGAGACGGACTAGTCATCATCGGTGAACATCTTCATGTTGATCGTATCTACTATACGACTCATGTTCGACCTTTCGGTCTCTTGTGTTCCGAGGCCATGTTTGTACATGCTAGGCTCGTCAAGTCAACCTAAGTGTTTTGCATGTGTAAATCTGGCTTACACCCGTTGTATGCGAATGTTAGAATCTATCACACCCGATCATCACGTGGTGCTTTGAAACAACGAACTTTCGCAACGATGCACAGTTAGGGGGAACACTTTCTTGAAATATTTAATGAGGGATCATCTTATTTATGCTACCGCCGTTCTAAGCAAATAAGATGTAAACATGACAAACATCACATGCAAATCATAAAGTGACATGATATGGCCAATATCATCTTGCGCCTTTGATCTCCATCTTTGATGTGTGGCATGATCACCTTCGCACCGACATGACACCATGATCTTCATCATCTTGATCTCCATCATCGTGTCTTCATGAAGTTGTCTCGCCAACTATTACTTCTACTACTATGGCTAATGGTTAACAAAAAAGTAAAGTAATTACATGGCGTCATACAATAAATTAAGACAACTCCTATGGCTCCTGCCGGTTGTCATACTCATCAACATGCAAGTCGTGATTCCTATCACAAGAACATGATCAATCTCATACATCACATATATCATTCATCACATTCTTTTGGCCATATCACATCACATAGCATACCCTGCAAAAACAAGTTAGACGTCCTCTAATTGTTGTTGCATACTTTATGTGGCTGCTATGGGTTTCTAGCAAGAACATTTCTTACCTATGCAAAATCTACAATGGTGATATGCCAATTGCTATTTACCCTTCATAAGGACCCATTTCATGGAATCCGATCCGACTAAAGTGGGAGAGACAGACACCCGCTAGCCACCTTATGCAACAAGTGCATGTCAGTCGGTGGAACCTGTCTCACGTAAGCATACGTGTAAGGTCGGTCCGGGCCGCTTCATCCAACAATACCGCCGAAACAAGATAGGACTAGTAATGCTAAGAAAATTGAACAAACCAACGCCCACAACTACTTATGTTCTACTCGTGCATAGAATCGACGCATAGACCTAGCTCTGATACCACTGTTGGGGAACGTAGCAATAATTCAAAATTTTCCTACCTATCACCAAGATCAAGACAGGAGATTCTAGCAACAACATAGAGAGGATGTGCATCTTCATAACTTTGAAGATTGGTAAGCGGAACCGTTACTAGGACGCGGATGATGGAGTCGTACTCGCGGCGATTCAAATCGCGGAAGATCCGATCTAACACCGAACGGACGGCGCCTCCGTGTTAAACACACGTACAACCCGGGGATGTCTCCTTCTTCTTGATCCAGCAAGGGGAGAGGAGAAGTTGAGGGCGAGCTCCGGCAGCACGACGACTTGGTGGTGGAGCTTGCAGTTCTCCGGCAGGGCTTCGCCAAGCACTACGGAGGAGGAGGAGGTGTTCGAGAGGGGAAGGGCTGCACCAGGGGAAGGGTGCGGCAGCCCTCCCACCTCCCCTCTATTTATAGGGGCAAGGGAGTGGGGGGCCGGCCCCCTCCAGATGGATCTAGAGGGGGCCGGCAGCCAAGGGGTGGAGGCTTGCCCTCCCAAGCCAAGGGGTGCGCCCCCTTTAGGGTTTTCCCCCAACCCTGGGCGCATGGTCCCTAGGGGGGTTTGGCGCCCAACCCACCTAGGGGCTGGTTCCCCTCCATATTCAGCCCATAGGGCCCTCAGGGGCAGGTGGACCCTCCCGGTGGACCCCCATAACCCTTTCGGTGGTCCCGGTACAATATCGATAAACCCCAGAACAATTTCGGTGACCGAATAAGGACTTCCCATATATAAATCTTTATCTCTCGACCATTCCGGAAATCCTCATGACGTCCGGGATCTCATCCGGGACTCCAAACAACATTTGGTAACCACATACTATTTCCCATAACAACTCTAGCATCACCGAACCTTAAGTGTGTAGACCCTACGGGTTCGGGAATCATGCAGACATGACCGAGAAATCTCTCCCGTCAATAACCAACAGCGGGATCTGGATAGCCATGTTGGTTCCCACATCTTCCACGATGATCTCATCGGATGAACCACGATGTCGGGGATTAAATTAATCCCGTATACAATTCCCTTTGTCAATTGGTATGTTACTTTCCCGAGATTCGATCGTCAGTATCCCAATACTTCGTTCAATCCCGTTACCGGCAAGTCTCTCTACTAGTTCCATAATGCATGATCTCATGACTAACTGCTTAGTAACATTGAGCTCATTATGATGATGCATTACCGAGTGGGCCCAGAGATACCTCTCCGTCATACGAAGTGACAAATCCCAGTCTCGATTCGTGCCAACCCAGCAGACACTTTTGAAGATACCTATAGTGCACCTTTATAGACACCTAGTTACATTGTGACGTTTGGTACACCCCAAGCATTCCTACGGTATCCAGGAGTTGCACAATCTCATGGTCTAAGGAAATGATACTTGACATTATAAAAGCTCTTAGCAGGTCGAATCTCGTCTTATTTATTCTTTTTTTTATGTTATGTATATGTGTTTTTATTCTTTTTTCTTTCTTAAGTTAAGGAATTTACACAAGTCTCCCGAAGTACACGATCTTGTGCTATGCTTAGGATTGGGTCCTGTCCATCACATCATTCTCCTAATGATGTGATCCCGTTATCAATGACATCCAATGTCCATGGTCAGGAAACCATAACCATCTATTGATCAACGAGCTAGTCAACTAGAGGCTCACTAGGGACATGTCGTGGTCTATGTATTCACACATGTATTACGGTTTCTGGTTAATACAATTATAGCATGAACAATAGACAATTATCACGAACAAGGAAATATAATAATAACCATTTTATTATTGCCTCTAGGGCATATTTCCATCAATTGAGATACCGACGATCGAATCTCGGGCAAGTAACATACCGATGACAAAGGGAACAACGTATGTTGTTATGCGGTTTGACCAATAAAGATGTCCGCAAAATATGTGGGAGCCAATATGAGCATCCAGGTTCCGCTATTGGTTATTGACCGGAGACGTGTCTCGGTCATGTTTACATAGTTCTCAAACCCGTAGGGTCCGCGCACTTAACATTCGGTGATGATCGGTATTATGCGTTTATGTGTTTTGATGTACCAAAGGTAGTTCAGAGTCCCGGACGTGATCACGGACATGATGAGGAGTCTCGAAATGGTCGAGACATAAAGATTGATATATTAAACGACTATATTTGGACATCGAAAATGTTCTGGGTGAGTTCGGGCATATACCAGATCACCGGGAGGTTACCAGAACCCCCCAGGAGGTATATGGGCCTTATTTGGCCATAGTGGGAGAGAAGAGAGGGAGGCCAAGGAGGGGGTGCGCCCCCCCAAGCCCAATCCGAATTGGGTGGGGGGCTGCCCCCTTTCCTCCCCCTCTCTCCCCCTTCCTTCCAATCCTAGTCCAACTAGGGAAGGGGGGGATTCTACTCCTGGTGGAAGTAGGACTCTCCTTAGGGCGCGCCATAGGAGGGCCGACCCCCCCCCCCCCTCCTCCACTCCTTTATATACAGAGGAGGGGGCACCCCATAGACACACAAGTTGATCATTGATCACTTAGCCGTGTGCGGTGCCCTCCTCCACCATAATCCACCTCGATCATATTGTTGCAGTGCTTAGGCGAAGCCTTGCGCCGGTAGCTTCATCATCACCGTCATCACCCGTCGTGCTGACGAAGCTCTCCCTCGACACTCAGCTGGATCGAGAGTTCGTGGGATGTCACCGAGCCGAACGTGTGCAAATCGCGGAGGTGCCGTACTTTCGGTACTAGGATCGGTCGAATCGTGAAGACGTATGACTACATCAACCGCGTTGTCATAACACTTCCGCTTACGGTCTACGAGGGTACGTGGACAACACTCTCCCGCTCGTTGCTATGCATCACATAGATCTTGCGTGATCGTAGGAATTTTTTTGAAATTACTGCGTTCCCTAACATGATGGACTCTTGCACCAATGCGGTAGCCGAGTCGGCGTGTTTCGCCTTCTTGGCCCCCTTGTTGCCGTCCGGGCGCCCGTTGGCCGAGCCCGGTGTCGGCGCGTCTGGCTTGTATGTCTCCTTGGCCTTGGCGAGGGTGCGCGGGTATCCGCCCACTTCTCGCACTTGTCTATACGCTTGAAGACGTGGAGGTATTTGAAGTCTTGATCACTGTTGTCCTGGCAAAACATGGCAAACATCCACAGTAGTTGCGTCGAGGAACAAACAGTTGGTGGGCGCACACATGGCGAAAGAAAGGGGGAGACCGGCATGCCATACCTGATCCTCCATGCTGGCGCCACTTTCCGGGCAAGCCACGATCTCCTCGACGACCCCATGCCATTTTTTGCACACCGTTTGGATGAGCCCCCAATGGTTCGCCATTGCCTTCGACCCGCGCTGCATGTAGACGCTTTTGAAGGGGTCGACGAGCTTGCGCTCGTCGAACTCGGCCTTGATGCGGTCCCAATATGTGTTGACGCTCTGTTTCGTGCCGGTGATCGGTCGAGGCAGACGACTTTCCACGCTTCGGCGAGGCACTCATCCTCCTTGGACGCCCACTTGATGTGCGACTCGCCGGTCCTGGCCGCCCGCTTCTTCTTCTTCTTCCGTTTGCTCGCAGGAGAAGGCACTGGCTCCTCCTCCTCATCCTCCTCCTCTGGATCCTCCTCGCCGTAGTCGAGCTCGTCGTCCATGTCACCGGTGAGGTCCATTGGGTCATCCTGGGTAGTGAACCCGGGGGACGCGGCGGCGGCGGCCGAGCCGGCAGTGATGATGTCCTCCATATAGGCCTCGGTCCTGTCAGTGTCACCGAGATGCAACGTGGAGGCTTGTGAGAAGGGCAGCACGCCACGGCAGAGTTGGGGTGTCGGGGAGGATGCGTAGTAAGTAGGTGTACGGAGGGTACTACACGCCGGCGAAGGCGGGTGAGGGTGTGCGCTGGGCCTGGTGACCATGGGGGAAGGTGATGTTGGGGTTGAACCCGCCGTGCACGTCACTGTCGGTGTAGCCCGGCGACGGCCTGCAGGCTGCAACTCCAGGGTTGCAGCGACGACGAGAAGCTGGCAGGAGAACCGACTGTGACAGCCTGGTTTTTGCCCTTTTCTCTTTGCCCGATTCTCATTTGATTTGCATTTGAACTTTGGAGTTTTGAATCTTTTCATATGGACTTAAACACTTGGGTACCCCTTGGCTTTCACCCAAGTGCTTCATCTCCCTCTCTAACCATCATTCCATCTCTGGTTCACCTCAAAATAATATTTGAAATATTTTTCTTTAATGAAAAATATTCATTTTCCCCTCTTAAACCCTAGCTAGTTCAATGTGCTCCAAAGCAACCCCAATTTTTCTTGCCCATAAAATTCTGAGAAAAATATCAATTATTCTTTGAACCCTAGGGCACCTTTCTGAGCAAAAATATTTCATCACTTTTTGGAATATTTTGGCTACAGAAAATATTTTCTGTTTTGGACAGAAATGGTAGTTTCTACAGCAACTACCATTTTACTTGCTCCATTGTAGCTGGTTTTTCTTGTGCATCATCACCTTAGTAGATGATTGCTAGCCTCCAAAGCCCAGACCTCAACTCCTAGTGGTTTGACCACAGTAAGCTCTCAAAGTTACTGTCTAGAAAATTACCAGGAGTGTAAAATCATTTCTACTGCACCTGAGACCAAACCCAAGCATGGTAACGTTCAAAACTACCACGAACAACATGCCAGACATGAAGTTTGGGCTTAGGTCGGCCTGGGGTCATAGTTCACGCGGTGACCGCGTTCGTCCAGGCATGCTGGCATGCAAACGACGCGCTCTGAGTGCCGCCGAGCGCTCTGTTGCGCACGTGCTCGCTGCCCCGCTTGCCTGAGCGTGCCAAACCGTGCCACCATCATCGTCCGAACTCCCTTAACTCCGCCCTGGCAGTCACCGACGCCGGAGCTCGCCGCAGTGGGCACGGGCACGGTCCGGCCAACGGAACAATATGATGCATACTGTGCTCGTCGCCTTCCTCTAGCCCCTGTGCTCGTCCCCGTTCGCCAACAGTCCCCCATGTGAGCTGCATCTTCTTCTCCCCCTCTCACTGACGCTGTTCGTCGTGGGACGCTGTGGCGAGGTGTCCACCGGCGGAGCCCGAACCCCCCTCAACACTCGGCTATAAATAGGGCCATCCCCAGCCTCCTCGGGCACCATCCACCACTCCCACACACTCCACGATCGAGTAGATAGCCGTAGCTCGGTCGGGCAGGCCACGGGCCACCGTCCCCAAGCTCGAGCTCGGCGGCGATCCCCTCGGGTCGTCTCCGCAGCTCCAGCCCCTCCTAGGCCTAGGCAGCCCTTCCAGGGCCTCCGCCACGCGTCGGTGGTGCCGTTCCGCCTGGTTGGAGCCCCTGGAGTCGCCTCTGGTCGCCGTCGTCTTCGTCTCCAGCGACCTCCGCTCTCTGCCTCCGCTGGAGCGGCTGATTTCGGCACCGTCCAACCACCCCTAGCTACTCTACGGGTACGGGCAGGTGCGCCTCCGTCTCCTCTCTCGATCCCTCCCTCTCGTTTTGGCCAAGGAGCCCTCGCTGCCGACGTGCGCTCCGGCGAAGCCGCGCCGTCCTCTATTTCCCTCTCCCCCTCCACCCCACCTGACTAGCGGGGCCCGCTAGTCAGTCACCCAATACATGCGCGAAGCGGTACGAGTGGTGGCGCTCCGAGGCTTTTACGCCTTCGACGCCCCCCAGTCTGTTTTATTTAAATTCAAATTTTAATTTAATCTAGAGAACTTCAAACAACCACAACTTTTTAACCATAAGTCCAAATGAATTGATTCTTTTTGCATTGTGTTCTTTGTACAGAAATCTAGCAGCTCACCAAAGATGAGATTTTTCCATACTATCTAAATATCCTGGTGAATTTTAGAAGGTTTCTTGATATTTTCTTCTTGTGTTTCAATTTATTTTCAGAGGGTGAGGCTTGTCTTGAGGATTACCAGGAGGCTTGTGAACCTCCTCTGCACTAAGGCAAGCCACAACAACATTTTCATGATGCCATTTCAATATTTATGATTTTCCTACTTGAACAAATGATTATCCATGCATTTAAATCATTATTATGTTATTTATATTCTGTTAGATGCTTGTTTGGGTTAATATGTTTGATTTATAAAAAGTTTGAAGTGAAGTTAGTTGGTAAAGAAACTAGGATTTAGTTTTGGGGTGATGAAACAATGATATGGTTATGGATATAAATAATTAGTGGAGTTATTTTCTTGCATGAGTAAAAATGGTAATATTTAATAGAAAAGATTCTGTTTAAAATGAGGTTTAATCTTAACCAGAGAAGTGTCATGAGTTGCTGATGCTTAGTGTGGATATAGTTGACTCAGTCATTTCCGTTGATATGCGATGCATATGTTAGTGTTGCATGTCATGGCATTATGACACCGGTTACTTTCACTTTAAGTTGAACCTGATAATAACTCAACTTGAATATATCATTGACCCGGTCATGGTGCCACTGAAACGAGTCTTTCCCAGTGCAACCACATTTGCCTTTATGGGGAGGCCTTTATTCAGTCCGTTGTCATGCCGTTGATTGGTGCCTCCAACTAGGGAAGGTTATGGGGGTGCGGTACCCTGGCCTGGTAAGTAGACATAACCTTGTGTGCCCGTTGTTGAGTTTATGGTACCGGGTCCCAGTGTCGGATCGTTTATGTTTTGGCCACAACGGTGGTCGTTGTATCTTTGGTAGACACGGGGCCACCCAGGACTAGCCCGATGGGGAGTGAGTCGGAGTGGTCGGGAGAGTGTCATGGCAATGGAGGGGTTTCGTTGGAATGTCGTTGGTCCACCCGAATGGTAGTGCTAGGCCATGGGTTTCGTGGTGTGGGTACAATGCGCTACCTCTGTAGAGTGTATTAATCTATTGATAGCCGACTCCACGGTTACGGACACGCTCAAAAGTATGTCACACCATGGGTCAACCTTTAATAAATTTTGCACACTAAGTTATGAACTTTGCACTGTTGATGATGACGGAAAGGTCATCTTGTTGTTTTAGACCAAGTGTTGGTCATGGTTGTGGTCACCGGAAGGATCACCATTTAAAGACCAAATGATGGTCGTGGTTGTGATCGCCAGAAGGATTACCGTTTAAGACCAAATATTGGCCGTGGTTGTGATCGCCGGAAGGATCATGAGATGTCTCTAGTTGATACCTTGAGGTTGGTACGTTTGTGATCCAAGAGCGATCACGGTTGGTAAGCTAGTCCGAGGGACTTTATCACAAGAGCATGGTCACAGCATGTGGGTTATATTGTTGCATTATTATGAATTGGTTAATTGTCATGATATTGTTTGTCATTATGTTTATGCTTGTTGTGAGCTTGCAAGTACATTCAATGTACTGACCTGGCGTGTCATGCTAGATTTCGGGAAAGTCTCGTTGGAAAGGAGTGCTGTCCGAGTCTAGATCGTGTCCACATTGGTGTCCCTGTGCTATGGAGTTCTGCTACGACGTTGTTCCGCTGCCGCGTAGTTGTTTTGATCGAGGCCCCTTTATGTTCACTAAATAATGTACATATTGTTCAGTCGCACCATGTGTGCCGCTTGGCCTCGCCACCTATTGTAATATAAACTTTGATCCGCTAGCATCAATAAAGCGGTTGTTTTCTGTACCAAGATGTTGTGTGTTGCCAGAAGACAAGGTCTGTGGGATAGCAATGCATGGTAAACCGGTTGCTCCGAGCCAGGGTGCCACAATGCTTGGCATCAGAGCCGCGCTGACTGTAGGTCATGCTAGACTACGATGTGTTAACTGGATGTTAGATACGAGTTTTAGTTGAGTGCCGGTAGCATTTGTAGCTGGTTGTTGCATTGCATGCACTTGTTTTATTTTTATGCTAACCTGCTAATGGTTGTGAGTGTAGATGGATCCGGTGTCGTATCCGTGCCAGTTGCAGCTGATGTCGTACACGTCGCCGCATCTCCTTTGTAACGTGTGGTGTTGGCTGTACCCCCTCGGTGACGACCCAGCCTATCGTGTGTACCAGGAGCGTCTAGCTAACTCAGTGTATGAGTATCACGTCGTGGTTACTCTGCGCACCAGTTCCGATTCCAGCACTTACACTCATACCTCTCAGAGCGGTTACGCTTCTACCGCTTCTCAGGCTATCCAATTTGATGCATTCGAGGTCCTTGTCGAGCTTCGTTACAACGAGGTCCGGATGCAGAACCACCCAGGTTTCTACTACTATCCTTCTCTGCACGACAATGGTCGTGTCCGTTTCCCTATCATTGATCCGGAGTCTGATAGTGTTGCTAGCCGCCTTTCTCGGTATATCACTGCTAGCTATCTTATGATCCACGAGCTGGCTCGAGAGCTGACTCGTGCCCGTACTGCTTTAGCCTCTACTAGATCTGTCACTGCTCCAGCATTTGTGGGATTTACTCCTTATATTCCAGCCAGTTCTAGTTCCCCTGTTTCACCGGTTACTCCTCCGAGTAGCTCAGGCACCGCGACCGTGAGTCCTCTCAGTGCTCCTGCTAATTGGGTTTCACTTCTCGCTACTCCTGTAGCCCCGATGCTTCACCCTACACCTGCCCCGGAGGGAGAGCCCTCGAGGCAGCGTCGCCGTGTTACCTTTAACCCGGAGGTCTCAATTAACCATGTCAGTTCAAGATCCGAGTCCACTTCAGGAGAGGACCCCGCAGCACCAGCATAGCAGTAGAGCTTCTGAGTATTCGCAGTCGTCAGGATGGTGTACGAGTGTAGTCGTACGAGTCATGAGGTTTCGTTTCATATATGAGAGTAGTTGAACCTGGCATGTTGTTATCATTCATGTATGAGCCTATGTATAATTATGTTGGAACTCTATTTTATTCGCCATATTTCCTTCGTCTTTTTGGTTTTTCTCGGGTTTTTGTTGCTGGCTTTCCCCAATTTATTTTGAATCTTTTTCATATCGATTGCCTTGGGAAAAATCATAATAGGATGACGCGAGGAGGCAGCAGTAGAAACGTTCGCGAGGGTTCTCCTGTTCGTCGTTCCGCACGACAGGCAGGACACTCCCCCGAGCCGTACGTTCCACCATCGCCTCCACCGCCAAATCCGCCCTCCACCGAGAAAATTCTGCATATGTTTGAGGAAAGACGGAATAATGATCTGATTGAAATATTAAGAAGTGTTCAAGCTGTGGTTGGACAGAATGGAAATCAGAACGGTCATCATTCCAAGCTGTCAGATTTTCAAAGGACCAAGTCTCCCAGTTTCAGTCAGGTTATTGACCCCTTGGATGCAGATGATTGGTTGTGAACTATTGAGAAGAAACTTGAGATTGCTCGTACTGAAGAAGGAGATAAGGTTCCATTTGCAACTCATTATCTTGAAGGCGCTGCTGCCATATTGTGGGAAAATGAAAAAGCCATGTGGCCTGCTGATGACGAAATCACCTGGTCAAATTTCAAGGATCATTTTCGGAAATATCATATCCCTACTGGAATTATTGAGACTAAACAGCGTGAATTTCTCGCGCCCAAGGAAATCAGCCTGTGGGGGAATATTGCAAAAATTCAATCATTTGTCACGTTACTCCCTATATGACGTGGCCACTGAAGAAAGAAAGATTGGCAGATTTCTTAGTGGATTAAACCCGCAACTCCGGTGTACTCTCAGTATGTTTGATTTCCCAGACTTCCAAACTCTGGTGAACAAAGCTTTCATCACAGAAAGGGAGCACAAGCTTGTATCGGATAATAGGACTGCTAACAACGATCACAAGCGCAAGTTTGAGCCAAGGAAGGAAGGACAACCCGTGCAAAAGGCTCGTGCCTGCAGCAGACTCAGGTGGAATACAAGCCCAATTGGCAACAGAATGTTAACAACACCACCACTCAAGTCAAGAATGTTGTGACCAACCCAGTGCAAGAGGAGCGTTAGCGCAACAATTCTTGCTTCAGTTGTGGGCAAACCGGACATTATGCCAGACAGTGTCCCAAGAACAACAAGGCAAATGCTCTATTCAGGCCACAAGTCAATTTTATGGAGTCATGCCCGAACCAGCAAAACATCACTGGGCACGTTCATCACCTCTCTGCCGATGAATCCCAAGAGAACCCCAAAATCGTCATTGGTATGTTTTCTGTTAATAGCATACCTGCAGTGATTTTATTTGACTCTGGGGCTTCCCACTCTTTTATTTCTTGGAGTTTTGTTGCCCAAAACAAATTTCCTTGTTTGCTTTTGGGCAAGAATATGCTGGCACAAACCCCGGGATCCTTAATCAGGAGCAATCTGGTCTGCCATAATCTGGAAGTCAATATCAACAGAGTCTGTTTTCCAACTTCTTTGATAATTATTGAGTCTGCTAAGTTGGACGTTATCTTGGGTATGAATTGGCTGACTCAGTATCAAGTATGCATAAATTGTGTGACCCGAGAAGTCACTTTGACCAGTCAGAAGGGGCAGACTACCAAATTCTATGCTCGCAGAAGTATAACCAAGAAAGAAATGGTCTTCGCCGCTGTGGCTGACTTGGAATTAATTCCTGTGGTCAGTGAGTTTCCTGATGTATTTCTAGAAGAACTGCCAGGCATACCACCAGATCGAGAGCTTGAGCTTGCAATAGATCTTGTGCCCGGAACCACACCGTTATACATGAAGTATTACCGGATGCCCTCATCAGAATTAGTGGAGCTAAAGAAACAACTTGATGAAATGCTCCAGAAAGGATATATCCGTCCCAGTTCTTCACAATGGGGATCACCTGCTATCTTCGTGGACAAAAAGGATGGCCGCCTCTGCATGTGTGTGGATTACCGTCAGCTGAATGATGTCACAATCAAAAACAAATATCCACTGCCAAGGATTGACGACTTGTTTGATCAGCTTAGTGGGGCCAAGGTATTCTCCAAGATTGATTTACGGACTGGATATCATCAGCTCAAGATTAAAAAGGAAGATATTCCTAAGACCGCATTCACCACTCGATATGGTCTTTATGAATATACAGTTATGTCCTTTGGTCTCACCAATGCCCTTCTTTCTTAATGCATATGATGAACAAAAGTATTCATGGACTTCCTCGATAAGTTCGCGGTAGTCTTCATCGATGACATACTTATTTACTCCAGAAGTGAAGAAGAGCACAAAGAACACCTTCAAGCAGTGTTACAACGACTCCGTGAACATCAGTTATACGCCAAATTCAGTAAATGTGAGTTTTGGCTCAAGCAAGTTGGATTTCTTGGACATGTGCTATCCGCCGAAGGTATAGCTGTGGACCCGAGCAAAGTAAAGGATGTGCTCAATTGGTTGCCGCTCACAACAGTATCTCGGATCCGGAGTTTTCTTGGATTAGCCGGATATTATCGTCGTTTCATTGAAGGTTTTTCCAAGATTGCTAAACCCATGAAGGAGCTACTCAAAAAGGATAAGAAGTTTGAATGGACTAAGGACTGTGAGAAGAGTTTCAATGAGCTAAAGATACGGCTGACGACCGCACCTGTGTTGACTCTTCCAGATATCTACCGCAGTTTTGATGTGTACTGTGACGCCTCCAGGCAAGGACTTGGATGCGTCCTTATGCAAGACGGCAAGGTAGTAGCCTATGCATCACAGCAGCTATGACCCCACGAGGGAAATTATCCTACTCATGATCTGGAATTGGCCGCGGTGGTTCATGCTCTAAAAATTTGGAGACACTATCTCATCGGGAAGAGGTGCCAAATTTTTACCGATCACAAAAGTCTCAAGTATATATTTACTTGGCCAAATTTAAATCTCCGTCAACTAAGATGGCTTGAGTTAGTCAAGGATTATGACCTTGGAATAAATTACCACCCGGGTAAGGCCAATGTGGTTGCTGATGCACTCAGTCGAAAGCCTGTCAGCCTAAATGTCATATTGGAATCCTTGCCTCCTGAACTTCAAGAAGAGATTGCTCAGCTCAACCTGGTAATAGTTGATGCTGGTCTTGATAATATTTTGGAAGTTACCCCCACACTTGAGGAAGAGATCCGCAAGGCCCAGACAGATGACGCCGATCTGCCGAAACGTGCCAAGAATATGGTAGCATGTCAGACTTACGATTTCTCGAAGGATCGGTTCGGTACCCTCCGATTCCGTGGAAGGATTTGTGTACCCAATCAAGTGGATTTAAAGAAGAAAATCCCGTCAAAAGCACACGAATCCTCGAATTCTATTCACCCTAAAGGTACGAAAATGTATGAAGACCTTTGACAAATATTCTGGTGGGATGGAATGAAGAAATACATTGCCTATTTCGTGGCCTGTTGCGACATGTGCAACAAAGTGAAGGCAAAGCATTAGAAGCCAGCCGGACTTCTCCAACCGCTGCCAGTGTCACAATGGAAATGGGATGATGTCTGCATGGATTTCATCATAGGGCTGCCTAAGGCTCATCGAGGCAATGATGCAATCTGGGTCATAATGGACACCTTAACCAAGGTTGCTCACTTTATCCCGATCAGAACCACATATCGAGCGGATCAACTTGCATAGCTGTATGTATCCAGAATAGTTAGTCTGCATGGAGTACCCCAAACCATCACTTCTGACCGAGATTCACTTTTTACCTCAGCTTTTTGGTCGCGTATCCATCAAGCCTTGGGGACAACACTGAAATATAGTACCGCTTATCATCCTTAGACTGATGGACAGACAGAGCGGGTACACCAAATACTCGAAGATATGCTGCGAGCCTGTGCTTTGGCCCAAGGACCTAAATGGGAAGACTGTCTGCCATATGCTGAGTTCTCTTACAACAACAGTTTCCAGACCAGTTTAAAGATGTCACCGTATGAGGCTTTGTATGGCGGTAAGTGTCACACTCCTTTAAATTGGTCCCAAACTGGAGATAGCCGTATTTTCGGAACAGATCTCATGATGGAAGCTGAGAAACAAGTCAAGGAAATCACAGACAGATTGCAGTTGGCCAAACCTCGACAGAAGAGTTATTATGATGCCAAGCATCGACAGATTAGTTTTGAACCCGGAGAACATGTATACTCCGAGTCACTCCTATGAAAGGAATCAAGAGATTCCAGACTCGTGGAAAGTTGGCACCCAGATTTATTGGTCCATTTCCCGTTATGTCACGAGTGGGTACTATTGCATATCAGTTAGAACTAGCCCCTGAATTGTCGTACGTGCACAACGTGTTTCATGTTTCACAGTTGAGGCGATGCATATCGCCGCCTAAGAAAAAGACTGATATGACTGAAATAGAGCTGGCAAAGGATTTAACATATGAAGAGAGGCCGGTTAGAATTTTGGATCAGATGGAAAGAGTCACTCGTAGTAAAGCAAGGAAATTTTACAAAGTCCAGTGGGGGCATCACACAGAGTCAGAATCAACGTGCGAAAGGGAAGAATTCCTAAAGGCACATTACCCAGAATGGTTTTCCCAAGCAACCGAATCTCGAGGACGAGATTCATTCTAAGTGGGGGAGGTTTGTGACAGCCTGGTTTTTGCCCTTTTCTCTTTGCCTGATTCTCAGTTGATTTGCATTTGAACTTTGGAGTTTTGAATCTTTTCATATGGACTTATACACTTGGGTACCCCTTGGCTTTCACCCAAGTGCTTCATCTACCTCTCTAACCATCATTCCATCTCTGGTTCACCTCAAAATAATATTTGGAATATTTTTCTTTAATGAAAAATATTCATTTTCCCCTCTTAAACCCTAGCTAGTTCAACGTGCTCCAAAGCAACCCCAATTTTTCTTGCCCATAAAATTTTGAGAAAAATCCCAATTATTCTTTGAACCCTAGGGCACCTTTCTGAGCAAAAATATTTCATCACTTTTTGGAATATTTTGGCTGCCAAACATGTTTTCTGTTCTGGACAGAAATGGTAGTTTCTACAGCAACTACCATTTTACTTGCTCCAATGTAGCTGGTTTTTCTTGTGCATCATCACCTTAGTAGATGATTGCTAGCCTCCAAAGCCCAGCCCTCAACTCACAGTGGTTTGACCATAGTAAGCTCTCAAAGTTACTGTCTAGAAACTTACCAGGAGTGTAAAATCATTTCTACTGCACCTGAGACCAAACCCAAGCATGGTAACCTTCAAAACTACCACGAACAACATGCCAGACTTGAAGTTTGGGCTTAGGTCGGCCTGGGGTCATAGTTCACGCGGTGACCGCGTTCGTCCAGGCATGCTGGCATGCAAAGGACGCGCTCTGAGTGCCGCCAAGCGCTCTATTGCACACATGCTCGCTGCCCTGCCTGCCTGAGCATGCCAAACCGCGCCACCATCATCATCCGAACCCCCTTAACTCCGCCCTAGCAGTCATTGACGCCGGAGCTCGCCGCAGCGGGCACGGGCATGGTCCGACCAACGCAACAGTGCGGTGCGCACTGTGCTCGTCGCCTTCCTCTCGCCCCTGTGCTCGTCCCCGTTCGCCAACAGTCCCCACATGAGCTGCGTCTTCTTCTACCCCTCTCACTGACGCTGTTCGTCGCTGGGCACCGTGGCCAGGTGTCCACCGGCGGAGCCCGAACCCCCCTCAATGCTCGGCTATAAATAGGGCCATCCCCAGCCTCCTCGAGCACCATCCACCACTCCCACACACTCCACGATCGAGTAGATAGCCGTAGCCCGGTCGGGCAGGCCACGGGCCGCCATCCCCGAGCTCGAGCTCGCCGGCGATCCCCTTGGGTCGTCTCCGTAGCTCCAGCCCCTCCCAGGCCTGGGCAACCCTTCCAGGGCCTCCGCCGCGCATCATAGTGCTGTTCTGCCTGGTTGGAGCCCCTAGAGTCGCCTCTGGTCGCCGTCGTCTTCGTCTCCGGCGACCTCCGCTCTATGCCTCCGCTGGAGAGGCTGATTCCGGCACCGTCCGACCACCCCTAGCTACTCTACGGGTATGGGCAGGTGCGCCCCCATCTCCTCTCTTGATCCCTCCCTCTCGTTTTGGCCAAGGAGCCCTCGCTGCCGGCGTGCACTCCGGCGAAGCCGTGCCGTCCTCTGTTTCCCTCTCCCCCTCCACCCCACCTAACTAGCGGGGCCCACTAGTCAGTCACTCAGTACACATGCAAAGCGGTACGAGTGGTGGCGCCCCGAGGCTTTTACGCCTTTAACGTCACCCCCCAGTCTATTTTATTTAAATTCAAATTTTAACTTAATCCAGAGAACTTCAAATAGCCACAACATTTTAACCATAAGTCTAAATGAATTGATTCTTTTTGCATTGCGTTCTTTGTACAGAAATCTAGCAGCTCACCAAAGATGAGATTTTTCCATGCTGTCTAGGTTTTCTGGTGAATTTTAGAAGGTTTCTTGATATTTTCTTCTTGTGTTTAAATTTATTTTCAGAAGGTGAGGCTTGTCTTGAGGATCACCAGGAGGCTTGTGAACCTCATCTGCACTAAGGCAAGCCACAACAACATTTTTGTGATGCCATTTCAATATTTGTGATTTTCCTACTTGAACAAATGATTATCCATGCATTTAAATCATTATTATGTTATTTCTATTCTGTTAGATGCTTGTTTGGGTTAATATGTTTGATTTAGAGAAAGTTTGAAGTGAACTTAGTTGGTAAAGAAACTAGGATTTAGTTTTTGGGTGATGAAAGAATGATATGGTTAAGGATATAAATAAGTAGTGGAGTTATTTTCTTGCACGACTAAAAATGGTAATATTTGCTAGAAAAGATTCTGTTTAAAGTGAGGTTTAATCTTAACCAGAGAAGTGTCGTGAGTTGCTGATGCTTAGTGTGGATATAGTTGACTCAGTAATTTCCGTTGATATGCGATGCATATGTTAGTGTTGCATGTCATGGCATTATGACACCGGTTACTTTCACTTTAAGTTGAACCTGATAATAACTCAACTTGAATATATAGTTGACCGGGTCATGGTGCCACTGAAACGTGTCTTTCCCAGTGCAACCACATTTTCCTTTATGGGAAGGCCTTTATTCGGTCCGGTGTCATGCCTTTGGTCGGTGCCTCCAACTAGGGAAGGTTATGGGCGTGCGGTACCCTGGCCCAGTAAGTAGACATAACCTTGTGTGCCCGTTGTTGAGTTTATGGTACCGGGTCCCCGTGTGGGATCGTTTATGTTTTGGCCACGGCGGTGGTCGTTGTGTATTTGGTAGACATGGGGCCACCCAGGACTAGCCCGATGGGGAGTGAGTCAGAGTGGCCGGGAGAGTGTCATGGCAATGGAGGGGTTTCGTCGGAATGTCGTTGGTCCACCTGGATGGGAGTGCGAGGCCATGGGTTCCGTGTGTGGGTACAATGCGCTACCTCTACAGAGTCTATTAATCTATCGATAGCCGAGTCCACGGTTACGGACACGCTCGAAAGTAGGTCACACCATGGGTCAACATTCAATAAATTTTGCACACTAAGTTATGAACTTTGCACTGTTGATGATGACGGAAAGGTCATCTTGTTGTTTTAGACCAAGTGTTCGTCGTGGTTGTGATCGCCGGAAGGATCACCGTTTAAAGACCAAATGATGGTTGTGGTTGTGATCGCCGGAAGGATTACCGTTTAGGACCAAATATTGGTCGTGGTTGTGATCGCTGGAAGGATCACGAGATGTCTCTAGTTGATACCTTGAGGTTGGTAGGTTTGTGATCCAAGAGCGATCACGGTTGGTAAGCTAGTCCGAGGGACTTTTATCACAAGAGCATGGTCACAACATGTTGGATATATTGTTGCATTATTATGAATTGGTTAATTGTCATGATATTGTTTGTCATTATGTTTATGCTTGTTGTGATCTTGCAAGTACATTCAATGTACTGACCTGGCGTGTCATGCCAGATTTCAGGAAAGTCTCGTTGGAAAGGAGTGATGTCCAAGTCTAGATCGTGTCCACATCAGTGTCCCTGTGCTATGGAGTTTCGCTACGACGTTGTTCCGCTGTCATGTAGTTGTTATGATCGAGGCCCCTTTATGTTCACTAAATAATGTACATATTGTTCAGCCGCACCGTGTGTGCCGCTTGGCCTCGCCACCTGTTGTAATATAATTTTTGATCCGCTAGCATCAATAAAGCGGTTGTTTTCTGTACCAAGATGTTGTGTGTTGCCAGAAGACAAGGTCACTGGGCTCGCAATGCATGGTAAACCGGTTGCTCTGAGCTGGGGTGCCACACCGATGCTCTGCTGGCTCCAGGGCACGTACGGGGCATGGCCGCCGGGTGGATTCATCATCCCGGCACGAGCCGCCTCGGCTAGTTCGTCTGAGCGCTCTCCTGCTCCGCCGCTGCAGCAGCAACGATGCCCCGGGCCATCTTGGCATTGGCCCTGTTTCACCGGTCGGTGATGACAGCCTCCCGGCGCTGAACTTTCGCCCTCTAGTCGGCGTTCGACATGCCCGGGGGCTTGGACGACAGCGCCCTCGGCTTCTTCTTCTTCGGCTGGGCGACAGCGGCAGTCGCACTCGTCGCGGCGCGGGGGACCACGTACTTCTTCAGCGGCATGGCGGCCGGCCGGGAGGGGAAGAGGAGGAGATTGGCGGGACGAATGGAGAATACGAGGAAAGCCGGAGGGAAAGGGCGAAGAAACGGCGGGAAAAGGCCCTCCTCTCGCCGATGGAGCGGCCCCATGCCCCTTTTCGCTTGTGCCGGCGCCCCTAGCGTGTCGGGTTCGGCTCGGGTGCGCTAGCTGTTATTTCAGCCCAAACCGGCGCTAAATGAGATCGTGGGGGCGCGAGTGGGCCGATTTTCGCCCGTCGGGGCTAAAAAATCGCCTGGGGAGGGCCTGTTGGGGGCGCGGCTGGAGATGCTCTTAGAGCATCTCCAACAGCCGCCCAACGCGCGACGCGCTAAAAACTACTTTGCAGCGCGCTCATCTGGCTCCAACAGCCACGGTAAAATGCAGCGCGCGCGACTCTCGCACAAACAACATATGCGCTCCAAACACAAGCAAAAAGATCAATCACAAACAAAATAAATCAACAATAAATAGTTCAATTTTGTTATTACAACTCAAACAAATAGTTTACCATTCAATACAACAAATAGTTCAACAGTACAACAAATAGTTCAACAATACAACATCAAACGCACAAATCATGATGCTCTTTGTCGGCCATTCCAAGCCCACCACTCCTCAATGAGATCCTTCTGAAGATCATCATGCGTTGCGGGACGTCAAATGGCATGATAGGAGGTAACAAAATGGGCCACCCTTTCAGCCCTCCGCCGCACTCGCACGGGATTCTCCACAAAATAGTGCCTCATCAATTTGTTGTGGGCACCGATCCTATCCCTCCAAATTTTCTGCCGACCCAAAACCAAACCACTGTGCTTTGGTTTTTTATTGATGTTCATAGCTAGGATCATTGCAAGATCCACCTCCTCTTCCATATCAAAATCTTCTTCGGAAGAATCATACGACGAACTCATCTACAATGTTCAATATAATAAACTAGGCTATAAAAACTACAATCAACATGCACCAAATTCATGTAAAACTGTGAAGTTTGAGCAATACATACCTTGCGGGCGTTTTGTCGAACACCTTGCGGCCGCCGAGTGGCAGTGAGCGGTCGGGCGCTGTTCGTCGGAGGACTGCCACGCGCGACGGGCAGCGGTGACTAGTGGGAGATGGAGGAAGCTGCCGCAGCGCAGGGATAGGCCGGGGAAGCGCCGGAACGGTCGCCAGAATAAATGGGGTGGCGCGGGCAGTGGCGGCGCCGCGGCTGGATGGGGTAGGTGGGTTGTGAGTGAGCGCTCGAGAGTCCAGCGCGCGGGAGCGGGCGCAACAAATAAGCGGCGCGCGATGGCGTTTCGGCCCACGCGTTGAACTAGATATGCCGTGTGCGCAGTTTTTGCGCCTCCGCTGGAGCGCCCGGAGCGGTAGCGCGTGCAAAAAACCCTGATTTTCCAGCACGGCGCTCATATAGCGCGGCTGTTGGAGATGCTCTTAGGGCAACTCCAACCAAAGCTGGCCAAACGGGCCGGGATAGCTAGGCCTGGAGAAAATTACATCTATAGTAACTGAACTTGACTCTAGGGTTCACTTTGGTCACTGTATTCACGAAATCACAAGTTACGGTCACCGGGCTCGCTGAACCGGGTCACTATACGGTAACCCATACCGTTTCGGCCCGTATCACGTGCACGTGGACGAATTTGACAAAAAAAACACTTGGACTTGCCAGTTGTACAGGACACGCCGAGGGTTTCTTCTCAGCCGATTCCCCTCTCGTTCCCCTCATCCACCTGCTAAATCCCTAGCGCAATCTCTCATCCGCTCCCCCCGTCGCTCGAATCCAACAGCTGCATCCTTTGCTCCCCTTACCTCTCGTCAAATTGCGGTGACATATTGGTTTGGGCCGCCATGTCCGGTGCGGGTAGCTCATCGGGGGCCGGTGCGGGTTGGCTCCCTTTGATCCAATGCCCTAATTGCAAGATTCGCCAGATTAGGCGGTTTGATTCCACCACTGAAAAGCATCCTGGGTGGATCTTGTACAAGTGTATGAATCATAAGGTTAGTACAAGAACATTAACTAGATGTTGTTGTTAACTCTGCTTCCCTTTTCATTTGATTTTCAGGTTTGTTCTTGACTTGATTTTGAGATATGTTCTTGATTTTGTAAAATAGGTAGGGAAGCAACCTTGCAACTTTTGGCACTGGGAAGCTAGTTACATTGATTATTTGAAGAAACATGGACATCTGAGAGGTGAATCTGTGGATAGTAAAGTAGTAGAGATGAAGAAAAAGAAGAACACGACAGAAGTGGATCCTGAAGATATGATGAAGATGTTGCTGCTGCTAAAATCACTTACAGTAGATGTTGTAGACTTGGTTGTTGTAATGAAGATAGCAGTTGTACTGCTATTTGCAATTCTCTTTGTGTTAGTGTTAGTTCTAGTTAGGATGTGAGTGCTGTCAATGTTGGCAATTGTTGCACTAAGTAAGAAGGAGAATTTTGTGTTGTTTGATGTGAGTGGTAATACAAACCTTTGTGCCAGTACTATTTGTGGAGACAATTTTGCTGTTGCAAATTAGAGAAGTGGAAAATGTTATTATATGGCATGAACTGATCAGACATTTTGCATTTGATAACATGCATTTGACTGTTGAACACTGACAAGAAGGAACAACATTGAAATTTGAAAATGTGCGGTTGATAACACAGAACAGTACTGAATTGAACATGCATTTTACTGTTGAACAAATGAAGAACATGTTTGATAACACCATTTCTTTGGCATAGCAGAAACTGGTCGTTCATAGCTCCTTGATAACACACATAAGTAGTTCAAAAGCATATAGTACTGAAAGGTTCACAGTTTAGCATGTCTTAACATCTAGAAATTGCAAAATACTTGATCCATTACATTAAATGGTCATTCAGGACCTGAATTCATCGAACATGTTAACTTTCTTGTGCTTATTTGTTGCAACAGCTGCTTTCTTCTGCAGTGTAGCAATTTTCTTTGCTTCTGCTGCTGCTTTCTTCTCTTCTGCAGCCCTCTTCTTTGCCTCCAGTAGCTCTTGTTTTTTAGCTGTTGTTGCAAGCTTCTTGGCCTCAAGTTCTTGCTCTCTCTTTTTTCTTGCCTCTGCTTTCAAAGCTTCTTTTTCTTGAGCTTTTTTGGCCTTTTCAGCTTGTTTCTTGGCAAGGGATCACCTGCTTTTTGCAAAGCAGCAGCTTCCCTTTGTGCTAGGATTTTAGCACACCTCTTTTCATGCAATATTTAATTGGCTTGCTGCTTGGCCTCCCTCATTTCCAAATCTTGTTGCAGTGCTGCTGCCTACAGATGGCATTGCAACTCTAGCTTCTTTGAGGAAAGAGCTTTCAGGCAATGGTCCTGGCATCTTTCTTTTCTTTTGTATAGGAGCCTGTAACAGTAGTGAAACATGAGAAATATTTCACAGCAAGATCATATTTTTGACAAGGTTCAATGGATATACCTCATTTCTCATGATTTCCATCATTGAATGTGGATGAAGAGCTCCAATTGGAGGCATGTCATGTTCCTGTGTGACAACAGGCTCCTCACTTGCCTGTGTCATTGATGGTCCAGGTGCTTGTTCTTGTGTTGTAGCCTACACATTTGCAACAAGGTAAAATGGCTGTATCGAGCACTAAAATATTAGCCACAAGGTAAAATGGATGTATCGAGCACTGAAATATTAGCCACAAGGTAAAATGGTTGCATCGAGCACTAAAATAGTAGCCACAAGGTAAAATGGATGTATCGACACTGAAATATTTGCAAATGTTACCTATGATAGAGTAGGTTCATGTTCTTCAAATGTTGCTCTTGGCCTCTTCTTCATTTGCTTCTGCATAGGTTTTGCTGCAGGTAGGCCTTGCTTGAAGGTAGAGCATCCTTTCTTATTATGTCCAGGATTGTTGCAATGGCTGCAATGAATAATTGTGCCATGTCTTGTAATCTTTTTCCATCCTTTCTTTGCTATTACCTCCTCTGGTTGCATTCTCCTATTCTTGGCCTTTCTCCTAGTTTCTTCTCATACAAAGGAGGCTTAATTACACAACCACCCATTTTCTGCCTCTCCCTCTTGTCTTTGCAAGGCATAATAATGTGAGCATATGCTTTGAAGAAATTGCAAAGATCATAGCACTTGTGCACCATTTCCTCAGGATCAATTAGTTCATCTCTATAGCAAGATATGGAGTGGGGGCACGGAATGCCAGTTAATTGCCACCTTTTGCATGTGCATGGCTTGAACTGCAGCTCCACAATGTAGTCCCTACCATGTGAAGAAACTTGGAAGATTCCCTCTCTAGCATTAGTAGGGTAACAACTATTAGACCATTCTATGTGCTTCAGAAGCCTTTTCTTGATCTTTCGGCAGATTGGACCATTAAATTTCTTAGCCTCTTGCTGCTTGTTACACTGTCTGCTTGAAAGTTGTGACTTGATTCTATCAATCATGTTGATGATTGGCAAGTCTCTAGTCTCCAAAATATATCTACAAGTATTTGAAAACATAACAATACTTAATTCAGTATGAAGAGAGAACACATAGCAAGTACATGAACAATTGAAGAACACATAGCAAGTAAATGAACATATGAAAGTACCACTTAATTATAAGAAACCTCACAATTGTTGTTTAGTAAAATATCACATTTGGGAAAATCAGTCTGGAATGCCCTAACCCAAGTGTTAGCCCTCTTCTCTACAAGCCAAGCATGAGCCTCACTATCAAGAAGTCTCATCTCTTCCATATATTCTTCATACTGATCAATTGTGGTGCACCTAGCTATCTTCTAGAGCTGGTTTTTCAGAACATCTCCTATGTATTTCTCTCTGAAATTCTGCCAAAGGTGCGTGACATAGAATCTATCTTTTAAGTCATGAAAATGTTGCTCTACAACATTTATTAGGCCATGCAAGTTTTGTCAGTCAGTCAATAAGTAAGTGAGTATCATACATTACCATATGTAAGTAAGTAACTATGTACATATCTTTACCTTTTGCTTATCAGACATGACAGTCCATGCTGAGGTGTACTGAGTCCCAAGATCATGTTTCAGTGTTCTCATAAACCAGCTCCAAGTGTTAGTATCTTCAACATCTACAATGCAGTGTGCCATAGGATAGATACAATCATTAGGATCCATGCCAACTACAGACAGAAGCACACCTCCATACTTAGTTTTCAAATGACATCCATCAAAACAAATTATGGGCCTACACCCTGCAAGGAATCCTCTTTTACATGCATCAAAACTGAAGTAGCATCTGCTGAACCTTGATTCATTGTCTAATTGAATGAAAAATGTGCTGTCAGGGGTGGATCTACTAACTTCATTTGCATAATCCCAAAGCATGTTGTACTGTGCCTCCTCATCTCCATGGATTATCTTCAATGCATATCTCCTTGCTCTGCTTAGTTTACTACAAGAAGCTGCCATATTCCAATCCTTTTGCACTAACCTCCCAAAATTTCTCAAGTTCATTCCTTGATTTGCCCTGAAGTACTCCAAGTACTTTTCTGCAAGATATCTAGCAGTAAATGCCTTTACTTTCCACTTCTTAGAACATTTTTGTTCATCATTGTAACTCTTGATGACCATGCAGTTTGTTCTGCTATCATAACTACACCAAATGTTCCAGGGGCAGTTGGACTGACATTTTACTGAAATTCTTTTCTTGTCATTTACTGGAAATTTGATGTCAAATCTATTTTTGCAAGCATATCCTCTCACTGCTTTTCTAAACATTTCTGGTGACTGGAAAACTTGTCCAATTTTGAATTGTGGATCATGCAAATCTTCCTTCCTAAAGCTTTTAAATTTGTACTTTGCACCTGCTTCATCATCAGAATCTGGGAGCTCAAGGTCTTCTTCATCTGATCCTTGTACAGGGTCTGGCTTTGCTCTAATATGAACATCAGTAGGCTCATCCATAGTGTCCTCTTTAAGATCATCATCTAAATCACTGACATCATAATCACTATCTACAATCTCATCAGCATAGTCTGATCCTTGTTCACTCCCATTTACTTCAGCATCAGAAACTTCCCCTTCACTGTCATATGCAACAGAGCCATCCTCTTCACCCTGCTCCACATCTTCCGCCTCATCTGCAATTGCTTCTTCTGCTGCTTGTTGTGCATCTACTTCTTCTGCTGCTTGCTCTACAACTTCTGGTGAATAATTCTACTCTACTGCTTGCTCTGCAACTGCTTCTTCTGCAGAATTCACTACAAAAAAAAAGACACATCCGTGATATTTTGGGCCGAACGAATTTTTTTTCCTGTCATGCTTACGACACTTCTATGACGATAATTGTGACAAAAACCGGTATCATTATAAATGTGTTGGGCTCCTACTTCTATGACAAAAAATCATGACAGAAAATGGGCTTTTCGTCCTGGGCGGGCCGGAGACGCAGTTGCATGACATTCTTTGGGCCGTCCATGACGGAAAAAAACATGGTAGAAGCGAGGGCGAGTAAAATATCGGGGTGTTCCCGGTTACGGTGGGTGGTCGGGGCCGAGCGATGCATGGAGGTTTGTATGTTTCTCTCGTACACGTACGCACGTGTGTGTGCAAGGCGTTGCGCTCTAACTGAACCCGAGCGAGGCGTTGGGCTCTAACTGAACCCGAGCGATTGCACTAGCTATGTTACCGAACCCGAGCGGTCGATCCCTTGCTGTTAATTGAAACCGTGTGATTCCTTCGCTAGTGCTGCTAACTGAAGTTGATTGATGATGCCTCTGGATGAACAATGAGTGTTGTTGGGGGGTGGATGAATAGTCCCCGGTGTGGGGTTGGATGAACAGGATCCCGTGGTAGTAGAGGCCATTGCCGCTGGATGAACAGGACCCCGATCGGTCGAGCCGGTTGGGGGTGGATGAACAGGACCCCGTGGAGGGCTGGATGAATAGGATGACCCCGTGGAGGGCTGGTTGAACAGTAGTCGGTGGAGGACTGGATGAATAGTAGCCCGTGGAGGGGTGGTTGAACATGACCCCGTGGAGAGGGCTGGTTGAACAGTAGCCAGTGGAGGAGCGGGGGAGGCTGGATGAACAGGAGCCCGTGGATGAACAGTCGCAGGTGGAGGCTGGAGGAGGTCGATGGTGGATGAATAGTAGCCCCATGGAGGCTGGAGGAGGTCGACGGTGGAGATGAACAGTATCCCGTGGAGTCCCATTTTGCGGTATGCCACACCCTCCTCGATGAACAGGACCTTCGACCCTAGCGCTCCAACACAAGTCCGTTTCCTCCATTTTACGATACGCCACACCCCTCCCGATCAACAGGACCCCGTTTTGACCGTAGGAGGTCCAAGAGAAGTCTGTTTCCTTCGTTTTGCAGTACGCTAGACCCCTCCCGATGAACAGGATCCCGTTTCGGCCATGGCCAGTCGAACACAAGGCCGTTTCCTCCGTTCTGCGGTACGCCAGACCTCGTTTTGATCGGTTGTTCTGTCCAAGCCAGTTGGCTCCCGATGAACACGACAACGACGTAGTTTCTCCATTCCGACCTAGCCATGTACATGATCCTTGTCCGTACGTATGCGCGAGTAGGCATTCGAGACCCCGCCCGTATGTATGTACGTGGCCGTGTTTACTTTCTTGCACCCTGGCCGCTGTACATACGTGTACACGGTATTAACGGGACTGCGTGACATGCTACGTGCGCGCCTCTACTACGACACGTGCCCTTCCTTACACGGCCACGGTTCATCGCTGCAGCTTGCAGACAGACCGATGGTGTTGGGGAACACAGTATTTCAAAAAAATTCCTATGATCATGCAAGGTCTATCTAGGAGATGCATAGCAACGAGAGGGGGAGTGTATCTTCATACCCTTGAAGATCGCAAAGCGAAAGTGTTTATCAACGTGGTTGATGTAGTTGTGCACCTTCACGATCCGTCCCGATCAAGTATCGAATGTACGACACCTCCGTGTTCAACACACGTTCAGCTCGATGACGTCCTCGCCTTCTTGATCCAGCAAGACGGGCGAAAAAGTTGATGAGTTCCGGCAGCACGACGGCATGGTGTCGATGTTGGTGAAGAACAATCTCCGCAGGGCTTCGCCTAAGCACTACGGAAACTATGACGGAGGATAAACTAGAGGGGACGGGGTTGCCGACACATGGCTTGGTGTTTCTTGATGTGTCTTTCGTGCTAGCCCTTCCCCTCTATTTATATGTTGAGCCCTGGGGTCGAAACTTGGAGTAAAAGCCTCCTCAAAGTCGGTTTTGCCCGAAAGGAAAAAGTCCTTCTCGGACTCTAGGGCTAGACACCAGGGTTCCCGGCGTCTACCCCCTAGACGCCAGGGTTCCTGGCGTCTAGCCTCTGGTCTTCGCAAAACTTCCTTTTGCACTTTCCAAAAGCCTCGTGGGCTTTCCTCTTTGGCCCAAATAAAGTGTTCTCGTACCCAAACATTTTAGGAGACATCCGGAACTCCTTTCGGTGAATTTCGAAACCCTTCCGGAGATCAAACACTACTATACCATATATCAATCTTTACCTCCGGACCGTTCCGGAGTTCCTTGTCATGTCCGTGATCTCATCCGGGACTCCGAACAACATTCGGTCACCGACATACATAACTCATATAATACGATATCATCAACGAACGTTAAGCGTGCGGACCCTATGGGTTCGAGAACTACGTAGACATGACCGAGACACTTCCCTGGTCAATAACCAATAGCGGAACCTGGATGCCCATATTGGCTCCTACACATTCTACGAAGATCTTTATCGGTCAAACTGCATAACAACATACATTGTTCCCTTTGTCATCGGTATGTTACTTGCCCGAGATTCGATCGTTGGTATCTCAATACCTAGTTCAATCTCGTTACCAGCAAGTCTCTTTACTCATTCCGTAATGCATCATCCCGCAACTAACTCATTAATCACATTGCTTGCAAGGCTTATAGTGATGTGCATTACCGAGAGGGCCTAGAGATACCTCCCCGATACACGAAGTGACAAATCCTAATCTTGATCTATGCCAGCCCAACAAACACCTTCAGAGACACCTATAGAGCATCTTTATAATCACCCAGTTACATTGTGACGTTTGATAGCACACTAAGTGTTCCTCCGATATTCGGGAGTTGCATAATCTCATAGTCATAGGAACATGTATAAGTCATGAAGAAAGTGATACGTCTCCAACGTATCTATAATTTTGAATGTTCCATGCTATTATATTACCCGTTTTGGATGTTTATGGGCTTTACTTTACACTTTATATCATTTTTGGGACTAACCTACTAACTGGAGGCCCAGCCCGAATTGTTGTTTTTTTGCCTATTTCAGTGTTTCGAAGAAAAGGAATATCAAACGGAGTCCAAACGGAATGAAACCTTTGGGAGCGATCTTTTTGGAACAAACGCAATCCAGGAGACTTGGAGTGGACGTCAAGAAGCAGCCGAGGCGGCCACGAGGGTGGAAGGCGCGCCCTAGGGGGGTGGGCGTGCCCTCTCACCCTCATGGGACCCTCGTGGCTCCACCGACATACTTCTTCCTCCTATATATATCTATGTACCCCGAAAAAATCCAGGAGCACCATGAAACCCTATTTCCACTGCTGCAACCTTCTGTACCCGTGAGATCCCATCTTGGGGCCTTTTCCGGTGCTCCGCCGTAGGGGGAATCGATCACGGAGGGCTTCTACATCAACACCATAGCCTCTCCGATGAGTTGTGAGTAGTTTCCACAGACCTTCGGGTCCATAGTTATTAGCTAGATGGCTTCTTCCCTCTCTTTGAATCTCAATACAAAGTTCTCCTCGATCTTCTTGGAGATCTATTAGATGTAACTCTTTTTGCGGTGGGTTTGTCGAGATCCGATGAATTGTGGGTTTATGATCAAGTTTATCTATGAGAAATATTTGAATCTCCTCTGAATTCTTTTATGTATGATTGGTTATCTTTGCAAGTCTCTTTGAATTATCAGTTTGGTTTGGCCTACTAGATTGATCTTTCTTGCAATGGGATAAGTGCTTAGCTTTGGGTTCAACCTTGCGGTGTCCTTTCCCAGTGACAGCAGGGGCAGCAAGGCACGTATTGCATTGTTGCCATCGAGGATAAAAAGATGGGGTTTATATCATATTGTTTGAGTTTATCCCTCTACATTATGTCATCTTGCTTAATGTGTTACTCTGTTCTTATGATCTTAATACTCTAGATGCATGCTGGATAGCGGTCGATGTGTGGAGTAATAGTAGTAGATGCAGGCAGGAGTCGGTCTACTTGTCGCGGACGTGATGCCTATATACATGATCATGCCTAGATATTCTCATAACTATGCACTTTTCTATCAATTGCTCGACAGTAATTTGTTCACCCACCGTAATACTTATGCTATCTTGAGAGAAGCCACTAGTGAAACCTATGGCCCCCGGGTCTATCTTCCATCATATAAGTTTCTAATCTATCTTATTTTGCAATCTTTACTTTCCAATCTATATTATAAAAATACCAAAAATATTTATCTTATCTTATTATCTCTATCAGATCTCACTTTCGCAAGTGGCCGTGAAGGGATTGACAACCCCTTTATCGCGTTGGTTGCGAGGTTCTTGTTTTTTTGTGTAGGCACGAGGGACTTGCGTGGAGCCTCCTACTGGATTGATACCTTGGTTCTCAAAAACTGAGGAAAATAGTTATGCTACTTTGCTGCATCACCCTTTCCTCTTCAAGTGAAAACCAACGCAGTGCTCAAGAGGTAGCAGAAAGCAATAGCAATAAACTTAACGATCATGGTGCTAAGCTAACGGATGGGTCTAGTCCATCACATCATTCTCTAATGATGTGATCCCGTTCATCAAATGATAACACATGTCTATGGCTAGGAAACTTAACCATCTTTGATTAATGATCTAGTCAAGTAGAGGCACACTAGGGACACTCTGTTTGTCTATGTATTCACATATGTACTAAGTTTTCGGTTAATACAATTCTAGCATGAATAATAAACATTTATCACGATATAAGGAAATATAAATAATAACTTTATTATTGCCTCTAGGGCATATTTCCTTCAGATCGACCAGTATGTACATACACGTTTGCGACCAGAATGGCAACGCTACGTACGCTTCGACCAGGTGGTCCCGACTGTCAGGCACTTCCTTGCGTGCGAAGATGTAGCTGGTGGGTCCCAGCAGTCAGGGATGGAAATGTTTTTTTCACGAAATACGGTGGCCCATCCGGTGGGTCCCTGCTGTTAGGTGGAGGAATAATTATTTTGTGCGTAATAAGGAGGCACTTCCTTGCTGCTGCTGTGGACCCAGCTGTCAGCCTCTCCATGCACAGTGCTCTTCCGATGGAAGTCGTTCCTTGACCACATTGACCACACCGTGCCGAGAGCACCAAGGCGGTGGACGATGGTGAGGACTAGGAAGGGGACAACACGGAGCCGGGGAAGACGCGGAAATGGATGCCCACACAGAGAGGAATCCGAGGGTTCACTGATTCGACTGCCATGTGAGGCCGCCGCCGCCGCAGGGCCTGGCTAGTGGTGGGAGTAGTAGGGGCGGTGAGGCCTCAACGGCAGCACCGCCGGCCACTGGAGGCAGGAGCACGCGGTCTCGCCGGTGCTGGTTTGGGCGGCTGGTGCAAGAAGAGCAGCGATTGAAGAAGCAGCATGACCATTCGATTCAAATCCAACGGTCAGTGCTGCTAGAATCGTTTGTTGACTAAGTTGACAAAGCCCTGCATACGCGTCAACTTAGTAGGCCCACAGGTCAGCCTCCGAACCGGTGTGCCCCAGATGTCAGTGGGAGTAATCATTTTTTTCGCATAATAAGGAGGCAGTTGATTGCGTGCGGCCAGGACAGCGGAGGGAGTATGGTGGGCCGGTGAAGCCTATGCGACATCACAGCGGGCCACAAGAGGAGGGAGCAGGCAGCCTCGCCGGCGCTGGTTTAGGCGGCTAGAGCAGGAAGATCGGAGATTGAAGAAGCACGTCGGCCGTTGGATGGACATCCAACAATCACTTCTACCAGAATAGTGTGTTGACTAACAAAGCCTTGCGTAAACAAGTCAACCTCGAAATCTGTGGCATGTACAGCCCATTTACTATTATTTTTATAATTTTTACTCATTTTCTAATTTATATGGAATTTATTGCAGCTCATTTTCCATTTTTAGAATTGCTGCCCATTTTCTGGTCAGTACCAGGGTTAAAAAATTGAACTAAAAATGCGCGAAATTTTGAAAATTCGCAAAATTTTGCTGGGGAACAAACTATTTTTAATCCAAAAATTAGTAGCCATACTAAAACAAATTTAAAAATAAATGAGTACTATGTCATGTTAAAATCCAATGAAATATAAAATATCAGTGAAGAACAAAAACAAAAAAAGAAATTAATTTCCCATTTGCTATAAATTTTTTGGAATTTTCAACCCCTTTGATATTACTTTTAACAGATACTGACCATACTCTTTGGCCAGGCCGGAATGCATCCCTTCTCGTGTTGAAAGATTTGCAGCCCAGTAAGTCGGAGAAAACAAATAGGCCTAACTTTGGTATTCTTCAAAAAGAAATAGTGGGCTACCTATTTTCCCAAAGAAAAAACTGCTGGGCTGGTCATGTTGTTAGACGGACCACAGAGACCGCATAACCCAGTTTATTGCCTGCTCCTCTGAACAAATCCTCAAAAAAATGGGCAATTCTGTCGTTAATTGACTATACATTGAAAATGATGTGGGTCCCAGATATCAGCAGGGTGGATTAGAGTAAAAAACAAGGGATGCATCTGAGTAGTAAAAGAGGCGCTTGCTTGTGTTCGGGAGTGGACCTGTGGGTCTGTACTGTCATACTTACAACTACAGTCCTCTCCCGATTCACTATGTTGACAGGGCCGGACGGCGGCGCCGCGGCGAGCGCACCAAGGCGGAGGATAAAGTGCTGTCGCCAATGTGCTGGGCTGGGTTGGACATTCTTATTGAAAAATAAAAATGGACCGGAACTATTTACGACGTTGACTACGATTTGCATGGGTCCGCTGGTTGCAGGAAGAAAATGGTGGGAGAAAGAAGACCGGTCGCTATCTTTGCCTAAGAATAATATTGATTGAATTTAACGACACTATCATAGGAAATAATATCCTCCTGTTAAATCGTGAATTTAAAGAACTAGTGGATGATCATTTAGCATTATTTATTTATTTATTTATTTACTTATTTATGTTTAGGGGGCCATGAGCATGTACCCTTCCAGTTAATTATGTGAGAGCCTCCCTTCTAGTTAATTATGGGCTCCTCTATTGGGCCTTCATCAAAGGGTTGCATGTTATCAACAAGTGGAAAATGTATTCCGTACCAAAAATAGTATACGCTACGTACGGTACGGGGCACTAAAGGATCGGACCATGCAACGACTTCCAAAACATTGTGTTTGTCATTCTAACAACACATTTATTCAACCAACAGACGACATATACTACTGATTGTACATCGAAAACAGCAGCAGCAGCAACCAGGGTTGGGGGTGCAATAGAAGTAGTAAGTAGGCCATAAGAGTAAAGACGCATCTCTCTCTTCCAAACCAAACATCAGCCATCATTACAAAAGGTCTACCAAAAAAGAACAAGTGTATGCATCAAACTAAATAAAGATCCTACTACACCAAGTGTACGCATCTAACTAACTGGCTCAGTTAGACATTACTATTTATTAAGCTGTGAAGATTGGCTGAAGGCTTGAACCAGATGGGTGCCTGACGGGGGAAACTCCAGCCACCAGGTCGAAGTCTGATACTTGCGACCCTCTCTCCTACTTTGGGTTGCAGAGCGTGGCATCACATATCAGAGTATGGTGCATGCAGAGACGCATGGTACGCTGTGTACACACAGTTTTGCCTGATGAATGAAACCGCACTGCGATCATGATCCTTGCTTCAGTTATCTCCTGGTTAATCGGATGATTCAGTCTGAGAAACAGAGAGCGTGTACCAAGGCTACTTACCAGCCTCCAGTCAAAAATTCTTGAAGGTCCAGAGAAGCTGGGATACTACTCAAAGACCTTGCAGTGATTATGATTGTATTCCGCGAAACAACACGTCCGGTACGTGTGAATGATCATCAATCATTCACCATCGTCTGATCGAGCCAGGAACCACCTACAACTGCCATGCCGCTTTTCTTTGAAAGGTTCTGGGATTAGGAAGGTTAGGGACACCAGGCGGCCTACAACATCATATCAAGTTGGAGTGAAATAAAAAAGGGCTGTTAATGTAGTCAATCTTAAGAACATCATGTTATGAGCATGAATATTTTTTTAGTAAATGTTGACAGTAATATAAGCAAGCCATCATGATATCATAGGAAAGTAACATACTGCTGTAACAGCCATTTGTACCGATGACTAGAGTAGGCCAACAATACGTCCAACCATAGAAGGAGTCAATAGCGTAAATGAAGCCCTTGTGTTCAATGGCATAAAAGAACCATGGAGGATGTATGATCCTGTGATGGACGTGCGGATTTATCCACTTACCGCAGTGACCTGTCAGATAGGAGAGACCACGGTTGAAGAACACAATTAGCCTGAAGTCTTTATAATCCGTAGATCTTGTGGGCACTTGGCAGATTACAACCTTGAACAAATCAAACTTGGTATCATGTTGTCTACTGTAAGATTCCGAGTATTCTGTGCCGCGGTGCCAAAGCAGTGCAGTGTTAATCGAAAGAAGGGGGATCAATCGCCGGGTGTAGACCTCCACGAGCACCATCCAAGACGTGTTGATGCCGACCCAGTACATACCGTTAATATAGTTCAGGGTGACGGGGGTCGGATCGCAGTCAAGGGGGTTGATGCTCGCCACCCTACGATCGTTATGTTGCGTGACATGCCGTTTCTGAAGATCAGGCGGCATCAGCAAGCAAGGAGCTGGCTTAAAAAGCTCCGACATGAGGGCTTTGAGTAAATGGTACATCCCAGACGAGCACGCGACGAGCGGCATGGTACTGAGATTGTCCACACGCGAAACAATGAGCTTGATTACCTTTATGGGGAGCGAATTCTAGCCACTCTTTCGGCGGACGCTGCTCGGTTCTGCCATTGTTAGTGCTTGGGTTTCGGAAGAGGGGGGAGGTGCCTTAGCGGGGATGGAAGATTGGACGATTATGTGCGGACAAAGATGGAGAAGCGAATATGTGCCGCGGGAAGTGAATAGGTGATGATGACTACAGCACGTCGTTTGACTTACAAGACACATACCAGCAACGTAGGGTCATATCGATGCTAGACAACTTGTTTGAGTGATCACAATACTGGTACTCCCTACAGTACCTACTACTATGTCCTAACTTGCTTGAGTGATCACAGTACTGGTACTCCCTACAGTACCTATTACTATGCCCTAACTTGCTTGAGTAGAGTAGTAGTGGAGTAGGACTCTGCTCTACGACTAGCACCGAAGGATTAGTATATTCTAATCTAAAATAGTCACAAACTTCAATGCCCGAGCGTGGAACGACTACGAACCACCATCGGTGCTAACTCCAATCCCCAACAAACGTTCGCTGGCAGACATGGCAGTTGCAAATGCTCGCGACGCAGTTATAGTACGTGTGTAAGGGTGGCGGTTTTGTCAAATACTATGGCTTAAAAACAGTCCACCGTCGGATGGAAATCTGACAGTTACCTGGGATTCGCCAGGATTGAGCTCGTGGCGAACAATCGCCAGATATCATTACTAAAAAAAGGTTAAAACACCCGGGGCTATAACTTGCATCGGCTGACCACTAAAAATGATACTAACATAGTTATAAAATGGTCAAAGACCGTGTCTACGTGGTGTTTGCAATTATATGCAAAAGAACTAGCAAGATGCACGTGCATTGCACGGAACATCAAGATGCATTTTTTACAGAACACATGTTGTGATTGACCCATGCAGGAGTAATCCCATGTGTAAAAACTAATGATATCTCGGGAATTTTATCAGAAAAATGGTATCTCGACCATTTCATCGAAAAAATGATATCTCGAGAAAGATGATAGATAAGGTGAGGAGGAGTGGGGCGTGGTGGTGACTGGTGGTTGGACTGGGCGGAGGCATGGTGATGGACGGCGCCGGCAGCGGCCACCATGCCAGATTGTTCCAGAGACTTTCTTTTTTTAATTGCTCAGCAATGAGGTTGTGGGAGATAAGGATGAACGAGGCAATGCCTTATCTGTAAATGTGGAGAGAGGTGAGGGTATCTTTTGTAAAATTGTCATAGTTTGCTTTCTATCAGTTAGATATAGATCTGACGGTCTATACTATAAGATGGCAGGCACGCCATCATCATCAACTCGTTTTTTTCTCTACTCCTACTCCTATAGAAGACTCAGTTGGTGATGATGGTGTGTCTGTCATCCGCATTTCTAACCATTAGATCTGCATCTAACGGCTGTGATGTAAGTTGTGGCCTTTTGCAACAATTCCCACTTCTCTGCTCTAGTTTACACAAAACCCCTTAGTATCTTGAAACCAACCACATTCCTCCCTTACCTAATCAAAACAGCCCAAAGAATATATTTGGAGTGAAACATAAAATATTTTTAGTGATATGTATATCAAAACTAAACTGTTTTCTTTCAAATTTGTGAATATGTATTATTCTATTTTGGATCCGTTGCAACGGATGGGCTCATTGCTATAAAGGTTTATCTATTGCATCGTCCGCAATGAACACCTGGTGTACTGGTTGTCCCCCGTCGTGCGTGGCGCGTCGCGGGGGGAGGGGAGGAGAGGGGGGACACGGGGGGGGGGGGGGGGGGGGGGGAAGCGGGGCGGGCCTGGAGGCGCGCGCCCGGCGGCCGGCGGCGGCGGGGGGTGGGAGCCCTAGCGGGAGAGCGGGGGAGCGCTGTCTCCAAAACTAAATTTACACCATGCATTTCTCTATCAATCACCTAGATTCTTCGAAGGACTACACAGCAGCTGGAATGGACCCATTTTTTCAGGGACAGCAGACCGAGAGAGGTTTACTCACGAGCAATACTTTGAAGATTGGTTATACTCCTTCTGTAAACAAATATAATAGCGTTTAGTGATCTAAACGCTATTATATTTCTTTACGGAGGGAGTACATAAGAAAGAGATTACAATAGGATTGCAAGTTTTCACCGGCTACGGCATGTTCGCCTTTCTACTTCGGATGATGAATGAAGGTCCAGTTTGTCTTGGAAAAATAAGAAAACACACACAAAGAAAAAATAGAGTACAGATGGGCATACACACACCCAAAAAAAATCTGAAAATTACAAAGGAAAAGTTTATTATGTGCATGAATTCTGAATTTTTAGTGGTGAGCTTTTGCCTTTTCAGAGACGTGTTATTATTTCTGCTTGAATGGACAGTCGTAGACTGAACCTAATGTTAAGATTGATATGCATCCATTTTATCACATACTCAGAAAATTAGAATAACTCTCGACAAAGTTCACGAGCCACGGGAAATTGTTTAGCAGAGGAGTGGTATGGAGTACAAAAGAGACAGGGCTTTGGGACGATGGTGAGCAGCAACAAGGGCCTTGTGAACGACCATGAGCAGCTCCTCTCCTCCGGTGGAGCTGGCCGCCTTGAGAACGTGGGTAGCTTCTTGCCGTCAGCCGGTATGACGTCATTTGTACCTAGACATGCATATATATTGAGAATTTGAGATCATCAGAAGACAGATATCTCTAATTAACAACCCAACAGTTATAAAAGGAATGTGCTGAAGTGCATTTGTATGAGAAGCGCATGAGTTAGAAATTATCGTTAGGATCTAAAGGATGAGTTTTCAGTACATTCCTCTTATCCAGCTCTCAGAATTCAGTCTGTTTTAACCCATTCAAAACCATACATGAATTTTGACTGTCATTGAAAATTAATGTGTTCTTTGGACTGTTTTGAGGAATGCAGAGTTAACTAAGGATAATAAGCTCAAAATGGATGGAAGGTGGCAATGCTTGTGAATTTTGTGGTGCATGCCACTGAATCTGTCGATCACCTGTTGTTGATGTGTCGACTTTCCTAGCTACATTTATTTGGTCAAATTTGTGGTCGTGCTTCTGGAATGGGAATTATACCTTCTGGACAACGAAATCTGTTGATCAGCTGTTTGGTGGTTTGTTGAGTTCGTTCCAAGAAAATCTTAAAGGTTGGCCACAGGAGCGCGGCATATTTTCAGTGCATAAGACCACCTGACCCTTCTTCCATTGGTATTATTCACGATGTGTAACTGATCGACTATTGGTATAAACTACTGAACGAAAATAATGATGCCACATTGCAGCATAAATACAAAAAAAATGAGGGCACTTAGGTTATGGTTGAGGAGAGTCTTGTAGTTATGTACTTCAATTATTTTCTCCTGTTTTCATCGTTGGGTCTAGGAATAACGACAAATTGTTCTTCAACTGGTGTACATCCAAACTTTAAACAGCAAGCATTTTTTTTTTTGCCTTTCCTTCATTTATATATGCACATATTGCGTCAATGTACGGAGCAGAATGAGTGAACATCTACGCTAGATATTGCAAGTATTCTAACAGAGTTGCATTGTACTCCCTCCGATCCATATTAATTATTGCTGACTTAGTACAACTTTGTACTAAAGTGTACTAAGTGAGCGACAATTAATATGGATCGGAGGGAGTAGAAGATTGGAATTGTTAATCCAACTTAATCAAGAGTGACACAACTACACAACACTACCCAAAACTTGCTCCATGCATTTCTAAAAAATTAAAGAGACCTAAATCTAAGAACAGTCCATATGTTCGTACCTCTAGTTTTAGCTGAAACCAGTGCAAACAAAATTGAAACCTGCAAGATAAGAAAGACAAAGAATCAATTCAGACAGAACCTACTACAGACAAATGGTAATTTTCAATGCTTTGTAAATAATATGGAAACATGTATATTATCTTCTAATAAGAGCTTCACTTGTAACATACTTTTTTCTATCAAAATATTGTAAAAGTGGGACTAACTTCACTAAAATAAGATGGTAATATTTTTGCTTCTTTCTGGTTATTTAACATGTAACATCGTACATAACAGGATTCATAAACGATTACAGAGGGCAATAGTATGGAGTTAAAAATTGCCAAAATAATTGATATGTTATTTGTTGTGAGCTGTCAGCTAAAAAGAAGGGACAGAATGATACGCAACATTCACAAGGGAAATTGTAAAATAAGAAGAGCAAGATAGTCACATGCTAGTTTGTAAAGCATCTAGATGGCAGCAGGCTCAATCGAAACAGCTGGATAAATGATACCATTCACCTGTTGTCTACCAAGAGTACTGGGACCACTCGTTAATCTGCAACTGCTATATAATGCCAATACATAACAGACTTGGAATTGCTTGATGTGTAATTGTTACTAACTAACTTGCGCATACAAAGTAGTTCAATCCAAAATCCAAATTGATGGTATAGGTTTTTGGATAATAAAGCCAGTTAGCAGTTACAAACATGGACCTTTTTGAATTTTTCTGGTATTTGTTGAATTTGATATTCATATAGGGGGATGGAGCACCCAGGAGCTCATGTCCATTTTCCTTACAAACATGCAATAGATTGTTACTCCCTCTGTAAAGAAATATAAGAATTTTTAGATCACTAAAGTAGTGATCTAAACGCTCTTATATTTCTTTACGGAGGGAGTATCTTTCACTACGTCTTCATCAAATATGGGAGTCTCAACATCAGTCCCTGCTCAACGTTCTCCACACACACCCAAATTTCTAACTATAGTGTACTAATTAGTTTGAGATTTTCTTCACTGACTGCTGTATAGCGCATAAACACAATAACAAATGGAAATATAAGTAGCTTGAAGAGTGCCAACAGTTTAACTCACATCCAGATCCAGGAATTCTGCTAGTTTGTTATACACTAATTTGCTCAAGGTGTATGCCATAAGTAGTCAGTATCTTCAAAATTTGGTGAACCTTTTTATCAACATTTGCACATTTGATTTCAACAATCTTAAGACAGTTGGATGCAACTGACTGTCCCAATGGTTTGTATATTCCTTCTGTTTCAGTTACATATGAAGGTCCCTAACACACACACAAATAAAATAATAATCAATCAGGTAATAATGGATGGTCATTTTAAATGATACACATGAGCTATCCAGCTTAAAATCTATACCTCAGAAAGTTGAAGAGTAAGCTTCACTAAAATTGGTGAGTGTTGGAGAAAGCAAATTAGTGCATTGTGGTCAGCAGCCAAACACCAATCATTTAGTAGCAAAGTCTTTAACTTGGTAAATGTAGGGCACCACTTCAAATCCCTGTTGAGAACAGTCTAGGGAAAGTGCAAAAGGGACGGATCAAATTAGGAACCTTTTGGCCTTTGAAGTACAAAGTACAATCAGCTGATGTGTGAAGTAAGTCATTTATAAAGCAATTACGATTTGTGATGATGAATATGATAACTGCATGAGAAACGATGACACATATATAACATAATAATAAGAGAGAAGCACTTGCAAGCATACCACAACAGAATCAGCTGACAACTCCAAGTCTGTGGCTTCTGATAAACCTTTGAGAAAGATGCAGTCGTTGCGGTCATAATGAGGCCCATGTCCAGGATCTCCATAATAATAATAACAACCATAACAAATATCTCTTCTCCCAGCACCACAACTATCAAGCCGATCCTGAGAGCATTGATCAGCACAATGCTCGTTAAGCACCACAACAGCTCTTGCTAACAGCGGCAAGCTTCCAAGCAATGGAACCCTTCCTCGGTGGCATTCGATCAACTCAAGCGAAACAAGATTTGGTAGAGAAATAAGAATGCGGTAACGATCAGAAATATAGCAGCGGGCAATTCGCAGATGTTTCAAGGATGGAGACAGCAGCTGTTTCATAAAGACGTCACAAGTATCCATACTCAGTTCCACCAATGCCGGACAGCCTGAAAAATCAGCGACGCTGTTGTTGAAACAGACACCAACAAGCTCTAATCTGGTGAGGTGCTGGGAGAAGAGATGCATATAAGATAGTGGCAAGGCTTCCTGCTCGTCGACAATACGAAGCCAGAGCCGGAGAGCCCGAACACGAGGCAGGGCTTTCCAGAGCCAGTTGCTCGCATGCCACTCCTTAGCGGGCAACAGCATGAATCCGTCGGAATCAAAGTCGAAATCGCAGGAATCCAGAGGCGGACCGTCGCCCTCGCACCTGAGGTGGAGCAAGTGGTCCACAAATTGGGCGAACATGTCGGCGCTGCCCCACCCCTTGGCCCCGGTGAAGCGGAGGGTGGGCACGGACCTCCAGACGCCGCGCCAGCGCCGGGCGAGCAAGCACGTCCGCACCACCTCATGAGCCGGCAGGAGGCGGAGCACGTGGTGGAGGATGTCCTCCGGGAGGGCGCTGATGCGGTCCGCCCCGCTCGCCATGGTCGAAGCTTCTCGCCCTGGAGCGGCGTTCCGCCGAACAGGTGTTGTGCGCCGGCGCCAGGGGAGCACGGAGGAGCTACGAGGAAGGGAGAGGGCGAGAGGCCAAGAGGGGAAAAAAGAAAAGTTCAGTTCATTTCCTTGGGCAAATTCTCAACGCGGGTCTCTCGGATGCAAAGCTGGCCAAACAGGCCGGGCCAACCAGGCCGGGCCGCGAGCACGCCGGCACGGCCCGCCATGGGCCAGACACGGCACGGGCTAAACGGGCCGTGCCCGGCGCGCGGCACGCCTCGGCCATGCCTGGGCCTGGAGGCTAGGCACACGGGCCGGCACAGCCTGTTTTTTTCTGAAATATATAAATATATATGTCCTATATAAATACTCAACATTTTGGTATTGCTTGCATATTTTTATAATGCTTGGATCTAAGTAGTTGTACTGTCGTAGTGTGGTATTTGTATTTTTTTATCATTTTATAATTCTAGAGCACGATTTTGTATTTTTTTACTCCTTTGAGATGCAACGGTTTAATGATGTAAGCGGTAATAAAAATCTAGATTCATCCCAAATAATACTCCATAGAATTTTTAAAATTTTCAACATTTTTTGGGAGTGAAGACGATGTTGGCGTGCCTAAGCGTGTCGCGGGCCGACCCATTTACCTCATGTGCCGTGCTTGGGCTGCTGCCTGCAGCACGTGGGCTGGGCCGGCCCAGCCCAACTATTAATCGTGCCCTGGCGGGCCGTGTCGTGCTAGGCACGTTTATGGCGGGTCGGCCCGTGTCGTGCCAGGCACGTTTATGGCGGGTCGGGCCGACCCGTTTGGCCAGCTTTGCTCGGATGTGTGTGTGAGCAGTCGATCAAGCTTCGGTCATCAAACACAAAAGTTGCCAAATGGGTTGGTCCTGGCGTACTGGCCCGATAGCCCGCGTGCCCGGCCTATGGAGGGACTCTCTTCTTATCCACCTTGTACATCTCTTCGAAAGATAGCTTCTCTAGGATATAAGGTCTTGCATAGCACAAGATGGACTAGTCAAATTATAAAAAAAACATAAATTACATGTTAAAGCAAAAAATCTTAAGTCATGCTTAATTAAGAAGAAATACTTGTCGCTAAAGTTACATATCAACAAATATTCAAAGACCTCCTTAAGCGTGAGGGAGAAGCATCTATCGTTTTCCAAGTGAGACATGTCGCACATACCCTCGTTGTCGGTATAGTCATTGCACTCGGGGATCCTATCATCGTCATCCATTTGTTGTGTTCATAATTGAAAGATTAAAAATCGACGACAAATACGAGAAACTCAACACACAGATCACTATTCAGCACAGGTTAACTTTTGGTCTGTTAAGTCTTCCTTGAAAATCTCTCGTCTCTGATGGTGTATATGGTGGACGCTCCCTCTCTGATATTTCGCCCGTCCGTGATGGTCGCTCATCCGTGCATTACAAAAAGGTCTAGCACATGGGGAAGAAGGAGAAGCGATCCCCATCATATTATACTGGTACATCGAGGTGCTGTACACATGATTTTTAACCCCTGTCCGCGACGACATTGGAAACCGTCGCCAAGTGAGTGTGGGCGATAGGGGGGTCCTTCCCACACGACGCAGAAACCATCGAGGATAGGCCCTCCTGGCACACAGGATGGGGCAAAATGAGCTCGTGTGCGATCGGACGAGGCATCGAAACCCAATTGTTTCCGTTCGTATGTATATCCCACACAGTGAATCCCAGAATAACATTTTCGTTCGTATGTATATCACACACAGTCAATCCAAGGAATACGTTTCCGTTCTTATGTACATCCCACACATTCAATCCAGGAAAAACACTTCCGTTCATATGTACATCCCACACAGTCAATCTAGGGAAAACGTTTCCGTTCGTATGTACATCCCACACAGTTAATCCAGGTAAAACGTTTCCGTTCGTATGTACATCCCACACAGGTTCATGTATAGGCTCGTGTGTGATAGGTGTAACTATCACACAGGCTCTGCCTTGCTTAACCGTTTGCTTTTATCAACTACATCATACACGATTTGATGAAGAAAACCGTGTGGCATTGAGCTATCCATCACAAGCGCTTTTACTGCTAGAACCGTTTGCAAAGTTCCATGACCCATTTAGCAGGTTTATTAGTTTACAATTAATAATTCCAGTATGACGCAAATTCACAATTCATATCGAAAAACTGTTTGCCAATTTCATATCAGGCACATAGATATATTTTAACGTCGCAGTACAATAGCTACCTGAAAACAGCACAATACAGTATATAACTAGTTCAACTTCATAGGAACAATATTAGAACAATATATTCATTTTCCTAATCGAGATCATACAGCCTCGTCTTATCCACCTCTTCTTTCAGTTTAATAAGAACCTGTTTTGCACTGTCCAACTGAAAAAGTGCCTCCTCCGTTGCCAACACCATCTTAGCAAAGTTTGATTTAAAAAATCTGAGCTCATTCTCCACCTTCCTCCTTTTATCCCACATCTTCAAATATTCTTCAGCGTTGACAACACTTTCTCTAAGCCTACCTCTGTTCTCTTCCTCATACATGCTCCAGAGCTTTGCTAGGCACATCTTCAAAGACCGTGGCCACTCTTGATCAACCCACTCCAAGTAAGAACACTTCCGTTCATCCTATAATATTTAAAACTAGATCGGTAACAATTGTAGGGAAAATGAGTTTATAGCAACATAGAAAATCACCAATACTTATTTTGAAAAATTGAAGAAACAGGTTAATTATGACATATCTTCTCAAAAAGATCAATGTGCAAATGAATTAATTGCTACTGAGACAACAACCAAATTCTGAAACATCAGAAGCTATAATTAACTACAACAATGCTACAATTTCTTACTCATGTACTATAAATAACAAATTGAACATTTTAAGACGAAGGTAAATGTAACTGCAACAACATAGCGACAGTGTTTGGATGACTGATGTCTACCATGCAACCTTCTCCTTGTAGACTTTGACGCCCCCGATTCAATCGTACACTAATCATACACGCAAACGTGTACGATCAAGATTAGGGACTCACGGGAAGATATCACAACAAAATCTCGATACACAAGTGAGTCAACGGAAGCAACAATATCCGAGTACAAACATAAGTTAGACAAGTTTTGCCTTAAGAAGGCTAGCACAAACATCAATGATCGAAGAGGCAAGGCCTCCTGGCTGGGACCTCCTAACTACTCCTGGTTGTTGGCGGTCTCCACGTAGTAGTATCCGTCGGTAGTGGTGAGGGAGTCCTGGACTAGGGGGTGTCCGGATAGCCGGACTATCATCATCGGCCGGACTCCAAGACTACGAAGATACAAGATTGAAGACTTCGTCCCATGTCCGGATGGGACTTTCCTTGGCGTGGAAGGCAAGCTTGGCGATACAGATATGTAGATCTCCTACCATTGTAACCGACTCTGTGTAACCCTAGCCCTCCCCGGTGTCTATATAAACCGGAGGATTTTAGTCCGTAGGACAAACAACCATTACAACAATCATACCATAGGCTAGCTTCTAGGGTTTAGCCTCCTTAATCTCGTGGTAGATCCACTCTTGTACTACCCATATCATCAATATCAATCAAGCAGGAGTAGGGTTTTACCTCCATCGAGAGGGCCCGAACCTGGGTAAAAACATCGTGTCCCTTGTCTCCTGTTACCATCCGCCTAGACGCACAGTTCGGGACCCCCTACCCGAGATCCGCCGGTTTTGACACCGACATTGGTGCTTTCATTGAGAGTTCCTCTGTGTCGTCACCGATAGGCTTGATGGCTTCTTCAATCAACAACGACGCAGTCCAGGGTGAGAATTTTCTCCCCGGACAGATCTTCGTGTTTGGCGACTTTGCACTGCGGGCCAATTCACTTCGCCATCTGGAACAGATCGAAAGTTACGCCCCTGGCCATCAAGTCAGGTTTGGAAGCCTAAACTTCACGGCTGGCATCCGCGGAGACTTGATCTTCGATGGATTCGGGCCACAGCCGAGCGTGCCGCACTGTCACGATGGGCACGATCTAGCTCTGCCGCCGGACAGTACCCTGGAGGCCGCACACGAGTCCGCTCTGACCCATAGTTCGGAGCCGACCGCGTAGATCGAGGATAGGTGGCTGGACACCGCCTCGGGGGCTGCAGCTTCTACGGCGATGGAGCCGAATACCGACCTTGTCCCTTATAAAGCCCGTGACTCCGAGGTGCCGGACTCCTTGCCGGACTCTGAACCTCCTGCGCCCCTACCAATCGAATCCGATTGGGCGCCGATCATGGAGTTCACCGCCGCGGACATCTTTCAGCACTCATCCTTTGGTGACATCCTGAATTCGCTAAAGCATCTCTCGTTATCAAGAGAGCCCTGGCCGGACTGCGGTCAGGATGGTTGGGATGTGGACGACGAAGAAATTCAAGGCCCACGCACCACCCACTTTGTAGCCACTGTCGACGATCTAACCGACATGCTAGACTATGACTCCAAAGACATCGACGGTATGGACGACGATGCCGGAGACGATCAAGAACCAGCACCTACAGGGCACTGGAAGACCACCTCGTCATACGACATATACATGGTGGACACCCCAAAGGATAGGGACGGCGAAGAAGCAGTGGAGGCAGATTCCTCTAAGAAACAACCCAAGCGCCGACGTCAGCGGCACCGCTCTAAATCTCGCCACAGCAAGAATGGAGATTCCGGCACCGGAGATAATAACACCCCAGAGAGTGCCGAAGACAACCCGCTCCAGCAAGATTCAGCGCAGGAGGACGGAGAAGCCAGCCCTCAAAGGAGAGTGGCAGACGAGGAGATAGAGGATGACAATTACATGCCTCCCTCCGGAGACGAGGCAAGCCTCAACGACGACGAATTTGTCGTGCCCGAGGATCCCGTCGAACAAGAGCGTTTTAAACGCAGGCTAATGGCCACGGCGAATAGCCTAAAGAAAGAGCAGCAACAGCTTCAAGCTGATCAAGACCTGCTGGCCGACAGATGGACCGAGGTCCTCGCAGCCGAAGAGTATGAACTCGAATGCCCCTCCAAAAGCTACCCAAAACGCAAGTTACTCCCCTGACTAGAGGAGGAAGCATACAAACCTTCATAACCAGCGCACAATACGGCAGACCGACCACCCCGTGGCCGCGACAGAGAGGCATCTAGGCCCTCCATCAGGACCGTACCCCGGCATCACTCGAAAAGTACGAAGCCACGAGGGAATGCGCCGGACTTGCGAGACATATTGGAGGACAAGGCAAAACAATCAAGTGTTGGGGAACGTAGTAATTTCAAAAAATTTCCTACGCACACGCAAGATCATGGTGATGGCATAGCAACGAGAGGGGAGAGTTTTCGTCCACGTACCCTCGTAGACCATAAGCGGAAGCGTTATGACAACGCGGTTGATGTAGTCGTATGTCTTCACGATCCGACCGATCCAAGCACCTAACATACGGCACCTCCGAGTTCAGCACACGTTCAGCTCGATGACGATCCCCGGGCTCCGATCCAGCAAAGCTTCGGGGATGAGTTCCGTCAGCACGACGGCGTGATGACGATGATGATGTTCTACCGGCGTAGGGCTTCGCCTAAACTCCGCGACGATATGACCGAGGTGGAATATGGTGTAGGGGGGCACCGCACACGTCTAAGGAACGATCCGTAGATCAACTTGTGTGTCATGGGGTGCCCCCTTCCCCCGTATATAAAGGAGCAAGGAGGAGGGGGCCGGCCAAGGGGAGAGGCGCGCCCTAGGGGTGTCCTACTCCCACCGGGAGTAGGATTCCCCCTTTCCTAGTCCAACTAGGAGTCCTTCCAAGTAGTAGGAGTAGGAGACAAGGAAGGGGAAGAGGGAAGAGAAGGAAGGAGGGGGCGCCGCCCCTCCCCCTAGTCCAATTTGGACTAGTCAATGTGGGGGCGCGCGGCCTGCCTCTTCCTCTCCCCTAAAGCCCAATAAGGCCCATATACTTTTCCCCCGTATTCCCGTAACTCCCCGGTACTCCGAAAAATACCCGAATCACTCGGAACCTTTCCGAACTCCGAATATAGTCGTCCAATATATCGATCTTTACGTCTCGGCCATTTCGAGACTCCTTGTCATGTCCCCGATCTCATCCGGGACTCCGAACTCCTTCGGTACATCAAAACTCATAAACTCATAATAAAACTGTCATCGAAACCTTAAGCGTGCGGACCCTATGGGTTTGAGAACTATGTAGACATGACCTAGAACTATTCTCGGTCAATAACCAATAGCGGAACCTGGATGCCCATATTGGCTCCTACATATTCTACGAAGATCTTTATCGGTCAAACCGCATAACAACATACGTTGTTCCCTTTGTCATCGGTATGTTACTTGCCCGAGATTCGATCGTCGGTATCCAATACCTAGTTCAATCTCGTTACCGGCAAGTCTCTTTACTCGTTATGTAATGCATCATCCCGCAACTAACTCATTAGTCACATTGCTTGCAAGGCTTATAGTGATGTGCATTACCGAGAGGACCCAGAGATACCTCTCCGACAATCGGAGTGACAAAACCTAATCTTGAAATATGTCAACCCAACATGTACCTTTGGAGACACCTGTAGTACTCCTTTATAATCACCCAGTTACGTTGTGACGTTTGGTAGCACCCAAAGTGTTCCTCCGTTAAACGGGAGTTGCATAATCTCATAGTTACAGGAACACATATAAGTCATGAAGAAAGCAATAGCAACATACTAAACGATCAAGTGCTAAGCTAACGAAATGGGTCAAGTCAATCACATCATTCTCCTAATGATGTGATCCCGTTAATCAAATGGCAACTCTTTTGTCCATGGCTAGGAAACATAGCCATCTTTGATAAACGAGCTAGTCAAGTAGAGGCATACTAGTGACACTATGTTTGTCTATGTATTCACACATGTACTATGTTTCCGGTTAATACAATTCTAGCATGAATAATAAACATTTATCATGATATAAGGAAATAAATAATAACTTTATTATTGCCTCTAGGGCATATTTCCTTCAGTCTCCCACTTGCACTAGAGTCAATAATCTAGTTCACATCGCCAGGTGATTTAATACCAATATTCACATATGTATGTGATTAATACCCATAGTTCACATCATCATGTGATCAACACCCAAAGGGTTTGTTCACATCGCTATGTGATTAACACCCAAAGAGTACTAAGGTATGATCATGTTTTGCTTGTGAGAGAAGTTTAGTCAACGGGTCTGTCATATTCAGAGCCGTATGTATTTTGCAAATATTCTATGTCTACAATGCTCTGCACGGAGCTACTCTAGCTAATTGCTCCCACTTTCAATATGCATCCAGATTGAGGCTTAGAGTTATCTGGATCGGTGTAAAAGCTTGCACCGTTGTAACTCTTTACGACGGGCTCTTTTATCACCTCCATAATCGAGAAATATTTCCTTAGTCCTCACTAAGGATATTCTTGACCAATGTCCAGTGATCTACTCCTAGATCACTATTGTACTCCCTTGCCAAACCAGGGCAGAGTATACAATAGGTCTGGTCCATAGCATGGCATACTTTTATAGAACCTATGACTGATGCATAGGGAATGACTTTCATTCTTTTTCTATTTTCTGCCGTGGTCGGGATTTAAGTCTTACTCAATTTCATACCGTTGCAACACAGGCAAGAACTCTTTCTCCGATTGTTCCATTTTGAACTACTTCAAAATCTTGTCAAGGTATGTACTCATTGAAAATCTTATCAAGCGTTTTGATCTATCTCAATAGATCTTGATGCTCAATATGTAAGTAGCTTTTACTGAGGTCTTTCTTTGAAAAACTCCTTCAAAACACTCCTTTATGCTTTGCAGAATAATTCTACATTATTTCTGATCAACAATATGTCATTCACATATACTTATCAGAAATGTTGTAGTGCTCCCACTCACTTTCTTGTAAATACAGGCTTCACTGTAAGTCTGTACAAAACTATATGCTTTGATCAACTTATCAAAGCGTATATTCCAACTCTAAGATGCTTGCACCAGTCCATAGATGAATCGCTGGAGCTTGTACATTTTGTTAGCACCTTTAGGATTGACAAAATCTTCTAATTGCATCATATACAACTCTTCTTTAAGAAAACCATTAGGGAATGCAGTTTTGACATCCATTTTCCAGATTTCATAAAATGTGGCAATTGCTAACATGATTCGGACAGACTTAAGCATCGCTACAGTTGAGAAAATCTCATTGTAGTCAACACCTTGAACTTGTCAAAAACCTTTTTGCGACAAGTCAAGCTTTGTAGATAGTAACACTACTATCAACGTCCGTCTTCCTCTTGAAGATCCATTTATTTTCTATGGTTTGCCGATCATTGGGCAAGTCCACCAAAGTCCACACTTTGTTCTCATACATGGATCCTATCTCAGATTTCATGGCCTCCAGCCATTTTGCAGAATCTGGGCTCATCATTGCTTCCTCATAGTTCGTAGGTTTATCATGGTCTAGTAACATGACTTTCAGAACAGGATTACCGTACCACTCTGGTGCGGACCATACTCTGGAAGACCTACGAGGTTCTATAGTAACTTGATCTAAAGTTTCATGATCATCATCATTAGCTTCCTCACTAATTGGTGTAGGAATCACTAGAACTAATTTCAGCGATGAACTATTTTCCAATTCGGGAGAAGGTACAGTTACCTCATCAAGTTCTACTTTCCTCCCACTCACTTCTTTCGAGAGAAACTCCTTCTCTATAAAGGATCCATTTTTAACAACGAATATCTTGCCTTCGGATCTGTGATAGAAGGTGTACCCATCAGTTTCCTTCGGGTATTCTGTGTAGACGCACTTCTCCGATTTGGGTTTGAGCTTATCAGGATGATACTTTTTCACATAAGCATCGCAACCCCAAACTTTAAGAAATGACAGCTTAGGTTTACTGCTAAACCATAGTTCATACGGTGTCGTCTCAACGGATTTAGATGGTGCCCTATTAAACGTGAATGCAACTGTCTCTAATGCATAACTCCAAAACGATAGTGGTAAATCAGTAAGAGACATCATAGATCGCACCATATCCAATAAAGTGCGGGTACGATGTTCGGACACACCATAACGTTGTGGTGTTCCAGGTGGCGTGAGCTGTGAAACTATTCCACATTGTTTTAATAGAAGACCAAACTCGTAACTCAAATATTCGTCTCCGTGATCAGATTGCAGAAACTTTATTTTCTTGTTACTATGATTTTTCCACTTCACTCTGAAATTCTTTGAACCTTCCAATTATTTCAGACTTATGTTTCATCAAGTAGATATACCCATATCTGCTCAAATCATCTTGTGAAGGTCAGAAAATAACGATACTTGCCACGAGCATCAACACTCATTGGATCGCATACATCGGTATGTATTATTTCCAATAAGTCAGTAGCTTGTTCCATTGTTCCGGAGAACGGAGTTTTAGTCATCTTGCCCAAAAGGCACGGTTCGCAAGCATCAAATGATTCATAACCAAATGATTCCAAAAATCCATCTTTATGGAGTTTCTTCATGCGCTTTACACCGATATGACCCAAACAGCAGTGCCACAAATAAGTTGCACTATCATTATTAACTTTGCATCTTTTGGCATCAATATTATGAATATGTGTATCACTACGATCGAGATCCAACAAACTATTTTCATTGGGTGTATGACAATTTGAAGGTTTTATTCATGTAAACAGAACAACAATTATTCTCTGACTTTAAATGAATAACCGTATTGCAATAAACATGATCAAATCATATTCATGCTCAACGCAAACGCCAAATAACATTTATTTAGGTTTAACACACTAATCCCGAAAGTATAGGGAGTGTGCGATGATGATCATATCAATCTTGGAACTACTTCCAACACTTATCGTCACTTCCCCTTCAACTAGTCTCTGTTTATTCTGTAACTCCTGTTTCGAGTTAATAATCTTAGCAACCGAACAAGTATCAAATACTCAGGGGCTACTATAAACACTAGTAAGGCACACATCAATAACCTGTATATCAAATATACCCTTGTTCACTTTGCCATCCTTCTTATCCACCAAATATTCAGGGCATTTCCGCTTCCAGTGACCATTTCCTTTGCAGTGTAAGCACTCAGTTTCAGGCTATGGTCCAGCTTTGGGCTTCTTCGCAGGAGTGACAACTTGCTTGTCTTTCCACTTGAAGTTCCATTTCTTTCCCTTTGCCCTTTTCTTGAAACTAGTGGTCTTGTCAATCATCAACACTTGATGCTCTTTCTTGATTTCTACCTTCGTCGATTTCAATATCACGAAGAGCTCGGGAATCGTTTTCGTCATCCCTTGCATACTATAGTTCATCACAAAGTTCTAGTAACTTAGTGATGGTAACTAGAGAATTCTGTCAATCACTATCTTATCTGGAAGATTAACTCCCACTTGATTCAAGCGATTGAAGTACCCAGACAATCTGAGCACATGCTCACTAGTTGAGCGATTCTCCTCCATCTTTTAGTGATAGAACTTGTTGGAGACTTCATATCTCTCAACTCGGGTATTTGCTTGAAATATTAACTTCAACTCCTGGAACATCTCATATGGTCCATGACGTTCAAAACGTCTTTGAAGTCCCGATTCTAAGCCGTTTAAGCATGGTGCACTAAACTATCAAGTAGTCATCATACTGAGCTAGCCAAACGTTCATAATGTCTGCATCTGCTCCTGCAATAGGTCTGTCACCTAGCGGTGCATTAAGGACATAATTCTTCTGTGCAGCAATGAGGATAAACCTCAGATCACGGATCCAATCCGCATCATTGCTACTAACATTTTTCAACACAGTTTTCTCTAGGAACATATCAAAATAAACATATGAAAGCAACAACGCAAGCTATTGATCTTCAACATAATTTGCGAAATACTACCAGGACTAAGTTCATGATAAATTTAAGTTCAATTAATCATATTACTTAAGAACTCCCACTTAGACAGACATCTCTCTAGTCATCTAAGTGATCACGTGATCCAAATCAACTAAACCATGTCCGACCATCACGTGAGATGGAGTAGTTTCAATGGTGAACATCACTATGTTGATCATATCTACTATATGATTCACGTTCGACCTTTCGGTCTCCGTGTTCCAAGGCCATATCTGTATATGCTAGGCTCGTCAAGTTTAACCCGAGTATTCCGCGTGTGCAATTGTTTTGCACCCGTTGTATTTGAACGTAGAGCCTATCACACCCGATCATCACGTGGTGTCTCAGCACGAAGAACTTTCGCAGCGGTGCATACTCAGGGAGAACACTTCTTGATAATTAGTGAGAGATCATCTTAAAATGCTACCGTCAATCAAAGCAAGATAAGATGCATGAAGGATAAACATCATATGCAATCAATATAAGTGATATGATATGGCCATCATCATCTTGTGCTTGTGATCTCCATCTTCGAAGCACCGTCGTGATCACCATCGTCACCGGCGCGACACCTTGATCTCCATCGTAGCATCGTTGTCGTTACGCCATCTATTGCTTCTACGACTATCGCTACCGCTTAGTGATAAAGTAAAGCAATTACAGGGCGTTTGCATTTCATACAATAAAGCGACAACCATGGCTCCTGCCAGTTGCCGATAACTTCGGTTACAAAACATGATCATCTCATACAATAAAATATAGCATCACGTCTTGACCATATCACATCACAACATGCCCTGCAAAAACAAGTTAGACATCCTCTACTTTGTTGTTGCAAATTTTACGTGGCTGCTATGGGCTGAGCAAGAACCGTTCTTACCTACGCATCAAACCCACAACGATATTTCGTCAAGTTAGTGTTGTTTTAACCTTCGCAAGGACCAGGCGTAGCCACACTCGATTCAGCAAAAGTGAGAGAGACAGACACCCGCCAGTCACCTTTAAGCACGAGTGCTCGTAACGGTGAAACCAGTCTCGCGTAAGCGTACGCGTAATGTCGGTCCGGGCCGCTTCATCTCACAATACCGCCGAACCAAAGTATGACATGTTGGTAAGCAGTATGACTTGTATCGCCCACAACTCACTTGTGTTCTACTCGTGCATATGACATCTACGCATAAAACCTAGGCTCGGATGCCACTGTTGGGGAACGTAGTAATTTCAAAAAAATTCCTACGCACACGCAAGATCATGGTGATGGCATAGCAACGAGAGGGGAGAGTGTTCGTCCACGTACCCTTGTAGACCGTAAGCGGAAGCGTTATGACAACGCGGTTGATGTAGTCGTATGTCTTCACGATCCGACCGATCCAAGCACCGAACGTACGGCACCTCCGAGTTCAGCACACGTTCAGCTCGATGACGATCCCCGGGCTCCGATCCAGCAAAGCTTCGGGGATGAGTTCCGTCAGCACGACGGCGTGATGACGATGATGATGTTCTACCGGGCCCAGGGCTTCGCCTAAACTCCGCGACGATATGACCGAGGTGGAATATGGTGTAGGGTGGCACCGCACACGGCTAAGGAACGATCCGTAGATCAACTTGTGTGTCATGGTGTGCCCCCCTGCCCCCGTATATAAAGGAGCAAGGAGGAGGGGGCCGGCCAAGGGGAGAGGCGCGCCCTAGGGGTGTCCTACTCCCACCGGGAGTAGGATTCCAACTTTCCTAGTCCAACTAGGAGTCCTTCCAAGTAGTAGGAGTAGGAGACAAGGAAGGGGAAGAGGGAAGAGAAGGAAGGAGGGGGCGCCGCCCCTCCCCCTAGTCCAATTCGGACTAGTCAATGGGGGGCGCGCGGCCTGCCTCTTCCTCTCAAGCCCAATAAGGCCCATATACTTTTTCCCCCGTATTCCGTAACTCCCCGGTACTCCGAAAAATACCCGAATCACTCGGAACCTTTCCGAACTCCGAATATAGTCGTCCAATATATCGATCTTTACGTCTTGACCATTTCGAGACTCCTAGTCATGTCCCTGATCTCATCTGGGACTCCGAACTCCTTCGGTACATCAAAACTCATAAACTCATAATAAAACTGTCATCGAAACCTTAAGCGTGCGGACCCTACGGGTTCGAGAACTATGTAGACATGACCTAGAACTATTCTCGGTCAATAACCAATAGCGGAACGTGGATTCCCATATTGGCTCCTACATATTCTACGAAGATCTTTATCGGTCAAACCGCATAACAACATACGTTGTTCCCTTTGTCATCGGTATGTTATTTGCCCGAGATTCGATCGTCGGTATCCAATACCTAGTTCAATCTCATTACCGGCAAGTCTCTTTACTCGTTACATAATGCATCATCCCGCAACTAACTCATTAGTCACATTGCTTGCAAGGCTTATAGTGATGTGCATTACCGAGAGGGCCCAGAGATACCTCTCCGACAATCGGAGTGACAAAACCTAATCTTGAAATATGCCAACCCAACATGTACCTTTGGAGACACCTGTAGTACTCCTTTATAATCACCCAGTTATGTTGTGACGTTTGGTAGCACCCAAAGTGTTCCTCCGGTAAACAGGAGTTGCATAATCTCATAGTTACAGGAACATGTATAAGTCATGAAGAAAGCAATAGCAACATACTAAACGATCAAGTGCTAAGCTAACGGAATGGGTCAAGTCAATCACATCATTCTCCTAATGATGTGATCCCGTTAATCAAATGACAACTCTTTTGTCCATGGCTAGGAAATATAACCATCTTTGATAAACGAGCTAGTCAAGTAGAGGCATACTAGTGACACTATGTTTGTCTATGTATTCACACATGTATTATGTTTCCGGTTAATACAATTCTAGCATGAATAATAAATATTTATCATGATATAAGGAAATAAATAATAACTTTATTATTGCCTCTAGGGCATATTTCCTTCGTCAAGATCTATCTACGGATCACGCGGGCGCCCCACAATCCACGACGACTACCGTCGCGCCGGATACAGCAACTCCGGCCGGGCCGAACACACTAGACAAAGCTCTTTTGAGCTGCGTCGTGATATTGCCCAGTATAGAGGCGCCGCACACCCACTATGCTTCACAGATGAAGTAATGGATCATCAAATCCCTGAAGGGTTTAAACCCGTGAACATTGAATCCTACGATGGCACAACAGACCCCACGGTTTGGATCGAAGACTACCTCCTTCACATCCATATGGCCCGTGGTGACGATCTCCACGCCATCAAATATCTCCCACTCAAGCTTAAAGGACCAGCTCAGCATTGGCTTAACAGCTTGCCAGCAGAATCAATTGGGTGTTGGGAGGACCTGGAAGCCGCATTCCTTGACAACTTCCAGGGCACATATGTGCGACCACCAGACGCCGATGACCTAAGCCACATAATTCAGCAGCCAGATGAATCGTCCAGACAGTTCTGGACACAATTCTTAACAAAGAAAAATCAAATCGTCGACTGTCCGGATGCAGAGGCCCTCGCAGCCTTCAAACATAGCATCCGCAACGAGTGGCTGGCCCGGCACCTAGGACAGGAAAAGCCGAAATCCATGGCAGCCCTCACATCACTCATGACCCGCTTCTGTGTGGGAGAGGATAGCTGGCTAGCTCGCAGTAACAACCTCAGCAAAAATTCTGGCAGTCCGGACAGCAAGGACCGCAATGGCAGGTCGCGTCCCAACAAAAACAAACGCCGCGTTAACGGCGATAACACTGAGGATACGACAGTCAACGCCGGATTCAGAGGCTCTAAACCCGGTCAACGGAAGAAGCCATTCAAAAGAACCACTCCGGGTCCGTCCAATTTGGACTGAATACTCGACCGCTCTTGCCAGATACATGGCACCCCCGAAAAGCCAGCTAACCACACCAACAGGGATTGTTGGGTATTCAAGCAGGCAGGCAAGTTAATTGCCGAAAACAATGACAAGGGGCTGCACAGCGAGGACGAGGAGGAGACCCGGCCGCCGAACAGTAGAGGACAGAAGGGTTTCCCCCCACAAGTGCGGACGGTAAACATGATATACGCAACCCACATACCCAAGAGGGAGCGGAAGCGTGCACTTAGGGACGTATATGCGATGGAGCCAGTCGCCCCGAAGTTCAATCCATGGTCCTCTTGCCCGATCACTTTCGATCGAAGGGACCACCCCACCAGTATCCGCCATGGCGGATTCGCCGCATTGGTTTTAGACCCAATCGTCGATGGATTTCACCTCACTAGAGTCCTGATGGACGGCGGCAGCAGCCTGAACCTGCTTTATCAGGATACAGTGCGCAAGATGGGCATAGACCCCTCAAGGATTAAACCTACAAAGACGACCTTCAAAGGCGTCATACCAGGTGTTGAGGCCAATTGTACAGGCTCAGTCACATTGGAAGTGGTCTTCGGATGCCCGGATAATTTCTGAAGCGAGGAGTTAATCTTCGACATAGTCCCGTTCCGCAGTGGCTATCACGCTCTGCTCGGAAGAACCGTGTTTGCAAAGTTCAACGCAGTGTCGCATTATGCATACCTCAAGCTCAAGATGCCAGGCCCTTGTGGAGTCATCACGGTCAACAGAAACACTGAACGCTCCCTCTGAACGGAGGAACACACAACAGCTCTCGCGGCAGAAGTACAGAGCAGCCTCTTAAGGCAATTTTCGAGTCCGACCGTTAAACGACCGGACATGACTAAACGCGCCCGGAGTAACATAAGTCAAGACCACCTGGCACGTTCCGAGCATGCGTAGCAATGCGGCCCCAACCCCAGCCCTTGCATGATTGCAAGACTAGCCCTCCGCATACATCATTACGCTCTGGAGATACATTGGGCATAGGGGGAGGGGCACGACCACGACAGGCCCAGAGTGCAGCTCAACCACACCAGGAGCTCCCAAGTGTGTCGCCTTTTTTTTCTTTTCCTTTTATTTTATCCACAGGACTCCATTCACCAGAGACCCTGTCCGGCGGTGAATCTGCCGAACTTACGATGCAACAGCCAGGGAGGGACAATGGCTACGATGAACACTCAGGTGGTCTCCATTATGAGCATTAAATCTGTTTAATACACCATTCCGCAGCCTACCCCTGGAGGGGGACATGTCTAATAGTCCAAACCCTTGCTTACCGCACTATTTGTATCGTTCTGCACTCATAGCAGAATTCCTTGAAAAAACAATGCATCACTTTTTGTTTATAATTGCATTCCTTTTTTTATATATATATGTTCATCTTGCATCCGTACACTTTGGTACGGCCGAATACACCAGGGGCTTATGTTCCCCGCATTATGGTGTGATAAGTCCGAACACTTTCACAAGTGCGGAACCCCAAACTTATAGCATTATATGCATCGGCTCCGAATCATGTCTTGGGTCAATAGTTGGGTTTGCCCGGCTCCCATGTTTTGGTACCTTACGTTCCATTCTATCGGCTAAGGTAGCACTGGGAGAACCACTGCGATTGCACCCCGGTTGAGCTGGGCGAGCGCCTCAGTGGAGAAAGCTAAAACTGACCGTCATGATAAGGCAAGAGCTGGTCGCTGTTCGAGAGGTCTTTTCGAGTCCCTAAAGACTTATGCCGCTTAGAGCGAGGAACCGGCTTCGTCTGGCCCAGGCGTGGATAGCGCCCCGAATTCGTTCTTCCGAACACTAGGGGCTTCGCTGAAATTTAAAATCATAGAATTCTATGGCTAAGTGAGAGTGTTCAAGCATTATAAGTCCGGTTGCCTTGTTCGTTGTGTTGAGCGCCTCCCTAGATGGACCCAAAAATGGGAACAAGAGCGCTCAAGTTTATCCCGAACACCCCAGCACTCATGGCATGGGGGCTGAAGCCGACGACTTGCCATCTCTCAGATTTGATAAACGGCCGCACAAAAGGTAATATTTTAAATCAATAAGCGTTGCTTAGCGCATATGAACAAAGTTTTCAGCGCACAGGATAACACATTGCGAGTCTACTCAAATATTACATTTTTGGGGCACTCATCCGCAATCTTGCGGGCACCATTCAGGACACTCTTATAATACATTTCGAGCGTACGATACTCCTTGCCCGCCGGCGGCGCGTCTGTCAGAAGCCTCTCAGCATCCAGTCTGCCCCAGTGCACCTTTGCGCGGGCAAGGGCCCGACGGGCACCTTCAATACAGGTGGAGCGCTTGATGACTTCCACCCAAGGGCACGCATCCACCAGCTGCCGCACGAGGCCGAAGTAGCTCCCAGGCATGGCCTCCTCAGGCCACAACCGGACTATGAGGCCTTTCATGGCCTGCTCGGCTACCTTGTGGAGCTCGACCAGCTGCTTCAGCTGGTCGCTAGGGGGCACCGGATGTCCGGCCTCAACATACTGAGACCAGAAGACCTTCTCCGTTGAGCTCCCCTCCTCGACCCGGTAGAATGCGGCGGCATCGGACACGCTGCAAGGCAGATCTGCAAACGCTCCTGGAGAGCTCCGAATTCGGGTAAGTAACAGGTAATTCACATTCACATGCTTGCTTTGCATGAAAAATGCCTTACCCGCCGCTATTTTCTTCACCGCCTCAATCTCCTGGAGGGCCTTATGGGCCTCGGCCTTAGCGGCTTTGGCACTTTCAAGAGCCGAGGCAAGCTCGGACTCTCGAGTCTTCGAGTCGCACTCCAAACTCTCATGCTTTTCCATGAGAGCCTGGAGCTCTTGCCGCACCTCCGCCACCCGCGCCTCCTGCTTCTCTCGCTCCGCTCGTTCCGCGGCCGCATTGCGTTTGGCCGCAGACACGGCCTCCTTCAGGGTCGCCACCTCGTTCGTGGCCCCTGCAGTACCCACATTATCCTTGTTATTTCTATTGCAACCAAAATCCTTTTCTGTAAGGTACAAATTTAATGCGGTGTTACTCACCTTCTTTGTCCTCGAGCTGCTTCTTGGCAAGGCCGAGCTCGTGCTCGGACCGCTCGAGGTCCTGCTTCAAAGCACTGACCTCTGCAGTCAGTGCGGCAGAGGTCAGCAGCGCAGCCTGCAATCCCATATTGACATAATTTTTAGAACTCCTGCGTGTATCTTTTTAGATCCTCAGTCCGGCTTTTCTTTCCGAACACCAAACCGAGCATCAGGGGCTACTGTCTATGCGGTATTACATTGCATATTTTAAAAAACTTCTTACCTCAAAGCCTGTTAGAAGGCTTCTGCAGGCTTCGGTCAGCCCGCTCTTGGCGAGCTGAACCTTCTTAATCACCACACTCATGATAGTGCGGTGTTCTTCCTTGATGGAAGCGCCGTTGAGCGCCTCCAACAAGTTGTCCGGCGCCTCCGGTTGGACGAAGGCTGCCGGTGTCACGGTCTTGCCCTTCTTACGAAGGGGCCGCCTGCCGGACTCCGGAACCACGGTGGGTTCCGACGCGGAGTCTGGCACGAAGTCCGGGAGGTTGCCCTGTGGCACCTCCGGAGCCTCCCCCTCCTGGCGGGTCCCCTCCTGGGATCCCACCTCGGCGTCCTCAGCATCGCGAGGGGTGGAGGCAGTCGGAATGGAATCTACATTCGACGGAGCCAAGGACCCGCTTGATGAAGCGGGAAGATCATCCTCGGCCGGACTACAGGTAGCGTGCGGCATTAGAAGACACTATGCGGCACAAAAGAGAAATTATAAATCATTCGGAGTCCGGACACTTACGATCTTGCTGGGGGCTTGGCCCTTGAGGGCCACCCTTCATCGCCGACGTTGGCGTTGGCGAAACTGTCCGGAGGAAGGGTCCTTCCCCTCTTGGACCCTTCGGCCTCCCCCGTTGGGGAAGCCTTCCTCTTCCTCTCTCCCCCCTCCTGGGGAGAGTCCTCTTTCACCTCCTCGTCTTCGGGGGAGGAGTCCGCCTCAGAGCCATCAAACGATGAGTCCGATACCACCTGGCGCCGGGAAATCCTTCGGGTTCCCGTGGCCTTCTTCTCCGGCACCACATAAAGTGCCGGGACTAGCAGCCCCGTTAAACGGGTATCCGCTGGGTCTTCGGGGAGGGGAGCCGGACAGTTAGCCTGTCCGGACATCCTCTGCCAGTCCTGTTAAAGGCATTGGGAATTTTAGATCCCACAATGGAGTCAAACTATGAAAGAAATAAATGTCCCATAAAGGATAACATATCTTACCACACCGGCCGGGCGCTTGGTGCTGAATCCGCGATATTTAGTCGCGGACGCGGGGGCTTCTCCTCCCTTGAACAGCACCCTCCAGGCAGCTTCGTACATCGTGTCGAAGAGCCCGCTCAGGGTCCGGTGCTGTGCCGGATCGAACTCCCATAGATTGAAGGCCCGTTGCTGGCAGGGGAGAATCCGGCGGACGAGCATGACCTGGATCACGTTGACAAGCTTGAGCTTCTTGTTCACCAAGGTCTGGAGACAGGACTGGAGTCCAGTCAGCTCCTCCGAACTGCCCCATAGCAAGCCCTTCTCTTTCCAGGAGGTGAGCTGCATGGGAGTACCAGATCTGAACTCAGGGGCCGCTGCCCATTTAGGGTCAGGCGGCTCGGTGACATAGAACCACCCCGATTGCCACCCTTTGATGGTTTCCACGAAGGCGCCCTCGAGCCAGAGGACGTTGGGCATTTTTCCCACCATAGCGCCTCCGCACTCCGCTTGGACGCCCTTCACTACCTTCGGCTTGACATTGAAGGTTTTTAGCCACAAGCCGAAGTGGGGCTGGATGCAGAGGAAGGCCTCACACACGACGATAAACGCCGAGATGTTGAGGATGAAGTTTGGCGCCAGATCGTGGAAGTCTAGGCCGTAGTAGTACATGAGCCCCGGGACGAAGGGATGAAGTGGGAAGCCCAGTCCGCGGAGGAAGTGGGGAAGGAATACGACCCTCTCATGGGGCCTGGGGGTGGGGATGAGCTGCCCCTTGTCGGGCAGCCGGTGCGCGATGTCGCTGGACAAGTATCCGGCGCCGCGCAGTTTTTCAATGTGCCCCTCCGTAACGGAGGAAACCATCCACTTGCCTCCCGCTCCTGACATGGCTGGAGAAGGTTGAGGCGAGATGTGCGAACTTGGGCGCTGGAGCTCGAGTGCGCGGAGATGGATAAGCAAAGGAGGAAGAAGGCGTAGGTAAAAAAGGGTGGATCCTTATCCCCTTATATATGGGCGGACGAAGACTATGCATCCCCACCGGCCTGGTAAAACTCGCTTATCTCCCAAGCGCCACCATCAATGGCGCGGTTGGGTTACCCACGTCCGTATTGATGGGAATCCCGGAATAAGGGGAACACGATCTCTGCTTCGACAAGACGTGCCAAGGAAACCGCTTCGCTAAATGCGCTGAGGTGGTATAATAAAAAACGATTCAAGTAAAAGCTTGGTGGTGGTATGACGTCATGCCGCAAAATACGTCAGCAGATTGAACTTGTGTACATATTATTCTCTCTACGGTGGAATGTGGAATTTATCTTGCAGAGCTGGACACTATCCTGGTGTTCACAATCTTCTATAAATTATTCGGAGGAGGAACCCGCCTTGCAATGCCGAACAATATGCGCGCCGGACTCATCGTCATTGAAGCCTGGTTCAGGGGCTACTGAGGGAGTCCTGGACTAGGGGGTGTCCGGATAGCCGGACTATCATCATCGGCCGGACTCCAAGACTACGAAGATACAAGATTGAAGACTTCGTCCCGTGTCCGGATGAGACTTTCCTTGGCGTGGAAGGCAAGCTTGGTGATACGGATATGTAGATCTCCTACCATTGTAACCGACTCTGTGTAACCCTAGCCCTCCCCGGTGTCTATATAAACCGGAGGGTTTTAGTCCGTAGGACGAACAACCATTACAACAATCATACCATAGGCTAGCTTCTAGGGTTTAGCCTCCTCAATCTCGTGGTAGATCCACTCTTGTACTACCCATATCATCAATATCAATCAAGCAGGAGTAGGGTTTTACCTCCATCGAGAGGGCCCAAACCTGGGTAAAAACATCGTGTCCCTTGTCTCCTGTTACCATCCGCCTAGACGCACAGTTCGGGACCCCCTACCCGAGATCCGCCGGTTTTGACACCGACAGGTGGCATCTAGCTCCAAGGATCCACTATCTGGTTGCATCAACCGAAAAGAAGAAAGAAGGGGGAAAAGGGGTAGCAAAGCAACCGTGAGTACTCATCCAAAGTACTCGCAAGCATCAGATCTATACTAAGTATGCACTGGTATCAAATGGAAGGTTTGTATTTGTGGACTGAACTGCAGAAAAGCCAGAATAGAGGGAAGGCCTAGCCTATCGAAGACTAGCATCTTCAAGCAGCTCCAAGCATCTTGCAGCAAGTAGAAGAGTAAAGAATAACAGTTTATATTTAACAAGCATGTTGTAACATTAATGCCCAGAGATCCTTCCTCGACTCCCCGCGAGAAAGCAATCCCGGAGCCACATATCTCAAGTATCCATTTGTAGTTGTATAAGATCAGGATATAAGTCTGAACGTCTGTTACCGTGGACACGATATTCAAATATATGTCTTTCCTGTAGGGGTGCACCACGTTACCCAATACCCTCGATCACTCTGGCCAGACACACTTTTCTGGGTCAATACCCGGCCTCGGAAGATCAACACGTCGCAGCCCTACCTAGGCTCAGCAGAGAGGTCCCCGCCGGTCTACAACCTAAGCCCTCCGGGGTCTTGGGCCCATCGCCCGCAGCACTCCGGGTCATTGTGCGACGAGCCGGGACGAGCACCACCTCATACTGGATGGCACTGGCCCGACAGGCCCATGATGCTGAACTGGACGTCTGACAAAGCTTCGGCTGATACTACGACGTCGAGGCCCATAACTATTCTCGCGTGGTGGTTAGTGTGTAAAGGCTAGAGGCCAACTCAGAACAAATAACCAATCCTATTAGTGCATTGGGGTCTCACGGAGACGAGTAGAGACTCACGATAATGTGATCCCATCGCCCCGTCTCATGGACTTACGGCAAGGGCCCAGACTACCCGCCGTGCCACGTAGAAAACTCGCGGGTGCTCAACGGGCCCACCCGACTTTCACATCAACTCGCGGGTACCCCTCAGGGCCGACCCGACTTCAACAATGGTCCCAAGTAAAGTCAAGGTAACCGTGTGTCCAAACATCAAGGGGAAAACCCGAGGAATCACCCACGGAGGATTCCACTCGATGTAATCATCAAGGTGAACGTAAGAGGATCCACCCTCGAGGTTCACACTTGAGGTGTTGCACGACAGCCGTATCGGGAATGGTGAAAGAGGAACCACCCTCGTTGACCACGACCGAATAGCTACACTACATAATTATCATCACGAGTGCGTTATGAGGGATCACCCTCGGCGCTCGATAGTAGCTCTGCAAAGTTGAGCAACTAAAGGGGCGTGATGTGATGTGAGGTGTCAGGCTTTGGTCATCGATCACGTTGATCGAGTCGTCGAAGATGAAGCAGGGGCAACAAGGACAAAGTGGGGGTCACTGATGGATCACTAACCAACCTATATTAAGAAGTTTAGGGTAAGCAGGTAAGGTACAATAGCAGGTACAAAAGCGGGCTATGCATCAAAATAGGAGCAATCAAATACAATAGCAAAATCTAATGCAAGCATGAGAGAATGGAATGAGCGATATCGGGATGATCAAAGGTGGGGCTCGCCTAGAAGCTCCGTTGAAAGGGAAGAAGTGTCGTCGTCGACGTAGTCAATCACAGGGGCATCAGCAACGGTCTCGGGGTCTACCGGAGAGAAGAGGGGGAAGAAACAGTAAACACACGCAAACATATGCATAATCATGACAACAAGCGGTACTAGAGGTGTTCTAACGCAGCGTTAGGCGATACTGGTGAAGGGAAAACATCCGAGAATGTCTCCCCAGTGTTAGGCATTTTCGGACAGATGAAACAGAAGGGAAAGGTTTCATGTTCGCTATGATAGGGGCATGTGACAGATGAACAGACCACGTATTCGAATTCGTCTCGTTGTTCTGAGCAACTTTCATGTATTAAACTTTTTCATCCGAGTTACGGATTATTTTATATGATTTTTCAAAGTTTTAATAATATTCTGCAATTTTAATTTAATTCGAAAATAAAGAGTAAATGCTAGGTGTACACAGCACAGGGTACACAAAGTGCACCCAGTGGCTGACAGGTGGACCAGGGGGTCCAGGTTGACCAGTCAACGTTTGACTGGTCAACAGGGGGTGGGGCCCCCTGTCATTGTCTCAGCTAACTAATTACCGATTTAACTAACTAATCTAGTTCATTTAATTAATTAATTAATTTAATTAACCATTTAACTAATTAATTAAACAATTCTTTTTATTAACATTTTTTTACAAAAAAATACATGGTTGTGGGGCCCCACGGTCAGCGGTCCAGGCCTTAGCGGGTGCAGCGGTTGCGGGCGCGTGGGCGCCCGAAGCGGACGCGGCTACTGGCCGCGGGTGACAGCGTGCGCCGCAGGGGGCGAGCGGGCGAGGCCAGGGAGGACGGCAAGGGGGCACGATCGGTGACCATGGCCGGCCGGGAAGGCACGACGGGGCGGAGGAGATGGGGCGGCGCCGCTGGCGGACACGGTCGGCCAGGCAGGGTCGCTAGGTAGCAGGGCGGTAGCGAGGCGCGCGACGAGCGGTCAGGGCGCGAGCGACGGGGAGAGGGGCGCGGTGAGCGCGTGATACGTCTCCGTCGTATCTACTTTTCCAAACACTTTTGCCATTGTTTTGGACTCTAACTTGCATGATTTGAATGGAACTAACCCGGACTGACGCTGTTTTCAGTAGAACTGCCATGGTGTTATTTTTGTGCAGAAATAAAAGTTCTCGGAATGACCTGAAAAATCCACGGAGCAACTTTTCAGAATTGATAAAAAATACTGGCGAAAGAAATAGCGTCAGGGGGACCACACCCTGTCCACGAGGGTGGGGGGCGCGCCCCCTCCCCCTGGGCGTGCCCCCCTGCCTCATGGGCCCCTGGACGTCCACCGACCTCAACTCCAACTCCATATATTTGCTTTCGCGGAGAAAAAAATTAGAGAGAAAGTTTCATCACGTTTTACGATACGGAGCCGCTGCCAAGCCCTAATCTCTCTCGGGAGGTCTAATCTGGAGTATGTTCGGGGCTCCGGAGAGGGGGATTCGTCGCCGTCGTCATCATCAACCATCCTCCATCACCAATTACATGATGCTCACTGCCGTGCGTGAGTAATTCCATCGTAGGCTTGCTGGACGGTGATGGGTTGGATGAGATTTACCATGTAATCAAGTTAGTTTTGTTAGGGTTTGATCCCTAGTATCCACTATGTTCCTGAGATTGATGTTGCTATGACTTTGCTATGCTTAATGCTTGTCACTAGGGCCCGAGTGCCATGATTTCAGATCTGAACCTATTATGTTTTCATGAATATATGTGAGTTCTTGATCCTATCTTGCAAGTCCATAGTCACCTATTATTAGTTATGATTCGACAACCCCGAAGTGACAATAATCGGGATACTTCTCGGTGATGACCATAGTTTGAGGAGTTCATGTATTCACTAAGTGCTAATGCTTTGGTCCGGTTCTTTATTAAAAGGAGGCCTTAATATCCCTTAGTTTCCATTAGGACCCTGCTGCCACGGGAGGGTAGGACAAAAGATGTCATGCAAGTTCTTTTCCATAAGCATGTATGACTATATTCGGAATACATGCCTACATTACATTGATGAATTGGAGTTAGTTCTGTGTCACCCTATGTTATAACTATTACATGAGGAATCGCATCCGACATAATTATCAATCACTGATCCAATGCCTACGAGCTTTTCACATATTGTTCTTTTCTTACTTACTTTACCGTTGCTACTGTTACAATTACTACACAACTGCTACCGTTACTTTTGCCACTGTTACCGTTACTTCCATACTACTTTGCTGCAGATAATAAGTTATCCAGGTGTGGTTGAATTGACAACTCAACTTCTAATACTTGACAATATTCTTTGGCTCCCCTTTTATCGAATCAGTAAATTTGGGTTGAATACTCTACCCTCGAAAACTGTTGCGATCCCCTATACTTGTGGGTTATCAAGACTATATTCTGGCACCGTTGCTGGGGAGCATAGCTCTATTCTTTGAGTCACTTGGGATTTATATCTGTTGATCACTATGAAGAACTTGAAAGACGAAAGAACTAAGATTTATCCCTCAACTATGAGGGAAAGTAAGGAACTGCCATCTAGCTCTGCACTAGATTCTCCTTCTGTTATGAGTAAGCTTGCGACACCTAAACCTGCTTCTGCTATTAATTCTGTTATGTCGCATGTTATTGATGATGCCACTTCTGCTATGCATGATACTTATGATGAAACTACTTCTGTGCTTGATACTACTTTGCCATTAGGTGAATTTCTTGATGAACAACTTGCTAGGGCTAGAGAGAATGAAATTATTGAAGATGATATTATTGAAGATAGTGATGATGAAGGTTCTCCCCCTAAGTATGAATTACCTGTTGTTCCTGAGGGTTATGTTATGGATGAAGAAACTACTAGAGATATTCTTGCTTGCAATGATAGATCTGATCTTAAGAAGTTATTAGTTAAACTAAAACAGAAATCTCTAAATGCTAGAATGAAATATGACCCTGCTTTTGCTACTTCATCTATCTGTGTTACTGATAAGGATTATGATTTCTCTGTCGATCCTGAAATAATTACTTTGGTTGAATCTAATCCTTTTTATGGCTATGAATCTGAAACTTTTGTGGCACATCTTACTAAATTGAATGATATAGCCACCCTGTTCACTAATGATGAGAAGTCTCGCTATTATTATATCCTTAAGTTATTTCTGTTCCCATTAAAGGGTGATGCTAAAACTTAGTTTAATTCTCTTGATCCTGGTTGTGTGCGTAGTCCCCAGGATATGATTTATTACTTCTCTGCTAAATACTTCCCTGCTCATAAGAAACAAGCTGCCTTGAGGGGAATATATAATTTTGTGCAAATTGAAGAAGAGAGTCTCCCACAAGCTTGGGGGAGGCTTCTCCGGTTACTTAATGCTTTACCTGATCATCCTCTTAAGAAAAAAATGAAATACTTGATATCTTTTATAATGGACTAACCGATGCTTCCAAGGACCACTTGGATAGTTGTGCTGGTTGTGTTTTCAGGGAAAGAACAGTCGATCAAGCTGAATTGCTATTGAATAATATGTTGACTAATGAAAATAATTGGACTCTTCCTGAGCCAATTCCTGAGACAACTCCTGAGCCAACTCCTAAACCAACTCCAAAGAAGAGGGGTGTTCTATTTCTCAGTCCTGAAGATATGCAAGAGGCAAAGAAATCTATGAAAGAAAAAGGTATTAAAGCTGAAGATGTTAAGAATTTACCTCCTGTTGAAGAAATACATGATCTTGATATACCACCTATTGAAGAAACACATGGTCTTGATAACCCGACATAGGTAGTAAAGGTAAATTCTCTCTATAGATATGATAAAATTGAAATCCCGTCTACTAAGTTTCCTAGCCAATGTTTGGATGAATTTGATGACTTTATGGCTAGACAAGAAAATCTTAATGCTTATGTTGGTAGAGAATTAAAGAGTAATGCTTACATGATTGGACGCTTGAGTGATTATATGGCTAGAGTTAAAGGTGAACTTAAACTCATTAGTAAATATGCTTCTATGGTTACCACTCAAGCAGAACAAGTACTTAAAGCTCAAAGTGATTTGCTCGATGAATTAAATAATAAACATGATTTTGCTGTTAGAGGGGCTACTAGAACGGGTAGAATGACTCGGGAACCTTTGTATCCTGAAGGCCACCCTAAGAGAATTGAGCAAGATTCTTAGAGAAATAATTTAGATACACCTAGTCCTTCTAAAAAGAAGAAAAAGAAAAATGATAGGACTTTGCATGCTTCTAGTGAACCTATTGTAGATACACATGAGAATCCCAATGATATTTCTATTTCTGATGCTGGAACACAATCTGGTGATGAACATGAACCTAGTGATAAAGTTAATGATAATGTTCATGTTGATGCTCAACCTAGCAATAATAATGATGTAGTGATTGAACCTGCCGTTGATCTTTATAACCCACAATCAAAGAACCAACATTATGATAAGAGAGATTTTGTTGCTAGGAAGCACGGTAAAGAAAGAGAACCATGGGTTCAGAAACCCATGCCTTTTCCTCCTAAGCCATCCAAGAAAAAGGATGATGAGGATTTTGAGCGCTTTGCTGAAATGATTAGACCTATCTTCTTACGTATGCGCTTAACTGATATGCTTAAAGTGAATCCTTATGCTAAATACATGAAGGATATCATTACAAATAAGAGAAAGATACCGAAAGCTGAAATTTCCACCATGCTTGCTAATTATACTTTTAAGGGTGGAATACCAAAGAAACTTGGAGATCCAGGAGTACCAACTACACCATGCTCCATTAAAAGAAACTATGTTAAAACTGCTTTATGTGATCTTGGAGCCGGTGTTAGTGTTATGCCTCTCTCTTTATATCGTAGACTTGAATTGAATAAGTTGATACCTACTGAAATATCTTTGCAAATGGCTGATAAATCAACTTCTATACCTGTCGGTATTTGTGAGGATGTGCCTGTTGTGGTTGCAAATGCCACTATCTTAACGGACTTTGTTATTCTTGATATTCCCGAGGACGACAGTATGTCGATTATCCTTGGTAGACCCTTTTTGAATACTGCAGGGGCTGTTATTGATTGCAACAAAGGCAATGTCACTTTTCATTAATGGTAATGAGCATACGGTACACTTTCCAAGGAAACAACCTCAAGTTCATAGCATCAATTCTATTGGAAAAATTCCAACTATCATTATTGGAGGTTTTGAATTTCCTCTTCCTCCTGTCAAGAAGAAATATGATATTCTTATTATTTGGGATGTTCATATCCCCGTTGAGGTAACCTAGTATTATTTGAAATTTCTCTGGTACCATGTTATTCGGAATGAGTTTATTAACAAGACTTGATCAACCTTGTTAGTGGATTCCTTTTGATGAGCATGAGATGGATGAAACTAGAAGGCACAACCTTCTGTACCCTCTCTTTACTTTCTGTTATTTAGATTAAATAAAGTAAAAAATAGTATTATCTATCTGTTTTCTGAATTATCCATGCAATAAAAAATACCCCAAATATAAAAGTTCTCCAAATGCCCTGCAAATTTAGTAAGATTTTTTCTGGAATATTTAAGAACATTTGGCACTGAGAACACAGCAGGGGGAGCAAGCACCTGGCCACGAGGGTCCAGGGCGCGCCCCCTGCCTCGTGGGCCCATGGTGGCCCCCCACCACCTATTCCTGCACCCACACACTTCTTCTTCCTCCCAAAAAAATCACCATCCAGCTCAAGCACGAGTTCTAGCTCATTTTGCTGCGATTTGCAATCTCCTTGCTCAAAGCTCCATTCATAAAACTGCTTTGGGAGATTGTTCCTTGGTATGTGACTCCTCCAATGGTCCAATTAGTTTTTGTTCTAGTGCTTTATTCATTGCAAATTTTTGCTTCCTAGGTGACCCTGTTCTTGAGCTTGCATGTCAAATTTATGAGGTCCCAAGTAATTCTAATGCATGATATAGGCTCTAGGTACTTGAGGGAGTAGTTGCTATAAGTTTTATTGAGTTTGATTCACTTTTATTTTGAGTTACTAAAAATTTCAGAAATTTTTCAGAGGAAGAAATATGTCTAGGAAAATGTATCAAGGTGGTTCTTTAATAAAGAAAGGACCTAGGCTTGCAATGCGTGAGCAAGACGATGAACCACCAAGGGAAGCTGATGCGCGGCCTTGTGAATGGCCGTCAGAAGAGTTTATGCTCAATGCAGGCATCAAGGATGAATTTGATACATATGTGCGTAATGCTGATCTTGAGGACTTCATGCAAGATAAGTGTCCTTAGTACTACTATTTGACCGATTCATTCGTGAGAAGGTTTAAATTAACATCTTTGCGTAATTCTCCAACTATCCTATTTGATATTTATGATAAATCATATACCATGGACTTAGAAGATTTCACTACTGCTTGCAAACTCCCGCAGTGGGGCAATGTTAATGAACCCCGTAAATCTGAATATAAATACTTCCTTGCTAGTATCACTGTGGGAGAATCTAGAGATATAGCACAAGCTACCATAGGGAGCATTCATTTTCCTGCTATACATTATTTTGTTCTCTTCATTGGTAGATGCATTCACGGTAAAGATGAAGCATGTCACATGTGTGTTCCTGATCTTTGTGTTCTCAAGAGTGTTGTATTAGGTGATAAACAATACAACTTGGGGGCAATTGTTGCACGTAGGTTGCATAATAATGGTTTAGTTGGAGATTTGTTTGTAGGGATTTGTGCAACCCATGTAGCTAATTATCTTGGTATACCTCCACATGAAGATGATAGGGAGTTGCCTCTCGCTTATTTAGATTATAATGCCATGATTAGTCATCATTTTCTTGAGAGGAATGAACAATTCCTCCAGTATCGACTAATCTTTGACAGACGTCGCGCTGTCCATATTACTCTCCCTACTCCTACCCTTTTTGATTATTAGGCAAAAGGAAGATATGTTGTAACCAGGGAGGAGGCAACCGAGTATGAGAGGAGGACGGAGGCAGCTCACCGCCATGCCGCAACTCAGGAGGCAATGGCTGCTGCATCTCAATACGACCCCAGTTACAACTTCTGATATCAGTCAGGCTACCCGTGGCCATAGACCAACTTAGGCCAAAAGCCTAAGCTTGGGGGAGTACATATTTCTCACTGACATTACATTCATGTTCACACACTTATTCTAGTTGTCGGTGCTCATACTTTTTCATTGTACTATCCATGCTAGTTTAATTTCTTTTTCTAGCTTTCTTCTTATGTGTTTGATAAACCTTAAGAAAAACCAAAAAAAAATATTAGTTAGTTTACTTTACATGCTGTAGTAGTGGTAATTAAAGAAAATCCAAAAAGATTTCTCGTTCTTCTTTTGCTTGTTGGGAGCTTTCCTGTGTAAATAGTTTTATTTCTTTTCTTTTCTTTTGGGGGTCGAGAGGAGAAGACCATAATGAAAATGTTTAGTGGCTCTCATATGCATAATTGTTGATTTAACCATGAGCCTATTACTTTGTCTTCTCCCTTGAATTGAATGATTGCAGATTCCAGCTTAGTCCAATGCACGTGCACTATTATTATTATACACACCGTTTGGTCGTGCAAGTGAAAGGCAATAATGACGATATATGATGGACTGATTGAGATGAGAGAAGCTGGTATGAACTCGAGCTCGCTTGTTTTTGTAAATATGATTAGTTCATCGCTCCTGATTCAGCCTATTATGAATAAACATGTTTGCAATGAAAATTAGAGATTATAGTTGCTTATGCCATGCTTAATTAGCTAGGAGCTTATAATGGTTTACCTTGCGTGCCAACATGCTATTAAAATGGTTGTGATGTGGTATGATATGGTGGTATCCTCTTTTGAATGATTCGAGTCTTGACTTGGCACATGTTCACGCATGTAGTTGAAACAAAAGCAACATAGCCTTCATGATATTTATGTTCATGGTGGATTATATCCTACTCATGCTTGCACTCAGTGTTGATTAATTTTAATGCATGTTCATGACTGTTGTCGCTCTCTCAGTTGGTCGCTTCCCAGTCTTCTGCTAGCCTTCACCTGTACTAAGTGAGAATACTGCTTGTGCATCCAAACTCCATAAACCCCAAAGTTATTCCAGAGAGTCCACCATACCTTCCTATATGCGGTATTTACCTGCCGTTCCAAATAAATTTGTATGTGCCAAACTCCAAACCTTCAAATGAAATTCTGTTTTGTATGCTCGAGCAGCTCATGTATCAACTAGGGGTTGTCTATATCTTCCATGCTAGGTGGGTTATTCTCAAGAGGAGTGGACTCCGTTCCTCATTCATGAGAAAATGGCTGGTAATCGGGATGCCCAGTCCCATGATCAAAAGATAAAATCAAACCAAAATAATTAAACAAAACTCCCCCAGGATTGTTGCTAGTTGGAGGCACCCGTTGTTTCGGGCAAGCCATGGATTGATGCTTGTTGGTGGTGGGGGAGTATAAACTTTACCATTCTGTTTGAGAACCGCCTATAATGTGTGTAGCATGGAAGACATCGAGATCTCATAGTTGATGCATTGACAGTGAAAGTATACCGCCCAAAATGTTATTCATCTCTATTGTAAAATCGAGCTCTGTCACCTCGACAAATCCCTGCTCCCCTCTGCGAAGGGCCTATCTATTTACTTTTATGTTGAGTCATCACCATCTTATTAAAAAGCACCCGCTGGGAGCACCGCTGTCATTTGCATGCATTACTATTAGTTTATATTGGGTATGACTTGACTGGATCTCTTTTACCATGAATTACAATGTTTAGTCAGTCCTTGATCTTTAAAGGTGCTCTGCATTTATGTTTTGCGGTCTCAGAAAGGCTAGCAAGATACCATCTTGTTGTATCATATTATGATTGTTTTGAGAAAGTGTTGTCATCCGAGATTTATTATTATTGCTCACTAGTTGATTATGCCATTGATATGAGTAAACATGAGACCTAAGTGTTATTGTGAATATGGTTAGTTCATAATCTTTGCTGAAAACTTGAATGTTGACTTTACATATTTACAACAACAAGAGCAAACAGAGTTTGTAAAAGTTTTTCTTTATCACTTTCAGTTTGTCAACTGAATTGCTTGAGGACAAGCAAAGGTTTAAGCTTGGGGGAGTTGACACGTCTCCGTCGTATCTACTTTTCCAAACACTTTTGTCCTTGTTTTGGACTCTAACTTGCATGATTTGAATGGAACTAACCCGGACGGACGCTGTTTTCAGCAGAACTGCCATGGTGTTATTTTTGTGCAGAAATAAAAGTTCTCGGAATGACCTGAAAATCCACGGAGCAACTTTTCAAAATTAATAAAAAATACTGGCGAAAGAACCCACACCCTATCCACGAGGGTGGGGGGCATGCCCCCTCCCCCTCGGCGCGCCCCTGCCTCATGGGCCCCCTAGGCGTCCACCGACCTCAACTCCAACTCCATATATTTGCTTTCACGGAGAAAAAAAACAGAGAGAAAGTTTCATCGCATTTTACGATATGGAGCCGCCGCCAAGCCCTAATCTCTCTCGGGAGGGCTGATCTGGAGTCCGTTCGGGGCTCCGGAGAGGGGGATTCGTCGTCGTCGTCATCATCAACCATCCTCCATCACCAATTTCATGATGCTCACCGCCGTGCGTGATTAATTCCATCGTAGGCTTGCTGGACGGTGATGGGTTGGATGAGATTTACCATGTAATCAAGTTAGTTTTGTTAGGGTTTGATCCCTAGTATCCACTATGTTCTAAGATTGATGTTGCTATGACTTTGCTATGCTTAATGCTTGTCACTAGGGCCCGAGTGCCATGATTTCAGATCTGAACCTATTATGTTTTCATGAATATATGTGAGTTCTTGATCCTATCTTGCAAGTCCATAGTCACCTATTATGTGTTATGATCCGACAACCCCGAAGTGACAATAATCGGGATACTTCTCGGTGATGACCATAGTTTGAGGAGTTCATGTATTCACTAAGTGCTAATGCTTTGGTCCGGTTCTCTATTAAAAGGAGGCCTTAATATCCCTTAGTTTGCATCAGGACCCCACTGCCACGGGAGGGTAGGACAAAAGATGTCATGCAAGTTCTTTTCCACAGGCACGTATGACTATATTCGGAATACATGCCTACATTACGTTGACGAATTGGAGCTAGTTCTGTGTCACCCTATGTTATAACTATTACATGTGGAATCGCGTCCGACATGATTATCCATCACTGATCCAATGCCTACGAGCTTTTCACATATTGTGCTTTGCTTATTTACTTTACCGTTGCTATTGTTACAATTTCTACACAACTGCTACCGTTACTTTTGCCACTGTTACCGTTACTTTCATACTACTTTGCTACTAAATACTTTGCTGGAGATACTAAGTTATCCAGGTGTGGTTGAATTGACAACTCAACTACTAATACTTGAGAATATTCTTTGGCTCCCCTTGTGTCGAATCAATAAATTTGGGTTGAATATTCTACCCTCGAAAACTGTTGCGATCCCCTATACTTATGGGTTATTAGCGTGCAACGGGCGCGGCCGGAGCACGCCGACCGCGGGCGGGGACGACGGTGGCCATGGCAACCCAGGGAGAGAGGGGGCGAAGGGGGCGGTTCCTCACGTGCGTTGGAGAGGCGAGAGGCGGTGTCGCGGCTCAGGGGGATGGGGACGATGGCGGCGAGGTCCGGCGCGACGGGGAAGACGGGGCGGTGCTGATGGTGATGAAGTCGGGGACGTTGGGGGTCGGGGCGCCGCGGGGGCAGTTGGCATCCAGGTCGGGGACGGAATGGGGAGGCGATGCGGTCGGGGCGGCGGCGATCGGGCGGCGCCGGTGTGGTGGCGCTGGCGTTGGGGCGCGGGATCGGGCGTTCGCCCAGATCCGGTCGTAGGGGAGTGGTGGGGAATGAGGGGAGAGGGGTTCGTGCAGGAAGGAGTGGGGGATCGAGTGTGGCTAGGGTTTCGGTCGGGAGGGTTAGTAGGCAGGTGGGGTTGGGCCGGTCGGCTGGGCTGATTGGCCCAGTTGGGCCAGGGGCCTAGTTGTATTATTATTTTTGCTGCTTGTTTTCACTTTTCTTTTATATACTTTGTCGTTTTATTAAATTTTGAAAATGAAATTAGACGTGATTGGATCATTGCAAGGTTAAACAACAGGAAACGCAGTGACGTGGCATCGCTAGCATGGATTACCGTACCATAACTATCCGGGCGTTACATAGACGTTGTTGGGCCTCCAAGTGCATAGGTTTGTAGGACAGTAGCAAATTTCCCTCAAGTGGATGACCTAAGGTTTATCAATCCGTGGGAGGCGTAGGATGAATATGGTCTCTCTCAAGCAACCCTGCAACCAAATAACAAAGAGTGTCTTGTGTCCCCAACACACCCAATACAATGGTAAATTGTATAGGTGCACTAGTTCGGCGAAGAGATGGTGATACAAGTGCAATATGGATGGTAGATATAAGTATTTTTAATCCGAAAATATAAAAATAGCAAGGTAACAAGTGGTAAAAGTGAGCGTAAATGGTATTGCAATGCTAGGAAACAAGGCCTAGGGTTCATACTTTCACTAGTGCAAGTTCTCTCAACAATAATAACATAATTGGATCATATAACTATCCCTCAACATGCAACAAAGAGTCACTCCAAAGTCACTAATAGCGGAGAACAAACAAAGAGATTATTGTAGGGTACGAAACCACCTCAAAGTTATCCTTTCCGATTGATCTATTCAAGAGTTCGTAGTAAAATAACATGAAGCTATTCTTTCCATTCGATCTATCATAGAGTTCATACTAGAATAACACCTTAAGACACAAATCAACCAAAACCCTAATGTCACCTAGATACTCCAATGTCACCTCAAGTATCTGTGGGCATGATTATACAATATGCATCACACAATCTCAGATTCATCTACTCAACCAACATAAAGTACTTCAAAGAGTGCCCCAAAGTTTCCACCAAAGAGTCAAGACGAAAACGTGTGCCAACCCCTATGCATAAGTTCACTGAACCCGCAAGTTGATCACCAAAACATACATCAAGTAGATCACGTGAATATCCCATTGTCACCACAGATAAGCACGACAAGACATACATCAAGTGTTCTCAAATCCTTAAAGACTCAATCCGACAAGATAACTTCAAAGGGAAAACTCAATCCATTACAAGAGAGTAGAGGGGGAGAAACATCATAAGATCCAACTATAATAGCAAAGCTCGCGATACATCAAGATCGTGCTGATACGTCTCCAATGTATCTATAATTTTTGATTGCTCCATGCTACTTTATCTACTGTTTTGGACTATATTGGGCTTTATTTTCCACTTTTATATTACTTTTGGGACTAACCTATTAACAGGAGGCCCAGCCCAGAATTGCTGTTTTTTTGCCAATTTTAGTGTTTCAAAAAAACGGAATATCAAACGGAGTCCAAACGGAATGAAACCTTCGGGATCGTGATTTTCCAACCGAACGTGATCCAGGAGACTTGGACCCTACTCCAAGCAGTGCCCGAGGAGGTCACGAGGGTGGAGGGCGCCCCCTGGGCGTGCCCCCTACCTCGTGGGCCCCTCGACGCTCCACCGACGTACTCCTTCCTCCTATATATACCTACGTATCCCCGAACAATCAAAACAGGAGCCAAAAACCTAATTCCACTGCCGCAACCTTCTGTATCCACGAGATCCCATCTTGGGGCCTGTTCCGGAGCTCCGCTGGAGGGGGCATCCACCATGGAGGGCTTCTACATCATCACCATAGCCCCTCCGATGAAGTGTGAGTAGTTTACTTCAGACCTTCGGGTCCATAGCTAGTAGCTAGATGGCTTCTTCTCTCTCTTTGGATCTCAATACAATGTTCTCCCCCTCTCTCGTAGAGATCTATTCAATGTAATCTTCTTTTTGCGGTGTGTTTGTTGAGACCGATGAATTGTGGGTTTATGATCCAGTATTATCTATGGAAAATATTTGATTCTTCTCCGATTTCTTTTATGTATAATTGAGTTATCTTTGCAAGTCTCTTCGAATTATCCTTTTTGGTTTGGCCAACTAGATTGGTAGTTCTTGCAATGGGAGAAGTGCTTAGCTTTGGGTTCAATCTTGCGGTGTCCTTACCCAGTGACAGAAGGGGCAGCAAGGCACGTATTGTATTGTTGCCATCGAGGATAACAAGATGGTTTTTTTATCATATTGCATGAATTTATCCCTCTACATCATGTCATCTTGCTTACGGCGTTACTCTGTTTTTAACTTAATACTCTAGATGCATGCTGGATAGCGGTCGATGAGTGGAGTAATAGTAGTAGATGCAGAATCGTTTCGATCTACTTGTTTTGGACGTGATGCCTATATACATGATCATTGCCTAGATATACTCATAACTATGCTCAATTCTGTCAATTGCTCAACAGTAATTTGTTCACCCACCGTAGAATACTTATGCTCTTGAGAGAAGCCACTAGTGAAACCTATGGCCCCCGGGTCTATTCTCATCATATCAATCTATATCACTTTATTTACTTGCTTTGTTTTTACTTTGCCTTTACTTTTCACTTTGCATCTACCTATCAAAAATACCAAAAATATTATCTCTATCAGATCTCACTCTCATAAGTGACCGTGAAGGGATTGACAACCCCTAAGCGTTGGTTGAGAGTTGCTATCGTTTTGTGTAGGTACGAGGGACTTGTGCGTGGTCTCCTACTGGATTGATACCTTGGTTCTCAAAAACTGAGGGAAATACTTACCCTACTTTGCTGCATCATCCTCTCCTCTTCGGGGAAATCCAACGGAGTGCTCAAGAGGTAGCAAGAAGAATTTCTGGCACCGTTGCCGGGGAGGCTCACGCAAGCAAGTCAACCATACCAAGTACCCATCGCAATCCCTATCTCTCGCATTACATTATTTGCCATTTGCCTCTCGTTTTCCTCTCCCCCACTTCACCCTTGCCGTTTTATTTGCCCTCTCTTTCCCAATCTCCTCCTCTCTTCCCGTTTGCCTTTTCCCCCTTTTGCCCTTCTGTTTGCTTGTGTGTTGGATTACTTGTTGCCATGGCGCAAGATAATACCAAATTGTGTGATTTCTCGAATACCAATAATAATGATTTCCTTAGTACTCCGATTGCTCCTCTTAATAATGATGAGTCTTGTGAAATCAATACCGCTTTGTTGAACCTTGTTATGAAAGATCAGTTCGCCGGCCTTCCTAGTGAAGATGCCGCTACTCATCTAAACAATTTTGTTGATTTGTGTGATATCAAAAGAAGAAAGATACGGATAACAATATTGTCAAATTGAAGTTATTTCCGTTTTCACTTAGAGATCGTGCTAAAGTTTGGTTTTCATCTTTGCCTAAAAATAGTATTGATTCTTGGAACAAGTGCAAACATTCTTTTATCTCTAAGTATTTTCCTCCCGCTAAGATTATCACTCTTAGGAACGACATCATGAATTTTAAACAAGTTGATCATGAGCATGTTGCCCAATCTTGGGAAAGAATGAAATTAATGCTTCGCAATTGCCCTACTCATGGTTTGAATTTATGGATGATCATACAAAATTTTTATGCCGGATTGAATTTTGCCTCTAGAAATCTTTTAGATTCAACCGCGGGAGGCACGTTTATGGAAATTACATTAGGAGATGCTACCAAATTGCTTGGTAATATTATGGCTAATTATTCTCAATGGCACACCGAAAGATCTTCTAGTAAGAAAGTGCATGCTATAGAAGAAATCAATGTTTTGAGTGAAACGATGGATGAACTTATGAAGATGTTTGCTCCTAAAGATACTCCTCTTGATCCCAATGATATGCCTTTATCTACTTTGCTTAAGAATAATAATGAATCTATGGATGTGGATTTTGTTGGTAGGAATAGTTTTGGAAACAACGCTTATAGAGGGAATTTTAATCCTAGGCCTTATCCTAGTTATCCTTCTAATAATTATGGAAATTCCTACAATAACTCTTATGGAAATTTTAATAAGATGCCCTCTGAATTTTAGAGTAGTGTTAAAGAGTTTATGAATTCACAAAAGAATTTTAATGCTTTGCTTGAAGAGAAATTGCTTAAAGTTGATGATTTGGCTAGGAACGTTGATAGAATTTATCTTGAAATTGATTCTTTAAAGCTTAGATATATTCCTCCTAAGCATGATATCAATGAGTCTCTCAAAGCCATGAGAATTTCCATTGATGAGTGCAAGGAAAGAACCGCTAGGATGCGTGCTTCCAAAGATGCCTTTATTAAAGCGTGTTCTTCCAATCCCTATAAAAATCAAGATGAAGATCTAAAAGTTATTGATGTGTTCCCCATTAAATCTTTGTTTTGCAATATGAATCTTGATGAATCTGAATATAATCTTCCTTTACCTAGAAGGCGTTCTAAGAATTCAGAGTTTCTAGATCTTGATGATGAAATTGATGAAAGTGGGATTGAAATAAATAAAAACCGTGATGTTGCTAAACCCACTATTTTGGATATCAAGGAATTTAATTATGAGAATTGCTCTTTTATTGGTTGTATTTCCTTGTTGCAATCCGTGCTAGATTCTCCTCATGCTTATAGTCAAAATAAGGCCTTTACCGAACATATTGTTGATGCTTTGATGCAATCTTATGAAGAAAAATTTGAGTTGAAAGTTTCTATCCCTAGATAACTCTATGACGAGTGGGAACCTACTATTAAAATTAAAATCAAAGATTTTGAGTTTCATGCTTTGTGTGATTTGGGTGCTAGTGTCTCTACTATTCCCAAAACTTTATGTGATTTGCTAGATTTTCGTGATTTTGATGATTGCTCTCTAAACTTGCATCTTGCGGATTCCACTATTAAAAAACCTATGGGAAGGATTAATGATGTTCTTATTGTTGCAAATAGGAATTATGTGCCTGTAGATTTTATCGTTCTTGATATAGATTGCAATCCTTCATGTCCTATTATTCTTGGTAGACCTTTCCTTAGAACGATTGGTGCAATTATTGATATGAAGGAAGGGAATATTAGAATCCAATTTCCCTTAAAGAAGGGTATGGAACACTTCCCTAGAAAGAAAATAAAATTACCATATGAATCTATCATGAGAGCCACTTATGGATTGCCTACCAAAGATGGCAATACCTAGATCTATCCTTGCTTTTATGCCTAGCTAGGGGCGTTAAACGATAGCGCTTGTTGGAAGGCAACCCAATTTTATTTTGTGTTTTTTATTTTTGATTCTGTTTAGGAATAAATAATCCATCTACCTTCTGTTTGGATGTTGTTTTATGTTTTAATTAGTGTTTGTGCCAAGTAGAACCTATAGGATAACCTACGATGATAGTTGATTTGATTCTGCTGAAAAACAGAAACTTTGCACGCACGCATTTAGTTATGATAAATCACAGGAACGTGATTTTGCGTTGATTCTTTTTTCTACTGATCAATAAACAAATTGTCCAGGACTTCCTATTTTGGTAGAATTTTTAGAGCTCCATAAGTTTACATTAGTTACAGATTGCTACAGACTTTTCTGTTTTTGACAGATTCTGTTTTTCGTGTGTTGTTTGCTTATTTTGATGAATCTATGGCTAGTAAATTAGTTTATAATCCATAGAGAAGTTGGAATACAGTAGGTTTAACACCAATATAAATAAATAATGAGTTCATTACAGTACCTTGAAGTAGTCTTTTGTTTTCTTTCTCTAACGGAGCTCACGAGATTTCTGTTGAGTTTTGTGTTGTGAAGTTTTCAAGTTCTGGGTGAATTCTTTTGATGGATTATGGAACAAGGAATGGCAAGAGCCTAAGCTTGGGGATGCCCATGGAACCCCCAAGATAATCCAAGGACACCAAAAAGTCAAAGCTTGGGGATGCCCCGGAAGGCATCCCCTCTTTCGTCCACTTCCATCGGTAATTTACTTGGAGCTATATTTTTATTCACCAACATGATATGTGTTTTGCTTGGAGCGTCTTGTATTATTTGTGTCTTTGCTTGTTAGTCTACCACAATCATCCTTGCTGTACACACCTTTTGAGAGAGCCATACATGATTTGGAATTTGTTAGAATACTCTATGTGCTTCACTTATATCTTTTGAGCTTGATAGTTTTGCTCATAGTACTTCACTTATATCTTTTGAGTGTGATAATTTTTGCTCTAGCGCTTCACTTAGATTATTTTGAGAGTCGTTAGTAGCATGGTAATTTGCTTAATGTTAATATACTTGGTATTCAAGATATGTGAAACTTCTTTTGAGTGAATTGAATACTAAGATAAGTTTGATGCTTGATAATTGTTTTGAGATATGGAGGTGATATTATCAAAGTCGTGCTAGTTGGGTGATTATGAATTTGAGAAATACTTGTGCCGAAGTTTGCAAGTCCCGTAGCATGCACGTATGGTTAAAGTTGTGTAACAAATTTGAAACATGAAGTGTACCTGGCTTGTGCATCCTTATGAGTGGCGGTCGGGGACGAGCGATGGTCTTTTCCTACCAATCTATCCCCCTAGGAGCATGCGCGTAGTACTTGATTTTTGATGACTTCTAAATTTTTGCAATAAGTATATGAGTTCTTTTGACTAATGTTGAGTCCATGGATTATACGCACTCTCACCTTTCCGCCTTTGCTAGCCTCTTCGGTACCGTGCATTGCCCTTTCTCACCTTGAGAGTTGGTGCAAACTTCGCCAGTGCATCCAAACCCCGTGATACGATATGCTCTATCACACATAAACCTCCTTATATCTTCCTCAAAACAGCCACCATACCTACCTATTATGGCATTTCCATAGCCATTCCGAGATATATTGCCATGCAACTTCCACCATCATCATCATGACATACACTACTTTTGTCATATTGCCATTGCATGATCATGTAGTTGACATCGTATTTGTGGCAAAGCCACCATGCATTATTTTCCATACATGTCACTCTTGATTCATTGCACCATCTCGGTACACCACCGGAGGCATTCATGTAGAGTCATATCTTGTTCTAAGTTTCGAGTTGTAATCTTTTTGTTGTAATCAATAGAAGTGTGATGATCATCATTATTAGAGAATTGCCCAAAAAAAGAGAAAGGCCAAAAGAAAAAAAGAAAGGCCCAAAAAAGAATATAAAAAGGGTAATGCTACTATCTCTTTTTCCACACTTGTGCTTCAAAGTAGCACCTAGTTCTTCATGTAGTAAGTCTCATATATTGTGCTTCAAAGTAGCACCTTGTTCTTCATGTAGTGAGTCTCATATATTGTGCTTCAAAGTAGCACCTTGTTCCTCATGTAGTGAGTCTCATAAGTTGTCTTTTTATACTAGTGGGAATTTTTCATTATAGAACTTGGCTTGTATATTCCTACGATGGGCTTCCTCAAATGCCATAGGTCTTCGTGAGCAAGCGAGTTGGATGCACACCCACTAATTTTCTTTTGTTGAGCATTCATAGCTCTAGTGCATCCGTTGCATGGCAATCCCTACTCCTCATGTTGACATCAATTGATGGGCATCTCCATAGCCCGTTGATTAGCCTCATTAATGTGAGACTTTCTCCTTTTTGTCTTCTCCACACAAACCCCATCATCATATTCTATTCCACCCATAGTGCTATATCCATGGCTCACGCTCATGTATTGCATGAAGGTTGAAAAGGTTTGAGATTATTTAAGTATGAAACAATTGCTTGGCTTGTCATCGGGGGTATACAAGTTGGGAACATCTTTGTGTGACGAAAATGAAGCATAGCCTAACTATATGATTTTGTAGGGATGAACTTTCTTTTGCCATGTTATTTTGAGAAGACATGATTGCTTTGATTAGTATGCTTGAAGTATTATTATTTTTGTGTCAATATGAACTTTTGTCTTGAATCTTTCAGATCTGAATATTCATATCACAATTAAGAAGATTTACATTGAAATTATGCCAAAGTATCACTCCGCATCAATTTTTTTATCATTTACCTACTCGAGGACGAGCAGGAATTAAGCTTGGGGATGCCTGATACGTCTCCAACGTATCTATAATTTTTTATTGCTCCATGCTACTTTATCTGCTGTTTTGGACTATATTGGGCTTTATTTTCCACTTTTATATTACTTTTGGGACTAACCTATTAACCGGAGGCCCAACCCAGAATTGCTGTTTTTTGCCTATTTCAGTGTTTCGAAGAAACAAAATATCAAATGGAGTCCAAACGGAATGAAACCTTTGGGATCGTGATTTTCCAACCGAATGTGATTTGGGAGACTTGGACCCTACTCCAAGCAGTGCCCGAGGAGGTCACGAGGGTGGAGGGCGCCCCCATGGGCGCGCCCCCTACCTCGTGGGCCCCTCAACGCTCCACCGACGTACTCCTTCCTCCTATATATACCTACGTATCCCCGAACGATTAGAATAGGAGCCAAAAACCTAATTCCACCACCGCAACCTTCTGTATCCACGAGATCCCATCTTGCGGCCTGTTCCGGAGCTCCGCCGGAGGGGGCATACACCACGGAGGGCTTCTACATTATCACCATAGCCCCTCCGATGAAGTGTGAGTAGTTTACTTCAGACCTTCGGGTCCATAGCTAGTAGCTAGATGGCTTCTTCTCTCTTTTTGGATCTCAATACAATGTTCTCCCCCTCTCTCGTGGAGATCTATTCGATGTAATCTTCTTTTTGCGGTGTGTTTGTTGAGACCGATGAATTGTGGGTTTATGATCCAGTATTATCTATGGAAAATATTTGATTCTTCTCTGAATTCATTTATGTATGATTGAGTTATCTTTGCAAGTCTCTTCGAATTATCCTTTTCGGTTTGGCCAACTAGATTGGTAGTTCTTGCAATGGGAGAAGTCCTTGGCTTTGGGTTCAATCTTGCGGTGTCCTTACCCAGTGACAGAAGGGGCAGCAAGGCACGTATTGTATTGTTGCCATCGAGGATAACAAGATGGGGTTTTTATCGTATTGCATGAATTTATCCCTCTACATCATGTCATCTTGCATACGATGTTACTCTGTTTTTAACTTAATACTCTAGATGCATGCTGGATAGCGGTCGATGAGTGGAGTAATAGTAGTAGATGCAGAATCGTTTCGATCTACTTGTTTTGGACGTGATGCCTATATACATGATCATTGCCTAGATATACTCATAACTATGCTCAATTCTGTCAATTGCTCAACAGTAATTTGTTCACCCACCGTAGAATACTTGTGCTCTTGAGAGAAGCCACTAGTGAAACCTATGGCCCCCGGGTCTATTCTCATCATATCAATCTCTATCACTTTATTTACTTGCTTTGTTTTTTACTTTGCCTTTACTTTTCACTTTGCATCTACCTATCAAAAATACCAAAAATATTATCTCTATCAGATCTCACTCTCGTAAGTGACCGTGAAGGGATTGACAACCCCTAAGCGTTGGTTGCGAGTTGCTATCATTTGTGTAGGTACGAGGGACTTGTGCGTGGTCTCCTACTGGATTGATACCTTGGTTCTCAAAAACCGAGGGGAATACTTACGCTACTTTGCTGCATCATCCTCTCCTCTTCGGGGAAATCCAATGCAGTGCTCAAGAGGTAGCACGTGCCGAATCAAGAACACGAGAGAGAGAGAGAGAGAGAGAGAGAGAGAGAGATCAAACACATAGCTACTGGTACATACCCTCAGCCCCGAGGGTAGACTACTCCCTCCTTGTCATGGAGAGCGTCGGGATGATGAAGATGGCCACCGGTGAGGGATCCCCCCTCCAGCACGGTGCCGGAACAGGCTCCCGAGAGGTTTTTGGTGGCTACAGAGGCTTGCGGCGGCGGAACTCCCGATCTATTGTGCTCCTCGATGTTTTCAGGGTATATGGATATATATGGGCGGAATAAGTTGGTCAGAGGAGCAACGAGGGGCCCACGATGGTGGGGGGCGCGCCCAGGGGGGTAGGGCGCGCCCTGGACCCTCATGGCCACCTCGAAGCTTCCCTGACGTCTACTCAAAGTCTCCTGGATTGTGTTTGTTCCAAACATAACTCTCCCGAAGGTTTCATTTCGCTTGGACTGCGTTTGATATTCCTTTTCTTCGAAACACTAAAATAGGCAAGAAAACAGCAATTTGGGCCGGGCCTCCGATTAATAGGTTAGTCCCAAAAATAATATAAAACTGTATAATAAAGCCCATAATCATCCAAAACAGATAATATAATAGCATGGAACAATCAAAAATTATAGATACGTTGGAGACGTATCAATGACAGATACTAGCAGGTGTGTACATGCACAAATTTAGTAACATAGAACTAATAGCACTAAGGCCGTCCACTATGTATGCCAAAAATGGTGTAAAGACAATTGTTGCTACATCTTGCACCGGTGCCCTGCACTGGCGAGTCGATGCAGCGGAAAAAAATCAGGGACCCGGACTCCGGAGCACCTAGTTGCTCCGATGCCCAGTTCCTTTGTGCCATAAAGATTTAGTATTTTACTACTTGGCTGCTCGGATGTGTGGACAAGTTGGCTGCACAAACTGCTGAAGCGGTGCCAAATAATTTTCTAATGGCACCGCTGATGAGATGGCAACATTTTTAGATACTAGGTACAAACTGTGACACTGTCTTAGGATGCGTTTGGTTGAATGTGTTGTATGAATGGGTTGGAATCGTGACAGTGTCTGAATCACATCTAACAAATGATTTGTAACAACGAAAGAAGGTCTAACCTTCTCTGCACACGCCAGAAACTTCCTCGCACTATCCACAAATTCAAACGCAACTAGCTTCATGCATGGAGATTGATGGTGACAACGAGCAGACTGATCTTCAGCCACCCCGCTCCATTCGTTGCAACTGATGGTCCTAGGGAACTACAAGAGGAAGAAATGACTCAAATCGACCGCCGGGTAAAAATCCTTCATTCCAAGTCATAGCCCGAGAGAGAGAAGAGAGGCATACTCAGGTGGTGAAGGAGTCGTCATCGGAGGAGGAACCGCTGGAGAGGTCTTTGAAGAAGACCATGGCGACCCCGGCGGTAGGATGCGAGACGGCAAGAGCGAGGAAGCAAGCGAGGAAGCGGCTATAGCTTAGGAAGGAAGGAAGGAAGGAAGGAAGGAGGAAACAGGGGAAATGTGACTTGTGGTCAGGGAGAAAATGGGGTGGGAAAGGGGGGGTAGATATTTCGGCGGTAGGGCAATTTTTTTGAAATGTTGAGGGAAACTTTGCACGCGGTGCCACCAGACACCATTCACTTTGAACGATTGTGTGCATCGCAAACGATTCTTCTGCTTTACCCGCATGGGATGAGTTTTATAATTCAAATTTTTGGTTGAAATTTCCCTGGGTACCTCATTGCATAATTTAACATCACTTGCTAATTTGGGCACACAAAAGAGCATACAAAACACAGACCACACTTACTGAATCGAGCAATTTTAATAATCAAACAGAGCCAGTTGACCTAAACATTGCTCTAACAAAAGACCGGCATTAAAAACAAAGCCTAGGTATGCATAATTTTATCAAATTCGCCGCCGCGCTGGCCTATGCATCACCGGTGTGAGATGACACGTCGATGACTTGTCTTGGCGACATGCCGCCGTTGGTGGACTCCGCGCCCCCCGCTGAAGTCGACCGCGTCCTCGTCCTCATCCTCGACGCCGCCCTCAAGGTTGTAGTACTCGTAGTAGTGGTTGCACCAGAGCTTGTGTTGGTACTCCACCATCGATTCCTCGATGGACAGACTCTTCTCTACCTCGACCTCGGCCATGCACAACTCCTCCTCCCGGCGCTCCTCGATCTCCGCCGCCTCCTGCATCTCTAGCTCGGCGATCTCATGAGGAAGCAGGTGCTCCATGGCCACCGCCGCCTTTTTCGAACATGGGTTGCATGTTGGATTCCGAGGTGGCCTGAAATATCTTGGCGTGGATGGCCTCGACCTGGGCTAGGGCGACATCGGCGTCACGGACGGCAGCTCAAGCGCTCTTGGCATTTGCAGCCGCCGCCGTCGCAGCAGCAGCTGCAGCCGTCTCGGCTGCTGCAGCTGCCCTGTCGGCTACCACACACGCCCTCTCAGTAGAAGCGGTTGCGCTTTATGCAGATGCGGCGACACTCTCGGCGTAGGCGGCCGCGCTCTCGGCGCCTGTGGCGGCGCTCGGGGAGGACGGAACCATCGTATGGTCCTTCACGAAGCGTTTCCACGGCATCATCTTTGCAAGAAGGGGGTGCGGGAATGGGGATCGGGATTCGTGGATTCGGGGGTTGCCGACACTGCAGTGGGCGAAGCTTAAGGAGGAAGACTTAAATAGACCCAGAAATTTTTATCGCAAATGGTTCCTACAAAACAATTGTGTGTGATGTTGTGGATATTTTTTATTAGCTGTGAAAGACGAATTTGGAGTAAAGTGTCAACGGATGGTGTTTTAAATATACGAGAAAATTTGTAGTACTAATACAACTGTCATGTCAAATTTTGGAAAATCTCAGGGGTCATTTGACCTTTTAAGACATTTAAGTGATTTTCTAGCCATTTAATGATCGTAATTCAAATTAGAACTACATGTACATGCAACAACTAACCATAACAGTTTGAAAAAAAGTCATATTTTGTGTACTTGTGTGCGATTTAATTCCATGTGCAGTAAATTGGAAGGAATTTTCAAACATATTTGTTATTTATGGCACAATTAAGCATTGAGTGCCATGACATTTAAATTCCAAAAAATAAAAAAGGATCAGAAACACATGAATCCTTGCTTGTTGTAATGTCATGCCACCAAGATGATGTGGTAAAAAATTTGGTATGTTTGACGAAAGTTTGGACACACACCCCTCACAAACCGAAGCGACTCACTAGAAGGCTCGTTGTTCCGAGTGGAAACAATGCATGTTTGATGACGAACGGGAGAAAGCTTACCCTTATAGACCTTAAATTTTTCTACATTGAACGTGCATTAATACAACTGTCATGTGAAAATTTGGAAAATTTCAGGGGTCATTTGACCTTTTAAAGATATTTAAGTGATGGTTTTTAATGCACAACTTATAGGCATTTCTGGCCCGGTTGGGTGGCACCATTCAGCTATTGTTATTATGCGTCGTTGTGGAGGACACGTTAATTATTTCTCCCGTTGCAACGCACGGGCATATGTGCTAGTCATCTCCAATGGATCTTCAGGGGACCTATATCCTGAGATTAAATTTAGCAATCTATATTAGTTTCACTAACCATACTGTCATCACATCAAAATATAATTAAGTGCCACATGCACTTTCAACCTGCTTCACCAACGTGCTTACTTGTTTCTTCACAAGAATTAATATTGATTAGGTACTAGCTTAGAACCTTCAGTTTTATTTTAGGGGAAGCAACTTCAGTTAGTATGGATAATCCATTTCTGAGCCAAGGCTCATCTGCACCCGCGCTGAAGGAAAAAAAATCAAAACAAATACTAGAAAACTTCAAAAAATTCCAAAAATATATATGCATGGTTGATAATTTGATGCATGAGGTCCACTCCAATTGTCAAATCATTTGGACATCTGAGAAGCTCTTGGCAAAAAAGACAAATCAGAAGTCTGTAAAAAAGTTCACTGTTCATGCACTGTTCTGACCCAATTTGTCTTTTTCGCTGAGTTATCAGAGACATCATGGATGATACCATTCAGGTCTTATGAGACTAGACAAACTTTTATGTAAGAAATGACATTGCTTATACTGATTTATATCCGTCTTGCAATTTTGTTCCTCTTATGCAGCCCCCGCCGATTTGAATGGTCTTGCAATCACTACAAAAAAAAGACACATCCGTGACATTTTGGGCCGAACGAAATTTTTTTCTGTCATACATATGACACTTCTATGACGATAATTGTGACAAAACCCTGTATCATCATAGATGTGGTAGGCTCCTACTTCTATGACAAAAAATCATGACAGAAAATGGGCTTTTCGTCCTGGGCGGGCCGGAGACGTAGCTGCATGACATTCTTTGGGCCGTCCATGACGGAAAAAACCGTGGTAGAAGCGAGGGGGAGGAAAATTTCGGGGAGTTGTCAGTTACGGTGGGAGGTCAGGGCCCGAGCGATGTGCGTTTCTCTCGTACACGTACGCGCGTGTGTGCGAGGCGTTGGCTCTAACTGAACACGAGCGAGGCGTTGGGCTCTAACTGAACCCGAGCGATTGCACTGCAGGCTACGCGTTACTGAACCCGGGCGATCGATCGATGGCTGTTAACTGAACCCGATGGAGCGATCCCTTCGCTACTGCTGCTAACTGAAGCCGATTGATTGGATGAACAGTGAGCGTTGCGGGGGGGGGGGGGGGGGGGTTGGATGAACAGTGAGCGGTGGCATTGCCTCTGGAAGAATAGAAACCCGTGGTGTGGAGGGCTGGATGAACAGTAGACGGTGTAGGGGTGGTCGTGGAGGGGTGGTTGAACAGGACCCCGTGGTGTGGAGGGCTAGATGAACAGTAGACGGTGGAGGGGTGCCCGTGGAGGGGTGGTTGAACAGTAGCCGGTGGAGTAGCGCACGGTGGAGGCTGGATGAACAGGAGCCCGTGGAGGCTGGAGGAGGTCGACGGTAACCCGTCGAGGCTGGAGGAGGTCGACGGTGGAGATGAACAGTATCCCGTAGAGTCCCGTTCTGCGGTACGCCACACCCCTCCCCCCCGTTTCGACCGTAGTGCTCCAACACAAGTCCGTTTCGTCCGTTTTGCAGTACGCCACACCCCTCCCGATCAACAGGACCCCTGTTTCGATCATAGGAGGTCCGTTCCCTCCATTTTGCGGTACGCCACACCCCTCCCGATCAACAGGATCCCCGTTTCGACCGTAGGAGGTTCGTTTCCTCCGTTTTGCGGTACGCCAGACCCCTCCCGATGAACAGGATCCCGTTTCGAACGTGTCCGGTCAAACACAAGGTTGTTTCCTTCGTTGTGCGTTACGCCAGGCCTCGTTTCCATCACCTGTTCCGTCCAAGAACTACCGATGAACACGACCACGCATTCCGTTCCGACCCAGCCGGTTGGCTCTCACGCGTTCCATTGCCTCCCCATGAACACGACGCATTTTGTTGCCTCCCCAGGAACATGACGATGACGCTGTTTCTCCATTCCAACCCAGCCATGTACATATGCGCGAGTAGGCGTTCGAGACCCTGCCCGTATGTACGTATGTGGCCGTATTTTTTTTTCTTGCACCCTCGCCGCTGTATGTACGTGTACACGCTACGTGCGCGCCTCTACTACGACACGTGCGTGCCTCTACATCCACCAGTATATATATACATACACGTTCGCGACCAGAATGACAACGCTACGTACACTTCGACCAGGTGGATCCCGACTGTCAGGCACTTCCTTGCCTGCAAAGATGTAGCTGGTGGGTCCCAGCAGTCAGGGGGCAAATCGTTTTTTTGCCCGGACGCACTTCCTTGCGTGCGAAGATGTAGCTGGTGGGTCCCAGCAGTCAGTGGGGCGAATCGTTTTGTTTTTTTTTCCCGGACACACTTCCTTGCGTGCGAAGGTGTAGCTGGTGGGTCCTAGCAGTCAGGGGGGAAACATTTTTTTCGTGAAATATGGTGGCCCGTCCGGTGGGTCCCCGCTGTCAGGTGGAGGAATGATTATTTTGCGCGTAATAAGGAGGCACTTCCTTGCTGCGGCCGTGGACCCAGCTGTCAGCCTCTCCACATACAGTCCACGTCCGATGGAAGCCGTTCCTTGACCACGTTGACCATGCCACGCTGAGAGCACCAGGGTGGTGGACGACGGTGAGGCCTAGGAAGGGGACGACGCGGAGCTGGGGAAGACGCGGCAGTGGATGCCCATGCGTAGAGGAGTACGAGGGTTCACTGGTTTGCTGCGGTGTGAGGCTGCCGTCGCAGTAGAATAACAGGGGGTGTGGGTGAGTAGAGGGATGGCCTGGCCAGCGGTGGGAGTAGTTGGGGGCGGTGAGGCCTCCGCCGCATCGCAGCCGGCCACGGGAGGCAGGAGCACGAGGCACGACCAGCGCTGGTTTGGGCGGCTGGAGCAAGAAGACCAGAGGTTGAAGAAGCACTACGGCCGTTGGATGGACATCGTACGGTCACTGGAGCTAGAATCGTGCATATTGACTAACTTGACAAAGTCCTCCGTCCCCGTCAACTTAGTAGGCCCACAAGTCAGCCTGCCACTATACTGGGTCCCAGCTAACAGGGGGAGTATTCATTTTTTTTGTGCGTAATAAGAAGGCACTTCCTTGCGTGCGAAGATATAGCTGATGGGTCCGACCTGTCAGCGGTGGTAACGTTTATTTTCACAAAATACAGAGGCCCTTTCGGTGGGTCCCTGATGTCAGCTGGAGGAATCATTATTTTGTGCGTAATAAGAAGGCATTTCCTTGCATGCGGCCGTGGACCCAGCTGTCGGCCTCTCCACGTACAGTCCACTTCAGATGCATGTCGGTCATTGACCACATTGACCAGGCCGCGCCGAGAGCACCAGGGCGGTGGATGACGGCGAGGCCTAGGAAGGGAACGACATGGAGGCAAGGAAGACTCGGCAGTTGTTTCCCACGCGGAGGGGAGTACGACTGTACGAGGGTTTACTGGTTCGTCTGCCGTCGCCAGAGAATAACAGCAGGTGTGAGTGAGTAGAGGGATGGCTAGGCCAGCAATGGGAGTACGGTGGGGCGGTGAGGCCTGCGCGGCAGCACAGCCGGCCACTGGGAGGAGGGAGCAGGCAGTCCCATCGGCGCTTGTTTGAGCGGCTGGAGCCGGAAGAGCAGAGATTGAAGAAGCACGACGGCCGTTGGATGGACATCCAACAGCCACTGCTTGTGCGTCAACCTTTTTTTAGGAAAGCCTTAAATCTGTGGAAAACAGCATACAACCCATCTGCCATTATTTCTAATAATTTACAGCCCATTTGCTAATTCTTAAGGTTCTTTTGGAGCCCATATTCTTTTTGTTAGCATTACAGCCCATATTGTGGCCACGGTTAAAACATTATACGAAATTTTGCATATTTCGGTGTGGTTCGAACTGTTTTTAATCCCGAAATTTTGACTCACATTCAAACCGATTTTAAAAATAAATGTATATCAATATAAAATCCAACAAATTCTCCACGCATAAAAATTAATGTAATTTAAAATCTTGAAATGAAAAAAAAAGATATTTGAAACTAATTGCCGGTTTGATGTGTTTTAAAAATGTATAGCCCATTTCTCATTACTGATGGGCCATTTTCTCGGCCAGCCAAATGAAAGCTCTCCTCGTCTTGAAAGATTTGCAGTCCAACAGGCCTGACAAAGTGACTTACTTGGCAAATCACAAAAAAACTGGGCTGTGGCCATGGACCCAGCTGTCAGCCTCTCCACGTACAGTACTCTTCCGATGGAATGTCGTTGACCACGTTGACCACACCGCGCCAAGAGCACCAAGGCGGTGGACGACGGCGAGGCCTAGGAAGGGGACGACGCAGAGCCGGGCAAGACGCGGCAGTGGATGCCCACGCGTAGAGGAGTACGAGGGTTCACTGGTTCGGCTGCGGTGTGAGGCTGCCGTCGCCGCAGGGCCTGGCTAGCGGTGGGAGTAGTAGGGGGCGATGAGGCCTCAACGGCAGCACAGCTGGCCACTGGAGGCAGGAGCAGGCGGTCTCCCCAGTGCTGGTTTGGGCGGCTGGTGCAAGAAGAGCAGCGATTGAAGAAGCAGCAGGACCGTTCGATTCAAATCCAACGGTTACTGCTGCTAGAATCGTTTGTTGACTAAGTTGACAAGCCTTGCGTACGTGTCAACGTAGTAGGCCCATAGGTCAGCCTCCCAACCGGTGCGCCTCAGATGTCAGTGGGAGGAATCATTTTTTTCGCGTAATAAGGAGGCAGTTGATTGCGTGCGGCCAGGCCAGCGGAGGGAGTAGGGTGGGCCGGGGAAGCCTGCATGGTATCACAGCGGGCCACAAGAGGAGGGAGCAGGTTGTCCCGCCGGTGCTAGTTTAGGCGGCTGGAGCAGGAAGATCAGAGATTGAAGAAGCACGTCGGCCGTTGGATGGACATCCAACAGTCACTGTTGCTAGAATCGTCTGTTCACTGACAAAGCCTTGCGTAAACAAGTCAGCCTCGAAATCTGTGGCGTGTACAGCCCATTTGCTATTATTTTTATAATTTTTACTCATTTTCTAATTCATATGGAATTTATTGCAGCCCGTTTTCCATTTTTAGAATTGCCGGCCATTTTCTGGTCAGTACCAGGGTCAAAAAATTAACTAAATATGTGGTAAATTTTGAAAATTCGCAAATTTTTGCTGGGGAACAAAACATTCTTAATCCAAAAATTAATAGCCATACTAAAATAAATTTAAAAATAAATTAGTACCATGTCATGTTAAATCCAATGAAATACGTATAAGATATCAGTGAAGAACAAAATTCAAAAAAAAACTAATATCCCATTTGCTATAATTTTTTTGGAATTTTCAACCCCTTTTGATATTACTTTTAACAGACATTGACCATACTCTTTGGCTAGGATGGAATGCATCCCTCCTCGTCTTGAAAGATTTGCAGCCCAGTAATTCGGAGAAAACAAATAGGCCTAGTTTGGGTATTCTTCAAAAAGAAATAGTGGGCTACCTATTTTCCCAAAGAACTGGTGCATGAGCATTTAGCTTTATTTATTTATTTACTTATTTATATTTAGGGGACCATGAGCATGTACCTGGGCCGGATTCATGTGACCGCCTCCCTTCCAGTTAATTATGGGCTTCTCTATGGGGCCTTCATCAGTGGACTGCATGTTATCAACAAGTGGAAAATGTGTTCCGTACGAAAAATAGTATGAGCTACGTACGGTACGGGGCACTAAAGGATCGAACCGTGCAACGACTTCCAAAACAACACATTTATTCAACCAACAGACGAAACATACTACTGATTGTACATTGAAAACAGCAGCAGCAACAACCATGAGCAATAGAAGCAGTAAGCAGGCCAGAAGAGTGAAGACGCAACTCTCTCTTCCAAACCAAACATCAGCCATCATTACAAAAGGGCTACCAAAAAAGAACAAGTGTATGCATCAAACTAAATAAAGATCCTACTACACCAAGTGTACGCATCTAACTAACTAGCTCAGTTAGACATTACTATTTATTAAGCTATGGAGATTGGCTGACGGTTGAACCAGATGGGTGACTGACAGGGGAAACTCCAGCCAGCAGGTCAAAGACTGATACTTGCAACCCTCTCTCCTACTTTGGACTGCAGAGCGTGGCAGCACATATCAGGGTATGGTGCATGCAGAGACGCATGGTACGCTGTGTACACACAGTTTTGCCTGATGAACGAAACCGCGCTGCCATCATGATCCTTGCCATTGGTTATCTCCTGGTTAATCGGATAATTCAGTCTGACAAACAGAGAGCGTGTACCAAGGCTACTTACCAGCCTCCAGTCAAAAATTCCTGAAGGCCCAGAGAAGCTGGGATCCTACTCAAAGACCTTGCAGTGACTGTGATTGTATTCCGCGAAACAACACACCCGGTACGTGCGAACAATCATCAATCTTTCGCTGTCGTCTGATCGAGCCAGGAACCACTTGCAACTTCCATGCCACTTTTCTTTGAAAGGTTCTGGGATTAGGAAGGGTAGGGACACCAGGCGGCCTACAACATCATATCAAGTTGGAGTCAAATAAAAAAGGGCTCTTGATTTAGTCAATCTTAAGAACAGCATGTTATGAGCATGAATATTTTTTTAGTAAATGTTGACAGTAATATAAGCAAGCCATCATGATATCATAGGAAAGTAACATACTGCTGTAACATCCGTTTGTAGCGATGACTGGAGTAGGCCAGCAATACGTCCAACCATAGAAGGAGTCGACAGCGTAAATGAAGCCCTTGTGTTCAATGGCATCAGAGAACCATGGAGGATGTATGATCCTGCGATGGACGTGCAGATTTATCCACTTACCGCAGTGACATGTCAGATAGGCGAGACTGCAGTTGAAGAACAAGATTAGCCTGAAATCTTTATAATTCGCAGGTCTTGTGGGCACTTGGCAGATTACAACCTTGAGCAAATCAAACTTGGTATCATGTTGGCTACTGTAAGATTCTGAGTATTCTGGGCCGCGGTGCCAAAGCAGTGCAGTGTTAATCGAAGGAAGGGGGATCAATCGCCGGGTGTAGACCTCCACGAGCATCCAACTGCCGCGACCGTTGACGAGCACCATCCAAGACGTGTTCATGCCGACCCAGTACATACCGTTAATGTAGCTGAGGCTAACGGGGATCGGATCACAGTGAAGGGGGTTGATGCTCGCCACCCTATGATCGTTATGCTGCGTGACATGCCGTTTTTGAAGATCAGGTGGCATCAGCAAGCAAGGAGCTGGCTTAAAAAGCTCCGGCCTGAGGGCTTTGAGTAAACATGTACAGCCCCGACGAGCACGCGGCGAGCGGCATGGTACTGAGATTGTCCACATGCGAAACAATGAGCTTGATTACCTCTGTGGGGAGCGAATTCCAGCCACTCTTTCGGCGGACGCTGCTCGGTTCTGCCATTGTTAGTGCTTGGGTTTCGGATGAGGGGGGAGGCGCCTTAGCGGGGATGGAAGCTTGGACGAGATTATGTGCGGACAAAGATGGAGAAGCGAATATGTGCGGCGGGAAGTGGATAGGTGATGATGACTACAACACGTCGCTTGACTTACGAGACACATACCAACAACGTAGGGTCATATCGATGCCAGACAACTTGCTTGAGTGATCACAGTACTGGTACTCCCTATAGTACCTACTACAATACTATGCCCTAGCTTGCTAGAGTAGAGTAGTAGAGTAGGACTCTGCTCTACTACTAGCACCGGAGGAGTAGTATATTCTAATCTAAAATAGTTACAAACTTCAATGCCCAAGCGTGGAACGACTACGAACCATGCTCAAAGATCGTGTCTACGTGGTGTTTGGACTTATATGCAAAAAAATTAGCAAGATGCCCGTGCATTGCACGGCACACCATCATCACCAACTCGTTTTTTTCTCTACTGCTACTCCTATAAAAGACTCAGTTGGTGATGATGGAGGCGAGGAGGCGTGTTCAGTGTGGGCGTGCAGCGGACGGCGCAGCACTATTCAATTTGTTATAAAAAAAGTAGTAGAGATAGAGACATAGGGAGGAGCACGAGGTTGTCGGAGATAGGGATGAATGAGGCAAGGCCTTATCTGTAAATGTGGAGAGAGGTGCGGGTATCTTTTGTAAAATTGTCATAGTTGGCTTTCTACCCGTCAGATATAGATCGGACGGTCTATATTACAAGATGGCAGGCATACCATCATCACCAACTCGGTTTTCTATAAGAGTAGATATATATAGATATTGATAGATAGAGACTAGGGAGTACTAGTAAGGACACCATCTACTGCTTCATGTGCTACTCCTGCGCTCCATTTGGCGGTCGCAATGTCCCCTACAGCCACTCCCTCCTGCGCTCAATTCGGCGGGCGTTGTTGAAATCTAGGGAGCGCACTCTCGCGACTGCTGGCAGCCACGACTTCACCGACGACGACTTCTTCCCCGACCTCGGCAACCTCTTCCTCAACGACATGGGCGACAACCTCAATGCCAACGGTGCTGCTCCCGTTGCACGGTATGTGTTTCTGTCCTTCCTGTTCGAAATCGTGGTAGAATTCAAGTTTCTACTCTGTATCCTACTACTATGCTAGTCCACATGGTTAGTTTATCTCTGTTATAGCCGTCATGATTTATTTTGTGCTTATTCGGATTAAATCTCGTAGTAAATTGCTCACATATTCAACTGGCGCAATGTCCCCTACAGCCACTCCCATTTCATGGACGGCCTGGTCGATGCCTCCAAGGAGCCCTTCGTCCACTGCTATGAGTGCCCGATGCCGTTTTGTGGCTCGCCGGCGGACATGGTGCATCACCTCACGGATGCGTGCAACGGTCACCGGTGGCCCTTGGCGGAGAACATCAAGTACGACACGTGCTACCGGTTCACCATGCCGGAGTCATTGGAGGATCACCGCCACCTGCTAGTCTCGGAGGAGGACGACAGCGTCTTCCTCTTGATCATGGGCACCGGCGAGGCCCGCGCAGGCCACCGCCCCGTCTCTGTAATGTGCGTCAGGGGCGTCGCCGCTGATGCTGACACTGACATGAGGCAGATGTACGGGTGCGTGGTCAATGCTACTACCCCTCCGGGTCACGTGGGCAGCGAAACCGGCCTCATCGGTCAGAGTTGGACTCTGAGGAGCTGGGACTATCCCGCCAATGTGGACTTGGAAAACCCATGGCATCCGTTCCATCCTTTACCCGTCGACTCGGTGCACGGGGACTCCAAGGAGGTTCATCTGGACATACGCATTATCAAGTGCACTTAGAAAACATGTAGTGTGTGTGTGGGCACTTATGGCCCGTGTCTTTGCCGCTTTTGATTCTGTAAGCTTGTCGCTAAACTTGAGTGGCTTTCGCTGCAGTCCTTCCTTTGAACTGCTCCTCTCAGTGAGCTGATGTAAGACACTTTGGGTTTCATTTGATAATGGAACCGGGGAGGAGCCTCCCTGTTCTTCTAAAAAAATACGCATTATCAAGTTAAATGTTGATCATTAGTCTTCGCTCAATGTAATCCGCTGTCTAAGCATGTGGAGACTTCCATGCAGGATCTTGCTCTATTGGAGTATCGCGCATGAATAAAAGTGTATCTGCTTATGGTTTAGTCTAGAATCTTCCATGTATGAATTTTTACTACAGTACTGGTGAAAGACTTACGATGAACCATTTCTTACATCTCCTCTGCCCCCTTGCAAGTCATCCTGATTTAATCCCTCCGTCTAGGTGTATAAGGGCATGGTTAATATTACTTAATAGTATAGCCAAATGTTGACTATAAGAAAGTGCCATGTCATTTGTAGCCAACATGTATAACAATCGATACTCAAAAACTAATTCTTAAAGATCATTTCTTGCAAAGCACAATAAGTGTTATTTCTTCACAAGTTTTGGATGCAGGTTGAACAGCTGAATGCTTTTGTTTGCAAAAGATTCCTTTTTATCTATTTCACCCGGATGTTTGTGAGCTCTAGAGATGAGATAATATCCAAAGAAACCTATCGATACCCGTTACACATGAGATGACCCCCACATCCTTTGTCAAAATAAACAACTCCCCGGTCAATGCATTTCACTCTTCGGTACAACGCACGGGCACCTTACTACTATAGATTAGTACGACCAAAAATTGAACTAACATTATATATAGTACAATAAATACTGCTGCATGTCACCTCAAATTATATCATTCAAAACTATGTTCAAATACAAATCCAACGATATAGTTTTTGTTGACATGCACTAACATTTTGTCAGTTAAATCTTCAGTCAAATTCAATGGGGGACTAATAAACCACGACCGATGTAGTACAAGTGTAGAGGGCGGCACTGCACGGGAGTCTCACCTCTCACTCGTGGTGCGGCAGTAAAGCCGTCATATCACAAAACCCAACCACTCCCAGTAATAAGTGGCCTGGTAAAATAAACGGACAAGCAACCATCACATCCCTCCGTCTTTTTTGCATTTCATCTCTCTGCATTTAATTTCTCCGGTTCATCTCCCACACTCGATCCCTAGCTACTACTCCTAGGGCCAGTTCTTTTGGCGGCTTCCCCAGCTTTTCCCACAAGACTAGTCACAGTGGAGAGTAACAATAAGGCGCCTCACTCATTTATTTGGGCTTCTAAACTACTACTCCGTCCTGGTTTATTCCTCACCATTCTAATTTGTGCTAAATTTTGACCAAAGATTTAACTGATAAAATGTTACTCAAAACACTTAGGTGCGGTGCATCTAGGTGTGCAAGTCATCTTACGAAAACCAAATAATCCCAAAACACTTAGGCGCGGTGCATTAACTTCTACCTCGTTTCTTGTTTCTTGACATATCAACCAATAAGAGATAAAGAGTGTGCATGCTTTTAATGACTTGAGATATCAAACACGACATGCAGTGGTTAGTTCATTGCATGCAATACTATTAGTTAGCAAATAAACATTAACGTTTCTCGTTTTCTCCTCCTCCTTGGTCACGGTGCACAGCCTAAGATGACTTACTCACCTAAATGGATGGAGTAGTGCATGTGACATGCACTAACATTTCATTAGTTAAATTTATGATCAAAATTTGACACAGATTACAATGGGGACCAATAAACCAGGACAGAGGTAGTAGTTATGGGATTACTAATCTAGAAGCCTAAAAGAACTGTCCCCTGGTACTCCTACTAGTAGTAGTACTCACGTTGGAATCGTTTCACAAGCTTGACTAGTGCTGTTTTTCTACTTTTACAAAAACCGCATCGTAATGTTAAAACGTGCATTTGCACGTACATAAGTAATAGTAGTACTCCCTCCGTCTAGGTGTACAAATCTTCCCTCCTTCTTGGTCACCGTGCACAACCAAAGATGACTTATTGACCTGGACGGAGGGAGCAGAAAAGTCTGCAAGCATATATCGAGAGAGATGTGTAGTCCGATAGTATATAGTAAAATTTGTGTTATATGCACGTACTTGCAAAATGCGTAATAATACACAACGTTTCCAAACTTTCCCTTTTACATACTTAATGAAGGATGCTAAAAGTTCCTGAACGTTCGGGATTTATCATTTGCGTCCCAAAACTAATGAGATCGCCTTACGAAACAAAAATTATACTCCTCCTGAAAGCCACGGTGCTCGCAAGAGTGCTTGCGACGCACCACGAGTGCCCTGGTGCGCGGCCGTTTCCCAGCGCGCTGACACAACGCCTCTTCCTCGGCCTCGCAACTCGCAAGGTGCTGATTGGCGGCTTGCCGGCGGGCGAGCGCGATCTCACCGGTGTGGTGATCCGGCGCCAATAGGTACTCCTCCTGGCTGGAAGCGTGCACCCGGTCCACGTACCGCCAAGCGTAGATGAGGCGCTTGGGCCCGACTGCACTCAGGGCGTCGGCACGGGCGTCCTCCGCCACCCTCACGGCCCTCGCACGAGCCTTCTGCCAAAGAACCAATTGCTTGACTCTCTCGGACGCGACATAGATCTCCCAGAAAGCTTGTTGCGCGGTGCACTTCTCTTCCTCGGCCTTCTTCTCCGCCTCTATTTTGGCGCGCTCTGCTGGAGGCAAAGCCTCCCACAAGGCGACATCCATTTCTTGCCAAAGCTCCTCAAGGCTGGGGGGCTCGACGGTCGGTGCGGCGTTCCCCTCGTAGCGGGGAGCCGACGCGTCCTCTGACGCGCGTGCTGGCGAGATTGGGAACGCCGACGTGTCCACCTCGACGCGTAGCGGTGAGGAGAGGAACACCGACGCGTCCTCCTTGACTAGTGGCGGCGAGGAACGAAACGGCGATGCGTCGCGTCGTGGCGAGGAGCGGAACACCAACGCATCCTCCTCGACTAGTGGCGGCAAGGAACGGAACGGCGACGCGTCGCATAGTAGCGAGGAGCGGAATGCCGAGGCGTCCTCCTCGACTAGTGGCGGCGAGGAACAGAACGGCGATGCGTGACTGTCCGCGCGGGGCAGCGAGGGGCTCCTAGGGCTTGGGAGGGGCGAAGCCATGGTGGTCGATGTGAGAGGGAGGGGGAGGAGATAGCGATGAACGTGAACGTGAGGGGGAGGAGATAGCGATGTCATGGGAGGCGCAGTATTTATAGCGAGCAATGGCACACCTACGTAAGATATGGACTGAGCTTCACTGACTTAACTGTAGGTCCAGTTGCGTCACTGACATGTGGGCCAGTACACTGCTGGGCCCGTATGTCAGTGACCCAATGCTTAAGTAAAAGCTACGTGGGCATATTTGTTGGAGTAAATTACGGGGGAGCGAAGGGGTGGAAATATTGTTGGTCACAACGGATTGGACGAGAGTGGGGGGAGGAGGGTCATGCATGCAGATTTTTTCACACGGGGTGGAGTGGTGGGACCGCTGGAGGGAGAAGGAGAGTTTGGCAGGCATATTGTTTCCACACATGGAGAGGAAAATTTTGGAGATGAACGGGCTTCCTGCAGGTGTGGGGAACTGATAAACCACAAGTATAGGGGATCGCAACAGCTTTCGAGGGTAGAGTATTCAACCCAAATTTATTGATTCAACACAAGGGGAGCCAAAGAATATTCTTGAGTATTAGCAGTTGAGTTGTCAATTCAACCACACCTGGATAACTTAGTATCTGCAGCAAAGTGTTTAGTAGCAAAAGTGGTATGATAATAAAGGTAATGGTAGCAAAAGTAAAGATAAATGTTTTTGGGTTTTTGTAGTAGTTGTAACAGTAGCAACGGAAAAGTAAATAAGCAAAAAACAATATGTGAAAAGCTCGTAGGCAATGGATCAGTGATGGATAATTATGCCGGATGCGATTCCTCATGCAATAGTTATAACATAGGGTGATATAGAACTAGCTCCAATTCATCAATGTAATGTAGGCATGTATTCCGTAAATAGTCATACGTGCTTATGGAAAAGAACTTGTATGACGTCTTTTGTCCTACCCTCCCACTGCAGCGGGGTCCTTACGGAAACTAAGGGATAATAAGGCCTCCTTTTAATAGAGAACCAGAACAAAGCATTAGCACATAGTGAATACATGAACTCCTCAAACTACGGTCATCACCGAGAAGTGTCCCGATTATTGTCACTTCGGGGTTGTCGGATCATAACACATAATAGGTGACTATAGACTTGCAAGATAGGATCAAGAACACACATATATTCATGAAAACATAATAGGTTCAGATCTGAAATCATGGCACTCAGGCCCTAGTGACAAGCATTAAGCATAGCAAAGTCATAGCAACATCAATCTTAGAACATAGTGGATACTAGGGATCAAACCCTAACAAAACTAACTTGATTACATGGTAAATCTCATCCAACCCATCACCGTCCAGCAAGCCTACGATGGAATTACTCACACACGGCGGTGAGCATCATGAAGTTGGTGATGGAGGATGGTTGATGATGATGACGACAACGAATCCTCCTCTCCGGAGCCCCGAACGGACTCCAGATCAGCCCTCCCGAGAGAGATTAGGGCTTGGCGGCGGCTCCATGTCGTGAAACACGATGAAACTTTCTCTCTGATTTTTTCTCTCCCCGAGACGGAATATATGGAGTTGGAGTTGAGGTCGGAGGAGGTCCAGGGGGCCCACGAGATAGGAGGGCGCGCCCTAGAGGGGGGGGGGCTGTCTCGTGGACAGCCTGTGGGCCCCCTGGCAATAATTCTTTCGCCAAAAAATCTTATTAAATCTGAAAAGTGCCTCCGTGGATTTCCAGGTCATTCCGAGAACTTTTCTTTTCTACACATAAAACAACATCATGGCAGTTCTGCTGAAAACAGCATCAGTCCGGGTTAGTTTCATTCAAATCATGCAAGTTAGAGTCCAAAACAAGGGCAAAAGTGTTTGGAAAAGTAGATACGTTGGAGACGTATCAACTCCCCCAAGCTTAAACCTTTGTCCTCAAGCAATTCAGTTGATAAACTGAAAGTGATAAAGAAAAACTTTTACAAACTCTGTTTGCTCTTGTTGTTGTAACATGAAAAGCCAGCATTCAAATGTCAGCAAATATTATGAACTAACCATACTAACAATAACACATAGGTCTCACAATTACTCATATCAATAGCATAATCAGCTAGCGAGCCATAATAATAAAACTCGGATGACAACACTTTCTCAATATAATCATAACATGATATAACAAAATGGTATCTTGATAGCCCTTTCTGAGACCGCAAAACATAAATGCAGAGCACCTTTGAAGATCAAGGACTGACTAAACATTGTAATTCGTGGTAAAAGAGATCCAGTCAAGTCATACCCAATATAAACCAATAATAATGAATGCAAATGACAGTGTGCTCCCCAGCGGGTGCTTTTTAATAAGAAGGGTGATGACTCAACATAAAAGTAAATAGATAGGCCCTTCGCAAAGGGAAGCAGGGATTTGTAGAGGTGCCAGAGCTCGATTTTAAAATAGAGATTGAATAACATTTTGAGCGGCATACTTTTGCTGTCAACGCAACAACTATGAGATGGCTGTATCTTCCATACTACATGAATTATAGGCAGTTCCCAAACAGAATGGTAAAGGTTTATACTCCCCCAACCACCAACAAGCATCAATCCATGGCTTGCTCGAAACAACGAGTGCCTCCAACATACAACAGCCCTGGGGGAGTTTGTTTAATTATTTTGATTTGCTTTGATCTTTTTGGATCATGGGACTGGGCATCCCGGTTACCGGCCCTTTCTCGTGAATGAGGAGCGGAGTCCACTCCTCTTGAGAATAACCCACCTAGCATGGAAGATATAGGCAGCCCTAGTTGAAACATGAGCTGCTCGAGCATACAAAACAAAATTTCATTTGAAGGTTTGGAGTTTGGCACATACAAATTTACTTGGAACGGCAGGTAAATACTGCATATAGGTAGGTATAGTGGACTCATATGAAACAACTTTGGGGTTTAAGGAGTTTGGATGCACAAGCAGTATTCCCGCTTAGTACAGGTGAAGGCTAGCAAAAGACTGGGAAGCGACCAACTGAGAGAGCGACAACAGTCATAAACATGCATTAAAATTAATTCACACCAAGTACAAGCATGAGTAGGATATAATCTACCATGAACATAAATATCATGAAGGCTATGTTGATTTGATTCAACTACATGCGTGAACATGTGCCAAGTCGAGTCACTTAATACATTCAAAGGAGGATACCATCCCATCATACCACATCATAATCATTCTAATAGCATGTTGGCACACAAGGTAAACCATTATAACTCATACCTAATCAAGCATGGCACAAGCAACTATAATCTCTAAATGTCATTGCAAATATGTTTACTTCATAATAGCTGACTCAGGAACGATGAATCATCATATTTACGAAAACAAGAGAGGTCGAGTTCATACTAGCTTTTCTCATCCCAATAAGTCCATCATATGTCATCATTATTGCCTTTCACTCGCACGACCGAACGATGTGTATAATAATAAGAGTGTGCGTGCATTGGACTAAGCTGGAATCTGCAAGCATTCAACTCAATAGAGAAGACAGGGTAATATGGGCTCTAAATTAAATAAACAATCATGCATATAAGAGCCACTAAGCATTTTCAATATGGTCTTCTCGACCCCCAAAATAAAGAAAAGAAAATAAAACTATTTACACGGGAAAGCTCCCAACAAGTAAAAGAAGAACGAGAAATCTTTTGGGGTTTTCATTTTAATTTCTACTACAAGCAAAGAAATTAGACTAACTAATTTTTTTTGTTTTTTCTTAAAGTTTATCAAACACACAAGAAGAAAACTAGAAAAAGAAATTTAAACTAGCATGGATAATACAATGAACGAGTATGAGCACCGACGACTAGTGTGTGAACATGAATGTAAAGTCGGTGAGAAATACGTACTCCCCCAAGCTTAGGCTTTTGGCCTAAGTTGGTCTAATACCAGTGACCGCCTGGCTGATATCCATAAGTGAAACTAGGGTAGTACTGAGATGAAGAGGCGACCGCCTCCTGAGCAGCGGCGTGTTGGCGAGCTGCCTCCATTCCCCTCTCATATTCGGTTGCTTCTTCTCTGGTGACAACATATCTTCCTTTTGCCTGATAATCAAAAAGGTAGGGAGCAGGAAGAGTAACAGGGACGACGTTGCGTCTGTTATAGGTTAGTCGATAATGGAGGAATCGTTCATTCCTCTCAAGAAAATGATGATTAAACATAGCTTCTTTATCCAAATAAACAGGAGGTACAATCATATCCCCTCTCGTGGAGCTATGTTAAGAAAATTAGCCACACGCGTTGCATAAATTCCTCTAAAGAAATCTCCTCGTCTACTATTATTATGCAACCTACGTGCAACTATTGCCCCCAAGTTATAACCTCTACAACCTGACACAGCACTCTTGAGGACACAGAGATCAGGGGCACACATGTGACATACTTTGTCTTTACCGTTAATGCATCTACCAATAAAAAGAGCAAAGTAATGTATAGCGGGAAAATGAATGCTCCCTATGGTAGCTTGTGTTACGTCCCTAGATTCTCCCACAGTAATACTAGCAAGAAAATCTCTAACTTCAGATTTGGGAGGATCATTAATATTACCCCACTGCGGGAGTTTTGCAAGCAGTTGTGAAATCCTCTAAATCCATGGTATAAGATGTATCATAAATATCAAACATAACACTAGGAGAATTACGCGCAGAAATATATTCGAACCTCCGCACAAAGGAATCAGTCAATTGATAATATTGAGGACACTTATCTTGTAAGAAGTCCTCCAGCTCGGCATTACACACATACGCGTCAAATTCCTCCTTGAAGCCTGCTTCGACCATAAAATCATCGGATGGCCACTCACAAGCCCGTACATTTGCGTCCCTTGGCAAATTAACATCTTGTTCACGTATAGCAATCCTTGGCCCTTTCTTTGTCGAGGAACCACCTTGGTACATTCTTCTAAGCATATATCTTTTTCTGAAAATTTCTGAAATTTTAGTAACTTCAAAATAAAAGTGAATAAAACTAAACAAGATTGATAGCAACTACTCCTACAAGTGCCTAGGGCCTATATCATGCATTGGAATTGCTAGGGACCTCAAAAATTTAACATGCAAGCTCAAGAACATGGTCGCCTATGCAGCAGCAATGAATAAAGCACTAGAACAAAAACTAATTAGACCAATGGAGGAGTCACATACCAAGCAACAATCTCCCAAAGCAGTTTTGCGAATGGAGCTTTGAGCTAAGAGATCAAAAATTGCAGCAAAATGAGCTAGAACTCGGGCTTGAGCTGGATGGGGATTTTTTTTGGGTAGAAGATGAAGTGTGTGGGTGCTGGCATAAGTGGAGGGGAGCCACCAGGGGCCCACGAGACAGGGGGGCGCGCCCTACAGGGGGGGCGCGCCCTCCTCTCTCGTGTCCTGGTGCTTGCCCCTCCTGCAGTGTTTTCAGTGCCTAAAATCCTCAAATATTCTAGAAAAAATCATACTAAATTTGCAGGGCATTTGGAGCATTTTTTATTTTCGGACTATTTTTTAATGCACGAATAATTCAGAAAACAGACAGATAATACTATTTTTGCTTTATTCATTCTAAATAACAGAAAGTAAAAAGAGGGCACAGAAGGTTGTGCCTTCTAGTTTCATCCATCTCGTGATCATCAAAATGAATCCACTAACAAGGTTGATCAAGTCTTGTTAACAAACTCATTCCGAATAACATGGAACCGGAGAAATTTCGAATAACACTAAGTTACCTCAACGGGGATATGAAGATCCCCAACAATAAGAATATCATACTTTTTCTTGACAGTAGGGAGAGGAAATTCAAAACCTCCAAAAATGATAGTTGGAACTTTTTCAATAGAATTGATACTACGAACTTGAGATTGTTTCCTCGGAAAGTGTACCATATGCTCATTACCATTAACATGAAAAGTGACATTGGCTTTGTTGCAATCAATAATAGCCCCTGCAGTATTAAGAAAAGGTCTACCAAGGATAATAGACATGCTATCGTCCTCAGGAATATCAAGAATAACAAAGTCCGTTAAGATAGTGACATTTGCAACCATAACAAGCACATCCTCACAAATACCGACAGGTATAGCAGTTGATTTATCAGCCATTTGCAAAGATATTTCAGTAGGTGTCAACTTATTCAACTCAAGCCTACGATATAAAGAGAGAGGCATAACACTAACACCGGCTCCAAGATCACATAAAGCAGTTCTAACATAATTTCTTTTAATAGAGCATGGTATAGTTGGAACACCCGGATCTCCAAGTTTCTTTGGTATTCCACCTTTAAAAGTGTAATTAGCAAGCATGGTGGAAATTTCAGCCTTCGGTATCTTTCTTTTATTTGTGATGATATCCTTCGTATACTTAGCATAAGGATTTACTTTAAGCATATCAGTTAAGCGCATACGTAAGAAAATAGGTCTAATCATTTCAGCAAAGCGCTCAAAATCCTCATCATCCTTTGACTTGGATGGTTTAGGAGGAAAGGGCATGGGTTTCTGAACCCATGGTTCTCTTTCTTTACCGTGCTTCCTAGCAACTAAATCTCTCTTATCATAACATTGATTCTTTGATTGTGGGTTATCAAGATCAACAGCAGGTTCAATCTCTACATCATTGTCTTTGCTAGGTTGAGCATCAACATGAACATTATCATTAACATTATCACTAGGTTCATGTTCATCACCTGATTGTGTTTCAGCATCAGAAATAGAAATATCATTGGGATTCTCAGGTGTGTCTAAAGTAGGTTCACTAGAAGCATGCAAAGTTCTATCGTTTTTCTTCTTCTTCTTTTCGGAAGAACTAGGTGCCTCTAAATTATTTCTCTGAGAATCTTGCTCGATTCTCTTGGGGTGGCCTTCAGGATATAAAGGTTCCTGAGTCATTCCACCAGTTCTAGTAGCCACTCTAACAGCAAAGTCATTTTTATTATTTAATTCATCAAGCAAATCATTTTGAGCTTTAAGTACTTGCTCAGCTTGAGTAGCAACCATAGGAGCATATTTGCTAACGCGGTGAAGTTCATCTTTAACTCTAGCCAGATTATCACCTACGCGTCCTATCTCGAAAGCATTATTCTTTAACTCTCTACCAACATAAGCATTAAAACTTTCTTGTCTAGCCATAAAGTCATCAAATTCATCTAAGCATGGGCTATGAAATTTAGTAGAGGGTATTTCAACTTTATCATATCTATAGAGAGAATTTACCTTTACTACCTGTGTCGGGTTATCAAGACAATGTGGTTCTTCAGGCGGTAAATTAAGACCATGTATTTCTTCAATAGGAGGTAAATTCTTAACATCTTCAGCTTTAATACCTTTTTCTTTCATTGATTTCTTTGCCTCTTGCATATCTTCAGGACTGAGAAATAAAACACCTCTCTTCTTTGGAGTGGGTTTAGGAATAGGCTCAGGAGTTGGCTCAATTGGTTCAGGAATTACTTCAGAAACTGGCTCAGGAAGAGTCCAATTATTTTCATTAGTCAACATATTATTCAATAGTATTTCAGCTTCGTCGACTGTTCTTTCCTTGAAAACACAACCAGCACAACTATCCAAGTAGTCCTTGGAAGCATCGGTTAGTCCATTATAAAAGATATCAAGTATTTCATTTTTATTAAGAGGATGATCAGGCAAAGCATTCAGTAACCGGAGAAGCCTCCCCCAAGCTTGTGGGAGACTCTCTTCTTTGATTTGCACAAAATTATATATTTCCCGCAAGGTAGCTTGTTTCTTATGAGCAGGGAAGTATTTAGCAGAGAAGTAATAAATCATATCCTGGGGACTACGCACACAACCAGGAGCAAGAGAATTATACCAAGTCTTAGCATCACCCTTTAATGAGAACGGAAATATCTTGAGGATATATAAATAGCGAGACTTCTCATCATGAGTAAATAGGGTGGCTATATCATTCAACTTGGTAAGATGTGCCACAACAGTTTCAGATTCAAGGCCATAAAAAGGATCAGATTCAACTAAAGTAATAATATCAGGATCAACAGAGAATTCATAATCCTTATCAGTAACACAGATAGGTGAAGTAGCAAAAGCACGACCGGGTTTCATTCTAGCATAAAGAGACTGCTGCTTCCATTTAGCTAATAATTTCTTAAGATCATTTCTATCATTGCAAGCAAGAATTTCCATAGCAGCTTTTTAATTCATAACACAACCCTTAGGAACAAAAGGTAATACATAATCATTTGGGGGGACCTTCATCATCACTATCATCAGTAATAGGATCTTCAGTAATTTCATTCCCCCTAAATCTAGCAAGTTGTTCATCAAGAAATTCACCTAATGGCAAAGTAGTATTACACACAGAAGTAGTTTCATCATGCATAGCAGAAGTGGCATCACCAATAACATGCGACATATCAGAATTCATAGCAGTGGCAGGTTTAGGTGTCGCCAGCTTACTAATAACAGAAGGAGAATCTAGTGCAGAGCTAGATGACAGTTCCTTACCTCCCCTCGTAGTTGAGGGCAAAATAGTAGTTCGATCGTCTTTCAAGTTCTTCATAGTGATCAACAGATATAAATCCCAAGTGACTCAGAGAATAGAGCTATGCTCCCCGGCAACGGCGCCAGAAATTAGTCTTGATAACCCACAAGTATAGGGGATCGCAACAGCTTTCGAGGGTAGAGTATTCAACCCAAATTTATTGATTCGACACAAGGGGAGACAAAGAATATTATTGAGTATTAGCAGTTGAGTTGTCAATTCAACCACACCTGGATAACTTAGTATCTGCAGCAAAGTGTTTAGTAGCAAAAGTGGTATGATAATAAAGGTAACGGTAGCAAAAGTAAAGATAAATGTTTTTGGGTTTTTGTAGTAGTTGTAACAGTAGCAACGGAAAAGTAAATAAGGAAAGAACAATATGTGAAAAGCTCGTAGGCAATGGATCAGTGATGGATAATTATGCCGGATGCGATTCCTCATGCAATAGTTATAACATAGGGTGATATAGAACTAGCTCCAATTCATCAATGTAATGTAGGCATGTATTCCGTAAATAGTCATACGTGCTTATGGAAAAGAACTTGTATGACGTCTTTTGTCCTACCCTCCCGTTGCAGCGGGGTCCTTACGGAAACTAAGGGATACTAAGGCCTCCTTTTAATAGAGAACCGGAACAAAGCATTAGCACATAGTGAATACATGAACTCCTCAAACTACGGTCATCACCGAGAAGTGTCCCGATTATTGTCACTTCGGGGTTGTCGGATCATAACACATAATAGGTGACTATAGACTTGCAAGATAGGATCAAGAACACACATATATTCATGAAAACATAATAGGTTCAGATCTGAAATCATGGCACTTGGGCCCTAGTGACAAGCATTAAGCATAGCAAAGTCATAGCAACATCAATCTTAGAACATAGTGGATACTAGGGATCAAACCCTAACAAAACTAACTTGATTACATGGTAAATCTCATCCAACCCATCACCGTCCAGCAAGCCTACGATGGAATTACTCATGCACGGCGATAAGCATCATAAAATTGGTGATGGAGGATGGTTGATGATGACGACGGCGACGAATCCCCCTCTCCGGAGCCCCGAACGGACTCCAGATCAGCCCTCCCAAGAGAGATTAGGGCTTGGTGGCGGCTCCGTGTCGTGAAACGCGATGAAACTTTCTCTCTGATTTTTTTTCCCCGAGACAAAATATATGGAGTTGGAGTTGAGGTCGGAGGAGGTCCAGGGGGCTCACGAGATAGGAGGGCGCGCCCTGGGGGGGCTGTCTCGTGAACAGCCTGTGGGCCCCCTGGCAATAATTCTTTCGCCAAAAATTCTTATTAAGCCTGAAAAGTGCCTCCGTGGATTTCCAGGTCATTCTGAGAACTTTTCTTTTCTACACATAAAACAACATCATGGCAGTTCTGCTGAAAACAGCGTCAGTCCGGGTTAGTTTCATTCAAATCATGCAAGTTAGAGTCCAAAACAAGGGCAAAAGTGTTTGGAAAAGTAGATATGTTGGGGACGTATCAGGAACGGTGCATAATAAGTCATCTTGCATGTCGGGCTAGGTATAGTCTCAAGTCATTAAAAACATACACGCCCCACATATGTTCATATTTCAAGGTGCACTAAATTATTCCATGCGATGATTAAGGCTGGCCATAATGGTGGTATCTTAGCTGGTATCATGCACACGGGAATAGAAAACATGCTGATGTGGCAAAGAATTAAGAAGAGAGGGGGGTTAGAGTAACTAGTGTTCATGCATGCATTGGTAAACACATTTTTTGTGAAGAACGACAACATTAGTTGAGTACTTTTGCAGACTTCAAAAACTATTCCACCGCCTCTACTATCTTGCTAAGAGTAGGTGAAAATTTTGAGTCGAGCCCTTTAAACTAGAAGGGAGGTAGTGGTACTCTAATAGCTAGGTGTGTAAGTCATCTTACGAAAACCAAATAATCCCAAAACACGTAGGCGCGGTGCATTAACTTCTACCTCGTTTCTTGTTTCTTGACATATCAACAAATAAGAGATGAGGGTGTGCATGCTTTTAATGACCTGAGACTATCAAACATGACATGCAGTGGTTAGTTCATTGCATGCAATACTATTTAATTAGCAAATAAACATTAATGTCTCTCGTTTTCCCCTCCTCCTTGGTCACGGTGCACAGCCTAAGATGACTTACTCACCTAGACGGAGGGAGTATCAACATTCACAATGTCAAATCAATATTTTTACACTCATTATAAAATATAGTTCTTATACTAATTATAATCAGTATTTTAGATATTGATATTTTTAGTATAAATTTGGTCGTGGGATTTCATTGATGCCTGTCAAAGCATGGAGGAAGTGGAGCTTAGGGCTTTGCATTGCCGGTCTCTACATAGGTATTTCTCTTCATAATCCTGTAATTTTAGAGACTGATTGCGCTTTTGTGGTAGCATCTCTTGCATCGGGGGACTATGACAGGTCTGCTATGCGTGACCTGAAGATGAAAGCGTTGAGCATCTCGAAGTTGATCAACAATCTTCAATTGTCAAAGATTAGCCATTCGGCTAATAAGGTGGCACACTTAATCGCTAAGTATAGCTTTGACAATAGATTAGATGGTATTCTTGTAAATAATGTACCGCCCTGTGTGGTGAATATTGTATCGAATGAGTGTACTGGTGTGGCTGGTTAATTAATATAAGGTGGTGTTCAAAAAAAGTATATATTTGGTCAAACACTTTGCAAACGGTTGACGGGAGTAAAAAGAACCAGAGGGAGTATCATGCATGCGGAGTAGGCAAAAAAATTGCTCATTTATAGCCGGTCGAAGTCTCAAAGGGTGCGACCGCGTGAGGAAGGCGAAGGTCGTGGGAGGCGCGATGGTTGACGGTAAGTGAAGTTACATCCACGTGCCGGCATGGCATGCGAACAAGCAGAAGCTATACCGTCAGGCCTACGATATGGGTCTAGTAGACATGACATCTAGTGGGTCCCGCATAGTTCTCGAGAACTCTTTGGGGGCTTGCAGCCATTTATCCACCGGGCAAGCCAGCAACCCCACGCCGTTCGCACGCCATACTCGTCCCTGTCTTCTACCTCACAACAATTCGCTCCTAGTCGTCCCGTCCTTTCACATTAGTTCGCTCCCAGTTTTTGCGGGGTACAACAGTTCAACTTCTCCTAACCCTCCTCCAAAATCCATGGCCTCCCAAATCTCCATGGTCGCCGCTGAGTACCAGGTTAGAGCCATCACCGGCGATCAATTCATCGTCATCTACACACGTGGATCCGCGACGGTGAAAGCATGGCTTGCTCGCTTCCTACGCATGTTCAACAGTTCAACGGATAAGTGGGTCGCTGGGCTAGATGTTGAGTACACCACAGTCCTGGGACGAGAGAAGGATCTAAAGGACGAAGAGAGGAAGAAGCCCGTCGTGATCCAGGTTTGCGTACATAACGTTTGCTTGGTCTACCACATATTCCATGCTGACGTTGAGTGCCAGGATTTTAAGAACTTCCTCAAGGACAAAAGAGTGAAATTCATTACTGTAGGCTTTAAGAACGACAGAGATGTCCTGCGTCAGATAGGTCTCGTTGTAGGCCAGCCCTTCAATCTCCAGAAGGCAAGCCTGGTGTCCTCCTCTCAACCTTCAATGCTGACCTTGGCAGTAGTGATTGATCCTTCGTATGCTAAACTGAAGAAACCTCATCACGAGTTTCATCATGCATGGGAGTCGAAGAAATTAGATGAAGATCACATCCTGTACGCAGTAATGGATGCCTACCTTTGTTTAAATATCTACATGGGTTGGATGAAGAAGCAGAGCCCAGTGTCCGGTTCAAGCAAAGAAGCGTCGGCGAAGAGGAAGAGGAAGAGGGACGAGGACGAAGTCGAGGACGTGGACTCGGACTCCGAGTAGGTGGCAGTGCCGTCGCTCATGCTGGTTCTACTGCAGTGTCAAGCGGACTAGTTGCTTAGTTTATTTTCAAGGGTGTGTTGTGCTGAGGCCCCAGCAGAACTATGTTTATGTTCTTTCTCGTTATTTGAACTCTTTAGTATGTAGAGTAGTACTAGTACTATGTCTTACTAATGTTCTTCTTGCAGTTGGTACTACTGCTCGTATCTTCGTGTTCCTACTATACTTAATACTCCCTTTGTTTCTTTTTACTCCGTGTATAATTTTTGGTCAAAGTCAAACTACACAAAGTTTGACCAAATTTATATTAAAAAATATGAACATATACAATACTTAAACTACATAATATGAAAATACATTTCATGGTGCATCTGAAAATGTTGATTTCATATTGTGAATGTTGATATTTTTTAATATAAAGTTAGTCAAACTATGCAAAGATTGACTTTGACCAAACCTTATATGCAGAGTAAAAAGAAACGGAGGGAGTACGTTCGTACTAGTAGTATAATTTGGGTCATTCGATTTGTGAAAGAAGTTCGATGGAGCAAAGGAAGAAGACGGCAGAAGAGGTGGAAGAAGCCCTTCTAGCCATCCATGTTGCATCAAACGGCTCACATGAGTCGACTGACCCAAATTGCTCCTTCAGATTACAGGATCCACGTGGCATTCAAGGTCTCGAAGGTAGATTCCGCGTTCGCACCCGGTTTGCAGGCTCGACGCGCGCGTGACCGGCTTCCGCCGCGACAGCCACCATGCGCGCCTCCTCCGCGCGGGCGGAGACGACAATGACACGCTAGTTCCTCCTCGCCGGCATGCTGGAGCACGCGCTCGTCCTCCTCTTCGTACGCTGCGTGCATAGATGCGGCTCCACCAGCTGCTCGCGTGCTTGGCAGCCCGACGGCATGGCGAGGAGGGACTGCAGACGATGTGAGCGGGCGAGCCTTCGGCTTCATGGCACAGGGATGGCGGCGACACGACGGTGATGGGCGAGAAATTGTTGGCCGGAGTAGGCAGGCGCCGGCATGCGCAACGGCGGCGGCGGCATATTGATGAGTGCGCGTATGGAAGCTTACTTTAGTTTTATATAAGGTTGGTCAAACTTAAAAGAAAGTCGTACTAGTACACATAAACATTAGACTTAGGCAGCACTTTTATTAAAAAAATGAAGTTAGTACCACAGCCACGATACGGAATCCTGTGCAAGTGCGTGAACCGCGCCCGCGCGGTCGATCGAACGGTGCGTCACCATGTCGCGCTCGAAGGACATCCACCGAACCTTTTTGTGTGTGTGAAAACAATCCTTGAATATTACTCATGTTTTTTTTCTTGGGAAAGTTCTTGACGCTGCAATATTTCCATATATTTGAATTTAGCTCCAGTTTGTGTTTATTTGGATTTGGACGTTTTAGGTGCGCCCTAGTTTTTTTAATACTTATTTTGTGTGTGTGACTGAGAGAGAATGTGTGTATGTGTCCATATGTGTGTTGTGGCGGAAGGGCAATGTGGAGACGGTGTGCGTGTGATACAGACATAGAGAGGTGTGAATGTGCAAATGATCATGCATGAGTGAGACATAGACAGATGCCGGTACGTTGTGTATACATGAGAGAACAGTCTTCTAGTTTACTTGTGTGTGTGTGTGAGAGAGAGAGAGAGAGAGACAGAGAGAGAGGAGCATCCGTAACACAACAACCATCTCTCTTGATTCGTCCGTCCCTCGCACGATCGCATGCAACACATGCATCAACGCGCACATTTTGACACCCTCACTCGGCCCCTGCCCACCTCAAGGCCCGCACAATCTCTTCGTGAATACCCATTTCTCTCCTTAGGTTTGTTTTCGCTCAATATCTGACACACGCGCGTGCGTGTGCGTGCACGCACGAGCGCGCGCACACACACACACACACGCACACGCACACTCCCCTGAGCACACAATTATTCCCCATCCAAGGTTATACGGCAACCACTCTCGCTTGTGCTTCTTTGCACCCCAACATGCACAACACCTCAATCTTCAAAGAGGGCATCGAGCAGATCGAAGACGGCGACCACACCGCGCTAGAGAATGCGGGGTCATTTGGAAGCAGGGTGATGTGACGACGGCTGACTAACTCCTCCCCCCACCCTCTCTCTTTCTTGCACAAAATTACCAATCCCTCTCTCCCCCGCACAAAATTGTCAATCCCTCAAACCCATGAGATCCTTCCCCTCTCGTCCATGTTTTTCCAGCTCTCTCATCAAATATGTTGTCTCTTCTCCTTCCACGTATACAGAATCCGGATGCACACGCATCTCACGTATATTACATGTCTCCATCTTTCTCACAGACCTAACTTCTCTCTCTCTCTCTCTCTCTCTCTCTCTCTCTGTCTCGTTAGGTTTGTCTCCTACTCTCTCGTCCACATACATACAATCTTTCCCGCCCTATCTGCTCCATCTTCAAAAGCTCTCTGTGCATGTTTCATTCACACAATGGGATATGTCAAAATGTTGCTTCTATAATGGCTGATGTAGAGTTTTGGTTGTTTTTGTTGCATCCTACAAAGTAATAACTATGAAATGCATTTAGATTCTCATTTGACTGGGATTATGTGAGTGTGAGCATGTTGTGAAGTACTATAGACCTTGTATACATCTTGGGATTCGACAATGATTGTAACTATTGAATTGTATAGACCATTACATTCGAAGTCAATAGCCTAATATATTTATTTCACAATTTCAACAAATGATTAGTTCACTACAAACTAAGATAACAAATGTGTACTCCCTCCGTTTTTATTTAAGTCCACGTATTAGCATTGGTCAAAGTCAAGTTTTGTAAACTCTCAGAAAGCTTATAAAAAAATATTAACATATACAATAACAAATAAATACCATTAGATTCATTATTGAATGTACTTCCACATCATACATATTTGTTATGGTAAATGTTTATATTTTTATGTAAACTTGGTCAAACTTTAGGAAGTTTGACTTCGGTCAAACCTAATATGCAGAGTTTACTACTACTACTTGCTAGTTGCTTAGCCGAATCACTCAACACGCCACACGGGGAGTCCAGCGTCACAAAATTTTGAGGTTGGCGGGAAAATCTCCCGCGACCCTGATTCGAGCAGTGGGAAGTTACCATCATAGCCTTCAGAACAGGCCTATGGATGATGCTTGGTAGGGGGTTGTTTTCGTAACTTCAGGTTCACCCTACCCAGCCAACCCCACCCCGGCACCCAGAGTAGTACACCTGAATACTCCCCATTTTCTATCCCCACCGCAAAATAGACTTCTCCACGGCACCGCAGCCTTCATGCTCCTCCCCTTTACATCGGCGCACTCGTCCACCGCAGCGCATCTGCCTCATCGATGACCTCGTACGCCGCACTGGAGCCGGTCCACCGTCGTCATCATAGACGGAGCCTCTTCCCCGGCATCGTCTTCCACGGTCTCGGATCTGCTTCCCGGAAGCCGACGCCAAGCGCAGAAGTACCACCGTCGTGGACAATGAACTGACTCCCATTGCCGACCATGACTCACAGAGGCTGCCGTGACCATCGTTCTCCTCCTCGATTGGTAATGTATGTATTGAATCACTTAGCAGTACATGTGCAGTTCCAATTTTGTTCATACCTACCCTTCAATTTTCTTGGGTGCTATTGTTCCCGTAAAAGTAATTGGTTATAGCCTCCATTATCCAACAGAATATCAGCTTGTAATTGTGCGTCGCTCCTGTATCGCGCTGTGCTTGGGTAGGTTTTTCATCTGCAACCTGTAGTGTGGCAAATGATGGAAAGGTTTTTAGAACTAGCAAGATGCCCATGCGTTGCACGCATCAAGATGCATTTCTATGAGTAGTTTATCTTGTGGGAGAAAAGGATGAACGAGGGAAGGCCTTATTTGCAAATCTGGAGAGGGGTATGGGTATCTTTCTGCCAAATTCCCATTTGTTTCCTTCCTATCTGTCAGATATAAATCGGACGGCCTATATTGCAAGAAAAAAAGTATAGAGAAAAAAGTAGACAGTAAAGGAAGTAGAGATAAATATTAAATATTAAATATAAAATAAATATAACCGTAGAGAAGAGAGTAGAGATAGCAGAGACGTCAGGAAAGGATCGCGCGCGCGCGGGAAAAAGCGGTCGGGCGTGCGCTAGTTTTGGCGCGCGGCGTTCGGCGCGCTTTATAAAATCCAAGGCCCTCCCACCGCTATGTGCCTTGCCACCGCTCTGTGCCTCGCCACCGCTCTCTCCCCGCTCTTTTTCGCCTCGCCGCCGCCGCGCCACCATGTCGCCGCGTCGCCGGGAATCTTGGGGATACCATGGCGTCCGCGCGCGCCCCTCCAGCGGCTTCTCCGCCGAGATCCGGTTTCGCGGGATGCGCCTCGGCCTCAGCAATTTAGACACCGCCAACGAGGCCGCCCGCGCGTACGACGCGGCGGCGTGGCGCCTCTGGTGGCCTCATAGAACATTGAACTTCCCCAACGTGCCGACGCGGGAGCGGGCGCAGGAGCTCACGCCTCTGCCGCAGCTTAGCACCGACGAGGATCGTCGCGACAACCAGAGGCAGGAGCACCGTCTCGGCATCGCCGAGATGGACGAGGAAGCCATGGCGTTGTGGCGCCAACACTTCCCGCAGGACATCATCAACGAGCGCGAGTTCTACGCGCAAAGGAGGGCGGAGAGGTATAAGAGGAGGGCGGAGCGAGCCGCCTATCGCGAGGACAAGCGTAGGCGAAAAGCGGATGCTCAATTCAACATGAGGCTAGGAGCAGCGTCGCCATGGGAATCCGACGATGATCGGTATCTTCACGCCTACAGTCAGACGTCGGAGGAGGACATCACCGAGGAGGAGTCGGACGACGAGGAGTAGTTGAATTATCTTTTTTTATCTATCTATGCTGAGAACTATCCTCTACTCTCTAGTATCTACTTCTCGATCTCAGCACTGTAAACGCTTTTTTAAAGCGCCGCGCGTTGCGATTCTGTTGGAGATGCTCTAACATGGCAGACGAGTGCTTTAATGTTGCCCACAAGATGTGCGAGTATTACTAGTAGTATTTTTCTTGACATGTTGAGATTTTAAAACCACGAGCGTGAACATGCAGAGGAGCAATGAAGATCAAACACGGGATATTTGGGACATCTTCAAGGAGCATGGCAAGTTAAAGAGGAGCTGCACCGAACCTGTAAAACAAGCTTTGGTAAGTAACACCCTTTCAATTACTTTCATTTAGCCTCGTGTTCTTCGATGTGTATATGTTGTAGTTTCTGTTTCTCTTAAGCGTGGTGTTCTTCGATGTGTAATAAGGAGAGTCTTAATCGTCCTAATGCTTTCGTTTTTAACTTGATGTAGGAAGTGGGTGTTCTCACCTTGTAGTCTGTTTTTATATTTCTTTTCCTTTTGAATTCACTTCTCCGAGTTCTGTTTATCTGGCTTCTACTAAATGGATCTAGGTTTCTCTGAGTATTGATCTAAAAAAGAAGTAACTTCATGTCAGGATGCAGTTCCTGCGAGGAGGGAAGTATGGTCAACCTCGAGATCATGTTTCCAAAATGAGGCTGGATTACACACAAGGTGCCAGTTCCCTAATGATGTTGGATTAGACACAAGGTGCAAATTCCCAGATGATGCTAGATTACACACAAGCCAGGTGGAGTCGTCAGCTGTTCGTGTCCTCGTGGCATTAGTAAAGGCTGAAAGAAAGCGTGCAGCAGCCCTTGAGAATGTAGCTGAGTTCCTGAAGAAGCGAAAAGAGCAATCAGATGCTCTCTTCACCCAAGCCAAAGAAGAGATGGAAGAAGCCAGAAATAAGCTAGCAGAGGCAGAGCAGGCTAGGCGTCTCCTGCTATCTAAAACTGTTGTCAATACAAAATTTCCTTCATAATATCTAGGTTCAAATGTTTATCCAGTCAGCATGCCTGTTGTGATGTCTGTGCATCTACTGATGTGGCACAAAATGTTTTCTTGGGTCATGTAATAACAGCAATTACTTTCCAAACAATAACAGACGAAGCATTGGACATGGTATAGATCACACGCAAGCCCGACATTCCAAGTTCAACTTCCACATCAAACTCATGTTCACAGATATCTGCACATTCATACATAATGTCCACAACCATGATTCACTTCAAAGCCAAAAAAAATGTGAGGAGAGTTATAAATAAAGAACAACCTCTACTAGTTCCTACTACCAGTGCGAGCACAACAGGTCAAGACCATGCGTAAATTAATTATATTTTAGTCATTGAGGGAGTCCTGGACTAGGGGGTGTCCGGATAGCCGAACTATCATCATTGGCCGGACTCCAAGACTATGAAGATACAAGATTGAAGACTTCGTCCCGTGTCCGGATGGGACTTTCCTTGGTGTGGAAGGCAAGCTTGGCAATACGGATATGTAGATCTCCTACCATTGTAACCGACTCTGTGTAACCCTAGCCCTCTCCGGTGTCTATATAAACCGGAGGGTTTTAGTCCATAGGACGGACAACAATCATACCATACGCTAGCTTCTAGGGTTTAGCCTCCTTGATCTCATGGTAGATCTACTCTTGTACTACCCATATCATCAATATCAATCAAGCTGGAGTAGGGTTTTACCTCCATCGAGAGGGCCCGAACCTGGGTAAAAACATCGTGTCCCTTGTCTCTTGTTACCATCCGCCTAGACGCACAGTTCGGGACCCCCTACCCGAGATCCGCTGGTTTTGACACTAACATTGGTGCTTTCATTGAGAGTTCCTCTGTGTCGTCGCTCATAGGCCCGATGGCTCCTTTGATCATCAACAACAACGCGGTCCAGGGTGAGACTTTTCTCCCCGGATAGATCTTTGTATTCGGTGGCTTTGCACTGCAGGCCAATTCGATTGGCCACCTGGAGCAGATTGAAAGCTACGCCCCTGGCCATCAGGTCAGATTTGGAAATTTGAACTACACGGCCGACATCCGCGGAGACTTGATCTTCGACGGATTCGAGCCACAGCCGAGCGCGCCGCACTGCCACGATGGGCATGATCTAGCTCTGCTGCCAGACAGTGCCCTAGAGGCCGCACAAGAGTCCGCTCCGACCCTTAACTCGGAGCCAACTGCGCTGATCGAGGATGGGTGGCTAGACACCGCCTCGGGGGCTGCTACCTCTACGGTGATGGAGCTGAATACCGACCCTGTCCCTTGTGAAGCTCGTGACTCCGAGGTGCCGGACTCCGAACCTCCCGCGCCCCTACCAATCGAATCCGATTGGGCGCCGATCATGGAGTTCACCGCTGCGGACATCTTTCAGCACTCGCCTTTTGGCGACATCCTGAATTCGCTAAAGTATCTCTCGTTAACAGGAGAGCCCTGGCCGGATTATGGCCAGGACGGTTGGGATGCGGACGATGAAGAAATTCAAAGCCCACCCACCACCCACTTCGTAGCCACTATCGATGACTTAACAGACATGCTAGACTTCAACTCCGAAGACATCGACGGTACGGACGACGATGCCGGAGACGACCAAGAAGCAGCGCCCACAGGGCACTGGAAAGCCACGTCAACTCATGATGTATACATGGTGGATACACCAAAAGGAAGTGATAACGAGGAACAACGGGACGCGGCGAAGGATAATTCCCCCGAAAAATAGCCAAAACGGCGACGCAAGCGCCGCCCGAAGTCCCGCCTCGATAACAACAACACCCATACAGACCTAGCTGTAGAGCAGGGCGAACCAGTGGACGACGAACATGCCACCAAGCAACAGTCCGAACAGGATGAATTGGACGTGCAACCCATCCCCGGCGAAAGCAACAGTCCAGATGATCTCACGCCGGACACATCACCAGAGCATAAGAACCTCCACAAAAGGCTCGTCGCCACTTCAAGAAGTTTGAAGAAGCAGAAGCGGAAGCTCAAAACAGTGGAAGACGTACTCAGAATGAGATGGAGCAAAGTACTCAAGACTGCAGATAAATACGGCGATAGTCACCAAGCAAAGATCTACCCGAAGCGCAAGCTGTTGCCCGAATTTGACGAGGAGGCCGTAGAGCCCCCACAGTAAAAAAACAAAGAGGCCGCCTGGTCAGATAGACGACCACATGACAAGCAAAGAGCGGCAAGCGGCGCCGCACACAAGCCGGCATACGATCCACATAAGGATCCTCATAAAAAGGATGGCCCGGTCAGGTCCATCTATGGGCCAAGAAAGAAGGCTCCAGGGAGCAACACAACACGTCGAGTGTTCGAAAATAACGGTACACCTAAATACAGGGGCGCCGCACACCCCCTATGTTTCACCGATGAGGTACTGGATCACGAATTTCCAGCGGGATTCAAGCCCGTAAACATAGAGGCATACGACGGAACAACAGACCCCGGAGTCTGGATTGAGGATTACATCCTACACATACATATGGCTAGAGGAGATGATCTCCATGCCATAAAATACCTACCTCTCAAGCTCAAAGGCCCAGCCCGGCACTGGCTCAAAAGCCTCCCAAAAAAACTATTGGAAGTTGGGAAGAGCTCGACGATGCGTTTCGGGCAAATTTTCAGGGGACTTATGTCCACCCTCCGGATGCAGACGATTTAAGTCACATAACTCAACAGCCCGGAGAGTCAGCCCACAAATTCTGGAACAGGTTCCTCACCAAAAAGAACCAAATAGTCGACTGTCCGGACGCTGAAGCCTTAGCAGCCTTTAAACATAACGTTCGAGACGAATGGCTCGCCAGACACCTCGGCCAGGAAAAGCCAAGGACAATGGCCGCGCTAACAAGCCTCATGACCCGCTTTTGCGCGGGAGAAGATAGTTGGCTAGCAAGATGCAGCACCAGCGACCCGAGTACATCCGAGGTCAGGGATGGAAATGGGAAACCACGACGCAGAAAAGATCAGCGCCGGACTAAGGAAAATGGCCCAAAGAGCACGGCAGTCAACGCTGGGTTCAAAAGCTCTCAGCCGAACAGCAAAACACTGCCTCTTAAGGACAACAGTGATGAGCTATCCAACCTAAACAAAATCTTGGACAGCATATGTCAAATCCACAGTACCCCCGGGAAGCCTGCAAACCATACCCACAGAGATTGTTGGGTCTTCAAGCAGTCCGGCTGACTTAACGGAGAACACAAGGGGCTCGACACACAAAGCGAGGACGATGAGGAACCCCACAAGAAGAGCGCCGAAAAACAAAAGAATTTCCCACAAGAAGTCAAAACAGTAAATTCACTTCAAGTGATAACAAGGAAAAATAGGGCGGCACCTACCAAAGTACGTGTCGCACGGTCCACCCCAGCAGAGTCCCGAAATTGGATGTCAAAACCAATTACTTTCGACCATCAGGATTACTCCAGAAGTATTCAAAACGCAGGATGGACTGCTTTGATATTGGATCCTATAATCGACGGACTACAATTTACACAAGTCCTAATGGATGGCGGTAGTGATATAAACCTGCTATACCAGGACACCATCCGCAGAATGGGGATAGACCCTACCAAAATTTGCCATAGCAGGACTTCCTTTAAAGGAGTGACGCCAGGCCCTTATGCCAATTGTACGGGCTCCTTACTACTAGAAGTTGTGTTCGGTTCATCCGACAACTTCCGTCGTGAAAAGCTAATCTTCCATATCGCCCCATTTAAAAGAAGCCATCAAGCACTATTGGGACGCGAAGCTTTCGCCCGCTTTAACGCAATACCGCATTATGTGTCTCTTACACTTAAAATGCCCGGTCCACGCGGCATCATCTCATTAAAGGGCAACTTCGAGTGTTCCTTGACCACGAAAGAACATGAGACTGCCTTGACAGCCACACACTAATCCGGCCTGGCTGATAAAAGCCCCTAAAACAGGTCATTCAGACCCCGGACACGGTTAGGCGATTCCGGTATAAATAAACAAGGGGCTTCCTAGCCGCGTACCCCTTTACAAGGGGCTGCACGAACGAAGAATGAGAGCCAATAAAGCTCAATTTTATTCATTTTTTAATCATACTCTTTTTTATATACATTTTTTGCACGATCTTTTTTCAAACTAAGTTCTTCTCTTTTACAGATGAACAACGTGCTACACCCGTCCAGGATACAGCACAACGGATACACAGGCGCAGACGTGCAGCAGGGACCCGTTGCAAGGATTCTTTCAGATTAAGACCCTGCGTAAACCTTTTTTACTATCTCTTGTTGATACACATCCCCCGGTTTTTTTACCATAACCGAGGAGGAGGCTGGCGTTTTGGCATCGGCCGCGTCAGAAGATTTCGCGCGTACCTGGACACTAGGGGCTTAGGGCATTGTTCTGCCCGTTTTCATAAAGACTGAATACCTTAGGGAGTGTTCGGCGTCTCGAGTTAGGCCTTATATGCATCAGCTCCGAATCATGTCTTTGGTCAAATGTTGGGTTTGCCCGGCTCCTGTGTTTTGCTGCCTTACATTCCGTTTTATCGGCTAACGCGGCACCGGGAGAACTACTGCGATTGTGCCCCGGTTCGGCCTGGCGAGCACCTCAGTAGAGAAAGCCGAAAAGTGACTGTCATGATACAGCGAGAGACTGGTCAACCACTCGATCGACTACCGGAATGTTTAGAATTCCTCCGCTTTGACGAAGGACTGTTTCCCGGTCAGGCACACACGCGCCCCGAACTCGGAGAGCGCGGTGCCCCTAAGGGCTATATCGTAGCCCCACCTTCGAACTCCCATGGCTAAGTGAAAGTGATAAAGCATTATAGTCCGGTTGCCTAGTTTGCTACGCTACCACCTCCTTCACAGGACCAAGACGTTGGATTAAGTGTGAAAATGTGCTTTTTTGCAAACACCCCCGCACCATGTGCGTGGGGGCTGAAGCCGAAGACTGCCATCTTTCAGGTTATATATACATATACATTAACGGTCGCACAGGAGATATTTCAATACTTGAACGCACAAGTATAAAAAGCCCTTATATTATAAATATGGTTTTACAAATCATACATGTCATTTGAACATAACGTCTTTCGAGCACTGCGACTCTATTAAACGAGCGCCCTGCAGGACTTCCTCAAAATAGTGCTCGGCGGGTAATCGGCTTCTATCCGAATCCCGGGATGCAACATCGGTGGCCTCCATCTCTGCCCAGTATGTTTTGACACGGGCGAGAGCCATCCGTGCACCCTCTATGCATGTCGACCGCTTCATCGCCTTGATATGCGGCACCGCATCAAGGAACTACTGCACTAAGCCAAAATAACTCTTCGGCTTGGGCCTTTTCGACCACAAATAAGCCACGACATCCTTCATGGCAAGTCCGGACAACCTGTTCAGCTCAGCCCACTCAGCCAACTGATCAGTTAACGAAAGTGGACGCTCCAGATTATGGAATTGAGACCAAAAAAAGCTCTTCCATCCCGTGATCCTTTTGGCTTCGAAAATGCATGACTGCGTCCGCCGCACTCGCTGCTAAATCCAGATAAGCATCCTCCGCACCCCACAGCTGGCCCAACTGAGCATACTTCGGGTCCGTAAACTTCCTACGCAGCAGAAAGGGCTTTCCAGCCACAATATCCCAGGCCTGACGCAGCTCCTCCTTTATAGCCCTCATCGCGGAGCGGGCATCCTTGGCCTCGGCAGTGGCCTTTTTCAGTCCTCTCGCTCCGCTCGGCGTTCTCTCTCAAGAAACTCACAGCGGTCGGTAGCATCCTTCAGCTTCACGGCCGTTTCGGCCATTTCCTCCCTGCTTCGGCAGTGCGCAGCCTGTTCGGCTTTTAGCTCTTCGGTCGCCTTCAAGGCGGCCGCATTACTTTTTCTGGCTTGCTCCTTGGCTCGGGCAAGCTCTGCCCGAAGGTCCTCCATAGCAGCGGCACCAGCTGCATTAAGCATACACGTAGTAAGGCATGGGCGCCAAGCTCCCTTACCAGGTGTCCACGGAAAAGCCACATACCTTGTGACTCGTCAAGTCGCTTATTGACCAGCGCGATGTCCGCATCCGCAACGTCCAGTTGCCGCTTCAGTTCGGCAACTCTATCAGTCCGGCTGGCCACCGAACTCCCTGCCACCTGTATGGGAAGGGCGACACCTTATAACTGAGATTATGATCCTCGGCACGCTGTCGCTTTCGACAACATACCGAGTCTCAGGGGCTACTATCTATACAGGGCGCACTCTATGTGCAAAACTGTCAAAAGGTATGTCATTTTTACGTACCTCAAACCCCGCCAGTAAACTTCTGACAGCATCATGCAACCCGCTCTCAACGGATGAAATTCTTTCAATCACCGTATTCATTAATGTACGGTGATCTTCTGAGATAGACGCCCTCTCGAGCAGATCCTTCAGCTCCCCCGGCCGCACACGAGTTGGTGCCGAACTCTCCGGCCCCGCCGGACTCGGGGAGACCCTCCGCGACGACACCTCAGGGTCGTTTGCCCCGCCCGACGATGCGGCAGATGGAGGCATCTCGCTCTCCATCATCTCCAGACGAAGATTCCCCGAAGATGAGCTCTGCTGAGAAGGGCTGAGATCCGAACTACAAGGTAAGAACTTTGGTTATCCTCAGAAATAAAAACAGGGATGTCCCTTATTACAAAACTCCCCTTTTCTACTTACGACTCGCTGGAGGGCTGATTCCTTGGGGAAATAGTGCGGCCGGGGCTTCTCCTGGCGCAGGACCCTCCGGTGAAGATTTCTTCCCCCGCTTTGAGGCCTTGGCCTCCGGATCTTCGGAAGCGGTCCTCTTCTCCCCCTGGAGGGAGGGATTCTCGATCCCCCCTTTCTTGAGAGCCTCCTTAGCAGAGGCAGTAGTTTTCCTGTTTTCCCCTTCACCCTCTTCTAAAGGCGCAACCTCCAGCATCTTGACTAACACGGGATCCGGCGTGGTCTCAGGGAGGGGGGCCGGACACCGTATCAGTTTTGCTTTCGCTATCCACTCCTGTTTAAGGGATAGCTGGTTAAAAGGCAAATCTGTGATAAATAAACGGACGGTATGTCCGGACACAGGACTACTTACTTGAGTATCCGGGCAATTGCAGCTTAGGCCGGCATCCTCGGTCAAGTCCGGACACATCTCTTGTGATCCGAAGAACAGTTTATACATCTCCACGGGTGTCGTACCCATGAAGTGTTGAAGAGCTCGCGGTCCCTCCGGATTGAATTCCCACAGGTGGAGGGGGCGACGTTTGTAGGGTAGAAGGCGCCGAATCAGCATAACCTGCGCCACTACGATCAGATTGATCTCCCTTTCTTGGAGGTCTCGAATGCGGCCCTGCAAAAGTGGCACATCCTTGGACGGCCCCCAGTCAAGCCCTTTGTTGACCCATGATGCCAGCCGTTGTGGAGGGCCCGAGTGAAAGGCGGGTGGCGCCACCTGCCTGGTGCCCCTGGGAGTGGTGATGTAGAACCACTCCTGCTGCCACAAACCAAGCTCCTCTTGAAAAGAGCCCTCGGGCCATGGAGCACCGGCCCTCTTGCTTATAACTGCCCCTCTGCACTCTGCATGTCACCCCTCGATCATCTTCGGCTCCACGTCGAAGGTCTTGAGACACAATCCGAAGTGAGGGGTAGTTCGGAGGAAGGCTTCACAGACAACAATGAACGATGAGATGTGGAGGATGGACTCCGGAGCCAAGTCATGGAATTCCAGCCCATAGTAAAACATGAGCCCTCTCACGAAGGGATCCATCGGGAAGCCTAAACCCCAACGGAAGTGAGACATGAACACCACGCTCTCGCCAGGCTCGGGGGTGGGAATGACTTGCCCTTGGGCGGGCAGCCTATGCGAAATCCTGCAGGTTAGATACCTGGCGTCTCTTAGCTTCAGCACGTCCTCTTCCGTGACGGAGGAGGGCATCCACCGGCCCTGTAGGTCAGAGCCGGACATTGTCGAAGGTCCGAAGCGCCCGAATCTGGAGCCTTGGGTGTTGGAACTCGGGGCGAGGGGCGGATTCGATTAAGGATCGAAGGAAAGGGACAGGCCTTGGTCTCATTATAAAGGGGGAGAATACCAAGAGCCGTCCCCATGACCATTTGGAACTCGCCTTCGATGGAGGGGGCGTGGCAACGGGCGTGGTTGGGTTACCCACGTCCGTATTGATGAGAATCCCGGAATAAGGGGACACGATCTCTGCTTCGACAAGACGTGCCAAGGAAACCGCTTCGCTAAATGCGCTGAGGTGGAATAATAAAAACGATTCGAGTAAAGGCTTGGCCGTGGTATGATGTCACGCCACGAAATATGTCAGCAGATTGAACTTGTGTAAATATTATTCTCTCTATGGTGGTATGTGGAATTTATTTTGCAGAGCCGGACACTATCCTGGTGTTCACGATCTTCTATGAATTATTCGGAGGAGGAACCCGCCTTGCAATGCCGAAGACAATATGCGCGCCGGACTCGTCGTCATTGAAGCCTGGTTTAGGGGCTACTGAGGGAGTCCTGGACTAGGGGGTGTCCGGATAGCCGAACTATCATCATTGGCCGGACTCCAAGACTATGAAGATACAAGATTGAAGACTTTGTCCCGTGTCCGGATGGGACTTTCCTTGGCGTGGAAGGCAAGCTTGGCAATACGGATATGTAGATCTCCTACCATTGTAACCGACTCTGTGTAACCCTAGCCATCTCCGGTGTCTATATAAACCGAAGGGTTTTAGTCCATAGGACGGACAACAATCATACCATAGGCTAGCTTCTAGGGTTTAGCCTCCTTGATCTCGTGGTAGATCTACTCTTGTATTACCCATATCATCAATATCAATCAAGCAGGAGTAGGGTTTTACCTCCATGAGAGGGCCCGAACCTGGGTAAAAACATCGTGTCCCTTGTCTCCTGTTACCATCCGCCTAGACGCACAGTTCGGGACCCCCTACCCGAGATCCGCCGGTTTTGACACCGACAGTCATGTTTTCTGTTCTAAAATGCCTGTCGGCTCGTGGACGGACGTGTTGCCGGCACACGCGCGGATTCAATGAAGGTAGGCGGGGCAATCTTAAGCTGGTTGCATGCAGCGAGGAGGCGTGCTCAGCCGGGCCTGCAGCGAGTGCGGCCCTCTTGGCCGGCGCGCCGGTTCAATGCCTGCGCTATGAGAGGTCGCGTCCGTGTCAGAGCAATCACTCCCTCCAGTCCTTTTTTGTTTGGGTATAACAAAATCTCGTTTTCCATTCACATTTTACAAGTAAAATTCATGGACAAACTTTGACCCAAAGTACGATGGGGACTAGTAAACCAGAATGGAGGTAGTGGTTTTTTTTAATCAAAGAAGGGTTTCCCCTTCCGATTAATGAAAACCAGCATCTAAATCTAAACCATAGTATTTGCCCTAGAACTACCAGGTTCAACATCTCGCAACATAAACCCATACAACCATACGCCAAGGAGGTATGTAGTACTATGAATTCCATTTTCGCTCCATACCAATCGTTCTAAAAACTACTTACTACTTATAACTTGCCATTGAAAATTGGAACTCTTAACCCCACGAAAAAAACGATATTTTAAATGTGGCTACTCGATCTGTGGCAACTGGCGAGCCACCGCGCTCCAAGTCGTTCACCTGTGGTCCCGACCATCAACTCCTACAAAGGTGCTGCACCACGTACCCGGTACCCGCGAATGCAGCAATCATGCGCCTAGGGTTTTAGGGTTTATTTGTTAACGTCGCCTTTACATAACACTCATGTGTGCGAGACAGCGAGAGGCCGACTACGTGCGTGCGCCTCTTCTCTTCGTATATGTACTCCACCGTTTGTCTGGTGTCCAAAAAAATATAATAACTACTAGCAATGTGCCAATGCGTTGCCACACGATCAAAGTAGATTAATACATATTCACCGATTTGATAGAAAAAAAGTCTAGTTTTGAAATACGTATATCACTAAAAATATGTTATGTTTCACTCAAAATATATTCCTTTGGCGGTTTTGATGAGATAAGGGAGGAATGTTGTTGGTTTCAAGATTCGAGAAGTGGTATATGTCTAATTTCTACTCTTACTAGCAAGATGCCCATGCATTGCACGGAACATCAAGATCTTGTGGGAGAAAAGGATGAACGAGGGAAGGCCTTATCTGCAAATGTGGTGAAGCGTGTGGGTAAATTGCCATATTTTCCTTCCTATCCGCCAAATATAAATCGGACGACCTACATTGCAGGATGGCAGGCCCACCATCATCACCAACTCTATTTTTTATCCCTACTCTTATAAAAAGCATTGTCGGTGATGATCGTGTGCCTGCCATCCTCCAATATAGGCCGTCCGATCTATATCTGACGGATAGGAAGGAAACTATGGCAATTTTGCAAAAAGATACCCACACCCCTCTCCACATTTGCAAATAAGGCCTTCCCTCATTCATCCTTTTCCCCCACAAGATAAACTACTCATACAAATGCATCTTGATGTTCCGTGCAACGCATGGGCATCTTGCTAGTTGTTGCAAAAAGCCCATGTGTGTGAGGGAGAGAGGGAGAGTGGAGGAGGATGGAGTGCATGTGTGACAAAGACACAAGTAGTGTGTGTGCGATAGGTATCAGCTTAAAATGAGGCGATAGTGTGTGTGTGCACGATCGAGAGGGCATGTCTCAAGAAGGGAAGAAAAAGCTACATAGATACAAGGAGCGGGAGAGAGACATGTATGTGATGGTGGAAGCACGAGTGTGTGGGTGTATAAACCTATCTAGAGGCTAGCCAGTCGATAAATGTTTGTGAGAGAAATACGAGTCGGGGTGCGAAAGCGAGAGTTTTGTGAGAGAGAGAGAGACGGTAGTCGGGAAGGGGAGTGGAAGCAGGAGTTGTGTGTGTGTGTGTGAGAGAGAGAGAGGAGACAGTAGTCGGGGTTGTCTGATCGGTAAACAAATGAATTATGTCAGTCTGGGATGGAGACGAAAAGGAGACCGCAACAAATGTTGTGTCTACAGGAGAGAGAGAGAGAGAGAGAGAGTAATTTTAGTGGTATGAGTCCAATGTAGAGACATATTGGGTGTGTGAGAGAATCCCATAGAGAGAAAGACAAAGTGAAAGACGAGTGGAGACTGTGTGTGTGGCGGTGAAAAGGAAAGCTTAGGTACCAAGTGATACCAAAGGACAGTAGAGACGTGAGAGATAATGAAAATCGTGTAATGTATAATGATAGGGAGAGTGTGACACTTCTCAAGGGAGACGTCAAGAGACCATGTTTGCGAGGATAGGAGAAACATGAAGTGAGCGCGCGGGTGAGCTGGAGAAAAGAGAGTGATAGCTGCCTGAAGGAGCATGCATGCGAGAGAGATGGGCGTGAAAGGAGTGAACAAAAAAGGGATTCAAACATTTGAATTCGAGATGATGATACATGTAATCCATACTCGAACCAAAATTGATCTATCAAACATGCATACTCATATGAATTCACGCACATCTATGTTATTTAATATGTAGATATTACTGATCCATACATTTTAGTAGAACATAATTTGGTTAAATTTTTTCGAATTCAACCTTAAGATTTCGAGATCGTTGTATTTGTAAATCATATTATACATATAAAGGAGCAGAATTCTTTGTTGTGCTTTTGAAAGTATATACAAAAAAATTGATGTATATAGAATGTAATTCCAATTGAAAATGGATCCCGCCTGAAAAAAAATAGTAGAATACAAACGGGATTCGAATTGAGTTGGCACGGTAAACGTGCACTGTGCAAAATTTGAACAAAGTGGGGAAAGTCGTAGTAACCCCGCCTGAAACCAAAATCTGCGAGATGGAAATCACTACTGCCTATCCCTGCCACGCAAAGCCTATCTGCTGGATTTCTATAGGTTTCGATAGGGGTAGGTTTGTAATTTCACCCAAACGTGACGTAACCGCCTCTCACCCGGATTCATACACAGTGGGCGCCAAAACACAGTGTGCCCACGGCTGAAATCGACTCCCTCCCCGATTCATATTCATACACGGTGGGCGCCAAAAACAAACTCTTGTCAACAAATATTCGGTGTATGCGAGATTATCGTCCTATCCCCAACCGACTAATGTTGCTGTGATGTAGTAGAAATTTGAAATGGGGGCTAAGTTTGTAAATTTCCTCGCATTTGAGACAAGTGCGCCCTGAATACATGCCCCCCCTTCCTCTCTACCTCCCTTTTCCCCATTCGTACTCCGTGGGCGCCAAAACACCCTCTCCACCCCACCCTCCTCCGTCTGCCGCTGTCCGCCACCCCATCCACCGCCATCCTCCTCCACCATGCCGGAGCTGATACCCCGACGCCGCCGTCCATTAAAAGAGATCGAACTCTCTCATCCACGCCTTCGGACCGGGATCCTTGCATCCCGCCCTCTCGCTTCATCCCCGCCGTCGTCCACCTTGCCGACGCCGCTCCTACGACCATCTCGTCCACCGCGCCCTGCCGCCACCGTCTACCCTCCTAGATCTACTTCCACGCCGCCGACGGCCATCGCTACCGCAGCACCATCAAATTCTCGATAGATGCGTACACGGCGTCGCACCAGAGGCGGTACTCTTTCGTATCTGCTCAACTTATTTATCGCAGCAAGAAAATAGATCGCCACTGCTTTACTCTGATTTCTTGTCTTGGTTGCGAAGTTGCCTTTGTCCGGTTTGCACCTTCAGATCCTCCATGGCACACTCAACACTATACTCCCAATGCTTATGGTTTTCCCCTTTTATATTCCACGCTAGTTAAATCACAGTAGACTAAATTTCAAAATTGGGTCAGTTGATTTTTCAGAGCTCGCCGGAATTCGCCGGTGCGATCCAAGGGGCTCGGGTGGTTGTGGGGCCTCGCCGAACGAAGAAAACTCGACGCGGGTGGGGGGTGGGGGTGGCGGAGGAACACAGGCGGTAGGGGACGGTGGTCCGGCTGGCGGCCCGTGCGGTGTTCTGTATGGGAAGAATTAAGAGACGAGGAAGAAGAAGGGTTAGGAGACGTAGGATCTTCATCCAACCGCCTGAAATGGTCGAGAGACAGCTAGGAGTTGCATTCTTAATGCGCTCCGGTTCATCTTGTGTGGGCACTGTGCAACCAACATTTTATTATCCAAAATCAGCTTGCTCTTCTTTACCATGTTCCTCTTCCTTTCTTATTTAATATGTACTCTCTCCGTTCCTAAATACAAGTCTTTGTATAGATTCCACCATGGACTACATATGGAGCAAAATGAGTGAATCTACACTCTAAAATGTATCTGGATACATCTGTATGTGATCCATAGTGGAAATCTCTACCAAGACTTATATTTTGGAACGGAGGGAGTATGCTAGTAGTACAGTATGTTCCTTGTACTGAAGATGAGCAGGGACATTTGCAGTGTAGAGGTCTATATGGTCGGTTGTGATGGACACTTTGAGCCTCTTTGATTCGTAGGATCTTGTAAACATAGGAATAGGATTTGTAGTGGCCTGCCCACTTGAATCCTATAAGAATAGCAAGGAAATGCGCGAAGCTGTGTCGCCTTTGAGAGTTACACTGATATTAACAGTACCGCACCTTCACTTGAAGAGAGCTGGTATCTGAAGCCTTTCTAGCCATACCGGCAATACTAGCACATATATTCCAGCAAGTTCCACTTTGCTGATTTTACTCTGATGCTTAAGGTTTTCCCATGATATCTACACTATGATCTGTGTAGCTGCTTTGTGTCGCACTAGCAGCAGTCCACTCTTGAAGCTAAACACTGCAATGACTTACAAAATTGGCACCAAGGCATTGAGTGCCATTCTGGATGCAATGAAACTCATACGCTCCCCACCTGTTGACTCTTGTTCAGAATATGATCCTAATGACTATTCTAACCTCGAGGAGTCAAAGGCAGATGGCCTGTCCTGTTCACCCATCAAGGTGCCTGTTCTAATTTGGCAATGTTTTATTGATTGCGGGTATCTTGCATATGTTGTCTTGTATTTCTTCTACTTTGTTGCACCGCCATCTGCTTAGTTTACTCATCATATATGTCGAGATGCCATGCCCATCCATTATCAATACATATTCCATCTGTCATCATACCATGTTTTTTCACTCAAATGTTGTTCGTGTGCATCAGACATCAAAAAGGAAGAGGGTGATTTCCGAACCTGAAGGAGCACCAGCAAAGTCCTTAAAAACGTGGTGGTGCCGGAGAAATCAGACAACACCCCACTTATATTGGTTGTACAACCAGTGACACAAAATGTAGGACCGACTCCAGCAGACTGTACCCATACTTCACTGGCCACACCACTAGCCCCACCACACAAGACCTGCACTCTAGCAAAAGGTATACCAATTTCATTTGCCATAGCACCAGCTGTACCACAGAAAAATCCCACTCCAGCAAAAAGTACAGCAAGTCCACCGGCCGAAGACCTATCCCAACTACAGAGACGGCCAATTCCTGCAGATTGGAACCCCATTCCATTTATTCCCAGTTTAAAAGACAATACTTTCAATGTTGTTAGGGACTACGTGCATATATTCCCATCATGGGAAGATTATTGTGAAGACAAACACCATTTTCACATCTTCCTATCCAACTTACGTGTAAGTGCTATTATTCATGGTTATTATTTTCCTGTTTTCTGCTGATTGAACACATCAATGATTTACATTACATTGTTGTAACTAGGCGAGGGTCAATCTGGATAGTCATGACGATCAAAGCTTGCTTGTGCTTTTCAAGGAAGCATTACAGTAGTATCGGTGTTACCTGAGGAAATCACACTTTGGTGGCAAGTCTATAAACGAATTTCTGGTGAAGTCTCCTGTGCTAAATTTAGAGGACATTGAATGGAAAAACCTTGTTATGCACTGGTCTCATTCCCAGGATGAGGTACTGTCTATGAAATCACATGACAATTTGAACTTCTACTTTTCCGCATGTGCCTTACGGATCTTTTTTGCAGGAAATCTGCTCGAAGAAGAATTCCGGTTTGAAAAGAACGACAGGATATCGCAAATATGTTGCCCGCTGCTTTGCTCTTGTTAGTACCTGTTGTCCTGTATCACTGTACTTGCATACATACCTGGTTCATTATGTGACAGCAATATGCATGATAGCTTGCTTATCAATTGTTCGCTCCAAATTATCTGATCTGTATGAATGGTTACATTAGTGTAGAATATATCCAATGCCAATATTTTTTTAGCTCTGCATTGTTCTTATAAGTACATGATGTCCTTTATCAGTGTACTTATAATGACAGGTAGTTGTTCATGTACCATCACTCTGGAGCTTACTTTCCTTTGCTCTCCATTTTCTACACATCAGATCTATATTTACTCTTACCATAAGGTTGGTACTGAAGAAGTTTAGTTGTGCATTGCTCTTGGCTGTACCTTTTGCCTGTCTCGCTGCACTTACATTTATAGCTACTTGGTTATGTAGCATCACTCTTCATCTTATCTTTAATATTCTCCATTTTTTCGTATATTATCACATCTATATTTACTCTTAACAAAATGTAGAATAAAGGCAATGCTTATGAAGAAGATTCTATGGTAAACTTCTTGAATTGCCCCCCATCAGCATGGACGAGGCCTTTATAGAGCCTGTCTTCACCAATAATGTAAGTTTGTCCATCTCAAGCCTTCAAACTTTGTTGTATATATTTGGTTAGGCATGACTGCAACAGCTGTTTATTTTTGGTGTTTGCATCAAATTGCATGTTTAAAGTTTATTATGTAGTTCATAAACAAAAGTTTGTCCTTTCTCAATTTAAGTTTTCAGTTGTACAACCAAGTTCCTTATTCATACCATGTAAATTAAACTATACAGAGCAAGTGATCTTCTTTTGCACTGCATGTATGCTTTTGTTCTTCATCCGTAATCCAGTGGTGTGGTGAACCTACCCACTACAGCACAATGTCATATTCTGCAATGTCTTAACTATGAACAATGTCATATCATTCTACTACTCCCTCCGTCCGAAAATACTTGTCATTGAAATGGATGTATCTAGATGTATTTTAGTTCTAGACACATCCATTTTGATGATAAGTAATTCCAGATGGAGGGAGTATTATTTAAACCGTCTCTTTATTTGTCAATCTGAAATGGGATAAATTGACAGCACACTAACCATTGATACTTATGAGTTCTTGATCTGTAATCCAGTGGTGTCGTGAAGCTGCCAACTCCTTCACAATGTCATTTCCTGCCATGTCTTGACCTGAACAATACCATATTGTGTTAATGCAATTTTAAACTGTGTCACTTTATTTGTTAGTAAGAAATGTGATGAATTGTCAGCACTGATACTTTTATGTGCAAAACCTGCCATCTATCTGCTTGTTTATCTTTCAAAGTGAGGAAAATTTAAGTGTTGAACAAGCACAGTCTCATCATCTTGCTCAGCTGCTTGCGCTGCAGCTCCCCAGCAGGGCTAACCTTTCTTGAACTCTATTGAAGTGCTGTCGGTTTTGTATATTATTTTGTCAGCGTGTTTATTTGCACTGGTGGCGATCTTTGATGCCCAGTGTATGTAATCTGTTGTCTGCTTGTGCTTTATTATCATAGTGGCGAACTTTGATGCCCAGTGGATGTAATATGCTGTAATTTCTTTATTGTATAGTCTATGTTTTTTCTTATTCACGATGCTGTAGTTATTTTACTGTATATATATCCTGTCTTCGCAGTAAACCGGCCAAACCGTAAAATTACGATACATAATCGGGCCGTCATGCAATCACGATGTAGGTTGGGCCTGAAACGTGCCGAACAGCTAACGGGCCAGCAGCATCCCGAAATGAACCCCGGCCCATGATTATGCGAATCAAATAACGGGCTTTTAACAGGCCAAAATTGTCTCGGTCCTTGTTTGGCCCAATCAGATATCGGCTGCGAGCAGGCCGGATGCAAACCGGGTCGTAGTTAGGCCCAACTATACGACGGGCATTTAGCAGGCCGAAATTAATATAGGGTCGAAATGTTAAATGGGCCCTTAAGAGGCCAAAACTAATATCAGGCCGAATTAATTAGTGGGCCTTTAGCAAGTGGGCCCAAAAGCATAGTGCCAAGTTGGCGGGCTGAATCTGATATGGGCCATAATTGAGCCCATAGCCTCTTAAAGGGTTGGACCTGATCTGGGCCGTAATTTGGCCCAGAACGTGGTAGGCTTTTAACGGGCCGGATCTCATATGGGCCACTATTAGGCCTGGAACGTGGCAGGCCATTAATGGACCGGATCAAATATGGGCCGGCATTTGGCCCAAAACATGGCAGCCAGTTAATGGGCCGGCCTCCTAGGGTCCTCAAATTCTTGTGGGCCTACAGCTGGGCCGGCCCATTAATGTCAGCGAAATCTCGTGGGCCTTTAGCCGGGCCGGCCCATTATGATCCGCAAGAATCTTGTGGGCCTTTACCTGTGCTGGCCCATTATGGCACACAAAAATCTTGTGGGCCTTTACCTGGGCCGGCCCATTATGGCCCGCAAAATCTTGTGGGCCTTTAGCTGGGCCAGCCCATTATGGTCCGCAAAATCTCGTGGGCCTTCAGCTGAGCCAGCCCATTATGGTCCGCAAAATCTTGTGGGCCTTTAGTTGGGCTGGCCCATTTAAACTTGATGGGCCAGTCCACGTGTCAACATATCATAGGCGCGTCTCGCCCATTGGATGAGTGACACCTGTGCCAGCGCGGACCTGACACGTGTCTCCTCCAGCCAATGATGATTTTACACGTGGAAAATCCCCATTGGTCGGGCTGTTAACGGGTTATCGGATCCAAAACCCGACCCGATAGCTTAACGGTGTTCCGTTACGGTGGATGCCACGTGTCGGTCACCCTTAACGAAAGCACTTCTGTGACGTGCGATTTATCGTCATGGAAGTGGACACTTCCGTGATGATAATGTTGGTAATGTCATGGAACACTTCTACGACAGCACATGTATGACTATCTTGATTCTGTCATAAATTTGTCATGGATGTACATGCATGACAAAAAACGCGACCTACTGTGACAAACACGTATCATCATGGAAGTGTATTTTTTTGTAGTGAATTTTGGTCCTCTTATGTAGTGTTTGTGCTGATTTGAATGGCAGACTCTGAATGCATTCGAACAGTCCTCTTGGAAACCGTTGTCAAGTCCTTCTGTGTGATGATCCCGGGCATCTCGCACAGATCATTCCCCACAGGTGAGAATTTGTCTCGGCTGTTGTTTAACCAACCCACCGCATCCCGCAGATTTGTTATATATTGAAGTTTTTGGTTCTTTCCCCTAGGCGACTAGGGTTCCACGTATCCCCTTGCGGCGCTCTGCTAGGGTTCCACCTATATCACATCTACACCGAAAATTCTCACGTATGTATTGATCGAGTCGATCTGTGCGTGATCTCAGATAGTTCTTAGTTGCTCTTGACGGATTGCATGGCGGAAAGAAGGACTGGAAAGGCGCCGGAGGGCGTCGCGTCGGGGAGCGGGGGTGGGCGAGATACGCCCGGATCAGATGCAAATCTGGAAGACAGGTTCTCAGGGCTGAACCTCCATGGGGAGGAGGAAGAGGAGTTGGATCTGTCAGGAGAGATTGAAGGATTAATAGAAGAAACTCGTTGGATCGCCATCTTTAGGGTTTATACGACTAAACCCTTTAGTCATGTTGCTTTGTATAAGGCGATGAGAAACGCCTGGGCACCTGCGCAGGGAGTGATCTTCAAGGATAAGAAACCAAACATCTTCCTCGCCCAATTCCTTTGCTTGGGTGACTAGAATCGCGTCATGAACGGTGGCCCATGGTTGTTCTGAAACGCTGCTGTGGTTTTGGAAGAATATGATGGTCTGTCGAACGTCGAGGAGTATAAGCTCGATCGTATCGCTGTGTGGGCACGAATTATTGGCATACCGGATGGGCTCATGAAGAAAACAGAGATTGCTGAGAAAATAGCTAGAAAAGTGGGAATTCCCCCTATCAAAGTCATTGTCAATGAGGGACGTATAAATCCAGCTAAATATTTGAGAGCTCAAGTCCACATAATGCTGGATACTCCCATTGTTCGTTTTGTTCCGTTGACATTGAAGGAAAGTAAAAGGTATCATGTTGAATACGAAAAGCTTCCTGATTTTTGTGACTTTTATGGACTGATTGGACACCTTGTTACTGAATGTGGGGATGGTCTCCACAAGCCAGAAGACTGCGAGTGGGGGGACTGGCTCCTGGTGAACTATGATGATCCTTCTGGTGGATCAGGAAGTGGCAGGGGAGGGACAAACATGGGAAGGCCTAGGGGGAAAGATGGGGGGGGGGTTGAAAGAGAACGAGCAGATCCGGAGGACCCAAACCTCAAAGGATAAAATGACATGGAGCTAGAAAGGAGGATGAACAATCAGGGGGCTGTTGTTCCGCTGGCAAAAAAGAGACTTATTGGACATGATGGTGCAGTGATACAACATGGAGGGAGGGAGGCTTTGACTCCACCGCCAGGTTTTGTAAATGAGAAAATTGGTCTGCTGGAATCTGGAAGAAGTGAAAAGGTGGATAAGAGCTAGATGTGTACACCAAAGAAGATCCATGATCCAAAGAGACTGAGGGCGAACTCAACTGCTGCTAACCCACAAACTGATGTATCGGCGACACCCCTCAAGGGTGATCACCGGGTGCAATGAGGATCATTAGCTGGAACTGTCGGGGCATTTTAGGTGCTCCGACAGTTCTGTCGCTTCTGGATATCCTGAGGCGGCATAAACCCGATGTGTTTTTTCTGTCTGAAACACACTTGGATGATGAAAAGGCAGAAGCGTTGATGAGGAGGCTTGGCATGGATGAAAAAATAGTGGTACCAAGTCCGGATGGAAGAAAGGGTGGGCTCTTGATGGTTTGGAAGAAGGAGGTCAGGATCTACTCCCAAACCACCACTCTTGCAGGAATTGATGTGAATGTCCATGAGACAAATGGAAATATATGGACGCTAACGGGAATTTATGGAGAACCCAGTTGGGAGCATAAGGATCGTACCTATCGGTATATTCGAGATCTACATGCACACTCAAGGCTACCATGGGTTATCATTGGTGACTTCAATGAAATTTTACTATCTTCTGAAAAGGAGGGAGGGGTGCCACGACACCAGTCTCGACTGGTAGCGTTCCAGGACGCTCTTTCTGACTGCTCCTTGGAAGACATGGGGTATGTTGGCAAAAAGTTCACTTGGTTTAGAGGTGAACTAAAGGAACGCTTGGACATGGCAGTTACAAACGCTGAATGGATGGGTATGCACCCGTATGCAGGTTTGTGTAACCTGGAGATGGGGAAATCTGATCATAGACCCATCTTGCTAGACACTGAATATCTTTCGGGAGTTGTGGAGAACAGGCCCAAGTTCAAGCGCCAGTTTGAGGCCAGATGGCTAGAAGAGCAAATTGTCGAAGAAGTAGTGAGGACAGCTTGGCAAAAGGCTGTGCAGCGAGGCTTGCATCCATCTGTGAAAGGAAAAGTTGATTCAGTACACCGTGACCTGCACGAATGGGATAAAAAGACTCTGAAGGGGCCTAGGGCCCGACTCAATAAAGCTCAGAAGGATTTGGAGACACTCATGCAGGCACCATATACGGAGGAGGGCAGGGCAAAGCAAAAAGAACTTTCTGTCCTCATTGAAAATCTAATGGACCAAGAGGAAATCTTTTGGGCTCAACGTGGTAGAGTTAGATGGCTTCGGAGAGGCGATCGTAACACACAGTATTTTAACCAATTTGCCTCAGCAAGGAGGAGGAGAAATATGATTAAAAAACTGTGCAATAATAATAATGGGTGGACTGAGGGGAATGATAACCTCAGTCCACTGATTCGTGATTATTTTGATGGTCTCTTTCATTCTGATGGTGTGGATTGTGATCAACAATTGTTGCAGGCAGTTAAAACATGTGTAACGCCGGAGATGAACAACTTGTTAACTGCTCCATACACCCGAGAAGGGGTCAAAAACACTATTTCAAATTGGAGATATGAAGGCACCTGGGCCGGACGGGTTACATGTAGTCTTCTACAAGAGATTTTGGCACATTTTAGGGGAGGAGCTCATTAATGAGGTCCTCGAAGCAATACAAATGAAGAAAGTACCAGCGGGATGGAATCACACAAATATTGTGTTAATACCAAAGGTAGATATTCCAGAGGTAATTACACAATTCAGGCCAATAAGTTTATGCAATGTGGTATATAAGATCATCTCCAAAATGCATGCAAACAGGCTAAAGAAAATACTTCCTGAGATCATATCCCCCACACAGAGTGCGTTTGTCCCTGGTAGACTGATAAAAGACAATGTGTTGATTGCGTATGAACGCTTTCATGCAATAAAGAAGAAAACCCATGGCTCTAATGGGTACTGTGCAGTTAAACTAGACATGATGAAAGCATATGATCGTGTGGAGTGGAGTTTCCTGGAGCAAATGATGTTAAAACTCGGCTTTGATCCGGGTTGGATTGAGATGATATTGGAGTGTGTTTCCTCAGTAAGTTATAAAATAAGGTTTAATGGTGCAGAAACGGAAGAGATAATACCCACTAGAGGTTTAAGGCAAGGGGACTTCTTGTCCCCTTACTTTTTTCTGCTTTGCTCTGAAGGATTATCGAGCATGTTGGCTCATGAGGAAGAGGTGGGTGGTCTAGAAGGTATCACAGTCTGTCGTAATGCACCATCCATATCCCACCTTCTTTTTGCAGATGATTCCCTAGTTCTTATGAAGGCAAATGTACAGAATGCAAATGCTTTAAAGAGGATCTTGGATGTATATTGTGCAAGCTCTGGACAACTTGTAAGTACGGCAAAATCAAGTGTTTTTTTCAGTCTCAATACAAATGTTGCTGTCAGGGAAGATGTGTGCAGAAACCTTGACATATTAACAGAAGCTCTTTCTGACAAATACCTCGGTCTTCCTACAGTTGTAGGTGTAGACAGAAGTGATTGTTTTCAGCATTTGATTGACCGAATTGTTCAGAGAATTAAAGGATGGAAGGAAAAGGTACTTTCAGTCCAAGGAAAGAAATTTTTGTTGAAAGCAGTGGCCCAATCAATCCCCTCATATGCTATGTCAGTTTTTAAACTGCCAAAAGGAATCTGCAAATCAATAACAGATGAAATGGCAGGCTTCTGGTGGGGGGATAGTGAGGAGAAGAAACGGATGCACTGGTTTGCATGGTGGAAATTGTGCATGCCAAAGAGGAAAGGAGGACTGGGGTTTAGAGACCTTCACAGTTTTAATCTTGCTTTACTAGCAAAACAGTGTTGGCGTCTGATCCAGAATCCAGAATCTTTGTGTGCTCGAGTTCTCAGTGCTAAATACTATCCAGATGGAAATATATTGAATGCAGGGCCGAAGAAGGGATCCTCCTTTACTTGGCAGAGTATTGTAGCTGGGATTCAAACGTTCAAACGAGGATGTATTTGGAGAGTGGGCACGGGATCACATATAAACATTTGGCAAGATCCTTGGGTACCAACAAGTGAGTCCCGAAAAATCATAACACCGCAGGGATCTACTATGTTGACAACAGTTGAAGAGCTAATTGATCCACATACAGGACAGTGGGATGAGGTGTTGATCTGTGATGTCTTTTGGCCGGTTGATGTGTACAGAATCCTACAAATACCTCTCAGAGTACATATCATGGACGATTTTGTCTCATGGCATTATAACCGGACCGGATGCTTCTCAGTTAGGTCGGCTTACCACACAGAATTTAAACACCAATTTGGGCGACAGATGGACCTGTCTTACCCACAAGGGAGTCGAGAACAGGACATATAGAAGCATGTTTGGGCTCTTCGAGTGTCGGGGAAGGTCAAGCACTTTGTGTGGAAGGTTATCCGAGGAGTTCTGCCATGTTTTGGAACTCTTGCAGGGCGTCATATACCAGTATCAGGGCAGTGCCCGGTCTGTCAGGTTGGATATGAAGACACACAACACTGTCTTTTCAAATGTACTCGAGCCTTGGAGATTTGGGACAAACTTGGTTTAAAAACGGAGATTGAAAACGCAGTTCTGCAGGACAGGTCGGGCTCATTCACGATGAGCACTCTAATGTATAAAGATGAAAACACAGAGGGCTTACCGACGGCAGAACTAATGGCAGTGGCTAGCTGGTATATATGGTGGCAAAGGAGACAGACAGTAAAGGAGATAAATACCCCACCACCGGATCGAACAGCAGTTTCAATCCGAGTCCTTGCCACAAATTTTTTCCGTTCACTTGCGGTGAATCAGCCTATAAGAAAACGCGACCACAGATGGCAGAAACCTGGAAGGGGAGTAGTGAAGATAAATGTGGATGCGTCCTTTTGCTATGAGAATATGAATGGAGGTACGGGAGCTGTTGCGCGGGATGATCGCGGTGATTTCATTGCAGCAGCTAGCTGGTTTATACCGCATGTGACATCAGCAGAATATGCGGAGATGATGGCTATTCGCAATGGTTTCTATCTTGCTTCTAAGATCGGTTGCAATGCTTTCCAGATAGAATCCGATTGCTCTAATGCAGTCCAAGCGTTTAATATGGAAGAGTACTCAGGACAGGACTCAGCTATTGTTCTTGAAGGAAAAGAGTTGGGACTAGATGTTGCTCATTACGAAATAATTGCTTGCCTACGGGAAGCAAATGAGGTAGCTGATTATATAGCTAAATGCTCCCTCTCTAGTAGACTCTCAGAGTATTGGGATAGCTCAATCCTGGACTTTATTTCTCAACTTGTTGTAAACGATCTTGCTATCATCTGAGAAATAAAGTTATTTACGTCAAAAAAAAAACCCACCGCATCCCTGTTTCTCAAAAAAAAAAAAAAAAAACACCGCATCCCTGCATTTCTGAGTAACTTGGCTAAGACCGGAATCGCAGGGCTTCCAGATTGGCGAAGTCGCTGCAAGTTTTTCGACCGGAATGACGGCTCTCACTAACAAAATATGCCACCTTAATTTATTTCAAAATATATATGCATGCCGCCTTAATGAGACATACAGCCATACAGGGCATCAAACATGGGGTTTAATCCATGTTGCTGCTTCTCAGCTTAGCATGTGGTTCCTCGCAATATTTTGACAGGAGGTTCTTAGCAATAAGCCAATGCGATTGAACCTATTGTTGAGATTCATGCATCCATTTTATTAGATCAGAAACTTAGAATAACTCTCAACTAAGTTCACGAGCCACGGGAAATTGCTTAGCAGAGGTACAGCACTGCTATGATCTAGTAGTATGGAGTACAAAAGGGACAGGGCTTTTGGACGATGGAGATCAGCAACAAGGGTTTGAGCACGATGACGAGCAGCTCGCTGAATGCAGTGGAGTACCTCTCCTCCGGTGGAGCTGGCCGCCTTGAGAACATGGCTAAACTTCTTGCCGTGCACGACGCCATTTGTACCTAGACATACAGTATATATCTAATTAACAACCCAACAGTTGTAAAAGGAATGTGCTGAAGTGCATTTGAATGAGAAGCACATGAGTTTGAGATTATTGTTAGGATCTAAAGGGTGAGTTTTCAGTCTGTCTTCCACCCATTTAAAACCCTGTACGGATTTTGACCGCCATTCAAAATTAATGTACTCTTTCGACTATTTTGAGGAATGGAGAGTTAAGTAATGATAGTAAGCTCAAAATGGATGGAAAGCAATGCCTGTGAATTTTGTGGTGCATGCCGCTGAATCTGTCGATCACATGTTCTTGAGGTGTCGACGTACTAGTTACATCTATTTGGTCAAATTTGTGGTTGTGCTTCTGAAATGGGAATTATACCTTCTGGACAACTGAATCTGTTGATCAGTTGTTTGGTAGTTTGTTGAGTTCGTTCCAAGAAAATCATAAAAGGTTGGCCACAGGAGTGCGGAATATTTTCAGCGCATTAAACCACCTGACTCTTCCATTAGTATCATTCACGATGTGTAACTGGATCAACTATTGGTATAAACTACTGAACGAAAATAATGATGCCACATAGCAGCATAAATGCAAAAAAAGAGGGCACTTAGGTTATGGTTAAGGGTGCAAGCGGCGCGGGCTGCCTGCAATTCCCGCCCAGCTAAACACATCTTCAGTGGGCTTCCGCGGCCGAACGCAAAAGTAAATATGCGTCTGCATCATTGCTTCCGCGGCCACGGCCGAGCTGGCTATTCACGCTGAATGTTGGCCTTGCACTGGAGGACCTCCTTGTGCCATACGTGCAGCCGGAAGATAGAAGTATCAAATATTGCTCACACACGCATGCGTATCAGCTCGCCAGAAACTCTGATACAAGCTTATCAGTGCTCACACATGCGTGCGTATAGCAAGTACTAACATATACTACAACCTATCGCGGGCAGGAGGCGTCCCGGCGGCCTGCGTATCCCGCATACAGCCACCCGCATCTCCCGCGCGGCCGCTCGCGGGTTAGAGTGCGGGATGCGGGCTGTCTGAAACCTGTCCCACTTGCATCATGAGTTATGATTGAGGAGACAGGAGAGTCTTGTAGCGAAGTACTTCAATTATTTTTCCCTATTTTCATCATTAGGTCTAGGAATAACAACATATTGTTCTTCAACTGGTGTACATCCAAACTCGATTTTTTTACCTTTCCTTTATTTATACATGCACATGTTGTGTCAATGTACGAAGCAGAATGCGTGAACATCTACATAGAGTTGCAATGTAGTAGAAGATTGGAATGACACTAAAAAGGGCAAGCAGCAACACGGCTACACATCACTGCCCAAAACATGCTCCATGCATTTCTAAAAAATCAAAGACACCTAAATCTGACATTAGTACAGATTTTCGTACCTATAGTCTTAGCAGAAACCACTGCAAACAAAATTGAAATCTGCAAGATACGAAAATCACACAATCAATCCAAAGAGAACCTACTACAGACAATGGGAGTTATCAATGCTTTGTAAGTAATATGGAAATGTGGAAACATGTGTAGGAACTAGCTTTACTAAAATAAGATGGTAATATTTTGGCTTCTTTCTGGTTATTTGACATGTAACATCGCACATAACAGGGTCCATACATGATTACATAGGGCAACAGTATGGAGTAAAAATTTGCCTAAATCATTGATATGTTATTTGTTGTGAGATGCCCGCTAAAAAGAAGGGACTTGTAGCATAAGAAGAGCAAGATAGTCACATGCTCGTTCGGAACAGATCTAGATGACAGTAGGCTCAATCAAAATGGCTGGATAGAGGATAGCATTCAACTATATTGATACTGTTTACCAAGAGTGCTGGGACCATTCATTTCCAATATGTCGATAAACTTCAACTGCTATATAATGCCAATATATACTAGACCCGGACGTTGGAACTGCTTGATGTGTAATTATTACTAACTAATTTGTGCATACAGAGTAATTTAATGTAAATCCAAATTGGTAGTAAAGGTTTTTCGATAATAAAGCCAGTTAATAACATGCAGTACATTGTTTTCTTTCCCTTTCTCTTCATCAAATATGGGGAGTCTGAACATTTCTCGACATACGTCCAAATTTCTAACAACTATATTCTACTAATTAGTTTGAGATTTTCTTCACTGCCTGCTCTATAATGCATAAACACATTAACAAATGGAAATATAAGTAGCATGAAGAGTGCCAATAATTTAACTCACATCCAGATCCAGGAATTCTGCTAGTCTGTTGGACACTAATTTGCTCAAGGCGTATGCCATACGTAGTCAGAATCTTCAAAATTTTGTGAACCCTACTATCGATATTTGCACATTTGATTTCAACAATCTCAAGACAGTTGGATGCAACTGACTGTCCCACTGGTTTGTATATTCCTTCTGCTTCAGTTACATCTGAAGATCCCTAACACACGCACGAAAATCAATCAGGTAATCATGGATGGTCATTTAAAATGATACACAGCTATCCAGCTTAAACATCTATACCTCAGAAAGTTGAATGGTAAGCTTCTCCAAAATTGGTGAGTGTTGGAGAAAACAAATTAGTGCATTGTGGTCAGCAGCCAAACACCAATCATTGAGTAGCAAAGTCTTTAACTTGGTAAATGTAGGACACCACCTCAAATCCCTGTGGAAAACAATCTAGGGAAAGTGCAAAAGAGACGGACCAAATTAGGATCCTTTTAACCTTTGAAGACAAAGTGCAATCAGCTGTTGTGTGAAGTAAGTCATATGTAAAGCAATTACGATCTGTGATGATGAGTATGGTTTCTACATGAGAAATGATGAAACATATGTAGTAAGATAACAAGAGAGAAGCGGCTGCAAGCATACCACATCAGATTTAGCTGACAGCTCCAAGTCTCTGGCTTCTGACAAACCTTTGAGAAAGATGCAGTTGTTGCGGTCATAAGGGGGCCCATGTTCAAGATCCCCATAATAATAATAACAATGATCACACATATCACTATCATCACCACAACTATCAAAACGACCCTGAGAGCATTGATCGGCACAACTCTCGTTAAGCACAACAACAGCTCTTGCTAACGACAGCAAGCTCCCAAGCAATGGAATCCTTCCTTGGCCCCATTCGATCAACTCAAGTGAAACAAGATTTGGTAGAGAAATAAGAATGCGGTAATTTTCAGGAGCATAGCAGCGGGTAATTCGCAGATGTTTCAAGGATGGAGACAAGATCTGTTTGACAACGACGTCGCAAGTATCCATACTCAGTTCCACCAATGCTGGACAGCCCATGAAATCAACGACGCTGCCGTAGAAACCGACACCAACAAGCTCTAATCTGGTGAGGTGCTGGGAGAAGAGATGCATGTCAGATAGTGGCGAGGCTCCCGAATCCTCGAGAATAGGAAGCCGGAGCCGGAGCTCCCGGACACGAGGCAGGGCCTTCCAGAGCCAGTTGCTCGCATGCCGCTGGTTGGCGGGCAACAGCATGAATCCGTCGGAATCGAAGTCGAAATCGCAGGAATCCAGAGGCGGGCCGTCGCCCCCGCACCTGAGGTGGAGCAAGTGGTCCACGAACTGGGCGAACCTGTCGGCGCTGCCCCAACCCTTGGCCTCGGTGAAGAGGAGGGTGGGCACGGACCTCCAGATGCCGCGCCAGCGCCGGGCGAGCAAGCACGTCCGCACCACCTCATGAGCCGGCAGGAGGCAGAGCACCTGGTGGAGGATGTCCTCCGGGAGGGCGCTCATGCGGTCCGCCCCGCTCGCCATGGTCGAAGCTTCCCGCCCCGGACCGGCGTTCCGTCGAACAGGTGTTGTGCGCCGCCGCCCGGGGGGCACGGAGGAAGACTGCTACAAGGAAGGGGAGAGGCCAAACGGGGAAAGAACAGTTCACTTCATTTCCTTGGGGCAACTTCAACCTATAGCTGGCCAAACCGGCCGGGCCAACCAGGCCAGCCCGCGAGCACGCCGGTACGGCACGGGCTAAACGGGCCGTGCCCGGCACGCGGCACGCTTTGGTCCGTGCCTGGGCCTGGAGCCTGGGCATGCGGGCCGGCATGGTCCGTCCAATTTATTTTTATATATAATTTTAGGGATTTTTTATACGTATACCTAAAATACAATCTAATATACCTAAAAATCAGCCTAACATGCTGAAAATGTGCAGGCCAACGTGCCCGTCCGTTTACTAACTAGGCCATGCCTGGGCCTGGAGGCGCAGCACGTGGGCCGACACGACATGGCCCGTATAATAATCGTGCCCTGGCGGGCCGAGCCGGGCCAGACACGATTACAATGGGTTGGGTCGTGTTGTGTCGAGCCAGCCCGTTTGGCCAGGTCTCCTCCAGCCAAAGCTGGCCAAACAGGCCGTGATAGCTCGGCATGATACAATTCACTGGAAACTATCAGTAAATGGGGCATTTTCTGTGAAATTTATGTATTTAGATTTAATAGATAGATTCTGGTCCAATCCTGAAACCAATTCATATTAGGAATATTAAAGTACCTTTAAGAATTAAATCTTTATGTGGTTTGTTCACAAGGAAGTGATTCTGACTAGGAAAAACTTGGCAAAGCGAAGATGGGAGCGTAGTAAACGATGTTGCTTCTGTGATTAAGATGAAACTACACAACATCTTTTTTTCAAATGTCCTCTCGCCAAGCTATTATGGCGTACTATTTATGTAGCCTTTAACGTCAGCCCTTCAAATAGTATTAACACATTATTTAGGACGTGGCTAAATGAAGTGTAGCCAGATATTGGGGGGTCATATGCGATTAGGAGTATGCGCATTACTTTGTGATATATGGAACTGCAGAAATGACATGATCTTTGGCAGACAAACTCTTATGAATTTTTGCATGTCATATACAGAGCTACTGCTTGGATCCGTACATGGTCGTCATACAGTTATGCGGTAACCAAGGAGCATATGGATACTGGGTGCAACCCTTCGAAGACGGTAGCATGGAATACCTGCAATTGGTTTGGAAGACTGCTACGAGGAAGGGAGAGGCCAAGCGGGGAAAGAACAGTTCAGTTCATTTGCTTAGGGCAACCTTTTTTCTTTTAGACATATTTCCTTAGGGCAACTCAACCTATAGCTGGCCAAACGGGTCGGGCCAACCAGGCCAGCTCGCAAGCACGCCAGCACGGCCCACCATGGGCCAGACACGGCACAGGCTAAACGTGTCGTGCCCGGCACGCCTTTGGTCTGCCTGGGCCTGGAGCCTGGGCACGCGGGCCGGCACGGCATGGCCTGTTTGTTTTTTATATACAATTTTTAGAATTTTTTATGTATGTATGTATACCTAAAATACAGCCCAATAGGCCTAAAAATCAGCCCAACATGCTGAAAATGTGCAAGCCAGCATGCTAAACGGACCAACGTGCCGGTCCGTTTACTAACTAGGTCGTGTCTGGGCCTGGAGGCGCAACACGTGGGCCGGCACAACACGGCACATATAATAATCGTGCCCTGGCGGGCCGGGTCGGACCAAACACGATTACGATGGGCCGGCCCGTTTGGCCAGGCCTGCTCCAACCAAAGCTGGCCAAACGGGCCAAGATAGCTCGGCATGATGCAATTCACTGGAAACTATCAGCAAATGGGGTATTTTCCGTGAAATTTATGTATTTAGATTTAATAGATAGATTCTGGTCCAATCCCGAAACCAAATAATATTAGGAATGTTAAAGTACATTTAAGAATTAAATTGTTATGTGGTTTGTTCACAAGAAAGTGATTCTGACTAGGAATAACTTGGCAAAGCGAAGATGGAAGGGTAATAAACGATGTTGCTTTTGTGATGAAGATGAAACTACACAACATCTCTTTCTTAAATGTCCTCTCACCAAGCTATTATGGCGTACTATTTATGTAGCCTTTAACGTCAGCCCTCCAAATAGTATTAACACGTTATTTGTGACGTGGCTAAACGGAGTGGAGCCAAATATTTTTTTTGCGGGGGGGGGGGGGGGGGGGGTCATATTCGAATAGGAGTATGTGCATTACTTTGTGATATATGGAACTGCAGAAATGGCATGATCTTTAGCAGACAAACTCTTATAAAAAATTTTGCATGTCATATATCAAGTTATTGCTTGGAACTATACGTGGTCGTCACACGGTTATGTAGTAGCCAAGGAGCATATGGCTATTGGATGCAACTGGGACAAAACAATGCCAGGCATCAGTTGTGAGTCGAGGACCAACAAAAGCGAAGCCAAACAGGCCTAGACAACAACATGATATCTAATAAACAAAAAGCAACAAACGAGGCGGAAGGTAGAGAGAGCGCTTGCATGAAAATTATAGGAAATAAAATAAATGGTGAATTTATTTATTTATTGAAAAATATGAATTTAAAAAGACCAAAAAGAGAAAATAGAAAAACAAAAGTTGAAAAACAAATGAGGAAAAAAACAAGGGAAAACAAAACAAAAATCTTATAGCAAAGAGTTATCCTACAATAATGCACTTAGATTTGAGGTATTATTTCACATCTAGATGTGAAACAACAAACCCGAAAAACAAAACATAGGCTCCAATAGTGAGTTGGGGTGGGCTTGGGACTCGGACAACTACGTGCCCAGTTGCGAGTCGAGGGATGGACTTGCAACTGGGACAAATATGAAACTACAAGTCAAGGGTTGACTTGCAACTGAGATGAAACAAACTATGGTCCTAGCTGCGAGTCAAGGGTGGACTTGCAACTGGGATTAAAACGAGAGGAAAACCAATGAAAGAAAAAAAATGATAAAATATAAAAATAAAAAATCATAAAGAAAAAACAAAACAAAATAGAAAAAGTATCCTAGCTACTTGGGCCGGCTCATCTGCGGTTTTTCGCTGTCGAGGGGTGGACTTGGAACTAGGACAAAAAAAGATCGGACCCCTAGTGGCGAGTCGAGGGTGGACTCGCAATTGGGACAAAAAAGGTTGGGCCCCAGTTGCGAGTCGAGGGTGGACTTGCAACTGGGACAGTAAAAGGTCGAGCCCGAGTTGCAAGTCAATGGTGGACTTGCAGCTATGAAAAAGGTCAATTACCCCCGAGAACGTCAATTCCACAACCCAACCCAGCCACGCCTAGTTGCATTAGCATTGAAGGCGTTAAATGTAGTGGGGGACAAGACCAGTAATTGCGAATTGAGGGTGGGATGAAACAAACTATGAGCCCAGTTGCTAGTCAAAGGTGGACTTGTAACTTGGATGAAAAACAATAGACATGGCTAGTTGCGAATCAAGGGCGCGCTTGCAACTAAGAGAACTATGAGTTGAGTTGCGACTCAAGGATGCACATAAAACTGGGACAACTACAAACTACGAGCCCAATTGCGAGTCAATGGTCGACTTGCAACTAGGATAAAACAAACTACGGTCCAGTTGCGAGTCAAAGATGGACTTGCAACTGGGATGAAACACCAAACACAAGCCCAGTTGCACGTCAAGGGTGGGCTTGCATCTGGGAAAAAAGAAACTATGGGCCTAGTTGCGAGTCGAGGTAGGACTTGTAACTAGGATAACAAAAACTACGAGCTCAGTTTTGACTCACGGGTGGACTTGCAACTGAGATGAAAAACATAACACATGCCGAGTTGCGAGTCGAGGGTGGACTTGCAACTAGGACAACAACAAAAATATGGGCCCATTCACAAGTTAAGGGTGGACTTGCAAGTAGGACAACAACAAAACAGTGATCCCAGTTGCGAGTTGAAGATGGACTTGAAATTAAGACAACTACGAAACATCGAGCCCAATTGCGAGTCAGGGGTAGACTTGCAACTGGGATGAAAAACAAAAACATGTCTAGTTGCAAGTTGATGGTGGGCTTGCAAATGGGAGAAATATAAACCCAGTTGCGAATGGAAGATGGACTTGCAACTAGGATAACTACGAAACTACAAGCCCAATTGCAAGTCAATTGTCAACTTTAGTTGGAATGAAAGACGAAACATGTGCCCAGTTACGAGTCAAAAATGGGCTTGTAGGGGTGGACTTGCATGTCAGGGGTGGACTTGCAACCTGGACAAAAGTGGTCGGGTCCCCAGTTACGTGTTGAGGGTGGAGTTACAACTGAGACAAAAATGGGCCAGGCCAAGTTGCGTATGAACAGTGCACTCACAAAGTAGGACAAGAAAAAATCGGGCTTCTTACATATTAGGGTTAGAATTGCCAAAAAAAAGGTTGTTGCCTGTCATCGTAGAGTTTAAAAGCAGATCCATCCTCGGGTTATCTCTGCTCCAAAGATAAAGAAGAATGAGAGAGAGAGAGAGATGAGAAGAACTGATGAGCTAGCGGCCAGCTCATCTCTTCGACTTATACAAATAACTTGTCTTTTCAACTACAACACAGAAAAAACAAACCACAAAGAATGTCCCAACAAAAAAAAATGCATGGTGTGACGAGCCGCAAAATGGACAATGGGCGAGTGACACCGGATGCGCGGGACTAGACAACCCCGATCAAAAAATTGCATGAAGTTAATAGCGACGGGTCAAATGGACTGGAACTTAGATGAAACATCGTTGAAACTCATCTATATGAGTTTTAGCAATTCGATACATGATTTACTTACATGAACACAAAAATCGAAACAAAAAAAAAACATGCATCAACGATTGTACGGTATATACACGCACAAAGGAGATGCATGCACGCAACATATGACATATATGCATTCATAGCATCGCAGTGGAAGAAAAAACAAAAAAATAAAGAAAAGATAAAAGGCCTCAGAAAATGCAAAGGATGTAGCGAACGGAGACAGTTTAGAAAATAGACAAAAAACGAAAGAAAAAACAGACAAAGACAGCCCACGCTGCCACACACATGGGCCAGCCCAAGCTGCCACGATGCACGCTTGTTAGGCTTCAGCTGAGCTCCAGCTCGAACGAGGACAACCGCGAGATTAGCATATGCGTGAATTTTTTGGGACAAAACAAATCAATGAGAGACTTTAAAGGAAAAAAAAATCAAGGATGAGGGAGTTAGATGTGAGATAGATGTGAAATAGCAAATCCCTTTTTTTATAATTCCTTTGCTTTTCTATGACATCAAATACTCTTTTTAAAGTGGGCATATGCCCCTTTTATCCTCTACGTTTTCCAGTCCGCACCTTTAAAATTCTGCGAATCAAAGAGGCCCTAAAGATATTAATTACGCGGCCTGCTTGGCAGAGGAGTCTTGGTAGGGTAGTACTTAATTAAAATTTGCCTTGAAAATACCAAAAATTTACCAGGAAATATCGGCTTTCCGTCCACGTCCACGTCCACGGTCGAGGTCGTTTGTACTAGTCTACTCCTGAGTCTTCACTTGGTTATTAATTCCCGGCTCCACACTCTTCGCCAGCATCCTGCAGGCGCCTGATGAACCAAATTATTCCAAGTCCAAGTAAGCAAATCATGCCTCGTCCTCGTCTCCATGGCCGCGCCCCAGCTGCGCTTGCCATCCGCCACCTCCTCATTTCGTTCCTCCTCGCGCTGCTCCCGCTCGCGTCCGCGCAGCAGGAGTACGAGGCCAACGCGCAGAGCGACTGCTACGCCAACAACGGCAGCTCGGTCCTCGGCTACACCTGCAGCAAGAGCAAGAGCAACCATGCAAATTCCTCCTCGGCATCGGCATGCACCACCTACCTGGCCTTCCGCTCCGATCTGCCCGGCTACGGCTCCGCAATCACCGTCGCCTACCTCCTCAACGCCAGCGCGTCCGCCGTCGCCGCCGCCAACTCCGTGCCCGTCGCCTCCCCGGTCCAGAACGGCAGCCTGCTCCTCGTCCCCGTCCGCTGCGCCTGCACGGCGGCGGGGCACTACCAGCATGACGCCGCCTACGTCATCCAGTTCGACTACGAGACCTACTTCTCCATCGCGAGCGACGTGTACCAGGGGCTCTCCACCTGCCAGGCGATGATGGCGCAGAACCCCGCGCATGACAGCCTCGATCTGTATCCCGGCATCGCCCTCACCGTGCCGCTCCGCTGCGCGTGCCCTTCGCCCGCGCAGGCCTCGGCTGGAGTCAAGTACCTCGTGACCTACGTCCTCGACTGGGACGACGACGCGTCCACCGTCGCCGACCGCTTCCACGCCGACTACCAGGCCCTGCTTCACGCCAATAGCATCACCGACGACACCACCGTGTACCCGTTCACCACCATGCTGGTTCCGCTCAAGGATCCGCCCACCTCTCAAATAGCGTTCCTGCTGGAGCCACCCACACCGTCACCAGCACCGGCACCGTCCGATCTGGCGTCAGTCCCGCCGGCGAGTTCCACTGAATCAAGCAGTGGTCCTAGGTGGCGGGTCGTCGCCGGCGTTGCTGCTGGATGCAGTAGTGTTCTTACTTTGGGTGCCGTGCTTGCTCTCTTCTCGCTATGCCGTTGGTGTCGGCGGCACGGCGCCCGTGGTGACCGAAGCAAGACCACCCTACCGGCAGTGGAGCATGCTGCGTCAGACGGGCCGGCGAAGGGAGCTTTGACGAGGGCGGCGTCCTTGATGTGGCCGATGGTGGTGCGCGAGGCAGTGGGGTCGCTGACCGTGTACGACTACGGGGATCTAGAGAGGGCGGCATCAGGCTTCTCGGAGGAGCAGCGTATTGGAAACTCGTCGGTCTACCGCGCGGTGATCAACGGCAGCGCTGTGGTCGTGAAGCGAGTGCCCGGCGACGTAGGCACTGAGGTGACCATCCTGGGGCGCGTCAACCACTCGAGCCTCATCCGCATGTCCGGCCTGTGCATGCACGGCGGCTATACCTACATGGCGTTCGAGTTCGCCGAGAACGGCGCGCTCAGCGACTGGCTCCACGGCGGCGAGGAGGAGGAGGGCCGCGTGCTCGGGTGGAGCCAGCGCGTGCAGGTCGCGCTCGACGTGGCAGGCGGGCTCAACTACCTGCACAACTACACCGATCCTCCCTACGTGCATAAGAATCTCAAGGGCAGCAACATCCTCCTCGACGCATGCTTCCGCGCCAAGCTCTCAAACTTCGGCCTCGCTCTCGCGATCACCGAGGACGACCGTCGCGGCGGCCCGTGGATGACCCGGCACGTGGTCGGCACGCAGGGCTATCTGGCGCCCGAGTACCTCGAGCACGGGCTGATCGGCCCCCAGCTCGACGTGTTCGCGTTCGGCGTCCTCTTGCTTCAGCTCTTGTCCGGGAAGGAGGCGGCTAGACAAGACGACGACGGCCGCAGCGAGAACGGGAAGGTGGTATTGCTTTGGGAGGAAGCGGAACGGTTGGGCCTGGGCGGCGGCGCCGGCGACCTGCTGGACAAGGTGACGGCGTTCGTCGACGGCCGGCTGCATGGGCGGTACCCGTTGGACGTGGTGTTCGCTATGCTCGCGTTGGCACTGAGGTGCGTGGCCCGGGAGCCCCGGACGCGGCCGTCCATGGCCGAGGTGCTCCTCTCGCTCTCGGGGATGTACAATTGGACAATAAACTGGGACCCTCGGTGTCCTGAGGCTGAGGGCACCGGAACTCCTCACGAACAATAGGTCCAGATTACTACTGTACTACCGCATCCAACACGGTGGGTCACCGTCGGTGTACTTTCCCAAGACGTAGGCATCTTATGGACTTGTATTGCTATATATCACGATCAGAAATAAACCTCGGCACTGAGGTAAACTCAGTTCTATGGCTGTAAATAATCATGTCATTTTCTTGTTAGTACTAGGATCGTTAGTACTCTTCCTACAAAATCTTAGAGCATCTTCAACAGCCGCCTTGAAACAGGACACTTGGTGCAAAAAGATCTTTTTTTTTATCATTTGAGCCCAGAAAGGAGCTCCAAAGGGTTTCCGCTCCTGGCGATTATGGGTGTTCGCCCGCCGGCAGAAATTCCTTACGAGGTCCAATCGAGGAATTCCTTGGAGTCTTTGTTGTCTACGGATCTGGAACCCACGGGAATCAGATTAGGTCTCTGCGCGGGTCCTCCAATAAAAGGATCGCCGGGTGTAACCCTAAACGATCATCATCGTGTTTGGCTAAAACCTTCGACGCCTAAATCTCGATCGTCTCTGTCGTCCCCTGCCATGGCGCATCTGCTGTCTGTTGCTGGTGATCGGAGTGATCAAGGCGGCGCTGCTGAGGCACCCACCCTCCCGAAGTCATCTGGTGGCGGCGTTCTTGTGCTGGTGCGTGAAAACGAAAAGAGGCGGGTGGCGCCTGAAGCTTCTGAACCGCATAGTGATGCGACCAATGATAATGGTGGGTTTGTGGATATGGAAGATGTGGCAGCGGTGGAACTAGACTCTGATGATGAATGGGAGGAAGATGAGGCCCAGAAAAAGGAGTGGCACCTCCTTGCTGTCTATCGTGGACCGAGGAAGCCTAACATGAAGGCCATGTTCAAACACTTTGAAGGTGTCTGGCAGTTGAGAACGGGGGTGACTGTAACCCCTCGGCAGAAGAGTTACTTTGTGGTTACCCTATTCTCTGTGGGTGATTACGAGTTTGTGGCCCGTGGTGGGCCGTGGATCTATGAAACTCACGCACTTCTAGTTGCGCCATTCAATGGAGATGCCCGTCCTTCTGAATCTGTGTTGGATGCAGTCCCTGTGTGGGTTCAGATCTATGATGTTCCATGGAAGAAGCAGAACGAGGCTACTGGTATTGCCTTGGGGTCTACGTTAGGGGAAGTGTTACAGGTTGATGTACCCCCTACTGGATCAAACCTTAATGAATTTCTAAGGGTACGCATCAAGTTACCATACAGTAGAAGGTTGCAGCACGAGATCATCCCAATGAAGAATGGCCGTCCTGTGGGAAAGAGTTTTAAACTGAAGTGTGAGCGTGTTCCATTCTACTGCTTCCACTGCGGCTGCATGGGGCATGATAAGGATACTTGTGAGAATAAGAGGCTAGGTGTTCCGTCCAAGCACTATGATGATGGGCTCCGTTGCCCTCCATTTAAGAAATTTGAACACAGGCCGACACACTTTCCTTCACCAGCTAATCCGACGATGCGGAGAGGGCTGGATTTTTCGTCCTTTGGAAGGGCAGATTCTGCAAGCTCGAGTCGTCAGAGCAGGGAGGCATTAGCAAAGATGGACAATACGACACAGTGTCCTCAGTATGGTATGCCGATTGGTGCACATGATGGGTTTGAGGAGGTAGGGTCTGTTGGGAATGTAGAGGTTGATGGTGAGTTATCTGCTCAAATAAATGCTCTGAATGTGCACCATTCAAAAGAACAGACGGTGTGTAACAACGTTGATGAAATAAATAAGCAGATTGAGACAAAGGAGAGGCAAGGACAAAAATTTGGGAAGGGGAAGAAGAGTGGGGGGAAGCAAGCTGTCATCAAGCGCACGACGGCCTCCTCTCGGCAAAGCAAACCTTTTTACACAGTTGAAATGATTCCAGCGCTGAGAAACCTCAGTAATTTGGGGGTGTTGTATGGTGATTCAGACACCGTCATGACTGCTGCAGATTCGGTACTTGGGAAGCGCACAACAGCAGAGAAGGATGGTCAGGACGTGGTGCCAGCAGAAGACAAGGCACTGGTGCCGTATGTTGCTGGGCAAGTCGGTGGTAACCAGAAGCGTGGCAAGGTGATTATGCAGGGGGCTGATACAAAACAGAAGGTGGAGGGAGATGTTAAATTTTTGGAAGCAACTGGTCTTGGGGCTGCCGGTAAACTGACGGGGCCAATTGTGGTGCCCCGTCAGGAGCCATGAATTGCATAAGTTGGAATTGTCGTGGCTGTGGGAATGCTGCGACAATTCGTGAACTTTGTGTCTTGGCAGAGACACACCATCCCAAAGTTATCTTTCTTTCTGAAACTCGTCAAAAGTGTGTTCGTATGCGTCGTCTTAGGAGTCGATTAGGCCTTTCTGGTTTTGCTGGAGTTGATAGTGATGGTTTAAGTGGTGGTTTAGCCTTGTTCTGGCATGAGAGTCTGTCTATTGAAGTCAAGGATTTGAATGAAAGATTCATTGATGTTTACTTGCGTGTGTCCCCCTCGGCTCCATTATGGCATGCTACTTTTGTGTATGGAGAGCCACGTTCTGAAAACCGGCACCGCATGTGGTCACTGTTGTGTAATCTCCGCGCATCCTCATCTCTCCCTTGGATGGCAGTGGGAGACTTCAACGAAGCTCTTTGGCAATTTGAGCACTTCTCGCTTACACCCCGGGCTGAATATTTGATGGCTGCTTTCAGGGACATGATGTTGGTGTGTGGGCTGAAGGACTTGGGCTTCAAAGGGTTGCCATATACTTATGATAATGGAAGAGCTCGGAGTGCAAATGTCAGAGTCCGTTTGGACCGAGCTCTAGCGGATGATAGTTGGCGTGATATTTTTTCTGGGGTGTCTGTGGTGCACTTGGTTTCCCCAGGTTCCGACCACTGTCCAGTTTTGCTCTCACTAGAGCGTGAAGTGCGAACTATAAACACCCGCAAGTGTAGGCAGTATGAGATTTGTTGGGAGAGAGATGAAGCACTTCCGACAGTCATCAAGGAGGCCTGGCAAAGTGTTCCTCAAAGGGCTGATTTGGGTGGGATTCATGTGGCGCTCAAAGAGGTAATGAACAGGATGCATGCGTGGGGAGGTCGTAAGTTTGGCAATGTCATGCGTGAGTTGTCACATCTTCGCCGGTTGTTAAAGGATCAAAGGGAAACCAATGCATCAGCTGACATAATTAGGAATACTATGGATCGTATGAATGAAATCCTCTACAGGGAAGAAATGTTGTGGCTGCAGCGTTCACGCATAACGTGGCTTAAGGAGGGGGACCGAAACACTAAATTTTTCCACCAGCGAGCTGTTTGGCGTGCACGCAGAAATAAAATTACTCGACTGAAGGATGGGGACGGTGCTGTCCATGAATCACCCTTGGAGATGGAACGGATGGCGGTCTCGTATTTCAGATCTGTGTATACCAGAGATCCCTCCCTCTCGGCTGATCCAGTTATCAATTTATTTGAGACCCTTGTAACTGATGGAATGAATGAGCAACTTTGTAAACCGTTCACGGAGGAGGAAATATCCAATGCGTTGTTTCAAATTGGCCCTCTCAAAGCGGCAGGACCTGATGGTCTCCCTGCCCGTTTCTTCTAACGTAACTGGGATTTATTGAAGTCGGATATTGTCAAAGCAGTAGTTGAATTTTTTCGTACAGGAATTATGCCACTGGGGGTGAATGATACGTCAATTGTGCTTATTCCCAAGATTGACAACCCTTCTGAGCTAAAGGACTTCAGACCAATCAGTTTATGTAATGTCCTATACAAGATTGTGTCAAAGTGTTTGGTTAACAGATTGCGACCGTTCATGGGAGAGATAATTTCTGAAAACCAAAGCGCTTTCATTCCAGGTAGATTAATCACAGATAATGCTCTTCTTGCATTTGAGTGTCTGCACTTTCTGGAACATGGGGCATCACAGCAGAATTCTTTTTGTGCTTATAAAGTGGATCTATCAAAGGCATACGATCGTGTCGACCGGAAGTTTCTAGAGGAGGCAATGCAAAAAATGGGCTTTGCTCATCAGTGGGTGCAATGGATTATGCAATGCGTTACCACGGTGAGGTATTCGGTGAAATTTAATGGAGCTCTATTGGAAGCATTCTCCCCAACTCGAGGCCTCCGTCAAGGTGACCCTCTCTCTCCGTTTTTATTTTTATTTGTGGCTGACGGTCTCTCGGCTCTTCTACAATCTGAGGTAGCAACTGGAGGTCTTACACCGGTGAAGGTGTGTCGTCGGGCACCAGGGGTCTCCCACCTCCTTTTCGCCGATGACACACTCCTCTTTTTTAAGGCAAATGCGGAGCAAGCTTTGAGAGTTAAACATGCCATTGATACTTATGCTGCAAGTACCGGCCAACTCATTAATCCAACAAAGTGCTCAATCCAATTTAGCAAGCTTTGTCCGCTATCAGATCAGGAAGCAACACGCCAAATCCTTCATGTGGAGCAACAAGTGTTTGAAGCGAAATACTTGGGTCTACCAACTCCAGAAGGTCGCATGAGTCGTGGTAAATTCCAGAGTCTTCAGGCCAAACTCACACAGTGTATATTGCTTTGGGGTGACAATAATCAAGCACAGAGTGGGAGAGAAATCCTTATCAATTCGATCGCGCAAACACTACCAACATATGTTATGGGAGTTTTTAAACTTCCATTCTCTGTTTGTGATGACCTATCAAAGTTGATCCGAGACTTTTGGTGGGGAGCGGAAAATGGGAAGCGCAAAACACATTGGCTCAGTTGGGATAAGATGATCAAATCAAAAGGGCAAGGTGGAATGGGATTCCGAGATATGCGGATTTTTAATCAGGCACTACTGGCTCGTCAAGCTTGGCGGTTGCTGCAAACACCGGATAGTCTGTGTGCACGCGTATTGAAGGCCCGATACTACCCACAAGGCAACCTACTAGACACTGTGTTTACAGGGAAACCCTCATCAACTTGGTCTGCTATATCTTATGGGCTGGAACTTCTCAAGGAAGGCATGATATGGCGCATTGGTAATGGTGAATCGGTCCGCATATGGCGTGACAATTGGATACCACGCTCGTCCTCACTCAAGCCATTTAGCGCTCGAGGCCGGTCCAGACTCATCAGAGTTTCGAGCTTGCTTGACGAACGAGGTACATGGGATGTAGCTGCCATGTGGGCCAACTTTCTACCGATCGATGCTAGGGCCATTTTATCCATCCGTACCTCACCAAGACGTGAATCGGACTTTCTTGCCTCGCAGCCAGAGAAAAATGGTATCTTCTCTGTTAAGAGTGCTTATAAGCTTGGTCTCAGCTTGACAGAGCATGCTCGTAATGTGCTAGCCACAAGTACTAGACCGAATGGTGATCGTGAGATTTGGAAGAAGCTATGGAGTTTGCCAGTTCCTCCTAAAGTACGTACTTTTGCATGGTGTGCAATTACTAATTCATTAGCAACAGAGGAGAACAAGAAAAATCATCATATCCCGGTCACCGGAGTGTGCACGATCTGTGGGCAGGAACAAGAGGATGTAAAGCACGCTCTTTATCGCTGTCCGCCGGCTCGGGCTTTATGGAACGCCATGCGTGACGTTTGGGACCTTCCCTCACATGCGATTATGGAGCGTCTACAAACTGAGTGGATACCGGAGCTCTTATTCCCACGTACTGATCAAGTCTGTGCTCGTATCCTAATGATCCTCTGGAGAGTATGGCATGGACATAATGAGCTTACTCATGACAAGTCTTTTCCATCTGTAGAAGGATCCCGACAGTTCTTATGCAGTTACATGGCAAGTTTATCGCAGGTCAAGAACCAGACTACTGAGCAAATTATCAAAGGAAAATGTGTAGTGAATGGACCGTCCCCTGCTGTAGTTTCGCATATAACACATGCTACAGCCAATAGTTGGGAGAGACCACCTGCTGGCATGCTGAAGCTGAATATTGATGGGTCATACAGTGAGAGTACAGGGGCGGCAGGGACAGGTATGATTCTCCGTGATGATCATGGACGAATTGTTTTCTCTTCCTGCCGTTTTCTTAGTCGTTGCGGATCAGCACTTGAGGCAGAACTAAGTGCATGTATGGAAGGCATGTCCCTTGCACTGGAGTGGAGTCAGCAGGATGTCCTTGTTGAAACAGATTCCATGGAGGTCGCTAAGATGATTAATAATCCATCTCGAGATAGCTCAGAGCTGGGTCATCTAGTTGAGCACGTGAAGCATCTCATGAACCAAGGGAGGCGTTTCGTTGTCAACAAAATCTCTCGGGAAATGAACCAAGCGAGCGATCTGCTTGCTCGTTTTGGTCGTCTAGAGGAACGAACAGTAGTTTGGTTAGGATCGGGGCCTCATGAAATATTAGACCTCATCCTACGGGATTGTAATGTGACTATTATTTAATCAATACAATCCCTTTACCCCGCAAAAAAAAGGAGCTCCAAAGCTGCCCCAAGAGCATCTCCAACAGACGCGCGCTAAAAAAGTTTTGCAGCGCTGAAATAATATTTTTGCGCGCAAGAGGTTTACCATACGCATAGAAACATGGCGCACAACCCGGCAGCCCCACATGCAGCAGCCCGCGCGCGCAAGCCGGCGCCCCAAATTTGCAGGCCCGCAGCCCGCGTGCGCTAAATTTACAGCTTTGTTTTTGTGCATGCTCTATTTTACAGCTTCTGCTGGAGAGCTGTTTTTTTATCGCGGCTATATAGGCATCTTTTTCAACGCGCGCTTTATTTGGCGTGTCTGTTGGAGATGCTCTAAACATATAAAGTTGTGGTGCCCAAAAAATAAGACCAAGGTGATCCAAATTTAGATCACGCGTTGTCGTGCCCAAATACAAAAAACAACGCGCGTGTGTGGCCAACTGCCATATGAAGTTTCACCCCGCCTCTCGCGGCTGCCGCTGCCATGGAGCGCACCCCCAACCATGCCATCGACCCCGCACCTACCGGTCCTCAGTCAGGCTCCCATCCCCCTCGCCGTGGTCGTGGTCGAGTTGCCATCATCCGCTACACCGTCATTGCGGCACCACAAGCTGTTGTCACGGTAGGAGGTGCGGTAGCATCTGAAAAAGAAAACTTTGCATTTCCATGGGAATTTAAAATCCTCGTGGAGACACTTCTAAAAGGTTGTCTTTGGTGTTGCGGCCTTACCTATTTTTTTTAGAAAAAGCTCAAATGCCACACATTAAGTACTACATGTTTACAAACACACCAGATAAAATTACATTTAAAATCTTGGGGGTACGAAAAACTCATGTGAATTCCTTTCTCTCCTCTTTGTGAACACATAACTCGCATGAAGCATACAAAAAAACCACGACATCTTTTCGTTCCCTCCCTCCCTATAATCAGTCTTTGGCAAATGGTTTCCAAAAGCCTAAATTTTGAATGTTACACTACAATAATCTAATATGATCGTATAGAATACAATATCCTTGGTTAATCTTTCTGCCACCAGTGGAAAATCCAATGGACACGTTAGCGCGTAATATACACTAGTAGACTCTACAACCTTCCATTGAGTTTACCTATAAGTGGAGTCTTGAACAATGCAAAACTTCTTGCTGTGATATTTGTGTACTATGTTAGGTAGATAAATATACTTTTTGTGTATGTATATGTACAACATTGTTCTTAGACGGAAAAGTTGATTTGTAGTTTTGTTCTCTCTACATATGGCTCATAACAGAGATAATGATACTCAGTCGGGAAACAATGTTGCGGGTACAAAACATGTCCTTTTTGAAGTTATAAATTTTATTGTAATAATTGGCTAGAAAAATTAATTGACTAATAGCAGTAATAATATAAAATCCAACTAACTATATATGTATCCATATGTAGATGATATGAGTGAGGATGACTTATCCTCTGATGCATCACCTTTTTCTTCGGGGAACTCAAATGGTGTTCATCTTATTCTCTTCCCTTTTCTAGTACAAATTATCATGTAGTTTACCTTGAAACTAGCAATTCATTTATATTCTAATTTCAGATAGTCCGGTCATTTTCAATATCAGCGATAGGGACATGGACGACGAAATTATAACAGTTCAGAGTTCACCCCCTGAAGATAGCCCACCCGACAAGCGAAAACCACTTTTGGAGAATAATAATAAGAAGAAGAAGAGAAAGGTTACAGAGGACGAGGATAACAAAATGGAGGAATCAGATGGGAAGGAGGACAACGCAGGCAAGGAGGAAGAGGAGGACAGTGAGGAGGAGGAGGAGGACAGTGAAGAGGAGGAGGATGAGTGAAGTCTACATTCCTAGGTAGTTTTTTTATAGTGGCACCCTTTCTTCTTGCTCTTGGGAAAGGTTTAGCGTTTAGCCGCTTAGTCGTTTGTTTCAAGAAGCAATGGTGGGCTCTCAATAGCTGCCTTTGTGAGCAATTCCGTGTACGCCATTATCCTATCTAGGGTAGCATTTAGGAAAACAAAAAAATATAATATAAAAATATTATTATGTTTATCTACTTTGTTTAGTTGGACCATCGATTTTTTGTATTTCCATGACATTTACGATCACTTTTTTGTGAACATTTTTGAAAAAAAACTCATGAATTTTTTTGAATTTGCAAAATTTTTGTTCAACTTCACGAATATTTTTTCAATACGTGAATATTTTTTCAGAATCACTAATATTTTATGATTTGAGGAATATTTTTCCAAAATTCACATGTTTTTTTTATATTTGGTACGTTTTGAAATCCCCAATTATCTTAAAGAAGAAAAAGTAAAAAAAATAAAAAACGCAATGTAAAGATTTGAATACACTGGAGGTCCTAAAAGTTCTGGCGCGGTGTCACTTTAGTCCTATATCTTTCAAAATGCACCTAGTAAGTGGTTTATCCGAGGTCCTTTTTTCCACTAGGGCTCGCTGACCTGCTTGTGTGGTGCGTTGACCCCATGCCACGTCGACTCGGGAGAGGAGAGGAAAAAGAAGAGAAGAGAAACAATACAAGTTCATTTGGAACAATGAGAGAGAAGGGATTTGGGGAAGAATGAGAGCCAGGTAGTGGGGATTGTGAAGAACAATGTTTATACGTTTTTTTTAAATAGAGCAGCCTCCGCAGCCCCTGAGTCGACACGGCTTGGGTCAATGCGCCACGCGAGCAGGCCAGTGAGCGCTAGTGAAAAAAAAAAGCTTCGGGTGAACCACTTACTATACTAGTAAGTCAGACATGCCTTGCACGTGAGAGTAAGTGCGACCGAATATCGATTTACCACGTCATAATAGGCAAGCGTATAAATTTGGAGTTACGTATGATGAAGTACATGATATAGGTTTAAGTCTGAACGCTCATTCCATTAAAAAATCAAATTATGACTATATAATATTCGATGATTGTGTGGTATATACTACACAAAAAAATGTTAAATATATAAGAATAGCTAAATACTCAATCTGCGAAGACAAAGTGAACTTTAGGGAGATGTTACCGCAGATTTGAAACAAAACAAACAAAAATCAACAGTAGAAATATGTTTCAAATATTTTGTAAGATAAAAACTTGGGAGAAGAATCTAGAATAAATAAGAAGTGGTTGCATTTTGTGCATATTGTGCAATGTACTCTCTCCGTCCCATAATGTAAGACGTTTTCTGACACTAGTGTAGTGTTCAAAAAACGTCTTACATTAAGTGACGGAGGGAGTAAATGATAGAAAAAATGAACGACAATTATCTTAATAGAAAAAAGTTAAAGAATCGAAGTATGGAAGAATCTTGAACAAAGAAGTTTCTTTGTTTTGAGATTTGTGCATATTATAATTGTGTCTAAGTTCAAGTAGAATCTTCTAGATATTACATGTGGCAAAATCTAATATAGTGAAGAGAATATCTAACGGCCAATACTACTCGGATTTGCCACCTGCCAGCCAATAGTCAAAGTTATTCACACACTATATAGTGGTATAGATAATTAAGACCAGAAGATGTGTTTCGAATTATATAGGAATAAAGTGACACTGTGTCAAAATATTTAGGGACCTCCAATGTATTTTTTTAACTCTAATGAAAATACTGGAGGGGCTTCCCGGCCTGCTCATGGGCCGGTCCGCCATGTCGGAGGGGAGCGAGAGCTATTTCTCGCTTTAAGCGAGACAACCGCTCGCGCTCGCTGAAGAAAAATCGCGACGCGTACAAAACTGGGCCGGCCCACTCGGGAACCCTAAAATTCTAAAAAGCGACAAAAAAGGGAAGTACGCAGGGATCGGGAGCAACTAGTTAACGAGCGCTCCTTCGGAGCGCTCGTAACGAGCGGTTCGGGAGCACCCCGCGCGTGACAAGTGTCGCGCGTGGAGCGCTGCTGCCAGGAAAAACCAGGTGGCGCGGATGGTTCCCGGTTTTCACTTTCCGATTTTTGGTTTCGTGCGTTTTGCACTTTGACCGTCATACTACCACATTTTTCCGTTTTCCCTTTCCGCCCGAAACACAAAAAAAATACCAGTTCACGTGCCTGGTTCCCTGTTTCCCTTTCTGTTCCCATTATATTTTCGGGATATGGAGATTTATGGGGTAGTTACGGGTGGGGACTACCAACACTATCAAATGTGACCTTTCAAGTAATGAAAAAAGCAACTTTTTAATCTAAAACGGAAGTGTTCAGAATTGTTCAATCGTGTGACTTCTTTATAGGCACAGGTGAACACTAGGAGAGGCACGGGTGTACACTAGGAAGAAAAACTTTACTAAATTGAAGAAAAACGTGCTGGGTCGTGCAGCGTGCTGGTTCGTGTGGCGCTTTGTCCGTTGTGGTGTGACACGGCGCCTCCGGTGCGAGGGAACCTCCTGCTCGCCTTCGGCTCGTTTAATTTTCATAAACATCTTGAAGGGGGGGCATAGGTCGAAGTGTGTGTTGGGTCGTGCAGCATGCTGGTTCGTGCGGCGCGTTGTCCGTCGCGGTGTGACACGGCGCCTCCGGCGCGAGGGAACCTCCTGCTCGCCTTCGGCTCGTTTAATTTTCATAAACACCTTGAAGGGGGGCATAGGTCGAAGTGTGTGTTGGTCGAAGTGTGTGTTGGGTCGTGCAGCGTGCTGGTTCGTGTGGCGCGTTGTCCGTCGCGGTGTGACACGGCGCCTCTGGCGCGAGGGAACCTCCTGCTCACCTTCGGCTCGTTTAATTTTCATAACAATCTTGAAGGGGGGGCATAGGTCGAAGTGTGTGTTGGGTCGTGCAGCGTGCTGGTTCGTGCGGCGCATTGTCCGTCGCGGTGTGACACGGCGCCTCCGGCGCGAGGGAACCTCCTGCTTGCCTTCGACTCGTTTAATTTTCATAAAAATCTTGAATGGGGTGCATAGGTCGAAGTGTGTGTTGGGTCGTGCAGCTTGCTGGTTCGTGCGGCGCGTTGTCCGTCGCGGTGTGACACGGCGCCTCCGGCGCGAGGGAACCTCCTGCTCGCCTTCGGCTCGTTTAATTTTCATAAAAATCTTGAAGGGGGGCATAGGTCAAAGTGTGTGTTGGTTGTGCAGCGTGCTGTTTCGTGCGGCGCGTTATCCGTCGCGGTGTGACACGGTGCCTCCAGTGCAAGGGAACCTCCTAGCAGGTCGTGCAAAAGGCAAGCTGCTTTGTTTTGGAACGCACAGGTTTGAAGAATGTGCAATCACGTCTACTTAAGAGCTATGCTTTGTTGACGATATATAGGTTTGTGCATGCATGCATATGTGTGCATACTACGAAGGCATTGGTATGTTGCCTCCGGAGGCACGGGTTTGAAGCATGTGAAGTCACGTGTGCGTAGGAGGCCATGGTTGAGGCGCTCTTGATATATGTGTGTGTGGATATTGCCCGGAGGCATGGTGACCTAGGGTTTGGTGGCACAAGGCCATGTCGCCTCTGTAGGCACAGGACAGTGCTTTCCAGAGTCACGTGTAAGGGTATGTGTGTGTGTGGATATTGCCCGGAGGCATGGTGACCCAGGGTTTGGTGGCACAAGGCCATGTCGCCTTTGGAGGCACGGGACGGTGTTTTCCAGAGTCACGCGTAAGGGTATGTGTGTGTATGGATATTGCCCGGAGACATGGTGACTCAGGGTTTGGTGGCACAAGGCCATGTCGCCTCTGGAGGCACGGGACGGTGCTTTCCAGAGTCACGCGTAATGGTTCGTTTTGGGAGTCACTGCTGTAGTACAAATAAGAAGAGGCATTGTTGTTTATAGTTTAATGGCACTCTTATGATGTAAGAGGCACTGTTGTCAAAATAGTTCTCTTTTCAACATGAACACGCAATTTCTAACTACATTGCATATAAATGTGAGTTATTGACAAATAGTTTTCTCACGTCTAGATAGAATTAGCCTCTCGGGCTAAATCAAAAGTTTTACTCTTCATTTTTGCTTAAGATCTTGCTAATCTCGTCACCCATTTCACTAGCTTTGACTTGATTTATCTTGCTATTTAAGAGAATGTACATTGCCTCTGCCCTCCAGTCTTCGACCTCATCCTGTGAAATTTTGCCGAGAAGAGAAGTATACTATTAGAGTTTGTGCATATAAGCTGTTTATAAGTAAATATGTATAAACTTACTGTCAAATCTTCCAGGTCTTCGACAAACTTTTCACCATTGTAGAGGAATGCAAGCTTTAAAACAACAAATGTTGATTCTCCCTTTTCTACCACTGGAACATCTTGCACGGTATGAGTCTGCCATCTTGTACCCTTGGGATTCAGTGTTTGTCCTAGTATGATGTTGAAGACTTCTTTAAACCTAGGTATATGGGAATATTGCATTTTGTAATTAATTTTTTTAATATTGCAACTTGTAAAAATGAAAAATTGTTATGTATAAATGCTTACGATTGCCAACTTATGAGCATGATATTCGTGAAACTATCTTTCTCTTTCTTCTTTAGCATCTTCATTTTCCTGAAGAACTCGACATGCTTCTTCTTCTTCCAATTCGTCGATGTCTATATTTTCTTTCTCAAATTCCTCGTGAGTCATTTCTCGAGGATCAATAATGTGAACTTTGTGTTTGTATTTGTCCAGGACATATAGTACATAGCGGTCAAGCTTCTCCATTGGAATGAATATCTGCGTACAAAATACTTGTTTCTTAGATGACAGTTTAATATAAAGTAATTTGATAGAACACATATTTTTTGATTTTGTCATGGAAGAAAGGGTTGTTACCATGTTTTCTGTTGAGAGCTTTTTCCGTTGATTTTCCTTGAGATACATGGGAACCAGCTGATTCTTTGCTTTTTGCAATTCATTTTTAAATTTATTAATACTAGTTTTGTGTTCGTTTAAACGCAATATATGCTACAAACAATATTTGTGATGAAAAAAACTGTTAGAAAAAAGAGCTGTGTAACAATATAAAAAGAAAAAATATAAAAAGAAACACAAGACTTTGCTTTTTAAAAGTTTACCTCTGCAAAGTTTGGGTCTAATATTAATCTGTCACTCTGTTTTGAATATTGTCTGCTTTCCCAAATTTCTGCTATGTCATCGAGGACCCTTTTTTCCATATGATGTGGTATGTTTGTTTGTGCTAGTCTTGGACCAAATATTGCCTTGAGTTGGGCTCCAGTAAGTTGCGTGCTTTCACTGTCCCTGCGGATGTGCCTAAATATAGTTTTGCTGCGACAGGGAGATAAAGTAATTTTGGAGGTCACGATTAGTGAGAAACAGATTCTTGCACTACTTTTGGCCTTTGTGCAACTATTTTGAGGTGCAATAGAAAACAACTCACTTTTTGTATTCCTCCTGCCAGCTATCGCTCATGACTAGATGGAATAGGTCGGACGCCTCCTTTGTGTGATGGAAGCAATGAGAATGTTTTGGATATGGACTGGTGCTTTGTCTTTTTTTCCTTTTTGTTTCATCTGTTTGTGTCAGCGGAAGCAGATATGTAATATGTAAGGTCTCGTGATATGAAAGACATTGGTGAATCGTGGGATGGGTAGGTTATTACAAAGAAAAAAAGATAAGTAGAAATGATTTTCTTACCTTTGTTGGTGGAAAAGAACTTTGAAGTTTCTGGTTTGAATTCTTTGATTCTTCCAGGTAGTTGCTCCCAGTTTACTAGGTTTGTTTCACCAAATATGGCTGTAAAAAGGAACTCTGGTTTCCACCCGGCATCTACGTTGCTTTGCTGCATGGAGGTCATCGAATATTCTTTTATTTTTCTTTCATGAGATAATTGAAGTATTCAAGTAGTGCTGCTTGTAAAAATTAAAATTTTTGCTCTTGTACTATTCACTTACATTGAAATCCTCATCATCTTTTATGAGATCAATGCCATTACAGTATTTTGCAAATTGAACCATGAAGTGTCCGCATTGGCTACCCTATTGTTTTCGCACGCAAACTGTGTTAGGTGTTTCTGCTATCCTCGACCAGTTCGGTTCGTTGTTGGCTCGTAGCTCCGCTTCGTCGTAATGCTTCTTCATGAGTGCGTGCATCCTTTTAATCTGTGTTATTATTGGGTTTTGCCATTAATAAAGGGAATGCAGGAATTGGAAAACCAATTAGAAATCAGTGTTGAATTGACGTACCAGTTCTTCGTGATCCTTATGGTGTGTTTTCCATGTACTTTTTCCGTCTCTGTGTCTGTAATTCAGTGAGTGAGTCAAGTATGTCGATGGAGTTCGTGTACTTGTTGAGCACGTACAATGTGTAGTGTTTATATGTGTTGTGAGGTATCATAATCTGCAGTGTTCGGAGACAGAGTGAGTTAAAGTTCATTCTTGTCAGGAGAATTAAATGACACGTGAATGTGCAATCTGTAGGAAGAATGAATTATGTTTCTATATTCCTATGAACTTATCAGCTTTTTCTTTAAAAGTTCCTTCCCTGTTACAAGGGATGCAAACTGTTCCAATGCTTCTTCCTCTTTGAATTCTGCTAGTCCTCCTTTTTCTCCAATTTTAACACCGAGCATGATCTGCGACCAAAAAGTTTTCTACTTTTTAGTTCAATCATTGTAATCACTGAATTGATGCAAGTGTTTTTGTAAAATTGGACTTCATACGTTTGCAAATTCCGCGGGAAGTATGGCTTTATCGGTCGTGTTGTATTGTTGCTGCACTGTCCATTCGTCGAACAATGCGTTTGCAATGGAGCCCTCCATCTGTCCATGATCTCCTTTCCGTAGCTGTTCCATTGCTTGTTTTCCTATAATCCAATCGGGTCGCTTCGAGCTAATATATATGTTTATACTGCAAGCAGAAAAAGTTTATACATTAGTTAGGTTGGTTTAAAAAGGGGCAACATTTCTTTGTTTTTTTGTTTATGCAAGAGAAAGTACTTACTCTCCGCATTCGTCCTGTCTCTTTGCTGAATAGGTATTCATGGAGTGCTCTGGCTTTGTTCATAAATTTGAAATCTCCTGGGACAAAAGCAGGAATCATGATTTCTTCAAGGAGCCTTCTTGAAGGCTTTATCGACCTTTTCTTGACGGAGATTTTCTTGTCTGAGCTGTTCTCAGATGATTGAGGCATTGAATGTTCTCCTGACTCTTGCTGCAAGATTGCCAGATACGGCTTGGGATTTTTGTTGAATTCATAGCTTTCATGCTCGGTCAGCCATGTTTTGATTAAATCGAAGTTAGAGCCCATCTTTACATGTTCATTGTATTCGTCTAGTTGTAGCGGGTTAAGGCTTGAAAGAAATTCATCAACTTCTTCCTGCTTTTCCATTGTTTTTGGTTTTAGGAAGTCTAAAGAGATGGTGCTGGAGGTGCCTTGCTGATTGCTTGTCGAGCCTGTTTCTTCTTGAAGAAGAACAAGCTGTTTCTTCTGCTCGTAAACCTGTTGTTGTGTATTTGGTACGTCGTTGCTTCTGTCATCCTCTTTTAAATCAGTGCTTGTTTGTTCCAGTTGCTCTGTGGTCGTGATATCGCTGTTGATATTTTGCTCGTCTGTTTCCTCTTCGGCATGGTGTGGTATCTTGTCGTCTGGTGGTGGTTGATCTGGTTCTATTGGTGGATCATTTTGTTCGTGGTCTATGCAAGATTGTTGGGCGACGGCGTGGCTGCTAACATCCATAATATCTTTGCGTTTACTAGATATATCAATAACTTCATGCTCTTGTGTGGTTGTCGCATTCATATATGTTCTTTTGGCCCGGGAGTTGGCGGAAACTCTTCTAGTATGCAACATTCTGCCTGTTGCATTTCTTTGTCTTCCATATCTACTTCATATTTCAGCATATCTGTAAAACAAAAATATTACTTCTTCTAGTGTTACGAAACTGTAAGATTTAGTTTCTGAAAAGACTAACCTGTTGTACACTTGATTAGTGACAGTTTTTTATTCCCTCTGTGTTGACTGATTAGTTGATATAGAACCTTTTTCCTCAACTTTCGTACTTGTTCTTTTAAGGTTGCTTTTGTTCCATCACTGGAGTAGTGCTTCAGGTTCATGTACATATAGAATGCGCAGTCCATTATGCATCTAGAGGAATGGTACTGGTAAGATTGTTGCATTCAAGAAACGGAAAGAAGAGAAAAGTTTGAGCAATGGTAGTGGTAATTGTTGTATTGAAAAGACGAAAGGACAGAATTATTTCAGTAATTGTAGTATTGAATCTTGCATTGAGAAAAAAAGAAATGAGTGAAGTTGTTGGAAGTGCTTACGTGTCTTCTCCTTGTAGTGGCACCTGGAGTCTGACCTTTTTGTAATGGTTGATGCTTTTTTCTGAAAGCTGTAGCTTTGTGCTTATGTGCTTCCATATTTTCATAGTTTGGTGGTTACATTGTTGAAGAATTCTATTGTGCCTGGATATGCAGTTGAAGAGTCAAGGAGTTCAAAGCGCTGTTTTTGCATGTTAACTATGATGGTGAAGTAATGACTTATAGTTTCGTCTTTCTCAAACCCGCACAATGAACATGGTAGAAGGAACTGCAAAATACAAAATAAAAAGAAAACATTTGGAAATCTTCTTATATTTAGAAACATAAAATAAAAAGACAACTTTGCATAACATATACGCAATTTGTGTTTTGTTTTTGAAATAGCTGATCTCCTTACCATGTTATAATCTTGCAGTTTTTCTTCTTCTTGCATGTTGAAAAATGATCTAAGCCTTGTAGGTAGTAATTTTTTGTATTGTGTTGTTGATCATTATTTTCGTAGCACACTGGATCTTCGTCGTTGGCTTCCCTTATTGAGTGCTGCTTGTTTCGTCACATATAGACAAAGGGAATTTGTCAGCTTAGCTATAGGGGAAGTTTATCTATTTATAAAGTCATATATAGTGTTTTAAACGTGATTCTTTTGCCGTGATATTTACTTACAGTGTTGCTTAACGACAGAATCTTTCTCCGTGTGCCATTGAGTTGTTTTCTCAAGATCGTTAGGATGGGCTCTATTGCTTCGGTGCGTACTAATTTACCGACCTTGAAGCTTTCGGAGACATGTCCTAGATTTACATCAAACTTGTCCGTTATAATGAAAAGCTGATCCCTGCAAAGTATATTTAGAAAAATGTTTTGGTTCACACGTGATACAGTCAAAATGATCGTGTGTAAGAATATTTTCTGTGTTAGTTGCATGAACTTACATTTCTCTCTTTGTCCATGGCTTGCATACATCGTTGTACAGGTCTTCGATGGCTTTGTTGACGGAATCGCTATCTTTGCCCCCTTTCTCCACCGTGCCTGCGATGATTTTGAATTTAATATAAATAATTCCAAGTCACAAAGATCACAAGATATCAATTATGTTTCTATTGTCTTGCCTGCTTCGATGCTAGAAGATATGTCCTGTCGAGTGTTGTTCCTTTCTTGTTCTCCTTCTGCTTCTTGCGGCATGTTTTGTTCTTCTTTTTTGTGTTGTACCCTTTTGTTCAGTTTCTTCTCCATCCTTATTTGAGTCATTGTGCTTTTCTTAGCATCATGTTTTTCCTTGTCAACCGTTATGTCTTGCTGGTGGGTTTTTTCGTCTCGTTTTTCAGTCTCGACCTGGATGGTACTGACATGTCTTCAAGGGGAATTGGCATCGTACGACGGCGTAGGGTTTTCTTTGATAGTTTCTGGTTCTTTCTCAGGAACAATTTGTGTGCTTGCTTCATTGGTTGTATCTCCGTGGTTGCCTTCTTCGTGTTTCTGCATTGTCATTCAAAAAGCATTGAAATAATTTAACTTGCTACTTTATTTTAATTATAGCAGCTATTATGGGAAAATAGCGAAGCGTTTGGTGCGTGCTTTGAGCTATTTTGATTGTGATTAAGTTTTCATTTTGTGGAAACATTTCGGGCAACTTCACCTGTTGAGCTGTCATTGGTGATGCTGACTGTTCCACCCGTTCTTCGTTGGGTGTTGTTTCTTGGGTACCGTCTTGTTCTTTGTTTTGGTGAACATCGTCACTGTCATGGTTTTTGTCTTGTAGCTGTTCAATCATAAAGGTGGTAAGTTTCAACCATGGAACTACTTTATATTATCATAGAATCAACTTATGTAACTTTACCTTCTCAGTCGTTGCTGTTTCTGTTGTCTCTGCTGCTGTTCTCGTTGCTGTTGCTGACTGTTGTGCTTGTTCTTTGTTGAGTGGAGGTTTTTGGGCATCTTCCTGTTCTGTCTTTTGGAGTTCATCGCCGCTGCGATTGTTTTTGTCTTGTAGCTTTTGAAACACACAGGTGGCTAAGTGGCAGTGCATTTGAGCTTCAACAGATCTATTTTATACTTTCAGAGGATCAGCTTATGTAACTTTACCTTTTCAGTCGTTGTCGCTGCTGCCGTCTCTGCTGCGGTTTTTTCGGTGAGTGAATATTTTGGCGCTTGGTCTTCTTTGACGTTGATGTCTGCCGTTTGAAGAACATTTTGCCCTTCTTTTGTGGCCTCCTTTTGCTCATCTGGCTCCTCTCTCTGTGATCGAGGAAAGTAGTGAAATGTGAAATGCGTATTATGTGTACTTGAAATGTGAAAGATAATTCATAGGTATTATGTGTTTTCACCTTTGTACTTGGTACTGCTGATTGTTCTACGTGTTCTTCGCGTGGTGTTTTTGGGTCCTTCTCTTGCTCTTTTTTTTTTCTGTTCATCGTCAGTGACCTTGTTTTTTTCTTGCAGCTGTTCAAATATAGAGGTGTCAAAGTGAGAATGCATTGGAGTGAGTACAGGTGTGATAGGTTGGAGTTTATTTGATTGTGCACGCTACAATTTTATAATTTCATGCTTGCAAGTTTCGTAACTTTACCTTTTCAATCGTTGACGCTGGCGCTAACTCTGGTAGCTGTTGTTTGGTGATTGAATTTTTGGTGGCTTGGTCTTCAGTGGCATTATTGTCTACCGTTTGATGAACATGTTCGGGTTGTTCATTGGGCTCCTCTGGTTGTGTTTGATGGCACTACTAGGAAAAAGCCTACTAATGGCGCACCAGTTTTGCCTCCTAATGGCGCACTACTGGTGCGCCATTAGTATCACGCCACTAGTATTTTTTACTAATGGCGCACCACAGGTGTGCCATTAGTATCTGGTATACTAATGGCGCACCACGCAGTGCGCCATTAGTATGTAACACCATGCACCATTAGTATGCCTCCCGGGGGGCCATACGTAACCATGTGCTTTGTCATACTAATGGCGCACTCTGTAGTGATGCGCCATTAGTATCCTTTGGCATACTAATGGCGCACCTTGAGGTGATGCGCCATTAGTATGAATATTAGGTTTTTTTTTACTTTTCTGATTTTTGCACAGGTTACAAAATATATTATTGGACAGAATATAGACAGCAGCACACATCAATAGCAGATTCATCGAATACAATAGAAGATTAGTCTCCGAATATAATTCATCATATTAGTCTCCGAATTTAAAAGACCGAACAAAGATAAAACATTACAAGTCTCAAGACCGCGAGTATCGAGTTTGTCTTCACATTACAAGTCAATATCGATCATCTAAACTACAATCACATAGAAGAGAGCTGCGGTCATCACGATGAGCATCATCGCGATCAAACTGGTCTTCATCTGGTTCCTCCAACACTCCCTCCTCTCTCCCGCTAGATAGCGGGCTTATCTAGATTCGGCCTCCGCCCTAGTGGTGTACCCTTTGTAACTGTTATCGCTGAAACGGTGAACCTATCTCCGACACTCCTCCCAGTCGTCGTAGACTCCGGGAACCTTACCCTTGTACACGACATACGACGGCATCTCTATGCACAAGCCGAACAACAGACAATACATAAGCAATATGTAAGTATGCAACAAAAGGATCGGAAGAGAAAAGCAAGACATTAATAGCACGATTCATGGTCCTACTAATAAATAGCATCGATTACATCTAAGTTGAACGACTGTCCAAACCAAAGAGACATACGAATTCATTAAAGTTTAATTACAACATGAGCCAATCAATGTTTCAGAACTACACATCACTACTTTCGACTCGACTCATCGGACAGGAGCGTGGATGAAGCCGCCGTCTGTCGTGATGGTCATGAAATCACGGTCGTTGTTAGCCTGCTTTTGTAGTGTTCCGTCTATCTCACTGTTGGACGGTTGATATCTAAGGAAGAACTGCCCCGAGGTATGAAGGGCATCTTGATGGATGATGTCCACAAACTCTGACTGGATGCGAAAGAATTCTTGTCTGAGGTCCGCGTCCTGGATTGCTGACAAGCTCGCGGCCCAATATTTGAGATTATCTGGTAGCAGAAGGTGATGATGGTCCCTCACGATCACCCGCATGTGATGGAGGGCGTAGTAGGCATCCTTCTGACCGCCAGGCGGCTGCTTGACGCAGCAGAACTTCGTATTGTGTGAGAACATGTGCTTGCCGTACTTACGAACTGCCCTGGTGAAGGTGCCTCCAGATTTGGCGTAGCCGGGGAGAACATCGTCAAGAACTTTCTTGACATTTGTGTAGTCTATCTTGGAGTTACGGTTCGGGTCGAAATACGTGGCCATGGAATATTTCGGGCTTAAGAGGATGAGTGTGCAATGTGTGTCACTGCACAGAACACGGAATGTTAGAAAAAAAAGAACGATCGAAATCTAAGAAATCATATGTTACGGGGCGGTTAAGGGATGACTTACTCGGGAAAGTAAGCCACAAGGAAGTTATCCTTATCTGGGTTTGCCAGAATGACGCCTTCGAGGTGTGAACTCGCAACTTGGCGGTCCCCAGCGCTGCTCAAGTGCTTGGCACGCATGTAGAAGGGGTCGACTATCACGATGTCCGGGGTCTTGTCTCTAATGATCCGCATCTCCATACTCAGCAAAAACAGCCGAACGAAGGTGTAGTGCAGCGGATGAAGGTTAAACATAGCAAAGATGTCATCAAACCGCAGGACGATCGTACCCCCGATGTCGCCATCCACAAAGCCCTTGCCCTCTGGCACCTTGGCCATGAAAACCGGGTATGCCACATCATTCTCTCTGAGACGCCGCTTCTCCAAAGAAAGAACACTGTCGTGCAGACTCCGCATAGCACCGCTTGCAGCATTGAGCATATTTGGTGGTAGCATCGCCCTACCCGCCACATGCACCCTCCTCAAGATATCCTTAGGTGAAGGTGGCCCGTCCTGAGCACGGATCAAACTCGGTGCCGACTGGCTCGCACCGGCGCCCTTGTTAGTCTTTTGTTTCCGTCCCTTCTTCTTGATCTCCTGTAATGGGACCGAGTTCTGCTCATAGACCGCCTTCTTGAGCGTGTTGGGGCTGATAATATTTCGCACCTCAGCTATCTGAGGCTCGGTGAAGGCGGGAGCTGGAGGCGTCTCCTGTGAACTGAACGCCAGACGACGCCTGTTGCAATTGGATTTCTCCGCTGTACCAGCTAGATCGCGGTCGTCTTGGTTGGGTTCTTGAGAAAGAGGCCCGCAGAACTCATCAGCGTACCCATGTTCGGCAATGTACTTATCGACTTTGGTAAATGTATCGTCGTTGTCCGGATCCTGTGCCATAGGGATGTCCGGCATAGGGATGTCCGGTAGGTCCGGTAGCGTTGCGGCGTTCTTGCCATGGCTTGGCGCCAGCACGACTGGCGGTCTTGTCTGTGGGGTGGTGTCCCCCGCACCCAAACGAATCATGCTCTTTGACCAAAGCAGGGGCCAGTTTACGCAGGCGCTGAGGGTCATCTCATCTTCTTCGTCGGCCCCAGCGGGTCGAATCAGAGGTAACAGCTCGTCGAAGCCTGGCAGCACCCGAACCACTTCAACCCTATACACTATGGGTGGCATCAGATTACCGTGGAACATGGGGTTGCCCGGTTGAACGATTCTGCCCTTGGCAACATCGACCAACTCGCCGCCCATGAAGTGCAGAAGAGTGCAAGGAACGTCGGCGGCGCCCTGCGAAAACATGTAGGGCGTCAGGGATGCCCAGTCAAAGGCAAGTAGATGAAGTCATCGGCCGAGAGGCTTAGTTACCGTGATGCCGTCGAGCTCGGCTAATGTCGAGACACCGCCAACGGCGGGCGTGCAACTGACGGAGGGGCCGCTTGCTGGCAAGGTGCCGGCCGGCGTACACCCGGGTGCATTAAGCTCCAATGCCCATGCCAGCGCCGGAGACACGAATACCTCCTTCGCAGGATACACCAATGGCGCCGCCGGAGATACCAATGGCGCCGCCTGCGTGTTGTGCGAGTTGCTGGCCGTGAAGCTGGGAACCGGGGGAGGCCCCTGTTGGCCGCCCGCAATCCACGCCGTCAGCCCATGAATCAACGTAGGCACGATGGCATTGAGCTTCGTTCCCAGTTGTTGTTTCACTTGCTCTTGGACAAGCTCTGGAATCCGCACCACTTGTACATTGAGTGCTTCAACCTCGCGCGACTGGCTTTTCGAGCTGGTCTTTTTCTCCTTTCGCCCACCAACGGTATTGTATGACGACCATTTTGTGGACAAGCCTTTGCCGGCCACACGACCAGCTGACGTCGGCTTGCTGAGCTTATCCTTGTTTTTCATTACGTTCAACGCCCTATTTAAAGGGGTGTCGAAAGGGGAGCTCTGAGACGACCTCGCGCTACTGCTTTTAGTGTCCTGCGGAAGGAACGCGAACCATTTAGAAATATTGGGGATTAATTAGAATGCAACCATATGGAAATATTGGGGATTAATTAGAATGCAACCATATGGAGCTAATTACGCGGGGGTGTATTCCTTACCAGAACAAGCTCGAGCGCCCTTGTCACGCCCAATATGCGACCCTATCCAAAAGGAACTCGAAGGTCCCACCAAGGATAGATCCGCATATTGAAACGCTTGTGCAAGGTGGATATCATTACATCAACATTACATAATAGATGGGGATACATACATAAGGCATACAATGCCACATGAATACAACATCATCATACATAAGAGCACCATCCGACTACGGATGAAACACAAACAGAAGCTCAAACGACATCCACCCTGCTAGCCCAGGTTGCCGACCTGGAACCTATCCCCCGATCGAAGAAGAAGCAGAAGAAGAACTCCAAAACAAGCAAACATCATGCTCGCGTCAAGATCATCGCAAAACCTATACCTGCAACTGTTGTTGTAGTAATCTGTGAGCCACGAGGACTCAGCAATCCCATTACCATGGGTATCAAGACTAGCAAAGCTTAATGGGAAAGGAAGGGGTAAAGTGATGAGGTTGCAGCAGCGACTAAGCATGATATGGTGGCTAACATATGCAAATGAGAGCGAGAAGAGAAACAAAGGAACAGTCATGAAGCTAGTAATGAACAAGAGGTGATCCTGAACACCTACTTACGTCAAACATAACACTGAAACCGTGTTCACTTCCCGGACTCCGCCGAGAAGAGACCATCACGGCTACACACGCGGTTGATGTGTTTTAATTTGGATCTGGTGTCAAGTTATCTACAACCAGACATTAACAAATTCCCATCTACCACATAACCGCGGGCACGGCTCTCGAAAGTTTAAACCCTGCAGGGGTGTCCCAACTTAGCCCATGATAAGCTCTCGCGATCAATGAAGGATATACCTTCTCCAAGGAAGACCCGATCAGTCTCGGAATCCCGGTTTACAAGACATTTCGACAATGGTAAAACAAGGCCAGCAAAGCCACCCGATGCACCGATATCCCGATAGGAGCTGCACATATCTCATTCTCAGGGCAACACCGGATAAGCAAAGCGTACAGGTACCGACGTAACCCAAGTTGCCAAGGGATGGTCCCGCACGGTGCTCTAGTTTGGACCAACACTTAGACAAGCATTGGCCCGGGGGGGCTATAATAAAGATGACCCTTGGGTTAATTACTCCCAAGGGAAAAGTAGGTGGTGGTGAGGAAAATGGTAAAACCAAGGTTGGGCCTTGCTGGAGGAGTTTTATTCAAAGCGAACTGTCAGGGGGGGGGGTCCCATAAATCACCCGACCGCGTTAGGAACGCAAAATCCGGGAACATAACACCGGTATGACGGAAACTAGGGCGGCAAGAGTGGAACAAAACACCAAGTATAAGGCCGAGCCTTCCACCCTTTACCAAATATATAGATGCATTAATAATATAAGAGATATTGTGATATCCCAACATAAGCCTGTCCACCATGGAGCAATCTTCAACTTCACCTGCAACTAGCAACTCTATAAGAGGGGCTGAGCAAAGCGGTAACATAGCCAAACAACGGTTTGCTAGGAAGGGTGTCAAAGGTTAGAGGTTCATGGCAATTTGGGAGGCTTGAAGAGCAAAAGATAGGTAACGCAACAAAGCGATAGAACGAAGCAACTAGCATAGCAATGATAGTAGTGAGATCCAGGGTAGCGGTCATCTTGCCTGAAATCCCGCTAGGAAGAAGAACGAGTCCATGAAGAAGATGAAGCCACGAAGACGAACCACACGTAGACGAACACATCCTCACGATCGCAATGAAACGGGAACTATCGAGAAGAAGCACACAACATAGTAAACACACCACACATAGGCAAGACATGATGCACAACAAGGATGATGCATGACAAGGCTACATGAAGCTACTCATGGCAAGAGATGATGCAAACAAGAACAACACATCAAGGCAAATTTAAATGAGGCCGGAAACAACATATAACAATTCCGGTAAGTCCTCATATGCAAATTTTGAAATTGGCCCAGAACCGAATAAACCTTATGTTCAAGTTGTTAAACAGTAAGTTAAGATACACCAAGATGATCTACACAAGATTCTAGTCAAGTTACATATAAAGTTCATTAGATTCGGAGCTACGGCCTAGAAGATATGAGCAAAACAAGTTAAGCATGGCATTGATGCAAAATGCATACAAACATCAAACAAACACCCCAAAACAAGGATGCAACATGTTAATATGAAACTACATGCAAAATCAAGCAAGTTCCATATAGAGCACACTCAAAACGGAGCAACGATTCAACACATGCACGCTATACAAGTCATAACAATCTGTCCAAAATAGCAACTAGGCATATTGCAAGCATCAAAACAATATGCTACAGCACCCCAACATAATAACAAAAGGCATGGGCATGAAGTACAGGTAAAGCATGACAAAACATGAACACTAAGCTATCTCCAGAAACAAATATAACATGCTCAAAAGGACATGGTAAGATTGCAAATAATAACAGTTTCAGACTTATCAGGAAATAATATCAGGTTGCAATGTTTAGAGCTATCAAACAACATGTTACAGGAACTTATCATGGAAAAAAAGTCATGGAATGAATCTACTAATTGCATAGACCAAAAGTCCCTTACTGACCATGAGCCAAAAGGGCACAGAAAATATGATGGCAGCCATGTAAACATGGCAAGTTATATAACAGATTCATACATGGCAGGAACAATAATAAGTAGGCCATGTTGGTGAGCTTGAACCACTCACCACAGAGCAATACATGGCATGTAAAGGCAACCAACAGTAAGAAGACATGTTTATGAAGCTAAGAATGGTAAGAACAAGTTCATAGGGTGCATGTATCACTACCAAAACACATGGCCAAAACTGAACTTGATGTTAACCGGCTGACAGCAACATTATTTAGCAAACTTTGGAGCAAGATAACAACATGATACAGCAGGCTATAAATGCAACCAGGGGCATGAATGGATAGAGCAAGACATGTATAACAAAACATCCTTAGTGAACATCTCCAGAATAATGCACGAAATGACTAGTAGCAGCAGGTTTACATAGCAACAAAATATAACAGAATCAGTCAGGAAAACAGCAACAGCAAGTACCCTACTTAACAAGCTCGATGCACTCAGTACACAAGTCACAAAAATACATGGATTGCACCTCTGGAAAGATGGCATAGCATAGATCAAAACACATGTAGACATCAACCTCATAGGATGCACACATCAAACATGGCAAAAATGACAAATCATCAAGTTATAACAGTTTCAGCAGATTCATAGCAACATGCACTCTTCCAACAGCATTTCGGGCATCAAGATGAGCTCAAATGAAAATGATGCAATGGAACTAAATGAAGTGCTCATCGAGACGAACAATCTTACATATTACACGCACGAAACGAAGCAGTATGCAACAAGTTATGATGCGATGAACATGGCATGATAATGTCAAAATAACAGGGACTTGGACGAATTTTTACCCATCGAAAAGTCAACCGGGACGGGGACGAACGGGACGGAGGGATCCAGGTGCAGAGGAGGCGTTTGGAAGGAGGAATGGGTGGATCTCATCCACCCTTCCAGATCCGGCGCCGGCGAGGGCTCCGGCGAACTCCGGCAGGGCGGCGGGCGAGCCGGAGGGAGATGGGCGCGCAGGGCGCGAGGTCCGGGGTGGGCGGCGGAGCCGTGGGGCTCGGCGTGGGTCCTCGGGGCACCGGCGGCAGGAGGTGGCGACGGGGTCGCGAGGCGGACGGCGAGCTCGCCGGGACGACGGCGTGGAGGGAGTGCGCTGGCGGGCGGCGGCGAGCGCGAGGCGAGGCGCCTGGCGGGAGGTGCGAGGCGGCGCGCGCGGGTCAGGGTGGGCCGCGCCTGGGCCCGGCGGGGCGCGGCGGCGGGGCGCGGTGGCTGGCGGCAGAGAGGCCACGTGGCGGCGCACCATAGGCTGCGGGCGGCGGCGGAGATGCGTCCGGCCGGGTTGGACATGTCCGGGCGGAGGGGGAGTTGCTAGGGTTTTGGGGGGATTTTCATCCGCCAATTTGGACGGGAGGCACATATTTATAGCTAGAGGGAGTTTGGAGAGTCCAAATGAGGAGCGGTTCGAACGACCGAGAGCATGGAGGTGACTTAGATGGGTTTTGGGCCACTTTGGAAGGGGTGTTGGGCTGCACACAAAAGAGCTTTGCAGTTACCCGGTTAACCATTGGAGTATCAAACGACCTCCAAATGGCACGAAACTTGACAGGCGGTCTACCGGTGCTATACCAAGGCCTCTTGGCAAACCTCGGTCCATTCCGAGAAAGTTTAACACCCACTCACAACAAGAGACAAAAGGGGGACGCCGGGGGACATAGGAGTGCCGGATTGCAAAACGGACAACGGGGAAAATGCTCGGATGCATGAAACGAACACGTATGCAAAATGAGATGCACATGATGACATGATATGAAATGCAGATGATGACATGGCAAAGTGCAACACGCAAGCAAATGACATGGCAATGATGGCGAATAACTGGCAGACACCTAGCGCATCGAAACTGGGGAGTTACAGCCCTGATCTTCGGATCCGTGGTAAGCTCCTTTGTTACCGGGTCCTCCTTGTACCGGGCCCTAAGAAAGTTCCTGGTCTGCTTGTCACGGTATTTCTCGAAGCGGGGCGGTAGGCCTTGCTCGGCATGCTCCGCGTCCTCCTTGTCCCATATAGGCTCCGCCACTCTGTAACCGCCGGGACCGAGTTGGTGGACCCCTAAGTTCAACTTCCGCATTTCTTTCCCCCACTGACTTGATTCGGAGGTTGCACTGCTCTCGCACTTGATCTTGAACTCCTTGTACTCATCTTCGCTCATCAAAGGATATTTCGCCTTCATCTTGTCATAACTACCACCTTTGTCAATCATTGCCTTCACTGTGCTTCTCCAAGTAGACAGGGCCGTGCTCATCCTCGTGAGGGCTCTACTGTTCACTTTATTCCCTGAGAGGCGTGTGTTTGCAAACTCAGGGGAACTAGTATCGTTCGTGCAGCTTTGTGAAGAGGAGGCTGCGCAAGTTCTCGTGGTCCTTATGCCCTAGGTTCTCGGTGTTGATCGAGACGGTGCTCCAGAGAATGCACCCGAGCTGAACCGAGTACCCCTTGACTACTTGTCTGGGCGCCATCGGATTCCCGTCGGAGTCCACTTCAGTAAATTCCTCCTTGACGGTGCCGAGCATGTTCGGGCGCTGGTCCTTCCGTTGCCTCTTCGGTTGGCTGCCATCTGTGTGTGCGCCGCCATCATCAGTGGTGGCATCCTCGGTGGCGCCATCAGTGGTGTCATCCCCGACGCCACTAGGTGTTGTGTAGTCGGGATCGATGTCTTCTGCGGCGTCCTCATAGAGGTGATGTTCTTTCTCCAACTCCTGGGACAGCTCCTAGAATTGCTTGCCGCCCGAACCACCGGCCTCATCGTTTTGGGCCATGTTTCGCTCTAAATAGGAAAAAAGTTTGGTCAAAAAGTTGGTTATTGTCAAGGAACAAGATCATGGTCTCATCATTTAGGGTTTGTCGACACCGAGGCATCCTAAAAGCTAAGCTTTTATCATTTAGGGTTTGTCGACGCTGAGGCACCCTAAAAGCCTAAGTGTACATCATTTAGGTTCTCATTGACACCGAGGCACCCTAAAAGCCAAGGTTTCATCATTTAGGGTTTGTCGATGCCGAGGCACCCTAAATGCTAAGTTAAGTTTTCATCATTTAGGGTTTATCGATGCCGAGGCACCCTAGGTTGGGCCTAACCACTTGGCACTAATCACTTGGCTCTATTGCCACCTATGTTGGGTTTATCATCTAGGGTTTATCGATGCTGAGGAGAATTCTAAGTTGGGCCTAATCACTTGGCTCTATTGCCACCTATGGTTTAATGCAGCAAGAATAAAGGGGCAGTTGATCCTACTTAATTAAGTACTAAGATACCCCGGTTTAATGCAGCATTAGTAGCAAGTACCCCATATGTCCGATTTTTAGCAAAGTCATGCTAAAATTCACAGAAAATTTCAGCATGACCTTTGCTGAAAATAGGACATATGGAGTACCCGAATTTGCCGGAACGGAAGTTAATCGACATTCCGGCAAACTCAAGGGCCTCTCGGGGTACCTGCAAAATCATCACGACACGAAGGGCCTCTCAAGGGCCTCAAGCAGCAGCGACGTCTCCCAGGACCCCATTTTTTTGCTAAATTTCTTTGAGCAACAATCAGAGCAGAAAATTCAGCATATTTCTATACAACAGCACTGTAAAGATGAAGAACAGTTATACAACAACCCATTTATATACAATAGCATCTTTGGTCATACCAATTTCTGAAACAATTCAAATCTGAACTGTATCTCTGGTCATACAAATTTCTGAAACAATTCAAATCTGAACTGTATCTTTGGTCATACAAATCTTTGAAACTATACAAATCTGAAATATATATTTGGTCATACAAATTTATGGAACTAATCAAATCGGAACTGTATCTTTGGTCATACAAATCTCTGAAACTATACAAATCTGTGGTCATACAAATTTATAGAACTAATCAAATCTAAACTGTATCTTGCGTAGGCACCACTACTGCAAGTGCCATACTACTGCAAGTGCCATACTACTACAAGTGCTATACTACTGCAGGAAAGGAGGATCATCATACACATATATATGTATAGCAGTTGACAGGAGCTTCATCATTTTTAGTAACAACAATACATATATAGCAATTGGAAGCAAACAGATGTACACATAAGATAAAAATGTAGTGCTGAAAGTTTAATGCTTACAAAAGACTTGCTGAAATAGTGAAAAATATGGAGTCACCAAGCTGGCTAAGAAACTCCCAAAGTCCACTAGCAAATCCAAGATCTAATCCTGTTACACACATCATAACAATTTAAGATAATTAGGATAATGATAGTAGGAAATGAAAAAGAAAGAGCTCAAAAAACAATCACAACAGAAAAATAATAAAAACCTAGTCCTAGAAGAAAATAAATCCTAAAAGAAAAGAAATCCTAAAATCTGGACCAAGTCCTAGCAGTAGTAGTCCAACTAGATGGCCACCACTACTACTCCTATCACTAGAGTAAACAACAGTTGTGTGTTCAACATCTTTACTAACAGTAAATTGGCAGTACTCCATTATCTACTCCTGCAACTTCAACTACAATAACATCCTACAACTACTACTATGCATCATCTTCCTACAACTACTCATCTTCAGCAGCAACAACATAAAATTCCTGTTTAGTTAAATTCATGTTAAACATCATTTGGAACAGAGCCCTTGACTGCTCTGCAAGGGGGATGAGATGAGGATATATTTGCTTGACTTGACTTGGCGAAAATCACATGCAGGCAGCTCTCCCTTGGTTACTTTCATATTGCTTCAAGGTAACCAAGATTTTTGGCCCACAACAAGGGGTCCTAGATGTATGGCTGGGCGGACTTGTCCAAATGGTAGCTACGTGTATGGCAATTATGAATTTCTTGACCGGTTTTGATAGCAACATGTAGGACCAGGAAAAATAATTTTCCTAGACTTGTCTTAACAACATGTGATTTGCACGCATCTATCTATAATGGCCATTACTTATATCTCTATCTGAGAAACCTTAGGAACCCTATGGTTAATTGAAGATAAGCATGGCAGGAATTGAAGGTATGGCAAGAATAATTGTCGCCAACAGACAGCAACGGGTGGGTCGCAGTGGAACGAACCTCATGAGAATAAACACAAGCACCTGGTGGGCGGGTGAGAAGAGAACTGACCCGATGTCGCAGGAAGAAGGCGCAGACGCCGTAGACGGTGGAGGCGTCCGTGTTGTAGAGGCGCCGGAGACCTTGCCCTGCGAGACAGAGAAGGGGCCGTCAGCTGCGCAGGCAGGGGGCAAGGGGAGGAGGAGGGTCGGGGGGCGTACAGTACTGCATCGCTGCTCGGCGCCGACGGTGAGGAGGAGTCCGGCGAGGGTCGGGGCGGCGGGCATGGGGCGCGGGAGCGGTGGGGGTGGGGTCGCGGGGGCGGCGGGGGTGGAGTCCTGCGAGGGTCGGGGCGGCGGGGGTGGGGGCGCGGGGGCGCGGGGGCGGCGGGGGTGGAGTCCGGCGAGGGTCGAGGCGGCGGGGGTGGGGGCGTGGGGGCGGCGGGGGTGGGGGTGTGGCGGCGCGGGGGCGGCGGGGGTGGAGTCCGGCGAGGGTCGGGGCGGCGGCGTCATGGGTCGGGGCAGCGCGCGGGTGGGTCTGGTGGCGAGGCAGAGAGGGTCGAAGGGGATCTGGTGAGGGAGAGGGAGGATAGCTAGGGGGGAAGCTTACTAATGGCGCACCACCGTCGGTGCGCCATTAGAAATCTTTTTTTATAATAGCAATGGCGCACCCCCCGTCGGTGTGCCATTAGAAATCTTTTTTTAGATAGCAATGGCGCACCCCCCCGCCCCCCGTCGGTGCGCCATTAGTATGTTTAAAAAAATGAATATGAATATGAAACAGTAATATTTTTTTTATGAAAACAATAATAATTGTTGTTTAACAACAATTGTAGTCTACACTTTATTATTATTATTTTTTAGAAAATGAATATGAATATGAAACAGTAATAATTTTTTATAAAAACAGTAATAATTTTTATAAAATATCATCAAATTTGTTGCTTGAAAATATCATCGGCGGCGTCGGTGGAGCGGGGGAGGGTGCGGGGGGTGCCCGTTGGCGGCGGTGGAGCGGGGGAGGGTGCGGGGGGTGCCCGTTGGCGGCGGAGCGGGGGAGGGTTGCAGTGGGTCGTCGTCGGCGGTGGAGCTAGCGGGGGAGGGTGCGGGTGGGATCGAGATGGAGGGGGATCGAGATCGAGATGGAGGGGGAATCGATATCGACATGGAGGGGGATCGAGATCGAGTGTCCTCATGAATTCAAAAAGTGCCCATGAAATTTAAAAATATTCATGATATCAAAAAGTGCCCATGAAATACAATCGAGAAATGAAGACTACGATTTAAATACAATCGATCTTAGCTAGCTATCTGTTCACAATCTTCTTGCCCTTCTTTTTTGCAAATGGAGTTCTTCTGTGGAACGGACGTCCTTTAGGTAGGGTGGTCCTACTTCTTCTTATGGTGTGTGCTGCTACTTCATCGTCGTCGTCATGTTCGATCTTCGGGTCACCGTACTTGTCGAAGTCTTGCTCATTGGCTACTCCATCCATTCCGATGATCTTCCTTTTGCCTCTCCTCACGACAACACGAATGGGCTTTGACAGGTCGGTAATGAAGAAGCATTGGTCCACTTGGGAAGCCAGTACCCATGGCTCATTTTTCGCGGTGACGTTTGCGCTCGCGGTCTTGGATTTGGCTTCGGGTATAACCATGGTGGTGAAATACCGGTCTTCTTTTAGGACACTCTTGGCCCATCTGACATGGAACATCGGGACCTTCTCTCCAGCGTAGCTCAGCTCCCAGATCTCCTCGATCCTTCTATAGTATCTGTCCTTGTCGTTACCGGTGTAGGATTCCATTGTTACCCTGGAGTTCTGATAACCATCGCTCTTCATGTCCTTGTTCTCGGTGTAGAATGTGTAGCCGTTGATATCGTACGCCTCATAGGTCATCAGGTTGTGCTCGGCGCCCTGTGACAAGGCGAATATGAGTTGTTCTTCCGCGGAAGAATCCTCATGTAAAGGGTACGACAGAAGCTTCTGCTTGAACTAACGCGTGAAACATGAGTTGTGCTCTTTGATTATATCTCCGTCCGTCCTCTGTTGGCCTCGGTCATTGTACGTCTTCTCAATAAAGGTTTTGTGTGGCGACCGGTTTTCTGGGTATTAATTTCCAGAAAATGGTCCTTGTGCTCACCAGCACCAGCATTACTGTTAGCTGATGAGGCACCAACTTGATACAGAAAATCCAAGAAAAAATACGAAATATGAAGTACAAGACCATTCTGGCCTGTGAGTACAACAATTTAGTTTCTAGTGGTTGATGGCGGAAGCGGTTTGTGGATCATCAACGCCTATGGGACTCCATTTCCCACAGGAACAGCTGACCAGGATAACTCCTATCTTTGCGAGGCTGCTATCACCATTTCGTAGGTTCCGGGGCTATCATCACGGCCGCTCCTCTCCGCGCAAGAAATCTGGCCAAGACAATAGCCAGGGACAAGCCAGTGAGTACTTTTGAATGTACTCGCAAACATTATGAACACGGGTATAATATAACAACGATAATTCTGTACTAAAATATTTTATGACCATGAGGTCAGTCACAAAAATAGTAAAATCTCTGATGCATGCAAGCAAGTTATTTATGGATATGCAATAACATAGTGTTGGGGAACGTAGTAATTTCAAAAAAATTCCTACGCACACGCAAGATCATGGTGATGATATAACAACGAGAGGGGAGAGTGTTCGTCCATGTACCCTCGTAGACCGTAAGCGGAAGCGTTAGCACAACACGGTTGATGTAGTCGTACGTCTTCACGATTCGACCGATCCAAGAACCGAACGTACGGAGCCTCCGAGTTCAGCACACGTTCAGCTCGATGACGATCTCCGGCCCTCCGATCCAGCAAAGGCTCCGGAGATGAGTTCCGTCAGCACAACGGCGTGGTGACGATGATGATGTTCTACCGGTGCAGGGCTTCGCCTAAACTCCGCGACGATATGACTGAGGTGGAATATGGTGGAAGGGGGCACCGCACACGGCTAAGGAATGATCCGTAGATCAACTTGTGTGTCTTTGGGCTGCCCCCCCGCCCCTGTATATAAAGGAGCCAGGGGGGAGGAGGCGGCCGGCCTAGAGGGCGCGCCAAGGGGGGGAGTCCTACTCCTACCGGGAGTAGGACTCCCTCTTTCCAAGTAGGAGTAGGAGAAGGGGGGAAAGAGGAGAAAGAGGGGAAGGAAAGGGGGGGCGCCGCCCCCCTTCCCTTGTCCTATTCGGACTAGGAGGGGGAGGGGCGCGCGGCCCCCTCCTGGCTCCTTCCCTCTTCTCCCTCTTGGCCCATGTAGGCCCATTAACCCCCCGGGGGGTTCCGGTAACCTCCCGGTACTCCGGTAAAATGCCGATTTCACCCGGAACTATTCCGATGTTCAAACATAGGCTTCCAATATATCAATCTTTATGTCTCGACCATTCCGAGACTCCTCGTCATGTCCATGATCACATCCGGGACTCCGAACAAACTTCGGTACATCAAAACTTATAAACTCATAATAGAACTATCATCGAAACGTTAAGCATGCGGACCCTACGGGTTTGAGAACTATGTAGACATGACCTAAAACCATTCTCGGTCAATAACCAATAGCGGGACCTGGATGCCCATATTGGTTCCTACATATTCTACGAAGATCTTTATCGGTCAAACCGCATAACAACATACGTTGTTCCCTTTGTCATCGGTATGTTTCTTGCCCGAGATTTGATCGTCGGTATCCAATACCTAGTTCAATCTCGTTACCGGCAAGTCTCTTTACTCGTTCTGTAATACGTCATCTCATAACTAACTCATTAGTTATAATGTTTGCAAGGCTTAAGTGATGAGTATTACCGAGAGGGCGCAGAGATACCTCTCCGACAATCGGAGTGACAAAACCTAATCTCGAAATACACCAACTCAACATGTACCTTCGGAGACACCTATAGTACTCCTTTATAATCACCCAGTTACGTTGTGACGTTTGGTAGTACCCAAAGTGTTCCTCCGGTAAACGGGAGTTGCATAATTCTCATAGTTACAGGAACATGTATAAGTCATGAAGAAAGCAATAGCAGAATACTAAACGATCATGTGCTAAGCTAACGGGATGGGTCATGTCAATCACATCATTCTCCTAATGATGTGATCCCATTAATCAAATGACAACACATTTCTATGGTTAGGAAACACAACCATCTTTGATTAATGAGCTAGTCAAGTAGAGGCATACTAGTGACTATATGTTTGTCTATGTATTCACACATGTATCATGTTTCCGGTTAATACAATTCTAGCATGAATAATAAACATTTATCATGATATGAGGAAATAAATAATAACTTTATTATTGCCTCTAGGGCATATTTCCTTCAGTCTCCCACTTGCACTAGAGTCAATAATGTAGATTACATAGTAATGATTCTAACACCCATGGAGTCTTGGTGCTGATCATGTTTTGCTCGTGAGAGAGGCTTAGTCAACGGGTCTGCAATATTCAGATTCGTATGTATCTTGCAAATCTCTATGTCTCCCACTTGGACTTGGTCCCGAATGGAATTGAAGCGTCTCTTGATGTGCTTGGTCCTCTTGTGAAATCTGGATTCCTTTGCCAAGGCAATTGCACCAGTATTGTCACAGAAGATCTTCATTGGTCCCGATGCACTAGGTATGACACCTAGATCGGAAATGAACTCCTTCATCCAGACTCCTTCATTCGCTGCTTCAGAAGCAGCTATGTACTCCGCTTCACATGTAGATCCCGCCACGACGCTTTGTTTAGAACTGCACCAACTTACAGCTCCACCATTTAATATAAACACGTATCCGGTTTGCGATTTAGAATCGTCCGGATCAGTGTCAAAGCTTGCATCGACGTAACCTTTTACGACTAGCTCTTTGTCACCTCCATATATGAGAAACATATCCTTAGTCCTTTTCAGGTATTTCAGGATGTTCTTGACCGCTGTCCAGTGATCCACTCCTGGATTACTTTGGTACCTTCCTGCCAAGCTTATTGCTAAGCATACGTCAGGTCTGGTACACAGCATTGCATACATGATAGAGCCTATGGCTGAAGCATAGGGAACATCTTTCATTTTCTCTCTATCTTCTGCTGTGGTCGGGCATTGAGTTTGACTCAACTTCACACCTTGTAGCACAGGCAAGAATCCTTTCTTTGCCTGATCCATTTTGAACTTTTTCAAAATTTTGTCAAGGTAAGTGCTTTGTGAAAGTCCTATTAAGCATCTTGATCTATCTCTATAGATCTTGATGCCCAATATGTAAGCAGCTTCACCGAGGTCTTTCATTGAAAAACTTTTATTCAAGTATCCCTTTATGCTATCCAGAAATTCTATATCATTTCCAATTAACAATATGTCATCTACATATAAAACTAGAAATGCTACAGAGCTCCCACTCACTTTCTTGTAAACACAGGCTTCTCCAAAAGTCTGTATAAAACCATATGCTTTGATCACACTATCAAAGCATTTATTCCAACTCCGAGATGCTTGAACTAGTCCATAAATGGAACGCTGGAGCTTGCACACTTTGTTAGCACCTTTTGGATCAACAAAACCTTCCGGCTGCATCATATACAACTCTTCTTCTAGAAATCCATTCAAGAATGCAGTCTTGACATCCATTTGCCAAATTTCATAATCATGAAATGCAGCAATGGCTAACATGATTCGGACAGACTTAAGCATCCCTACGGGTGAGAAAGTCTCATCGTAGTCAACCCCTTGAACTTGTCGAAAACCTTTCGCAACAAGTCGAGCTTTATAGACAGTTACATTACCATCAGCGTCAGTCTTCTTCTTAAAAATCCATTTATTCTCAATAGCTTGCCGATCATCGGGCAAGTCAACCAAAGTCCATACTTTGTTTTCATACATGGATCCCATCTCAGATTTCATGGCCTCTAGCCATTTTGCGGAATCTGGGCTCATCATCGCTTCCTCATAGTTCGTAGGTTCATCATGGTCAAGTAACATGACTTCCAGAATAGGATTACTGTACCACTCTGGTGCGGATCTTACTCTGGTAGACCTACGAGGTTCTATAGAAACTTGATCTGAAGTTTCATGATCAATATCATTAGCTTCCTCACTGATTGGTGTAGTTGTCACAGGAACCGGTTCTTGTGATGAACTACTTTCCAATAAGGGAGTAGATACAGTTATCTCATCAAGTTCTACTTTCCTCCCACTCACTTCTTTCGAGAGAAACTCCTTCTCTAGAAAGGATCCGAATTTAGCAACGAAAATCTTGCCCTCAGATCTGTGATAGAAGGTGTACCCAATAGTCTCCTTTGGGTATCCTATGAAGACACATTTCTCCGATTTGGGTTCGAGCTTATCTGGTTGAAGTTTCTTCACATAAGCATCGCAGCCCCAAACTTTAAGAAACGACAACTTTGTGATTTTGATGGTGCCCTATTTAACGTGAATGCGGCCGTCTCTAAAGCATAACCCCAAAACAATAGCGGTAAATCAGTAAGAGACATCATAGATCGTACCATATCAAGTAAAGTACGATTACGATGTTCAGACACACCATTTCGTTGTGGTGTTCCAGGTGGCGTGAGTTGCGAGACTATCCCGCATTGTTTCAAGTGTAGACCAAATTCGTAACTCAAATATTCTCCTCCACAATCAGATCGTAGAAACTTTATTTTCTTGTTACGATGATTTTCCACTTCACTCTGAAATTCTTTGAACTTTTCAAATGTTTCAGACTTGTGTTTCATTAAGTAGATATACCCATATCTGCTTAGATCATCTGTGAAGGTGAGAAAATAACGATATCCGCCACGAGCCTCAACATTCATTGGACCACATACATCTGTATGTATGATTTCCAACAAATCTGTTGCTCTCTCCATAGTACCGGAGAACGGCGTTTTAGTCATCTTGCCCATAAGGCACGGTTCGCAAGTACCAAGTGATTCATAATCAAGTGATTCCAAAAGCCCATCAGTATGGAGTTTCTTCATGTGCTTTACACCGATATGACCTAAACGGCAGTGCCACAAATAAGTTGCACTATCATTATCAACTCTGCGTCTTTTGGTTTCAGCACTATGAATATGTGTATCACTACTATCGAGATTCAATAAAAATAGACCACTCTTCAAGGGTGCATGACCATAAAAGATATTACTCATATAAATAGAACAACCATTATTCTCTGATTTAAATGAATAACCATCTCGCATTAAACAAGATCCAGATATAATGTTCATGCTCAACGCTGGCACCAAATAACACTTATTTAGGTCTAATACTAATCCCGATGGTAGATGTAGAGGTAGCATGCCGACCGCGATCACATCGACTTCGGAACCATTTCCCACGCGCATCGTCACCTCGTCCTTAGCTAATCTTCGCTTAATCCGTAGTCCCTGTTTCGAGTTGCAAATATTAGCAACAGAACCAGTATCAAATACCCAGGTGCTACTGCGAGTATTAGTAAGGTACACATCAATAACATGTATATCACATATACCTTTGTTCACTTTGCCATCCTTCTTATCCGCCAAATACTTGGGGCAGTTCCGCTTCCAGTGTCTAGTCTGCTTGCAGTAGAAGCACTCAGTTTCAGGCTTAGGTCCAGACTTGGGTTTCTTCTCTTGAGAAGCAACTTGCTTGCCGTTCTTTTTGAAGTTCCCCTTCTTCTTCCCTTTGGCCTTCTTCTTGAAACTAGTGGTCTTGTTAACCATCAACACTTGATGCTCCTTCTTGATTTCTACCTCCGCGGCTTTCAGCATCGCGAAGAGCTCGGGAATAGTCTTGTTCATCCCTTGCATATTATAGTTCATCACGAAGCTCTTGTAGCTTGGTGGCAGTGATTGGAGAATTCTGTCAATGACACTATCATCAGGAAGATTAACGCCCAGTTGAATCAAGTGATTATTATACCCAGACATTTTGAGTATGTGTTCACTGACAGAACTATTCTCCTCCATCTTGCAGCTATAGAACTTATTGGAGACTTCATATCTCTCAATCCGGGCATTTGCTTGAAATATTAACTTCAACTCCTGGAACATCTCATATGCTCCATGACGTTCAAAACGTCGTTGAAGGCCCGGTTCTAAGCCGTAAAGCATGGCACACTGAACTATAGAGTAGTCATCAGCTTTGCTCTGCCAGATGTTCTTAATGTCGTCAGTTGCATTAGCAGCAGGCCTGGCACCCAGTGGTGCTTCCAGGACGTAACTTTTCTGTGCAGCAATGAGGATAATCCTCAGGTTACGGACCCAGTCTGTGTAATTGCTACCATCATCTTTCAACTTTGCTTTCTCAAGGAACGCATTAAAATTCAACGGAACAACAGCACGAGCCATCTATCTACAAACAAACATAGACAAGCAAGATACTATCAGGTACTAAGTTCATGATAAATTTAAGTTCAATTAATCATATTACTTAAGAACTCCCACTTAGACAGACATCTCTCTAGTCATCTAAGTGATCACGTGATCCAAATCAACCAAACCATGTCCGATCATCACGTGAGATGGAGTAGTTTCAATGGTGAACATCGCTATGTTGATCATATCTACTATATGATTCACGCTCGACCTTTCGGTCTCCGTGTTCCGAGGCCATATCTGTATATGCTAGGCTCGTCAAGTATAACCTGAGTATTCCGCGTGTGCAACTGTTTTGCACCCGTTGTATTTGAACGTAGAGCCTATCACACCCGATCATCACGTGGTGTCTCAGCACGAAGAACTTTCGCAACGGTGCATACTCAGGGAGAACACTTCTTGATAATTAGTGAGAGATCATCTTAAAATGCTACCGTCAATCAAAGCAAGATAAGATGCATAAAGGATAAACATCACATGCAATCAATATAAGTGATATGATATGGTCATCATCATCTTGTGCTTGTGATTTCCATCTTCGAAGCACCGTCATGATCACCATCGTCACCGGCGCGACACCTTGATCTCCATCGTAGCATCGTTGTTGTTACGCCATCTATTGCTTCTACGACTATCGCTACCGCTTAGTGATAAAGTAAAGCAATTACAGGGCGTTTGCATTTCATACAATAAAGCGACAACCATATGGCTCCTGCCAGTTGCCGATAACGTCGGTTACAAAGCATGATCATCTCATACAATAAAATATAGCATCACGTCTTGACCATATCACATCACAACATGCCCTGCAAAAACAAGTTAGACGTCCTCTACTTTGTTGTTGCAAATTTTACGTGGCTGCTACGGGCTTAGCAAGAACCGTTCTTACCTACGCATCAAAAAACCACAACGATAGTTCGTCAAGTTGGTGCTGTTTTAACCTTCGCAAGGACCGGGCGTAGCCACACTCGATTCAGCTAAAGTGAGAGAGACAGACACCCGCCAGTCATCTTTAAGCACGAGTGCTCGTAACGGTGAAACCAGTCTCGCGTAAGCGTACGCGTAATGTCGGTCCGGGCCGCTTCATCTCACAATACCGCCGAACCAAAGTATGACATGCTGGTAAGCAATATGACTTGTATCGCCCACAACTCACTTGTGTTCTACTCGTGCATATAACATCAACGCATAAAACCTAGGCTCGGATACCACTGCTGGGGAACGTAGTAATTTCAAAAAATTTCCTACGCACATGCAAGATCATGGTGATGATATAGCAACGAGAGGGGAGAGTGTTCGTCCATGTACCCTCGTAGACCGTAAGAGGAAGCGTTAGTACAACGTGGTTGATGTAGTCGTACGTCTTCACGATTCGACCGATCCAAGCACCGAACGTACGGAGCCTCCGAGTTCAGCACACGTTCAGCTCGATGACGATCTCCGGCCCTCCGATCCAGCAAAGGCTCCGGAGATGAGTTCCGTCAGCACGACGGCGTGGTGACGATGATGATGTTCTACCGGCGCAGGGCTTCGCCTAAACTCCGCGACGATATGACCGAGGTGGAATATGGTGGAAGGGGGCACCACACACGGCTAAGGGACGATCCGTAGATCAACTTATGTGTCTTTGGGGTGCCCCCCGCCCCCGTATATAAAGGAGCCAGGGGGAAGGAGGCGGCCGGCCTAGAGGGCGCGCCAAGGGGGGGAGTCCTACTCCTACCGGGAGTAGGACTCCCTCTTTCCAAGTAGGAGTAGGAGAAGGGGGGAAAGAGGAGAAAGAGGGGAAGGAAAGGGGGGGGCGCCGCCCCCTTCCCTTGTCCTATTCGGACTAGGAGGGGGAGGGGCGTGCGGCCCCCTCCTGGCTCCTTCCCTCTTCTCCCTCTTGGCCCATGTAGGCCCATTAACCCCCTAGGGGGTTCCGGTAACCTCCCAGTACTTCGGTAAAATGCCGATTTCACCCGGAACTATTCCGATGTCCAAACATAGGCTTCCAATATATCAGTATTTATGTCTCGACCATTCCGAGACTCCTCGTCATGTCCGTGATCACATCCGGGACTCCGAATAAACTTCGGTACATCAAAACTTATAAACTCCGAATAAACCATTCTCGGTCAATAACCAATAGCGGGACCTGGATGCCCATATTGGTTCCTACATATTCTACGAAGATCTTTATCGGTCAAACCGCATAACAACATGCGTTGTTCCCTTTGTCATCGGTATGTTTCTTGCCCGAGATTTGATCGTCGGTATCCAATACCTAGTTCAATCTCATTACCGGAAAGTCTCTTTACTCGTTCTGTAATACGTCATCTCATAACTAACTCATTAGTTATAATGCTTGCAAGGCTTAAGTGATGAGTATTACCGAGAGGGCCCAGAGATACCTCTCCGACAGTCGGAGTGACAAAACCTAATCTCGAAATATGCCAACTCAACATGTACCTTCGGAGACACCTGTAGTACTCCTTTATAATCACCCAGTTACGTTGTGACGTTTGGTAGTACCCAAAGTGTTCCTCTGGTAAACGGGAGTTGCATAATTCTCATAGTTACAGGAACATGTATAAGTCATGAAGAAAGCAATAGCAGAATACTAAACGATCATGTGCTAAGCTAACGGGATGGGTCATGTCAATCACATCATTCTCCTAATGATGTGATCCCATTAATCAAATGACAACACATGTCTATGGTTAGGAAACATAACCATCTTTGATTAATGAGCTAGTAAAGTAGAGGCATACTAGTGACTATATGTTTGTCTATGTATTCACACATGTATCATGTTTCCGGTTAATACAATTATAGCATGAATAATAAACATTTATCATGATATGAGGAAATAAATAATAACTTTATTATTGCCTCTAGGGCAAATTTCCTTCACATAGTAGTGATAAAAATGCCTCAGTCGGGTGTCTGAGCGACACCACAAAAGGGCTTAAAAATAATATAAATAACAAGCATGCCACAGTCGGGCGTCTCAGTGACACCACATAAAGGGCTTATAAAATAAATAACAAGTATGCCACAGTCGGGCGTCTCAGCGACACCACATAAAGGGCTTATAAAATAAATGACAAGCATGTCACAGTCGGGCGTCTCAGCGACACCACATAAAGGGCTTATAAAATAAATAACAAGTATGCAACAGTCGGGCATCTCAGCGACACCACATAAAGGGCTTATAAAATAAATAACAAGCATGCCACAGTCGGGCGTCTCTGCGACACCACATAAAGGGCTTATAAAATAAATAATCTTAGTGAATATCCAGGAGGTAAAACCGTCCCAGGGATACTCAATACTTCAAATACTAAAGGGGTTAGTCCATAATAATCACAATCATCATAAGTCACCAATCACGATCCATGTTCTGGTTTAGCAGTTTTCTCCTCCGAAGACCGACACTAAGACCGACACTTGACCCATCCCAGACTGTAATCCTTAACCATGGACACGGCTATTCGAATAGGTTTTAATCTCTGCAGAGAGTGTACTCTTTACCCACGAGTAACAGATTCCTTTAGTCCATTGGGACTAATTCCGTCTACGACCTTTTAATTGGAATCACACCTATCCGCACACACCAGCCCAACTTACCGGTGTCAGGAATCACCCACGACACCCGTTAAGCGAAACTCTAAGCGGGGAGGCTACAACCTCGACGTAACATTGGATCACAAAATTTATACCGCGCGCAAGCTAGGGGAGCTACCCCTTCGGCTACAACCGAAACACCCATGCTCCCGGACCAGGTGGCATGCCTACTGGATGCCTCCGGTATCTTCCACCATGGCCTCTCTGTACGGTGTGTGCTAGGAAAGGGGTTGACAATTTACTGAACCGTACCCTACTTATGGCAGGGACAAGTGGCAGCACGAAACAAGTATGGGGGTTACCGGAACAAGACTCGATCTATGGTCAACTCAGGAGGTTTAAATATTCCCTGCATGATTAGCATAACAATATATACTTCAACCAACAGATAGAAACACCACGCGACATACCCCCTCATGCCATACCGGACACGACCGTCTCGACAGAGGACTAGGAACAAGACCATGTCTACCCAAGACAGAGGCCTTCCCGGCTTCCCTTCCGGTATGCATGAAAGGCATATGACGGTGATTTCCATCACAACCATATCAACTCCATTAGCATGAAAATCATTAATATGCACTCATGAGGAGGAACACATCATCACATAAAATGACGTATGCCTGTGCAGGGTGGTGTTGTCACCGCATTCAAACAACGCACACAATATTATGCCAGGGTTCAGAATGCTTGCCTTTAAGCCGTGGGGAGGCAAGGTGCATTCCAAAACTCTTGAAAGCTTTCTCCTCTCTCCAAAAATCCTATTTAAAATATTTTTTGAATTAACACACAATTTCAAAACAGCACAAAAAGTTGTTTTGAATTTTTTTCAAATAAATCTTAAAGTAAACTAGACTAAATTTGAGAGAGGTAGGAAAAAGAATCAATTCATTTGGAGTTATATTTAAAAAGTTATAGCCAGTCAAAGTTTAGTCATTATTCTGTTTTTTTAAATAAAACAGAAAAAAGAAAATGATTCGAAATGTACACGTCGAACACGTTCTTTTGAATTACGTTTCCACTTATGCCTGCGTGGACTACGCGGGGAGTCGCTGACAGTGGGTCCAGGGGGCCCACTAGTCATGTTTGACTGGTCTCCCCTCCCTCTGCTTCTTCTGCCCGAGCAGAGGCGGGACTCCGGCGGCCGTCGCCGGTGAACGGAGGTTCCTCGTGGGGAGCTGAGGACGGGGATGGATCCGCGGATCAGCGGCAGTCCTCCCGATGGTCGTAGGGTCGTCGGAGGTGGAGGAAATCGCCGCGGTGAGCTCTGCGGCGGAGGAAAGCTTTGGTGGATTTGGGGTTCGGGCTAGGGTGATGCTCCGTCGTCGTTTGGGGTCTGGGCGGCTCCACAAGATGATGTGGAGCCGAGTGGTGGTGATGGAAGGGTGGGGGAGGCCCTGGTGGCGCCGGGGTGAACCGGAACAAGGCGGCGGCCGAACTGGCCGGAGAGGTTGAAGATGGCCTTCTCCTCTTCAATTGATGGTAACGGGGCACTAGGGTGATGGTGTGAGGCTGCTTGTGTGCTCGGAGGGGCTCGAGGGGCTTCCTTTTATAGTGCTCCCAGGTCGGTTCGCGGCGGCTGTGGATGAGCTCGTCGGCGGCCGCCGTTCTGTAGCTTGCAGGGCATCGTGGCGGGGCTGGGGATGGCGGCAGAAGCTAGCGGATGAGCGGGTACTGCTCCAAGGGCGAGCTGGCGAGCGAGCTTGGCTCGGGCAGCACCGACCAGTGCAGGGGCTATCGGGCGGCAGTGGCGGCTAGCTGCTGGCTTGCCGGAGACGTGGCGAGGGCTACGGTGCTCGTGGGGTGCAGAATGGGACGTGGCGTGCTGGCTGCGGTCGGGCAAGGGCCAGAGTGGGTGCGGGGCGAGACGCGGCGGCTCGGTCACGTCACGTGCAAAACGCGCGCTCTGGGCGTGCCCAGAGCGTGCACGAGACGTGCTCGACAAAATGCTAGGGCATGCTATAGGTCTCGAATTAGGTTGGGGTTTAACAGACCTAGGCCAAAGTCATCTAGAGGCTTAGTGGACAAGTTATTTTTCCCAGAGGTGCGAGGCCTTAGTGCAAAACAAAGATCATGCCAAAATAGATCATGCCCATAAGGTGTTTGTCAAAATGCCAGGGGCACCTAGGCATTTCTTAGAGTGGCCAAAACTCCCAGAGTGGGGTCTCTTTAGATGAAAGAGAGGTGGTGGGGTTAGTTTGACAAATGAAGAAACTTGCTAGTGCAAGTTTTGCAAAACTTCAATTCTGGACAGGGAGTAAATAGCATCATTACATGAACCAAAAATGTCCCAAAGGGTGCATGCTCCTGGACTTAGGGGTTTTGTAGGGTTGACTACAATAAGGTGAAAGCACAAGGTCACTAGAGCAAAAATAAATAGGGTTGCAGTAGAAAACACAAGGCTGGTCCAGAATGAAAAAGAGGTTGATTCACTCAATTTTTCCAAAGAACATCACTAGGTTTTTGCATAAAGTTGGATGGCATGCTACCACAGACATCCCATAATTTTGGTGGAGGCTTTTAAGAAATATTTAAATAGGCTGTAGTGCAAAAATGCCCACTGGACCAGATTTGAAAAAAAAGGTGTAGAACTCAAAATATGCAATGAATGAAATATATTTTTGCATAAAAGTGATTTAGAAGCATCACATGACATCTCCAAATTTTGGTTGGAATTTTAGTTAATTTTTATCAAATGGTGGTAGTTCAAAAAGAGCTCCAAAACTGATGAAAGTCATTTTAAGGAATAATGCTCAGGAAGATATAATTCAATAAATAAAATTCTACTGATTAAAAATTGTTATATTGAGAGATCATATAAATCCAATACATTTTTGGAAAGTTTCCACTTGGGTAAACCCCCCCAAAAAAGAAAGGTTCTGAAATCAACAAAAAAAATCCAGAAGGCAAAAAATTTAAACTCCTGGCAAAATTTTAATAATTAAAACCTGGTTAGATTTTTGGGGTGTTACAATAGTACCCCCCTTAAGAAAAATCTCATCCTTGAGATTTGCTAAGGTTTGTTTTTGAAAGTAATACTTTTACCAAGTCAAAACGATTACTTACTTAAGCGGTAAAATGCATCTAAAGTGAGAGGGCAATAAGTGGTGAAGAACTACAGTGTGGGACACTGGCGTTGTGTGGAGAAATCCACGTTTAGGAAAACGAGCGATTCCTACGTTGGACGTAGTAAATTTAGAATAAATTCTAAATTCTAAAATACGCTGGTCGTACCAGAGAGCACAGTGCTCCCTCTGGCTGACAGGTGGACCCAGGGCCCAATGTCAGTCTCTCCTTCTTCCTCTGGCTCTCTCTTCTTCCTCTCTCCCGCGCGCTTTCCCGAGCTTTCTCCACCGGCGACGTCTAGCGCGTAGGGCATCTAGGCCGTACTGCGATAGTGCACGGCATGCTTGCTGCCGATGCAGCGTGCACTCACCTCGCGGGCCAGTGCGCTGTCGGCACTGCTCACGGGTTCGCCTCCGAACACCGACGATCGGGCAACGAGCGGCGCTGGTGGACGTCGCCCACCGTACACCGATCTCGAGCTATAAAACGACCGCGGTGCTCCTTCTTCTACTTTGCACCTGGCCTCATTTCTCCTCCTCCTTCTCCTTCATTACTGCTTACAGGAGCTCGAGACGAGGCTCTAATGGCGGAGGCGGTGCCGGAATGGTACGTGATCCTGGTGTGTGGAGGGCTGGCGGCAATGGTGGGGCTTTCCGTGCTCCTGTGTGCGATGATCCTTGATGATCGCCGTGATGCTGCCGCTCGGGTGCTGGCTCTCCGCGGTGGCTGTAATCACGAGGACAAGGTGCGATGCCGGGTGTTAACTGTTGTCGGTGTGACGGAGGTGATTAGTATCCGGATAATTTTCTGCTAATCTCTGCTTTGGAGGCTGTGGTGTGCTTAGGGAGGGAATCGGTGAGATGCAACACGGTTACGTGTCCTTGCAAGCAAAGTAAGAGTCCGAGTGGTTGTGGGTCTGCTGTTGTGGTGCTGCGTGAATAAAAATAATCCATGACATGAGAAGATAAACGATGCAGCAACTCAAGAAATCTCACTCCAGGATTTTTCGCGGGGACAATGGTTAAATTTAAAAAAATCACAAAGAAAACTACTCATATTAGTAGAAACCAGATAATCGACTCATCGCACAAACTTGGGGTACCATGCATAAGTTACAACACAATAATAAATGTTGCAATAATAATCACCAGCAGTGATGTCTAAAATGAAAACGGTAACTGGCGGGGTCTCGCGAAAATGTCTCTAGTACTTGGACACACTCCTCTTCTATCGGAGGAAGTGGATTGACCAGTCGATGTATGTGTCTCTCCTGGTCAGGCCTTAGTGGTCTGTTGATGGCAATCTGAGGATTCAAATCAGCGAGACTCTGGAGATAATCCATTACTCGCTGGTTCAAACGTTCTTGAGCGATGATGTACTAGACAAGGTTGGCCAGTACTGGGTCTCTCTCAAATCACCCACCAGGAAAAGATGTTACTCCTCCGGGTGCTGCACGGCTCGGAAAGTAATAATACCCTCCTTCGCTGGCATAGGGTACCGCGAATCAAAGACGAGCAATCGCTTCGTACGCAGCGGCTTCTATGGCCATGGGTGGGGTTGGCATAGATCTTCCCACGAAGGAGACCTCCGTTGGGTCTTGGTTGGAGTCTACGGGAGGGATGTGTACTGCTGCCCAATATTTCGAGGTGGAAGGGGTGATTCTCGACTTGAACAGCTCGTACTGGGGTGGTTGGGTAGAACCCATGGTACTACAGGTAAAGTCCCACAATATTTTGACAAGGCTACCCGGGGTTGCATCTGGGGTTCTCAGAAAAATACTAGGGCTCGGCATGGCAAGAAATGATTGTGAGGGTGGTACACGAGGTGAGGGGTGCTGGGTAAGGTCACGAGGTGGCCTTCTTATATAGCATCCGGGCTAGGTTATTTACCGTGGTGAAAGGTAATAAATTTGCCAGATCAGCTCCAAGGGTCGGGGTCAAAACCACAGATACACATATCTCACAAAAGGGACGTGTTACTGTGGGTGTCGTCGGGGTTGGTTTTGGTAGCTGTGCCTGAAATAAAAATGCAACTGCAGGCTGACACAACTATGCAAGGCTACTATTAAAATAGAGGCACAACAACAGACTGCATTTATTTACAAGGTCACACGGTTACAAAGCGAGGATACACTGAGACTCGGCACTACTCGGGTGACTTAGTCTACCTCGTTTACATCCAAACGGGCGTGCCTTGTGGATGTCAAGGCTTCTCCATGGGTCTCACTGTCGGGATTAGCCGGAGGTGGTTGAGGGGCTTCAGGGTCGGGGTGGCGATGATGACCATCGCGGGGATTGTTGGCCACAATCCCATTGGAGTGTGCTCCCAAAAAGCGACGAAGCACTTCTGGGGTCATCAAAGCACCTTGGTTGATGGCTGGGGCTGACCTCAGGGTCTCGATTGGGTGTCCGAACAGCACGACTAGGTTGTCGGCGTCGGGCTCGTCTTCCCTGCTTGCCGAGGCTCGGCGAACCAGCTCTCCACGAGCTGCGATCAGATCAATAGTGATTTGATCAAATAGTGCCTCTAGTGCACCTACATAACAGACTAGGTGCAACAATGCAGGATCCGTCTCGTGATCTCCGTTGGCAACTTGGGGTGGTCTACCATACCCTTCGCGCCTGGGGTAGTAGTAGAACGAGCGACAGTTAACTCTGGGCGACAACTGCCGGAGTTGAACTATAGCCTCTCGAGCAGCTAGCTGGATGGCTTGTGGCTCAAAGGAAGTTGTCCTTCCGGTGAACCTGTAGGGGCGTTCTGGTGACAGACTCCTACCGTAGGTGTGCACAGTGGCCCAGAATTGACGGTCCTCACCGCTCATGGGTCCTTGGTACACAACATATTCTGGGGCTCTTCTAATGCATAGGCACGACGGGTGAGGTTTGCGAGTATGGTCACAAAACCTCCAAGGTTGGTTGTTGTGGTCTCATTGTGCACGACGGGGCCAGGCATTATGGCTCGGTTTGGGGTAGAGGCTGTGCTGTGCTGGGTTGGGGCTAGCGTGCCCCTTTTTATAGGAGAAGGGGATAGAGTCTTCCTTCGCACGCTTGCGAATGAGACATCTTGGGTGCTGGTCACTGGCGCGTGATCGATAGGCTAAGATGATAGGTTGGGAACTGATTACCAAATAGTATCAGGGTCACTGTATGGCTATCTTGCACGAGAAGCTTGGCCGGGGTTTGGTTAAGGTCTGATGGGTTGGTTTACCTAGGTTTTTCAACCTGCCTAAGATAGGATTAGCCAATGGTCAGTCTGGCTCTGATACCAAGTTTGTGGCGACCGGTTTTCCGGGCATTAATTTCCAGAAAATGGTCCTTGTGCTCACCAGCCCCAGGATTACTGTTAGCTGATGAGGCACCAACTTGATACAGAAAATCCAAGCAAAAATGCGAAATATGAAGTACAAGACCATTCTGGCCTGTGAGTACAACAATTTGGTTTCTAGTGCTTGATGGCAGAAGCGGTTTGTGGATCATCAACGCCTATGGGACTCCATTTCCCACAGGAATAGCTGACCAGGATAACTCCTATCTTCGCGAGGCTGCTATCACCATTTCGTAGGTTCCGGGGCTATCATCACGGTCGCTCCTCTCCGCGCAAGAAATCTGGCCAAGACAATAGCCAGGGACAAGCCAGTGATTACTTTTGAATGTACTCGCAAACATTATGGACACGGGTATAATATAACAACGATAATTCTGTACTGAAATATTTTACGACCATGACGTCAGTCACAAAAATAGTAAAATCTCTGATGCATGCAAGCAAGTTATTTATGGATATGCAATAACATAGTAGTGATAAAAATGCCTCAGTCGGGTGTCTAAGCGACACCACAAAAAGGGCTTAAAAATAATATAAATAACAAGAATGCCACAGTAGGGCGTCTCAGTGACACCACATAAAGGGCTTATAAAATAAAAAACAAGTATGCCACAGTCGGGCGTCTCAGCGACACCACATACAGGGCTTATAAAATAAATGACAAGCATGATACAGTCGGGCGTCTCAGCGACACCACATAAAGGGCTTATAAAATAAATAACAAGTATGCCACAGTCGAGCATCTCAGCGACACCACATAAAGGGCTTATAAAATAAATAACAAGCATGCCACAGTCGGGCGTCTCAGCAACACCACATAAAGGGCTTATAAAATAAATAATCTTAGTGAATATCCAGGAGGTAAAACCGTCCTAGGGATACTCAATACTTCAAATACTAAAGGGGTTAGTCCATAATAATCACAATCATCATAAGTCACCAATCACGATCCATGTTCTGGTTTAGCAGTTTTCTCCTCTGAAGGCCGACACTAAGACCGACACTTGACCCATCCCAGACTGTAATCCTTAACCATGGACACGGCTATTCGAATAGGTTTTAATCTCTGCAGAGAGTGTACTCTTTACCCACGAGTAACGGATTCCTTTAGTCCATCGGGACTAATTCCGTATACGGCCTTTTAATTGGAAACACACCTATCTGCACACACCAACCCAACTTACCGGTGTCTGGAATCACCCACGACACCTGTTAAGCGAAACTCTAAGCAGGGAGGCTACAACCTCGACGTAACATGGGATCACAAAATTTATACCGCGCGCAAGCTAGGGGAGCTACCCCTTCGGCTACAACCGAAACACTCATGCTCTCGGACCAGGTGGCATGCCTACCGGATGCCTCCGGTATCTTCCACCATGGCCTCTCTGTACGGTGTGTGCTAGGAAAGGGGTTGACAATTTACTGAACCGTACCCTACCTATGGCAGGGACAAGTGGCAGCACGAAACAAGTATGGGGGTTACCAGAACAAGACTCGATCTATGGTCGACTCAGGAGGTTTAAATATTCCCTGCATGATTAGCATAACAATATATACTTCAACCAACAGATAGAAACACCACACGACATACCCCCTCATGCCATACCGGACACGACCGTCTCGACAGAGGACTAGGAACAAGACCGTGTCTACCCAAGACAGAGGCCTTCCCGGCTTCCCTTCCGGTATGCATGAAAGGCATATGACGGTGATTTCCATCACAACCATATCAACTCCATTAGCATGAAAATCATTAATATGCACTCATGAGGAGGAACACATCATCACATAAAATGACGTATGCCTGTGCAGGGTGGTGTTGTCACCGCGTTCAAACAACGCACACAATATTATGCCAGGGTTCAGAATGCTTGCCTTTAAGTCGTGTGAGGCAAGGTGCATTCCAAAACTCTTGAAAGCTTTCTCCTCTCTCCAAAAATCCTATTTAAAATATTTTTGAATTAACACACAATTTCAAAATAGCACAAAAAGTTGTTTTGAAACTTTTTCAAATAAATCTTAAAATAAGCTAGATTAAATTTGAGAGAGGTAGGAAAAAGAATCAATTCATTTGGAGTTATATTTAAAAAGTTATAGCCAGTCAAAGTTTAGTCATTATTCTGGTTTTTTTAAAATAAAACAGAAAAAAGAAAACGATTCGAAATGTACATGTCGAACACGTACTTTGGAATTACGTTTCCACTTATGCCTGCGTGGACTGCGCGGGGAGTCGCTGACAGTGGGTCCAGGGGGCCCACTAGTCATGTTTGACTGGTCTCCCCTCCCTCTGCTTCTTCTGCCCGAGCAGAGGCGGGACTTCGGCGGCCGTCGCCGGCGAACGGAGGTTCCTCGCGGGGAGCTGAGGACGGGGATGGATCCGCGGATCAGCAGCGGTCCTCCCGGTGGTCGTAGGGTCGTCGGAGGTGGAGGAAATCGCCGGCGGTGAGCTCTGCGGCGGAGGAAAGCTTCGGTGGATTTGGGGTTCGGGCTAGGGTGATGCTCTATCGTTGTTTGGGGTCTGGGAGGCTCCGCAAGATGATGTGGAGCCGAGTGGTGGTGATGGAAGGGTGGGGGAGGCCTTGGTGGCGCCGGGGTGAACCGGAACGAGGCGGCGGCCGAACTGGCCGGAGAGGTTGAAGATGGCCTTCTCCTCTTCAATTGATGGCAACGGGGAACTAGGGGGATGGTGTGAGGTTGCTTGTGTGCTCGGAGGGGCTCGAGGGGCTTCCTTTTATAGTGCTCCCAAGTCGGTTCGCGGCGGCCGTGGATGAGCTCGTCGGTGACCACCGTTCTGTAGCTTGCAGGGCATTGTGGCGGGGCTGGGGATGGCGGCAGGAGCTAGCGGACGAGCGGGTACTGCTCCAAGGGCGAGCTGGCGAGCGGGCGTGGCTTGGGCGGCGCCGACCAGTGAAGGGGCTGTCGGGCGGCAGTGGCGGCTAGCTACTGGCTTGCCGGAGACGTGGCGAGGGCTGCGGTGCTCGTGGGTGCAGAAGGGGACGTGGCATGCTGGCTGCGGTCGGCCAAGGGCCAGAGTGGGTGCGGGGCAAGACGCGGCGGCTCGGTCGCGTCACGTGCAAAACGCGCGCTCTGGGCGCGCCTAGAGCACGCATGGGACGTGCTCGACAAAATGCTAGGGCATGCTATAGGTCTCGAATTAGGTTGGGGTTTAACATACATAGGCCAAAGTCATCTAGAGGCTTAGTGGACAAGTTATTTTTCCCAGAGGTGCGAGGCCTTAGTGCAAAACAAAGATCATGCCAAAATAGATCATGCCCATAAGGTGTTTGTCATAATGCCAGGGGCACCTAGGCATTTCTTAGAGTGGCCAAAACTCCTAGAGTGGGGTCTCTTTAGATGAAAGAGAGGGTGGTGGGGTTAGTTTGACAAATGAAGAAACTTGCTAGTGCAAGTTTTGCAAAACTTCAATTCTGGACAGGGAGTAAATGACATCATGACATGAACCAAAAATGTCCCAAAGGGTGCATGCTCCTGGACTTATGGGTTTTGTAGGGTTGACTACAAGAAGGTGAAAGCACAAGGTCACTAGAGCAAAAATAAATAGGGTTGCAGTAGAAAACACAAGGCTGGTCCAGAATGAAAAAGAGGTTGATTCACTCAATTTTTCCAAAGAACATCACTAGGTTTTTGCATAAAGTTGGATGGGATGCTACCACTGACATCCCATAATTTTGGTGGAGGCTTTTAAGAAATATTTAAATAGGCTGTAGTGCAAAAATGCCCACTGGACCAGATTTGAAAAAAAAGGTGTAGAACTCAAAATATGCAATGAATGAAATATATTTTTTGCATAAAAGTGATTTAGAAACATCACATGACATCTCCAAATTTTGGTTGGAATTTTAGTTAAATTTATCAAATGGTGGTAGTTCAAAAAGAGCTCCCAAACTGATGAAAGTCATTTTAAGGAATAATGCTCAGGAAGATATAATTTAATAAATAAAATTCTACTGATTAAAAATTGTTATATTGAGAGAGCATAGAAATCCAATACATTTTTGGAAAGTTTCCACTTGGGTAAAACTCCAAAAAAAGAAAGATTCTGAAATCAACAAAAAAATCCAGAAGGCAAAAATTTTAAACTCCTGGCAAAATTTTAATAATTAAAACCTGGTTAAATTTTTGGGGTGTTACATTTTGTCCTTGATTCATTGCTTGTAATTCTTGTATTACTATGACAGGTTGTACTGGGGAGTACATTTCTTATAAATTTTGGAAAAATGGTTCTTGTTGAATTTTACCTTTGCGCTGGTGGTTGGGATATCCGTTTGTGCGTCCAATTTTTCTTTGCTTTGTATGCCAGCCTTGGGTGTGTCACCAGGTGGAGTGTCTGAGGCTTTCTCCCCTGTATAGGTCATCTGAGATGCTCTTGTGCTGAAAAGCTCTTCTATATGAACTTTCTGACTTGCATGGGCATCCTCTTCTCTTTGCTGTGCTTGTAATACCTGGTAGTTGAAACAATATGAGTTAACGGTATTTGGGCAAAGTGGGTTTGGAAGTTTTACCTTTTCTTTGTTGTTTTCTTCTTGTTTTTCTGCCGTGCTGTCAACGGTCGATGCTAGATCAGCCCGTGGCTCATTTGCGGGAGCGTTGATATGATACTTGTCCGGCTGAGTGTATATTTTGTTGCAGATTTGTCAGTTAACTCAGGAGCGTTTTTAGTTTAGAGAGGAGAGACTTTTTAGAGAGAAGAGACCGATTTTTTATACTCACGTCTTTGCTGCCTCCGATCCTGTTTGTCTCTTGTACTGCTCCTGTTGACGCCCTTGAGGGAGCATTATCTGTTGTTGGGTTGCTTGTTCTATTGCTTCCAATCCCTTGCTCAGTGTTCTTGACGACATGGTGCTATTGGCCTTTATGTTTCGGTGGCATTCTGTTGCCGTGTCCCTGACAGAATTGAAGGCAAATTTTGTAAGTGCAAGTTTGAAAGCATCGCTTTCGAGTCACTTTTTTCATTTACCTGTTTCTCATCTTGATTCTCTGCTTCTGCAGCTACTTTTCTACCTTGTTCTTGCTGTCCTTCGGCACTTGATGTGTTTGTTGATACGTCCTCCTTGTTTTGCTCCTTTTGCACCTTGTTATGTTCTTCTGTCTTCCTCTGGCTAATTCTCGAGTTCTGTGTTCTTGATTTTGTTATTCTTTTCTTCCCTTCATGTTTGTTTTGTTGGTCCTGTTCTTCCTTCTTTCTTTTTCTCCTCCCTCCTGGCTCTGGTGCGGCTACGACTTCTTTCGTGTGGTTGCCATGTACAAGTGCAGCTGTGTCTCCTGCGTCTGCTCGATCCCGCAGCTTCAGCGTCATCTCTTCTTGAAACCTCACTCTGTGAACAATGTCCTGGAATTCTCTAAGTTGTTTGAGAGAATCAATCACGACCGTTGTTTGTCGCACCACTGTGTTCCTCATGCTTTCATCTAATTCCTTCTCTTGTTCATTGCATTGGTGTCCAGCCCTGGTCGTTATTCCGGGTATCTGTTTTGTTTCGTCGAGTACTTGTTTCAACATTTCTTCTATCCTTCCGAATATTTCATATGATCCTGTGCTGGTGCGTGTGACTGGTTCCTTGCTTCCACTTGTGCTAACATGTGCTTCATCCTGTCGCTTGGTTGGAGGTGGTAGTAGCTTGGTCGTTTGCTTTTGCTCCTGTTGTTGTGCTGGTATCATCTGTGTTGAATACGAAGGTGTTCCTGTGTTGGCATAGAAGATCCTCTCTGCTGTTCCTTTCCATGTCTGCATTGTTTCGGCATGATGGAATTGGTTAGACTGGAAGCCGTTTTTATAAGGGATAATGCATATATATTCAATAGGGCTATACCTGTATCTTGCCAAATTCATAGTCATCTGGTCGTGCTTTTCCGTCCGTTTTCATGTCTGCTCTAGCTATTTTCCTTAGATCACTCTCTTTTAGGTGGTTTGCTCGTGGTAACGATGTCTTGTCCATTGTCTTGGCAATCTTCCGCATTTGTTTTGTGTCGGTCGGCAGTAGCAGGCAGTCGAGGTACATTATTACTGGTCTCTGCGCCAAACCATTGAGATGCTTTTTGTTCTTTTCTTCCTGAGGCAACAACCTGTGCTTCTTCCATGTCTTTGCTCCTTCCCTAATACTTTCGATGATTAGCTGGCAGAAATCCATCTTTGCCATTTCTGGATAGTCCAAGTCGTTGACCATAATGGCTTGTTTGCAGAAGGTAGGGGAGGTTGTTCCACAGACAATGTTGTGGAAAAAAATAAGGAAAAATATTTTAGCTGATTTCCTGTTTGATTGTTCGTCATCTTGTTTCACCAATTTTTCTAGTTCTTTAAACAGATCATCGTGATGGAAACCCATTTTCTTGAGGCCAAGTTCTGTGACCAGTTCGGTCATTGTGTCGGTGGAAATCTTTGGCCTTGGTGCTGTCTTTTCCGTACCGTTTGGGTATCCAAACACCTTGTGGATGCCTTCCTTTGTTATTATGATTTCTTTCTGCTGATCAGCTTCACCGAACTTTTTTTTCATGGTTTCTATGTCCAGTTTGTCGTAGATGTGTGCTGCAAGCGGTTTGCAGATGGAGCGCTTTATTTGGCATCCCTCTATGCTTCCAAACCCGGCTTCCCTAAGATCTTGCTGGTGACGTTCCTCAAGTAATTTCCATGCTTTATTGACATTATCAAATGCTACTCCTGCCTAGATCTCACATTTGTCCTTATTTGCCTCCTGTTCATCATCCGTTTGTGCTGCCAATTCTTTTCCACTTTGTCTTTCTTCTCTTTGTGCGCTTCTGCCTTGTTTTTATCTGTTGAGAAAAAGAGGGTTTTGTCATAGAGGATGGTTTGGTGAAAAGTGGTAGCAAAAATCTGTAGAGAATATGGTTTTTACATCATCGTTGCTGTCCTCTGCGGCGCCACCGTTGTCCCCTGCAGCGCCATCGCCCTCTATACAAATGACATCATCATCGTGTTTTGTGCCATCGTTGTCGTCGGCAGTATCACGCTTTGACTCTTTGCTGGCATCATCCTCGTCTTCTTCCAACCGTTGTATTTTTTTCTTGGCTTTATTTACATCATTGTCGGCGCGTGGAACCGCTGGCGGGAGTATCAGTAGAGGACTTGGGTGCTGCTGCTTCAAGCTAGCACCGTCGCTGATGAGTTGAGTTTTGTCCTTGCTCTTTTGTCTTTTTCCTCTAGGAGGAATGACAGTCTTGGTTTCTGATTGCTCCTCTTTTCTGCTGCTAGTCACTTGCTTTTTGTTGCCCTCCCTGCTGGAAGCTAGTGCTGGCACTTTCTCGGGTGTTTCACTGTCCATGTTCTGCTTCGTTCTTTTTTTTGACGGGTCAGGAGAGATGTCTGGTTTTCCTGCATATGAACTATTAAGTTCCGACAAAATCGTTTCAATATCTACTTCTCCGTCACCTGCACGATGATTATGTAACAAAAGGATTATGAAGTAACATCGAAATAAATGGGATATAGTTTTAAAAGTATGTCTTCCACGGCTGCACAAAAAAGATTCTGAAGGTTAATCTACATAGATTCATAAGATAGCCCTTTTCTTTCATTTCGTGACCTAAAAAAGCGATCAATCCATTGTTTTCTTGTTATATCAAGTCTTCCCACTAACTCTTTGTTTCACCAATCATTGATAGAAATTAGGGTCAGGTGTGAGCAGTATGTCTGCTGTCAAGTCCATATCAGTGAGGGGAAGTCTTTTTTCATAGCAAAAAATACACTACAAATGATATTCTGTAAATTGGAGCAATAATTACATGGTTTAGAGTGTAAGATAAAATGTTCTCAGATGAATAATAATACACATAGTGTGTGAAAAATTTCATCAAAGTGCAATTTCCCAGGATTTTGTGGACGCAATTGGTTAACTTAATGCTGCTGCTACATAGTTTTTGTTATATGGATTGTGTGAGCCTTTTATAGTACCTTGCTGCACGGCAGGCTATTCCGCAGGTACCCTGTTTTCCTTATTACCAGTCCTTGCTGCATAAAAATGCCCAGGCGTTAGCAGCAGTAGAACCATAATTGAATTTCACAGGAAAAAGAGGAGATGCATCCCGTGGACAAAAAAACGGCATTGTCGGAGAGGCACAGGTTGTTTCACGCTATAAGCACACAGCTAGATCTATTATTGGTGCACGAACGTTAATACGAGAGAGGCATGTAATTTGAAAGAGGGGCAACCAACGGATATATAGAATCCCCTGTAAATACTAGGTTTTGAATTTAAGGATGCTCTCATGGTTTGAATCTAGAGCGGTGTTCTAGATAGTTCTGGCATGCACAGTACGTTTTAGGCAAATTCCTTGCGAGCGGATTTCTGTGACGGGTAAGCGTAGCTTCCCATTGCACGCGTGTCTACCTTATTTCAATTTTGCTAGAAAAGTCTAGACAGACTTTTTGGAAACACTGTATTGTGTGGCGGTTAGGGTTCATGTCCGTCAAAAAGGGGGAAAATCGCTTTGATCGACCTGTGGTAATGGAATGTAATGGCTTAATATTTTTTACCTTCGATTGCTTGTGAGGGATTCGTCACATCCATCGGCTTGTTTTTGTCCTTGCTCTCTGTTGGTATCTCCACCGCGAGCACGGGTCGTCACCGTCAGTCGCCGCCGCCCCAGGAGAGGTTTTTGATGCTTTCGCAGGCACCGACTGACTTCTTGTATCTCGAAGTGGATGGCGGCTGGTGGGTGAGGCGAACGCGATTTCGATTTTTGGTTGGTCTGCTGGATTGGATAATGGGGGCAGAAGGAAAGACGAGGGTGTTCAAGAAAGGGGAACTGGTGAAGTGTTCGAGATTTTTGGTGCGAAAGCAAAAGCAAGAAAGTAGTGGAGGGAGAGAGGGAAATGGTCGAACCGTCTCGAATCTTCGACCGTCCGTCTGGACATCAAGATTGGTGTAATTTTCTGTGGGCTTTGATGGTCTTGTTTTTTTTCCTTGCTTGCTCAACTGCCGGAACGTTTTTTATTTTAGTGTGGTGACATCCACGGTGGCATGGTTTGGTGTTACCCAGAGTCACGTTCGTTTCTGTGTGTGTTACAGACGTTTTCTATGACGTTCCATGGTGAGTCGCATGGAAGTGAGGCCACCAGCGCTCATCCTCCTATGGAAAAAGGGAAGCGTCTCGAATCTTAGACCGTAGGTTTGGACATCAAGACTGCTGCATCTTTCTGTGTACTTCAATGAGCTTGTTTTTTTGCTTGGCTTTCTTAAGTCTTAGTCTGTGGGATTTAGCATTTTTTGATTTTAGTGTTGTTGTGTGATGCACATGGGCATGGTTTGGCGTTACTCAGAGTCACGTTTCATTGTTCTTTTGGAGAGGCATGGACATGAACTCAATGGAAGCATGTTAACGCATTGGTCAGAGTCTCATTGCCACGGGTGTATGCTTTTGGTATTTCCAAATGATTCCGTTCACTTGTTCTGTTGGAGAGGAATACGTGACGAAAACGTTCTGTTGGTACATGTAGATGGGTAGGCAAGGGTCATGGATGTCGCGTGTTAGCAGTAGGAGCACGGTTGTGCTTCCACTAGAGGCACTTCGTTCCCCTGCAGGGAGCACGTTTTGCCGAATCTTACGTAGTTTTGGTTCAAATGATTCCGCTTACTCGTTCACTTGGATACGCACGGGCGTCGAGTCTATTGAGTCACATTTTCCCATTAGGACGAGTCACGTTAGGCATGCAGTCGCGTCGATGTAGAAGTCACGTTTATCAAGCAAATAACACATGTCACGGTAAGTGTAGTATTATGTAGAGTCACTGGCGTGAAACACGGGCCAGTGTGACTCTGTATATTCTGTGAGGCACATTGAGTGGAGAGGCATAGGCATGGGTGGTATTATGTAGAGTCACGCTCGTCTGTGATTGGTTTCAGAATAATTCTGTCGACTCTATCAGATGGAGAAGCACTGGCGTTAATCGCAGAAAGGCACAGTTTGGTTTGAAGTCATGGTGAACATCCACTGTTTACTCTATGAGGCACGGAATGGACTATTCGAGAGACGCTGGTGTTGTATATTCTTCGCCCGGTCATGGGTCCGAGGAAGGCACGACATGGTATCCTGTATTTGTGTTCGAAATGATTCTGTTGACTCGTTGAGAAGAAGAGGCACGGGCATGAATGCCATGAGGGCATGATTGGGTCTGTCGGAGCATCACGTTTCATACGTTTATTATGGAAACAAAGCGGAATGGGTTTAGATGTTAATGTAAAAGTTTACCTTGCACAGTCGAGGTGTTTAAAAGCGTAAGCTCCTTGTTTTAAAAAGCCATGGCTTCGTGCTGAGTTGCGTGGCGCTTCTTTTATTAGAAGCATGGACGTGAAGTGAATACAGCCACGGTTCTGTACCAGGTAGAGACATGACTTGTACAATGGCGATGGCGTGGATGTTCGTTGCAGTGTTAAGGGTCACAGGCAGGTGCGTGAAGCGCTAAAAGGCATGCTACCGTATAATATAGAGCCACACTCGTGTGTGTTTGTGTTCCGAATAATTTCGTCGACTCGATCAGACGGAGAGGCACGGGCGTTCAGCCCACAAAGGCACCGTCAGGGTTCGTTCCTTGGTTGTTAGGCACACAGACGCGTGGATGTGGAAGGCACGTTTTTCAAGCAAAGAACGCACATCACGATCCCACGTTTTTTAAGCAAAATGCGGACCTCAAGTCCGTATAGCCACAGTTCTGTACTAAGTAGCGTCATGAACGAGTCACCTGGAGTTAGATTTTGATATAAATATCATTTCAAAACAAAAAATGTCAATGGAGAATGGTATGAATTCGACAGTAAGTTCTCTGGAATACAGACAGACATACACAGTAAGTTAACTGTGTTTGAGATGTTTTCTGTTGAATATGTACGTACCATTGGAAATAAGTTGAGTGGTTGTGGTGTGGACGAACGCACGGGAAGACAAAATGATAGTACTGGTGTTTCCCAGCCGTGCAGAGTTCGAGGTATTTAAGAGAGATTGGGAGAATTCGAGGCACCGGTTACTCCGTTTGACCATCTGACTGGTGTGCGTATGTTATAAAAAGCTACCTTCTCATCGAACACCCTACGTCCACAATTCTCCAGAGACAGGCACCTCTTTCTTGCTGGTAGCTCCTTGATTTCGCCATGGCCGGTAAGAGGGGTTCTGGTTGTTCAAGCAACCAGGCAGCAAGGACAAAAGCTGCGGAAAGAAGGGAGAGGTGCCGCCGCTACGCCGTAGCGGCGGCAGGAATATCTTGCCCCGTTGCCCAGGTGTCGAACGATCTCTCGCGTGGATGCGGTTCCTCCCAAAAGCGCATTCGCCATGGAGACGATCTTGGCAAGATGGCAGTACAGAATTCCTTAGCCAGCGACGACTTGCTCGATGAGTTAATTAAGCAGTAGCAGTTCATCGCTCGCTTGGAGAAGTTGCTGCAGCAGAGCAATGCCTCTGTGGAGAAGTCCACTGGTCTCATAGTTCGATCTTTGTGTGAGAATGAGAAGCTTCTAAACAAGCTCGACCAGAAGGATCGGGAGGCCGCCCGCTTGAAGAATCTGTATGAGCAGAGCCATGCGTTGGTGCAGAAGCTGTCGGGCGAAGTCGGGCAGCTTATGGATGAGAATGCTGGGGTCCTCGTCAAGTACAAGAGCCTGGTGGAGGATTCCTTTACTGCTATGGAGCAAAGTTATGAGGCGACGAAGAAGGAGATTGAAGATGTGCTCACCCAGCAGCTGATCAAGAACGTTGCTGGAGTGTAGGCAGAGATCTTGTAGCATGTTTTTCCGTTGCGTTGGGGCATGTGGCCTTTTGTACTGCCATGAATCTGTAAGGCATTTATGCGTTGCATTGTCGTCGTGTTGTTTCGTTTGTTGGCACATGTAGATGAGTAGGCTAAGGTCATGGATGTCGCCTGTTAGCAGTAGGAGCACGGTTGTGCTTCCACCAGAGGCACTTTGTTCTCCTGCGGGGAGCACATTTTGCCGAACCGTGCGTAGTTTTGGTTCAAATGATTCCGCTTACTCGTTCACTTGGATACGCACAGGCGTCGACTCTATTGAGTCACGTTTTTGCATTAGGCTGGGTCACGCTAGGTCACGTTTTTCAAGCAAATAACGCACGTCGTGGTGCCAAAACATGAAGGTGAAAGCATGGCCGATTTGAGAGACACGAATATGAAAAACACGGACCTGAAGTCCATGTAGGGTCATGATTTGTACTCTTAAACTCATGGACTTTCTGTTTCGAATGCTTCTGTCGACTCGTTCAGACGGAGAGGCACGGCCGGTCAGCTTCAATAGTGAACACCCACTGTTCACTGTTTCGTCAAAAACACGGGCGAGTGTAACTCTGTGTACTCTGTGATTCCGCTTACTCGTTCACTTGGATACGCACGGGCGTCGAGTCTATTGAGTCACGTTTTCCCATTAGGTTGAGTCACGTTAGGCACGCAGTCGCGTCGATGTAGAAGTCACGTTTTTCTAGCAAATAACGCACGTCACGGTAAGTGTAGTATTATGTAGAGTCACGGGCGTGAAAAATAGGCCAGTGTGACTCTATATATTCTGTGAGGCACATTGAGTGGAGAGGCATAGTCATGGTATGGTATTATGTAGAGTCACGCTCGTCTGTGTTTGGTTTCAGAATAATTGCGTCGACTCGATCAGATGGAGAGGGACGGGCGTTAATCCCAGAAAGGCACAGTTTGGTTCGAAATCATGTTGAACAACCCACTATTTACTCTGTGATGCATGGAATGGCCTATTCGAGAGACACTGGTGTTGTATATTATTCGCATGGTCATGGGTTGGAGGAAGGCACGGCATGGTATCCTGTAGTTGTGTTCGAAATGATTCCGTTGACTCGTTCAGAAGAAGAGGCACGGACATGAATGCCATGAGGGCATGGTTGGGTCTGTCGGAGCGTCACATTTTGTACGTTTAATATCGAAACAAAGCAGAATGAGTTTAGATGTTGACGCTAAAGGTTTACATTGCGAGTGGCCGGTTCGACAGTCGAGGTATTTAAAAGCGTAAGCTCCTTATTTTTAAAAGGCACGGTTTTGTGCTGAGTTGCGTGGCGCTTTTTTTATTAGAAGCACGAGCGTGAAGTGAATACAACCACGGTTCTGTACCAGGCAGCGACATGACTTGTGCACTGATGATGGCGTGGATGTTCGTGGCAGTGTTAAGGGTCACAGGCATGGGCGTGCGGCGCTAAATGGCATGCTGCCGTATAACATAGAGTCACGCTCTCGTGTGTTTGTGTTCCGAATAATTCCGTCGACTCGATCAGACGGAGAGGCGCCGGCGTTCATCCCACAAAGGCACCGTTAGGGTTCGTTCCTTTATTTTTAGGCACACAGAGGCGTGGATGTAGAAGGCACATTTTCAAGCAAAGAACGCACATCACGATGCCTCGTTTTTAAGCAAAACACGGACCTGAAGTCCGTATAGCAACTGTTCTGTACTAAGTAGCGTCATAACTTGTACTCATAAACACGTGTACTTTCGTGCCTCTTCTCAATATTTTGGGCCACAGGCACTGGAGTGCATGCCACAAAGGCATGGTGCTATTTTATACAAAGGCACACTCGCCCGTGTTTGTGTTTCGTATGCTTCTGTCGACTCGTTCCGACGGAGAGGCACGGCCGGTCAGCCGACAGAGGCATAGGGTTGCATTACGCACAGTCAGAGTCACATTACCATGGGTCTATGCTTTTGGTATTTCGAAATGATTGCACTCACTCATTCTGTTGGAGAGGAATGGACGTGAGTCCGGCGGAGGCAAGTCTCCTTATTAGCCAGAGTCATGTTCATTTCTTTAGTTGGGGTAACCTAGCGGAGTGTCACGTTTTATACGTTTAATATGGAAACAAAGCGAATGAGTTTAGATGTTGATGCAAAAAGTTTACATTGCGAGTGGCCGATTCGAGATTTGAGTCATTTAAAAGTGTAAGTTCCTTGTTTTTAAAAGTCACGGTTCTGTACTGAGTTGCGTCGCGCTTCATTTATTAGAAGCACTGGGGTGAAGTGAATACAGCCATGGTTCTGTAGCAGGCAGCGACATGAGTTGTGTACTGACAATGCCGTGGACGTTCATTGTACTGTTAAGGGTCACAGTCACGGGCGTGAAGCGCTAAGAGGCATCGTGCCGTATAATATAGAGTCATGCTCCCTAGTGTTTCTTTTCCGAGTGCTTCCGTCGACTCCATCAGAAGGAGAGGCACGGCCGGTCAGCCCACAGAGGCATAGCTTTGCATTACGCACAGTCACGTTCGTTTTTTTAACCCAGCGGGATGGCTTGAGACGCCAACACTTACTGTTCAATCTGCGAGGCACCGAATGGCCTATGGAGAGACGATGTTTTGAAAAGCTTGTTTCCTTGTTTTCAAAAGCACAGTCATGCTTCTTTTTTGATGTTTCGTATATTACTCGATAGAGGCCTGGACTCGATTAGATGGGAGAGGTACGCGCATGGTGTGGTATTATATAGAGTCACACTCATCTGTGTTTGTGTTCCAAATAATTCCATTTACTCGATCAGATGGAAACCCAGCAAAAAGGCACCATTTGGTCTTACCCACAGTCACGTTCGTTTCTTTAATTGCGAAAACCCAGCAGAAAGGCTTCAGATGTGATCGAGCCAGCGGAAAGGCACTGTTTACTCGGCGAGGCATGGAATGGCTTGTTCTAGAGAAGCTGCTATGGCGTATTCTTTGCACGGTGGCGGGTCCCAGGAAGTGACGGCGTGGTATTGTGAAGAGTCACGTTATGTTGTTTTCGTGTTCCAAATGCGCGAAGAGTCATGGTTATGGTTTAGCACTTGACTGTGACCCCTAACGGTCCGACGGGCGTCTCCTCCGTTGACGCCGCTCTGGCTTGTCGCCCGAGGCTAGGCTCCGGCTATTTAAGGTGGACAGACGGAGTCGCGAAACCCTAGCAACATTCTACTCCTCACTTCGTCCGCCGCCAGGCCTTCCATTCCTCTTGCTCATCTCTATTCACTGACCATCTCCGCCATGGCTGGGCAGAAGGAGACTACTCCGGACGGTCGTGCCCTATCGCGGGAGGAGATCCTTGCTCGCGAGGGTTCCTCGTCTGTAAGTTCACCCTGTTTCTGCTTCTCCTTCATTCGTTTTTTCTTTCTTTCGGCTGCTTTGATTTAGTTTGTGAAACATGAATTACTGTGGTCATCTGACTCCTAATTTGATGCGGGTGTGTCTTGCTGATACTGATTTACAGTCAGTTGGAGGTAGGGTTAGTCTGTGTCATGGTCTTGAATAGAAGTCCCATGCTGTAGAACTGGGGAGCAGTTGTGGCTCAAAAGAGATGGGAATGGTGAGCGGGGCGGCGACGGGAATGGTGCACGTTGTTTCAGTTGCAGAGGCTAACAAAACGTATGACGAGCTGGTGGAGATCATCTACGGGTGGTGGGAGCTCTGCAAGGAAGCAAGGGAAGATTTGAAGAAGGCGAATGCCAGGATCGTAGAAATAATGGTTGAGAAGAACAATCTCCTTGAAGAGCACGTCCGGTCGTTGCAGGAATCGGTTGTAGGTGTGAAGCGACATGACGAGAATGCGAAGGCGCTGAAGAAGGATATTGATGAACTGCGCGTGGCGCAAACCATCAAGAATCGGTTGTTGCAGGAATCGGTCGCAGCTGTGAAGCGACAAGACGAGGATGTGAAGGTGCTAAGGAAGAAGATTGATGAACTACTCGGGGATCAAACCAGCAAGAAAGTCGGTGGAGGCTAGGTGTACAACATCGTCCCTGGCTGTTGCGTGCATCTGGTGTTGTTAAGCAGTGGACTTTAGTATTGGAATGACGTAATGATGAAGGCATGTACGTTTGTGGCTTTTCTGTGTTGTAGTGTTTCGGGTCACAGACACGGGCTTGCATCCAACAGATTCATGGTGTAGTTTTATACAGAGTCACGTTCGCCTGTATTTGTGTTCAAAATGATTCCGTTGACTCGTTGAGAAAAATAGGCACGCACATGAATCCCATGGGGTCATGGTTTCGTCTTTCCCATAGTCACGTTCGTACATTTATCATGGAAAGAGAGCAGGATGGGTTTAGATGTTAATGCTAGCTGTTTATTTTGTGAGTGGCCGATTCGAGAGTCGAGTTGTTTAAAAGCGTAAGTTCCTTGTTTTTAAAAGCCATGGTTCTGTACTGAGTTACGTCACGCTTCTTTTATTAGAAGCACGGGCGTGAAGTGAATATAGGCGCGGAAGATGACTTGTGCACTGACGATGGCGTGGTTCATGCCAGTGTTAAGGGTCACAGGCATGGCGTGGTATGATTCTGTTGACTCGTTCAGAAGAAGAGGCACGGACATGAATGCCATGATGGCATGGTTGGGTCTGTCAGAGTGTCACATTTCGTACGTTTATTATGGAAACAAAGCGGATTGGGTTTAGATGTTAAGCTTAAAGTTTACTTTGCAAGTGGCTGGTTCGACAGTCGAGGTGTTTAAAAGCATAAGCTCCTTGTTTTTAAAAGCCACGGCTTTGTGCTGAGTTGCGTGGTGTTTCTTTTACTAGAAGCACGAGCGGGAAGTGAATACAACCACGGTTCTGTACCAGGCAGCGAAATGACTTGTGCACCGACGATGGCATGGATATTCGTGGCAGTGTTAAGGGTCACAGGCACGGACGTGCAGCGGTAAAAGGCATGCTGCCGCATAATATAGAGTCACGCTCCCGTGTGTTTGTGTTCCGAATAATTCCTCGACTCGATCTGACGGAGAGGCACGGGAGTTCTGCCCACAAAGGCACCGTCAGGGTTCGTTCCTTGCTTGTTAGGCGCACAGACGCGTGGATGTAGAAGGCACGGTTTTCAAGCAAAGAATGCACATCACGATGCCATGTTTTTCCAGCAAAACACTGGCCTGAAGTCCGTATAGCCACGGTTCTGTACTAAGTAGCATCATGACTTGTACTCATAAACGCGTGGACTTTCGTGCCTCTTGGCAATATTTTGGGTCACAGGCACTGGCGTGTGTCCCACAAAGGCATGGTGCTGTTTTATACAGAGGCACACTCACCCGTGTTTCTGTTTTGAATGCTTCTGTCGACTCATTCAGGCGGAGAGACACTGCTGGTCAGCCGACAGAGGTATAGGGTTGCATTACGCACAATCAGAGTCACATTACCATGGGTGTATGCTTTTGGTATTTTGAAATGATTGCACTCACTCATTCTGTTGGAGCGGAATGGACATGAATCCGGCGGAGGCAAGTCTTCTTATTAGCCAGAGTCACGTTCGTTTCTTTAGTTGGGGTAACCCACCGGAATGGGTTCAGATGCAAACACTCACTGTTGAAGCTATTTTTGAAAGCTTCTTTCCTTGTTTTGAAAAGCACAGTCACGGTTCTTTGTTGTTGTTGTGTGTAGTACTCGATAAAGGCATTGACTTGATCTGATGGAGAGTCATAAGCATGGTGTGGTATTATATAGAGTCACGCTCGTCTGTGTTTGTGTTCAGAATAATTCTGTCGACTCAACCAGATGGAGAGGCACGGGCGTTACTTCGTTTGTCAGAACATGTAGATGAGTAGGCTAGGGTCATTGATGTCGCTTGTTAGTAGTAGGAGCACGGTTGTGCTTCCACCAGAGGCACTTCGTTAGCCCGCGGGGAGCACGTTTTTGTGAACCGTGCGTAGTTTTGGTTCAAATGATTCCGCTTACTCATTCACTTGGATACGCACGGGCGTCGAGTCTACTGAGGCTGAGTCACATTAGACACGCAGCCGCGTCGATGTAGAAGGCACATTTTTGAAGCAAAGAACGCATGTCATAGTGCTAAAACATGAAGGTGAAAGCATGGCAGATTCGAGAGACACGAATATGGATAACACAGAACTGAAGTCCATGTAGTCTCGGTTCTGTAGTAAGAAGGGTCATGATTTGTACTCTTAAGCTCGAGGACTTCTGTAGCTCTCTATGTTGCAGTATTTCGGGTCACAGGCACGGGCGTGCAGTCTACAAGGGCATGGTGTGGAATTACAAAGAATCACGGTTCTGTGTTAAGTGGCGCCATGACTTGCGTACTCATGACGGAGAGTACGTTTTGGAAACCCAATGGTCCGACGGGCGTCTCCTCCGGTGGCACCGCTCTGGCTCGTCGTCCGAGGTGATCCTCCGGCTAATTAAGGCGGACAGATGGAGACTCGAAACCCTAGCCACATCCTACTCCTCCCTTTGTCCGCCGACAGTTCTTCCATTTCTCTTGCTCCTCTCTATCATTTGACCGTCTCCGCCATGGCTGGGCAGAAGATGACTACTCCGGACAGTCATGCGCTGTCGCGGGAGGAGATCCCGGCCGGCGAGGGTTCCTCGTCTGTAAGTTCACCCTATTTGTGGTTTTCAATCATTTGTTTTTTCTATGTTTCTCCTAATTGATTTAGTTTGTGAAACATGAATTATTGTGGTTAGCTTATTCCTAATTTGATGCGGGTGTGGCTTGCTGATACTGATTTACAGTCATTTGGAGCTACTCTCATTAACCTGGTCAATGGGATGAATGCCTTGGTTTCAATAGCAAAGGTTGACAGAACATACAAGGAGTTGCTGGAGGTCACCTACGAATGGCAGCAGTTCTACCAGGAAATAAGAGAAGATTTGGACAAGGCCAATGCCAAGATCATACAAATTACTGTTGCGAGGAGTAATCTCCTTGAAGAGCACACCCAGTCGTTGGAGGAATCGACGTCAGCTGTGAAGCGACATGAAGAGAATATGAAGGCGCTGAAGGAGGAGATTGATGAACTGCGTCGGGAGAAAACCAACAGGAAGGTCGGCGGAGACTAGATATACAGCAGCGTCCCTGGCTGTTGTGTGCGTCTGGTGTTGTTAGGCAATGGAGTGGAGTTTCTTACCTTGTCTTGCGAAATTTCTCTGTCAGCTACTTTGTTAACAAAATGTACTTTGGTTTCGAGTATCATTGTAATTTGGCACCATTACTTATGATGCACAGGACGTGAAGTCTCTGCATCCACGATTGTGAACGTAGTACTGTAATGACTTGCATACTGATGTAGGCGTGTATGTTCGTGGCTTTTGTGTGTTGTAGTGTTTCGGGTCACGGACAAGGGCTTGCATCCCACAAATTCATGGTGTGGTTTTATATAGAGTTTCGTTCGCTTGTATTTGTGTTCGAAATGATTCTGTTGACTCGTTCAGAAAAATAGGCACGCACGCAAGTGAATCCCATGGGGGCACGGTTTCGTCTTTCGCACAGTCACGTTCGTACGTTTATCATTGAACGAAAGCAGAATGGGTTTAGATGTTAACGCTAGCTGTTTACTTTGTGAGTGGTCGATTGTAGATTCGAGTTGTTTAAAAGCGTAAGTTCCTTGTTTTTAAAAGCCACGGTTCTGTACTGAGTTGGGTCACACTTCTTTTATTAGAAGCGCTGGGGTGAAGTGAATACAGCCGCGGTTCTGTAGCAGGCAGCGACATGAGTTGTGTACTGTCAATGCCGTGGACGTTCGTTGTACTGTTAAGGGTTAGAGGCACGGGCGTTTGGCGCTAAGAAGCATAGTGCCGTATAATATAGAGTCACACTCCCTAGCGTTTCTTTTCCGAGTGCTTCCGTCGACTCGATCAGAAGGAGAGGCACGGCCGATCAGCCCACAGAGGCATAGCTTTGCATTAAGCACAGTCACGTTCGTATAACCCAGCGGAATGGGTTGAGACGCCCACACTTACTGTTGAATCTGTGAGGCACCCAATGGCCTATGTGAGAGAAACTGTTTTGAAAAGCTTGTTTCATTGTTTACAAAAGCATAGTCACGCTTCTTTTTTGATGTTTCGTATATTACCCGATAGAGGCATGGACTCGATTAGATGGGAGAGGCACATGCATGGTGTGGTATTATATGGAGTCACGCTCGTCTGTGTTTGTGTTCCGAATAATTCCGTTGACTCTATCAGATGGAAACCCTGCGGAAAGGCTCCGTTTGGTCTTACCCACAGTGACGTTTGTTTCTTGAATTGCGGAAACCCGGCGGAAAAGGTTCCGACGTGGACACTCATTGTTTACTCGGTGAAGCACAGAATGGCTTGTTCGAGAGAAGTTGCTGTGGTGTATTCTTTGCACCGTGGTGGGTCTCAGGAAGTGACGGTGTGGTATTGTGAAGAGTCATGTTATGTTTTTTTCGTGTTCCAAATGATTCCGTTGAACCGTTCGCAATGGCAGGCACATCCGTGCAGCGCGAAGAGGCATGGTTATGCTTTACCAAGAGTCACATTCGTGCGTTTATCGCGGAAACCCAACGGTTCGGCGGCCGTCTCTTCGTACCTCGGGAGTTAATGCCACGTGGCGCCCCTCCAGAAACCTAACGGTCCGACAGGCGTCTCCTTCGTTGTCGCCGCTCTAGCTCGTTGCCCAAGGCCAGGCTCCGGCTATTTAAGGTGGACGGACGGAGTCGCGAAACCCTAGCCACATTCTACTCCTCGCTTCATCCGCTGCCAGGCCTTCCATTCCTCTTGCTCATCTCTATTCACTGACCATCTCCGCCATGGCTGGGCAGAAGGAGACTACTCCGGACGGTCGTGCCCTATCGCGGGAGGAGATCCCGGGTCGCGAGGGTTCCTCGTCTATAAGTTCACCCTGTTTCTGCTTCTACTTCATTCGTTTTTTCTTTCTTTCGGCTCATTTGATTGTGGTCAGCTGAAGAAGGCGAATGCGAGGATCATAGAAATTACGGATGAGACGAGAAATCTCCTTGGAGAGTACATCCGGTCATTGCAGGAATCGGCCGCAACTGTGAAGCGACATGACGAGAATATGAAGGCGGTGAATAAGGAGATTGATGAACTGCGCCTGGAGCAAACCAGCAACAAGGTCGGTGGGGACTAGGTATACAACAGTGTCCCTAGCTATTGTGTGCGTCTGGTGTTGTTAAGCAATGGATTAACAAAATGTATTTTGGTTTCGAGTATCATTGTAATTAGGCGCCATTACTTATGATGCACGGGACGTGAAGTCTCTGCATTCACTGTTGTGTACCTAGTATTGTAATGACATACTGATGAAGGCGTGTACGTTCGTGGCTTTTCTGCGTTGGCAGTGTTTCGGGTCACAGACACGGGCTTGCATCCAACAGATTCATGGTGTAGTTTTATATAGAGTCACGTTCGCGTGTATTTATGTTCGAAATGATTCTGTTGACTCTTTGATAAATATAGGCACGCACGTGAATCCCATGGGGGCATGGTTTCGTCTTTCCCGTAGTCACGTTCGTACGATTATCGTAGAATGAAGGCAGGATGGGTTTAGATGTTAATGCTAGCTGTTTACTTTGTGAGTGGCCGATTCGAGAATCGATTTGTTTAAAAGCGTAAGTTCCTTGTTTTCAAAAGCCACGGTTTTGTACTGAGTTACGTCACGCTTCTTTTATTAGAAGCATGGGCGTGAAGTGAATATAGCCACGGATGATGACTTATACACTGACGATGGCGTGGGCGTGAAGCGCTAAAAGTCATGCTGCCGTATAATATAGAGTCTCATTCCCGTGTGTTTGAGTTCCGAATGATTTCGTGGACTCGATCAGACGGAAAGGCACGGGCGTTCAGCCCACAAAGGCACCGTCAGGTTCTTTTTTTAATTGGGGAGTCCCAGCAGAACTGGTTCAGATGTGAACACCCATTGTTTACTCTCTAAGGCACGGAATGGCCTATTCGAGAGACGCTGGTGTGGTATATTCCTCGCACGGTCATGGGTCCCAGGAAGGCACGGCGTGGCATTGTGTAGAGTGACGTTAGTTTGTCTTGGTGTTCCAAATGATTCTGTTGAATCGTTCGCACTGAAAGGCACAACTATGAAGCCAAGACAGGCACTGTGATGCGTTACCCAGTGTCACATTCGTGTGTTGATTGCAGAAACCCCACCGTTTGATGGGCATCGTGTGAACGCCGGCTGGATGCCGCTCCGGGAACCCAAGGGTCCGACGGGCGTTTCCTCTGGTGAGGCCGCTCTGCAGGAGGTGGAGGTAGTATTTAATAGTGAATGCCATGTGTCGATGTTGCAGAATCCAAAAGGACCGATGGCCGCCTCATCCGTCGGGGAAGTGAATGCCACGTGTCAGCGTTCCGGCTTCTCGCTCGAGGTCAAGGAGCAGTTATTTAAGCCGAGCGGCGTCCGCCACCACTAGACATCATCCTGCTTCTCCCTCTTTCGTCGGCAATCCTAGGAAATCATCCATCTTCCTCTTTTCGTTTGTGATGTTCCCCGCCATGGTTCGGCACAAGATAACTACTTACGCGATGCTTACTCCCGAGCACCACTTTCAGTTGCAGGAGGACATCCGTTTGAGGCGCGCTGCTCGGGTCGCAGCGGGCATGTCTCCTGACTCACCGGGGCCGGAGGAGATTGGGGAGGTGGAGGAAGTGGAGGGGCGTCCGTCGGAGCTCATGCAGAGAGTTGATCCAGTGGGGGGAGATGTCATGGAGGAAGAGGAGGGGGGTGATCCAGTTGGGGGAGATCTGATGGAGGAAGAGGAGGTGGGTGACGAGGATGAGGAGGACGACGAGGAAGGTGTGGACGAGGATGAGGAGGACGACAAGGAAGGCATGGAGGAGGATGACGAGGATGACGAGGAAGGCATGGAGATGGATGACGAGGGCGACGAGGAAGGCATGGACGAGGATGAGGAGGACGACGAGGAAGGCATGGACGAGGATGAGGAGGGCGACGAGGAAGGCGTGGACGAGGATGAGGAGGACGACGAGGAAGGTGTGGACGAGGATGACGAGGACGACGAGGAAGGCATGGACAAGGATGAGGAGGACGACGAGGAAGGCGTGGACGACGAGGATGAGGAGGATGGCGAGGAAGGTGTGGACGACGAGGATGAGGAGGACGACAAGGAAGGCGTGGACGATGATGATGACGAGGACGACGAGGAAGGCATGGACAAGGTAGACGAGGCGGAGTTCTATCTCAGTGAGTCGGCCTTGATGGTGGAGCAGACCGCTATCCTAGAGTCCATCCAAGATGAGGCGTATGTGGAGTCCAACCGGCGCTTCCTCCCAGAAGAACAGGCGAAGACGATGCTCTCTTCGACGGCGGTGAGCAGGAGGCAGAGGCCAACGATGTCGATGTCAGAATGGAGATAGTGGACATCTCCGACGGCGGGGAGTAGTGTAGTTTTGTTGGTAGATGTTTGTTTTTCCATGGTTTTTATGCTTTCCATGTCAAGCAATCGTCGATGTCAAAATGGAGACAGTTTCGTTTCCATGTCAAGCAATCGTGTTTTGTTCTTAAGTAGTAGTACTGCCCCATCCAAAAAGAAATGTGTCAACTTTGCAATAAGTTCGTACCATGCAGAACAATTCACATTGTACTGGTTAGTGCAATGTTGAGCCAATTAATTTGTGACGGAAGGTGTATGTTTTATTACAAATTGCAGTTTCCAGTACAATATATTTGTCGGAAGGTGTATGTTTTATTACACTGTATTGTTTTATTATAGATTGCAGTTTCAAGTAGTACAAAATAAACGTCTCAACTGGGGCACATATTTTATTATAGAGATTTCAGTGTGGTTAGATTTGAATATGGTTTCAACATGGTTAGATTCTATAGAGGCATTCAACACCATTCCCAAAAAAGCCACAGATGTGCTTCTGAGAACACGGACAGGGGTACAGTTTTACCTGACGTAGAGGCATGCACGTAACGAACTGGAGGCACGGACGTGATTCTAATGGAGGTACGGATGCAAAAGGATCGTGATGCAAGGATGTGAAGGTGTGCCTCTGCTTTAAAGAAGCTATCATTCACACATTTTTATTGCGGGGGCCATGGACTATGAGTTGCATGTGTTTTCGAAGGCTTTAGACCTTGTTAATGAACTTATTAGAGAGAAGGTGAATCTTTTGGTTGGCGTCTAGAATGTTGCATAAAACTGCTTGAAGCCAAGTTACGCACGGTCCCCTTGGTATGAGAGGCACATAGGCACATAAGTGCCTATGTGGTGCACTGGAAATAAACTTGTGCGAAAGACATGTAAACTGCAAGCAAACTACAAGGTTAACTACGACACAAGCAAACCTAAATTAATAACAAGAAAACGACAGTCTTGAGAGAAAGCAAATCTAATGAGAAATCGAGAATGGCGTGAGCAATGTTCTAGATACTTTTTTTGGCCGGGACCACCTGCTTCAGTAGTCGTAGTCGCGACAGGACCTAGCGCGCTTCCTGGTCTGCTTCTTGTTGAGTTTTTCCCGACGAAGCCCTTCCTAGATGATGGTGAGGCGGCTCCATATCTCGTACGCAGCGTAAGCGTCCTTTGCCACATACCCGATGTGTCTCATGGACAGGGGCATGCGCGCCCAGCGCTGTTTCTCCGCGTTGGTGAGTTCTACGTCGTGGAAAAGGATGCCTGAGGCGTACCCAAGGGAGTCCAGAGGCTTGGTAGCTGTAGGCACCCTCCATTCTTTCTGGATGTCGACAAAGTGGGCGATCTCCAATTCGACGCAGCCGAGAATCTCTATGTCACCGTCGATGGAGAAGCCAACAAATGTGTACCTGGGGTCGGCGAGGAAGTTGTCGAACCTGGTGCAGTTCTTCTCGGCGGCGCTCAGTTGAAAGAGTAGCACCGGATGATCCTTGCCGATGGAGAGCTGGACGAGGGCTAGTTTCTGATCTTCGCCAATGTCGTTGGTGTACTCTAGATCAACTCCGACGATCTTGTGGCGCTTGAATTTGAGGTGTCGCTCGTACTGCTCGATGATGGTGGCCGCCTTGTGCAACTCGTTGGTGTGGATCACTTGCAACTTGGTGTTGCCGTGGGCCTGCACCTCGAATTCCTTGGTGAATCCCATGGCCTGGAGCAGTTCGTCCTCCTGCAACCTGGTATTTCATGGGGAACAGTGAGTGGGAGCGCAATGGCGATTTCTGTTGTTTGTGGGAGACAAGTCCATAGCGGAAGTGTAAATTTAAGGGCGGGGAAGCGGCAAAGGAGTGCACGATCTCATTGTCGATGCGGTTGTGCACATCGTGGGTCCTAGATCGTGGTTTCGTCTCCCTTACGATGCGGTTGTGCACATCCTGGGTTTTTGATCGTCGTTTTTCTATATAAAAAATTAAAATAAAATCAGCAGTTATCTTTTTAACAACCGTCGTATCTCCAGCAAGTCATGGCGATGATAGCTCTCTTGCGTGGTTTGTGTCAAATGTTAACTTTTACAATTTATCTAGTGAGGCATGCAGGGGCAGTATGTAGAGGCACAAGTCTCTGACGAAGAGAAGCATGCTTGAAGTGGCTGGTTTAACTCTCAGACACACAGGCGTGGTACATTCATAAGGAGTGGCAAATGTTTTCTTCATACATTCGCTGGGAGGAGCAGTGCTGTGTTTCTTTAGAGACACTGTTGTGTGTCCGTGTTGCAACAGACGCTACCAGATGGATAGAAATAACGAGAAGCAACGAGAGGCGTGGACATGCAGCCGCAAGAAGCACTCATACAACAAGAGGCGCAACAAGAGGCACAGATATGATGCTACATGAGGCACGGAGATGAAGCTACGTGATTGTACGGACGTTAATTCGTGCTATGGTGCGACGTGAGGCATGGGCACGAATAGATAGCCATGCACTCAACTACATACGCAAAAAATCACATATGTGTTTCTGAGAAGCACCTGCCTCTGTGGTTTTACCACAAGGTGGGATTCGACATTTATCCAGGGCATTCCTGGTTTTACAAGTGTAGGAAGAATCATTTTTCAAATATATGTTCTGTGGCAGAGGCACGGCTATTACTTGTGCGACGAAGGAATGTATGTCGAATGTACGTGACGTGAGGATTGACAATAGGCGTCTGTTACTGTTTTTCCGGAATGTTTTTCAGTTAAATTTGAGAGGCATGAATGTGTTGACGGAACAAGCACGGTTATGTCTGAAATAGTTGCAAGGTCATCCCTAAGTTGTCCTATACGCTTCACAGTTACAAGCACGGTCGTTGTTGGGATATTACCACTAGGCGTAAACCGGCTTACTTGGGCCGGGTTAACTTCATTAGTGGTATAAACAGATGAAGGCCCAAGGCCTGTAGTTGATTTAGAACCTGTAGCCGTAAACCGGCCTAAATTATAACTTGTGTTGTAAGTTAGGAATAGAGAGGAACCAACCGGGATACGAGTATGAACCGGTTGGGACTCTATGGGCCGACGGGCGTCACACGTGTATATAAGGGGACGACCCGGCGGCGGTTCAGGACAGACAACCACAACTCGAGCCTAGGCGAAGCTTGTTTGCTCCCTAGCCATCGAGATCACATCAATTCCATCACAACTAGACGTAGGCTTTTACCTTCATCGAAGGGGCCGAACTAGTATAAACCCTCGTGTCTTTGTGTCCGCTTTAACCCCTTCAAGTAAACCCGTAGTGATGGCTCCACGACTAAGTCCTTTCACTAGGACATCTGCCGTGACAAATCCACGACAGTTGGCGCCCACCGTGGGGCTATTGCACGATGGTTTGACGATCTTGGAGGGCAAGCTCAAAGGACTCGAAGGCTATGCTGTGGGCCGGATGACCAAGAGTCGTCGTGGCAAGATCTACATCGACGACGCGGGATGGGGTCCCGAGGCCGATTCGATCGAGTACGGGTACCGGGTCCCCTTTGGTGGCATACACGTTTTCATCGGCAAGATCGGTGAACCTGGGCCTGAGCCGGACATCTGCACCGACCTCGTCGAGACGGCTCAGCGTGCGAGATCTACCCAGGCTAAACCGGCCGTGAAGCGTGCCTTCGTTGGAGTCATCCACGGAGGAGAGCGTGAGGACGAGTCAGAACACGGTAGCGAGACCGTCGTCTACTCCGGCGACGAGTCCTCGACCGGAGAGACCGAGTCACTATACCAGTTGCAAGACGACCAGGTCAGGGGCTGTTCCGATGGCGACAGTATTCCGGACCCCCCGGGCCAGGTCAACCGGGTTGGAATATTCATGGCCGGCACCCAGGCGGCGAACCACTCTTCGACTGTCGCAGCCATGCTTTCCGGATCAGCAGCGGCAGCGGCAGCAGGGGCAGGAGGCCTTGTGCGCCCGCCGGTTCAAGTTCTATCTGATCTGTTTGATGCACTAGCCGTGCTCATGGCAGAGGCCAATCCGGCGGATCAGGAGGCCCATGATGCAGAGATTGCAAAGGTGAGGGAGCAGATCGTGCAAGCCAAAGCGGATCTGGCAGCAGAAAAAGACAGGATGGCTGCAGAGCGGGCCGCTTTGGATGCCCAGGCCTATAAGCTCATGCTTGACCAGAACGCATCACAGGAGGTCTTGAAGCGGAAGCACAGATCACGCCTGCCGTTAGGGTTTGACCCCCGAAATCTCTTTCACACTCCAGGAGCTGGACCCAGTAATCCGCCGCAGTACCTGGAGACAAACCGGACTGAGGCACCAGGACCAGGGGCGATGGTCCAACCTCGCCTGATGGAACCTCCTCAACAGAACATTGTGGTTCCTCCGCCGGTCCAGACGCCCCCGGGTCATTATTCTAATCCTATGGACAACCTTGTTGCAGCCGCCGCGCGATTAGAGGCTATCCCAGTCGAAGGGGACTCTCCGCAAGCGATAGAGACGCGCCGGGTTAAGGAGCTTCTTCGGACCGCGTTGATTCAGCAGGAAGCATATTCGTACAGCCGTGATCGGATTCACTCCACGCCCCGTCCAAGCCGGAGCTATAGCAGGTGCATGGATGAACCGGCCATATCAAGCAATGCGCGAGGCCGTGAAGCGGCCCGTGGCAATAACCCCGCAGGTGGAGTTCGCGATGCTCAGGATGTGGTGGACCGGGCCCGGGCACGAAGGGAGGCCGAGTTAGCAGCACAGAATGATGCGGGTCAACTTACACCGGTTCGTCCTACCACCTCCGCCGGACCAGGGGTCGCATCCGCTTTGGGAGTGCCTTGTTTAATCCCCGCTTTACGCAATGTACGCCTACCCAAAGATTTCAAGGGTCCGCGCAAGGTGCCGAATTACACCGCTGATTTATCTCCCGAAGCGTGGGTAGAGAGTTATGAGATGGCCATGGAGATGCTAGATGTGGATGAGACCGCGTGTGCAAAATACTTCACCATGATGCTTGAAGGCACGGCTCGTACTTGGTTGAAGAGCCTGCCGCCCAATTCTATCAGCTCATGGGCCCAGTTGCGGGCCCGGTTCATCCAGAATTTCAAGGATACATGTAAGCAGCCTAAGTCCATAGTAGATCTGGCGGCTTCTGTCCAGGAGGACGGAGAATCAACGACCCATTGGGTGCGCCGCGTTTCAGAAGTTTTGCACTCGTCTGACAGGATCAATGCTGACTCTGCGATCTTAACACTGGAAGGCAACTGCTGGTTTAAGCCTTTAAAATTGAAGTTGGGACGCATGAAGCGGTTCTGCAATGACATGGGAACTCTCATGGCCGCTTTAGTGAAGTATGCTGATTCGGACAGTACCAAGGATCCCGAGACTGATGATGATGAAGCAGGGAAGGGAAAGAAGAATAGCAACTCCAAGCAGCAGCAGTACAAACCGGCGGGTTATGGAAACGGAGGCAAGCGAAAGGCGGATGGAAGCATAGATTTTGTGGCTAACACTAATGCACAGGACAGGGGGCAGTGGCGCAGAGGTAAAGCGGCAAATCGTAATGGGGCTCCCAATCCTAACGCAGATCGTTTGAATTATTTGTTGAACCAGCCTTGCCCAAAGCACGGGACGAAGGAGGCGCCGGCTAACCACCTTTGGAAGGATTGTTATATTATGCAGGAGTTTAAAAACTCTAATGCCTTCCGGCATGACCGCGGGTCAGGTGGCGGTTCAGGATCCGGTTTTCACGGGCCGGGCCACGATGGAGCTTCCGGTTCAGGTCTCAATCAGGGCGGTCACAACAACCAGAATAATCAGAACGGCCAGCAGCAGCAGCAGTCGGGTTATCAGAGCCAGCCAAAACAGTTGAACAATGGGCAATATCATGTTTTCACAACTAGCTTGGATAAACGCGACCGAAAACTCCACAAGCAAGCGGTGAATTCTGTTGAACCGGCCTTACCACGTTACTTACGCTGGTCGGAGCAGCCTATCGTATGGAGCAGAGAGGATCACCCGCCCCGGGTTGATAATCCGGGCCAGCTAGCATTAGTGGTAGACCCCCAGGTGGGGGGTTATAAATTCACCAAGGTACTCATGGATGGAGGAAGCAGTATTAACATACTATACTATGAGACATTCCGCTGCATGGGTCTAACGGACAAGGATCTCAGACCGTCTAATACGGTGTTCCATGGTGTGGTGCCTGGCAAATCTGCATATCCTGTTGGTAAGATAGCCCTGGATGTGGATTTTGGGGACGAACACGACTCCCGGTCTGAAAAACTAACCTTTGAGGTAGTGAAGATCCGGAGCCCGTATCACGCCTTGTTTGGGCGGCCGGCTTATGCCAAGTTCATGGCGTGGCCTTGTTATATCTACTTGCAGCTCAAGATGCCGGGTTACAAGGGGACAATAACGGTTCATGGGAGCCATAAGGTTGCTTTGGAATGTGAGGAAGGTGATGCGGCTTATGCAGAGTCGGTCTGTGCCACAGATGAGTTGAAATACTATAAGGACAATGTTGATCCGGCGGATATGACTCCTTTGAAGAAGCCAACTACAGAGCATGATTCGGATCTGAAGTTCAAATCGGCAGCTGAGACCAAGCTTGTTGACTTCGTGACCGGCGATTCGTCCAAGCAGTTCATTGTCAGTGCCAATCTGGATCCCAAATAGGAAAGCGCGCTCATCGAGTTCATCCCTGAGAATCGGGACATCTTTTCATGGAAACCGTCCGACATGCCAGGTGTACCGAGGGAACTCGCTGAGCACACTCTTAATGTGGATCCTAAGTATAAACCAGTGAAACAATTCCTCCGCCGGTTTAACGAAGAAAGGCGCAAAGCCATTGGAGAGGAAGTGGCCAGGCTTTTAGCAGCTGGCTTTATCATTGAGGTGTTCCACCAGAGTGGCTTGCTAATCCGGTGCTGGTTCTTAAGAAAAATGGCACTTGGCGTATGTGTGTGGATTACACAGATCTTAACAGGGCTTGTCCAGCGGATCCTTTTGCCCTCCCCCGCATTGACCAGATCATTGATGCCACGGCGGGTTGTGAGCGTTTGAGTTTTTTGGATGCATACTCTGGATATCATCAGATCAAAATGGCGGTTAAGGACCAGGAGAAAACAGCGTTTATTACTCCCTTTGGAGCCTTCTGCTATGTATCTATGCCCTTCGGGCTCAAGAGTGCCCAAGCCACCTATCAACGGTGTGTACAGAATTGCCTGCATAAACAGATCGGCCGCAATGTGCACGCCTATGTGGATGATATTGTAGTGAAGTCAAGGCAGAAGGAGACGCTGGTGGATGATTTGAAGGAAACCTTTGACAACTTGCGTGTTTATAAGATGATGCTTAATCCGGCCAAGTGTGTCTTTGGTGTTCCGGCAGGCAAGTTACTGGGTTTCCTGGTGTCTAACAGAGGAATTGAGGCTAATCCGGAGAAGATTACGGCTATTACCTCCCTAGCTAAACCGAAGTGTATCAACGATGTTCAGCGTTTGGGGGGCCGAATCGCCGCACTGAGTCGGTTTATCAGCCGCCTCGGAGAGAAGGCCATCCCTTTGTACCAAATGCTGAGGAAGACAGACAATTTCGTCTGGAGTCCGGCTGCTGATGAAGCATTTGAGGACTTGAAGCGGCAATTAGCCAATCCGCCTGTTCTTGCAGCTCCGGTTGACAAGGAGCCACTATTATTATATGTAGCAGCCAATGCTCGGGAAGTTAGCATGGCTATTATGGTGGAACGCAAGGAGGCAGGCAAGGAATATCCGGTTCAGCGGCCGGTTTATTATATCAGCGAGGTGCTTATTGAATCCAAGCAAAGGTATCCGCATTGGCAGAAGCTGGTCTATGGTGTCTTCATGGCCAGCCGGAAGTTGAAGCAGTATTTTCAAGGGCACCCCATCACAGTGGTCAGTTCAGCTCCCTTGGGTGATATCATACAGAACCGGGAGGCGACTGGCCGGATTGCCAAGTGGGCTATAGAGCTTGGGCCACACGGACTGAAGTATGTACCTCGGACAGCGGTGAAGTCTCAAGCACTTGTTGATTTCATCAATGACTGAACGGAGTTACAAGCACCAGAGGAGAAGCCGGATCACACATATTGGACTATTCATTTTGATGGATCCAGGCAATTGGAAGGCTCGGGGGCTGGAGTCGTATTAACTTCCCCACGAGGTGATAAGTTTTGTTATGTTCTCCGCTTAATGTTCCCTTGTACTAATAATGCAGCTGAGTATGAAGCCTTGCTCCATGGTCTCCGGATGGCTAAAGAGATGAACTTAAGCCGGGTTAAGTGCTTCGGTGACTCGGACCTCGTGGCTCAACAGGTGTCTGGCACTTGGGATTCTAAGGACCCGCTCATGGCTGCATATCGTCGGGAAGTGGATAATATTGCGGGTTGCTTCAAGGGTTATCAAGTGGATCATGTGGACCGTCGGAAGAATGAAGCGGCGGACGCTTTAAGCCGGTTGGGTTCTCAGCGCAAACCGGTCCCGCCTAATGTCTTTCTGGACGTGTTGCACAACCCGTCAGTCCAGCTCCCAGGTGAAGCGGATTTGGCTATTCCTGATCCGGAGGCTCAATTGGTGGCAGCCCTGCATGTTATTCCGGATTGGACAGTTCCTTACCTTGCGTACATGAACTGGGGGGAGTTACCAGAGGATGAGATTCTAGCCAGGCAGATAGTCCGGCGATCCAAGTCTATGACGATTGTCAATGGTGAATTGCATCATTGCAGTGTATCAGGGGCGTTTCAACGTTGTGTTTCTCCTAAGGAAGGCTGTGAAATCTTAAGAGAAATCCATGAAGGGGATTGTGGACACCACGCCGGTTCAAAGTCTCTGGTGGCAAAGGCGTTTCGTCACGGGTTTTACTGGTTGACAGCGCATGCTGATGCGGAGGACTTGGTTAAACGGTGTGATGGATGTCAGAAATTTTCAAGGCGTGCTCATGTGCCGGCTCAAGAATTAAGGATGATCCCAATAACGTGGCCGTTTGCAACCTGGGGGCTGGATATGGTCGGACCTTTTGAAAGATCCAAGGATAAGAAAACCCACCTTTTGGTGGCAGTTGACAAATTTACCAAGTGGGTTGAAGCAGAGCCTGTCAGCAAGTGTGATGCAGCAATAGCGGTGCAGTTCATCAAAAAGGTGATTTTCCGGTTTGGCTTTCCACACAGTATCATTACTGACAATGGTACCAATTTATCCAAGGGCGCTATGAAGGAGTTCTGTGAACGTGAGCACATCCGACTTGACGTGTCGTCAGTAGCACACCCACAGTCCAATGGACAGGCAGAACGAGCTAATCAAGAGATCTTGCGAGGCATCAAACCTCGGCTTATGGTCCCCTTGCAACGAACACCAGGATGTTGGATTGAAGAACTACCATCTGTGTTATGGAGTATCAATACTACGCCAAATCGATCCACAGGATACACACCATTTTTCATGGTCTACGGAGTAGAGGCCGTCCTCCCTAGTGATATCCGGCACGATTTGCCTCGTGTGGCAGCTTATGTTGAAGCGGACAATGAGACAACACGGCAAGACGCTTTGGACCTATTGGACGAGGAGCGCGATATAGCGGCTGCCCGTTCGGCGATTTACCAACAAGATCTTCGTCGCTATCACAGTCGCTGGGTTAGAACCAGAACTTTTCAAGAAGGAGATTTGGTGCTTCGACTCATCCAAGACCAGACAGATATGCACAAGTTATCCCCACCTTGGGAGGGACCTTTCGTAGTCAGCAAGAATCTGCACAACGGGTCGTACTATCTGATTGATATTCGAGAGCATAAAGACTCACGCACGTCAGTGGAGGAGACCAACAGGCCGTGGAACATAGCTCATCTTCGGCCTTACTACACTTGAGCCATCGGCTCTATCCATGTACATATCATAACAGTGTATATATTATCTTCGATATAATAAAACCGGAGCCTCAGCTAAAGCGGGGTCTCTGTCTTTTCTTATCATGCGTGGTTACATGGAGTGGTTCTGTTTTTAAAGCGGCCTCCGGTTTACCCCTTGACATTTGCTTTTTATATATCACTTGGGGCCTTCGTCGTGTCCGAACCAATGCGACACCTTTTGATAGGCGACAGCCACCAGATCACTTGGGGACATGGTCAAGTCTGAACCAGTCACGCCTCTTGATCGGCCTAAGGCCACAAAATCACTTGGGGGCTTGGTCGAACCCGAACCATGCCCACGCCTCTTGATTGGCATATATGCCACGGTTTCATGGGGACCTGGCTGACTTGAATCATTGTCACTCCTATTGGGGGCTTGGTCCCGTCCGACCATGGTAACACCATCTGATCAGCTCAGTATAGCATATTTTTGCAAACGGTCTTTATCATTGCCTTTGCTTCCATGTTATTTTCATGGCTTGTTTTTTCTTTGTTTTTGTTGTATTTCTTTTATGTCAACAACACCTTTTTTCCGGTTCAGCCGATGGGTTTGATTCCCCTTTAATCCGGAGATATATGCCCAGTTTACCTTTTCCTGTTAACATCATGGAGTAACCAGGGGGTTCGTATTGACTCAGTACGGTTTATACAGGAGCTGTTTTCTCCCCCCTATTTGACGGTAATGGTTTATAAAACCTCCGCTTCAAGCTTGGCTAAGCTAGCTTCATGCCCAGACATGGCAGGTATTTTGTATCACCTATTTGTTACATTACTGATACACATATCAAGATCATAAACCGGCTGGCAGTATAACCGCCACCAAAGTTCAAATTTTTCTGATTGCAGGAAATATGAATTGAAGTTTTTCGAACAAAAGCTTCAGTACTTATGCACGAAGGCATATTCAAGGTAGAAGTATCAACTATCCTATTACAAGGCAACACGGTGCCCAAATAAGATCATTGTTATTTTGGAAAGATGCCAAAGACAGCTATCCAAACCGGCTTCCGGTTCAAGCCTGCTCCTCATCATCCGCCGCTTCAGCTTCCGCGTCTCTATCCATTGGCTGGAAATCAACAGTGGTCCAGTCGATTCCCATTAAAGCTTGGAAAACAGCTTCTTCATGGATAAGGGAAGACGGTTCAATATCAGGAGCGTAAGTATGCTTACGGATTGGAGGAATCAGATTCTCCGCTTCAAGAGTTGGGGCAGGCACTCGTTTGTTTTGGTCATTGTATTGCGCCTGATAATGCGTCAAGTCTGCCTCTTCAGCTAATTGACAAGCCAGAGGGTGCACTGCACGGTTTATTACCCTCGAATCATCCTCGTTGAATTCAGAGCCATCTTCCTTCAGGCTGGGATAGCCTTGAGTTCATGGAGTGTATTTGCTGCTTTACGGCCGTAAGTTCATCCACCACCGGTTTAAGGGCAGCTTCAGCGTTTTCAGCCCTTTTGGTTAAAGCGATTTTCTCAACAGCCCAATCGGCCCGCTCTTTCTTGAAGCCTTCCTTCAGCTATTCAGCGATGCTCAAGGCGCTGGTTAATTCTTCCCTTGCCTTGTCTGTTTCAGCCTGTTGGGTTTTCAAGACCCCCTGCAAATCGGCAATCCGGTCCTCCTTGATTCTCACCTCAGCCTGCATACAGACAACGTTTAGCTTTAAACAAGCGGTCCAAGAAATTGAAGTATCAACCACATAACAAAGTTATACGCCTGATACTTGGGGGCTAATGCACCTTCAATTTTTATATATTACTAGATTGCAAAGTCCCAAGCTCAATACAGGTATTCAACTTGGCACTTGGGGCTAATGGCTATTTGATCAAATTATGTTCTAAGTTTTCTATCGGAGCCCCGGTTTAATTATGCTAAGTTAAGCCGGCCCTTGGGGTGCTATACTGATGGATTTCAAAGTGTTGAGGATTGTGTTCAAGTCCCGGTTTGATGAACGTTACAAACCGACCCTTGGGGGCTAGGAGGATTGATACAATGGCAGTAAGTAAAGAAGTAAGTTACCTCAAATTTATCCCTCATCATCTTTACCAGACCAGCTTCATAGTCACGGCTAGTATAAAGCCGGTTTAAATAGCCGGAATGAAGATCTTGGGCACTCAGAGCAGCATATGTCTCCAGTTCAACATCCCATTTTCCTTTGTTCAGAGCGGAAAAATCCTCTTTTATGGTATGCTTGGTTAAGGTGACAGGATTCCCGGGTTCAAAGCGGCCTACACCGGTAATCACAACGTCATCATCTTTGGACTCACCGGTTTGTGTTGGTGCGGTCGGTTTGTCAGCAGGACTGTGGGATTTCTCAATCCGGGCGAAGCTGGCAGGCGGGTCAGCAGAGACTGAAGTGTTAATAGGCCTCTCTTCAGGAATAGCATCATCTTGCAAAGGAGGATCATTGGGAATATCTTCAGGGGCAAACTCTTCAAGATCTGGCGCTTTGTCATGTTCTGGGGCTACATCTTCTTCAGCCGCTTTATCCAGGCGGGCCTTCTTGCTTGGTTTCGGTTTGGCCCTGAAAGAAAAACAAAGAGTCAAGGAAAAGCATAAGCCATTACACAGTATACTGGAAGCATATGTTCAGTTTAGCTTACCCAAGAACTATTTTCAATGGTGGCAGCTGAGTGGCCGACGATTCGCCAGAAGATGAATGAGAAGTAACCTGATAATCAGAGTCGGATGGATTAAGAGGTTGACGGAAGAAACCCGCTTTAGGATTTAAATCAATAAAAAGGTCGGAGACCTCGGAGCGGCATTTTCGAACCGGACTGTTTGGTAAACCAGCAGAGGTAACTACCTGGCCACTGTGCCAGGTTGTGCGGCGAGCTTCATGTTGCTGAGTCTTCATAAGAAATTTGGGATCCAAATAAGCAAGAGGATGAGAAAATTTAACTTTTCGGTTTGCCTGGCGAAATTTTGGCAAAGGCAAGATTTCTGAATCGGAAGAGAGAATAATTACCTCAGCAAATTCCGCATTGCTGGCTTCGGCGTCGTCCTGACAAGCATCATCATTAATAAGGCATGTAAAAAGTAAGCCAAGTGAATCAAGTTCTACCTCAAGGTCCGGGTTACCCACATCATCATCAATAGCTGGATCAGATGAAGCGGTGGTTTTTCTCTTGTGAGCTGGCTTCTTGATAACCTTGGTCTTGGGCCGGGTTGACCGCCCTGCTTTCTCCGTTTTGTCTTGTGGAAGCTTCTTGCTCCAAAACGGATTATCGCCCTGGATCAGCAGTAATCAAATATCAGATGGATAAAGCAGTAACAGGTTCAACAATAGAGCAATTAAAATCTTACCGCTGGCGGTTTGTTGGTGGTGCAGTAAGGAAGCAGGCCGGTTTGAGCACAGAGGTGCTCCGGTTCATTCAACATCTTTTTTACAGAATCTGTGATTTCATCGTTGGAGAGTTGGATTTTGGTGTGTCGGAGTGGGTCATCGACGCTATCAGTATATTTGCACATCAAACTGGGGCGCCGGCTCAGAGGCAGTATGCTCCATGATATCCAACAACGTGCAAGGTCTATTCCCGTTAAACCGTTGGCCATAAAGGCTCGGAGCTTGGACAGTTGCGGAGCATATTTAATTCTCTCCTTGGCGTTTAGTCTTTGTGGAAAAGGGTGAGTGTTGCTGAGCCGTTCCGGACGGAAGCCAGGCAAGGGATTTTCATTATCAGGGGAGGTATCCTTGCAATAAAACCAAGTTGCATTCCACTCCTTGGGGTGAGTATGGAGTTTGACGTGGGGATAGGTGATCTCCTTCCTCTTCTAATGGCCATGCCGCCCAATTCAGTATTGGGGCCGTCGGTAAATTCAGTGCGACAGTTTAAATGGAAGCAATCTCTAAACAAATCGACTGAAGGATCCTCTTGAAGGTATACCTTAGAGAGCACTTGAAAGTGACATAGATTGGTAACAAAATTGGGGCCAATATCCTGTGGACGGAGCTGAAAGTTGGCTAACACATCCCGATAAAATTTTGAACCGGGCAGTTTGAAGCCCCGGGCCAAGTGATCTGCAAAGACCACAACCTCTCCCTCCTGAGGTGCGGGAGGACATTCATTTCCAGGAACCCTCCAGTGGACCGTATCTTTATTGTCTAAAGCGCCGATCAGGACTAGATCATCCAACTGAGATTCTGTGACGCGAGAGGGAACCCAATTGCACTCATATACTTGTTTGGCCATGGTGAGATCTACAAGAAATAGGCGATCCGGTTCAAGAATATGTTGGACAAAAGAAAGTGTTGATCTAAACAACGATAAACCGGAGGCAATACCTATAAACCGGTCTTCTACAATACGGCATCACATGGATTCTGGCGGTTCAACCAGGGGACTAATGGTATATACCGGTTTAGTAAACTTTTTTCTATGGTAAGTTAAACCGCCTGACCTAAGCATCGGAAGCAATGGAAGTTGTGGACAGCTAGGTATGCAAAAACAGGTTTCACAAGATCCTATTACAGCCGCGGATCTACGGCAAGCTCGCAAAAACAGAAAATATTCCGAAGAGTAAGGCAGAACGGAAGTGAACCATTGAGCGGGTATGTGCGTGAGATCTATGGACTTAGATGAGAAATTACAGGCGGATGCTTAAAGACTACTACTAAACACAGCAGGGATTCACAGATTCATTCCAGAGTCAAGAGCAAGTATGAGCAAGCGACGAACACAGCGCGAACATGAAACCCTAAGAACAGATCTAGGTCAAGAAGAGGAGAAAGCTTACTGGAGACGGAGAAGATGCGGAAGGATACCGCAATGCTCTGGTGCGTTCAAGATGATGCAGCGGCCCAAGACGAAGCAGAGGTCGATGGCGGTGGCGGAGCTCCAAGGCCGGGGACGCAAGGAAGACGAAGAAGAAGGGACGAAGGGAAAGGAAAAGAAATGACCCTTCGGTCTTATTTATAAGGCAACAGAGCTAGGTCAAGCGCGCGGATCCAGGAGCTATTGTTAAAGGAGGGCGTTATAAATGATAAATTTCATGATGACGTCATGCCGGTTTAAAGCAACCAGAAATGATGACGACATGGCGGTTTACCAATTACCAGAAGATGTCCAAGACACAAGATTTTGTGAAGGATTGACACGAACCAGTTCAAATCAATCTGGGGCCTAATGTTGGGGATATTACCACTAGGCGTAAACCCGCTTACTTGGGCCGGGTTAACTTCATTAGTGGTATAAACAGATGAAGGCCCAAGGCCTGTAGTTGATTTAGAACCTGTAGCCGTAAACCGGCCTAATGTATAACTTGTGTTGTAAGTTAGGAATAGAGAGGAACCAACCGGGATACGAGTATGAACCAGTTGGGACTCTATGGGCCGACGGGCGTCACCCGTGTATATAAGGGGACGACCCGGCGGCGGTTCAGGACAGACAACCACAACTCGAGCCTAGGCGAAGCTTGTTTGCTCCCAAGCCATCGAGATCACATCAATTCCATCACAACTAGACGTAGGCTTTTACCTTCATCGAAGGGGCCGAACTAGTATAAACCCTCGTGTCTTTGTGTCCGCTTTAACCCCTTCAAGTAAACCCGTAGCGATGGCTCCACGACGAAGTCCTTTCACTAGGACATCTGCCGTGACAAATCCACGACAGTCGTTGTACTTGTCGAGGCACGGAGGTGTAGGATGGATCCTATGCCTCTGCGATAGTCACATCCCGTATTAAGAAGGAAGCAAATCTTCATAGACCCGATACGTCGGAAGTTGGCCGTAAGGCACGGACGTGATTCTAAGGGAGGTACGGACGCAAAGGATCGTGATGCAAGCACATGAAGGTGTGCCTCTGTTTTAAGAAGCTTTCATTGGCACATTTTCATTGCGGGGGCCATGGCCTACGAGTTCGATGTGTCTTTGAAGGCATTCGGCCTCATTAACGGACCTGAAGCCAATTTAAGCATGGTCCCCATAGGAGTGGAGGCACAGAAGTGCCTCCGTGGGTGTTTTAAGTAGTTGGTGTTATTGACGGACAATCGTGCCTCTATAGTTTTCTTCTTTGAGGGTCACGGATGTAAGCAATGTTTTGCAAGGAGAATAAACACCTAACTACCTCTGTATTCAAAATGTTTTTCAAAAGTGTTGCATTCGAACTATTTTTAATATTGCATGTGCAATGATTTGTTAGAACATTGTGCATTGCTTTTAGTAGCATTTTGTAATTGTTGTCCCTGCATTTCGATACTGCATCCAGAAAGTTACTAATCGTGTAGCATCTGTACTATGTTTATATTTTCTAGTTCACGCCAATATATTCTAATAATAGAAAACTCCAACATTGCATTGGAAATAAACTTGTTCAGAACATATGTAAACTAGAAGCAAACTACAAGGTTAACTGCGACACAAGCAAATCTAGATTTAGAACAAGCAAATGGTAGTCTTGAGAGAAAGAAAATGTAACAAGAAATCTAGAATGGCATGAGCAATCTTGTAGATACTTTTCTTGGCCGGGACCACCTGCTTCAGTAGTCGTAGTCGCCCCAGGACCTTGTGCGCTTCCTGGACTGCTCTTTCTCAAGTTTTGCCCGGCGGAGCCCTTCTTGGATAGTGGTGAGGCGGCTCCATATCTCGTACGCAGTGTAAGCATCTTTTGCCGCGTACTCGATGTGCCTCATGGTCAGGGGCATGTGTGCCCAGTGGTGGTGCTCTGTGTTGGTGATCTTCTTCTTCATGTCCTTGTAGTAGTCGTGGACAAGGATGCCTGAGACATCGCCAAGCGAGTCCAGGGGCTTGGTAGCTGTAGGCACCCTCCATTCCTTCTGGATGTCGATGAAGTGGGCGATCTCCAGTCCGACGCGGCCGAGCATCTCTATGTCGCCGTCGATGGATGTCATGGGAAACGAACACCTATGGGGCAGGGCCCCTTTCGGTCCGGCAAGGGAGCGGAGAGCGCACGAAGAGCAGATCGAGGCGAAGCACGCGAGGGATTTTACCCAGCTTCGGAGCTCTCCGGAGAGATAAAACTCCTACTGCTGCTTTGTGTTTATATTCTGTTCTTGCTCGAGAGCGTGGATGTGTTGTAGTTTCGAATGAGTCGAACCTCTTCTACGTGCGCATGGGCCTCCTTTTTATAGGTTAGAGGGGTCACCGACAGGTGGCGACGCAGAGAGAGGGGTAAAAAGGTAAAAAGAGGGGTTGGTACAACCGCTATCTACAGTCCCCCTACCTAACTCTAACGGCAGGGGACAAGGGCATTTAATGCCCGTCCGGTCGCCCAAACAGTGCAAGAAACGACTGTTAGGGGCGCCACCGATTGCCACGATGGCCTTCTCGTCATCTCCACTTGCCACCTCGCACCGCTTGGCTGCACAGCTACTCGCCACGTGCACCAGGAACGATCCTGTGGTGACATGTCGTCGGACGCGCTGGAGCGTGGGCGCAGAGTGGCGGCTTCGCCGCGGCAAGCGCCTTGCCGCGGTCGCTGTCTTGTCGCACCCGCAAGCTTGCCGCTCGCTGGGTCTTGCCGGGACACGCGGTGCGTCGCGGCAAGTCTCTTGAAATGTCCTGGTTGGCCTTCCCGGCAAGCTCCTCTTGCCGGGGTCTTGTCCTTCCCGGCAAGCTCCTCTTGCCGGGGCTCTGTCTTCTCAGTTAAACACTTTGTTCTTGAATGGCACCAACAGGGTCTACGGAGGATCTTGGCGGACGCCCGGCAAGCCTTGCCGCTGGGTGCTGCAACTGCCTGTGCACAAGTTCGGGATACTAAGGTACCCCTACTTTAGTACACCAACAGGAGCCCCCGGGCCTGGGCCGTACACGGTGCCGAGCGTTGTTGGGCCAGGCCCAAAACAGGGCACGGGCACTCGCAGCCTGGGTCCATACCAAATCTGACCCCGTATCCACCGCGCCCTCCCGTAACGGCACGCGTCCAACGCGGCGTCGTGGGAGAGATCGTGGGCGATTCTTTAATTAGGAAAGGCATAACGTTCGCCTCTCCCCTTTATAAGCAGAGGAAACAGGGGCCGTTCCCCCACCTTCGCCACTTGCGGTTTCTTCCTCAGAAAGCTCCGCCGCTCCCCTCCGCTTCTCAAGCCGAAAGAGAGCTGCGCTCCGCCCTCGCTGCCGCCGTCGCCGCCAACCTCCCCCACTGCTTCCGCCATGGCTCCGAAGACCGGGAAGAGCGTGAAGTCGGCCGAGGCGCTGTGGCTGGAGGCGCTGCGCAAGGAGCGAGCACTTTTCCCCCTCGAGCTCACCCCGAAGGCGCTGCGGGAGGAGTTCTATCTCTTCTGGTCGATGGAGACGCGGGCGCATCCGCGCACACAGGTACTCTTCGCCGAAGCTTCTACTTCGAAAAAGTGTCCCAGAGGATACTATTTCTTCCCTCTGTTCTTCTATTGCGGGCTTTGCCCACCTTTTTCTGATTTCTTCTGCGACATCATGAATACCTACGGGTTTCATCTTCTTGACTTCACCCCCAACGCCGTTCTGACAATGGCGGTTTTCGCACACCTCTGCGAGAACTTCGTTGGAATCTATCCAAATGTCGCCCTTTTTCGCCACTACTTCATGCCCCGGGCCGAGAAGGGGGAGCCCTTAGCTGGCGGGATCGCCTGGGTCTCGAGGATCGGCATGAAGGAAGTTTATCTGGATGGGGAGCTCCGCAGCAAGTGGGATGAGTGGAGGGCGGAGTGGTGCTGGATTGTTGACGCAGATTCGCAACCCTTCACCAGTTTGCGCCAGACTCGAGTAGTGCGCGGCGGGGACTGGAGCGCTCTGGGGGTGGACGACGCCAAGCTGAAGATCGCCACCACCAGGATTCTGCGGCTCAGGCTTGCCGGGCTCACAGTCGGGGCCGTTGGCGCGGATTTCCTTCACCGTCGCATCGCCCCTCTGCAGGAGAGGAGGAGGCCTGCCTGGCTGTTTGGCGGCCCGACGGATATCATGAGGCTGCGTCCAGGCCTTAACTTCAACTTCACAACTCTGGAGCTTGACGCGATGCTCAAGGAGTTGTTCAAGCATGACGCCAACCATCCGGAGTGGTTCAGGCTGCCGCAGGGCGTCATCCCACTGTGCAACAACTCCCATCGTGATCGCATCCGTGCAATGATGCCGGAGTGCGACTCGCACGGGATTGTCCCAACTTGGACGGAGCCCGCCGACGACGTCGTGCGGCAATTCTTTGACGGTTTGGCGGAGGTAGCAGTCCACGCTGACGAGCAGAGGCTCCTCACCCGCGACACCACCGACGACGAAATGCGGTACATCGCCACCAGGGCCGAAGAGGCGGCGGCAGCCGCCGCCGCGGGCGAGTTTGGCTTCACGTTGGAGGAGGCAGAGGCTGCCGAGGCGGCAAGCCTTGCCGACCGGGAGGACCTTGGCGGGGAGGTCGCTGGCGAGGGGGAGCCCGAAGCCGAGGCAAGCGAACCTGCCGGGGGCGCAAGTGGCCAGCCATCCTCAAGCAGCTTGCCGCGGACGGGGACCTCAATGCAGCCCCCAGCTCAACCGAGGAGGTGCCTCTGCAAGACTGGAGACACAGCAGGGCGGTGGGCAGGCCAACAGCCGCAGCGCCGCGGGACGCGCTCTACCACGACAAGCACCGTTGCCGCGGGAGCGCCTCATGCCGCGCCGGCAACTGGAGCGGGATCCTCTCGGGCCGCTACTCCTGATCCTGCCACAGCTCCCGCCAAGCGTCCAAGGGAGCCCACTCCTCCACCTCATCGCGCGGAAAGGGTGCCGGACTTCGACCTCTCGGCGCTGAGCTCCGATGAGGAGGAAGAAGAAGAGGAGGAGTAAGACTTTCTTCTTGTTGTACTTGTATTTCTTCGATTTTCGCTGTTTCTTGTCTTTGTATCTGATCTGCTTCCCTCTGAACCTCGTTCCATTTCAGGACTCTGGCCGAGAGAGCGGCGAAGAGGGCCAAGGTCCCCGTGGTTGTCATCGAGGACGATCTTGCTGTGACAGCAGAGGACACGTCCAAGACTACCTTGACGGACCCGATACCATCTCCTCGGAGCAGCCCCCAGCATAAGTGTTTGGTCATTTCTTGTTGTGGGGCGCGCATGGGTGCTCTTTTCTTTGCTGATATCTTGATTGTTGACTCGCTTGTGTAGGAGCAGAGCAGGCCCATCAGGAGCAACCAGAAGCCACTCCAGAGGTGCTGTCTGCTTCAACTACGCCGCCAAGGGGCGATTCTCCGACAAGGGAGCGCTCTCCGGCAAGGGAGCGGTCCCCGGCAAGGGGCAGTTCCCCGGCGAGGGATGGGACCAGCGATCCTCCAATGGTGGAGCCCATGGTCACGGAGCCCAGCACAGGTAACCCTCCTTGTCGGAAATTTTCCCTTGGGTTTTTCTTCTTCCGATCTTCTTTTTTGGATATTTGCTTGACTTTTCCTTCCTCTTCCTGTCCTTAGATCCCCCTCTCATAGACCCGATGGAGACTGAGGCCACCGGCGAGGAAGACGCACGCGACAACACTGAAGATGTCGCTGCTGATGAGGAAGAGGCCGGCGCTGATGAACCCGCCGACGAAGAAGCCGCCAAGGCTGCTGGCGCAGGAGCTGGCGAGGGGTCCGGCAATCACACTGATGACCCCGAGGGTGCAGGAGCGCAAGGCGCTACACCGACCGCCGACCCCTCCGCCGCTGATGTAGCGCCGGGCTCCGAGGAGCCCCAGCCAGGCGCCTACTTGAAGGCCGGCGAGGGTGTCTACATCAAGCTTCCCTGGGCATCGAGCTCCAGGGCGCCGGTTGAAGGAGAGGAGTTTGACGGGGAAGTACTCGCCTCTGCTGGGCTGGCAGTGGTTGACGCGCCAAGCAGCAGCAGCGGTGAGTCCGAGGAGGAGTAGTTGCTCCGGAAGCTGGTGTCACTCTACCGCGCCCGGCAAGCGAAGCTAGAGTCCTGGGAAGCGCTTGTCACGCGGGCAGGCGTTGACATAGGGAAGCATGCGGAGGAGCTCCAGAGCCGCAACCAAGAGGCCCTCCGGTCCATTGCTGAGGAGAGGGCGCAGCTCGTCGAGGCGAAGAAGGCGTTCATCCTTGAAAAGGCTGAAGCCGAAGAGCAGCAGAGGCTCGCCGCTGAGGAGCTGTCCAGGCGGGAAGGTGAGCTGACGCAGAAAAAGGTAAACTTGGACAGCCACGAGGAGGATCTCGCTGCCCGGGAACAATCACTTGGCGGGGCGCTCAAGGAAGCGAAGGATGCTGCCGCAGCTGCCGAGGCCGCCAAGAGGGAATTGGAAGCGAAGGTGACGCAGCTGGAGGCTGACATGAAAGGGAAGAATGAGGAGCTTGCTGCACTCCAGCGCGAACGTGAGAAGGATGCCCTTGCCCATGGCGATCTGCAAGTTCAACTTGCCGACAAGGTCAAGGAACTGAACGTTGCCAAGGACTCAAGCATTGATCTGGAGCTGAAGGTGGCCACACTGACAGAGACGCTGGACGGCGCCAAGAAGCGCGAGGATGACTTGAAGAAAGAGATCAAGGGCAACGAAGAGCTGCTGACGAGGGCCGCCGAGACTCAAAACACCTTCAGGGCTACGGTGGAGCTCTGGACGGAGGGCCTCGTCAACATTGCCGCAACCATCGATGAGGAGCTGGCGGAACTGGACTTGGCGGGCTTCGGGTACTCCACTGATGAGAACCTCCAGCCCAGCGCCAAGCTTACTCTTTTCTTCAAGGGTGTGGTGACGGCCCTCCAGCAACTCCGGGAAAGGATCCCAAAGAAGCTGGCGGACGAGTCGCGCGCAATCTGCGCCAAGGTCTTGGAGAAGGTGTTGGTGAAGATACTCTTCCGCAATCCGGGCCTCGACCTCACCCGCGTCCTCAAGAAGCTGCCGGCGGGCGCTGATCTCGAAGAGCTCAAAGACATTGTCGCACCCATCGTGGACAAGGTGAATGAAGTCAGGAGGATTGACGGCGAGCGCGTGGATTAGGCCACCCTTCTTCTCCCTTCCTTGTCGTTGTTATTTAAGTTATGAGAACAATTTAGTCAGTGCTGCAACAAGTTACTTTTGTAATATAACTCTATTCTGGGCAATGCTTGCTATGCTATCTCCTTTACTTGATTCCTTTCTTTGTATGTTTTTACCCTACGCTTTTAGGGAACTTGCCGGCGCGGGCACGCTTGCCGCAAGTGCTGAGTGCGGAACATCAGCAGTTTGCTGGCGGTGCCGGCTCCGGCAAGAAACCTTGCCGCAACTAGTTGCAGCACACTTAAGTTGTTGAGCTGACTCGAAACAAAGTAAGGGCGCAACTAGCTACGAGGAGGTTCCTCCGCGCACAGGTTTTCCATACAAAACACGGTCGTTCAAGGAAGATAACTTGAAATTTTAAAAACTGATCATGCTCAAACTTTGGCAACTTAGCTTTTCTGTCGTCTGTGTCCCAGCAAGGCTATACTTCTTTGAACAACGCCCGGTCCATACTTTTATCCTCTCCTTCCCCCCCCCCCCCCCGTGAACTTGTGGGCGAAGGAACCTTTCTTTTGAGAAAAAAGAAAGAAGAGAAAATAATGATATGGGGCCTTAAGGCTCGTTATTGCTTACAGGGGGCAAGTGCTGCACAAAGTGTCAGATAAAACATGCAAAAAAGAAAGAATGCATGAAATTTGACAAGTTGTACGGAGCACATAAGCTTTATTTATGTACGGGATCTGCGCCCGGCTTTGTACAAAGGGTTACATGCAACAGCGGCAAGGCTTGTACAAAAGGTGGTTGCCGGAACAGGTTCCGGCAACCGCGCCTTATGGGTAAAACTTACAAAGATGCTCTATGTTCCAGGAGTTGCTCACCGGAAAGCCATCTTCGGTCTCAAGGCGGACAACGCCAGGCCTAGTGACTCGTTTCACCCGATAAGGGCCTTCCCACTTTGGCGTCAACTTGTTGGAATTCTTGGCGGATTGAACGCGCCGAAGAACAAGGTTGCCTTCCTCGAAGCTTCTGGCATTAACTTTGCGGCTATGGTAGCGACGCAAAGCTTGCTGGTAGCGAGCAGCTCGTACAACAGCCTGAAGACGATCTTCCTCGAGGAGCAGCGCGTCATCTTGCCGCAGCTGCTCTTGCTCAAGCTCATCATAAGCGAGCACTCGAGGCGACCCGTATATGAGTTCCGTGGGGAGAACTGCTTCTGCTCCATAGACTAGAGCAAAAGGTGTCTGGCCAGTGGCTCGATTTGGTGTCGTCCTGATCGACCAAAGAACCACTGGCAGCTCCTCGATCCAATTTCTTCCGCACTTGCGCAGCCTGTCGAAAGTTCTGGTCTTGAGCCCGCGCAACACTTCAGCGTTTGCCCTCTCCGCTTGACCGTTGCTTCTCGGGTGAGCAACAGAAGCGAAGCAGATCTTGGCGCCAAGATCTTGGACGTACTGCATGAAGGTGCGGCTCGTGAATTGTGTGCCATTGTCGGTGATGATCCTGTTAGGGACTCTGAAACGGCAAACAATTGACCTGAAGAACTTGACTGCTGACTGTGCTGTCACCTTCCTCACTGCTTCCACTTTGGGCCACTTTGTGAACTTGTCGATTGCAACGTACAAGTACTCAAAGCCCCCGACAGCTCGGGGAAAGGGGCCGAGGATATCGAGCCCCCAGACCGAAAATGGCCAGGATAAAGGGATTGTTTGGAGAGCTTGAGCCGGTTGATGTATCTGCTTGGAGTGGAACTGGCACGCCTCGCACTTGGTTACTTGTGCAGTTGCATCCTGGAGGGCTGTCGGCCAAAAGAAACCTTGCCAGAAGGCTTTGCCGGCAAGTGCTCTTGCGCCAATGTGGTGACCACATATGCCTCCATGTATGTCCGCCAACAGCTCCTGTCCATCTTCCCGGGAAATGCACTTCAATTTCACTCCGTTGAATCTTCTTCTGTACAATATGTCATCGACAAACTGGTACATACTTGATTTCCGGGCTACTCTCTCCGCTTCTTCTTGCTCTTCGGGAAGTTCTCCTGTTTGAAGGAAATGGACGATCTGCTGTGCCCATGCCGAAGCTTGTGGCTCAACGACAAGGACTAAAGGCGCAAATGCTGCTGCGAGAACATCTGCTTCCACGACAAGAATCTATGATTCAGCCGGAGCGTGATGCTCCCCGGCAAGCGTGTCGGGACACAGCTTGTCGGGAGCGTCTGCTTCAACAAAACAAACCCTAGGGCTTGTCGGAGCAGACTGCTCCTTAGCACTCTTTGTGTTGATCTTGGGGACCTTCTTGACGGCGGCTTCGGGGAGCTCTGCCGGAAAGTAGTCGCCAGTAACCAACTTCCTCTTCTTGCTCTATCCAGTTGATGGTGTTACAGATGGTTGAGTCAGCTTGAGCACAAAAATTCCTGGTTCCACAGGTAACTTGAGTGCGGCGCACTTTGACAGGCCGTCTGCAATGTCGTTCTGAGCTCTTGGAACGTGTTCCATCTGCAGGCCATCAAAATGTTCTTCTAGCTTCCTCACTTCATCAATGTAGGCTTCCATCAACAGACTCTGATAATCTTTGTTTACTTGACGGACGACAAGCTGCGAGTCACCCCTGACAATAAGCTTCTTGATCCCAAGGTCCGCGGCGATTCTGAGTCCGGCAAGCAAGCCTTCATACTCTGCAGTATTGTTTGTTGCTTGCTCCTTGGGAAAGTGCATCTGGATCATGTACTTGAGGTGCTCTCCGGTGGGTGCGACAAGTAGTACGCCCGCACCGGCGCCTTGCAGCGAGAAGGCACCATCAAAGTACATGATCCATTCTTTGCTTGCTTCCTTGATGGGGATGCTCGTCTCCGGAGTTTCTTCATCAGGTGTTGGCGTCCATTCCGCTATGAATTCTGCCAATGCTCGGCTCTAGATAGTTGAGGTACTCTCAAACTTGAGGCCAAAGCTTGACAATTCCAGTGCCCACTCGATGATGCTGCCTGTTGCTTCTGGATTCTGCAATATCCTCTTCAACGGAAAGCGAGTGACAACTGTAATCTCATGTGCTTGAAAGTAATGGCGCAGCTTCCTCGAGGCCATGAGAAGGCCGAAAAGCAACTTCTGCACTCTAGAGTACCTTGATCTAGCCCCCTGCAGAAGGGAACTGACAAAATACACTGGGCGCTGCACCATCTTCTTTTGTTTTTCTTCCTGCGGCTGCACAAATCTATCCTTGTCGGGACCAGAGCTTGTCGGGGAAGCCCCGTGCTTGTCGCTGGACTCGCTTGCCGTGGCCGTTGGCTCATCATCCGCCTCCCTCTCCGCCACTAACGCAGCACTAACCACTTGATTGGTTGCCGCTAGATACAACAACAACTTTTCTTGTGGCTTAGGTGCGACAAGTATTGGAGTGGAGGACAGGTATCTCTTCAAGTCCTGCAGCGCAGCCTCCGCTTCCGGAGTCCATTTCATTGGACCTGCCTTTTTCAAAATTTTGAAAAATGGCAGGGCGCACTCAGCAGACTTAGAGATGAACCTACTGAGAGCAGCAACGCAGCCGGCAAGCCTTCGTACGTCCTTGACTCGCTTCGGTGCTTCGATCTTCTCAATGGCCTTGATCTTGTCGGGATTGGCTTCAATCCCCCTCTGGGACACAAAGAACCCGAGAAGCTTGCCGGAAGGAACTCCAAACACGCACCTCTCGGGGTTCAACTTGAGATTGATCTTGCGCAGATTTGTGAAGGTTTCGTCCAAATCTGGGATCAACGTTTCTCTGTCCTTGCTCTTGACCACTATGTCATCCATGTAAGCTTCTACATTCCTGTGCAACTGTGGCTCAAAAGCATGACTGACTACTCTTGCAAATGTTGAACCAGCATTCTTTAGTCCGAAAGGCATCTGTACAAAGCAGTACGTGCCACATGGAGTAATGAATGCGGTTTTCTCTTCATCTTCTTCTGCCATGAAGATCTGATGATATCCTGAATATGCATCAAGGAATGAAAGTAGATCACATCCTGCCGTGGAGTCGACGATCTGGTCAATGCGCGGCAAGGGAAATGGATCCTTGGGACAAGCTTTATTAACATCAGTGAAGTCAATAGAAAGCCTCCACTTCCCGTTCGCTTTGCGCACGACCACTGGATTGGCTAACCACGTTGGATGGAGTACTACTCGGACCAGGCCTGCTCCTTCCAATTTCTTGATCTCTTCTGCAATGAACTCTTGTCGCTCCACTGCTTGCTTCCTAACTCTCTGCTTGACGGGCCACGCGTGAGGGCAGACGGCAAGGTGGTGCTCAATTACTTTCCTGGGAACACCGGGGATGTCAGATGGTTGCCATGCAAACACATCGACATTCGCCCGCAGGAAAGCAACGAGCGCGCTTTCCTATTTAGGGTCAAGCATGGCACTGATGGTGAAGGTACCACAAGTGCCATCCTCCTTGGCGGCCACCTTCTTGGTCTCTGGTGAAGCTGTCTTTGCCTTCTTGCACTTGCCGGTGGAGCTCGATGGTGCGTCCTCGACGGTAGCGCAGCACTCCGAAGAGGTGCGCTTGCCGGAGTGAGCATCAGAGCTACTCTTGCCGGACTTGGTCTTCTTCTTCCCCCCGGGAGCTTCAGCGGCAAGTGATTTGCGTTCTGCTGCGGCTGCTGCTTCCCGGTAGATCTTGTCGGTACAGATAAGGGCATCTTTCTTGTCGCCATGGACAGAAATGACACTTATCGGACCGGGCATCTTGAGCACGTTGTAAGCGTAATGAGAGGCTGCCATGAACTTGGCGAGCGCTGGACGGCCAAGTATCCCATTGTAGGGCAATGGGAAATCAGCAACGTCAAATGTGACTCTCTCTGTCCTGAAGTTCAGCTCGCTGCGAAACGTTACTGGCAGTGTGATCTTCCCCTTCGGCTTGCTCCTCCCGGGTTGATTCCTTGAAAAGTGCCGGTCTCTTCGAGCTCGCTGTCGGGGATCTGGAGCTTCTTGAGTACCGCTGAGGAGATCAGATTCAGGCCGGCCCCGCCGTCAACCAGCATCTTTGTGACCTTGAGGTTGCGGATAGTTGGTGAAACCAACATCGGCAAGCACCCGACCGCGGTTATGCGATCAGGGTGATCCTCGACATCAAAGATGATGGGCGTGCTGGACCACTTCAGGGGCTTGCGCGACTCAACGGACGGTTCTGCTGCATTTACTTCCCGCACCCACTATTTGAGTTGGCGGTGCGAGGTATGCAGAGAAGCACCACCGTCGACGCACAAAACCTCCGTCGCCTTCTGAAACTCCTGCTCGTCGGCCTCATCCTCATCCATCTCTTCATCTTCGTCTTTGTCTTCATCCTTGTCGCGGCCGCGGGGAGGCCTATCTCCTTGCCGCTGCTTGGCCTTGCCGTGGCGTCCTCCCCGGCCGGGACGCTTCTTGCCGGATCCTCCGCCACCTTCCTGGGCCTTCTCCTTGTCGCGGCGCTCGTATTCAGCTTTCTGTAGCTCAACAAGCTGCTCAACCTTCTTGCAGGCCTGGAGGTCATGGCCCTTGGTGCGGTGGATCTTGCAGTACTGCTTGCCGGAGTCGTCCTGCTTGTCGGCGGCCACCACAGCCTCGCCGGAGTCACCAGCTTTGGCCTTCTCGGCACCACCTCCGTTGCCGGACTGCTCGACAACTAGCACATCCTTGGCTTTCCTCTTTCTGTTATTCTGCCTCCGGTTCTTCTTTGCCGGGGCGGCATCCTCACTGTCAGACCCTTCTGCTCCTGCATTCTCTCCGGGGAGTTTCCTTCCCTCCTCAGCACGTGCACATTTGTCGGCCAGAGCATACAGCTCGCTGACATCTCTGATTTTGCACATCACCATCTCCTCCCTCATCCTGTGGTTACGCACGTTCTGATGGAATGCGCTGATAACCGCAGCAGGGTGGACTTCTGGGATGTTGCGCTGCACTTGGCTGAATCTTTGAATGTACTTGTGCAGGGGTTCTCCTTCCTTCTGGGCGAGCAGATGAAGATCGCTCTCCTGGCCATGGGGTTTGTGGCCGCCTGTGAAGGCGCCGACAAACTGATGACACAGGTCCGCCCACGAAGAGATGGAGTTGTCCGGCAAGTGCATGAGCCAAGATCTGACGTTGGGCTTGAGCACCAGCGGGAAGTAGTTGGCGAGGATCTTCTCGTCGCGCCCCCCTGCGGCCTACACCACGATGGTGTAGACGCTAAGGAACTCCGATGGATGTATCCTGCCATCGTACTTCTCGGGTACATCTGGCTTGAAGTTCTTGGTACTGGGCCACTGGACCTGCCGCAGCTCACGGGTGAACGCGGGGCAACCTACCGCGTACAGCAAGTCGCCTGGTTCCCCTGGCGCATGCATATCAACAGTGGGCCCAGCGCGCTGGTCTGACTGACGTCGCGCTTCTCTTCGACGCTCGATGCGAGTACGAGCATCTTCTTGTCGTCGTTCTTGGAGAACTTGGCGCTGATCACGACGATCTCGCGGGTCCGACGACGCGGTGGAGTCGGTGTCAAAGTTTGCCCGGCGAGTTGGCGATCTTGGCCTTCGGGGCGGGGAGTGCACGGTGGTGGCACCCCCAGCGGTCTTGTCTGTGTCGGCTTGCGCCTGGGCGTCTTGCCGGGGCTTCGATGTGCTCGGTTGCCGGGGCTTGTCATCGTTGGTGAAGCCGATGAGGCTCTGAATGGTGGCCCTCCAGTCGTCCATCTTGTCTGGCGCTGGAGGGTAGTCTAGAAGCAACTGGGCTCGGGCCAGCGCTTCCTCTGGAGTCTTAGGCGGTGGCGGCGAATGACGCGAGGAGTGAGATATGCTCAGACTTCTAACAGTGTTAGAAGGAGCGACATCTCGTCCAGGCGACCGTCCCGCGCTCGTGCCAACATGTTGACGCGCAAGTTGGCCTTGAGCGTCCCGCGATCCACCAGCTCGGCCTTGCTCCAACGCGAGTACGGTGCTAGGAGCACCATGGCGTTGTCGATCCTGCACCTCCTGGGAGGGGTGCGGTGTATGTATAGACACCGAAGCTTGCGGGGCCTTGTCTTTGGACCTAGTGACGACGTGAGTCCCCCCGTCGGCGCCCGCTCCTCCGCCGGCATCCATCCCACCGCCCGTTTGCTCCGGTGACGGTAGGATCGACGTGGACGGAGCGGCCACCTCCGAAGCCTTCTTCTTCGGTGGCATGTCGATGAAGATGTTGATGTAGCGCGCATGAACGCCGGATCAGGTTCGCACAATCTCGACGCCCCCTACCTGGCGCGCCAAAGATGTCGTGGGAAACGAACACCTATGGGGCAGGGCCCCTTTTGGTCCGGCCAGGGAGCGGAGAGCGCACGAAGAGTAGATCGAGGCGAAGCACGCGAGGGATTTTACCCAGCTTCGGAGCTCTCCGGAGAGATAAAACTCCTACTGCTACTTTGTGTTTATATTCTGTTCTTGCTCGAGAGCGTGGATGTGTTGTAGTTTCGAATGAGTCGAACCTCTTCTACGTGCGCATGGGCCTCCTTTTTATAGGTTAAAGGGGTCACCGACAGGTCGCGACGCAGAGAGAGGGGTAAAAAAGTAAAAAGAGGGGTTGGTACAACCGCTATCTACAGTCCCCCCTACCTAACTCTGACGGCAGGGGACAAGGGCATTTAATGCCCGTCCGGTCGCCCAAACAGTGCAAGAAACGACCGTTAGGGGCGCCACCGATTGCCACGATGGCCTTCCCGTCATCTCCACTTGCCACCTCGCACCGCTTGGCTGCACAGCTACTCGCCACGTGCACCAGGAACGATCCTATGGTGACACGTCGTCGGACGCGCTGGAGCGTGGGCGCAGAGTGGCGGCTTCGCCGCGGCAAGCGCCTTGCCGCGGTCGCTGTCTTATCGCACCCGCAAGCTTGCCGCTCGCCGGGTCTTGCCGGGACGCGCGGTGCGTCGCGGCAAGTCTCTTGAAATGCCCTGGTTGGCCTTCCCGGCAAGCTCCTCTTGCCGGGGTCTTGTCCTTCCCGGCAAGCTCCTCTTGCCGGGGCTCTGTCTTCTCAGTTAAACACTTTGTTCTTGAATGGCACCAACAGGGTCTACGGAGGATCTTGGCGGACGCCCGGCAAGCCTTGCCGCTGGGTGCTGCAACTGCCCGTGCACAAGTTCGGGATACTAAGGTACCCCTACTTTAGTACACTAACAATGGAGAAGCCAGCAAACGTGTACCTGGGGTCGGCGAGGAAGTTATCGAACCTGGTGCAGTTCTTGTTGGCGGTGCTCAGTTGAAAGAGCAGCACCGGATGATCCTTGCCGACGGAGAGATGGACGAGGGCTGGTTTCTGATCTTGGCCAACATCATTGGTGTACTCCACATCAACTCCGACGATCTTGTGTCGCTCGTACTGCTCGATGATGGTGGCCGCCTTGTGCAACTCGTTGGGGTGGATCACTTGCAACTTGGTGTTGTCGTGGGCCTGCACCTCAAATTCCTTGGTGAATCCCATGGCATGGAGCAGTTCGTCCTCCTGCAACCTGGTATTTCGTGGGGAACAGTGAGTGGGAGCGCAATGGCGATTTCTGTTGTTTGTGGGAGACAAGTCCGCATCGGAAGTGTAAATTTAAGGGCGGGGAAGTGGCAAAGGAGTGCACGATCTCACTGTCGATGCAGTTGTGCACATCGTGGGTCCTGGATCGTGGTTTCGTCTCCCTTACGGTGCGGTTGTGCACATCCTGGGTTTTTGTTTGTGGTTTTTCTATATGAAAAATTAAAATAAAATCAGCAGTTATGTTTTTAACAATCGTCGTATCTCCAGCAAGTCATGGCGATGATAGCTCTCTTGCGTGGTTTGCTGTCAAATGTTAACTTTTACAATTTATCTCGTGCGCAAGTCTCTGACCAAGAGAAGCATGCTTGAAGTGGCTGGTTTAACTCTCAGACACACGGACGTGGTACATTCACTGGTCGTGGCAATTGTTTTCAGTGATACATTCAGTTTGCCGTCAAATGTTAACTTTTGCACTCTCGTTGTATAAGTGATGTGCTTTATCAGAGGCACTGTTGCGTGTCTATGGTTGCAACTGACGCTACAAGATGGGAAGAAAGAACGAGAAGCAACGAGGGGTGTGGACATGCAGCTGCAAGAAGCACTTATACAACAAGATGCGCAGATAGAGGCACACATACAGTGCTACGTGAGGCACGGAGATGAAGTTACGTGATTACACGGATGTCAATTCGTTGCTATGGTGCTAAGTGAGGCACGGGCACAAACAAATAGCCGTGCACTCAACTACATGTGCAAAAAGCCACAGATGTGTTTCCTGGAAGCACCGGTCTCCATGGTTTTACCGCAAGGTGGGATTCGACATTTATCCAGGGCATTCCGGGTTTTACAAGTGTAGCAAGAATCATTTTACACTTATATGTTATTCTGTGACAAAGGAATGAACGTCGAATGTACGTGACATGAGGATTGACAATAGGTGTCCGTTACTGTTTTCCAGAATGTTTTTCAATTAACTGTTAGAGGCACGAATGTGCCGATGGAACAGGCACGGTCATGTCTGAAATAGTTGCAAGTACGAGATGGGCACGAGAAGAAACGAGGGGCGTGGGCATGCAGCTGCGAAACGCACTTATACAACGAGAAGCACATCTAGAGGCACAGGTACGATGCTACGTCAGGCACGGACATGAAGCTATGTGATTGCATGGACGTCAATCTGTGCCCGTGTTCTGTCAAGTGTTTTAACTGACAGTTTGTAAAGGCATGGATGCTTAAGGTGACTGAGACATAGGGGAAGGCGCTAGGTTTTTAGGAGGTGTATGCTTGAGCTCATCACAACAAACTACTTGGCATGACGATATTATGCGGAGCACCATAGTGAAAATTATGTATACTACTGACGTGGGGAGCTAGCAATGTCACTAAACTATTCTGAAACACACTTCACCACAGCCATACATTCTCCATTATTAGTCAGCGAATCCTTTTATTATTAGTCAGTGACTCCTTTTATCATTCTCCATTATTACTGTAAGTGTTTTACCTTCTTTGACAGGAAATTTTCACCATCGTCCTCTTCGACATAATTATATGCTCAGTTACATACCATGGCATAAGTAAATAACAAAATGGGTGTGTACAACCTGTTCAAAAAACAGACATAAATTACTGAACTAGGAAGTATAGCCACAGGAAGCGCTCTATCAGGAAAGGTCGTTGATTATCATCCGCATCAATTTCATGTTTCCCAGTGTTGGCCACCGCTTTTCAATTGTGACAAGGACAATTGAACCAACACTTAGCTGAGCTTCCCGGGCAAAATCTGAAAAACATGTCACCTCCATTCTGCCGTCGGTTTGTATGGAGTACGTTGTGCTCGTGTCTATTGCATCATATCTCTCTGTTAGGATGATTCCACCGTTTTGAGGTAGATATGCCAGGTTCATCTTAGAAGCCTCACAACGGCAGACGGGATTCTCTGCAGATTGTATCGATATTACTAGATAAAATCAATGTACAAGGACATAAAACATCGAAGATAGCAAACAAAACCATGGCAGTGGATCGAAACAAATATTCAATGACTAACCAGGCGACCATTTATGACATTGGTGACGTTTAGACGTTGCACAGAGGGTATGGTGGGGAAGTCGTCAGACTCAAACAGATAGTATATCATCTGTCCAAATTGTCTGTATGAGAGGTTTACGCCTCGACCAAACACTGTTTTCTCAATGTACTCCCTTTGCGAGTCATTTAGAAAATCAAGAGCTGCATGGAAAAAAATAACTCATTTTCAAACAAATTTGTTTAAATAGATGGACTCGGTATTTAAGTTTAAAAGGAATGGTTAAATTCAATGCATGTGATCAAGTTGGGATGATAATCAACAGAATTGCATAAAACGTTTTCGAAATAACTTTGGCTGTAAGTATGACATTCATTTAGTGGACAGGGGTAGGAGCACCAAAGTATGCTGATAAACGTAGTTGACAAAACAGGATGGAAGTTGGTGCACTTACCTAGTGATGGTTTGGGAAGGGGCCTGTGACCTCCTCGAGAATCACTGAGTCTCAGATCTATCTCAATGGACATACTCCCAGTATCCAAGTTTATTATGACTAGATCTCGATAATGAAGATCGTAGTCACTAATTAACTTTTCCTAGCCAGGTCCATGAATTTTTGACCGGTTGTGTTCATCGGTGATGCAGACCTCATATGATAGATCGTCGTTGGTGATTAGTACTGGATTCCTTTGTTTTCCTTCTTCTTGAAATGCTTGCTCTTTCCACTGATAGATTGAAGAAGTGACTTGCTGCCTGTAATAGCATGGCACATACTGCGCAAGGAAAAAAATCTTTAAACCGGAAACAAGGAATCCTTGAATACCGACATGTATAACCAAGACAGATAGCGCTTATGTGACGCCCCCGATTCAATCGTACACTAATCATGCACGCAAATGTGTACGACCGTGATCAGGGACTCATGGGAAGATATCACAACACAACTCTAAAAGTAAAATAAGTCATACAAGCATCATATTACAAGCCAGGGGCCTCGAGGGCTCGAATACAAGTGCCGAATCATAGACGAGTCAGCAGAAGCAACAATATCTGAGTACAGACATAAGTTAAACAAGTTTTCCTTAAGAAGGCTAGCACAAACTGGAATACAGATCGAAAGAGGCGCAGGCCTCCTACCTGGGATCCTCCTAAACTACTCCTGGTCGACGTCAGCAGCCTGCATGTAGTAGTAGGCACCTCCAGTGTAGTAGGACTCGTCGTTGACGGTGGCGTCTGACTCCAAGGCTCCAGCATCTGGTTGCGACAACCAGGTAGAAGGGAAAGGGGAAAAGAGGGAGAAAAGCAACCGTGAGTACTCATCCAAAGTACTCGCAAGCAAGGATCTACACTACATATGCATGGGTATATGTGTAAAGAGGCAATGTCGGTGGACTGAACTGCAGAATGCCAGAATAAGAGGGGGATAGCTAGTCCTATCGAAGACTACACTTCTGGCAGCCTCCATCTTGCAGCATGTAGAAGAGAGTAGATTGAAGTCCTCCAAGTAGCATCGCATAGCATAATCCTACCTGGCGATCCTCCCCTCGTCGCCCTGTGGAAAAGCGATCACCGGGTTGTCTGTGGAACTTATCTGGGTGTGTTTTATTAAGTATCCGATTCTATTTGTCATAAGGTCAAGGTACAACTTCGGGTCGTCCTTTTACCGAGGGACATGACTATTCGAATAGATAAACTTCCCTGCAGGGGTGCACCACATAACCCAACACGCTCGATCCCATTTGGCCGGACACACTTTCCTGGGTCATGCCCGGCCTCGGAAGATCAACACGTCGCAGCCCCACCTAGGCACAAGAGAGAGGTCAGCACACCGGTCTAAATCCTATGCGCGCAGGGGTCTGGGCCCATTGCCCATTGCACACCTGCACGTTGCATACGCGGCCGAAAGCAGACCTAGCAACCTCCGTTATAAAGGAAGTTGCGTTAACGCAGTACAACCCGGCGCGCGCCGCTCAGTCGCTGACATCACGAAGGCTTCGGCTGATACCACGACGTCGAGTGCCCATATCTTTCCCGCGTAGTTGGTTAATTAGTGCGTATAGGCCAGTGGCCAGACTCAGATCAAATACCAAGATCTCGTTAAGCATGTTATTATGAAATAACCGCGAACGCCGACCAGGGCCAGGCCCACCTGTCTCCTAGGTGGTCTCAACCTGCCCTGTCGCTCCGCCACAAAGTAACAGTCGGGGGCCGTCGGAAACCCAGGCCCACCTCTACCGGGATGGAGCCACCTATCCTTCCAGCCCCCACATCAGAATCACTTGCGGGTACTCAACGAGCTGACCCGACTTTAGTCACCATCTGTATAGTATGTATATATGTATAGTATATACCCGTAATCACCTCCCAAGTGATCACGGCCCAATAGTATAGCAAGGCAGACTGACAAGAATGTAGGGCCAATGATGATAAACTAGCATCCTATACTAAGCATTTAGGATTGCGGGTAAGGTATCAATGACTGTAGCAACAATGACAGGCTATGCAACAGAATAGGAGTAACCGAACAGTAACATGCTACACTACTCTAATGCAAGCAGTATAGAGAAGAATAAGCGATATTTGGTGATCAAGGGGGGGGGGGGGCTTGCCTGGTTGCTCTGGCAAGGAGGGGTCGTCAACTCCGTACTCGTACTGGGTAGCAGCGGCGTCGGTCTCGGTGTCTAGCGAGAGAAGAGGGGGGAGAAACAATAAATACAATGCAAACAAATGCATGATGATGCATGACATGACAATGAGCAGGGTTAGGTGTGCCCTAACACGGTAGTAGGTGATTCCGGTGAAAGGGGGAAACATCCGGGAAAGTATCCCCGGTGTTTCGCGTTTTCGGACAGGTGAACCGGAGGGGGAAAGTCGCGTGTTTTCTATGCTAGGGAGGTGTGGCGGACAAACGGGCTGCGTATCCAGAGTCGTCTCATCGTTCTGAGCAACTTTGTCATAGACACAAGGGGCGGCCACGTCAGCGTTGACCCAAGTCAACAGTTCAAAAGGGGGCCCTAAGCCCACCAGCAAGTGGCCCAGGCGGTGCCACGTGGGTGCCAGCTTGGCACCCACCGGAGATGCGTCGGATCTAACTCCGGCGACCATTCCAACGGCGGAGCGATCGGGAGAGCTACGTGATTCGTCCACACCGCACCATTTTGGGCGCGGCCGGGCTCGTTCGAACGGCAAGACAGCGACGGAGCGATCTGTGACGGTGGCGGAGGCTGCGGTGGCCGGAGCTGAGCGCATCGAGCTCATCGGTGGCGAGGTTCTTCGGGCGAGGTACGGGAACTGGGCTACGGGGCGCAAAGCGAGCTGCACGAGGTGCCTACGGTGCCTACTCGACGCGTGAAGCGGAACGTTGGCACGCATGAGACCAAATGGTCACTGTGGCCATGCCAGCGACGAGGCCAGGTGGCGGTGCGTTCGGGTGAGCGTGGAACGGTCGCTAAAAATGAATAGAGGAGGCAGGGAAGGGCGCATCCGGCGCAGAGGCTCACCGAGGGAGCGTGGGGTCTAGGTAGAGGGCTCGGGGAGGACCGGTGGCGTAGATCAAGGACGAGGACGATGCGATGGCCGAGCCGGAGAAGAAGAAGAGTGCGGCGATGCGAGGAGCTCCGAGGCTCGGTCCAGCGGTGTAGTGGAAGCAAAGGACCACGGTGGAGCTGTAGGACTTGCCGGGGCGACGAACGGACGACAGTGGCCACAGCTACGGCGATCGACGACGATGGGGGCGGTCGGGCATCTCGAACATAGGCGAGGAAGGGGACGAGAGGGGGATTGTGGGCGTGCTAGGGTTTCGGGGGAGGGCGAGTGGGCAAGTGGGGTGGGGAGACGAGTGGAGCCTGTGGATTTGCCCTTATCCTCTTCGACGCCGCCGGCGAGGTGGTCTGGCGGGAGCGCGCTCGGGAGCTCGGCCTCTACAGCAGTGAAAGGGTGAACGACCCCGAGGTGCTGCCCGGCCGGCTGGGCCTACTGGGGTAAGGCCCAGTGGGGCAGGGGGGTTTGTTTGTTTGTTTTCACTTCGTTTTATTTCCTTTCTTTTTATTTATTCTTTCCTATTTTATTTTAGTTACATTTTATTTAGTTTCAGTAAAATTTATCACTAACACCTAAATTGGTACTTTTAAATAAACTACTAGCTCATTAATTCTTATCCCAACTAAAATAGTTTAATATTTTATAAAATTCAAAAGGCATTTATTTTATTATTTAACCTACAGTTTTAATTATTTTAAACACTTAAACATTTTATTAAATTTAGGTTTCTCCACCATAATTACCTATGCATTAGTCGGATCACTCCGAACATTTTAGTTTTAATATTTGAAAACTTTTATTGTTTGATTGATTTTGAATTTGAATTCGAATCGGTTTCGATCTAACGCGAGATTAGCAACAGTAATCGAGGTGAGGTGGCATCATTAGTAGATGGTTACTATAGCTTGATTATCCGGGCGTCACAGCTTATCATATATGTACCAATTGTTTTCAACAGGTTGCTATTTGGATAAAACAAGGTTCATCAAAAAATTGAAAACATGTCATTAAATTCTTAAATGTAGGCATTCCATTCCAACAATATGGTAGAAACTTCTATTTCCTCAATCAGAAAGATACACTAGTAAGATGCACTGTTATCGCACTGTGAACAATATGGTAGTAACTGATGGGCAGCACAGGGTGGCAAACATTTCTCCTTACCAGGCATGTCTTGAAGCATCGAGGAAGTTGCACTGTTATCACGCTGTAAAGAACACCCGACTTCGATCCAGGGTAGCCGAAGTTGGTACATATATCACAGCACATGGTTTCCCCTGGAATATGTTGCAACACAACCGTTATATGAAATTCTCAAGACAAGGAAAAAATTTATTATCTTGAAAAACGATTCATCTAAACCGGCTTTTTTTACATAAATAGTCTTTCACAAGCAATTTCCTAAAAAGACATGTGCACAACTTTTGATTAGAAGGTGAACAGTAGATATGGCATTTGTAATAACAGAGGAAATATGAAATTAATTAAATTAGTATCTTATTTTCCAAAAATGGTTGCTTAATTCATCACAATTCAGTATTGACTATTTTTAGAGGAGTTCACAATCTTGGTTGTCAATGTCAATCAGTGAAAGGATTTATGCTTCTTGTTTTTAAAAGCAGCTTCAGCAAATGTATATTTCAAGACAAGACAGGCAAAGAGGAGAAACAATAATCTATCAACAGGTGGCTCAAAGGAGTGTTTGTAACATTAAAATTATATGTAAATTCGTCAGAGCCGCACCCAGCAACATCGTCATCCGCAACCATACGCCACCGTCGCCGACACCCAACCACCGGAACATGTGTGGCTAGATTGTATTTGAAACGGATGATCCATCAACGTTAACCTTGCCTCCAACGTACAGGACCCCAAACGCTATCATCAAGCACAGACGCCGACTCCCAGTCAACAGCACCCCAAACGCCGATCTCCAGCACACTATGGCCGGTTAAGCAATATAGCTCAACATCTGGCCACTCCCTTGGACTTCCGACCACCGCCATTGTTTGCAAGACCTAACGGGCTTCAATTTAAACTAGCAACCTCCCTCGGCGAAGTTCATCGCTCACCTCGGACTTGGACGCCGCAGGTCGCTGCAGCTCGTAGCGTTCTCGAGCACAAACGCCGACTCCCAACCAACCTATCCCTAAGAGGCACGGGTCGTGTATAGGTTCGGCGTCGTACTACGCGGATTTGGTTTAGATCACAACGATTTTCCATGCAGTTCCTAGCATAACAGCATAGATGCGTCGCATTCAAACACGGAGAGACGAAATCAACAGATAGGAAAACGGATCGTAGTGAAAAATTCACATAGAAACTAAGAGAAAACGGACTAACTTTAGATCTAGAGGGACAATCGAGGGAGAAGAGACAATGAACTTTACAGCGGGTGAGCGGGAGGGGGCAGTCTGGGTTGGTAGAAAACAGAACAGACACTTATAATACACACTTGCTCACTAACATGGGGCTACTGTACAGCGACAAAGACAAGACTATTGGCTTATTATGAGCATAGAGGCACGCACGGACAACACCAACACGCACGGACTTACATGCTAATAAGGCACGCCCATGACGCACGACCATGCTTCTGTTTTCCGAAGTACTTTTCTCTAACATGGTCTCTCGGAGGGACAGGGATGTCAAGCCACGGTGCACATTGTCATGTAATGATAAGAATGAGACACACGGAAAGGCCTCTGTATTCTAAATGTTCTCAGTGACGTGTTCATTGACAGACGTGCGGTCTTTAAACAGTTGGCGCACGGTTGTTCTCCTAGTTGTTTTTGTGTTCTCCTGGTTGTTTTTGCAAGACACGGCCACTCCGAGGGACAGGGGAGTGAAGCCACGGTGCGCATAGTTCTCCGAGGAGAAGATGCACTGAATTTCCTCTGTTCTCTCAACATTTTAAGCTGCTTGTTCACTAAGAGAGGCACGGGTGTATGTTCAAATGACGCAATATTGTGCTAGTGTTTTCCGAATTGTTAATTTCTGGCACGGCCTCTCGGAGGGACACGGTGCCTGCAATTAAAAACGACACGTAATCTATTGCTTTGATGAATTCTTCGGATGCTTGAGTTTTGTTCAATATGATAATGATAATGGGAACCCGGCATCTAAAAAGTGATTGGAGGTTCATTGCTGACCTTAAGTCATTATCACCGCATTCCAAATATTTTTATTGACGCGTTCGCACGGACGTATGGTTTTCACAACCTCTCAATGCCGGTTCGTTTCCTGTGGGGTGCACGGACGTCCTTCGGAGAGGCGCAGTTGCAGCAGTTGTAGGTTTGTAGTCGACGCATGTTGCTTTTAAAAGACAGAATTTCATGGCAAATAACTGAGATAAACAAGAGGATACTAGTTTGATTTTTGAGCATCTGTGCGAGCTGATTTCTTTTATCATTAGGTCCAGAAACATATGATCGATATTGAAAACAGAAAGCATAAACGTTTATATCCCTATTTTTAAAAATATGAGTTTACAACATAAAAAAAACGTTACAGACAGTACGATGGAAAATGAGTGAGAATCATTTGACCATGTTTACACAATGCACTCATTCAATACAGCAAGTACATCTCTCCAGACCTATTTTCAGCATCCACAGTTGAACGGATATGGCAAATCCAGATATTCAACACCTGTGTTTTTTAAATCCATGTGCATATGCTTGCAAGTTGTTGTTAATTTAAGCTTGGCACAATTAGAAGCCCTTTTGTCCATCTGAAGTGCCTCTTCTTGGCGTTCGTAAAATTCACGAGTGAAATCTCTGCGCAGGCCAAACTTAAGCCTGATTGTCAGTAGCATCCGAGCATTGAGAACAAAGAATGTCACAAATGTAGTGTTTGCATCTGTGACTTCATAGTCTTCCAGCGTTAATGTCCTCAAACAAATGTCGTGATTACTGAGAAACACCAACTGCTTTTGGCGACATTCATTTGTTATACCTCTTTGATCCCATCCTCCCCCCTAAACACACATGAAGAGAAAAACTGAGCAGTTAGTGCTAGTATATTATGTATATTATGCGTGGGCTTTCAACGTGTGTGAAATCATCACCTCGATAAACAAGTTTTGCAAGCATTGAAAGCATCGCAGCAACTCAACAATCTCATCCAGATTAAAGCATGTCTGTGAGATAAACAAGGTCTTGACGGAATCCAGCACCGCGTGTAGGGTACTTATGCAGAGACCCTTCATTGAGCACATAACGAGAGATTATTAGCTCATGGATGTGAATCTCAAGTGCTTTTGAATAACGCAGATCAAAGTAACATGTAGAGGCAGTACCTGAATAACTGTAGAACCAATGATGATATTTGTTTCGTTGGGAAATTCAGAATTTTTTCCCAGTGTGGCCCACACAGGCGCAGACACAATTGTTATTTGTAGTTGTGCATCTACAGAATCATGTAGCAGTCTCCGAAGGCAAGGAGCATCCTCAATGACCAGTTTTCCTTCGTCGGAACGAATGCCAATGCTTACAAGCCTAGCTGATTTTATTCGTAGACAGGTGAATTTCTTGTTGCAAACAAACAGCAGGCACTGCAGGGCAGCGCAACCGTGGTGGATGAACTTCCGCAAGGATACATCCGATATATAAACCTCGACCAGCGAAAGTCTCCTGAGTAGTGGGAGGCAAAGCATTTCTACTAGATTGTCTTCTAGTTTGCACATGGCGAAGGTGACGGTGTGGAGAGACGAGCGAAATCTAGAGATGGATGCCGGTGGCGACGACATAGAAGAAGGGATTCTGAGTGCTGATGTGCCTGTATAGAAGAAATTTGGGAATATATGATAGAACTCTAAAACCTGGAGTTGGTCCAAATTCCGAGACAGGAACAACTCATCGACGCCACAAGGTTGGCACTGGAGGTAGCTTGTCGGGATGCAGAGGCGGCGAATCAGGCCCTCGTGATCGGAGAGGACAGATACAGGAAGACTGAAGTCATCAGCGACAGATTCTCCGTGACAGTTGCAGCTAAGATGTCGGCATTGAGTTCCGAGGTATGTTTCCTGGACGGTTTGCTTGCCCGGGAGAACGCGGATGATTTGGCGGCAGATTTTTTTCTAGAGATCTCGTAGAACGAGTATCAAGGATCACATGGAAGTCAATCTCGAGTGGTGCGGTGTGCCATATGTGGCACCACCGAGATGCGAGCACTTGTGTGCGCATGCCTTCCTTTATGGGCAGACGAGAGATGATCTCGCCGAGGATGGCGTCCGGGAGATCGCTGATGCGGTCGGGACCAGACACAACATGGGTCTCGGATCCAGTGGGCAGGCCACGGTCGCTCCTCTTAACGAGCTTAGAGGGCACGGGTACAGCCGCGAACCTCGTATTCTTGTTGCTAGAGGCACGCTTCCTCGTCTCCATTGCCGAGCTCGCGCTGCCTCCGATGCAGCTCCCTGTGCGGTGGATCTGGGAAGAGGGCTAGGGTTTTATGATTCACAAAGACGAAAATATATATACGTACCTAATCTATAAGTTTTCGACGGACGTGGTGGAATAGTCACGGCTTGGACGGATGTGCGTCTGGACGAGGCACGGCTATCAACTGTGCAGACACAACAGAAGTTTGGTGGCTGAGCCAAGGTTTGGCATACTCAGTTAAGGACGCACGGTTGTGCGGTCTGTAGAGACACGGTGGTGTGGTGCCACGACACGGTGGCAAGTGTCATGTGAGGCACTGCATGGAGGCGCTGGGGGCACCTAATTGTAGTCTGTGCAGGCACCGACCCCATTGAAGCCTCTACAGACATAGGTATCAACTCCCTGGATGCACAAAAGTGTGACTGGAGAGGCATGGCTGCGAACTCTCAGTTGAAAAGACACGGTTGTGGAGTCTCTGGATCCACGTCCCGTGTATCTTCAGGGGAACGTAAAAGCCACGGCCTGTGGCACGTGAGGCACAAGGGTGTAGGCTCTAGAGGCACCAAAGTCTGGCCTCTATAGGCACGTACGATTGTCAACCATGTGGATGCACAAAATTACAGTGGCAGAGGCATGGATCCGAATACTCAGCTATGGAGGCACGGGTGTGTATTATCTACAACCACGACGGTCACGGCAAGTGTCATGTGAGGCACGTGTATTGAAACACCGGAGGCACAGAAATGAAGCCTCTTAGGCACGAGTGTCAACCCAACAGTCCCGGCTTATGTGACGTGAGGCACGTAGATGCAGGCGGGCGCCGGAGGCACTGTTGGGGAGCCACCACACGCACGGGCATGGTGTTTCTCCAGGCCTGGCTCGGTATAAACCATCTCTGGGTGCAGAAAAGTGTGCGCAGAAGGCGCCGAAGTCAATAACCTTCTCTGGGTCAGCATACTCTGTTAAAGAGCCACGACACGGTGGCAAGTGTCATGTGAGGCACGTGCGTGCAGGCGCTGGGGGCACCTAATTGCAGTCTCTGCAGGCACCGACCCCATTGAAGCCTCTACAGACATAGGTATCAACTCCTTGGATGCACAAAAGTGTGGTGGCACAGGCATGGCTGCAAAATCTCAGTTGAAGAGTCACGGCTGTGGAGTCTGTGGATCCACGTCCCGTGTGTCTCCAGGGGAACATAAAAGCCACGCCTCGTGGCACGCCAGGCACGAGGGTGCAGGATCCGGAGGCACCGAAGTCTAGCCTCTACAGTCACGTACGATTGTCAACCCTCTTAATGCACAAAATAACGGTTGCAGAGGCATGGATCCGAATACTCAGCTCCGGAGGCACGGGCGTTTATTCTCTGCAACCACAACGGTCACGGCAAGTGTCATGTGAGGCACGTGTATTGAAACACCGTAGGCACGCTAATGAAGCCTCTTAGGCAGGAGTGTCAAACCAACAGTCCCGGCTTATGTGACGTGAGGCACGTAGATGCAGGCGGGCACCGGAGGCACTGTTGGGGAGCCACCACACGCACGGGCATGGTGTTTCTCCAGGCCTGGCTCGGTATAAACCATCTCTGGGTGCAGAAAAGTGTGCGCAGAAGGCGCCGAAGTCAATAACCTTCTCTGGGTCAGCATACTCTGTTAAAGAGCCACGACACGGTGGCAAGTGTCATGTGAGGCACGTGCGTGCAGGCGCTGGGGGCACCTAATTGCAGTCTCTGCAGGCACCGACCCCATTGAAGCCTCTACAGACATAGGTATCAACTCCTTGGATGCACAAAAGTGTGGTGGCACAGGCATGGCTGCGAAATCTTAGTTGAAGAGTCACGGCTGTGGAGTCTGTGGATCCACGTCCCGTGTGTCTCCAGGGGAATGTAAAAGCCACGGCTCGTGGCATGCCAGGCATGAGGGTGCAGGATCCAGAGGCACCTAAGTCTAGCCTCTACAGGCACGTACGAGTTTCAATCCTCTTAATGCACAAAATAACGGTGGCAGAGGCATGGATCCGAATACTCAGCTCCGGAGGCACGGGCGTGTATTCTCTGCAACCACAACGGTCACGGCAAGTGTCATGTGAGGCACGTGTATTGAAACACCATAGGCATGGTAATGAAGCCTCTTAGGCACGAGTGTCAACCCAACAGTCACGGCTTATGTGACGTGAGGCACGTAGATGCAGGCGGGCGCCGGAGGCACTATTGGGGAGCCACCACACGCACAGGCGTGGTGTTTCTCCAGGCCTGGCTCAGTATAAACCCTCTCTAGGTGCAGAAAAGTGTGCGCAGAAGGCGCCGAAGGCAGTAACCATCTCTGGGTCGGCATAATCTATTAAAGAGGCACTACACGGTGGCAAGTGTCATGTGAGGCACGTGCCTGCAGGCGCTGGGGGCACCTAATGTTGGGGAACGTTGCAGAAAATAAAAAATTTCTATGCTTCACCAAGATCAATCTATGGAGTCATCTAGCAACGAGAGAGAGGAGTGCATCTACATACCCTTGTAGATCACGCGCGGAAGCGTTCAAGAGAACGGGGTTGAGGGAGTCGTACTCGTCGTGATCCAAATCACCAAAGATCCTAGTGCTGAAGGGACGGCACCTTCGCGTTCAACACACGTACGGTTGGGGAAGACGTCTCCTCCTTCTTGATCCAGCAAGGGGGAGGGAGAGGTTGATGGAGATCTAGCAGCACGACGGCGTGGTGGTGGAAGTAGCGGCGATCTCGGCAGGGCTTCGCCAAGCACTACGAGAGGGAGAGGCGTTGCGAGGGGAGAGGGAGGCTCCAGGGACTAGGGTGCGGCTGCCCTCCCTCCCCCTCTTTATATAGGGGCCAGGGGGGTGCCGGCCCCCTAGAGATCCCATATCAAGGGGGCGGCCAAGGGGGGAACTTGCCCCCCAAGTCAAGTGGGGTGCCCCCCACCCCTAGGGTTTCCAACCCTAGGCGCAGGGGAGGCCCAAGGGGGGCGCACCAGCCCATCAGGGGCTGGTTCCCTTCCCCACTTCCGCCAATGGGGCCCTCCGGGATAGGTGGCCCCACCCGATGGACCCCGGGATCCTTTCGGTGGTCAAGGTACAATACCGGTGACCCCCGAAACTTTCCCGATGGCCGAAACTGGGCTTCCTATATATAATTCTTCACCTCCGGACCATTCCGGAACTCCTCGTAATATCCGAGATCTCATCCGGGACTCCGAACAACTTTCGGGTTACCGCATACTAATATCTCTACAACCCTAGTGTCACCGAACCTTAAGTGTGTAGACACTACAGGTTCAGGAGACATGCAGACATGACCGAGACGACTCTCCAGTCAATAAGCAACAGTGGGATATGGATACCCATGTTGGCTCCCTCATGTTCCACGATGATCTCATCGAATGAACCACAATGTCGAGGATTCAATTAATCCCGTATACAATTCCCTTTGTCAATCGGTACGTTACTTGCCCGAGATTGGATCGTGGGTATCCCAATACCTCGTTCAATCTCGTTACCGGCAAGTCACTTTACTTGTACCATAATGCATGATCCCATGACCAACCACTTAGTCACTTTGAGCTCATTATGATGATGCATTACCGAGTGGGCCCAGAGATACCTCTCCGTCATACGAAGTGACAAATCCTAGTCTCGATCCGTGTCAACCCAACAGACACTTTCGGAGATACCTGTAGTATACCTTTATAGTCACCCAGTTACGTTGTGACGTTTGGTACACCCAAAGCACTCCTACGGCATCCGGGAGTTATACGATCTCATGGTCTAAGGAAATGATGCTTGACATTGGAAAAGCTCTAGCAAACAAACTACACGATCTTGTGCTATGCTTAGGATTGGGTCTTGTCCATCACATCATTCTCCAATGATATGATCCCATTATCAATGACATCCAATGTCCATGGTCAGGAAACCGTGACCATCTATTGATAAACGAGCTAGTCAACTAGAGAATCACTAGGGACATATTGTGGTCTATATATGTATTCACACATGTATTACGATTTCCGGATAACACAACTATAGCATGAATAATAGACAATTATCATGAACGAGGAAATATAATAATAACCATTTTATTATTGACTCTAGGGCATATTTCCAACAGTCTCCCACTTGCACTAGATTCAATAATCTAGTTACATTGTGATGAATCGAACACCCATAGAGTTCTGGTGTTGATCATGTTTTGCTCGCTGAAGAGGTTTAGTCAACGGATCTGCGACATTCAGATCCGTATGCACTCTACAAATATCTATGTCTCCATCTTGAACATTTTCACTAATGGAGTTGAAGCGACGCTTGATGTACCTGGTCTTCTTGTGAAACCTGGGATCCTTGGCAAGGGCAATAGCTCCAGTGTTGTCACAGAAGAGGGTGATTGGCCCCGACGCGTTGGGTATGACTCCTAGGTCGGTGATGAACTCCTTTATCCAGATTGCTTCATGCGCTGCCTCCGAGGCTGCCATGTACTCCGCTTCACATGTAGATCCCACCACGACGCTTTGCGTGCAACTGCGCCAGCTTACTGCCCCACCATTCAAAATATACACGTATCCGGTTTGTGACTTAGAGTCATCCAGATATGTGTCGAAGCTAGCGTCGACGTAACCATTTATGACGAGCTCTTCGTCACCTCCATAAATGAGAAACATATCCTTAGTCCTTTTCAGGTACTTTAGGATATTCTTGACCGCTGTCCAGTGTTCCATGCCGGGATTACTTTGGTACCTTCCTACCAAACTTACGGCAAGGTTTACATCAGGTCTGGTACACAACATGGCATACATGATATGTCGGAGTAATGGGCCACGGGTAGGCTAACCAGAGTCCCAGGACCTTTCAAGGCATCGGGGCAAGCCGCGGCCCTCAGGCCGAGTCCCAGGAGCCGACTCCAAGACAAGCCGAGTCCCAGACGGCGACTCCGAGATAAGCCGACTCCAGGCTGGCGACCTCCAGAGAGGCCGACTATGGAGAGTCGGCCCATGACTCCTCCCTCATCTGGAAGCATGATGCGGGGTACGGTCACGGCGTGGCCGTTCCCCCTGCCTACGAAGGACCGGCATGGCTACTGCGAGATGTGTCGCTGGAAGATCTCCGGCGAGGCGCGGCACTGTTGCCATGCCTGCCCTGACCTCAGCCACAGTGCGCAACACACTGTGCCCACGACGCCGGCCTGTACGACCCAAAGACTGTGGGGCCGCCTGTCAGTGGGTGGACCGAAGGCGGCCTGAGCACCCCGAAGACGGACCCGTGGGAGTCGGCCTCCCTGGAGTCGGCCGACCCCTCCCCAGGGCCCCACGAGCCATTAATCAGATAGGATGGGGAATGGCGGTAGTGATCACCCGATAGACGGCGGCACTGTTGCCACGACCCAATGACCAAGCCTGCATCATCAGGAGTGCCACTACAGTATCAAGCCTGTCCGCGAGACCCGCCAGACGGCGGGCCCCAGAAGCCGGCGGGAAGGACGGAGGTCTGAGAGACAGACGGGTGGGACCCGCGCCCAGCCAGATTACCATTGTACCCTCGGGGGGTAGGCCTATATAAACCGCCCGGGGCACCCATGCAAAGGGTTCGGACCTTGATAGAGATAGACCAGATAGCATAGGGAGGAGAGAGCTAGCCTTGCCCTCTCCTGCCTCCCGATACAGCTCCAGGAGCACCATTGTAGTCACTTTGCCTTAGTGATCATGCGGAGACCCCGCAGAGCAGCAGTAGGGGTGTTATCTCCTCGGAGAGCCCTGAAGCTGGGTAAGATTCGCCGGCGTGCATGTCTTCGCCTCATCCCGTTTCCAGGCACCGGCGATGTTCTACTCGCCCCCACGATGATAAGCCATCCTTTGGCATATGTCGCACCCAACCCCCGACATTTGGCGCCCACCGTGGGGCCTGGTGCACCGTCATCCGGCCGGAGATCTGTTCTGGACGGGAACCCTCTTCCTCCCTGGCAAGCGCAGCCAGCCAGGCTCGCCAGATGGAGTCTGCTTTGACGCGCTCTGTGGCACTGAGGCCACCTGCGCAACAAGCTGCCTCGCCGAACTTGTCGGCGAGGTGCGCCTATCCGACGAGCCTGCATCCGACGCAGGCACGGGTGGCCCCGAGAGTCTCCTTACGGGCCTCCTCGACCAACTCCACGTCACCGGCGAGCCTGCCATGGACTTGGAGTCCGTAGGCTCCACCGACCCAATGCTGGTCGACTCCGACGCCGTGTCGCTTGACACTTTCCCCACGAACGTGGTGGTCTATGACGAGCCGCTTCCTCACGAGGAGAGTGGCGGAAGCGCCGTCACGGAGGTGCTCGTCATCAGTCATGATGAGCGCTCCGGCGAAGAAGCTCAGGACTCGCTCGCTGCGGCCATGCAAGACCTAACGACGCCCATTCCAGAGGACGCAGACGCCGAGACGCTGGAGACACGCCGCCTTCAGATCATCGAAGGCGCCAAGAGGCTGGCGAGCATGAGGTGCCTGTCAGAGGCATACCAGCGCGAGATGGATCGTGCTGTGGGCGGCTTGCCGGCTCCAACTAGGCCGAGCCGTCTAGGCGCGGTCCGGCAGAGCGGCGCGACCATCGCCGACCTGTTCGGGGCTAAACGCCCCGTATACGCCACCCCAGCGGAGAACATCCGCACTGCCCAAGCGGCGACTGACGAGTTGAAGAACTTTGAGGGCGAGGAGCGCCGCATGATGACGGAGCGAGTCCAGCAGCTCCTCGACGCGGTTGCTGCGCAGAACGCGGCCGACGGCCGTGCGGATGCGCTGCAGCAACCGAATGACGACTTACCTCCCCGCCGAGATAAAGGCGCGACGTCTCGGACGCCGACTGGCGGAGTCCGCGCAAGGAAAGAAAAGGAGCCGGCTGTCAGTCGTAGTCGGACTCAAATCTCCATTGAGCGCGACCAAGACGGCCGCCCGAGAGCAGTAGAGCGGCGGGACGACTACCTGCCTCCCCCGCCCAGAAGAGAACGGCGAGTTTCCCCGCCGCCTGTTGATCATCCGACTCTCGGTGGCCGCCTTGGCCGCCGAGAGGGAGTCGGGGAGAACGACGCCTGCCATCGGATCGACCGACTCCACCGATCCCTGGCGCTGGAAGAAGAAGACGAGCTGGGTCCGCCTTGTTTTGGGCCCCGCATCCGAGACAAGCCCTTCCCCAAAGGTTTCACGCTCCCCCGAGACACACCCAAGTACACCGGCTCTATGAAGCCGGAAGACTGGCTGATAGATTACTCCACGGCTGTCAGCATAGCAAACGGCAACAAGCAGGTTGCCGTGAAGTACGTTCCACTCATGCTCTAGGGCACGGCCTGGACATGGTTGAATAGTCTGAAGCCCCGCAGCATCAACAGCTGGGTCGACTTCACCAAAGCCTTCATCCGCAACTTCACGAGCACGTACAAGCGACCTCCCAAGCCGCGCCAGCTTTCCTTGTGCGTGCAAGGCCCTGATGAGTCAACACGCGACTACCTCACGCGCTGGGGCGAGCTTCGGAACTCCTGCGAGGGCGTGCACGAGGTGCAGGCCATCGAGTACTTCACTGCCGGGTGCCGAGAAGGCACCCTCCTCAAGCACAAGCTCCTCTGCGACGAGCCAGAAACCCTCGGCAAACTGCTGGTTATAGCAGACAAGTACACCACGGCCGACTCGTCCATGAAGACAGAGATTCAAGTCAATGCAGCTGGCAAGGTGGCCCCTCAGGCTCCCAGGACTCCACCTGGGGACACCAGCTGGCGCCAACAACAGAACGACAACAAGCGCAAGGCCCAACCGCCGACTTCCAACAGTCGGCAGGTTGCGACAGTCGAAGATCAACAGTCGGAGGGGCAGCCTCCGGCCAAACGGCAGAAAGGCGGCAAATCCAATTGGTTGCCGGCCTTTTCCTATGAGCAGACTTTGGATGGTCCCTGCAAGTTCCGCAGTGGCGCGAAGCCATCAAATCATACCACCAGAAAGTGCCACTGGCTCACCAGAATCGCCAAGGGAGACGGCCTCCTTCCTCCGCCGCCTGCTGGGCCGTCGCCTCCACCGCCGCCCCAGCAGCCAGCCACTCGGCCACTCGGCGCAGTGCAAGATGAGTACCCAGAAGAGCATGGAGCTTACGTGGTGTTCACCAGTGTGGCCGATGATCGGCGCAGCAGACGGAAATAGCAGCAAGAAGTAAATGCAGCGGCAATAGATACTCGAGAGTTCATGCACTGGTCTGAGAAGCCTATCAGTTGGAGCAGAGCGGATCACCCAGAGGTGATGCCGAATCCGGGCTCCTATGCCCTAGTCCTAGGCGCCACCTTGGCCACTGATAGGCGGGCCACCCGCTTTTTGAGAGTGCTGATAGACGGAGGCAGTAGCATCAACATCCTGTACAAAGATACTATGGAGAAGCTAGGAATCAAGCAAAGACAGCTGCAGAGCAGCCGGACTATGTTCCATGGTATTTTACCCGACCTTTCCTGCTCACCAATCGGCAAGATCCTGATAGACGTCCTCTTCGGAGACAAATATCATTTCCGCCGAGAGCCAGTCTGGTTTGATGTAGTGGACCTTGAAAGCCCATACCACACACTGCTTGGCCGACCTGCCTTGGCCAAGTTCATGGCGGTCCCTCGCTACGCCTACCTGAAGATGAAGATGCCGAGTTCCAAGGGAATCCTGACCGTAGCCGGCGACTATAGGAAGTCGTCCGCATGTGCGGCCGAGAGTAGCCGGCTGGCCGAGTCCCTGGTGATCGCAGCCGAGAAGCGGCTCCTTGATCAGGTCGTGGCGATGGCCGGAAAGCAGCCAGAGATGTCGCCTGACCCCAAGGAGGCGGAAGCTGAGGGTTCGTTCAAGCCGGCCAAAGAGACCAAGAAGATACCCTTGGATCCGGAGCACCCGGAGAGGTACGCTGTCGTGGGTGCAAACCTTGACAGCAAGCTCGTCGACTTCCTCCGTGAGAATCAAGACATCTTTGCATGGTCCCCCAAAGACATGCCAGGTGTACCGATGGAATTCGCCGAGCACAAGCTACATGTCAGGCCAGATGTGAAACTTGTCAGGCAGCCCCTGCGCCGCCTGTCAGAAGAGAAGAGAAGAGTTGTTGGAGAAGAGATAGCCCGGCTTCTTGCAGCCGGCTTCATCATGGAAGTGTTTTTTCCAGAGTGGCTGGCAAACCCGGTTTTGGTACTGAAGAAAAACAAGCAGTGGTGGATGTGCATTGACTACACAAGCCTCAACAAAGCCTGCCCAAAGGATCCGTTTGCCCTACCAAGAATCGACCAGGTGATAGACTCCACAGCCGGATGCGAGCTGCTGAGTTTCTTAGATGCATATTCAGGATATCACCAAATCAAGCTGAACCCGGCAGACAGACTAAAGACCGCCTTCATCACGCCATTCGGAGCCATCTGCTACCTGACGATGATGTTCGGCTTGAGGAATGCTGGCGCCACCTTTCAGCGTTGCATGCAGAAGTGCCTCCTCAAGCAACTCGGTAGAAATGCCCACGTCTATGTGGATGATGTGGTGGTGAAGACGGAGAAGCGTGGGACGCTGCTGGAAGACCTCAAGGAGACCTTTGAGAACCTGCGCCGATTCCAGATCAAGCTCAACCCTGAGAAGTGCGTTTTCGGAGTGCTAGCCGGCCAACTCCTTGGCTTCCTGGTCTCCAAACGCGGCATAGAGTGCAACCCTGTGAAGATCAAGGCCATCGAGAGGATGGAGGTACCCAGCCGACTATTAGATGTGCAGAAGTTCACCGGCTGCTTGGCGTCCATCAGCCGATTCATCAGTCGGCTGGGCGAGAAAGCTCTGCCTTTGTATCAACTGATGAAGAAGACCACCTTTTTCGAGTAGAACCACAAGGCGGATGAAGCATTTCTCCAGCTGAAGAAGATGTTGACTACTCCTCCTGTGCTGGCGGCTCCGACTCCTAAAGAGCCCATGCTCCTGTACATTGCCGCCACCAGCCGAGTAGTCAGCACAGTCATTGTAGTCGAGCGCAAAGAGGAAGGCAAGACGCTCCCTGTCCAGAGACCGGTATATTACCTGAGCGAGGTACTGTCGACCTCCAAGCAGAACTACCCTCACTACCAGAAGATGTGCTACGGTGTGCATTTTGCCGCCAAGAAGCTCAAGCCTTACTTTCAAGAGCATCCAATCACTGTGGTTTGCACGGCTCCGCTGGCCGAGATCATTGGAAGCTGAGACGCCTCCGGCCGAGTAGCCAAATGGGCCATAGATCTGGCTCCTTACACCATCTACTACCAGCCCCGCACCGCCATCAAGTCGCAAGCACTGGCCGACTTCCTCGTCGACTGGGCCGAGACCCAGTACCTGCCGCCAGCGCCTGACTCCACCCATTGGCGGATGCATTTCGACGGCTCCAAGATGCGCACCGACCGGGGAGCCGGCGTCGTCCTCACCTCCCCTAAAGGCGACAAGCTCAAGTACGTGCTGCAGATCCACTTCGCCGCCTCCAACAACGTTGCCGAATACGAGGCGCTCATTCATGGGCTCCGGCTTGCCAAAGAACTCGGCATTCGCCGGATCCTGTGCTATGGCGACTCCGACTGGGACACCAAAGACGCAAACATGGCGAGCTACCGCTTCTTGGTGCAGCAACTCAGCGGATACTTCGAGGGGTGCGAGTTCCTCCACGTGCCAAGGAACGACAACGACCAAGCAGACGCCTTGGCACGAGTCGGCTCCACCCGCCAAGCAATACCATCCGAAGTCGCTCTTCAGCGCCTTCTCAAGCCGTCTATCAAGCCTTCACCAGAGTCAGACTCCATCTTTGTGCCGGCTCCTCCAGAAGAAGTCGGATCCGACTCAAGAGCCCCAACAGACGGCCCCAAGAAAATCACAGTCGAAGCCGGCCCGGGGACTTCAGAACCCGGCCCGGGGACTGCGCAGGCCGGCCTGGGGACTTCAGAACCCGGCACGGGGACTGCGCCAGTCGGCTCGGGGACTCCGTCAATCCAGCAAGCGGCCGCAGACCCCAGCCCGCCGCCTCCCAGCCCAGCCACCCTTGTCCAAGTCGCGGTGGTAGCTGTTGAAGAAATAGCAGCACCCTCAGGGGCACAGCCCATCCTCAAGTTTCTAGTGAACAGAGAGCTGCCAACTGATGAGATCTTGGCTCGGCAAGTACAACGCCAAGCGGCAGCATACACCATAATAAACAGAGAGCTGGTCAGGCGCAGTGTCACTGGTGTCTACCAGCGCTGCGTAGAGCTAGAACAAGGCCAAGCAATTCTCAGAGACATTCATCAGGGCGAGTGCGGTCACCATGCAGCTTCAAGAGCACTCGTCGCCAAAGCCTTTCGGCACGGCTTCTTCTGGCCGTCTGCCCTAGAAGAGGCTAAAGAGTTAGTATAAAAATGCAAGGGGTGCCAGAAGTTCCGCTCCAAGCCACTTCAGCCGGCTTCCGCGCTGAAGACAATCCCCATCGCCTGGCCCTTCGCAGTTTGGGGCTTGGACATGGTGGGACCATTCAAGACGGCCCGAGGCGGCCTAACTCATCTGCTCGTCGCGGTGGACAAGTTCACCAAGTGGATAGAAGCAAAGCCCATCAAGAAGTTGAACGGTCCGACTGTAGTGACTTTCATCGCCGACATCACGGTGCGGTATGGCATACTGCACAGCATCATCACCGACAATGGCACAAACTTTGCCAAAGGCGCCTTGGCCTGTTTCTGCATGACGCAGGGCATCCGACTGGACTTAGCGTCCGTTGCCCATCCGCAGTCAAATGGCCAGGTGGAGCGAGCAAACGGCCTCATCCTGTCTGACATCAAGCCTCGACTGGTCGAACCACTAGAGCGTTCGGCCGACTGTTCGGTTGAGGAGCTCGCATCCGTCCTCTGGAGTCTGTGCACGACTCCAAACAAGTCAACCGGCTTCACGCCTTTCTTCCTCGTCTACGGTGCTGAAGTCGTCATCCCGACGAACATAGAGTTCGACTCTCCACGAGTCACCATGTACACCAAAGAGGAAGCTGAAGAAGCACGCCAAGACGGCGTCGACCTGCTGGAAGAGGGCCGGCTGTTAGCACTCAGCCGGTCCGGCATCTACCAGCAGAGTCTGCGCCGATACTACAACCGAAAGGTCAAGCCGAGATTGTTTCAAGAGGGCGACCTTGTGCTCTGGCTGATTCAGAGAACAGCCGGCCAGCACAAGTTGTCGGCGCCTTGGGAAGGCCCCTTCATCATCAGCAAAGTCCTGGGCAACGGCTCCTACTACCTAATCGACGCTCAGAAGCCTCGAGCGCGCAAGAGGGACGACTCCGGCAAAGAAACATAGTGCCCATGGAATGCAAATCTTCTTCGAAGATTTTACAGTTGATGCAGTATGTATCGCACTACCCCCTTTGTATTAAAAGTACCAAAGACCTTGGGCCCCCCGAGACGAGCTCGGGGACTGCCCTTTTTTGTTATCTGTATGATAAGAATTATGCCTTCGAGTACATTACTTTCATTACAAGCCGCTTGGCACCGGGCCAGACTAGTCGGCCCGGGGACTCGCCGCCTTGCGCTATGAGGAGCTTACTGCAGTCAGACAAGTAGTGCGCGGTGCCCAATCCGCCTCCTGCCAGAGCCGCAGCTCGCAGAGCGACTGTGAGGCGGGCAGGAGTGAGGAAGAATGGGCGCCCACACGAAAGCGGCTAAGGACCTAAAGCACGAACATAGCGTAAGACGGCCTCCAGCATTTCTGAAACAGAAAACCGACTCATGAGTAGTCGGCTCGCCGTCTTAGCCTCTATCAAGGACGGCTGACTCTTGGGTAGTCGGCCTGTCACTTTCTAGCCGACTTACTAAAGAAACTCTAAACGGCCAAGTACTTGCCTTCCCGAAGTAGCCAAGCACTTGACCCAGCAACAGTCCGCAGAGCGGCTGTCCAACTGGCAAGGCAGCAACTAAAGGAAGGCGGCAAAGGGAAAAGCCTAAAGAGCAGTAAGCAAGGAAAGACGGAAATTGGATAAATATTTACATAGGCCCTTGGCCGAATCTTCGAATAGAAGTTCAAGATACACCCCGCGGGTGGAACTGTTCGAATCTAACAAAGTTTTCAAAAGATTACTAAGACAGACAAACAGAGGTGGAAAAGGCAGCCTAGGAGGCGGCATCTGGGGTTGGAGGATCGGAGGAGACGGCGGTGTCAGGCGCCAGGGCAGTCGGCTGGGCGGTCTCGGTTTGGCCACCTCCGGCGGCAGTCGCCTTCTCCCCACGCGGCTCATTGCTAGAGGCGCGGTCGAGCTGAGGTTGGCCGCCTGCTCCGTCTTCTGGCTCCTCCGCCTCACCCCCGTCCTCCGCCTCGTCCTCCTCCTCGGTGGTGGAGTCGATCACCTCCGCCGAGTCCTCGCCATACTGCGGGTTCATCCCGAACCACTCTGGCGGCACTTCCTCGCCGCCTTCAGCCCGCTCGGGCATGAAGACACTGGTGTCCGTGTACTCGGCGATGGCTGCCGCGCGCTTGATAAGGGCGCCCTCCACAGCCTCCAGCTCAGCCTGGGCTTCTAACTGGAACGTGGCCAGACGGTCCAGGTCCAGCCCTGGATACCACGCCTTGACGAACTCCAAGGCCCGGCGCGCTCCGTCCCGAGCCGAGGAGCCCTTCCAAGCCTCAAGACGGCCGGCGGCGACTTCCAGCCAGTCGGCGGTTCGACTGGCGGTGCGCAGAGCCGGCATGTCTGGCCACAGGGCGGCAACCGCCAGGGCACCAGCACGCTGAAGCCGGCGCAACAGCCGGTGAGCTGGACGGAGACGGGCTTCAATGCTCAGGAGCTGCTCATCGATGGTTCGGGGGGCGTTAGCGGCGATCTCCTCACCGTTTGCCCTTCGCGCCTCTCGAGCAGCCTCGATGGCCAGAGGGACTGCCTGCGAGTGACCAGGGAAGAAGTCTGCCAAGACAAAAAAGAAGCAAGTCGAAAAATCAGAAGTCGGCCTGACGCATAGTCGGAAGCCCGAAGAAACGAAAGAAACTTACCATCAACGATATCCTCGATCTCGTGGAAGCCGGAGGTCAGCATCGCCTCCCTGTTAGTCCAGGAGGAGCGCTCGCTCTCAAACTTGGCCAGGAGAGTGGTCTCCCTCTTCTCGGCCTCGTCCTGCGCCTTCTTGAGTAGCTCCTTCTGCTCGGCTAGCTGCGCTGCCAGCAGGTCGCGCTCCGCGGCAAGCCTGCCACACTCCTCCTCCTTGGCACGCCGGGCGGTATTGGCCTCGCCTAGCTGCTCCTGAAGAGCGGCGTTGGTGCCTGAAGAACGAAAGAAGAGACAAATAAGTCATCAGCAAAGTAGATCGTCGGGAAGATCCGGCCCGACTGCTCAGCAGTCGGCCTGAATCTCGGGGACTACAGCCCGCGGGTGCGCCAGCGCGCCCCCGCGAAGAAAAGGAAAAAGAGCTTACTCCGGCTTTCCATCAAGTCGGCGGTCCGCTTGTTCAACTCCTCAACATTGCGGTTGAAGGCAGTGGCGCGGAGGTTATGGTACTCCTGCAATAAGTCAATGGAGACAAAGTTAGTATTTGGAACTCGCCAGAGGGAGTTCCGAACCGCCTGCTCAGCAGCCGGCCCGGAACTCGGGGACTACACCCAGTGGGTGCGCTGGCGCGCCCCCACAGAGAAAAACAAGATTAAAAAAAGGGAAACGTACTCAGACGGATGTCCGCGCGGCCAGATGCGCCCTGGTACAAGCTTGAAGTGTGTAGCCTTCAGCACGCAGCTTCGCCTGAACGTCCAGGAGCGCTTGGTTCAGCGGCCCGGTGCCACCTCCGTGCAACCACCCGGTGGGCGCGGCGCTTGTGGCCTCGGCGTCTAGGGTTGCCGAGCTGGCAGCGCCGGTCTCCCGAGGTCAAGACGCCGAGGTCGCCCTCTCAAGACGGCGGTGCACTGGCGAGGCGACTTGAAGAAGCAGCCGCGCCTCGGCCTCATCCGCGATCGGCGGCTCTGACTGGCCCACCGGCTGTTTGCCGTGCGGTCTCCCAGATGGCGGCGGAGGCAGCGACGGCACGAGAGTGTCCGACATAGAAGCCTCGCCACTCTCCTTCTCCACGGCGGGGTTCTCAGTGCCGGCCTCTTCGGTTTGCCCCGTGAACTCCGGGGGCGGCGGCGCGGAGCTCAGTGGGATGACTAGCAACGCCGATTGGCGGCGCGCGGCCTCCTCGGCCCGCTGTTTGGCCGCAAGGGCGGCTTCGGCATCTTCCAGCCTCTTCTGGGTGTTGGTGGCCGCCTTCTCGGCCTGCGCCTTCTCCAAGCGGTCGGCCTCTTCCTCGTCGCGCCTCTCCCGCGCGTTGTGCTCCGTCGCCTCCCGGAGGTTGGCGGCGGGGTCAATCCGCCGGGTGTTGGCGGATGTCTCGGCCGACGCCATGACAGAGGGGACGACGACCCTCTCAAGAGAAAGAGGGGCCCTGAAGCAGAAGGCAGAATAAAGAAGACTCAGACAAGATTCAACGAAGGAAAATAAAGAGCATGAAGACTTACGCAGAGACTAGCGGCGGCCTTCTCACTTCCCTTCGGAAGCGGTTGGCCTTCGCGGCCGCCTCCTCCCGTTTGGTCGCGGCGGCTGCCCCCTTGAGGTTCTTCAATTTGCCGCCGGGCGCACTCGGCCCGGCGTGACGCCTCTTCGCTCCGCCTTGGCTAGCCAAGGCGGCCCTTGGCTGGTGGCGCGGGGCGACTTCCCCTTCGGCGTCGTCGTCAGGCCAGTCGGCGAAGGTGGCCGAGGGCCTGAAGCCGCCTTCTGTTCCTTCTCCCCCGCCTTCGGCGTCGACTTCCATCACCGCCGCCCCCAAGTCGGGGTCGTCGACATCGCTGTCCGCACGATCGGGAACACACTCGCGGGTTTGTCTTGTGGCGCCGGCTGCAGGCTGCATGAGGGGGTTCTAGCTCAGAAGAAACCGACAAGAGTCCGAAGCCGGAGTCGGCCGCAAAGAAGATAGATCAATAGGGGGACGCGACTTACCACTGGCGGGGGGTTGTCGCGCGAGTACGGCTCCTTGCCGAACTGCCAGTCCTCCTCGAACTCGCAGTGTGCGATATGGTTCACCAAGTTCGCCACCTCCTTGCGGGGCATCTCCTTGGTGCTCAGCAGACTTGGGTCTCGGAGGCCGCTCATCTGACAGATCAGGTGAGGCCGGCCTTGGAGTGGGAGAACTCGGCGCTCCACGAAGGCGGCCAGCAAGTCGGCCCCGACGAGACCCTCCGACTGTGTCAAGACTCGGAGTCATGCTACGACGGCGGCTCCGGCGGGAGTCAGCGTCTTGACTCGGTGAGACTAGCTGGGGAGCCTCCCAGTTAGGGGGGCGGCGCTGTAAGGCGGCAGGTTGACCCAGTCACCGTCGGAGGAGAGGTTCTTCACATAGAAATATGAGCGCTGCCACATCTTCACCGACTTGATCAGCGCGATGGGAGGAAAAGGGTTGTCGCCCGTCGAGCGCCGCACCGCGATGTAGGTGCCGCACTGAGCCGGTATGCCAGCGACTTGCGTGCCGAGCTTAGAAGAGAAGAATTCTCCCCACAGCTCGAGGGTGGGGAGAACGCCGAGGAAGCATTCGCACAGAGCGGCGAAGGCGGAGAGCAACACCACCGTATTCGGAGTGAGGTGGTGCGGTTGAAGGTTGTGGAACTCCAAGAACGAGCGAAAGAAGCCGCTCGCCGGCAGCCCCAGGCCGTGCATGAGGTGCGAGCGGAAGATGACCCGCTCGCCCTCCTCCGGCACCGGTCGGGTCTCCCCTCCGGCGCGGGGCGGGCACGCACGAGGTCCGCGCTGGGGAGACGGCGTGTTTGGCGGAGGAACTCGATGTGTTCCTCTTCTACCTCCGAGCCGTCCCACACGCCGGAGCGCACAACGTGGGCCGCGGCGGAGGAAGAGCTCATTGCCGTGGTGCGGAGTGCTCTCACTCAACGGCAGAGGCAAGAGGAAGAGAAGGCAAGATGAGGCGGGGGAAAGGGGGAGAAGGGCGCGCGTGCGGTGCCGCCCCGCTCCCCCCGCCTACTTATAGTCCTATGGGCTGAGAAGCCGAGGGGGCGGGCGTGGGATTAACTGCGCGCGATGCCCCACCCCGCCCCATGATTTACCCCACGAAGTTACTGCGCGCAGTAACAACGTGGGAAATCAACCATCCACGGCCGCAACGGATCCGTTCATATGCCGAGGCGCGGTAGTGGCGGGCTCCGCCTGACGGCCCGTCCCGTCGCGCGCGTGGGCAGGCAGACTGTCCTCTCCACGTGACGCCACGCGATAGGATTGCCCCGATGGCAGCAGGGAAGCGTATCAGGCACGCCGCCTGGTTTCCCGCCGCGACTTTCAAGCTACGACTCCTCGCCAGAAAAAATCAGACTCTCGACAGTCAGCCCAAGAGAAGACGGCAGCCGAGTTCCAGAGTCCGCTCCGGGGAGGTTGAAACTGCTGAAGCCCCACAATGCAGCGTCCGCAGGGCTTCACTAGCTTCGGGGACTACTGTCGGAGTAATGGGCCACGGGTAGGCTAACCCGAGTCCCAGGACCTTTCAAGGCATCGGGGCAAGCCGCGCCCCTCAGGCCGAGTCCCAGGAGCCGACTCCAAGACAAGCCGAGTCCCAGACGGCGACTCCAAGATAAGTCGACTCCAGGCTGGCGACCTCCAGAGAGGCCGACTATGGAGAGTCGGCCCATGAATCCTCCCTCATCTCGAAGCACGATGCGGGGTATGGTCACGGCGTGGCTGTTCCCCCTGCCTACGAAGGACCGGCATGGCTACAGTGAGCCGTATCGCTGGAAGATCTCCGGCGAGGCGCGGCACTGTTGCCATGCCTACCCTGACCTCAGCCACAGTGCGCAACGCACTGTGCCCACGACGCCGGCCTGTACGACCCAAAGACTGTGGGGCCGCCTGTCAGTGGGTGGACCAAAGGCGGCCTGAGCGCCCCGAAGACGGACCTGTGGGAGTCCGCGTCCCTGGAGTCGGCCGACCCCTCCCAAGGGCCCCACGAGCCATTAATCAGATAGGATGGGGAATGGCGACAGTGATCACCCGATAGACGACGGCACTGTTGCCACGACCCAATGACCAAGCCTGCGTCATCAGGAGTGCCGCTACAGTATCAAGCCTATCCGCGGGACCCGCCAGACGGCGGGCCCCAGAAGCCGGCGGGAAGGACGGCGGTCTGAGAGACAGACGGCTAGGACCCGCGCCCAGCCGGATTACCATTGTACCCCCGGGGGGTAGGCCTATATAAACCCCCGGGGCACCCATGCAAAGGGTTCGGACCTTGATAGAGATAGACCAGATAGCATAGGGAGGAGAGAGCTAGCCTTGCCCTCTCCTGCCTCCCGATACAGCTCCAGGAGCACCATTGTAGTCACTTTGCCTTAGTGATCATGCGGAGACCCCGCAGAGCAGCAGTAGGGGTGTTATCTCCTCGGAGAGCCCTGAAGCTGGGTAAGATTCGCCGGCGTGCATGTCTTCGCCTCATCCCGTTTCCAGGCACCGGCGATGTTCTACTCTCCCCCACCATGATAAGCCATCCTTTGGCATATGTCGCACCCAATCCCCGACATGATAGACCCTATGGCTGAGGCATAGGGGACGATACTTATCTTTTTTCCATCTTCTGTCGTGGTCGGACATTGAGCCGAGCTCAATTTCACACCTTGCAACACAGGCAAGAACCCTTTCTTGGACTGATCCATATTGAACTTGTTCAATATCTTATCAAGGTATGTGCCTTGTGAAAGACCTATGAGGCGTCTCGATCTATCTCTATAGATCTTGATGCCTAATATGTAAGCGGCTTCTCCAAGGTCCTTCATTGAAAAACACTTATTCAAGTAGGCCTTAACGCTGTCCAAAAGTTCTATATCATTTCCCATCAAAAGTATGTCATCCACATATAATATGAAAAATGCTACAGAGCTCCCACTCACTTTCTTGTAAACGCAGGCTTCTCCATAAGTCTGCATAAACCCAAACGCTTTGATCATTTCATTAAAGCGAATGTTACAACTCTGAGATGCTTGCACCAGCCCATAGATGGAGCGCTGGAGCTTGCATACCTTGTTAGCATTCTTAGGATCGACAAAACCTTCTGGCTGCATCATATACAATTCTTCCTTAAGATGGCCGTTAAGGAATGCCGTTTTGACGTCCATTTGCCATATCTCATAATCATAGTATGCGGCAATTGCTAACATGATTCGGACGGACTTCAGCTTTGCTACGGGAGAGAAAGTCTCATCGTAGTCAACCCCTTGAACTTGTCGATAACCCTTAGAGACAAGTCGAGCTCTATAGATGGTAACATTACCATCCGCATCCGTCTTCTTCTTAAAGATCCATTTGTTTTCTATCGCTCGCCGATCATCGGGCAAGTCTGTCAAAGTCCACACTTTGTTTTCATACATGGATCCTATCTCGGATTGCATGGCTTCAAGCCATTTGTTGGAATCTGGGCCTGCCATTGCTTCTTCATAGTTCGAAGGTTCACCGTTGTCTAACAACATGATTTCTAGGACAGGGTTGCCATACCACTCTGGTGTGGAATGTGTCCTCGTGGACCTACGAAGTTCAGTAGCAACTTGATCCGAAGTACCTTGATCATCATCATTAGCTTCCTGTCTAGTCAGTGCAGGCACCACAGGAACATCTTCCTGAGTTGCGCTACTTTCCGGTTCAAGAGGTAGTACTTCATCAAGTTCCACTTTCCTCCCACTTACTTCTTTCGAGAGAAACTCTTTCTCCAGAAAGAACCCGTTCTTGGCAACAAAGATCTTGCCTTCGGATCTGACGTAGAAGGTATACCCAATGGTTTCCTTAGGGTATCCTATGAAGACGCATTTTTCTGACTTGGGTTCGAGCTTTTCAGGTTGAAGTTTCTTGACATAAGCATCGCATCCCCAAACTTTTAGAAACGACAGCTTAGGTTTCTTCCCAAACCATAATTCATACAGTGTCATCTCAACGGATGTAGACGGTGCCCTATTTAAAGTGAATGTAGCTATGTCTAGAGCGTATCCCCAAAATGATAGCGGTAAATCGGTGAGTGACATCATAGATTGCACCATATCCAATAGAGTGCAATTACGACGTTCGAACACACCGTTACGCGGAGGTGTTCCAGGCGGCATGAGTTGTGAAATGATTCCACATTTCCTTAAGTGCATACCAAATTCGTGACTTAAATATTCTCCCCCACGATCTGATCGTAAGAACTTTATCTTTCGGTCACGTTGATTCTCTACCTCATTCTGAAATTCCTTGAACTTTTAAAAGGTATCAGACTTTTGTTTCATCAAGTAGACATACCCATATCTACTCAAGTCGTCAGTGAGAGTGAGAACGTAATGATATCCTCCACGAGCCTCAATTCTCATTGGACCGCACACATCAGTATGTATGATTTCCAATAAGTTGGTTGCTCGCTCCATTGTTCCGGAGAACGGAGTCTTGGTCATTTTGCCCATAAGGCATGGTTCGCACGTGTCAAATGATTCGTAATCAAGAGACTCCAAAAGTCCATCAGCATGGAGCTTCTTCATGCGTTTGACACCAATGTGACCAAGGCCGCAGTGCCACAAGTATGTGGGACTATCGTTGTCAACTTTACATCTTTTGGTATTCACACTATGAATATGTGTAACATCACGTTCGAGATTCATTAAGAATAAACCATTGACCAGTGGGGCATGACCATAAAACATATCTCTCATATAAATAGAACAACCATTAGTCTCAGATTTAAATGAGTAGCCATCTTGTATTAAACGAGATCCAGATACAATGTTCATGCTCAAAGCTGGCACTAAATAATAATTATTGAGGTTTAAAACTAATCATGTAGGTAAATGTAGAGGTAGCGTGCCGACGGCGATCACATCGACCTTGGAACCATTCCCGACGCGCATCGTCACCTCGTCCTTCGCCAGTCTCCGCTTATTCCGCAGCTCCTGTTTTGAGTTACAAATATGAGCAACCGCACTGGTATCAAATACCCAGGAGCTACTACGAGTACTGGTAAGGTACACATCAATTACATGTATATCACATATACCTTTGGTGTTGCCGGCCTTCTTGTCCGCTAAGTATTTGGGACAGTTCCGCTTCCAGTGTCCCTTTCCCTTGCAACAAAAGCACTCAGTCTCAGGTTTGGGTCCATTCTTTGGCTTCTTCCCGGCAGCTGGCTTACCGGGCACGGCAACTCCCTTGCCGTCCTTCCTGAAGTTCTTCTTACCCTTGCCTTTCTTGAAACTAGTGGTTTTATTGACCATCAACACATGATGTTCCTTTTTGATTTCCACCTCTGCCGATTTCAGCATTGAAAATACTTCAGGAATAGTTTTCACCATCCCTTGCATATTGTAGTTCATCACAAAGCTCTTGTAGCTAGGTGGGAGCGACTGAAGGATTCTGTCAATGACCGCCTCGTCCGGGAGGTTAATCTCCAGCTGGGACAAGCGGTTGTGCAACCCAGACATTTTGAGTATGTGCTCACTGATAGAACTATTTTCCTCCATCTTACAACTATAGAACTTGTCGGAGACTTCATATCTCTCGACCCAGGCATGAGCTTGGAAAACCATTTTCAGCTCTTCGAACATCTCATATGCTCCGTGTTGCTCAAAACGCTTTTGGAGCCCCGGTTCTAAGTTGTAAAACATGCCGCACTGAACGAGGGAGTAATCATCAGCACCTGACTGCCAAGCGTTCGTAACGTCTTGGTTCTCTGGGATGGGTGCTTCACCTAGCGGTCCTTCTAGGACATATGCTTTCTTGGCAGTTATGAGGATGATCCTCAGGTTCCGGACCCAGTATGGATAGTTGCTGCCATCATCTTTCATCTTGGTTTTCTCTAGGAACACGTTGAAGTTGAGGTTGACATGAGCATTGGCCATTTGATCTACAAGACATTTTGCAAAGGTTTTTAGACTAAGTTCATGATAATTAAGTTCATCTAGTCAAATTATTTAATGAACTCCCACTCAGATTAGACATCCGTCTAGTCATCTAAGTGATACATGATCCGACTCAACTAGACCGTGTCCGATCATCACGTGAGACGGACTAGTCATCATCGGTGAACATCTCCATGTTGATCGTATATTCCATACGACTCATGTTCGACCTTTCGGTCTCTTGTGTTTCGAGGCCATGTCTGTACATGCTAGGCTCGTCAAGTCAACCTAAGTGTTTTGCATGTGTAAATCTGTCTTACACCCGTTGTATGTGAACGTTAGAATCTATCACACCCGATCATCACGTGGTGCTTCGAAACAACGAACTTTCGCAACGGCGCACAGTTACGGGGAACACTTTCTTGAAATTATTATAAGGGATCATCTTATTTACTACCGTTGTACTAAGCAAATAAGAAGAAAAACAAAACATCACATGCAATCAAATAGTGACATGATATGGCCAATATCATATTGCTCCTTTGATCTCCATCTTCGGGGCGCCATGATCATCTTCGTCACCGGCATGACACCATGATCTCCATCATCGTGTCTTCATGAAGTTGTCACGCCAATGATTACTTCTACTTCTATGGCTAACGTGTTTAGCAATAAAGTAAAGTAATTTACATGGCGTTATTCAATGACACGCAGGTCATACAAAAAATAAAGACAACTCCTATGGCTCCTGCCGGTTGTCATACTCATCGACAGGCAAGTCGTGATTCCTATTACAAGAACATGATCAATCTCATACATCACATATATTTCATTCATCGCATCCTTTTGGCCTAGGCATATGCTGCAAAAACAAGTTAGACGTCCTCTAATTGTTGTTGCATGTTTTTACGCGGCTTCTATAGGTTTCTAGCAAGAACGTTTCTTACCTACGTAAAACCACAACGTGATATGCCAATTTCTATTTACCCTTCATAAGGACCCTTTTCATCGAATCCGATCCGACTAAAGTGGGAGAGACAGACACACGCTAGCCACCTTATGCAACAAGTGCATGTCAGTCGGTGGAACCTGTCTCACGTAAGAGTACGTGTAAGGTCAGTCCGGGCCGCTTCATCCCACGATGCCGCCGAAACAAGATAAGACTAGTAGTGGCAAGAAAACTGACAACATCTACGCCCATAACAAGTTTGTGTTCTACTCGTGCATAGAAACTACGCATAGACCTAGCTCATGATGCCACTGTTGGGGAACATTGCAGAAAATAAAAAATTTCTACGCTTCACCAAGATAAATCTATGGAGTCATCTAGCAAGAAGAGAGAGGAGTGCATCTACATACCCTTGTAGATCACGCGCAGAAGCGTTCAAGAGAACGGGGTTGAGGGAGTCGTACTCCTCGTGATCCAAATCACCGAAGATCCTAGTGCCGAACGGACGGTACCTCCGTGTTCAACACACGTACGGTTGGCGAAGACGTCTCCTCCTTCTTGATCCAGCAAGGGGGAGGGAGAGGTTGATGGAGATCCAGCAGCACGATGGCGTGTTGGTGGAAGTAGCGGCGATCTCAGCAGGGCTTCGCCAAGCACTACGAGAGGGAGAGGTGTTGCGAGGGGAGAGGGAGGTGCCAGGGACTAGGGTGCGTCTGCCCCCTCTCCCTCCTCTTTATATAGGGGCTAGGGGGCGCCGGCCCCCTAGAGATCCCATCTCAAGGGGGCGGCCAAGGGGGGAACTTGCCCCCCAAGTCAAGTGGGGCGCCCCCCCACCCCATCAGGCACAGGGGAGGCCCAAGGGGGGCGCACCATCCCATCAGGGGCTGGTTCCCTTCCCCACTTCAGCCATGGGGCCCTCCGGGATAGGTGGCCCCACCCGGTGGACCCTTGGGACCCTTCCGGTGGTCCCGGTACAATACCGGTGACCCCCGAAACTTTCCCGATGGCAGAAACTGGACTTCATATATATAATTCTTCACCTCCGGACCATGCCGGAACTCCTCGTGACGTCTGGGATCTCATCTGGGACTCCGAACAACTTTCAGGTTACCGCATACTAATATCTCTACAACCCTAGCGTCACCGAACCTTAAGTGTGTAGACCCTACTGGTTCGGGAGACATGCAGACATGACCAAGACGACTCTCCAGTCAATAACTAACAGCGGGATTTGGATACCCATGTTGGCTCCCACATGTTCCATGATGATCTCATTGAATGAACCACGATGTCGAGGATTCAATTAATCCCGTATACAATTCCCTTTGTCAATCGGTACGTTACTTGCCCGAGATTCGGTCGTCGGTATCCCAATACCTCGTTCAATATCGTTACCGACAAGTCACTTTACTCGTACCGTAATGCATGATCCTGTGACCAACCACTTAGTCACTTTGAGATCATTATGATGATGCATTACCGAGTGGGCCCAGAGATACCTCTCCGTCGTACGGAGTGACAAATCCCAGTCTCGATCGGTGCCAACCCAACTGACACTTTCGGAGATACCTGTAGTATACCTTTATAGTCACCCAGTTACGTTGTGATGTTTGGTACACCCAAAGCACTCCTACGGCATCCAGGAGTTACACGATCTCATGGTCTAAGGAAATGATGCTTGACATTGGAAAAGCTCTAGCAAACGAACTACACGATCTTGTGCTATGCTTAGGATTGGGTCTTGTCCATCACATCATTCTTCAATGATGTGATCCCGTTATCAGTAACATCCAACGTCCATGGTCAGGAAACCGTGACCATCTATTGATAAACGAGCTAGTCAACTAGAGGCTCACTAGGGACATATTGTGGTCTATGTATTCACACATGTATTACGATTTCCGGATAACACAATTATAGCATGAATAATAGACAATTATCATGAACGAGGAAATATAATAATAACCATTTTATTATTGCCTCTAGGGCATATTTCCAACACCTAATTGCAATCTCTGCAGGCACCGACCCCATTGAAGCCTCTACAGACATAGGTATCAACTCCCTGGATGCACAAAAGTGTGGTGGCAGAGGCATGGCTGCAAAATCTCAGTTGAAGAGACACGGCTGTGGAGTCTGTGGATCCACGTCCCGTGTGTCTCCAGGGGAACGTAAAAGCCACGGCTCGTGGCACGCTAGGCACAAGGGTGCAGGATCTGGAGGCACCAAAGTCTCGCCTCTACAGGCACGTACGATTGTCAACCCTCTTAATGCACAAAACAATGGTGGCAGAGGCATGGATTCGAATACTCAGCTCTGGAGGCACGGGCGTGTATTCTCTGCAACCACAACGGTCACGGCAAGTGTCATGTGAGGCACATGTATTGAAACACCGTAGGCATGGTAATGAAGCCTCTTAGGCACGAGTGTCAACCCAACAGTCACGGCTTATGTGACGTGAGGCATGTAGATGCAGGCGGGGGCCGGAGGCACTATTGGGGAGCCACCACACGCATGGGCGTGGTGTTTCTCCAGGCCTGGCTCAGTATAAACCCTCTCTGGGTGCAGAAAAGTGTGCGCAGAAGGCGCCGAAGTAAGGCCTCTACAGGTACGTGTACCAACCTTCTTGGTACTCAGTTAGAAAATCACGATTGTGAAGTTTATAGGGAAAGTCTGAACTCAAGACGAAGAACAACTGGCATGTCACGACACACAAGGTTTTATGGGCCTACGAATCATAGACTTGCTTTGGTATTGGAAAGGTTCCTACCGACGGGTTCATTATCAGTGGGAATATGGTGCTGTACTAACAAAGAGTCAGTGTCGTGCCGGTAAAATACTCAGAATCTTTCCGCTGAAACATTCAATGTGCTTGAAGGCACGGATGTTTGCATAGTCACAACACTTTCATTTGCATAGTCACAACACTTTCTGGTCAAGGATTGTTATGGCAAGCTTACATACGGTACAAAATACTACAAGGGTTGTCTGTTCGTGTTTAGACAAAACGCACGTTCAAAAGGGCGCAACATGTAAACCTGCAACCTTGAACAACTTACTCCAGCTTTGTATTCAGCAGTCACAGCTGAATGGGTCCGTCAAATACAGGTATTCAACACGTGTGAGTTTTAAATAAAAGAACCGGTGCTTGCATGCTCCTGATAATATAAGGCGAGCACGTTCAGAAGCCTTTTTGTTCCACAGAAGATCCTTTTGATGCTGTTCATAAAATTCTTCCGTAAAGTCTTGGTCGAAACGGTAGTTAAGCCTCATGGTCTCAAGCTTGCTTGCACTTAGAACAAAGAATCTCAGAAATTCAATGTTTACCAAGCAGGGTTCATAGTCATCCAACGTAACTGTCTTCAAACGAAAGTCATCTCGTTTGACAAACGGTTGGTGCTTAAGACACCATGTATTTGTTTCTCCACAACAGAGTCCTCCCTACATGTACATGAAGAATGAAAATACTTAAGCTCTAAAAACAGAGATTCTGTCGAAAGAGCATCCAGTGTAAAGTATTTATCAGTTTTTTTGTACATACGGGTGTATGTAATACTAAAACATGTCTAGCCACGGGTGTATCAATTTATAGACAAATGCAAGACAAGCTTTTTAAGACATACAGTAGAAGTAGTACAGTATGCATGTTATGGGTTTTCAATGTGTGTGAGAATCATCACCTCGATAAACAAGTTCTCAAGGCTTCAAAAGCATTGCATGAGGGAAACGGCCACGTCCACTTCAAAACACACCTTGACGAGCAAAGTCTTGACCATTTGAAGCACTGTTGACATGCTGACTGCCGGCAAACCCTGTATGGTGCATGCATAACAATTTTAAAATTTGAACAAAAGGTTCTATTACATGAAATTTGTTTACTCGGACAAATTTAGCTGAAAACTAGGTACCTGGATAACTGTAGGGTTACGCGTGACCTTGGATTGAGAGAAAAAATCATGGAATTTTCCCAGAGTCTCCAGTTTAGGTGCAGACATGACAGTTATCTGCAAGTCGCTGCTGATAATATCGTTAAGCAACTGCTGAAGTGACGGGGCATCCTCTATAACAAGTTCGCCATGTCCACAGCGAATTCCAATGCTTACAAAGTTACGTGAGTTTATTCGTATGCAATGGCTTTCCATATTCCAAGTAAGCAGAAGGCACCGGAGTGCGGGGCAACTAGAGTGGATTATGCTTTCAAGCGAGATGTCTGATATACCAACGTCCACAAGTGAAGTCTCTTGAGCAGTGGTAGTTTAAGAGCCTGAACGTAACTGTCTGGTATTTGGCAAAGAGCAAAGGTGGCCGTGTGTAGGGAGGATGCAAAGCGAGAGAAGGACGCCGGTGCAAAAGGCGCGGATGATGGTTGTGTGAATGGTCGTACGACACTCTCTCTCATGAAATTTGGGAACGTGTAATAGAACTCGAGCACCTAGAGATTGTTCAGTTTGTATGATTTCAGCCAGGCATCAACGGCGGAGGGTCTGGACTGGAGGTAGCACGCCGGTATGCAGAGACGGTGAACTGCGCCCCCATGGACGGAGAGGATGGCTTCCGAAAGGGTCGTATCGTCAGTGCCAGATTTGCGAGGGCACCGAGTTCCTAAGTGCCTTTCGCGGGCGAGCTCCCAGGTAGGAGGTGCCACAGAGATTTCCTCGATATGAACTGTTTCTAGAGGCTTAAAAAGACGAGCGGCGGGGATCTAATGGCAGTCGAGATTCAGAGGAGCGGTGGGCCATAAAGGACGCCATTGACGAGGGAGGATGCGAGTACGGATGCTATCCCTAATGGGGAGACGAGAGATGATCTCACCTAGGATGACATCCGGGAGATCGCTGATGCGGTCTGGACGAGTTTTTTTCCTGTGCTCCTCAGATCCGGTGGGCGGACCCTCACCGGTCCTTGCCGGTACCGCTAAACACCTAGCGGAATGCGTCATCGGTGGCACGAGCCTTCCCCTCTTGGTACGAGAAGCATCGGACTCCATCTAGGAGCGACGGGTGTGGTGGATCTAGAAAGACGGGTTGGAGTCGACTTCTGCATGCTGTCTGAAGTGTCTACAACGCCTTATAAAAATGAACAAAGGGAGTAGTATTTTTTAAGTGATGTCGCTGCGAGAACAGTGACGTCAGACAGTGGCAACAAGTCGGACTCCATGCCTCCAATTGATTCACGCACATGCCTCTCCGAGTAGCATGTCACTACAAACATACTGAACACGGACGCACGATCCCAGCTCTTCTTTTTGACATGGGACGCACGACCGCAAGTCTTCTTCCTAATATGGCACCGTGCCTCCGCTTCCTCGACCAACATGCCTATCTAAGGACACGACTCAGATGAAATAATGACAACTGGGAGGGATGGCCATACCCTCTTATACTACATGATCGTGCCTTCACTAACTTCACGGTTGTGCCTCTCTTACTGCACAAAGTCAGCTAAGTTAACCAAAGCACAGAGGCATGACCATGAGTCTTCTTAACACAGGACTGAGCCTGCACTAGGTTCAAGTGCCTCTCTGAGCAAACATGTTGAACCAAGAGACACACCCACAACAACAATAGCATCAACTAGAACAACAACAACAACAGCGACAACAACCACGTTTAGGATCGCATCTGCTTTCAGTACCATAGTCTGAATAAGAATTTAAACTGATAAGTTCTATTAGGTATGTACTACGATGATTTCAACTGCACTCATAGTTTGAAATAACACACATACGATACTTAACTTAATACCATAGTAGTTCGACTTTATGTGGTCTAAAGACCAGTGATCACAAGTGAGAGCGAGTCCTGCCCGCGCACAGTGTGCCACTCGATAGTGATGAGTACAACGATCAACTGTTAGCCTGGCTGCATTTGCAAAAGGAGAAATCCCGGTGATCACCATCCTTCCATCTTTGTGTATATAGTAGGTGCCAGGCAAATCAATGTTGCTGAAAATTTGAACAAGCCTGATGCTGCCCTTGAGAGGCAAATATCCAAGCTTCATCCTAAGATCATTTGTAACAATAGCTGTGATTTTCTGTACAATAACAAATTATTCTGGCATTAGATTACGAAGACACACATGTTGACTGTGGTTTAGAGAAATAAACAACGACGTACCAAACGGTCTGTGTGAACGTTGGTGAAACATAGACGGTGCACAAAGGTAATGGCAGGGATGTGTTTAGCATTTAGGACTAGTTTAATCATGCAGGCCATGTCGATATATGAAAGTTTTATGCCCCGGGTGTAGACTGTCTCGTCTATGTAGCTCCTTTCCGATAAACTGAGGCCTTCGAGGGCTAAGTAAATACAACCACGTATTAGCCACCGTGTGTGAAGCAGTGAATAAAGCAGTTAAAACTAAAATAAACGAATATTGGCTTTTAAAAGGGAAATTACAGTTATAAACTACATTGTATCACATAGATTATATCACAGAGATTAAGCACATAGATATCAATGGCACGCCACAGTAAAATTATAATAGATAAATGTTAAACCAGAACAAATATTGATAAGCGATCAGAACGTACCAACAGAAGGTTTGGGAAAAGCTTTGTGACCTCCTCGAGATTCACTCAACATCAAGTCAATCGGAAAGAAGAAATCTTCTGCTTACAAATCCAATTTTATAATATCACCATAAAACAGATCATAGTCATGTATCAACTTTTCCCATCCAGGTCCATGAAACTTAGACTTGTGGTCGCAATCTATAAACTTAATCTTGTAAGATAATTCCTCAGTATTGCCGAACACAAGGTCAAAATCCTCGTCTTCGAAACCATCCTCGAAGGCTTCATCTTTCCATAAAGAGATCAAAGAAAGGACCTGGTTCCGGTAGTAGCATGGGACATACTACATAAAAGTAAAATCAAGACAAAGGTAAATAAATGTTTTACTGATTTTCAGAAGAAAAAAATGCATGAAATTGTTTTTTTCCTTAAAATTTCCTGGCTTTCAGGCACGGGCACAGCCACCATCTATGACATTTAATTAAACCTATACAAAACAATTGAACTTCTAATTACATTACATCAAGGCCTATAAAATAAAAACAAGCATGCGCAGTATAGTTCGTTCCGAACAAATATGTGTGGTTGCTGACTGCGGAATAAAGATAACTTACCAGGCATGACTCATAAGAACGAGGCAAAGACACAATCAAGAAAGATTGGGCAACATCAGATTCAACACCGAGACAGTTGAGGTTCCTGCAAACATTACACACCATCTTTGTCTGCGAGATGTAACAATATGTAAGACTCAGGTTCATTAATTATTAAAAAAAATGTTTCAACACTCTACTAATGGTACAAAGAATTAAAGGATTGTATATCACTAATACCCGCTTGTTTCAACGAGTAAGATAGAGGGGAACGAATGCTGCTACGGTGATATCCCTCGATCTTAGTGTCTCTGCAAAAAAATGAAAAAACACGCACAGAGCTCCTGAAATCTACAAGCTTGCAGCGAACTAACTGGAAAAAAAATCAACTGTTGCCCCCCAAGATTATTCCCCTATAGAACCTCTTAAAAGAGGTAAGATATTAACACAAAAACTAATATTAAAAGGGTAACATAAAACAAGAATCCATCTAAAAAAACACAGCATGGAAGGCGTAAGTATTAAGCAGAAGGGAGAAAACTTACTGTATTTCAGAGCAAGTGGGCGAATCGTAGATCCATCTACGTTGACTATAGAGTGAGGAAGACGAAGCAAGAAAGACGGAAGGAACCAGAGAAGAAGGGGAGCGGAAGAGCAAGTGACTCGGGAGAGAAGACAAACAAAACGATGTATTTATGGAGTAATTATGGAGAGGGAAGTTATTTTTTGTACTCGCTCGCCAAAGCTAAAACTAGTACTGACAATAGTAAATGGCTCCTTGACATCCCAGCACAAAAAAAGGGACGGCGGAGGTGGGTGGTGGTTGGTGTGTCTAGCGAGTAGGTGGAGTATTTGGTCGAACCGGACCATGTCGAAGTCCTCTGGCTCTCTCACTGCATCTCTTTCCCCCCTCTCTCTCTCTATCTCTCTCTCTACCTCTCTATCTCTCTCTCTCCTCTCGAATTCGACGCCGCCTACGGCTTCGCATCTGCTCACATCCTCCAGGCCATGTCGCCACAAAAGTTCGGACAAGAGGGGAGGAAGAAAGGCTTGAACTTCCTTGAGCTGGATTTTGATTTCTATGTAGGTGATCTCCTTCTACATGCGGAGCATTAAACTGTGATTTGTTTTCCAAACAAAAGATCTGAGCTATAAACATTCATGTGTCCTTGTAGCAGAACCCTGATACCATCCAGGACCATGATTTCTATGGCAAAGAGCTCGACCGTCCTCTCTACTGCGTTCTCCACGATACCAAGCCTCTCAGGTGTGTGGCTTTTGAAGGAAGTGACACGGGGAGGAGGTTCTACGGCTGTGCTATGAAAGTTAGTCAAAAATCCGAGCTACTTTCTTATTGAATCAAACTGTTTGGATATAGGACTTATAGTCTTCCAAAGAACACTTATTTCTTCTTGTTTTTTCCGGTTGATTGTAAAAAACATTGTTTAGTCCTTTTACTTTACATAAAAGGCTAAAGGTCACTACTTATTTTACATCACTGAAAACAAAAGAAGTGATCTAGACACTCTCATGTTTGTTTACAATTGGGACTTCTGTTTAATGGTCAGTATATTCTTCAAAAAATAAATTATCTAAATAACTTGACTACAGAGGTAGCTCCAGATCAATTCAAGCTGGCTTAAAAGAAACTAAGTACAATTATGAAATAACTCCGCGGATAGGGTGGGCGAAGTACCATAATTAGTGTTGTGGGTACCTAACCATTGACGCGCCACATTGCACAAACACGGTTCATAGTTAGTTGAATGAGGTTATGAAGCAAGTATATGTGAACTTTGTCATATTCCAGAGCTCGTGCAGCACTGTATTAATAGTCTCTGTTTATTTTGTTCCTTTTTGTTCACAGAGAGGCGTGAACTGTGGAGTCGTCGAATGGGATGACCGCCCATGGCCTGTGATTATGCAGAGGTGCCTACTCAAGCTCTGGGGGAAGTTGCAAGCAAAGGATGAAGAGATAAGCAGGCTTAAAATGGATATTGAACAAGTGAACCTTAAGCTAGAGAACCTTGTTGCAGCTGTGGAAAGAAGTAATGTAACTACCATGAAGATTGACAGGCAAAAGAAGCAGATGGGTATCGTTGATAAAGACGTCAAGCGCATTCAGAGGTCTCCCACAAGTGCCATTCATAATATTAAGGACGACAAGGGTGATATTAAGCTGGACATGGATTTTCTGAAGGAGGAGGTGCATAAGCTGAAGGAGAATAGAAGCAAGATGCAGAGCGCCATCTGTGATCTTTTGGGGAAAGGGTTTGCGAACACTGATGACCTCCTGATGATCAAGGCAATCCTTGAAGAATGATCATTAATAGTTGCCTTCTTTCGAAACGTTGCAAGGGATACTCGTCTAGTATAAGTTTATGCTTGGACATGGTTAGTTGACTAAAGACATGTATCTCATTTTTTGCAATCTCTCAGAGGGTGTGTGACGGTCTACGCACATCAAATATTGATCTCTTGAATATTTTATATTTCAAAGAAACGTGTTGCTAGCGAGGCACATCCAACAATATTTCATCTTGCATCGTTCAATGAGGCATGGGTTACTGTAATTTAGCAAGGCACATGTGTCGCTTTGGCAGGCATGCGGAACCATGCCTCTGATAACCTGGCACTGACTTGTCAAAGGCACAGTCCTATGTGACACAGAAGCACCGCACTAGCGCTGACACACATAAAATCTACAATCTACAAAGTCCTGCTTACTCCTGATGCAGACGCACATCTGTGCCTCTGTGACTCGATAGTTTGTACTCAGACATAAACTTGTTCACGGACATGCGTTTACACGAAAGGCACGTACATCCTGAGCTCGCCAGGAGCATGGTTTGAGATTAAGCAGAGCCACGGCCATGTGCACGTACAGTCTGCCACCAAAGGAGGCAGTGCCGTCTGGTCACTGCAGACGCACTGGCTCTCATGCACTAGACGCACATTGCTTGCAGAACAGGCAAGGCAGTGCCTCTTCTCTTCCAAATGTTTTTGTTCCCTGGTCGACTACCGCACACGAATGTTTTTGCAGCATCGCGATAGTGACATAAACTATCAAATTTTCAGAACAGCGGGTGCATACCACAAGAGCATTGTTATAACAAGCTTACAAAACGGTGCAAAAGGCAAATGGATTGTTTGGTCATGTTTAGACATAACACGGTCTCAGATTGGCGCAACAGCATCTAACTGTACTAGCTTGAGGAAGTAACTTCAGCCCTGTGTCCAGCAGGCACAAGTAAACGGATCTGACAAATCTAGGCATTCAACATGCCTGTGTTTCAAATCCAAGCACAGATGATTGCAGCATGCTGATAACTTGAGATGGGCGTGTTTGGAAGCTTTATTCTCCCACAGGAACAACTTTTCTTGCTGTTCGTAAAATTCCTGCGTGAAGTATGAGGGAAAGCGAAACTTAATCCTCATTGTCTCTAGCTCCGTTGCATTCAGAATAAAGAACCTCACAAACTCAGTGTTCTTCCCGCTCTTTTCATAATCCTCCAGTGTTACTGTCTTTAAATGAATGATGTGTTCTTTGAGAAACTCGAGGTGCTTGCGATGCCAAATATTTCTTGCACCATCAGGAATGTTTCCTCCCTGAAAACACATAAAGGTTGAAAGATACTCAAGGTCTATTGAAGGACAAAATGAACGATAAATTCCATGACCCCTGTACCAATCAGTTCGTCGAACACTTCCCTAGATACGGATGTATGTATAATAATAATAAAAAAACATGCCTAGGCATAGGGTGTATCCATTGCAAACAAAATGTAAGACAAGCTTTTTGAGATGCAAGGAGTGCTACACTATGCACGGTATTAGCTTTTCTTTGGGCGTGAGAATCATCACCTGAACAAACAAGTTCTCCAGATTTGGAAGGCACTTAAGCAAGTGAACGACCAGGTCCACTTTATAAGTCATGGCCAAAAACAAGTTTTGACAGATTGCCGCATTGTAGATAGGCTGACCGTCGCCAGACCCTTCACATAACATAGAAAACAAAACATAAAATTATTACAACAAAAGGTTGCATGACATGAAACTACTTTCTCAAGGAAATGAAGCTGCAATTGTTGTGAAATGTCAGTACCATAAGACCTGTGGAGCCAAGCGAGATCCTGAATTTGCCCAATGTCTTTAGTTTAGGTACAGAGACGATGAATACCTGCATGTTATTGCTCTGGAGATCATGGATCAACCTTTGAAGAGATGGGGCATCCTCGATGATGAATTCTCCTTTCTCGCCACGGATGCCGATGCTTACAAGGTTAGGTGAATTTATAGTGATCCGATGCCTTTCTCCGTTGCAAACAAGCAGCAGGCACTCGAGTGCAGGGCAACTAGAGTTGATCATGCTTTGCAAAAAGAAGTATGATATATAAACCTCAACAATCAAAAGCCTCTTGACCAGTGGTAGTTGAAGTACCTCTACATAATGGTCTGGTATCTGGCAACACGCGAAACTGACAGTGCACAGAGAATAGGAAAATCGAAAGACGGACTTCGGTAGTGAGGGCGTAGATGAAGAGCATGTGTGTGATAGTTTGACAATTTTTTTCATGAATCGTGGAAACATGTAGTAAAACTCAAGCACCTGGAGATTGTTCAATCTGGGGGACTCAAGCCAGGCGTGGACAGTAGAGGGTCTGCATTGGAGGTAGCACACCGGTATACAAAGGCGGAGAACTGCACCCACATGGCTGGAGAAGATGGACTCTGGAAGGTACGAACCATCATCAGGAACTATTTTTCCCTGATGCCAAGTTCCGATGTATCGTATGCGAGCAAGCTCCTTACTATAGACAGAGGCCCTACTGATGATTTTGATATGAACTATTTCTAGAGGGTTAAAAAGACGTGCGACAAGGATCTCACGGCAGTCCAGATTCAGAGGAACAGTGGGCCAAACAAGGTGCCAACGACGTGCGAGGATTTGAGTACGAACGCCTTCCTTAGTGGACAGACGGGAGATGATCTCACCGAGGACACCGTCCGCGAGGTCGCTGATGCGGTCTGGACTAGACTGCCCTTCTTGATCCTCGGATCCAGTAGGCGCACCCTCGCCGCTTCCAGCCACTACCTCCAAACCACCGGAAGAGGCCGTCACCGATGGCGCGAGCCTCGCCCTCTTGGTGGTCGGGCCACCGGAGTGAACCTCCATCTCCGCCTCCATTGCTGGGATCGTGCTGCCTGCGAGTGCCGCTATTTGTGGCGTGGATCTCGAAAGATGGCTAAGCGTAACTGGGGCCGGGAAGGAAGGGGAGAGGAGTGGAGGAATCTGTTCAAGATCAACAAAAACAAATGATCGAACTCCTCTCTTTGCATTAGATGAAGTGCTATAGATAGCACTGGAACAGGCGTTTTCAGGGGGCCTCGGTTAGGACGGAACCGAGGCGACTGCAGAAAGCAACCACCGCAAAATATCACTATTAATATTGATATTATTTCCCCCGCAAAATAATACATATTGAAATAATTTCTTTCCTGTTTGAGGAAGGAAACGAGGCACAACCTTTTAGAATAGGGGAGCACTGCCCTGCATGCCATGGAGGCATGTTCGCCGATCAGAGTAGCAAGAGCAGGTTCTACATACACCATGCTTCTGTGCAGTGCAATGTTACTATCATTAAGTGCTGCAGAGTGACAGCCGACTGTCCGTGTTACAATTGTTTTCATTGCAAGATTTTACCTCCAATGCACAAGGGCGACTTTTGATGTTTAGTAGCGTCACGGTCCTTTACGCATGAAGGCGACTTTCTGTGTGTTAGTGTTTCAGGTCACAGGCACGGTTGACCAGCCTGTGAAGCACTCAAAGCGCCCAAGGAAAAGCCGCCTCATCCTTTATTCAGTGTTTCGGGTTACAGACACGGGCATGAAGCGCTCAAAGGCATGGTCGGTGGTATTACATAGAGTCACGCTAGCCTGTGACTCTATCAGATAGAGATGCACGGGCGTTTAGCCCATGGGGATGAACCTTTGTCTTACGCATAGCCATGGACGTTTAATCTGTGAGGCATGAGGCACGGATTGGCCTGTACGAGAGACACTATTTTTTAAAGCATGTTTCCTTGTATTCAAAAGCACACACGTCAAGTCCATACAGACACGGTTCAATACCGAGTTGCGTCATGCTTCTTTCTTGATAAATGCGTCGACATTTGAGGCTATCTTTGTTTCAGTGTCAAGGGTCACAAGCAAGCACGAGCATACATCCCTCAAAGGCATGGCGTGCTATTATATAGAGTCACGCACAAAGGTTTTCTGATTGTATTCTGAATGATTTGGTGGGCCCGGTCAAAAGGAGAGGCATGGACGTCAAGCCCACGGAGGCATAGTTTGTTCTTACTTGGAGTCACGTTTGTGCGTTTATTACGAGAACCTAATAGAATCGGGCGACTGTCCTTGTTACAATTGTTTTCGTTGTAAGATTTTACCTCAAATGCACGAAGGTGACTTTATATGTTTAGTAGCGTCACGGTCCTATAAGCATAAAGAGGACTTCCTGTGTGTCAGTGTTTCAGGTCACAGGCACGGTTGTCAAGCCCACAAATGCACGAAGGCGACTTTATATGTTTACCAGCGTCACTGCCCTTTACGCATGAAGACGACTTTCTGTGTGTCAGTGTTTCAGGTCACACGCATGGTTGTCAAGCCCACAAACACATGACCTGTAATTATCCAGAGTCACCTTCATGTCTCTTTGTGTTCCAAATGCATCCGTTGACTATATTACAGGACAGGCATGGTCGGGACGCCGAGGGAGGCATGCTTGTGTTTAATGCAGAGCCACGTTCGTGTGTTGATTGCGGAAACCCAACGTTTCGACGGGAGTTTCCACCTACTCGGGTGTGAACGCCACATGGCGCCGCCACGGAAACCCAAGGGTCCGACGGACGTCTCCTCCGGTGACGTCGGTCTAGCTTGTCGCCCAAGGCCAGGCTCCGGCTATTTAAGGCAGACGAACGGAGTCTCAAAACCCTAGCCACACACTCTTCCCCCCTCTGCCCGCCGCCAGGCCATCCATTCCTCTTCCTGATCTCTATCTTGACCCTCTTCGCCATGGCTGGTCAGGAGGAGACTACTGCGGAACCAAGTGTCTAGACACTGCAGGAGATCCAGGCTGGCGAGGGCTCCTCATCTGTGAGTTCACTCTGCTTCCGCCTCATTCATTTTTTCTTTCCTTCAGCTACTTGATTTAGTAGTGAAACGTGAATAAGCCAGACGGAGTCTAGAAACCCTAGCCACATTCCCTTCGTCCTTTTGTCTGCCTCCAGGCCATCCAGTCATCTTGCTATTCTCTATCCTGAGACTCTCAGCCATTGCTGTGCGGAAGGAGACTACTCCAGAGCGCCGTGTCCAGTCGCAGCAGGAGATCTCGGCTGGCGAGGGTTCCTCATCTGTAAGTTCGCTCTGCTTCGGCTTCATTTGTTTTTTCTTTCTGTCGGCTACTTGATTTAGTTGTGAAACATGGATCATTGTGGTGAGCTTCATCCTAATGTTGATGAGGGTGCATCAACTTGACACCTTCTCCTTTGACTAGCTGAAAAACCCGTTCAACACTATGGACGACTTCATGAAGACATCCGTGAAGTTGGACGAGGAGAACAGATCCATGATTACATGTCTTATGAATGAGAAGGCGTGGCTCAAACTTGAGCGCGATAAGCTGAAGCTGGAATCATGCGTTATGAAGAAATAGATCGAGGAACTTCGCGCCGAGCAACCAAAAAAGAAGTCTTGCCGGACTAAGTAGACAGCAGCGACCCTGATCCTCGTATCTGAAGCTATTAAGCAGTGCCCTAAATGTTTCTTATTTTGTCTTGAGTTACCTCGTGTCGTCAGAAACTTTGATAACAAATGTGTTTTGCTTTCCTGGGTCACATTCATTCCAAGCAGAGACCCTGATCCTCGGTATCTGAAGCTATTAAGAAGTGCCCTAAATGTTTCTTATTTTGTCTTGCGTTACCTCATGTCGTCAGTAACTTTGATAGCAAATGTGATTTGCTTTCCTGGGTCACGTTCATTCCAAGTTTATGGGTACAGATGAATATTAACATAATGGCCAGTTCTAGAGACGCTGTTTTTAAAAGCACGAACCAGAGTCATGTCTTGTGCACACATGAAGGCGTGGACATTCCTGCCTTTCGTTGTTTCAATGTTTCGGGTCATAGGCACGGGCATAAAGAGCTCAAAGGCAAGGTTGGTGGTATTACATAGAGTCATGCTCGCCTGTGACTCTATCAGACGGAGACCCACGGGCGTTTAGCCCACGGAGATGAACCTTTGTCTTACGCACAACCACGGTGTTTACTTTGTGAGACATGGAATGGCCTATGTGAGGGACGTTGTTCTTAAAATCTTATTTACTTGTATTTAAAAGCACGGACGTGAACTCCCTACGGACACGGTTCCATATTGAGCTGCGTCATGCTTCTTTCTTGATGTTATGTATATTGTTTGATAAAGGCGTGGACATCGTGCCTGTCTATGTTTCACTATTAAGAGTCACAGGCACGGGCATAAAATGCTCAAAGGCGTGGTCGGTGGTACTACATGGAGTCATGCTCACGGATCGAGAGGGAGCACGGTCGCCTCTTCCTTCTGCTCCGATAACAAGTACAGAACAAGAAGGCGGCGTCGCCGGTGGAGCCACTCTGGACCTCTTGGTACTATGAGCAGCGGTTGCCATCTCCACCTCCATTGCTGTCGTGGCGCCGCCTACGACCATTGTTCGGTGACGTGGATCTGGAAGAGGCACGACAAGAAGCCAATGGAGCCATACTTTAATATTAGGCAGAATCACGTTCATGCGATTATTGCGCAAACCGTACATTTCATTAGCTGCACGGGCTTGAAGTCTCTGCAGCCACGGTTATGTGCGTTTGTGACTTTAATTATTGCAGTGATAAGGGTCGTAGGCACTGGCGTCAAATCCACAAAGGCATCGTGTGGTATTATATAGAGTCATGTTCGCCTGTGTCTGTTCTCAGGATGATTCCGTCGACTCGTTTAGACGGAGAGGCACGGACGAGACGCCCATGGAGGCATACTTCAGTATTAGGCACAGTCACATTCGAGTGTTTACTGCACAAACTGGACACAAGATAGACACTTAGGTTAGGTCTTCACCGCACACATACAAAAAACACAAGAGCTTAACAGAGGAGGAGGAGAAGATCTCAAAAAAAACAAGGATGAGGCACAGTGCAAGGAAATAATTCCACATGTCACCACTGGCGCACGTTTTTTAAAAGCACGGGCTAGCACTCTCTGCAGCCACGGCTATGTACGTTTGTGACTCTCCATGTTTCAGTCATTAGGTTCATAGGCACAGGCGTCAAATCCTCAAAGGCATCGTTTGGTATTATATAGAGTCATGTTCGGTTGTGTTTGTGGTCCGACTGATTCAGTCGACTCATTCAGACGGAGAGGCACGAACGAGAAGCCCATGGAGGCATACTTTAGTATTAGGCAGGGTCAAAATCATGCGTTTATTACGCATGGTCGATTGTATTACATAGAGTCATGCTGGCCTGTGAGACTCGACCAGGCGGAGATGCACGGACGTTTACTCTGTGAGGCACGGAATTGCCTATACGAGAGACACTGTTTTTTAAAGCATGTTTCCTTGTATTTAAAAGCACGGACGTGAAGACCATACAGACACAGTTCAGTGTCAAGAGTCACAAGCAAGCACGGGCATACAGCCCTCAAATGCATGGCGTGCTATTATATAGAGTCATGCTCGAAGGTTTTCTGATTGTATTCCGAATGAGTCGGTGGACTCGGTCACAAGCAGAGGCGGGGCGTACAGTCCACGGAGGCATGGTTTTTTCTTACCCAGAGTCACTTTAGTGCCGCCGCTATTCGGGTGTGAACGCCACGTGCTGCCGCTACGGAGACCCAAGGGTCTGACGGATGTCTCCTCAGCTGACGCCGGGCTTTCTCGTCGCCCGAGGCCAGGCTCTGGCTATTTAAGGCGGACCGAGGGGGTCTCAAAACCCTAGCCACACCCTCTTTCTTGGACTATCCAGATCCACGCCACATAAAGCGGCGCTCGCAAGCCGCGCGATCCCAGCAATGGAGACGGAGATGGAGGTTCACTCCGGTGGCCCGAGCACCAAGAGGGCAAGGCTCGCACCACCGACGACGCCTTCTTTTGATGGTTTGGCAGTAGCGGCTGGAAGCGGCGAGGGTTCGCCTACTGGATTCGAGAATCAAGAAGAGCAGTCTTGTCCGGACCGCATCAGCGACCTCCTGGACGGTGTCCTCGGTGAGATCATCTCCCGTATGTCCACTAACGAAGGCGTTCGTACTCAAATCCTCAGACGTCGTTGGCGCCCAGTTTGGCACGCCGCTCCTCTGAATATGGACTACCGTGAGATCCCTATCCCACGTCTTTTTAACCCTCTAGATCAAGTACATTTCGAGTTGGTCACCGTGTTCTCCGCCACACCGGAGGAACTCGTCCGTGTAACATACACTGGAACATTTTTTAGAGGAGAACATGTTGATGAAGATAATTCGTATGATGATTCGTACCTTCCAGAGACCATCCTCTCCAGCCGTCAGAGCGCAGTTCACCGCCTCTGCATTCCGACGTCCTACCTCCACTGCAGGCACTCCACAGTCGACACCTAGCTTCGATCCCCAAGACTGGACAATCTCCAGGTGCTCGAGTTTTACTACCTGTTCCCACCATGCTTGAGAGAACTGGACATAGGGCCATTCTCATGCCCTTCGCTCATGCCATCACCACCAGCATTTAACCCTAAGATTTCCTCCTCTCTCCAAACCATCGCCTTTGCTCTTTTCAAGTTACCAGACAATTATGTCCGGGCTCTTAAACTAACACTGCTCAGGAGACTCTACTAGTAGATGTTGATGTATCAGAAGTCTCATTACAAAGCATCATCAGCTCTACTTCTCCTACACTTGAGTCTCTGCTGCTTGTTTGGCATGTCAGGCACCATTGCATTAGAATAAACTCAACTACCCTTATGAGCATCGACATTTCTGGTATCTACAGGAAAATTGTTATACAAGATGCCTCGTCAATTCAACGGTTGCTTTGTGATGGTGATTGCAAGAAGTTGCAGATAGTTATCACCTCTGCACCTAAACTGCAGGTCATGGGCAAATTATCTAATATTTTCTCTGAATCTGGCATCACAAATGACCGTATAATTATTCAGGTACTGACTTTCAACAATACTTTCACCTCCATTCATTGGTACAAACAAGTTCCATGCAATTCAACCTTTACTCTACTAATATTATATTTTATTCCACTTGAAGTGTTTGCCGACGGTCAGCACATCCATAGCGGTACATTCTGTCAAGATGTTGTCTATCAGCATGGATTATGACCTGCACGCTGTCTTTTCCTTGGTGCAACACTTCCGAAGCTTGGAGAACTTGTATATTGAGGTGATGCTTCTCACACAAATTGTAAACACATACCATGCATGGTGTAGAACTCCAATCAACAACAAGAACAACATCAAAAAAAACGTCACTTACATTTGTATGTAATGGACAAAGCTCTATATAGTAATGGACAAGTATCAGGACAAAACTAAATAAAAGCTTTTATCAAAACAAAGGTTATAGAATTATTCCTTCAATTGCTCTCCTAGCAGAACCACTCTTTATGGTGCTTAATGATTTCAAATCTTCATGTTTATTCAGGAAATATCCTCTAACGAAGAAAGTCTTGCGAACGACTGTTCTTGCAAGCACCATCATGACGTTCGTTTGAAGTCACTGACGGTGGAGAGCTATGTTCAATGCGAGAAAAGCATTCGATTTGCGACATTCTTTATTCTCAACGCAGCACAGCTACAGACTATGAGGATAAAGTTTCTTCGTCAGGAAGACTTCACGAAAGAATTCTACAAACAGCAACAAGATGTGCTTCAGTGGGACAAAAAGGCTTCTAAACATGCTTGCCTTACGTTGTCGCCAAGTTGCAAACACGGGAACTTGGATCTAAAGCACGCATGTGTTAAGCACCTGGATTTTTAAGGCTCCATTCACTTGTAAGTGCTGAAAACAGTCTTGGAGTGACATGTTGCCACCACTTTCCGGTTTGGAATTTACGTAGGTGTGGTGAAACAATGCCTGTACCTTTTTGCTCAATATGTAACCTTGCCAACAGTGAACACGGCATTTCGGTCTATGGCTAAATGTTGTTTTGCTCATGCCGTACATTTCATTAGCTGAATGGGCTTCAAGTCTCTTGCAGCCACGGCTATGTACGTTTGTGTCTGTCTGTGTTTCAGTGATAAGGGTCACGGGCACGAGCGTCAAATCAACAAAAGCATCGTGTGGTAGTATATAGAGTCATGTTCGCTTGTGTCTGTTTCCCGAATGATTCCGTCGACTATCTGCAGACACGGCTATGTATGTTTGTGACTTTCTGTGTTTCACTGATAAGGGTCACGGGCACGGGCGTCAAGTCCACAAAGGCATTGTGTGGTATTATATAGAGTCATGTTCGCTTGTGCTTGTGTTTGTGTTCCGAATGATTCAGTGAACCACGGTCTGTCAGCAAACACACAGACGATCATGTTGTCACATGGGCACGACCATGCCAAATGCACGGTTTTCCACGTACCACGCAACAGTCGTGAAGTGATACCACACGCATTGTTCTACATGCCGCACAGGATTCTTACACAGCAAACACCGTAAACCTACTGCCAGGTACTATAACCATTTGTGAAACAGAAACGCAAACACGTTAGCCTGAGTTTCAGTGTTTCAGTCATTAGGATCATAGCCACGGGCATCAAATCCACAAAGGCATCGCGTGGTATTATATAGAGTCATGTTCACCTGTGTCTGTTTCTCGGATGATTCCGTCGACTCGTTTAGACGTAGAGGCACGGACGACAAGCCCATGGGGGCATACTTCAGTATTATGCAAAGTCACGTTCAAGGGTTTACTGCAGAAACATAAAAAAATTGGATTCAGATGTGAACCCTCACTGTTTACTTTGTGAGGCAATGAATGACCGATTCGAGAGACACTGTCCTTAAAAGCAAACCACGGTTCTGTACCAAAGAGACACTGTCAAACGAATAGAAGTCAAGCAACGAGGGCCGCAGTTTTAGTAGTAGAAAAGGCACTTTATCAGCTGGCGTTGATTCTTTGCTACACGCATAGTAGGGTGGGTGTGGAAGGGACATTATTCAATCACACAAAGAACATCACGATGTCACGGCAAGGTCAAAATCATGGTTGTGAGTCTGCAGTGTCACGGCTAGAATCCTTGAGATGCATTTGGGTGTGGCCTGTTAAGTAGAAACTCGGTTGTGCAGTCACTAGAGGCAGTACGTAACGCCCCGCGAAATAGGTTTAGTTGACCGCTGGGGCGGCTATCTATGCTTTGAGCTCTTTTCATCTCTCCTGTGTCGCAGGAGAGACGCATGGTTGTATTCTTACACAATCCAGCTTCATATAGAAACGGCTGCAAAAATTTACCCGCAAACCTATCGCCCTTATAATATTTTCTCAGCTGAGTAATAAAAGTACCTAAACAAGCAAAATCTCTTCTGCTTAAATTTGCTTTGTTTCTACAACTTCACCAAATAAACTTACAAGTCGTTTTTTATAACCACCGAACAAGGAGCAGAAACAGTGCAGCGGCTCAAATGCAGCTCCATGAGTGCAAGGCTCAACGGCAGCTCCTCAGTGTGTATGCAAGTACATACGAGAAGCACTGCTCTACCTGCAACACAGGCACGGATGTGCATCCATTCTGTGCATGATAGGTACATACGAGAGGCACTCTCGTACATACAACACAGGTATGGTTACACGTACAGTGAGCATTTCTCCACTGAAAAATTAAAACTACTTTATATATTTTAACCTTCGTGCCATAGAATTCCATAGTCCTTTGGCCCGTACAAAGCCGCAAAACCACAAACTTCCTTCATGGCTGCACGCAACACAAAAACATACAAGCCTACAAATGGTGCAAAGACTACAACGGTTCTCTTATAAAGTTTACATAGAACCCAAGCTCCTCTTTTCAGACAAGCCTACACAGGATGCAAAGAGAACGCAACAACAAATAACTCCATACACCTGGACAAGTAACACAAGGCCTGATTTCAGCATCCACACCTGAACGGAACCATCAAATCCAGGTATTCAATACTTCTCATTCTTAAATGCGGACGCGCATGGCTGCAACTTGATGATAATCTAAGACGTGCACGTTTAGAAGCCCTTCTATGCCACTCCAGAGCCTTTTGTTGCTTTTCGTAAAATACTCCCGTGAACTCTGCGGGAGGGGAGGAAAACTTAATGGTCATGGTCTCTCCAGATCCTTTGCACTAAGAACAAAGAACATCGCAAAATCAGCGTAACTCCCGCAGCGAACATAATCTTCCAGTGATACTATCTTGAGACAAATGTTGTGATGTTTGAGAAACTGCCGGTACTTACAACGCCATTTGTTTTTTACACCATGAGAAATCAAAAATCCCTAAAATATAAATGATAGGTTGAAAATACTTAGTGTCTATAAAAAGAGTTATAGACCATGAAAAAACCAAACGAAACAATTAGTTCTACCACCTCCGTAACAAGAAGTTAGACATAGACTTGTCTATGTATGGATGTATCCAAAAATAAATCATGTGTAGATTCGGGTGCATCAATTTCAGTCAAAATTAAAAAAGCTTTTTGAAAAAGAACGAGTACTACAGTATGCACATTTCTGAAGATCATCACCTCAACAAACAAGTTCTCCAGTTCTGGAAAGCACTGCAGCAATTCAACGACAATGTCCACCTTATAATCCATGTAGATAAGCAAGGTCTTGACACACTGACGCATTCTTGTTAGACTGACTGCCTTCAAACCCTTGATGAAAAGTAACAGAAGGTGGATCACAAAACAAAGTAGAATAAAGGTTGGATTAAATAAAACTTGTTTCCTCACAAACAAAGTGAAGCTGGAAGTATCGTGAAAACTCAATACCTCAATACACGTGGGATGACATGGATACGGTTCAGACGTAGAGACACCGGTTAACTCCAAGTCCTAACTCTGCATAAAGAATAGAACATAGACCATAAAATTAATAGAACAAACGTCAGAACAAGTGCAACTCTGTTCCAGTATGAAGGAAAGGCAGTACCTCAAGACGCGTCGAGGGGGGAACGAACATGAATTCACGCAACATCTCCAGTTTAGGTGCAGAGACAACAGTTATCGAGCAGTCGTTGACCAGAAAATCAACAATCAACCATCGAACCGAAGGGGCATCCTCAATAATGAGTTCTCCGAATGGACAACGAATGCCAATTCTTACAAGGTTAGACGAGTTTATTGTGACGCGACGACCTCCTCTATTGCAAACAAACAGGAGAGACTCAAGTCTAGGGCAACTAGAGTGGATTATACTTTGCAGCGAGGCGTCTAATATATCAACTTCCACAAGTGAGAGTCTTTTCACTGGTGGTAGCTTAAGCGTCCCAATGTAATTGTCCGATATTTGGCAAAGAGCAAAGGCAAGAGTGTGGAGAGAGGAAGAAAACTGAAACACGGACTCCGGTGCCAAGGGCGTAGATGAAGTGCATAGATCCAGTAATGTTACCTCTTGCCTCAGAAACCTTGGGCAGAGGTAGTAGAACTCAATATCCTGGATATTGTTCAGCTCCGAGGATCGGAGCCAGGCATCAACGGTGGAAGGTCTGCACTGCAGCTAGCACGCCGGGATACAGAGGCGGCTAACCGAGCTAGCATGGCCGGACAGAATGGATTCCGGAAGACTTACAGCATCAGAGACAGTATTTCGACCGGAATAGCATTTGTGAATGCACTCCTTGGCCAAGGCGAACACATGAGATATGGTCTCGATTTGAACTTTTTCTCCATTGTTAAAAAGACGAGAGACAGAGATCTCGCGGCAGTCAAGATAAAGAGGAGCGATGGACCAAAAAGGACGCCAGCGACATGCGAGGATTTGAGTACGGATGCCATCCTTGATGGGAAGACGAGAGATGATCTCACCTAGGACGCCGTCGGCGAGATCGCTGATGCAGTCCGCACGACATCCCTCTTCTTCCTCCTCGGATCGAGAGGGAGCACGGTCGCCGCTTCCATCCCCTCCGAGGACCAGAACACCACCAGAAGGCGGCGTCGCCGGAGGCACCACTCTCGACCTCTTGATCCTACGAGCAGCGCTTTCCATCTCCACCTCCGTTGCAAGGGTGGCACCGCCCACGACCAGTGCTCACTGAGGTGGATCCGGAGAAATGGATTACAGCCTGTCAATCCATCAAACGACTTAAATACCCACGAAGGGGAGCGGAGGGGTCCAGATTAATTACCTCTTTTTTTCTTTTGACGGGAGGGTCGGGGTTAATTACTACTCGTAACGAGTAAAAGGTAGGTGGCTGCTTGAAACATTAAATAGTGCCACGGCTTACAAGGTACGAGATGCACAGTTGAAGACGCAGACCAGGCATGGGCGTGCCCGTCCGTGTTTTAATTATTTAAGGCACACATTCAATAGAAGAATTTGTTTGAAGCCGCAAGCACGGTCCTATAGTCATCTTCCCTCTACGAGCAGCAAAATTTTCCACGGGCACGTTGACAAATCAAGACACTACAAGATTCAAGGTTGTGCCTTTGCTTTGCAGATGATTCTGCTGAAACGCTCACGGACAAAACCGTTGAAGCATGGCAGAGGCACGGCTTGTCACGAACCAGACACACGGTCCTCCCTTCGGCATTGTAACGCACTATCCTACATGCCACACAGGCATGTAGAACAGTTCGGGTCTATGTTCGTGTCTCTTTGTGTTCCAAATGATTCCTTTGACTCTATCACCAGAGGAGACACAGTATGTCAGACCAAAGAGGCATGATTGCGTTTTACGCGGGGTCACAATTGTCACAAGCACGGGCATGAAGCGCTCAAAGGCATGGTCGGTGGTATTACATAGTCACGCTAACCTTTGTCTCACGCACAGCCACGGGCGTTTACTCTGTGAGGCACGGAATGGCCTATATGAGATACGTTGTTTTTTAAAAGCTTATTTCCTTTTATTTAAAAGCACGGGCATGCAGTCCATAGAATGTTATTCAGGTGTGGACGTAGAGTCCATAGTATGTTATTCCTTTGACTCTATCACCAGAGGAGGCACGCTATGTCGGACTAGAGAGGCATGATTGCGTTTTACGCGGGGTCACAATTGTCACAGGCACGGGCATGAAGCGCTCAAAGGCATGGTCGGTGGTATTACATAGAGTCATGCTAACCTTTGTCTTACGCACAGCCACGGGCGTTTACTCTGTGAGGCACGGAATGCCCTATATGAGAGACGTTGTTTTCTAGAAGCTTATTTCCTTGTATTTAAAAGCACAGGCGTACGGTCCATAGTATGTTATTCGGGTGTGAACGCCACATGACACCGCTCCGAAAACCCAAGGGTCCGATGGGCGTCTCCTCCAGTAACGCCGCTCTCGCTCGTAGCCCGAGGCCAGGCTCCGGCTATTTAAGCAGGACGGGGTCTCGAAACCCTAGCCACACCCTCTTCCACCCTCTGCCCGCCACCAGGCCATCCATTCCTCTTGCTGCTCTCCATCTTGACCCTCTCCGTCATGGCTGCGCAGGAGGACACCACTGCAGAAGCCCGTGTCCAGACACTGGAGGGGATCAAGCCTGGCGAGGGTTCCTCGTCTGTAAGTTCACTCTGCTTCCGCTTCTTCCCTTTTTTATTTCCTTCGGCTACTTGATTTAGTTGTGAAACGTGAATAAGCCAGACTGAATCTCGAAACCCTAGCCACATCCCCTTCATCCTTTTATCCGCCTCCAGGACATCCGCTCCTCTTGCTGTTCTCTTCCCTGACACTCTCCGCCATGGCTGTGCAGAAGGAGATTACTCCAAAGAGCCGTGACCAGACGCAGGAGGAGATCTCGGCTGGCGAGACATCCTCATATGTAAGTTCGCTCTGCTTCCGTTTCATTCGTTCTTTCTTTCATTCGGCTACCGGCTTAGTTGTGAAACGTGAATCATTGTGTTGAACTTCATCCTAACTTGATGATAGTGAGCCCTGCCATCAATCTGACACCTTCTATTTTGTGCAGGTGAAGAACAAGTGGAAGGCTACGGAAGCTCACCTCTTAAAGATCCTGGAGCTATGCACGAGGTTGTACCATCTTGGGGATGAGAAGACGAAGGCAAAGCTCAAACCTGACCACGACAGGTTGAAGCTGGACATATACGTTATGATAAAAGAGATCAAGGAACTTCGCGACCAGCGACCCTTATAGCTGTATCTGAAGCAATTAAGCAGTGGACTAAAAGTTTCTTATTTTGTCCTGCGTTACCTCGTAGTCAGTTAACAAATGTGATTTGAACATTAACGTAATGGCCGATTCGAGCGTTGTCTTTAAAAGCATGGGCGTCAAGTCTATGCAGCCAAGGTTCTTTGTACCAAATAGATTCATGTCTTGTGCACACGTGAAGGCGTGGACATTCCTACCTTTATTTGTTTTAGTGTTTCAGGTCACAGGCATGGGCATGAAGCTCTCAAAGGCATCGTCGGTGGTATTACATAGAGTCCCGCTAGCCTGTGACTCTATCAGACGGAGATGCACAGGCGTTTAGCCCACGGAGATGAACCTTTGTCTTACGCATAGCCATGGGCGTTTACTCTGTGAGGCACGAAATGACCTTTGTAAGGGACGCTATTTTTAAAATCTTATATCCTTGTATTTAAAAGCACGGACGTGAACTCCCGATGCACACGTTTCTGTATTGAGTTGTGTCACACTTCTTTCTTGATGTGTTACGTATATTATGCGATATAAAAGACGTGGACGTTCGTGGCTATCTGTATTTCATTGTTTCACAATGAAGCATGGGCACGCTTTTAAACAAAGCACAAGCACGTCTCGATTTGCAGAAAACAGCACTGTCGTGGTTCCACAGGACGCTATGTTCTAGGCTGTGCAGCATGTTTCCACCCAAACGTTCACCACACGGTCACGAACATACACACAGGAAGTGTCGTGCACTGCTAACAGACGCACCCTTACACTACTAGGGAAAAGCCTAGCAGCAACGTGGGTTTTGGGCCTATCAGTAGCGCGGGCAGGAGCGCTACTGATAAGGCGCTACAGCTAATGCTTAGCAATAGCGTGTCTTGACCCACGCTACTGCTAAATTGACTTAGTAGCAGCGCTTCTTCAGAACATCGCTACTGGTAGTTAGTAGTAGCGCTTCTCCTTACCCGCGCTACTACTATTATTTAGTATTTTATTTCTTTTCTTTTTCATGTTGTATTCATACACCTTTACACAAGTTTTCATACAACAGGAATTTAGAGATTGTTTTTACATCATAATGAGTTATTACATCATGGGGTGAAAGAACCGTGGACTAGTTTCAAGTGCATGTCCATCCACTTGAAACTAATCCGCAGTTCTTTCACCCAATGATATAATAATATCATCATCATCATATCATTAACAACTTAGCATCATAATACATCATTGTCATATAACACCTCCTCAATATGATCGTTTTCATCATTGACATCACATAACACCTCCTCAAGATCATCATTATCAACTCTAACACATTACCACATAATAAACATATTGTACCTCATAGGACCTATTACATTTGATTAAGACCTACTACATTTTCTAAGGTAAAATAACAAAAAACAAGATAGCCCCTGACTCTCCATTATGGAGAATGGAGATTAGCCTGTCTCCAATTCTTGCCTTTCGCTGAATGTTACTTCCAAGAACCTCCTTGCGAATGTCCATACATTTCTTCCATTCTCTGACGATCATGTGTTCACGGGTTTTAGAAATCCGATATGCACAGGTGAGCTCCGTAGATTTACCTGGCAGTATGTTCAGAACTGAGAGGCGACCATGCAGAGACATCAGATGAGGCACACAATCCATCGGGAGTTTCTGTTGAAAACCATAATAATAACTTCGTAGTTAGCAATGATGTACTAGTTTTAGAAGTATGCAAAAAATGCACGGATGTCGTAATAGTAAAAAATCTTACCAGGGTATCTCCAGAGAAGTTATCGTTGTTCAACACATGCACTAGTGGCACGTATTCACCATAATTTCGAGGAGTTCGATAATAGTCATTGTAATTCTCAAGAAGAGTACAAAATGCGATCAAATGATTTTTCTCCTTATACGTTAATTGGGTGCCTCCGGTGTAGTGGGTTTTATCTACCATCTTCCGCACAGTCTTTGAAGAATCAAAATAAGCTGTCAATGGAAATAAGCTATCAACTATTTTGAAATAAACAATATAAATTAGTTAATAACTATGTTTGAGAAACTCACATAGCGGTACAATTGGAAGCGTATCAACAAGGACCCAAATGTCCATATTGTCTTCCTCGCTGTCAGGATCACCAAGATCCATGGTGATAGTCATACCCTCATAAAAACCATACATTTTGCAAAGTGCTTCCCAATTTTGGCAACCAAAATGGGTTACGCTCTGAGCATTGCACAGATTTACTTCAAAATCCATATCATGATGGGTCCTTGGGTGTATTTTCTTTGTTTCGAAATTTTCATGGTCTTCAAAACCCATCCTCTCCAAGACATAGCGTCTTGCATGGCATGGGATAAGCTAGTCGAATTGTAAAATATGAAAATTAGATGTTGAAATAGTTGATGTCATGGTTAATGGAGAAAAAACACTTGTCGTTGTTGCGTACCGTTTCACAATCGAAGGTCTCCTCGAGCTTAATGCTGAAGCTCCGATCTTTGTCCAGCCGAATGAACCTGTCACACATACCTCAATCGTCGTGGAACCAGCTAAACTCCCCCGGGAGATCGTCGTCGTCCGAGTATGACATTTCCTACAATCATAATTCAAAGATTAAACTTGTACATATTCTAGCACAAGTCATGCCAGAATTCACGACAAAATCCGGCATGACCTTTGCTAAAAAAGGACATATCGAGCGCCTGAAATTTGCCGGAACGGAAATTAATCAACACTCCGGCAAAACATAGGCCACTTGGAGATGTAAACTGAACATGAACGACCACTTGGGCAACCACATATCCTATTTGAGCAACAACACAAGATATACAAGGATATTTGGCTGGTCTCACCTCGATGTCGGAGGGGGTACGTCGGTGACTGGGATGACGGCGGGGATGTCGGAGGGGGTCGGTGACGGGGACGACGGAGGTCACCTGAAACCATATAAGTTATCACTAACAACAAACATGACATGTTCAACTAGTTTTATTAATTCAACTAGTTCTTACTAAATATAAACTTACTATAAATAGAAAAAACTAGTTCTTTCTAAAAATAAAGTAGTTCAACTAGTTATATTAATTATCTTACTAAAAATAGATTAGTTCTGTTAATTCAACTAGTTCAACTAGTTTATTAATTTACTTACTAAACTAGTTCAACTACAACTAAAGTAGTTCAACTACCACTACTACTACTGAAAATCTAGTACTAACTAAGCAACATCTAGTACTAGCTAACCCTAAATTAACATCTACTACTACTAAATCTAGTACTAACTAGTGGCAGGGGTGGGGGGTGACGGAGAGGTAGCTAGGGGCGGCGAGGTCGAGGGCGGTGGGAGGAGGGCTTCCGGCGGAGGAGGGAGGAGGGGCGGCCGCAGGCAGAGGGAGGAGGGCGGCTGCGGAGGAGGGAGGGGCGGCTGCAGGCGGAGGGAGGATGTGCGAGGAGGATGGAGGAGGGACGGAAGGAGAGGATTACCTCGGCGGCGGACGGACGAAGGCGGCGGCGGCGGCGACGCACGACGACGGTTGACGCGGGCGAGAGTGAGAGTGTGAGTGAGAGGGCCGGCTATGCGCGTGGGGATAAGGTAGGGATAGTTGTAGCGCGTTTGCCAAAATGCGCTACAGCTAACCTGAATAGAAGTAGCGCTCTAAAGTAAAGTGCGCTACTGCTATAGCTAGCCGGGGGCCAAGGTCATGGCAACTATAGCAGTAGCGTTGTATGCGGTGCACGCGCTACTACTATTTCCAAGTCAGCAGCGCATTTCGCAGACACGCGCTGCTGCTAAGTAGCAGTAGCGTGGTATTTTGAAGAGCACTGTTGGTAAGATTCTGTGTATAGGCTTTTCCCTAGTAGTGTTACAGGCACAAGAGGCACGAGGAGGCATATTGATTAACATCATCAGAAATGAATCACATTATACATGCGCATGCATATAGAGAGATGCACAAAAAGTGGACTATAAGAGGCACGAGGAGGCATATTGATTAACATCATCAGAAATGAAGCACATTATACAAGCCTGTCTTTGTGGATCTGTTCGACGCCGGAAGCACGGTTCTACTATCATCTTGCCTCTGCAAGCAGCAAAATTTTCCAGGGGCACGTTGACAATTAAGTCACTAGAAGATTCAAGGCCGTGCCTCTGCTTTGCAGATGATTCTGCTTAAACGCGGACAAAACCAAGTAAGTGAAGTCATGGCAGAAGCACTATTCTACATGCCACACAGGCACGGCCGTGATTCCACAGTCATACCTGTTTGGTCCATCACAAAGTAAGTGTCGTGCAGTGATAACAGACGCACAGTCTTACAGGCACAAGAGGCACGAACACCTCTGTATTGTAAAATATCTCAGCTAACAAGTTATTTGGATAGGCACGGCCGTCACATCACACGTGACTGTGTGTTCCAGGTGATTTTATTCGCTCGCTCTATTCACAAAAGGAAATCCAAACTTACAGACGGTGCACAAAAACATTAAAACTTGTTAGTTTTTTGAGCAGCTGAACTGCTTCCCGACTCAAGAGCAAAAAAACAAGTTCCTGACAACATCACAAACAGTGCATAAAGTACAAGCTGGAAATCGAAACTGGAAAGTGCACAACAACACCTATCTTTGACAGCCGGATAACCGTTTTCAACATTCATAAGTCAATGGATCCAGCAAATCCATGATTTGGCACTCGATTTGTCTAGATGTGTGCTTTTAAATCCAAGTTCATATGCCTACAATACCTTGACAATATAAGACGAGCACGTCTAGAAGCCTTGTTGCCCCATTGAAGCGCCTCTTCTTGACGTTTATAAAATCCTTCAGTTATGTTATCTAGGGGGGAGAGAAACTTAAGCCTCATAGTCTCTAACTCCTTTGCATTCAGAATAAAGAACGTTGCAAATTCAATGTTTTTGTTGCAGTGTACATATTTTTCCAGCGCTACTGTCTTCAGACGAATGCCATGCTGTTTGAGAAACACCCGGTGCTTGTGGCGCCACTTGTTTGTTACACCTTCCTCATGGCAAACTCCTCCCTGGAAATGCATAAAGAGTGAGAATACTTGAGGACTACTAGGGGATAGAGAGGCCTCCAATATAGTACACTATGCATTGTTTGTGCTTTCAATGCGTCTGGAAATCATTTTACCTTGATAAACAAGTTCTCTAGGCTAGGAAAGCATCTCATCAAGGCAACAACCTTGTTCAGATTTAATGACATGTGGATAAGCAGGGTCTTCACAGATTGAACCGCCATTGATAGGCTGACTACAGACAAAGCCTGCACCAAGCACATATCATAAAACTAGATGGATAAAAGTTTACATGGCATGAAACTCGGGCAGTGGAACGAATGCAACTAAAGAGTATATAGTGCAAAAGGTGAGTACCTTGATAACTGTAGAGCCAAAAATAATCTTGGATTCAGGAGATCCTTCGTAAAAATTGCCCAGACACTCGAATTTAGGTGCAGAGAAGACAGTTATCTCCAATTGCCGGCTCTGAATATCGTGAATCAGTCGTTTAAGTGAGGGCGCATCCTCAACAACGAGTTCACCATTCTCACAAGGGATACAGATGAGTTCAACTTTGGCTGAGTTTATTCTGATGTAGTGGTCCAGGTTATTGCAAACAAGCAGGAGCCACTCAAGGGCAGGGCAACCATGGTTAATTATGCTATGCAGTGAGACGTCTGATATATCAACCTCCAAAAACGAAAGCCTCTTAAGTAGTGGAAGTTTGAACGATTGTGCATACTCATCAGGTATCTGGCAAAGAGCAAATGTGACGGTGTGCAGCGAGGAAAACAGCAACGTGGAAGTCGGTGGCGAGGCCAAGGACGAACAGAATCTGTGCGGTAGTGTGATGGTTTTTCCCACAAAATGTGGGAACATGTAGTAGAACTCGAGAACCTGTAGATTCTTCAGTCTTGGGGATCGAAGCCAGGCATCGACTATAGATGGTCTGCAGTGGAGGTAGCACGCGGGAATGCAGAGGCGATGGACTGCGCCCCCATGGCCGGAGAGGATGGTTTCCGGAAGGCACGAACCACCAATGTCAGGCTGAAAATTGCACCGAGTTCCAAAATATCTAATGCGAATGACATCTTTGCTGGGGAGCATCGAGACTACGTCGATATGAACGAACTGTTTCTAGAGGCTTAAAAAGACGACCGACAGGGATCTCACTGCATTCAAGATTTAGAGGAGTGGCGCGCCACAGAGGGCGCCACTGACGTGCGAGGATTTGAGTGCGGGTGCCCTCCTTAGTGGACAGACGGGAGATGATCTCACCGAGGACACAGTCCGGGAGGTCGCTGATGCAGTCCGGGCAAGACTCCTGCTTCTCGGAACCACTGAGTGAGCCCGCGCCGCTTCTGGCCGCCACCGCCATGCCGCTAGAGGACGAAGTCGCCAGTGGCCCAAACCTCGCCTTCTTGTTGCTCGGGGCACCTCGCTGGATCTCCATCCCCGTCTCCGTTGCTGGATTCGCGCCGCCTGCGAGCACCGCTATATGTGGCGTGGACCTGAAAAACTACTAGGGCTTCACTGCATGCAGATCCAGCGTGTGAGGAAAGGAGGGGAGGGGACGTCGACCAATTGGACGACAACTATAATTATATCTTTCCTTCACTATTGCGGTGGAAAACAAAAGAACGGTCATTTTCCTTCACTATTGCGGAAGAAAACATACACAGGCACGGGTGGACAGCCCAACAAAGCATGGTGTGGTATTATATAGATTCATGTTCGCTTGGGTTTGTGTTCCGAATGATTCCGTTGACTCGTTCAGACGGAGAGGCGCGAATGTTTGGGCTCATAGGCACGATCATGCAATGCTCAAGGGCATGGTCCGTGGTATTACATAGAATCATGCTCGCCTGTGACTCGATCAGACGGAGATGCACGGGCGTTTAGCCCAGAGAACTGAACCTTTGTGTTACGCACAACCACGGGCGCTTACTCTGTGAGGCACGGAATGCCATATATCAGAGACGCAGACTCCTTATATTTAAAAGCACGGACGTGAATTCCATAACGACACGGCTCCGTATTGAGTCGCGTAACGCTTCTTTCTTGATTCTACTTATATTATTCGATAAAGGCATGGACGTTCGTGCATGTCTATGTTTTAGAGTTGCAAGCATGGGCATAAAGCGCTTAAAGGCATGGAGAGCTATTATATACAGTCATGCACAAAGATTTTCTGTTTGTATCCCGAATGGCTCCGTGGACTCGGTCAGAAGAAGAGGCACGCACGTGACGACCACGGAGGCATGGGCACGTATGTGCGTTTATTACAAAAACCTAACAGGATTGGGTTTATATGTCAACAATTTCTGCTTACTCTGTGAGACACGTAACAGCCCATTCGAGACATAGAAAGGGGCACACGTTTATTGGCGCATTTCCACATGACTGGCGACTATGACATAAAGTAGCATAAACATAAAAAGACAGAAAGGTAGACTGATTTCATTAGTTGCAAGCTCCTTCGTGGATCAAGGACAACAAAGACAAACAAAGCATACAAACAGTGCAAACAGAACAACAGTTGTTCGACAAGGTTTACACAAAATGCGAACTCCAAAACTTCAAGACAATAAGACACTCCCAAGAACATGAGCAACCATCTCAAGACGTATTCTTCAGCATGAACATCTGAATGGATCTGTCAAATCGAGATATTCAACACTCCTATTTTGTAAATACTGACGCACGTGGAGGCAACTTGGTAATAATCAAAGATGACCATGTTTAGAAGCCTTATTGTGCCACTTCAGAACCCTTTGTTGCTCCTCATAAAATACTTCTGTGAACTCCGCGGGAGGGTACACAAACTTAATGTCAATGCTATCCAGATACTTTGCACATAGAACAAAGAACGCCGCAAATTCCTCGTTACCCTGGCAAGGAATATAATCTTCCAGCGTTACTGTCTTCAGACAAATATCGTGATGTTTGAGAAACTGTCGGTGCCTACGATGCCATACGTTTTTTTCAGAACGAAGCGTCGACCGTCCCTAAAAAATACATGAAAGGTTGAAAATACTTAGCGTGCATAGAAAAAGATAGGTATGTATGTATGTATCCACTTAAGTCAAATTTAACATAAACATTTTTAAATGGAAGGAGAACTACAGTATGCACATTTCTCAAGATCATCACCTCGACAGACAAGTTCTCCAGTTTTGGAAAGCACTGCAGCAATTCAACAACAATGTCCACCTTATAATCCATGTAGATGAACAAGGTCTTGACAGATTGCCGCATTGTTGTAAGACTGACTGCCCCAAAATGCTTCATAAAAATTAACAGAAGATACGTCACAAAACTAATAGATTAAAGGTTGAATGAAATAAAACCGGTTTCCTCTCAAACAAGATGAAGCTGGAAGTATTGTCAAAACTCAATACCGCAAGACATGTGAGCCGACGTGGATACGGATCAGGTGTAGAGAAACCGGTTACCTCCAAATCCTCACCCTGCATGAAGCAAAGAACATATTTTAACAAATTAATCGAACTAACATCGGAACAAGTCATCACCCTGTTCCAGAATCAGGTAAAGTTGGTACCTCAACAAGTGCGGGCGAAGACACGAACGCAAATTCACCCAGCGTCCCCAGTTTAGGTGCAGAGTCAACAGTAATCAAACAGTGGTCGTCCTCTTTATTGCGGATCAACCGTTGAAGCGAAGGCGCATCCTCAATAATGAGTTTTCCGTAGTGACAACAAATGCCAATGCTTACAAGGTTATACGTGTTTATTGTGATGCGACGAACTCCCCCACTGAAAATAAGCAGCAGAGACTCAAGTGCAGGACAAGTAGAGTGGACTATGCTTTGAAGCGAGACCTCTGATATAAGAACTTCCACAGGCGATAGTCTTTTCACCAGCGGTAGCTTAAGCGTCCCTGCATAATTGTCTGGTATATGGCAAAGAGCAAAACCGAGTGTGTGCAAAGAGGAGGAAAATCTAAACACGGACTCCGGCGCTGAGGGCATGATGAATACACCCAGTGGTGTGACCTCTTGCGTCACGAATCCTGGGAACAGATAGTAGAACTCAAGAATCTGGAGATTGTTGAGCTTTGACGATCGGAGCCAGGCAGGAAGGGTGGCAGGTGTGCACCGCAGGTAGCACGCCGGGATAGAGAGGCGGCTTACTAAGCCGGGATGACTGGACAGGATGAATTCCGGAAGACTGACAACATTAACGACATAATATTGAGAGGACCGAGTTCCGGTATAAAATCTGAAGATGGCCTGTGACGGCGGACAGCTTCAAGAGGATGGCAATATGAATTGTTTCTCCATCGTTAAAAATACAGGCAAGAGAGATCTCGTGACAGTTGAGATTCAAAGGAGCGGTGAGCCATAAAGGACGCCACCTACGAGCGAGGATTCGAGTACGGATGCCCTCCTTCATGGGGAGACGAGAGATGATCTCACCTAGGACGGCGTCCGGGAGGTCGCTGATGAGGTCGGGACAAGACCCCTCTTCTTCATCCTTGGATCGAGGAAGAGCACACTTGCCGCTTCCCTCCCCTACGGCGACAAACACACCACCAGAAGGCGGCGTCGCCGATGGTGCCACTCTTGCCATCTTGGAGCTAGGAGTAGCACATTCCATCTCCATCTCCATGTCCATTGTAGGGGTCGCACCGCACACGACAAGTGCTCAGTGAGGTGGATCTGGAAAAATGGATTATAACCTGTCCACCCACAAAATAACTTAAATACTGAGAGGGACGGGAAAGGTACAGATTAATTACCTCTACTTTATTTTTCCCATAAATTGTAGATTCCTGCTTGAAACATTAAATACAGTCATGGCTTTGATTATGCGAGATGCACTGTTGAAGACGCAGACTAGGCACGGGCTTGCCCCTCCGTGTTTTAATTTTTTACGGCACGTACATACATTAAAAGAATCTGTTCCACGCCAGAAGCACGGGTGGGCAGCACACAAAGACATCGTGTGATGTTATATAGAGTCATGTTAGCTCGTGTCTGTGTTCCGAACGATTCCGCCGACGGAGAGGCATGGACGTGAACCAGTGGAGGCATGTTGTGGTATTACATAGAGTCACGTACGAGCGTTTACTGCAGAAACACAACGGAATTGGATTCAGATGTGAACCCTCACAGTTTACTTTTTGAGACATTGAATGGACGATCCGAGAAACACTGTCCTTAAAAGCACGGGCAAGAACTCTGTACAACCACGGTTATGTACCAAGGAGCAACTGTCAAACACACGGAAGTGAAGCAAAGAGGGCCACACTTTTATTAATAGAAGAAGCACTCTATTGGTTGGAGTTGCTCCTTTGCCAGGTGCACAGTAGGACGGCTGTGGAAGGCACACTTTTCAGGCAGAGAACAAACGTCACGATGCCACGACAAGGTGAAATCATGGTTGTATAGATGCACTGTTGAACAGTCACGGCTTTGATTATACAATATGCACTTTTGAACACGCAGACCAGGAACGGGTGTGCCCCTCCATGTTTTAATTTTTTACGACACATACATACATTAAAAGAATCTGTTCCACGCCGGAAGCACGGGTGGGCAGCACACAAAGGCATCATGCGGTATTATATAGAGTCATGTAAACTAGTGTCTGTCTTCCGAACGATCCCGTTGACTCGTTCAAACAGAGAGACAAGCGACGTAAACACGCGGAGGCATGGTGTGGTATTACATAGAGTCACGTCCGTGCGTTTACCATGCAACAGTGAGAGTCACGGTTGAACATTCACCAGTGGCATGGCCGTGGCTGCCCGTGCCCTTCGGTTATTTTTCTCTCTGTCACGCAGCAGAGAAGCATGCTTGTATGCTTACAACATCCACGTTCAGAAACCGACGCGGCTGCAGAAAATAACAAGGAAACCTGTGCCTCTGATATTTTTCTCCGCCGAGTAAAAATACATAAAGAAACAAAAGGTGTTGTTATTTAAATTTGTTTTCTTTCTATGACTGCAGCAAATTAACTTATAAGCCGTTCTTATAACCACACAACAAGAAAATAAACAATTGACACCAGCCCACCCTCCACACCGATCACTTGCTATTTCATCGCTCCACGTGCAGGATTGTTTTTGAATGTTCAGCGATCCATTCTTCCTTCTCGACACTTGTGCAACCCCACGATTCTGCATACCCAACCTATTTGCCTGCAATATTAACATTCATACATAAAAACAAAGCAAAAGATTGCGGTCATCACTATTTTTTGCTTACGCCCTATTTAGCCTGCATTATTATGTTTTAATTTTTCTTTTCGTACTTCTCTCCGGTACCAAAAAGTCGCCACTCAGACCTTTCCTTTCTGAAAATGGACTGCGCAGATTCTGTGCCTTGTCTCGGGCTTCCCTGCATGCATTCTGTGTGCCTGGCTTGTGTGACGTTCGATTCTGACGTAGATGCAAGACTTTGGTAAATGCTCCCTGCTGTCAGTGGGGTCGTTGGAGTTGCTGGCGTCTGATGTCTTCCTCCTGGGCTTGGAGTGCATTGTCCTGAGCCGTTTGATGTCCTCGATGGTGTTGTCGGTGTTGTCGGCCATTTCATTGACCTTGCCCTCTTCTCCTGCTGCGATTTCCTCTTCTCCTATTCAATCCTCATCCTCTCCTGTACTTCTAGGCTATTCGGGCAGTTTGTTTTCCTGTGACCCTTTTCTCGACAACGGCCGCACTTGGATACGGCTTTGTTGCCTTTTCCTTTCTTCTCAGAACCAGCTTTGATTCTATCTCCTTTTTTCGTGCCCTTTGAGCCACTCATGGGAGGGTTCTTGAGAGTTTCGGCAAGAATGCCTGTGTCTGGTTCCTCAGCAAGTGCCGCCATGACTTTTATTTTCATATCTACCGTACACTCACGCAGAACATTGTATGCCTTCTCTTTTCTGCAAGCATTTGAACAGATATCCGACTACTCAGCATAAGCGAGGCTGAATCTCATCGTTTCATCATCTTGTGCGGTCATGCTATCGCCTTAACTTGTAGACAGAACTTTCAGACTCTCTGATAGATTCCTGGTCCATCTGGGGATGACAAAGGATTTTGGAAGTTGATCGGTCATGCCTGTTTGGTCCATCACCTTAAGCATATGGCAGCACTGGATGCCATCCCTACTCATTTTCTTGCAGCTGCAACTGTATATTTGTTTTTGCTCATCCACATCTAACCTGAACTCACACCTCTCAAATTCCTCACCCGGATATGGTTTCCACACTTTTTCTCCAGGCTCAGTAATCCTTTTTAAAAAATACTACCTCCCATTTGCCAGGTCAGAGCACTTGAAGTAAGTCCGGTTCCGTAGCTCCAGCTGGACTTTCCAGAAAATTTCATTGGTGTATACTTGACTTGCATGTCTTTCAACCGGAAAACCCTTCTCTAGTGATGGCGCCTTCTCTTCTGTTCGGTGTCTTTTCTTGTCAAGCGTGGCGAGGCAATTTTGCTGATTCATGTGATATGCATCAACAAACCTTTTTATAGTGTCACTGTGGTTGACGTAATTCTTCCACATCAAATTTGTGCTCTCACTGCGAGTGGTTGTGGACGAGAAAGGATAGAAGCAGTCCTTGAAGTAAGCCGACACCCAAAAATTTCGGAGTTCCCATAGCGTGTTCAGGTGTTTGTCGCCTTCCGCCTTGTGCATAGAAATTGCTGCTTTCCAGGCACGCTCAAACTCGTCTTGATTTAGTGAGTTCTTGACAATTTGAAATAAGTCATCAGACAGCCATGGGTGCTGCGCAAACACTACTGCGTTATTTTCCTTCAGGTTCTTCCTAATATGCCACCAGCAGAACTTGTGCCTCGTTCTCGAAAGAGATTCCTTTATTGCAGTCTTCATCGCCTGGTCCTGGTCTGTTATTATGTATTTCGGCTCTTTACCTCCCATTGCCTCGACAAACGTGCTTAGGAGCCACTTGAATGACCCTATTTTCTCATCTTTCAAAAGGCCTAGTCCAAACAGGACGGTCGACCCATGGTTGTCGACACCTATAATTGGTGCAAATGGCAAGCCATATATATTCGTAGAGAATGTCGTGTCAAAAGACATGAAATCTCCATATAGCTCATAATTCATCTTGCACAAGGAGTCTGTCCAAAACAGGCTCCGCACTACATTGTTCTATGTCTCTTCCACATGGTGGAATCCCGGTCTCCGCCTCTGCATATCGGCAAACAGTTTCATGGTGTCCTCGATATCAGTGTCGCACTCTCTAGCCCTGTCACGACATGCAATATTGCTTATGTCAATCGTGTCAAACATAATTTCTCGCCTCGGTGTTCCCATGGCAGTAAAAATCTGCATAACCTTCCTCGGTTCTAACCTCGCCTTCTGCAGCACTTGTATAAAGAATTTCTCCTGAGGTGTCATCTTCTTATAGCATCTCATGAACTTCAGCATCCAATCTGATGGGTGAAGTTGGTGGTTGTGCTCTAGGCGCACGTTCTTCAGATACCATTTCCTCCTATCTGCATCCCTCTTGGCTGTTATTTGGACTGGGCAGCTTGTCCGGATCAAGCAATTGTTCCTTCTCTCCTTAACATGTCTCTCAGTTGTTTTATTCTGCCCTTCCTTGGTGCACTGAAACACCTGCTTGTCAAGCTGCTGATCATATGTCGATCTTCTGCTCGTTGATCGCTTGGCAGCAAAGCTAACCTTTCTCACATATCTGCAGAAGAAGAAAAAGCACTCATCCAATGATCCAAATACCATACCACCCTCTGGTTCAAGCACTTCGGTGACCTCCTGAATCGTTGGGTATATGCCTTCTTTGAACATGTCGTCCATTTCTCTCTCTACAATGGTCGGCGACGCCATTTTGATTCTGTGTACCGTGTCTTCGTTCGTCTGATCGCATTCACTTCTGACGACATCGGTTTCATCGCCAGCCACAGGTCCACTTATAGCGGAGCTACTGCTGCTCTGTTGTTTGTCACACGCAGCAGCGTCGTTTCTGCATGGCACGGACAAATCCGTGAATGACTCTGCCTCTCCACTGTCGCATTGTGCAATGTTGCTCCCTGTTTCTCCGGCACTTGTGCAACCAAGGGACTGTGCTTCTTCTACAATGCAATCCGTGCTGGCGCTGCATGCTACTTGCTGCTCTGAACGCTGCGTTCCTTTAGAAATGGATGGAGAAATATGATATTTCTTTGCCTCATCTGTTATCCCCTCCGCCAAATCCTGAACACATAGCACGAAACAGAATTAGATACCTAGAGCAGCATATGTGTTTTTTTTAATTTCTAATAAGCAGTACACTAGAGGCACTGTTCACATTACACCCAGCAGCACGAACGTGACCATGCTACACACACATCTGGACAAAGAGGCATAGATGTGCTTCTGCTTACACCATACAACCGAAGAGACACAACAACATCCTATACAACTGCATATACAGCCGCACCAGATAGACAGCCGTCCTAATGTTTTACACTTTACCCTGTTCTTCCATAAAACTGTTTATCCGTTGAATTGAAAAAGCATAGTTCCGACGTCACCTTTGTTTTCCCATGCCTTTCTTGTCCAGCAAATCTTGGCGACAACCTCCGTGCATTGGTAATTTTGCTGACTATTCTAAATGCCATCGGAGATCCTTTGGAAGGACCCCTCATGTTGAACGATGTAGGTGATCCTTTGAAAGGACCTTGCCTTATGTTTTCATCGATCCGTGGATTACCGCGATACTTTCTTCCTTGCTCGTACACCTGCGCATGCAAGATAGTACAATTTAAATATACCAGACGAAAACAAAGAAAAAATTGCTCACAAAAAAAAATATACATTTGCTTTAAATGTTGTTGCATGTCCGTATTTGCTGTCACCTATATTGCTTTCTGGTGCTGTTGAACAGTAAAGTTTATTCCTCCTATGTTTGATTTTGTTGTTGGACTCTTCTTGCCTGCGCAGACCGTACCGAATCCTTGAACACTAATGCTTTTGTTGCCAATGATCCTTCTGCTTGCATCAAGGCAAATTCGGTTACCCTGTACCTCTTCATTATGACCGCCATCAAACGCTGGGCGTCACAACGCCCGCTCTGCACCTTTGTGGACAACTGTGTCTTGAAAGCAAAAAATAATTAGAGGCACATCAGAGTATTACGAAGAATTAGCATGTAAAACTTCCATGTACGTTCAAAACCAGCATTTGAAGTTTTCGTCGTTACCTGCACAATCTACTTAGTGGAGTCTCTGCTGCTTAGAATGCTCCTCTTCGCAGGTGTCTGCTGCACAACATGCTCCTGGTTGGGACGTTTGCCAAGAACTTGTATCTCACTCTTGACTCCAATTACTCCAGCCTGCATGGCATGTGTGTGTTTGACAGCATCTGCATCCTTCATCTTCTTCTCATTTTGTAGTGATTTTTTTCTTCCACCTCTCAATACTCAACTACAAAGTAGATGCACAGGATAAACAGATATTACAGCATTCATCCAGGATATATTAATCATTTTTGTTCTTCTTAATGATCTACTAATTGGTGTTCTCAGTGGTAGCACCTTGATAGCAAACGTCACAGAAATAAAAGACAAACCCTAATGTTCAACTACCTTGCTATTACCTGCCTCCCATAATCCTTGACGATGTCATTCAAAGACCGACCGTCCCTATTGTGCTGACCAGATGTCGAACTCCTGAGCATCTACCCGAAAAAGTTATAAACCCGCAATATCAGTGTTGAAAATTTTCAAAGTTGATCTCAATCTTTCTTACTAACGTACTACACTTACCACGCAACAGAGATATATTTATACTTCTATATAATTGAACTCACACCTTTCTACTAACCTTTGATTGCCAAATCTTATGCGCTGATTGTTCAGAACTCACACCTTTCTAAATTGTGAGGGGATATGCTTCCCTGTAGTTTGTCAGCGATCTCCTTCAATGATTTTGAATCTGGGAGAGAGAGAAAAGAGAAAGAGAGACGGAGAGAGAAAGAGAGAAGGAAAGAGAGAGCCTACTTCGATTTTTTGCGCGCAGGAGAAGAATAACCTGATAGGTGGGTGAGTTTTGCGACGCATGAGAGATGCACATGTTTTTCGGCGTGACGAGATGTGGTAGGTCGACTTCACTTGACCGTCGACGAGACTGACAAGTGGGCTCTCAGTTACTAATTCCTCTAATTCTCTCACTAACTTGTGGGGTCAGCCTTATATGAGTCCTACGAGGAGAACCTCCGTCCGGGGTGAGAAAATGTGGTAGGTGGACTTCGAAGTCATACTGACATGTGGGCTCTCAAATAGTTCCTCCAAGTATTTGACTAACTTGTGGGTTCGTCCGCAAGATGAGTTCCAGATCTTTCTCCATCTAGCATCGGTGGCGACAGGCGAGGCATATTATATTCTAGCTCTCCAAAGGAAAGCCAATCCCGATCCCTCCGCAGAGTTCACTCGTCACTGAAAATTTATTGGTCTCCTTCATCTCACTCGCCTTGGATCTCCTGTTCAGGTAATCCATTGCATCATCACCATGATTATGCCACCGATTCAACGTTTGAATAAAAAAATACCGGGACTAGCAATTCCGCAGGCTGCGTACACACCGCATCTGCACAACATAGCATGTGGGGCGCGATTTGAATATCGGTTCTGGATCCAATTATCTTCAGCTGGTCCGTGCTCAAACTGTTGTGCCGTCTTAACAGCAGAAGGGTTATTGGTTTAAAATTAGGACTCAGCTGACCTCACTTTAATCATGCCAACTGCATGCTTGCGCCGTGGTTTTGCTAAGTTGAGTTATATCTCCAGCCATGCAAAACTTAAGCACTCTCGTGACCACATATTATATTACTTGCAGAGCTCAATGAAACTGCAATCAAAATTCACTATCCTGATCCCTAACATGAGGTCACAGGTCAAATGATTGTATAGATCTGCAATCTATAATAGAGATCCAAAGGACTTACATCCCTTTTTGCAAAGAAGTTACTAACTCAGATTTAGAAACCGTCTTACATGGACCAAGCTGTTGATGATGGTCTCACATGGACTGCTAACAACTGCCTTACATAGTTGACCTGGTAACGATGATGTCTCATGACCTCTTATGTAGAGTTCGATGAGATGGACTCCACCCACAGCTGTCGGAGACTCAGTCCTAATCTGTCGATGGCACAAAGATTGTCACCCAAGATTTCATGGTTCATGACCAGCTAGAAACAGAGAGACTAAGGATCGAGTTAAAACGTGCAGCGCACAAAAAGCTTGTTGAGGAGTACAGGGCAAAGAAGCAGCTTGCTGCCTCGAAGTAGGTGTTTTTTATCATGCATCTTGCGTGTGTCGTTGAAATTTCTTTCGAAATCAATGCCTCTCATTCTAGCTGCATTTTTAATCACGCCTTAAATATTTGTCTCTGTTTTGCTGACTTAGCGTTTGTATGTAAGTTTGTGCCAGAAAAGCATGTGGTTCAACAATACATTTGCTAAAGGTCGTTTCTTATCTTTGTCAACAGAGCTGTTACAATGGGTGAATATGAAGAAGAGTTCAGCACAAAACTTAGCTTCCAGAAATTCATTACTTTCTGTGAAAAGCTAACAAAACCACAAAAGCAGCTTGTTAGAGATATTGGATTTGGATACCTTCTAGATCTGTGTTGTCGTGAGCTTCCAAGGTGTTTCGTTTGCTGGCTTGTCCGCTATTTTGATTGCCCTTCCAGGTGTTTCATACTGCCTAGTGGATACAGATTCCTCATCAACTCGTACACAGTGCACCGGATCTTAGGAATTCCACTTGGCGGGAAGGTTATCCCAAGAAAATGCTCAGAAGCTTTCAGATGTCAGGTTAAGTCTGAAACTCGGTGTGCTAGGAACGCTCCAAACATCAAAGAGTTAACTGATCTCATAACCCCAGAGCTGACAGGAGAAGTGTTTCAACGTGTTTTCGTGATGTTTGCAACAACGGTATTTCTATGCCCAACGACATATGACTGCGTTAGCCCCGACTATTTAGCCGCTCTAGAAGGACCAGCAAGTAACATACCATCATATGATTGGTCCAATGTTGTCACAGAGAAACTGGTGGCATCACTCCAGACCTTCAAGGACAAAGGATTCGCAGGCGCCCTGTGTGGCTGCCTCCTGATTCCAGTGGTTCGTTCACTAACTTGTACATTTCTTTATACCCACAAGCAGCTACAAGAACATGATTCATTTTTACCTCTTCCCCACTTGCAGATAACGTATTTTGAGTACCTAGATATGAAGATTATGGACCTGGAACCTGACACTCCAGCAAGACTTGTCATGTGGGACACAGAGGCCATTAAGAATTATGCTAACACAGACAGCCTGTCAACAGAGGACGGAATTTTTGGGAAACACACGGTGAGTCAACTTTTCATCATTTTCCTTTGGAGAAGTTTTCAACTCAACATAAGGACTTAGCTAGAATGTATTACCTTGACTTGACTGTAATTGTTTCCTTTTCCGCATGACAGCTGAAAGACATTAGGCGCACGCCTTTCCAACCACCGCCTGGCTTTCAGGTGCCATTTTTCCAAATGAGTCCCAGACTAGAATCCTACATAGAAGAATTTGTGCCTCAAGAAAAACTTTGTTCCGTAAGTGATTTCCAGCTACTGCACCTGATTTTATGTTTGAAATGATGCTCCCTAAGTTTTTACAAAAAAGATACATGTCCTATTATGTTCATCCAGACAGTTTCTTATAGTACGTTAGCTGTGCTTTTATGTTAAACTAGAAGTGCTTCATATAGGATGAGTGCTCATCCAGACAGTTTCCTATAGTACGTTAGTTGTGCTTTTCTATTAAAACCAGAAGTGCTTCTATTAAAACCAGAAGTGCTTCCTACAGGACATTAGCCGTGCTTTTGTATTTAATATAGAAGTGCTTCCTATACTACCTTAGATGTGCTCTTGTGTTAAATATAAAAGTGCTTCCTATACTACCTTAGCTTTGCTTTTTGTGCTAAAACTAGAAGTTCTTCCTATAGTACATTAGCTGTGCTTTTGTGTTAAATATAAAAATGCTTCCTACAGAGTCACGTTAACTGTGCTTTTGTGTTAAACATAGCAGTGCTTCCTACAGGACGTTAGCCATGCCTTTGTGTTTAATATAGAAGTGCTTCCTCTACTACCTTAGCGGTGCTTTTGTGTTAAATACAAAAGTGCTTCCTATAGTACCTTAGCTGTGCTTTTGTGCTAAAACTAGAAATGCTTCCTATAGTACGTTAGTTGTGCTTTTGTGTTAAATATAAAAATTCTTCCTATATAGTACGTTAGCTATGCTTTTGTGTTAAACATAGGAGTGCTTCCTACAGGACGTTAGTCGTGCCTTTGTGTTAAACATAGGAGTGCTTCCTACAGGACGTTAGTCGTGCCTTTGTGTTTAATATAGAAGTCCTTCCTATACTACCTTAGCTGTGATTTTGTGTTCAATATAGCACTGCTTCCCTGTAGCGGTAGGTCAATCATGCTTCGTACAATACGTCCGGTGTGCTCTTTCAAGGAATGTGTTGACCATGGTTCATGGACCTTGTTACTCGCGCTTCCCCGCAACATATCATGCGTGATTCTACAATTCTTGACAGAACATACAATAGCTCACAAGATATTTTTCATTTTCAGTATTAGTAACTAATTTTCATTTCTGGTATTAAAAATTTCTGATGTTTTATTTTTTCAATTACAGGCCAAGGTGAAAATTTCAAAAGTTATCAATGAAATGTACACATAACTTTTCTTGCGGTTTCAACCAGTTCTCAAGCAGAAATTGGAGAAGCTCCTTTCACTTGGTAGGGATCTTAGTGCAAAAGAAACCAAGACCAGAGACCGGGGCATTTATTGTAACTTGCAATAGGACAACTCAAATGAAAAAGAAACTTTTTCATCGGCCCCTTCAACATACTCTACGCTTCCAAGTTCTAGCACAACAAGCAGTCAAAGTTCTTCCAGTAGTGGCTCAACTAGTGTCCTACACGCAACGTCATACTCCCTGGAAAATTTAAAGGGTTGTTGCGATACCCCTGACCCAGACTCCCAGAATCCATACGACAAAGAGCAGTCCCAAATTCGTCTATCTTCATAGCTAAAATCATCAACTCAGATTAAGTTGCTACTGGAGGTGAATAGGATAGACCACAACAGAGAGGACATTGATGAACAAGCCAAGATTCATCTGGACAAAGTGCATAACCATCTGCAGAACTGCCTTGATGGCTTGCCGGTTCATGAGCCCTTCGTGCCAACATCTGAGATGCTCGAGAGTGGGGCAATCATAATGACACGTGAAAATTCGTCTGAGTGTTCTGTACGGATTGAAACCCAAAATTCTACTGGAGGATCTGCAGACCACAACTCTATGACAAGCCCACTGGAAAAACTCTTGGAGGAAACAACAAAACATACTGCAACAGAAACACCAACCTCGCACTCTGCGGTTGACAAACAGTTACTGACTGGTCCAATCTCAACGGATACACTTGGAGCACCTGTTCATCACATTGGGAAAACGTCACCAACTACTGAACGGTCCAGCGGTTCTGATAGCGCTCACAAAAGTTCTTCAACCAACACAAAGAGCCTCTCTGTATCCCAACCTACACAAAAGTTAAACATTGTCACTGAACAACGTTCTTCTTCACTGCAAGAAGCTAAGGTCCATCTTGTTTCAATTTTGAGAGATGAGAAGAAGATTGTTGAAACTGAACGCACCAGAGCCACTTCCTCCCTTGCTCCTAGAGTAGCCGTCACCACTGATTCTGACAGCGGTTCTGCCACAGTACTGGATACGAAAAAAGCACTTCCATCCACTAGTGATGCTCCAATCACTACTACCACATCTATCGATGCGGAAGACAATAACATTCCAGAAGAACATGAACAATGTACCAAACAACCACGTATTGATCCCACAGACAGCGTCCCTCTTACCACAACCGCACATCCGCCAGAACTGGAAACACAAATGGCAGCTCACAAGAGGTCCTTACAGCAGTCAGAAGATCTAGGAAACAATAATACGGCACCTCCTAAGAAAAAAGTTAGAATACTGGAGCCTCCACATAATTCAACAGAAACTGCAACCAATCAGTCTCTACAGCCTGACAACCACAGAAGCCTCCTTGATGCTGGATTCATTGATGATGATGAAATATGGTCTGACCCATCTATCTATGAACAAATTGACAGAGTCGTTGAAGAAAAGAAGAAGCAACCCTTTCATAACCAAGTAGCATCCCAACAATGCCAACCTGATACTATCTCACACTTGACCAAGAATTCAACCTCGTCATCCAGATCTTGCCTTTCTAACTATGAAGAGCCACATATGACCAGCAGATCAGGCTCAATGCCAGGCGGTAGCCACCTCTCACAGACTTTTGATACGTCATACTCCACAGGTTTAACTCAAACTGTCTTGTCCGACAGTTTGCCAGCAACTGCTTTGTCCCAACACTACCAACAAGTTCCTACTCTCAAAAACAACTACTACCGACGTCCTAGTGCTCAGAATAATGGCAGCTCAAACAGTAGCCAGCAGTCACCCTATGCAATGAACAACCAAAGTTAGAAACAATACAACCAACAAACCCCTATCCACAAAGTCCACTACCCCCAACACAATGATGCTCAGAATAACAGCACTGCACGGTGCCAGCAACGCCAACCTCAAGAGTAGAACCATCAGCAACCACGGACAAGAGAGTCTTGTGGCCAAAGTTACAGTGCCTTGCAACAACAATTCAACATCATGCAGTATTCCGGCCATCCTCTGCAATATTTTTCCAGCAGATATTCCTTCGAGCTCAACCGGTGATCCAACTGTCAGAACATTACAACTGCATATGCAGCACCAACCACAAGGCCTAATAGTCCAAAGAAACAACAATTGTAATGAGGGTCATCTGCAACTTAGTAATGATCAAATGAACTCCGGTGGTCATGTCTTCCAACCTCATCAACATCATCCTCAGCTAGAACAGACTCGGTTCACTCACCAAGGGAATGACCATCAAGATCACTGCCAACTTTTGGAAATAAGAGATTCTACAACGCAGGAGAAAGAAGTGTATGAAACAATCGTCGACAGTACACCAGGCATCAGTCAACATGATAGGTAATGAATTAGTTCTTCCTCTTACAGTAATGTTTTGATCCTTTCTTTTACTACTGTAATACATTCAGCCCGAAGCTTTCAAATTAAAGAGTTTCAGCTCGATTATTCTGCTATTGCAATTGAATACTCATCAACTCGAACATTAAATAAAAAAATCATACAATTTAAAATGCATTTAACTTTTTTGGCAGCAAGAGGATATTCTACGTCGACCGACGTTGGGCCGATCATCGAACTTTAGGTTTGTCAATGAAGGTATACGGATATATCAACTCATTTGTGGCCGATGCTTACTCAGAGTTGCTGATGAAAGAACAATTCTACGCAACGCCAACGCCAACATCTGTGCACAAGCATATAATGTACATTGACGCCTCTGTAAGTTCTTGCTTCTCATAAATAATAATAACAAACCACATTTACTACTACTATCACGCTGAGTGATGCAGCTTCAATTTAATGCAGGATAAATTTCAAGTTCTAGGAGCAAGCACAGAACTACTGAAGGAACAAATTGTAGAAAAAACTATTGGGTTCAGGCTGCCAAACAAATGCAACATCATGAGTTCACCCTACTCACTCTATTTGTCCAGTGTTCATCTTCAATTCTACCAGATTTTCTTGTTACCATGATATAACTTCCCGTTAATTTTTTTAGGTATTAATACCTGTGAGAAAGAAACCACATTTTATCTACCTCATAATCGTGAATCTTGTAATGCATCGGTTCGAAATTCTGTGTCCTTATATCAATTGCGACGGTATAAAGGAACACTCGGACATTGTCATCAAAAACTTCAAGAGAGCTTATCATTCTGCTTACAACAACTATCCTCACACAATGGCCACCTTTCATGTCAAACCTGTGCAGAGTGTATGTAACTCAGACAGAGAGTGAGTTTCTTCTAACTGTAGCTCTACCTCATTTACACCATGCATTTTTTTGTTCCACTACATACCCCATATCTACTGTCCACCTACTAACCAATAACATAATGCTCTCAAATTTCAGGGATGACAGTGCTATTTACACCATGCATTTGATGCCCCTCATTAATTTCAATAATAATTCATTTTTTATCAATAATGTAAGTTCACTCTCATTGACAACACATAAACATATGTTCATCCTCATCCAAGCCAACTAAACATTAAGTTTTACAATAAATTTTATTAGTTTGTGCGCTTATTTGTTTTGCAGATCCATGTGAAACCGATGAGAGAACAACTAACTTACAAAATGATAACATCGAACTACAACACAGGCCATGTATTTGACGCACTGAGCATCATACTCAACAAACACAACATCCGGCGCGAAAGAAGAAGATTTGCAAGAAGATGACTACTGCTTAGATGTGCCTTAATTTAAATGGAGACATCCGAACATTGTTTCAGCCATATCGACCCATGTAATCACAACAATGTTTCAGCTATTTTTTGTGTCGGTCCAAGATATCTGCTATGGATCCCATTAACTACAGCTGTGCATTCAAATGGTCAAGTCTTAAATTCCTAACTTCATATTTTTCGAAAATAAGAATCATATTTTTTCAAAAAGTTGTAAAGATCATATTCAAGACATCAATTCCTTGCACTGGAACACCACTCATTCCTACTACACATAAAAGAGAAACAATTGTAACACAGAGGAAAAACACTATCGATTCGTAAGCATCTCACGAAGGAGCTAAATGACTCACCTACAGTAATGCTGGTCACAGAGGCACTGTCGTGCCTCTTATCCACGTAGAACGTGCCACTCTTAACACGAACAACTAACCTGACACACACAAGTGCGACACCAGTTAACACAGGACCATCCCCTCGATAGCTTAACACTGGTCCCTTTACCAAGCCAACGAGTCATGGAAGCACGACCGTCACTTCAAGTAAGTGAAAGCAAACGTTTCGAAAGAAAGACACGACCGTGCCTTTGAATAACAACGTATACATGCCTCTCCGAACAAACGTGTTGAGAAAGCATTTCCGAACGACACACACAACTCTGCCTCAACATAACATAGGGCATGCCTCCACTAACTAGACAGACGTGAATTCACTAGCCAGACTAAATAGAAATATTACAGAACATACAACCATGACAGTGACTCATACTAACATAACGCACTGCCTAACACACAACCACAATCGTATATTCATTATAAAAACAACCGTGCCTTGCCTAAAACAAACACAATGCATTCCTGAGCAGATGGTTGTGCGCTGCCTAGATTCACGAAAGTGCACATCTGAGTGGTCCTCTTAATACATCTCATCTTATACCAACGAATAGCAAGAAATCATAGAGGAAAATATTCTTGAAGGTACCCAGTCAAGAAAAACATGATGGAATGAAAATAAACTTAAATTCCCAAACCAGTCAACTCCATCTGGTTCAAAATAAAACCACCACAACTACAAATTCATCAGTCGATGTAATATTACCCAATACAATAACTATCAAATAACCAATTCCTCACACAATCCTCAGAAACGTCCTCGCCATCTGACATCAGGAAGACAGCGACGATGAAGGATGTCGCTCATCGACAGAAACCGGCGGTACAGCTCATAGCTCACATACCATTCCTAAAGGAAAACCAAATGAAAACATCAATGTCCAAAAAAAATAAAAATAAAACGTACTGTTCTTGCAACAAAGGCAGAAACTAACAAAAATGAAATCTTCACTTACAGTAGCTCCATATTTCAGGTGATCAAAGGTAAGTGGCTTCCAATGCCAGTAGTGACGAAGAAGCTCTGGAAAAGAGGACTCCAGCTTGGAGTAAGATTCGTCAATGATGGCTCCTGCTAAGTCCTCCATGGAATCCCTTTCTTGACCGCCTTTTATCAAGAACTTCTCTTGGATGTCGACCTGGTACCCTTCTGGAATTCTGATGAAATCTTGAAAAAGAGCATCTCTAATATTCCTGACGCCCACACTAGAGAAAGTTATACCTCTATTCTCAAGGAAATCCTTCAGGACAGGGCACTCCGTCCTGGCCTTGCAGAAGTGATAGACCAAAACATGATTCCGCATAGCCAGTGGCATGACGGCGACTTTTCTACGCCCATACCAATCCTTTCGTGTGAACTCCATGCCGAGACCAACAAACTTGTACTTCTCCTCACGCAACCAGTCCTCGTACAAGGCAATGATCTCCTCCACCTTGCTAGGCTCGTTGGTGTACCACACGTCGAGCTTCGTGTTACCATCTGCAACTATCGGATGGTACTCGGTGGTGTGCTACCTCTTGAACATTGCGTCGGATTTCCCGAAGAGGAGAGGATGATGCAGCAAAGTAGCTTAAGTATTTCCCTTGGTTTTTGAAAACCAAGGTATCAATCCAGTAGGAGACCACGCACAAGTCCCTTGTACCTACACAAAACGATGGCTACTCGCAACCAACGCGATTAGGGGTTGTCAATCCCTTCACGGTCACTTACGAGGGTGAGATCTGATAGAGTTGATAAATAATATTTTTGGTATTTTTGATAGATAGATGCAAAGTAAAAAAGTAAAAGGCAAAGTAAAAACAAAGAAAGTAAATAAAGCGATAGAGATTGATATGATGAGAATAGACACGGGGGCCATAGGTTTCACTAGTGGCTTCTCTCAAGAGCATAGATATTCTACGGTGGGTGAACAAATTACAGTTGAGCAATTGACAGAATTGAGCATAGTTATGAGTATATCTAGGCAATGATCATGTATATAGGCATCACGTCCAAGACAAGTAGATCAAAACGATTCTGCATCTACTACTATTACTCCATTCATCGACCCCTATCCAGCATGCATCTAGAGTATTAAGTTAAAAACAGAGTAACGCCTTAAGCAAGATGACATGATGTAGAGGGATAAATTCATGCAATATGATAAAAATCCCATCTTGTTATCCCTTGATGGCAACAATACAATACGTGCCTTGCAACCCTTTCTGTCACTAGGTAAGGACACCGCAAGATCGAACCCAATGCTAAGCACTTCTCCCATTGCAAGAACTACCAATCTAGTTGGCCAAACCAAAAAGGATAATTCGAAGAGACATGCAAAGATAACTCAATCATACATAAAATAATTCAGAGAAGAATCAAATATTTTCCATAGATAATACTGGATCATAAACCCACAATTCATCGGTCTCAACAAACACACCGCAAAAAGAAGATTACATCGAATAGATCTCCAAAAAGAGAGAAGAAGCCATCTAGCTACTAGCTATGGACCCGAAGGTCTGAAGTAAACTACTCACACTTCATCGGAGGGGCTATGGTGTTAATGTAGAAGCCCTCCGTGGTGGATGCCCCCTCCGGCGGAGCTCCAGAACAGGCCCCAAGATAGGATCTCGTGGATACAGAAGGTTGCGGCGGTGGAATTAGGTTTTTGGCTCCTGTTCTGATCGTTTGGGGATACATAGGTATACATAGGAGGAAGGAGTACGTCGGTGGAGCGTCAGGGGGCCCACGAGGTAGGGGGCGCACCCAGGGGGAGCCCTCCACCCTCGTGACCACCTCTGGCACTTCTTGGAGTAGGGTCCAAGTCTCCTGGATCACGTTCGGTGAGAAAATCACATTCTCGAAGGTTTTATTCCGTTTGGACTCCGTTTGATATTCCGTTTCTTCGAAACACTGAAATAGGCAAAAAAAACATCAATTCTGGGATGGACCTCCGGTTAATAGGTTAGTCCCAAAAATAATATAAAAGTGGAAAATAAAGCCCAATATAGTCCAAAACAGTAGATAAAGTAGCATGGAGCAATCAAAAATTATAGATATGTTGGAGACGTATCAGGCATCCCCAAGCTTAATTCCTGCTCGTCCTCGAGTAGGTAAATGATAAAAAAGAATTTTTGATGCAAAGTGATACTTTGGCATAATTTCAATGTAAATCTTCTTAATTGTGATATGAATATTCAGATCTGAAAGATTCAAGACAAAAGTTCGTATTGACATAAAAATAATAATACTTCAAGCATACTAATCAAAGCAATCATGTCTTCTCAAAATAACATGGCCAAAGAAAGTTATCCCTACAAAATCATATAGTCTGGCTATGCTCCATCTTCCCCACACAAAATATTTAAATCATGCACAACCCCGATGACAAGCCAAGCAATTGTTTCATACTTATGACATTCTCAAAACTTTTTCAATCTTCACGCAATACATGAGCGTGAGCCATGGATATAGCACTTATAGGTGGAATAGAAGGGTGGTTGTGGAGAAGACAAAAAGAGGGAAGATAGTCTCACATCAACTAGGCGTATCAACGGGCTATGGAGATGCCCATCAATAGATATCAATGTGAGTGAGTAGGGATTGCCATGCAACGGATGCACTAGAGCTATAAGTATATGAAAGCTCTACAAAGAAACTAAGTGGGTGTGCATCCAACTTGCTTGCTCACGAAGACCTAGGGCATTTTGAGGAAGCCCATCATTGGAATATACAAGCCAAGTTCTATAATGAAAAATTCCCACTAGTATGTGAAAGTGACAAAATGAGAGACTCTCTATCATGAAGATCTTGGTGCTACTTTGAAGCACAAGTGTGGCAAAAGGATAGTAGCATTGTCCCTTCTCTCTTTTTCTCTCAATTTTTTATTTGGGCCTTTCTCTTTTTTTTATGGCCTCTTTTTTTATTATTATTTTTGTCCGGAGTCTCATCCCAACTTATGGGGGAATCATAGTCTCCATCATCCTTTCCTCACTTGGGACAATGCTCTAATAATGATGATCATCACACTTTTATTTTTCTTACAACTCAACAATTACAACTCGATACTTAGAACAAAGTATGACTCTATATGAATGCCTCCGGCGGTGTACCGGGATATGCAATGAATCATGAGTGACATGTATGAAAGAATTATGAATGGTGGCTTTGCCACAAATACAATGTCAACTATATGATCATGCTAGCAATATGACAATGATGGAGCGTGTCATAATAAACGGAACGGTGGAAAGTTGGATGGCAATATATCTCGGAATGGCTATGGAAATGCCATAATAGGTAGGTATGGTGGCTGTTTTGAGGAAGGTATATGGTGGGTGTATGATACCGGCGAAAAGTGCACGGTATTAGAGAGGCTAGCAAAGGTGGAAGGATGGGAAAAAGTGCGTATAATCCATGGACTCAACATTAGTCATAAAGAACTCATATACTTGTTGCAAAAATCTAGAAGTTATCAAAGCAAAGTATTACGCGCATGCTCCTAGGGGGATAGATTGGTAGGAAAAGACCATCGCTCGTCCCCGACCGCCACTCATAAGGAAGACAATCAATAAATAAATCATGCTCCGAGTTCATCACATAACGGTTCACCATACGTGCATGCTACGGGAATCACAAACTTCAACACAAGTATTCTTTGAATTCACGACTACTTAACTAGCATGACTCTAATATCACCATCTTCATATCTCAAAACAATTATCAAGCATCAAACTTATCTTAGTATTCAACACACTCAAAAGAAAGTTTCACATATCTTGAACACCAAGTATATTAACATTAAGCGAATTACCATGCTATTAACGACTCTCAAAATAATCTAAGTGAAGCATGAGAGATCAATAGTTTCTTTAAAACAAATCCACCACTGTGCTCTAAAATATATAAGTGAAGCACTAGAGCAAAAATTATCACGCTCAAAAGATATAAGTGAAGCACTATGAGCAAAACTATGAAACTCAAAAGATATAAGTGAAGCACTATGAGCAAAACTATCAAGCTCAAAAGATATAAGTGAAGCACATAGAGTATTCTAAAAAATTCCAATTCATATATGGCTCTCTCAAAAGGTGTGTACAGCAAGGATGACTGTGGTAAACTAACAAGCAAAGATGCAAATAATACAAGACGCTCCAAGCAAAACACATATCATGTGGTGAATAAAAATATAGCTCCAAGTAAATTACCGATGGAAGTGGACGAAAGAGGGGATGCCTTCCGGGGCATCCCCAAGCTTTGACTTTTTGGTGTCCTTGGATTATCTTGGGGTGCCATGGGCATCCCCAAGCTTAGGCTCTTGCCACTCCTTGTTCCATAATCCATCAAAAGAATTCACCCAAAACTTGAAAACTTCACAACACAAAACTCAACAGAAATCTCGTGAGCTCCGTTAGAGAAAGAAAACAAAAGACTACTTCAAGGTACTGAAATGAACTCATTCTTTATTTATATTGGTGTTAAACCTACTGTATTTCAACTTCTCTATGGATTATAAACTATTTTACTAGCCATAGATTCATTAAAATAAGCAAACAACACAGGTAAAATAGAATCTGTCGAAAACAGAACAGTCTGTAGCAATCTATAACTAACGCAAACTTCTGGAACTCTAAAAATTCTACCAAAATAGGAAGTCCTGGAAAATTTGTTTATTGAACAGCATCAAAAATAATAAACGCAAAATCACGTTCCTGTGATTTAACAAAAATATATTCATGCGTGCAAAGTTTCTGTTTTTATACAGAATAAAATCAACTATCATCGTAGGTTATCCTATAGGTTCTACTTGGCACAAACACTAATTAAAACATAAAACCACATCCAAACAGAAGGTAGATGGATTATTTATTCCTAAACAAAAGCAAAAACAAAAAACACAAAATAAAGTTGGGTTGCCTCCCAACAAGCGCTATCGTTTAACGCCCCTAGCTAGGCATAAAAGCAAGGATAGATCTAGGTGTTGCCATCTTTGGTAGGCAATCCATAAGTGGCTCTCATGATAGATTCATATGGTAATTTTATTTTCTTTCCATGGAAGTGTTCCATGCCCTTCTTTAAGGGAAATTGGAATCAAATATTCCCTTCCTTCATATCAATAATTGCACCAATCGTTCTAAGAAAAGGTCTACCAAGAATAATAGGACATGAAGGATTGCAATCTATATCAAGAACGATAAAATCTACGGGCACATAATTCCTATTTGCAACAATAAGGACATCATTAATTCTTCCCATAGGCTTTTTAATAGTGGAATCCGCAAGATGCAAGTTCAGAGAGCAATCATCAAAATCACGGAAATCTAGCAAATCACATAAATTTTTGGGAATAGTAGAGCCACTAGCACCCAAATCACACAAAGCATGAAACTCATAATCTTTAATTTTTATTTAAATAGTAGGTTCCCACTCATCATAGAGTTTTCTAGGGATAGAAACTTTCAACTCAAGTTTTTCTTCATAAGATTGCATCAAGGCATCAACAATGTGTTCGGTAAAGGCCTTATTTTGACTATAAGCATGAGGAGAATCTAGCACGGATTGCAACAAGGAAATACAACCAATCAAAGAGCAATTTTCATAATTAAATTCCTTGAGATCCAAAATAGTGGGTTTAGCAATATCTAAGTTTTTATTTATTTCAATCCCACTTTCATCAAATTCATCATCAAGATCTAGAAACTCCGAATTCTTAGAACGCCTTCTAGGTAAAGGAAGATCATATTCAGATTCATCAAGATTCATATTGCAAAACAAAGATTTAATGGGGGACACATCAATAACTTTTAGATCTTCATCTTGATTTTCATAGGAATTGGAAGAACACGCTTTAATAAAGGCATCTTTGGAAGCACGCATCCTAGCGGTTCTTTCCTTGCACTCATCAATGGAAATTCTCATGGCTTTGAGAGACTCATCACTACAAGAAATATGCTATCTTGTGACCTCCACTATTGGTCACTAAAAGGTCATAGTTTTTCATTTGCGACCTTTTTGTGACCAAAAACAGAAGGTCAAAAGCTGACGGTCGTAAACTGATTATAGCGACCTTATCTGTGAGAAGGTCGTAGACGTTTACGACCAAAATATGCCTATTGTTCTGTTTTGGTCACTAGCAGCCTCCCCAGGCCACGTAGGCATCCGACGTGACAATCTGTTGTGGCACAAGAATCAGCCCGGTCCAATTCGATTTTCTACATGGGCCTAGCCCAACAATTCGGCCTTTTTAATGTATTTTTTTCCTGTGCTTTTATTAGCTACATGGGTTTGACCCAGTAATTCGGCCCATGTATTTTTTTAGGAAAGCCCTTTTAATATATGTATTTTATGTTAATTTCAGTTAGCTACATGGGCCTGGCCTACAATTTGGCCTTTTTATTTTCTAGCGCACAACATTTTGCAGTCAATTTATTTTTTATTTCCAACTTTTTTTCCTAGCTCCAGTTTACAGATGGGTCCCAAATGTCAGATTTTTCACAGCTTATTAATAAGCAATATATATGTATATATCAAATAGACAGAAGAGAGAAAGCATATGAAAATCTTCAAATAACAGCTAAAATAAGTTTATTACAATATGCTATACAGAACAGAACACGTGAAACTACATACACTCATTCACATCACAACAACCAGTTTCCATACACTCATTCACATCACATCAAACAGTTTAACCATCGAATCTTGCTTACCCAGGAACTTCCGCTTATGTGCAGACCTACAGGAAGGGCATCTCTCCAGCATCATCTCTCGTAACCTAAAACAAGGAACATAAACCATCATCAGAATTTGTAACTTTTTGTCCTGCCAAAATATTAATACTTGTTTAAAACAAAGGATTGATGGCAAAAATTGTTTCCATAGCCGTTTGTTGGATACTGATGGTAGTTTGAGTAGGTAGGCTGAATCGTTCAATGTGTTAAAGAACCAGGTGCATTTTTCTCTACAGCCGAACTAGGTATATAGTTCAAAGTCTGTTAAGCATGTGACACAAAACATTTTTGTATTTCAGCATGATAGACCATAAACATAACTTGCTAATTGCAGGTTTACTAACTATAGGTCCTGTTATCGGCAACCAAAAGCATTAGGCGATGAAGAATAGTATACTTCAGGTTTCAACCATGTTAATATTCTCATAAAACTTGATGTAACCAACATAATTACTTCAGGACTTAGGATAAAAATTGGGCTTAGACATGAAACTTTACAGTGCTCATTTCAACCATGTTAGATAAACTTGAGGTCAATTAGCAATAAGGATATTGGTTACAAGCTAGGTGAAATGCAAACAAAGTCCTATTATATTGATGGATCCCAACTTGTTTAAACATCTTACTTAGCAATAAGGATATTGGTTTCTACAGTAAACGTCACACTGCGCCAGCGCGTAGACCTGCTGGAAGCTGGTTGCGAAGCCCAGGAAGAGGTCGGCAGCTGCAATCATAATACATAAGCACAACACATCAGAAGCCATTCTGTCCTTGCTGATACCATGTGTCAAATACACATCTTACTTAGTTTTCCTGCTCAAGTTAACAAAGAAATCTAAAACCATGTAGGACTAAATTAAATCGCAATACAACTCTAAGAAGGCAAATTCTGCCACTACCAGGTTGGATTGTTGGGATTCAAATTGCACATGTTTTAGAGAGATAGTACTAGCAAGCATAGTTTTGTCTGAACCTTTTTTCACATATAGATGTGTTAGCGCTACAACTAACATTAAAGCTGAATATATATCCATGTTATAGCAGTAAATAAATATACATAGAGGACATCGATGAAGTCAAGCTCAGGGCTTCACCTTGCTTAGTAATTTTGTTTCCAGACCACAAAATGTACACCAGATCATCTACTCATCATCTACAACAATTCAAAGTGGCAGTAGCTCAAAAACAAGCAAAACAACTACTTAGTTATGGGTCTCGAAGCTCATAGGGCAGTCTGATAAGCATGGACAAAAATAAACGAATGTGTATCAGATGAAGGTGCTGGGAAGTCTTGAACATGGTGAGAAGTATACTCTCTAAAAAATACTCCCTCCATCCGGAAATGCTTGAAATAAGGGTGCACATTTGCATGATAGCTATCTGGACATACAGAATCCAAGTTTCCTACTAATAGCTATCTGATGTCCAAGTTTCTTACGGATGTACTACTGAACGATACTATGTAATTTCCTTTGGTAGTTCACCATTGAACTCTATTTTATTAAGCCCAGTAACTCCACACCATCCCTGTCAATCCTAACAGTGTGAGTTCGTCAAGCAGGTTGCAGACAAGAGGCTATATTCATTTAACAAGCATGTGAATTCAGTATCTTCAGTGCGTGCCCTGCACCGTCAAATCCAAGCTGTCGTCTACCTATTTCGAAGTCAGGTAACACAGGAGTGCTATCCAACAACATCACTTCAAACTAAAAAAGGCATCACTTGCAACCAAATTATCTCTAGCATCACAAAAATCAGACCAAGTCCCTCCATCCTCCCACGCCATGGAGACTGAAGGATTAAACTTAGCAATAAGAAGAAGAAAGTGAAACCACGTACCCCTCTTGGTCTGCAGCAAGCTCCTCCTCCCCGTCGATGTCAATCCAGTGCTGGCCTGGAATATGCTGTCTGCTCAAGCACCAAGAGAAGAGAAAGAACCCATAAGAATCCGCTTCAAGAAGCAAAATACTAGTACAGCGCAATAGTTGGGACTGGGAGAACCGGAGCATGCACCAAACACAGACAGGTAGGGCGATGCGGAGGCGAGCCCGGCCAGGATGGCGGCAGGGAGGAGGAAGCGAGGGAAGGGCACGAGCGAGGTGGGACTGACCTACGATGCAGCAGCCATCGCTGATGGTCGCTGGCGGCAGGAGTTGCGCCGCGCCCGTGGGTCTTCCTCCGCGGCTCCGCGACGCGAAGCAAGCGGAAGGAGAAGCCTGCTGCTGGAACATGCGCACGGAGGGGAAGGTCGTTGTCGGAGAAGGAGTAGAGTGAGGAAGCCCGATCCCTGCTCGTCGTCCTCGTGTCAGATCCGACGCGCGGTAGACATCGTCGGCCTTTGTTTGTGGAGGTTCGTGGAGGCCCCTTGACGGCGGGGGAGGGAGGTCGCTTGCTCGGGAGATTGATTGATGGCGACGGTGCCTGGACGGAGAAGTGAGGGCAACTGGGTGGCAGCGGTGATGTGGGAGACGAGGGGGAGCGCGTGAGGTGGATCTGGAGCGTTAGGGTTGGATGGAGCGTTGTGGGGAAGGAGGGGGTAGCGACGGGGGGGCCGTCATCGTCGATCTGGATGAGGAGGTGCGGATCCAGCGATGTGGGGCGTTGAGGTCGGGGCGGTGGGTGAGGAGGAAGGGTTGTCGCGCGGGAAAGGACTGGATCGGGAGGGGAGCGGCGGCGGCGCGGAGATGGGAGGAAGGGATTGATCTGAGCTAGGGTTTGGGCTGTGGGTGGGGGGTATCTCTTTTTGTTTTCTTTTTTTATTTTTTCTGTAGAAAGATGGATGGATGGATGGATGGACGCCATGTCATCAATCCGAGGGAAGTGTTCTGATTGGTTCGGAAAATCAATGGTTTAAAATAGTTTTGAACTATTAAAAATAGAGGGATTTTGTGAAGTAGCTATCAAAAATATTTTTCAAAAGGGCACCACACAAATTTTCAATAGAGTTAGACCACATTTTATGGATAAGGACCCATTTGTATGCATTTCTGATCTTTCTAGCTATTTTTAATCATTTTCTGAGTGGCAAAAATGGGTTTTTTTGTGAAGAACCAACCAAATATTTGTTGAAAAATTGGACTCCATCAATTTTCTAAAATACTACTTCATATTTAATGCACAATTGACAAAATGGTTGGGTGTCAAAAGTTTTGATCCACCTCTGGTGAAAAAGACAAATTGCCGCCGATTCAGCTGGAAATGGGTCAAATTTGAACTGCAGCTGCCTCATAGTTTGCTATTTATTTTTTCCAAAAATCATTTATAGGTACATAAGTATCTATTTTATCATAGAAACACCAAAAGTTTTCCAAGATTCAACCACTAGCTAGGAACGGTCAAGCCCGCCGTTTTGACCGCATTTTGAAACGGGCATAAAAAATTCCAACAAAATCAAAAAATTGGAAAACCTTCGCATTGTGTCATTATATGTGACCAAGTTTCCAGGAAAAATAATAAACTTATAATACGGTAATTATTTTAAAAATGTGTTCTCAGAAATGAGCTATCATGCGTGAAGATTCATGGCTTTCAAGCCAAATGATCAATCTTATTGCCATAGTTTGTTCAAATGATCTCATATCGTGCACAAGGGTGCATCTTGTAATTCCAAACAATGTTGCCTAAGGAACTTTTCATTTTCTTTGCACGGAAAATTCATTTTCCATTTTTCGAGTGCCTGAAATGAGGTTTTTTGTGAAGGAAATACCAAATAATTGTTGCAAAAATGGAACGAATCAATTTTATAAAATACTAGGCCATGTTTAATGCACAATTGACCAAATGGTTGGGTGTAAAAAGTTTTGATCCACCTCTGGTGAAAAAGACAAATTGCGGCCGATTCAGTTGGAAACGGGTCAAATTTGAACTGCAGCTGCCTCATAGTTTGCTATTTATTTTTTCTAAAAATCATCTATAGGTACATAAGTATCTATTTTATCATAGAAACACCAAAAGTTTTCCAAGATTCAACCACTAGCTAGGAACGGTCAAGCCTGCCGTTTTGACCGCATTTTGAAACGGGCATAAAAAATTCAAAAAAATCTAAAAATTGGAAAACCTTCGCATTGTGTCATTTTATGTGACCAAGTTTCCAGGAAAAATAATAAACTTGTAATACGGTAATTATTTTAAAAAAGTGTTCTCAGAAATGAGCTATCATGCGTGAAGATTCATGGCTTTCAAGCCAAATGATCAATCTTATTGCCACATTCATGGCATAGTTTGTTCATATGACCACATATCGTGCACAAGGGTGCATCTTGGAATGACAAACAATGTTGCCTAAGGAACTTTTCATTTTCTTTGGACGAAAAATTCATTTTCCATTTTTTCGAGTGCCCAAAATGAGTTTTTTTTTGTGAAGGACCTACCATATAGTTGTTCCCAAATTGGACCTAATCAATTTTATAAAATACTAGGCCATATATAATGCACAATTGACAAAATGGTTAGGTGTCAAAAGTTTTGATCCACCTTTGGTGAAAAAGATAAATTCACATCGATTCAGCTGGAAGCGGGTCAAATTTGAACTGCAGGTGCCTCATAGTTTGCTCTTTATTTTTTCCAAAAATTATTTCTAGGTAAATAAGTATCTATTTAATCAGAAATACATGGTTTGATGGCGAGACATCGAGGTTTGGACGGTGGCCGAGGGCCCCAACTCTAGAGCGCATACGCTTGCATGCCGCCGCGTGGTCACCGTGTGACCGTGGCGTTGCCATGCGTTCTGGGAGGCCTAGGCATGTCTAGTGGGTTGGGAACTCCCTAGGTAGGTGCTAGGAAGAAAATTATAACATAAGATTCTCATGAGGAGACCGAACTATGCTCAAACATGAATAAGTAGCCAAGTGTTTGATTTGCGGTACGGGAAATGCACATGGCCAATGGGCGTGAGTTTTGGCTGAGGATGATCAGTTACTAAGAAGACCGTCTTCACAAATTTTCACCTCAAAAGGAGGAACCTAGGTGGTACTTGCTTTACAAAGTACCACATTGGACATAAATGCGAATGTTGAAGCTGGGCTCAAAATAATGAATGGATTGAGCTAGCATTTGGTGGAGGATGGTTATTTGGGCATAGGAAAGCACTGTAGAAAATGGATACCATTTGGACATGCCAAAGTGGTACTTCCTTCACAAAGTGCTGCTCCGAACAGAATAGGAAAATGAATATTTTCGAATTATTTTTGAACTAGGCAAGGAATGTTTTTGACATATTTGATGAAGATATGATCCAAAACATTTATGAGAATTTTTTTGGGAATTTTTGGAGTAACAGAAATATAGGTTGCTTCACAACCTAGGGCAAAAACTGCCACATGGACATGACACATAGGCAAAACTGATGAGATGGCGCCTAGTCATCACAACCCACCACAATCTACAAGGCTATGACCATCTATATTGGTCATTAACAACTAGAAATAAGGCAGCGAACTAGCACTGTTTGCTTTGTGACCATTTCGTGTAAGGAAATTACGACCTTTCTGACCAAAATGGTCGCAATGGTTTAGGGTTTGGAGCCCCCCGAACAGCTTTTGACCAATTGGTCTGAAATGGTTATAGATCTATGACCAATTCTTCCAGGGTCACTTACAGAAGGTCACTAGTTGACATATTTCTTGTAGTGCATTGATATCATGCTTAGGAGGAATAGATCGAAGCTTTAAAGAATCAATTTCAAGAGAAATTCTATCAACGTTCCTAGCCAAATCATCAACTTTAAGCAATTTCTCTTCAAGCAAAGCATTAAAATTCTTTTGTGAATTCATAAACTCTTTAACACTACTCTCAAATTCAGAGGGCATCTTATTAAAATTTAAATTTCCATAAGAGTTGTTGTAGGAATTTCCATAATTATTAGAAGGATTACTAGGATAAGGCCTAGGATTAAAATTCCCTCTATACACGTTGTTTCCAAAACTATTCCTATCAACAAAATTCACATCCATAGATTCATTATTATTCTCAAGCAAGGTAAACAAAGGCATATCATTGGGATCAAGAGGAGTATTTTTAGGAGCAAACATCTTCATAAGTTCATCCATCTTTTCACTCAAAACATTGATTTCTTCTATAGCATGCACTTTTTTACTAGAAGATCTTTCGGTGTACCATTGAGAATAATTAGCCGTAATATTATCAAGAAATTTGGTAGCATCTCCTAACGTAATTTCCATAAACGTGCCTCCCGTGGGCGAATCTAAAAGATTTCTAGAAGCAAAATTCAATCCGGCATTTTGTATGATCATCCATAAATTCAAACCATGAGTAGGGCAATTGCGAAGCATCAGTTTCATTCTTTCCCAAGATTGGGCAACATGCTCATGATCAAGTTGTTTAAAATTCATGATATCGTTCCTAAGAGTGATGATCTTAGCGGGAGGGAAATACTTAGAGATAAAAGCATCTTTGCACTTGTTCCAAGAATCAATACTATTTTTAGGCAAAGATGAAAACCAAACTTAGCACAATCTCTAAGTGAAAACGGAAATAGCTTCAATTTGACAATATTGTTATCCGTATCTTTCTTCTTTTGCATATCACACAAATCAACAAAATTGTTTAAATGAGTAGCGGCATCTTCACTAAGAAGGTCGGCGAATTGATCTTTCATAACAAGATTCAGCAAAGAGGTATTGATTTCACAAGACTCATCCTTATTAAGAGGACCAATCGGAGTCCTAAGGAAATCATTATTATTGGTATTCGAGAAATCACACAATTTGGTATTATCTTGCGCCATGGCTACGAGTAATCCAACACACAAGCAAGCAGAAAGGCAACGGGAAAAAGGCAAACGGGAAAGAGAGGAGGAGATTGGGAAAGAGAGGGCAAATAATACAGCAAGGGTGAAGTGGGGGAGAGGAAAACGAGAGGCAAATGGCAAATAATGTAATGCGAGAGATAGAGATTGCGATGGGTACTTGGTATGGTTGACTTGCTTGCGTGAGCCTCCCCGGCAACGGCGCCAGAAATTCTTCTTGCTACCTCTTGAGCACTGCATTGGATTTCCCCGAAGAGGAGAGGATGATGCAGCAAAGTAGCGTAAGTATTTCCCTCAGTTTTTGAGAACCAAGGTATCAATCCAGTAGGAGACCACGCACAAGTCCCTCGTACCTACACAAAACGATAGCTACTCGCAACCAACGCGATTCGGGGTTGTCAATCCCTTCACGGTCACTTACGAGGGTGAGATCTGATAGAGTTGATAAATAATATTTTTGGTATTTTTGATAGATAGATGCAAAGTAAAAAGTAAAAGGCAAAGTAAAAACAAAGCAAGTAAATAAAGCGATAGAGATTGATATGATGAGAATAGACCCGGGGGCCATAGGTTTCACTAGTGGCTTCTCTCAAGAGCATAGATATTCTACGTTGGGTGAATAAATTACTGTTGAGCAATTGATAGAATTGAGCATAGTTATGAGTATATCTAGGCAATGATCATGTATATAGGCATCACGTCCAAGACAAGTAGATCGAAACGATTCTGCATCTACTACTATTACTCCACTCATCGACCGCTATCCAGCATGCATCTAGAGTATTAAATTAAAAACAGAGTAATGCCTTAAGCAAGATGACATGATGTAGAGGGATAAATTCATGCAATATGATAAAAACCCCATCTTGTTATCCTCGATGGCAACAATACAATACGTGCCTTGCAACCCTTTCTGTCACTGGGTAAGGACGCCGCAAGATTGAACCCAAAGTTAAGCACTTCTCCCATTGCAAGAACTACCAATCTAGTTGGCCAAACCAAAAAGGATAATTCGAAGAGACATGCAAAGATAACTCAATCATACATAAAATAATTCAGAGAAGAATCAAATATTTTCCGTAGATAATACTGGATCATAAACCCACAATTCATCAGTCTCAACAAACACACCGCAAAAAGAAGATTACATCGAATAAATCTCCACAAGAGAGGGGGAGAACATTGTATTGAGATCCAAAAAGAGAGAAGAAGCCATCTAGCTACTAGCTATGGACCCGAAGGTCTGAAGTAAACTACTCACACTTCATCGGAGGGGCTATGGTGTTGATGTAGAAGCCCTCCATGGAGGATGCCCCCTCCGGTGGAGCTCCGGAACAGGCCCCCAAGATGGGATCTCGTGGATACAGAAGGTTGCGGCGGTGGAATTAGGTTTTTGGCTCCTGTTCTGGTCGTTTGGGGATACGTAGGTATATATAGGAGGAAGGAGTACGTCGGTGGAGCGTCAGGGTGCCCACGAGGTAGGGGGGCGCACCCAGCGGGGCGCCCTCCACCCTCGTGTCCGCCTTTGGCACTTCTTGGAGTAGGGTCCAAGTCTCCTGGATCACGTTCGGTGAGAAAATCACGTTCCCGAAGGTTTTATTCCGTTTGGACTCCGTTTGATATTCCGTTTCTTCGAAACACTGAAATAGGCAAAATACAGCAATACTGGGCTGGGCCTCCGGTTAATAGGTTAGTCCCAAAAATAATATAAAAGTGGAAAATAAAGCCTAATATAGTCCAAAACAGTAGATAAAGTAGCATGGAGCAATCAAAAATTATAGATACGTTGGAGACGTATCATGGTGTTCAAAAAGTCATCCATGGCAACGAGCAGCAAGGTGCCAATGGAGACTCCTGAGACCCTGCGACAAGGTTAGGGAGTGGTAAGGAGGGTGGGAACTGCCTGATGTTCTACGGCTACAATACGACATGGAGACCTCACAAACACGACCAGTATTTAACCTTGGCGAGGGACGTTTGGGTTACCATACAGATTAACGTGTGAACTAGGAGCAGCGTATAGACGGTTGTGCTTCCGAACCTCATGGAACCATGCACTTCCTAAAGTCACGGCTGTGCACAAATAATTGATACCGCGGAGAAACCGAGGAGCCTCTAAATTTATTTTATGGTAACTGACACACTGAATAGTCACATCGAACAGCCACCACATCGGTCATCGATTCCTCCTTTGAACAAAGACCACCGACGGAAGAATCCAATGAAGCAAAAGATCCGAAGGCCAGAACTCATCCGTCCCTCATCTAGCTAGATTCACACCATCTGTCCCTCGAGAGTCAAAGCTGGTTTCACGTGAGGCACGGGTATGCAGGCACAAGACGCACATACATGTCAATTCCATAGGCACGAGCGTACAACTTTTGCACATATCGGTAACTATCACAACAGGCACGTACACATGCAGGCAGAAACTCGCCGTAAACACATCAATGCAGGAAACAAAGGCACGAAAACATAGCCTATACAGGCACATGCGTCGATTTCGCGAGCCACGTGATCTTTTCCATCTTGTTTTTCAATCTCGACCTAAATCCTCTGGATACAAATCATCTGAATGCAAAAAAGAGACCTCCAAGAGGCACCGGTGACAACACTCTGTTCGAGAGTCATGGCATGTATCACGTGAGATACACCAATACTTGAAGCAAATCAACGGCACAAGTCGGAGAGCCACAGTTTTAAAGACTCCGGACGCACAGGCGTGTAGAAGCACAGGCATGACGAGTAACAACCACCGCATCCCCTCATGGACGGACGTCTGACACCACGGGCCCGAAGAGTCACAGCCAGTGTGTCCCCTGAGTAACACGAATGCACGCATAGGAAGCACAGAACTACAGCGTATATAGGCACGGAATTGCGGCTTCTCGGCACACAGGCACGGCTTTGGAAATGGCGTTCTCGAGGCACAGGTACAAACCAGCTGGATGCACAATAGAGTGGTGGCAGAGGCACGGTTGTGCAGTCTCAAGAGAAACTGCCGTGTGACACCAGCACATACAGACATCACGTGTGTCACGTGAGGTACAGAAATAGCGGAAAAGAAGCCACGGGAGTGAAGCCTCCGCAGACACGGGTGTCAGGCTACTAAAGGCACAGTCTCGAAGAACACAAAGATAGGGTACTGAAATGTTGCCTCGTACGTTAGCAGACGTGCCTCTCTTGTGCGAACGTGTAAAAGACAACAATTCAAACACAAACAAACGGCGCTAAATATAAGCCAAACAAAAAAATGCTTCTCCCAAACAATACATATGCGTCACGTCACGGACGGACATCTGCACCAGAGGCACGTTGAGGGAGTCCTGGACTAGGGGGTGTCCGGACAGCCGGACTATCATCATCGGCCGGACTCCAAGACTATGAAGATACAAGATTGAAGACTTCATCCCGTGTCCGGATGGGACTTTCCCTGGCGTGGAAGGCAAGTTTGGCGATACGGATATTTAGATCTCCTACCATTGTAACCGACTCTGTGTAACCCTAGCCCTCTCCGGTGTCTATATAAACCGGAGGGTTTTAGTCCGTAGGACAACGACCATTACAACAATCATACCATAGGCTAGCTTCTAGGGTTTAGCCTCCTTGATCTCGTGGTAGATCCACTCTTGTACTACCCATATCATCAATATCAATCAAGCAGGAGTAGGGTTTTACCTCCATCGAGAGGGCCCGAACCTGGGTAAAAACATCATGTCCCTTGTCTCCTGTTACCATCCGCCTAGATGCACAGTTCGGGACCCCCTACCCGAGATCCGCCGGTTTTGACACCGACATTGGTGCTTTCATTGAGAGTTCCTCTGTGCTGTCACCGATAGGAAGGATGCCTCTTCCCGTCTTTAAAGACGGTATCTTCGCCAAAGGAGCCTTGGCCGCCGGCCAAACTATCCGGCTGGGTGGTTTTCTCATGACCGTCAGTTCGGCCACCGCTTCGACGATAACCTCTCGGGTCATCAAAAGCAATCTTCACGTCAGCTCGGAATTCGCCGAGCAGCTGGATCCAATAGAGCTCTCGACCGTAAACGAGCTCTTGGATCGCATCGCCGCCCTGGGAGTCGCTACAGACTACAATCAGATTGGGCTTAAAACCGATCTGAGAGAGATTAACTCTCCCCAGGTTACCCACCACGTTGCGGTGGTAGAGGAACAACGCAGCGACTCTTCTCCTGTATTGAAAACTAGCCATGTCCGGACTCCCGAAGCCCCCATTCCAGATTCCCGCGGAGGGACGGACTTCGATCAAGCACTGAACCTAAAGTCAGGCATCGGACCGGACTCGTTGGACCACATCCAGCAATCTAAGCTTCCAAATTCGGAAACTTCTCGGCCCTTGAGCCTCGATATGGGTAGGGTTCCGGACTCAATTCCACCCACCCACCCAGACATATGCGATCTATCTCTAATCCAGCAAGAGCCCGCTGAAACAGTACATCATTACTGGGCCAGATTCCTCCTGGTTATGGACAGGATAAAGGACTGTCGAGAGGAAAACACAATTTCAATTTTCTGCAATAATTGCACGGACAAGGGAATCTTGAACGCCGTCAGCCGTCGTGAAATTACACGCTTCGCCGACCTGGCGTCCATAGTATGAAAGTACTGTGCGATGGAGAGTTTCCGGAAAACCAAAACTAATTTTTGGGACAATCCGGCCTCGAATACAACCTTAGTCCGTAACAAAAGGGTGCATCACACTCAGGCACCAGGTACGAAAACCAAAAAGCAAAAACCCCATAAAGGGCACGGAACCGTACTGGAGGGATGGCTCAGAGGACCCTGTAAAATTCACAGTACAGAAGGCGCCACCCCAACACATAGCCTTCGGGCATGTTGGATACTGCGGTGGCCAAAAGTGGCGAGGAGCTTCTAGCCCCGAAAAACCACTCCAACAGTACCAGTACGGTGTCAACAGTCTTCGAGACTTTCGCATCAAATAATATGCGAAAATGAACAATCCGCAGCCTCGCCGAAGTCTACCAAATAGCAACAACAAATCCATGGAGCAACACGGCCATCACCTTCAACGCCAGCGACGAACCTAAATTCCGAACAGCCCGAGCACCAGCCGCATTGGTCCTCAGTCCAATAGTGGACGGCTTTCGTCTTACCAAGGTACTCATGGATGGCGGCAGGGGACTAAACCTCATCTACGAGGAAACTCTTCAAAAAATGGAAATAGACTGGAGCCGCATTGAGCGAAGCAGCACAACCTTTAGAGGAATAATCCCTAGCCGGGAAGCGGGCTGCACAGGAAAAATCACACTTGATGTGGTGTTCGGCTCACCGGACAATTACAGGTCTGAAGAGGTCACGTTCCAAGTGGCCCCGTTCAGCAGCGGATATCACACTATATTAGGACGAGAGGCATTCACAATTTTTCAAGCCATACCCCATTACGGTTACATGAAGCTTAAGATGCCTGGGCCCGGCGGAATAATCACTCTCGTTAGTGATCCGAACATAGCACTCCGCGCCGAAAACAAGACAGCCGCATTAGCCCTGGAGGCACTATCCGAAGCCCTAGCGGCGGAGGAACTCACTGCGCTGCGCTCTACGGTGAATAGGGACGATGTGATACTCGATAAGAGATCCAAGTCCACCTCCTTTAAACCAGCGGATGAAATAACCAAATTCCAGGTCCATCCAACGGACCCAACAAAGACGGCCTCCATCGGGGCATAGTTGAACCCCGATGTAGATGCTGTGCTGCGAGAATTCCTTCAGGAAAATTGGGACATCTTTGCCTGGCACCCTTCAGATATGCCAGGAATCCCACGCAGATTGGTAGAACACAGCCTAAATATCCTAAAAGGATTCAAGCCAGTCAAACAGGCTCTTCGGCGATTTTCCGAACCCAAAAGACAGGCAATGGGAGAAGAGCTAGCCAAACTACTAGAAGCCGGATTCATCAAAGACATCAAACATCCGGACTGGCTAGCAAACCTGGTAATGGTACCAAAGAAGGACAAATCCTGGCGCCTATGCGTCGATTTTAAAGACCTCAACAAGGCCTGCCCAAAGGATCCCTTCCCCCTTCCCCGCATCGACCAAATAATCAATGCTACTGCAGGGCACGATTCATTGTGCTTCCTCGACGCATACTCCGGCTACCATCAAATCAAGATGGCGGAGGCGGACCAAGCCGTAACGGCATTCATTACACCATATGGACCATTCTGCTTCAACACGATGCCCTTCGGACTCAAAAACGCCGGCGCAACATATCAGCGCATGATTCAGACATGTCTGGCTACCCAAATCGGCAAAACAGTAGAGGCATACGTAGACGACGTAGTCGTCAAAACCAAACACGTTGAAACTCTAGTAGACGATTTGAGGTTCACATTCGACAACCTCCGAGCATATGACATTAAGATGAATCCGGAAAAATGCGTTTTCGGCGTACCAGCCGGAAAGCTCCTGGGCTTCATTGTATCCGGTAGAGGAATTGAAGCAAACCCAGCCAAGATCCGAGCCCTGTCACAGCTGGATATCCCCAAAGACCTCAAACAAATACAAAAATTGACGGGATGCATGGAGGCTCTAAGCCGCTTTATCTCCCGCTTGGGAGAGAAGGCATTGCCCCTCTATCGCCTCCTCAGGCGCATCGAACACTTTGAGTGGACAGATGCTGCCACTGCCGGACTCGAAGAAATAAAAGCCATATTGGCAACAAATCCGGTCATGGCTGCACCTAACCTAGGCGAACCAATGTTGTTATACATCACGACAACACATCAAGTTGTAAGCGCGGTACTCGTCGTCGAACGAGAAACAGAAGGGCATAAATTCCCTCTTCAAAAACCAGTGTACTACGTATCCACTGTCTTAACTCCCTGCAAGTCCCATTACCCGCACTATCAAAAGATAGCGTACGTATCCTGGAAGCTCCGACACTACTTTCAAGAGTGTTCGATAACAGTGGCCTCCGAAGTGCCCCTCAACGACATTATAAACAACCGCGACGCGACGGGCAGGATTGCAAAATGGGCCATTGAGCTCTTACTATTCGATATAACTTACAAACCTCGGCGAGCTATAAAGTCGCAAGTCTTGGCTGACTTTGTCGCTGAATGGACTGAAGCCGAACTCCCTAAAGAGTACAGCGCATACTCCAATTGGATTATGCACTTCGACGGCTCCAAAATGCTGGCTGGATTGGGGGCTGGCGTCGTATTGACGTCCCCAACCGGGGACACAGTCCAATACGTACTTCAGATAATGTACATGGACTCCAACAATGCAGCCGAGTACGAGGCCCTCCTACATGGCCTCCGGATGGCAATCTCCATGGGCATTCAACGCCTAGAGGTGCGCGGGGATTCAAACCTTGCAATATCCCAAGTAAATGGAGACTTTGACGCCAAGGATCCGAAAATGGCAGCCTATCGTAACGCTGTCCTAAAAATGTCAGCTCGGTTTGAAGGACTCGAATTCCACCACGTAGCTCGGGATAATAACCAAGCAGCCGACGTATTGGCACGCATCGGCGCAAAACACGATGCTGTCCCTCCAAACATCTTCCTGGAATGGCTCTTTAAGCCATCCGTACTATGGGAAGAGGAGTCCGGAAATAACAAACCGGAAGCAGCCGCACCACCCAACACAGAACAATCTGACATAATCGGCGACTCAGCCGATGAAATAACACCTTCAGCCCACGAAATAATGGCAGTAATCGCCCCGTGGACAGAGCCATTCCTAGCCTACTTACTTAGGCAGGAACTTCCTGAAGACCAAAATGAGGGCCGCTGCATAGTTCGGCGATCTAAAGCCTACAAGGTTCACGAGGGAGAACTCTATAAGAAAAGCACAACCGGAGTCCTTCAAAGGTGTATCTCCGAAGAGGAAAGGCGAAACCTTCTGGCTGAAATTCACGCCGGACTAGGAGGACACCACGCCACAGCTCGGGCCCTTGTAGGCAAGGCATTCCGTACAGGATTTTATTGGCTGACGGCCGGGGCAGATGCTCAGGACTTAGTCCAAAGATGCGTCGGTTATCAGCTCTTTGCTAATCAGAGCCATATGCCACCCACCGCCCTCAAAACTATACCCATTACCTGGCCGTTCGCGGTCTGGGGGCTTGACATGGTTGGACCCCTTAAAGGGGGAACCCACAAGCAAAAGTACCTATTGGTCATGGTGGACAAATTCACCAAATGGATAGAGGCCAAGCCAGTTAAAACGGCAGAGTCCGGACCAGTGATAGACTTCATATCCGGGGTAGTACACCGTTATAGCGTCCCCCATAGCATCATTACCGATAACGGCACGAACTTCACGGTCGACGAGGTTAAATCATGGTGCAAAAATATGGGCATTAAGCTCAATTGCGCTTCAGTCTATCATCCTCAAACCAATGGTCAAGTGGAACGAGCAAATGGTCTAATAATGAGCAGCATCAAACCCAGACTCGTGCGGTCCCTTACAGAATCTAACACGCACTGGGTAGAGGAGCTTGACTCCGTACTCTAGGGGCTGCGGACAACACCCAACCGTACTACCGGATTCACACCATTTTTCATGGTATACGGCGCAGAGGCAGTTTTTCCCCGCGACATCATTCATGACTCACCTCGAGTGCGCATGTACGAAGAAAGAGAAGCCAAGCTGGATCGGCAGGACAGCTTGGACGCATTAGAGGAAGAACGCGACGTGGCAAAGGCCTGTTCCGCATTCTATCAGCAGCAGGCTCAAAGATATCAAAGCAGAGAAGTACGGGCTAAAACTTACAATGTTGGCGAACTAGTTCTACGCCTGCCAGACAAGAAAAAGGACAAGCTCAAGCCCAAATGGGAAGGCCCTTTCATTATTGACCAAGTCCTGACCGGCGGGGCGTACCGCCTGCGAAATGCTTCGGACAACCGACTCGAGCCGAACCCATGGAACGCAGCCCGCCTCCGAAGATTCTACGCCTAGCGCCGGACTATGAGTTCGTCTCCTTCCTCCATCCAAATTTTTACACTTCAGCTATCTTTCGTTTCTATCTTTTCTCTCACCTTTTTCATAAAAGCCCTTAACGGCCTACTTGCGCATAGTTCGCACAAACTTGATGTGCCATCCGCACTCATTATACCTGGGGGCTTCTTTACCAGAAGCTTACTTATACGGGCTTTATGTCCAGCACATGTGTCAAACTTGCACATGTACCTTTTATTCACCATTTTATGCATCGATATGACTTAAGTTTTGGCCAAGCTAGGTTGCCTGGCTCCTGTGCTTACCCCTACGTTCCCGATTGTTCGGCTAGGAGGTAAACGGAGCACCTCTGCGATTGTTACTGCCGGGTCAGCCGAATGTGTACCTCAGACTGGGTGAAGCCGAAAGCTAGCGTTCTTAAGGGAATATTCGGTCGGTGACTTGAAAGATGATTTTTTACCTATTTATTTATCTGCCCCTAGATGTTTTCCTGCTCTTTTCGCAGTCCGGACATGCACTTTAGGGCATGCCTCCCAGGGAAAGGAACCCTTAACGGAACTATTCTCCCTGGAAGATGTTTCTTACTAACCATGTAATATAACATAACTAGTTGGGCACTTGTCTGATAAAGCACTAATGACCCCTACGCCTGGTCTCCATGCATGCCCCGGTTTTTTTTAACCGAGAAGGTATTCAGACACACTCCGGACTCTAGGGTCCCGAGGTTGAAGCGAAAAGGTCGGCAAAGACAAACGATCTACAATCCGGCTAGAAGGCATTTTACATGTCATTTTACATACATCGTCAAATCGACTCACTGTACTCCTCCTCAATCCCGTCTAACAGGCTGTCTAATTTACAGTCCCGTTGGGAATATTTATCGGCCAACTCTACTTGGCCGTACACTAAGCTCACAGGGATCTCCTTCCCATCGGGTCCCACAGGTCCAACCTGGGCCATGTGGTTGGGATCCGCCTTCTTGTACCGCGTCTTCACCATGGCCCAGGCCTCCCTGGCACCTTGGCGGCAGGCCGATATCTTCCATAGACGAAAGCACTGCCACGCTCCCTGAAGCTTCTCCGCAAGCTCTCCAAGGCCCTCGGGTAGGGAGAGGGACAGCCATAAGGCCTGGACGCCGCCGCTCATCGCCTGCCGAACTCGTTCGAGCAATTGCACCAGCTCGGGAAGTTGATCACCCGTTGAGACGGGCATCTCCTCCGCAGGGCGACCTGTGAGCACACCTACAGACATATTTCTGTCAATTGGCTTCCTCGCCGAACTCTTCTTTTCAAAGGAATTCGCTCAAGCACTTACTATAGATGCCGTGATGAAGCCGCTGATTCTCCTTCACGGAGCCAGACAGCTCGGCCCGAACATCTTTCAGCTCTTCTCCAAGCTGGGCGTGGGCATCCTGGAGCTTGTTCCTTTCCTGCTGCACCTTCGTCAGCACCCTCTCGACGGCCTTCAGCTAGCGCAGTAGTTGTTGCTTGTCCGGATCTAGTCCGGCAACATGTGCAATATCATTGTCAGACTTACACGCACGCCGCACACCGCTTATCTTTTTGAAATAATGTGTTACCAGGAGGGGTCTCTGTGTTTCCTCCTGCAGCAGCGAGTGCAGCCTCAAGTTGGGCCTTGCACTCTTGTAGCTCCTGGGACAATTGGGTATTCTTCTCTGTAAGATCCTGCATATCAAACGATCCTTAAATCAGTTACTCTAACTACTTTAAGTCTCGGGGGCTACTGGCATATACAACTATTAAAATCTCTTACCCGTATGTCCTTTACATACTGCTCCGTGGCTCTGGTCAAACCATCTTGAGTAGCACGGAGGTGCGCGTCCCCCGCGTTAAAGGCATTCAACACCTCAGGGGAAAAGCACGCATCACAAAAAACTGTCCGGCGGCGCCTATGGTTCATAGCGCTCTCCACCTCAGACCTGGTGGCGGACAGCCTGTCGGCATCCTCCGTTGGAGGAGTATCCGGCTCGCGCCTTGCGCTCGCCTCCCCCTCCAGACCAGGTGTTGGAGCCTGGCTGGCAGAGGCTTGGTTGGCAACCTCTCCGCCCGCAGTCCGGCGAGCACTCTTTCTCCTGCAAAAGCCATGAGCATTCAAACACCTCCTAGGAACTTTGTCCTAAATAATGGTCGCGATCTATACCGTTGCGGTGACGTTTCGATTCGCACCGCACCCCTCTTCCACCTGCGGGGCCGGACTGACCCCTGTTGGTCAGCCGCCGCGGGTTCGGCTTCCCGCCTTGAAGGTACCTCCTGCGAGACACCATTGTATACAGTGGTCAGAAATGCGCAAGGACAAACCAATGGTGTCAGGACTTCGGTCACAATCACCTGGGGAGCCAGAGATAGGCCGGGGTAGTCAGCCGTAATAGCGACTAGAGCATTGTCCATGCTTAGTTGATGGAACACCCCGTCGATTAGCTCCACCTTTATGTCCGGATCCTCTTCAGAGGCCGGATCAAGGGACCTTCCTGGATCCTCGGGTTGTGGAGCCGGACTATGTATGCCCTCCACATCCCGACGCAGCACCTGCGTCGAAATTGTAAAGTGAGGTACTTAACTTTGAAAGCATGGGACGGATAAACAAAATGTCTACTTACCCAGCGCCGAGGGTTATTCATGGAGAACCCATTCAATGGGCTTGTCTAGAGGAAGTCCTCCTTCTCCCCCTTGTACAGGCCGGACAGAATCTTCACCAGATCTTCGGCCGATCCTGGCCCTCTGCGGCCATGACAGGTGGCATCATTTTCCCCGTTGAAATCCCACATGGGGTGGCCCTTGTATTGCAGCGGCTGCACCCCCCGCATTATGCACGTGGCCATGACTCCAATCATGGTCAATCCGGAATGGGCCAGTAACCTTATCTGGCCCATCAAATAATGGACGCTCTTGTCTTCCTCCAGCTGAGGGCTCCGCGGGCACCAACTCAGGCGTTTCTTCAGAGGAGCATTGCTGAACTCCGGGAGGCCGATCCGAACAGGGTCCGGGAATGGAGCATCTTCTACATAAAACCATTCTGAAGGCCAGTCTTCGGACGCCTTCTTAGGGGTTCCGGATGGGTATCCGGTCCCGGCGATGTGCCATATTTCGGCACCGCCCACTTGATATATTGACCCCTCGTGAGAGCGGGGTACGAGGCAAAATAGCCTCTTCCACAGCGCAAAGTGGGGCTCGATGCCCAGGAATAGCTCGCAAAGAGCTACGAAACCCGCGATATGCAGAATAGAGGCGGCCGTGAGGTGATGGAGCTGGATTCCGTAGAACTCCAGAAGCCCGCGACGGAACGGATGTACAGGGAATCCAAGCCCCCTTATCAGATAGGAGACGAAGCATACCCGCTCCCCTTTGTTGGGGCTAGGGGTGTCCTCCGCTTGTTTCCCACCTTTGTAGGTGGCCAGCCCGGCTCGAACCGGGACCATAAAGGCCGGAGGAAGGTATCCCTCCGCTTGAAGCTTCACCAGCTCATTGTGCGGAACTGAGCATCTCCTCCAATCTCCTGGCGGAGGGCTGGGAGCGCGAGAAGAGGAGCCACGTCGACGGTCCATGATGGAATGGGTTTTTGGTCAGAAGCGCTCCGATGAGTACTCACGGAAGGAGGATGGTGTGATTTGGATCTGGATTCTTATCTATCTTATAGGCAGGTTACTTTGCGCAGCTAGGGGGTAAAACATAAAAGATACCCTGGCTTTTCGCATTCGTGTGATGCGTGGAAGAAGGCCATTATTGGGCGTGAAAGCCAAGGAGCACAACATTTATAAGGAAGCCGGACACTATCCGGCAAGCACATGGGATTTTAAGGAGAACCCGCCTTGCAATGCCGAACAATATGCGCGCCGGACTCATCATCATTGAAGCCTGGTTCGGGGGCTACTAAGGGAGTCCTGGACTAGGGGGTGTCCGGACAGCTGGACTATCATCATCGGCCGGACTCCAAGACTATGAAGATACGAACGTGTACCTCTATTGTGCGAACGTGTAAAAGACAACAATTCAAACACAAACAAACGGCGCTGAATATAAGCCAAATAAAAAAATGCTTCTCCCAAACAATACATATGCGCCACTTCAACAGGTTACCTAAATTTACATCAACTCGCGCAAACGTCAACAATGAACTTGTAACATGAAAAAACATAAAAAAAATTATTTACAAATTATTTACAAATCACTTAAAAAGTACTATTGTTGTAGTAAAAAAATATAAAGACAGAAAATCATAAAACAAATGAAGTTTTCACTTACAATTGACGCATATTTCAGATGTTCAAGGGAAAGCGGCTTCCATTCCCAGTAGTCATGCAGACCCTTGGGAAAAGACGACTTCATACTCAAGTAAGATTTGTCTATGATGGCTCCTGCCAAATCTGCCATGGAATCCCTAAGATTGCCTCCTTTGATCATGAACTCCTCTTGAAGATCGATGTGACACTCTATTGGGATTTTGAGGAAACTGTTTGCGAGAACATCCCTATCGTTCCTGACATCGATACTAGCAAAAATGATACCTTTGTTCCGAAGGAAATCCTTTAGAGGAGCGCACTCCGTCCTGGCCTTGCACAAGTGATAGACAAGAACATGCTTGTGCATCGCCAGTTGCATGACGGCAACTTTTCTACTACGATCAAAATAATCCCCCCGTGTGTACTCCAGATCAAGACCAACAAACTTGTACCTGTCCTCACGCAGCCATTCCTCATAAAGAGAAAGAATCTCCTCCACCTTGTAGGGCTCGTTGGTGTACAACACCTCGAGCCTAGTATTACCATCGGCATCTATAAAGAGATGCTCAGTATTGTTCCTGAAGTCATCCATGGAAAAGACGATGACACGACAATGGAGTCTTGACTGTGCTTCTCGTACGAGGCGAGGATGATGGGAACTACCTGCACTTCTCTGGAGAGAATAAGACGCAATAACCTCCCGGAATAGACCACTACTTAACCTTGGGGAGAGACGACTCAGTTACCATGCGCCCAATAAATTGCATCAGGGACGGTGTGAATGGACGGTTGTGCTTCTGCAGCTTATGAAACCATGCACTTAAAAAGTCATGGCTGCCATGCATAATCAAGGAGCCTCTAGGTCAACTCTACCATGGTATCTGCCACAATGAATACTAACAATAAATAGCCATCACATCGGTCACCAGCACATCTTTTGACCGAGAGAACAATGAGAGGAGGCAAACTAGATGACCCTGTCGTACAAATACTACACGGGGAGTGAACCAAATTAAAAGCACGGTTCTGCCAGCACAAAAGCCACACGCGTGCCTCCACTTTGCTTAAAGACAAACCTCAGTGATACCAATGGACCTGCATCTATATGTCTGCACGTACCACCAAAAACATTGCCAAAACAAAAGCACGTCCATGCTTCTGACATACAGATAACTGTGCGCTATCATACATATTCCCGCCTGAATCCAACATACATAAAAACAGTGGCTCCCTGGGTCAACGACTATTGAATTTTTTTTGCAATAACAGAGTCACGAACCATGGCTCCATTCCAGATGCAAAAGTGACTCTCAATAGGAACCATCATGCCTCCCATCAATTTGCCTCCCCCGACGTATCGACCATGCCTTTCCTGCTACAACGACCGCACATCTAATAACATCATCACTGTTCCTCTCCTAAAAACACACCCAACTATACCTGATTAACCATGTGATTAAAAAAATTAAAACACAGAAGCACGAGTATGCTTTCCAGCATCTATAACCGTGCCTCGCAAAAAATATGTAAGGCAGGATAGGCACGTAAAAGACTCCGCTGGGAGGCATCACAGCTGGACAACTATAATGGGAGGCAGCTGGATGAGTCAAACATCTGGTGTCCCCATAACACCTCGGAATGCACGCACACCATCTACAACCAGCATTATTTCCATTTCACAGAATAAAAAATAAAAAAAGAAACACTCATTACTACTCTTGCTCTCTCCCGTCTCCTTTATATTTCAATAAGCTCCAACTCCCTCAGCCACATCACAACTCATTTGCCTTCTCCGCCGCCTGCTTCTAGGGTTCGTCCTTCTTCTCCGTCGCCTGCTTCTAAGGTTCATGCTTCTTCCTAGCAATCAATCGATTAATTTCCAAGCCATGCTTCTCTCCTACATTGTTGCCCGTGCGTGCTTGCCCTAAGCTTCCCATCACAACCCATCCGCCTTATCCGACCACCTACTTCTAGGGCTCGTGCTTCTTTCCCGCACACAGTCTCATTTCAAACAAGTTATTGTAGAGTTTTTGTTGGGTCCCTCGATTAACTTCCAAGCCGTACTTCTCTCGTAGATTTGCTAGCCGTGTGTGCTTGCCCTAAGCTTCCCCTACCCCGTACTTCTCTCGTAGATTTGCTAGTCGTGCGTGCTTGCCCTAAGATTCCCCTACCCGTACTTCTCAAGTAGATTTGCTAGCCGTGTGTGCTTGCCCTAAGCTTCCCCTACGCCAATCTCCATTCATCAACCCTCATTCTTCTTCTTTCCTAGGTAAAAACCATATGCATAAGCAGCATGCTCCGATCCATATTTACGTTTTACGTCTTGGTTTTTCATTTGATAGTTATTGACGCATCAGATCTGGTGCAACGACTTCATTCTCTAAAGGAATATAAACACCATTAGAAAATCCAAACAAGTGTTCTAAACTCTGTCATACTGATTTTCTGGAAGGAGTAGATGAGAAGATTTCTGGTAAATTTGTAGTTGTTGTCTGCCTTCATACGGATATTTTAATATGGCTAACATAGTTGAAGCTAGTCGTTGTCTACCTTCAACGCTGAAGCTTGTTTTTAAATTGTTATCATATTCTTGTTTTCTTAACATAATTGTTCTGAATTATTTAGGTATGATTTTCCCTACCTGCCGCCAACCAGGCGGCCCTTGTGAACCACACCCTGAAGTTCTCCAGGAGTTTGAGGTTATTCTTGATGAAAATTGCTGGAGACGCATGGTTAGTAAGCATCACTAACATATTAGTTTCCTACAACACACTAGAAATCGTCACTGTTACTCATACCGCCTTGCACCTACACTAGGTTCCCCTACTGTCACTTCTTCGCACCTGCCTTGTGTTTTCATTTTCCATTAGTTTGCCTGCCTATGCCCTAATTAATATAGTCCATTAGTTTTGCCTGCCTATGTCTTGATTACTATAATGCATCTTCAGTTCTAATTAAAACTAGTCAACATATGCCAAAAATATGTATCCATTAATTTATAATACCATTATGTTGTTACCTGTAATTCTTATCAAAAATTCATATCCAAATTAAAAAAACTTTTATCATTAATAATACACGGTTTCAAAGTTATACTTACAGGTTGTTATTTTTACTATTTTTTCCAGTATGTACCTTGTAACGTTAGAGCTTTTCTCGCTGAGTACATCGGCGAGAGGAAGGAATAAGCAAGAAAATTGCGTAAAGAGTAGGTAGAGCTAGCCCTTCTTACACATGAAGGAAGGTCTTACAATGCTTTGTTTAAGCATAGGCCGAACTACACAAAGTTCTGCGGTGGTGAGTGGAACACCTTTGCGGATGATTATCAGCTTCGTGCTGGAGACCGCATAGAATTTGAACTACCACACGAGGGTCTCAATCTCGAAATACAAACATATCACAATGACAAAAGGCTACTTCCATTACCCCACGTTGGTACCTATTTAATATTACAAACTTATCTTCTTTGGCTGTATTTTGATATGCATGAATCGAACTGAATAATATTAACCCGTATTACATAAAACTTTATCTAACTTTCAAATCTTGTTCTTTTTCTAGCTCTGGACGACCTTTCTTCTGACGATTTCGACCATGTTCACTGTTGTGTCTACTCTAAGGATATTGAGCTTACCTACAACCAGAAACGATTCTTTCTACAATGCCTTTTCGGAGATACTTTCATCTGTTGTCGTCCATTTGTACACGTATTGACTCCCACTAACACCAAAGAATGCGTCATGGTTGGTTACATCTGTCCTTGTTAAAATACCAAACGTATTTTGCTCATATATAATATAAACAATATTGACAAAATCTTGCTTATATGTAAAATTATAAAGAACCTATTTATTCAAACATAAAACAACAAAACTTTTGTTGTTCTCTTAATATGTTGTTTCATCTGTTTAGACACAAACCTGAACATGCCAGGAATTATATTACTTGCAATTTAGAATTTCTTAATTTTTGCGCACTCACCGTATTCAGCCATTCTTTTATTTATTGTCCAAGTGGCAATTCAACGGTTTTAATTTCCATTTAATTTCGATTTCTTCTAGAAAATTCCGAGGAGCGTTGTCTCAACACTAAAGAGATGGGTGGACATGCCAACCAATGGCACGGTGACCCTTGAAGCTCCTGATGAACCTACCCATGTCATCACTCCTCCGTCGTACTACATCTGCAAAAACGATGGCCGGATGGTAATAGGAAAGTCTTCTTTCAAAGACTTCATATCAGCTACATCCTTTGTTGAAAATAACGTCGTTCTAATCAATTTCAAAGAGCGCCATGACCGTTCTGTGTCCATCATCATTCAACGCATTATGTAGATTCTGTCAGAACCTGCACCTAAAATGGATGCACAGTGTATCTCCTAGGATGTTCAGCGCTCATTTCAAGATGATGCCTCCCAGGAGCAAAACACTGGTTTATTTAAAATAAGTTTGCTAGTTAGAATGGTACATTAATGTAACTATTATGGACCATGTGCTTGCCTGAACTATCCGAATGATCTTTTGAAACTTATGTAGCTCTTATGGACCCTCTACTCACAGTTTCAACCATCAGAATGATGCTTTGCAACAAATGATGTTTGAACTATCAGAATGATTCATTCGAAAAAATGTAGTTCTAATCCTTTGAAAAGTTTCAAAAATCAAACGAAACAACATTCAGTTTTTGATCCAAAACCTACAGCAATGCCATGTTATGAAACTTATTCAAACAATCTACTGAAACATATCTCAATTTAAAACCAAACAGGACTCCATTTTCAAGTTCAAACTATGTTTACTTCACCAACTTTTCATGAACACACAGTTGTGCACAGAATAACATAACAACAATGCCTCCTGACCAAGGAAGATTGTTAATTGAAAAAAATGTTTTCACAACAAAGGCACGACCATGCATCTGCTGAGTGTTCTACCGTTCACACGACTACTTTCACAACCAAAGATGGAATACGCACATATGGATCACGCACGCAGCACGCAAAAAAAAATTCAAAGAACGAGATAAGTGAAAATCATTTTTTAAAAATAGATAAAACAAACGATTGTTTACAAAAATCTACGCCTGGAACCACCGGGTGACTAGAAACTGCTCTTTGGCGGTTTCCTTTTTTGCACGACAAAAGATCCCTTTCACTTTTTCGACTCCATTTGCATCTTCTTCCTCCAAAGTTTCTCGCTGGCCACAGTTCACCACCGCACACCTCCAGCCATGGACGATGGGAAAATAACAACATTCACCAAGCACATCACTACCCACGGTACAACCGTGCTGCAGGTGGTCTACACAAACGACCCAAGGATCGTGGAGCGGATCATCAAAAAGTACGAGGAATGGCTAAAGGAGGAGAAGAACAAGTTTGTCAGCCTCGACCTCAAGTACACATGTAAGAGCAGTTACGTACGACAAGGGATCACCGTCGTCCAACTTTCCATGCGCGAGCATGTCCTTGTATACCACTACTGCAGGTCCAAGCGCTCCCAGGCGTTAGTTGACTTCCTACAACGGAAAGCGGTAACTTTCACCAGTGTCGACACCAGGAACAACAAGACCATGCTTGCCCGTGCATGCATCAGAATTCCAGACGAGCACCACATCGACATCCAGAGGCTATTCTGCATCAAGGGTGGTGGAGAAAGGGTCTCCATGGCTGACCTTGCAGTGGCCATCATCGACCCCTCATACAAGAACATGAAGAAATCATTCCCAAAGGATAAGCACCAGTTCTGGGAGTGGAAGCCACTTTCCCCGATACACCTTGAGTACGCGGCAAAGGACGGGTATGTTAGCTACGAGTTGTACCGTAGAACCCTAATCATCAAGAACGGGCTACGTCACCTCCACCAACAACCAGTGAAAGAAAGACTCCGCCCGCGTAAGAACAAAGACGGGGGATCTTCTTGTGGCTGGAAGCGCTGGAAGGGAAGCAGCGGTTGGTAAATTGCGAGAAAATGGATCGTGCCGTGATTGATTGATCTGTCGTGATCAAGTGATCAGGTGTGTGGCACAACTATTATGATAATTTAGGTTGAATGAACCCATGTTGTAAATATGTTTTTCTTGCTCAAAGATGTTGTCTATATTGTATTACTATTTTACGTCTGAACTTTGAACACAGTGGTGTGCGTGTCTAAATGTAATTAGTAAGTTATGTCCCAGTATTGAGCAAGCATATATTGTATCCATGACTATAGAACGAGAGATATGTCGCACGACATTGTATTATAATTTTCATACTCAACCTTTACAAGATGCATCATGCATTTACAAGAATATGTGATTGTATCGTTGCAAACTTTCAGTAGAATGCTTATTCAACATTGGCATAAACAATTCATAAATATTGCAGAAGAACATTTGGTACACAGACGCAAGGGACAAGAACTTTGTTACTTTGACCACACCGTCCATTCACAGGTTCCTCTCCATACACCAGTCCTCCATGATGCCACAAAACTACACTACCGTATACAACTGACCCATGTACAATCGTGCCTCTCTAAGTGTAAACTCAACCCATGCCTCTGGTGCCACGCACCCATGACCTTAGAGACTTCACACCTGTGCATCCACAACCGAGCCTCTCTAACCAAATATTTGAACCGATGCCTCTGCTGACATACATCCGTGCCTCAAGACACTTGACAGCAGCAAGAGGGTTCAAAACCATGCATCCACACAACCGTGCTTGTACTGACTGCACTTCGGTGCCTCCATTTGCTCGATCGACGTGCCTCACATGAAACCCACAGTAATTCTACATGCTCCGCGCGACTGATCGCCCGTGCCTCCGCACAACTGTGCCTGTACTAACTTCAATTACGTGCCTCCATTTCCTCAATCCACGTGCCTCACATGAAACCCACCGTAACTCTACGTGCTACACACACACGTGCCTCTCGCATGAAACCCACAGTATCTCTGCGTGTTAGGCACCCATCATCGCCCTTGTAACTTTGGTATAGCACACATGTTCCTCTCAGTATACCCGTGTTCCAAACAATTGTGCCTATACTAAGTGCAATTCCATGCCTCTGTTTGCTGAAACCACATGCCTCACATGAAACCCATGGTAACTTTATGTGCCTCCACACAACCGTGCCTGTTCTGACTTCAATTCCGTGCCTCAGTTTGCTGAATCCAGGTGCCTCTCACATAAAAGAGATGCACAGCCATGCCTCAGAGTAAACAACACACGTGCCTCTAAAGTATTTATAACTTTGACCACAATTAAATAACATCCATCCAAAAAAACATCATTAAAAGAGATGCACAGCCAAGCCTCTTATACATCAAAATCCATTATGTTCAAAGGCTATAACTAACTGAAGGAAATATGCCCTAGAGGCAATAATAAAGTTATTATTTATTTCCTTATTTCATGATAAATGTTTATTATTCATGCTAGAATTGTATTAACCGGAAACATAATACATGTGTGAATACATAGACAAAACATAGTGTCACTAGTATGCCTCTACTTGACTAGCTTGTTGATCAAAGATGGTTGTGTTTCCTAGCCATAGACATGAGTTGTCATTTGATTAACGGGATCACATCATTAGAAGAATGATGTGATTGACTTGACCCATTCCGTTAGCTTAGCACTTGATCGTTTAGTATGTTGCTATTGCTTTCTTCATGACTTATACATGTTCCTATGACTATGAGATTATGCAAATCCCGTTTACCGGAGGAACACTTTGTGTGCTAACAAACGTCACAACGTAACTGGGTGATTGTAAAGGAGCTCTATAGGTGTCTCCGAAGGTACATGTTGAGTTGGCGTATTTCGAGATTAGGATTTGTCACTCCGATTGTCGGAGAGGTATCTCTGGGCCCTCTCGGTAATGCACATCACTATAAGCCTTGCAAGCAATGTGACTAATGAGTTAGTTGCGGGATGATGCATTATGTAACGAGTAAAGAGACTTGCCGATAACGAGATTGAACTAGGTATTGGATACCGACGATCGAATCTCGGGCAAGTAACATACCGATGACAAAGGGAACAATGTATGTTGTTATGCGGTTTGACCGATAAAGATCTTCATAGAATATGTAGGAGCCAATATGAGCATCCAGGTTCCGCTATTGGTTATTGACCGGAAACGTGTCTCGGTCATGTCTACATAGTTCTCAAACCCGTAGGGTCCGCACGCTTAAGGTTTCGATGACACTTATATTATGAGTTTTGATGTACCGAAGGAGTTCGAAGTCCCGGATGAGATCGGGGACATGACGAGGAGTCTCGGAATCGTCGAGACGTAAAGATCGATATATTGGACGACTGTAGTATGTGAAAGTGACAAAATGAGAGACTCTCTATCATGAAGATCTTGGTGCTACTTTGAAGCACAAGTGTGGCAAAAGGATAGTAGCATTGTCCCTTCTCTCTTTTTCTCTCATTTTTTTATTATTTGGGCCTTTCTCTTCTCTCTTTTTTATGGCCTCTTTTTTTTATTTTATTTTTTGTCCGGAGTCTCATCCCGACTTATGGGGGAATCATAGTCTCCATCATCCTTTCCTCACTTGGGACAATGCTCTAATAATGATGATCATCACACTTTTATTTTTCTTACAACTTAACAATTACAACTCGATACTTAGAACAAAGTATGACTCTATATGAATGCCTCCGGCGGTGTACCGGGATATGCAATGAATCATGAGTGAGATGTATGAAAGAATTATGAACAGTGGCTTCACCACAAATACAATGTCAACTATATGATCATGCTGCAATATGACAATGATGGAGCGTGTCATAATAAACGGAACGGTGGAAAGTTGCATGGCAATATATCTCGGAATGGCTATGGAAATGCCATAATAGGTAGGTATGGTGGCTGTTTTGAGGAAGGTATATGGTGGGTGTATGATACCGGAGAAAAGTGCACGGTATTAGAGAGGCTACCAAAGGTGGAAGGATGGGAAAAAGTGCGTATAATCCATGGACTCAACATTAGTCATAAAGAACTCATATACTTGTTGCAAAAATCTAGAAGTTATCAAAGCAAAGTATTACGTGCATGCTCCTAGGGGGATAGATTGGTAGGAAAAGACCATCGCTCGTACCTGATCGCCACTCATAAGGAAGACAATCAATAAATAAATCATGCTCTGAGTTCATCACATAATGGTTCATCATACGTGCATGCTACAGGAATCACAAACTTCAACACAAGTATTCTTTGAATTCACAACTACTTAACTAGCATGACTCTAATATCACCATCTTCATATCTCAAAACAATTATCAAGCATCAAACTTATCTTAGTATTCAACGCACTCAAAAGAAAGTTTCACATATCTTGAACACCAAGTATATTAACATTAAGCGAATTACCATGCTATTAACGACTCTCAAAATAATCTAAGTGAAGCATGAGAGATCAATAGTTTCTTTAAAACAAATCCACCATTGTGCTCTAAAAGATATAAGTGAAAAACTAGAGTAAAAATTATCACGCTCAAAAGATATAAGTGAAGCACTATGAGCAAAACTATCAAGCTCAAAAGATATAAGTGAAGCACTATGAGCAAAACTATCAAGCTCAAAAGATATAAGTGAAGCACATAGAGTATTCTAAAAAATTCCAATTCATATATGGCTCTCTCAAAAGGTGTGTACAGAAAGTATGATTGTGGTAAACTAACAAGAAAATATGCAAATAATACAAGACGCTCCAAGCAAAACACATATCATGTGGTGAATAAAAATATAGCTCGAAGTAAATTACCGATGGAAGTGGACGAAAGAGGGGATGCCTTCCAGGGCATCCCCAAGCTTTGACTTTTTGGTGTCCTTGGATTATCTTGGGGGTGCCATGGGCATCCCCAAGCTTAGGCTCTTGCCACTCCTTGTTCCATAATCCATCAAAAGAATTCACCCACAACTTGAAAACTTCACAACACAAAACTCAACAGAAATCTCATGAGCTCCGTTAGAGAAAGAAAACAAAAGACTACTTCAAGGTACTGTAATTAACTCATTATTTATTTATATTGGTGTTAAACCTGCTGTGTTCCAACTTATCTATGGATTATAAACTATTTTACTAGCCATAGATTCATTAAAATAAGCAAACAACACACGTAAAACAGAATCTGTTGAAAACAGAACAGTCTGTAGCAATCTGTAACTAACGCAAAATTCTGGAACCTTAAAAATTCTACCAAAATAGGAAGTCCTGGAAAATTTGTTTATTGAACAGCAGCAAAAAGAATCAACGCAAAAGCACGTTCCTGTGATTTAACAAAATTATATTCGTGTGTGCAAAGTTTCTGTTTTTAAGCAGAATCAAATCAACTATCATCGTAGGTTATCCTATAGGTACTACTTGGCACAAACACTAATTAAAACATAAAACCACATCCAAACAGAAGGTAGATGGATTATTTATTCCTAAACAGAAGCAAAAAAACAAAAAACACAAAATAAAATTGGGTTGCCTCCCAACAAGCGCTATCGTTTAACGCCCCTAGCTAGGCATAAAAGCAAGGATAGATCTAGGTATTGCCATCTTTGGTAGGCAATCCATAAGTGGCTCTCATGATAGATTCATATGGTAATTTTATTTTCTTTCTAGGAAAGTGTTCCATGCCCTTCTTTAAGGGAAATTGGAATCGAATACTCCCTTCCTTCATATCAATAATTGCAGCAATCGTTCTAAGAAAAGGTCTACCAAGAATAATAGGACATGAAGGATTGCAATCTATATCAAGAACGATAAAATCTATGGGCACATAGTTCTTATTTGAAACAATAAGAACATCATTAATTCTTCCCATAGGCTTTTTAATAGTGGAATCCGCAAGATGCAAGTTTAGAGAGCAATCATCAAAATCACGGGAATCTAGCAAATCACATAAAGTTTTGGGAATAGTAGAGACACTTGCACCCAAATCACAACAAGCATGAAACTCATAATCTTTAATTTTTATTTTAATAGTAGGTTCCCACTCATCATAGAATTTTATAGGGATAGAAACTTTCAACTCAAGTTTTTCTTCATAAGATTGCATCAAGGCATCAACAATGTGTTCGGTAAAGGCCTTATTTTGACTATAAGCATGAGGAGAATCTAGCACGGATTGCAACAAGGAAATACAACCAATCAAAGAGCATTTTTCATAATTAAATTCCTTGAGATCCAAAATAGTGGGTTTAGCAATATCTAAGTTTTTATTTATTTCAATCCCACTTTCATCAAATTCATCATCAAGATCTAGAAACTCCGAATTCTTAGAACGCCTTCTAGGTAAAGGAAGATCATATTCAGATTCATCAAGATTCATATTGCAAAACAAAGATTTAATGGGGGACACATCAATAACTTTTAGATCTTCATCTTGATTTTCACAGGAATTGGAAGAACACGCTTTAATAAAGGCATCTTTGGAAGCACGCATCCTAGCGGTTCTTTCCTTGCACTCATCAATGGAAATTCTCATGGCTTTGAGAGACTCATTGATATCATTCTTAGGAGGAATATATCTAAGCTTTAAAGAATCAATTTCAAAAGAAATTCTATCAACGTTCCTAGCCAAATCATCAACTTTAAGCAATTTCTCTTCAAGCAAAGCATTAAAATTCTTTTTTGAATTCATAAACTCTTTAACACTACTCTCAAATTCAGAGGGCATCTTATTAAAATTTCCATAAGAGTTGTTGTAGGAATTTCCATAATTATTAGAAGGATTACTAGGATAAGGCCTAGGATTAAAATTCCCTCTATACGCGTTGTTTCCAAAACTATTCCTACCAACAAAATTCACATCCATAGATTCATTATTATTCTCAAGCAAGGTAAACAAAGGCATATCATTGGGATCAAGAGGAGTATTTTTAGGAGCAAACATCTTCATAAGTTCATCCATCTTTTCACTCAAAACATTGATTTCTTCTATAGCATGCACTTTTTTACTAGAAGATCTTTCGGTGTGCCATTGAGAATAATTAGCCATAATATTATCAAGCAATTTGGTAGCATCTCCTAACGTAATTTCCATAAACGTGCCTCCCGTGGCCGAATCTAATAGATTTCTAGAAGCAAAATTCAATCCGGCATAAAAAATTTGTATGATCATCCATAAATTCAAACCATGAGTAGGGCAATTGCGAAGCATCAATTTCATTCTTTCCCAAGATTGGGCAACATGCTCATGATCAAGTTGTTTAAAATTCATGATATCGTTCCTAAGAGTGATGATCTTAGCGGGAGGGAAATACTTAGAGATAAAAGCATCTTTGCACTTGTTCCAAGAATCAATACTATTTTTAGGCAAAGATGAAAACCAAACTTTAGCACGATCTCTAAGTGAAAACGGAAATAGCTTCAATTTGACAATATTGTTATCCGTATCTTTCTTCTTTTGCATATCACACAAATCAACAAAATTGTTTAAATGAGTAGCGGCATCTTCACTAGGAAGGCCGGCGAATTGATCTTTCATAACAAGATTCGGCAAAGCGGTATTGATTTCACAAGACTCATCATTATTAAGAGGAGCAATCGGAGTACTAAGGAAATCATTATTATTGGTATTCGAGAAATCACACAATTTGGTATTATCTTGCGCCATGGCTACAAGTAATCCAACACACAAGCAAGCAGAAAGGCAACGGGAAAAAGGCAAACGGGAAAGAGAGGAGGAGATTGGGAAAGAGAGGGCGAATAAAACGGCAAGGGTGTAGTGGGGGAGTGGAAAACGAGAGGCAAACTGCAAATAATGTAATGCGAGAGATAGGGATTGCGATGGGTACTTGGTATGGTTGACTTGCTTGCGTGAGTCTCCCCGGCAACGACGCCAGAAATTCTTCTTGCTACCTCTTGAGCACTGCGTTGGATTTCCCCGAAGAGGAGAGGATGATGCAGCCAAGTAGCATAAGTATTTCCCTCAGTTTTTGAGAACCAAGGTACCGATCCAGTAGGAGACCACGCACAAGTCCCTCGTACCTACACAAAATGATAGCTACTCGCAACCAACGCGATTAGGGGTTGTCAATCCCTTCACGGTCACTTACGAGGGTGAGATCTGATAGAGATGATAAATAATATTTTTAGTATTTTTTATAGATAGATGCAAAGTAAAAAGTAAAAGGCAAAGTAAAAACAAAGCAAGTAAATAAAGCGATAGAGATTGAAATGATGAGAATAGACCCGGGGGCCATAGGTTTCACTAGTGGCTTATCTCAAGAGCATAGATATTCTATGGTGGGTGAACAAGTTACTGTTGAGCAATTGACAGAACTGAGCATAGTTATGAGTATATCTAGGCAATGATCATGTATATAGGCATCACGTCCAAGACAAGTAGATCGAAACAATTCTGCATCTACTACTATTACTCCACTCATCGACCGCTATCCAGCATGCATCTAGAGTATTAAGTTAAAAACAGAGTAACGCCTTAAGCAAGATGACATGATGTAGAGGGATAAATTCATGCAATATGATAAAAAACCCATCTTGTTATCCTCGATGGCAACAATACAATACGTGCCTTGCAACCCTTTCTATCACTGGGTAAGGACACCGCAAGATTGAACCCAAAGCTAAGCACTTCTCCCATTGCAAGAACTACCAATCTAGTTGGCCAAACCAAAAAGGATAATTCGAAGAGACTTGCAAAGATAACTCAATCATACATAAAAGAATTCAGAGAAGAATCAAATATTTTCCATAGATTATACTGGATCATAAATCCACAATTCATCGGTCTCAACAAACACACCGCAAAAAGAAGATTACATCGAATAGATCTCCACAAGAGAGGGGGAGAACATTGTATTGAGATCCAAAAAGAGAGAAGAAGCCATCTAGCTACTAGCTATGGACCCGAAGGTCTGAAGTAAACTACTCACACTTCATCGGAGGGGCTATGGTGTTGATGTAGAAGCCCTCCATGGAGGATGCCCCCTCCGGCGGAGCTCCAGAACAGGCCCCAAGATGGGATCTCGTGGATACAGAAGGTTGCGGCGGTGGAATTAGGTTTTTGGCTCTTGTTCTGATCGTTTGGGGATACGTAGGTATATATAGGAGGAAGGAGTACGTCGGTGGAGTGTGAGGGGGCCCACGAGGTCCGGGGCGCCCTCCACCCTCGTGACTACCTCTGGCACTTCTTGGAGTAAGGTTCAAGTCTCCTGGATCACGTTCGGTGAGAAAATCACGTTCCTGAAGGTTTTATTCCGTTTGGACTCCGTTTGATATTCCGTTTCTTCGAAAAACTGAAATAGGCAAAAAAACAGCAATTCTGGGCTGGGCCTCCGGTTAATAGGTTAGTCCCAAAAATAATATAGAAGTGGAAAATAAAGCCCAATATAGTCCAAAACAGTAGATAAAGTAGCATGGAGCAATCAAAAATTATAGATACGTTGGAGACGTATCATGGTGTTCAAAAAGTCATCCATGGAAACGAGCAGCAAGGTGCCAATGGAGACTCCTGAGACCCTGCGACAAGGTTAGGGAGTGGTAAGGAGGGTGGGAACTGCCTGATGTTCTTCGGCTACAATACGACGTGGAGACCTCACAAACACGACCAGTATTTAACCTTGGCGAGGGACGTTTGGGTTACCATACGGATTAACGTGTGAACTAGGAGCAGCGTATAGACGGTTGTGCTTCCGAACCTCATGGAACCATGCACTTCCTAAAGTCACGGCTGTGCACAAATAATTGATACCACGGAGAAACCGAGGAGCCCCTAACTTTATTTTACGGTAACTGACACACTGAATAGTCACATCGAACAGCTACCACATCGGTCATCGATTCCTCCTTTGAACAAAGACCACCGACGGAAGAATCCAATGAAGCAAACGAACAGCCTGCCGTACACCTTAGATCCTAAGGCCAGAACTCATCCATCCCTGATCAAGCTAGATTCACACCATCTGTCCCTCGAGAGTCAAGGCTAGTTTCACGTGAGGCACAGGTATGCAGGCACAAGACGCACATACATGTCTATTCCACAGGCACGAGCGTACAACTTTTGTAGATATCGGTCGCTATCACAATAGGCACGTACACATGCAGGCAGAAACTCGCCATAAACACGTCAATGCAGGAAACAAAGGCAGGGAAACATAGCCTATACAGACACATGCGTCGGCTTCGCGAGCCACGTGATCTTTTTCGTCTTATTTTTCAATCTCGACCTTGTAAGGGCATATTTATCCCCAAGATGTTTTGGTGATTGATGACAATGCTTTTGCGGACTAATCGTGTGCGTTGAGTTCTTTCAGAGATTCATCCTTTGGCACGAGACGATTACTTCCCCTCGGTGTTTTATTCAAGATGGTGTAGCTCCTTTCGTTTCTTTGCTGGTGGTCTAGTTTCGTAGGAGTCATCGTACTATCAAGAGGGGATCCACTTTGGTAAGGCTAGGGTGGAATCAACACGTACACATCCTTATCACACCCGTTGCTTCTTTCCGCTTCATTGGAGCTATCTTTCCTTAATCTGTGCCTGCCTGTCCTGTCCCAGCGGTAGTACCGCGGTCTTCAGCGGTAGTACCGCCGAAGCTCGTCAAGCAGTAGTACCGCTCCCCGAGCGGTAGTACCGCCCCCAGAGTGGTAGTACCGCTCCCTGAGCGGTAGTACCGCTTGTGAGCTTCGGCCGTAGTACCACAGTGGTTCCGGGCTTCTACCGCCTCGACTCTCGACTGCTGTTTTCCGTGTTGGGTTTTACGGTACTAGTAGCGGCAGTAGGGGCGGTAGTACCGCCTATACTTCCGCGGTAGTACCGCTCTGGGACCAGGACCCTGCTTCCCTCGTCACCGCGGCAATACCGCTGGGAAGGAGCAGTAGTACCGCTTATCAGCGGTAGTACCGGCCTGCCCAAGCGGTAGTACTGCTCTGTGCATGGCTGGTTGGTGGGTAACGGTTGGATTGTTTCCCCCACTATATAAAGGTGTCTTCTTCCCCAAAGTTGACTTACCTCTTTCCCCCAAAGCTCCATTATTGCTCCAAGCTCCATTTTCGCCCGATCTCTCTCCCTAGCCAATCAAACTTGTTGATTTGCTTGGGATTGGTTGAGAAGGCCCCGATCTACACTTCCACCAAGAGAAATTTGATTCCCCCTACTTATCCCTAGCGGATCTTATTACTCTTGGGTGTTGAGCACCCTAGACGGTTGAGGTCACCTCGAAGCCATACTCCATTGTGGTGAAGCTTCGTGGTGTTGTTGGGAGCCTCCAAGTGTTGTGGAGATAGCCCCAATCTTGTTTGTAAAGGTTCGGTCACCGCCTTCAAGGGCACCAATAGTGGAATCACGGCATCTCGCATTGTGTGAGGGCGTGAGGAGATTACGGTGGCCCTAGTGGCTTCTTGGGGAGCATTGTGCCTCCACACCGCTCTAATGGAGACGTAATTCCCATTAAAAGGAAGGAACTTCGGTAACACATCCTCGTCTCCACCGGTTTCACTCTTGGTTATCTCGTGCCTTTGCTTTTGCAAGCTTACTTGTGTTGTATCTATTGCTTGCTTGTGTGCTAGTTGTCTTTGCATCATATAGGTTGTCCACATAGTTGCACATCTAGACAACCTATTTCGTTGCAAGGTTTAAATTGTTAAAGAAAAGTCTACAAATTGTTAGTTGCCTATTCACCCCCCCCCCCTCTAGTCCACCATATCGATCCTTTCAATTGGTATCAGAGCCTCGTCTCTTTATTAAGGACTTTGTCGTCCGAAGAGTATGGCTGACACCAACAACGGTGCGGAGGAGCACTCCAGTGTGAATCCTATCTCGTCTTCGGCCGAAGGGGGAACCTCGGTCTCACGTGAGGAATTCAATGTGGCTTTACACACATTGAAAACCTCCATGACGGCCGAGGTTAAAAGCATGTTTTCTGAATTCCTAGAAGGACTTAAACTATCCACCTCGCCGATGAAAGTGGGTGATCCCACTAACAAGGTGACGGATGCCACCTGCGACAAGGGAGAAGCTAATAGTGAAAAAGGTCCTTCTACTAGTGGTAGAAATGGCTCCGGCATCTATGCCCATGTGGGACCTCCTACCTATGGTGGACCTATTCCCACTACTCATTTAAATCATGCCGGTCCTCCTCCTAAGATTGTGAAAAATTAAGATTTTGATGCTTGGTTTTATCGTTTCAAGCGTCATTTAAAGCATGTGAATACTAATCTTTGGAGAATTATAGAAGAAGGTTTCTATCCACATGACCCAAGCAACTTCACCCCTCGAGAAGCCGTGGATAATCAATTCAATGAGAGTGCTCTCTTCATCATCCAAGATGCAATCCTTCCTGAAGATCTCCCTCATCTGCATCCTCATGCCATGGCTAAAGACGCATGGAAATGTGTTGTGTCTCTCTATCGAGGAAGTGCTAGCATTCAGTGCTCCAAGTATGAAGTGGTGCAAGATGAAGCCGATGAGTTGGCAATGAAAGAAGATGAAGAACCTCGTGAGCTCTTTCGAAGAGTGACCAAACTCGCGGTCGCACTCCGAGATCATGGGAGCAAGGACATGGATGACAATTGGATCAAGCGCAAGTTCCTCAAGGCCATGATGCCCTACAACAAGGCCATGTCCTCCGTCATTCGTCAAAGACCGGACTTCCACTCCATGACCTCGGGTGAAGTGTTGGATGAGTTCGTTGCAATGAGCATCTTGGACAAGACCGCCGACAATGTGGTGCTCCGTTCTCAAAGGGCAAAGAAGCCCAATCTTGCCTTGAAGGCCAAGGTTAGTGTGGAAGAAGAAGAAGAAGAGGAAGATGAGGAGAGCAACCCCGAAGACACGAAGTATGATTATCATGAGCACATGGCTCTTGCCTCAAGACAATTTTGGAGTAAGAAGAATACAAGACCCAACTTCAACAAGAACAACTCAAGTGGCCTCAAGGGCAAGCAACGAGTTAGAACTTGTTTCAACTGTGGCAATGTGAGCCATTTCGTTGCGGATTGTCCTTACGAGAAGTGGGAAGACAATGGTGGAAAGTTCATCCGAAAAGACAAAGCCAAGTCCTTCCCAAACAAGAATAACTTCACCAAGAAGACTCCTACACGCGGGTTGGTAGTTCAAGAAGAATACCATGAGGATGACGGTGATGATGAAGATAGTGAAGCAACGGCTATGGCATCTGTTGCCATTGCCACAACTCCCGGGGTGTCTCTCTTCGATTCACCCAACGAGAACATCACCGCCAAGTGCCTCATGGCTAAAGCCACCAACAAGGTAACCCCCAACATCAAAACCACCATTATTCCTAATCCTCCTTCAATGGATGGCTTTGATGATGGTAAGGGGTCTAATGAGGAGGTAAATGAATTTGAGTCCTTCATGAGTAAGCTCAAGGGCAAATCCAAGAAGCACTTCGTTGCTCTCTTGGAACAACTTGGTGAAGCCAATGACATGATCGAGGCTCACAAAGAATCCATCTCTAAGATGGAAGATCATAGTCGTGACTATGCCGATGAGATATTGGATCTCTCTAATGCTCTTGAGGAAGAGCGTGGGCATCGTTTGGCTCTTGAGGAGTCACACAACGATGACCATGCCAAATTAAAGAAAGATCTTGATCATGCTCTTATTGTGTCTCGTGTTCTAACTTCCGAGAAGGCTAAACTTGGGGTTGATCATGCTAGACTCAAGGAGGAGTTTGATGTACTTGACAAGGCCCATAAGGTCTTGAAAGGTGCTCATGCAAACCTCAAGGAGTCTCTTACTCAACTCCAAGTTAAGCTAACCAAGGAAAAGGCCACATTTCCTCACATGGTCTTAATTGATAATGCAAATGCTACTAACCCATGTTGTGAGCATGTGCATCTTGTGGAGGAGAATGCCAAGTTGAAGGAACAACTCGAGGAAGGTCTTGTGTCATGCATACAAGGCGAGAAGAACCTAAATGATCTTTTGAGAAATCAAAATGAAGTTGTGGGCAAGGAGGGAGTTGGGTTCTCACCCAAGTCCAAGAACAATAAGAAGAACAAGGAGAAGAATAACAAGACCAATCGACCTCCCCCGCTCAAGCAAACCTTTGTGAAGGAGGGAGAGGGTGCTCCTAAGGAGAAGAAGAACAATGCGAAGAGTGGTGATGCCAAAGAGCACAAAGCCATCTCTCCCAACAAAGCTGGCGACTTTAACCCCTCTTATGTGTTGTGTCGTGCTAGTGATGGGCATGTTTATGCTAAATTTGTTGGTTCTTCTTATGAGTACATTGAATGGTCTATTTGGGTTCCTAAGACCCTTGTTACTAACATCAAAGGACCCATTACTCAATGGGTACCTAAAACCAAGCATTGATCTCTTGTAGGTGTTTGCTTCCAGTGGGGGATCATGGTTGCTCGATAGTGGAGCAACAAATCATATGACCGGGAGCAAGGACTTGGTGGTGGACGTGCACAAGATCCCATCTATGCCCACCAATGTCGAATGGGGTGATGCCTCACATTCTAAGGTATTGGGTCTTGGCAAGGTTGTCATTTCTCATGATCTAACGATCGAGAAAGTCATGCTTGTTGAGTCCCTTGCGTTCAATTTACTTTTCGTTCGTCAACTCGCACTCATGGGCTTTGCCACCTTCTTTGATATTGATACCGTGGCCCTCTTGTGGAGCAAGACTCTTAAAGTAGCCTTTGTTGGGCATGTCGAGAATGGTCTCTATGTGATTAACTTTTTGGAGCAACCCACTAAGACCGCGACATGCCTAATGGCTAAAGTTGATGTGGGATGGCTTTGGCATCGCCGTTTAGCCCACGTCAATATGAGATCTTTGCAAAGTCTTCTCAAGGGGGACCGTGTCCGTGGACTAACAAATGTTAGTTTTGCCAAAGATCGTGCTTGCAGTGCTTGTATCGAAGGAAAGCTTCATGAGACGGCTCACCCTCCCATGACTATCATCTACTCGAAGAGACCCTTGGAGCTCCTGCACATGGACCTCTTTGGGCCTCCATCCTTTGATAGTCTTGGGGGTAGAAAGTATTGCTTGGTGATTGTGGATGATTATTCAAGATACACTTGGGTATTATTCTTCAAGAGGAAGAGTGAGACTCAACAAACCGTCATCGACTTTGCAAATGAAGCTCAACGTCAACATAATGCAAAGATCTTGACAATAAGAAGTGACAACGGCACCGAGTTCAAGAACTACACCTTGGATGAGTTTCTTAGTGATGAGGGGATCAAGCAACAATATTCTGCACCATATACCCCTCAACAAAATGGTGTTGCGGAGAGGAAGAACCAGACGTTGATGGATGTGGCAAGGACCATGATGGCGGAGTTCAAGTCTCCATACAACTTTCGGGCCGAAGCCATCAACACTGCATGTCATGCATCCAATCGGCTCTATCTCCGCAAAGGCTTGAACAAGACTCCTTATGAGATACTCACTGGGAACAAGCCCAATCTCAAGTACTTCCGGGTGTTCAGGTGTAAGTGTTTCATTCTCAAGAAAGGTGTTCGTTTGTCTAAATTCGAGGCTAGAGCTTATCAGGGCACATTTGTTGGTTATGCTACAAACTCTCATGCTTACCGTGTTCTCAACAAGTCCAACGGACTCATTGAGGAGACGTGTAACGTGGAGTTTGACGAAAATAACGGCTCCCAAGTGGAGCAAAGTGGTACTTGTGATGTAGGTGATGAAATTCCTTCCCAAGCCATAAGAAGAATGGGTATTGGTCATATTCTACCCATTGAGGAACCCCTTGTGGCCGAAGGAGAAGGACAATGCTCCACTCCAGTGGAGCCTTCACCTACTCAAGACCCACACGCTTCTGAAGAACAAAGTGTAGGACCTCAACCTCGGGAGCAAGACCAAGGGCAAGATCAATCTCAAGATGGTGGTGAACCTCCAAATGATGCCCAAGGTCAAGTTCTCCCCCTCGAGCAAGTTAATCATGAGCAAGCTCAAGATCAAGAACAAGCTCATGACGACGCTCAAGATGATCAAGTGAACCCTCCTCCTTCCACATCCGAGGAGGAATTAGAGCGTCATGCCATGAAGATTGCTTCCAAACTCACCACCAAAGGTCATCTCATGGAGAATGTGGTTGGAAGCCTAAGAAAGGGGGTAAGCACTCATAGACAATTAGCAAACTATTGTGAACATCACGCGTTTGTATCTTGTGTTGAACCCCATAAGGTCTATGACACGCTCAAAGACTCGGATTGGCTCAATGCCATGCATGAAGAACTCAACAACTTCGAGTACAACAAGGTGTGGAGGTTGGTGCCAAGGCCTTCCGGGAACCATAACATCATTGGAACCAAGTGGATCTTCAAGAACAAGCAAGATTCTCATGGGAACATCATTCTCAACAAGGCAAGATTGGTAGCACAAGGCTACTCCCAAGTCGAGGGTATCGACTACGGTGAAACCTTTGCTCCCGTTGCTCGCCTTGAATCCATTCGTTTGTTGATTGCTTATGCTTCCCGTCACAACTTTAAGTTGCAACAAATGGATGTGAAAAGTGCTTTTCTTAATGGTCCTATTAATGAGTTGGTTTATGTCAAGCAACCCCCCGGGTTCGAGGACCCTTACTTCCCGGATCATGTGTATCAACTCGATAAGGCACTCTGTGGCCTTAAACAAGTCCCACGTGCGTGGTATGACCACCTTACCGAGTTTTACAAGATCGTGGATTTGAAGTTGGGAAAATCGATCCCACTCTTTTTACTAAGAAGATCAAAGGGGAGTTGTTTGTGTGCCAACTATATGTTGATGACATTATCTTTGGTTCCCCTAACAAAGCTTTCAATGAAGAATTTGCTGCTCTCATGACCTCTAAGTTCAAGATGTCTTCGATGGGAGAGTTGAAGTTCTTCCTTGGTTTTGATATCAAACAAATAAGAGAAGGTACCTTCATCAACAAAGCCAAATACACTCAAGACATGCTTAAGAGATTCAAGCTAAGTGATGTCAAGCCGGCCTCTACTTCGATGCCCACCAAGTTCCAACTTGACATTGATCCCAATGGTAAAGCGGTGGATCAAAAGGTATATCACTCTATGATTGGTTCCTTGCTTTACCTTTGTGCATCTAGACCGGATATCATGTTGAGTGTGGGAATGTGTGCACGATTCCAAGCCGCACCAAAGGAAAGCCACTTTGTGGCGGTCAAGCGAATCTTTCGATATTTGGCTCATACCCCAAACTTTGGCCTATGGTACCCAAGAGGAGCTAACTTCAAGCTTGAAGGATTCACGGATTCTGATTGGGCGGGAGACAAGGTGGATAGGAAGTCCACTTCCGGAGGGTGCCAATTTCTTGGTTGCTCTTTGGTAAGTTGGTCTTCTAAGAAGCAAAGTTGTGTATCTCTCTCGTCCACCGAAGCAGAATATGTGGCGGCCGGTAGTTGTTGTGCACAACTCTTATGGATGAGGCAAACTTTAAAGGAGTACGGTGTCATTTGTGACAAAGTGCCTCTTTGGTGTGACAATGAAAGTGCCATCAAGATTTGTCTCAACCCGGTGCAACACTTCAAGACGAAGCATATTGAGATCCGGTATCACTTCATCCGGGATCACATTCGGCGAGGGAAGATCGAGCTCAAGTATGTCAACACTCATGATAACCTTGCAGATATTTTCACGAAGCCCTTGGATGAAGCAAGATTTCGCGAGTTAAGGCATGAGCTAAATATCATTGATTTGAGCAATGTGACTTGAACCCGTGCACCCCCCACCACACTCAACGTGTTGTCTAGTTTAGATGTAGGCATGGACATAGGGGGAGTGTTGTTCTCTCAATGAACTCTCCCTCCCCCCATTATGCATAAATTGATTTAGTCTTTCACTTTAACCATATTTTATGGTACTAGTGCTTCAAGGACGAGTTTTGGTCATGGGTCCAAGGTTAAAATCTTCGCGACGCCATACCTCTTGACTCAAACATAGGTGGCCTCGGCCACCGCCCTCTCTTGAAGAGGTGTGTTCTGTTCTGTTGTTAGTGTGTTTGTGGCCTGGTTGGGCTTTCTTCTTTCTTGGGTGTGGTTTTTCCATTCTTCTTGAGCTGAGCCGTGTGTGTCTAGAGGCCGGTGGTTGCTGAGCGGTACTACCGCTGGTGGTGTGCTGTATTACCGCTCTAAGCGGTACTACCGCCCACCAGCACGGTACTACCACTACGAGGCGGGGGCAGGGGGTTATATCGGGGGCAGGGGAGTTTCTTCTCCCCCATACCCATTCACTCGCCCCCACGCTCTTTGCCTCTCCAGCAACCAGCGCCGCGGGAGGGCTCCGGCGGATCTCCCTCTCCGGGGCGCTCCTCTCCATTTCCTTCGGTGGAGACGATCCCCACCTTGTCCTCTTGCCATGGATGCCGGTATTGCCCCCGTTCTCTCTCTCTTCTTGTCTAGATTTCCAATCTAGCATCTTAGGGGCAATAGTAGTTGCATCTCTAGATTTTTGGCCAAATCTAGGCTTGAGTAGGATGGAGAAGGCTTCTAGGCAGTTTGGATTGGTGTTTGGTAGGAGTATTTTTGAATTTGGTAGGACGGTAGTGCCGGATCTAACCATGGAAGTAGGAAACTGTTGTTTCCCGTCTCGAGCGGTACTACCGCTCCCTCTGGAGTGGTACTACCGCTTGGAGCGGTACTACCGCCCTCTACCAGGTTCCACCATACTTTTCCTAACCAGTGATCCTTTTGGTGTTGTTTGCTGGCTTATGCTTGTTCTTTCTGGTTGTTTGCGTGTTCTTGTGTGTGGTTCCAGGTGATGAGCTTCCTAAGCATCAGGCTCGGCGTGTCAACCCCGGTCGTGCCACGTCCAAGCGGTACCGCACAACTGAGTCTGCAGGAGGTTCCTCAAGTGCTCGTCCTCCACCCCAACTCCAGAAGAAGCCTGGTGTCAAGACGAAGCCTGGCAAAACTGTGCCAGAAATGCCTGCCAAGGAGTTCTGGGCAAGACGTCGCCGCAACCCCTATGAGGCAGACCAAGATCCCACTTTGGTCAACCATCCGTTCTGGAACAGATTTCAGTTTGCCATCTTCTTTGATGTTCTCAAGGCCAAGAAGAACCTCTTTGTTAACGTGCACTCCATCGACACCAACCATATGGAGAAGGATCCTGATTACTTTGGTGAAGCTCTTCAGATGTGTACTCAACTGAACATTCTTGGTGTCATGCAATTCAACAAAGATTATGATGCTGATATTGTGGCCCAATTCTATGCCACGGTTCATCTCGGAACTGATGAGGAGATGACACTGACTTGGATGACCAATGGCAAGTTGCTTTCAGTCAAGTGGAATGCGTTCATGGAATTGATTGGGGTGGAAGATCAAGGGCTTGCGTCTCCTATCGGCTTTTGCCCTCACCGCAACACCTCCGCCACTCACAAGCAAGCTCTATGGCCGTACTGCACTTTGAAGATCAACCCTGAGACGAAGAAGGAGACCTATGAGCTTCCTGCCTTTCTGGACATTCTTCACCATGTCTTCCGTGAGACTCTTTTCCCTCGCATCAGGAATCTGGATATGGTTCATTCTTATCTCGTGGACATGCTTCTCTTCTGCTAGCGTGAGAAGGTAAAAAACACCGGAGAGTCCCTGGACATATCCCATGTTATGTGGTCTGAGCTGTTATCTGCTATCTCCGAATGCAAGTGCCCGATTTATGGTCCGTTCATCATGCTGCTTATTGAGAAGGCCTAGGGTCGTGTCTATCCCCAAGTGATGCTAGAGACCGGGGAGTTGGTTTCTCACGATGTCAAGCGTCTGAGGAAGAAGGACAACTGGGGCGCTCAGGTCCCTAAAACTGGAGTTCCTTCATCTGCTACTGCCATGGAGACCGAGGAGGAGGCTGAGACTGAGGCTGAGGATGATGATGACTATATGCCTTCTGCGGCAGAGCCCTCTTGGGCAAAGAAGCTCAAGCTCAAGATGAAGAAGCTGTTCTGCATGGAGGCTCACGGTCAGTACTTGACTCATGTGGGTGAGAAGAAGGCCCGTCGTCGTCACAAGGAGCTCATGCGCTAGTTGGGTGCCACCGTTAACAGTGGATCTGAGGACCAGCTTACTGAGGAGGAGGAGTGGGTTCAGCAGCACTGCCCATGGACCAATTCTGATGCCGAGCACTTCCCGACCGACGATGGTGGCGAAGATGATCCCGCTAAGATCTGATTCTCTTGCTATCACCTGGAGCTGTAGCAACACTCCCTCTCCTTTTTGGTGTCTCGATGCCAAAGGGGGAGAGAGTTTAGGGATTTGTGTTGTGTTTTCCGTCGTTTGTGTTTTCTCGCGTTTGCCTGGTTTGGTTTGTGTCTGGTTTGTGTCAGTGAGACCTAAGTTCTAGTCATATGGTGTGAGACATATGCTACCTTATCTTTCGAATATCTTTATCTATGTCTATCTAGCTTATCTATCTAGCTTATGAGTTGCATGCTTATCCTGTTATCTATGTTGCTCTCATATATCATGCTTAGGTAGTTGGTTTCTAAAATGTAGGGGGAGCGTTGATCCTGGTATCTGTGCCGTGCAGTCCAAAGCACTTATCTAGACAGCACACATCCAGGGGGAGCCCTTCTACATTTTAGGACGTTGGGGCTTTGCACTGATCCTTCATCTTCCCTGTTTGTGCAAATCCCGTATTGTCATCAGTCCACCAAAAAGGGGGAGATTGTAAGGGCATATTTATCCCCAAGATATTTTGGTGATTGATGACAATGCTTTTGCGGACTAATCGTGTGCGTTGAGTTCTTTCAGAGATTCATCCTTTGGCACGAGACGATTACTTCCCCTCGGTGTTTTATTCAAGATGGTGTAGCTCCTTTCGTTTCTCTGCTGGTGGTCTAGTTTCGTAGGAGTCATCGTACTATCAAGAGGGGATCCGCTTTGGTAAGGCTAGGGTGGAATCAACACGTACACATCCTTATCACACCCGTTGCTTCTTTCCGCTTCATTGGAGCTATCTTTCGTTAATCTGTGCCTGCCTGTCCTGTCCCAGCGGTAGTACCGCGGTCTTCAGCGGTAGTACCGCCGAAGCTCGTCAAGCGGTAGTACCGCTCCCTGAGCGGTAGTACCGCTTGTGAGCTTCGGTCGTAGTACCATAGTGGTTCCGGGCTTCTACCGCCTCGACTCTCGACTGCCGTTTTTCGTGTCGGGTTTTACGGTACTAGTAGCGGCAGTAGGAGCGGTAGTACCGCTCCAAGCGGTAGTACCGCCTATACTTCCGCGGTAGTACCGCTCTGGGCCAGGACCCTGCTTCCCTCGTCAGCGCGGCAGTACCGCTGGGAAGGAGCGGTAGTACCGCATATCAGCGGTAGTACCGCCCTGCCCAAGCGGTAGTACCGCTCTGTGTGTGGCTGGTTGGTGGGTAACGGTTGGATTTTTTCCCCCACTATATAAAGGTGTCTTCTTCCCCAAAGTTGACTTACCTCTTTCCCCCAAAGCTCCATTGTTGCTCCAAGCTCCATTTTCGCCCGATCTCTCTCCCTAGCCAATCAAACTTGTTGATTTGCTCGGGATTGGTTGAGAAGGCCCCGATCTACACTTCCACCAAGAGAAATTTGATTCCCCCCACTTATCCCTAGCGGATCTTGTTACTCTTGGGTGTTGAGCACCCTAGACGGTTGAGGTCACCTCGAAGCCATACTCCATTGTGGTGAAGCTTCATGGTGTTGTTGGGAGCCTCCAAGTGTTGTGGAGATAGCCCCAATCTTGTTTGTAAAGGTTCGGTCGCCGCCTTCAAGGGCACCAATAGTGGAATCATGGCATCTCGCATTGTGTGAGGGCGTGAGGAGATTACGGTGGCCCTAGTGGCTTCTTGGGGAGCATTGTGCCTCCACACCGCTCTAACGGAGACGTACTTCCCCTTAAAAGGAAGGAACTTCGGTAACACATCCTCGTCTCCACCGGCTTCACTCTTGGTTATCTCGTGCCTTTACTTTTGCAAGCTTACTTCTGTTGTATCTATTGCTTGCTTGTGTGCTAGTTGTCTTTGCATCATATAGGTTGTCCACGTAGTTGCACATCTAGACAACCTATTTCGTTGCAAGGTTTAAACTGTTAAAGAAAAGTCTAAAAATAGTTAGTTGCCTATTCACCCCCACCCCTCTCTAGTCAACCATATCGATCCTTTCAGACCTAAATCCTCTGGATACAAATCATCTGAATGCAAAAAAGAGACCACCAAGAGGCAGTGGTGACAACACTCTGTTCGAGAGTCATGGCATGTATCACGTGAGATACATCAATACTTGAAGCAAATCAATGGCACAAGTCGGAGAGCCACAGTTTTAAAGACTCCGGACACACAGGCGTGTAGAAGCACAGGCACGATGAGTAACAGCCACCGCATCCCCTCATGGACGGACGTTTGACACCACGGGCACGAAGAGTCACAGCCAGTGTGTCCCCTGAGTAACACGAATGCACGCATAGGAAGCACAGAAATGCAGCGTATACAGGCACGGAATTGCGGCTTCTCGGCACACAGGCATGGCTTTGGAAATGGCGTTCTCGAGGCACAGGTATAAACCAACTGGATGCACAATAGAGTGGTGGCAGAGGCACGGTTGTGCAGTCTCAAGAAAAACTGCCGTGTGACACCAGCACATACAGACATCACGTGTGTCACGTGAGGTACAGAAATAGAGCAAAAGAAGCCACGGGAGTGAAGCCTCCGCAAACACGGGTGCTAGGCTACTAAAGGCACGGTCCCGAAGAACACAAAGATAGGGTACTAAAATGTTGCCTCATACGTTAGCAGACGTGCCTCTCTTGTGCGAACATGTAAAAGACAACAATTCAAACACAAACAAACGGCGCTGAATATAAGCCAAACAAAAAAATGCTTCTCCCAAACAATACATATGCGTCACATCACGGACGGACGTCTGCACCAGAGGCACGTAGAGTCACAACCAACATGACGCCTGAGACAAGCAAATGCATGTACAGGAGACACAGAACTGAAGCGTATGCAGTCACGCAATTGCAGCTTCTCGGAGTTCTCGAGGCACAGGTACAAACCAGCTGGACGCACAAAAGAGTGATGGAAGAGGCACGGTTGTTCAGTCTCAAGAGAAAATGTCATGTGACACCAGCACAAACAGACATCACATGTGTCACATGAGGTACAGAAATAGCGGAAAAGAAGCCACGGCAGTGAAGCCTCCGCAGACACGGATGCCGGGCTTCTAAAGGCACAGTCACGAAGAACACAAAGACAGGGTACTGAAATGTCGCCTCGTACGTTAGCAGACGTGCCTCTCTTGTGCGAACGTGTAAAAGACAACAATTCAAACACAAACAAACGGCGCTGAATATAAGCCAAACAAAAAATGCTTCTCCCAAACAATACATATGCGTCACATCACGGACGGATGTCTACACCAGAGGCACGTAGAGTCACAGCCAACATGACGCCTGAGACAAGCAAATGCACATACAGGAGACATGGAACTGAAGCGTATACAGTCACGCAATTGCGGCTTCTCGGAGTTCTCGGGGCATGGGTACAAACCAGCTGGACGCACAAAAGAGTGATGGAAGAGGCACGGTTGTTCAGTCTCAAGATAAACTGCCGTGTGACACCAGCACAAACAGACATCACGTGTGTCACGTGAGGTACAGAAATAGCAGAAAAGAAGCCACGGGAGTGAAGCCGCCGCAGACACGGATGCCGGGCTTCTAAAGGCACGGTCCCGAAGAACACAAAGACAGGGTACTGAAATGTTGCCTCATACGTTAGCAGACGTGCCGCTCTTGTGCGAACGTGTAAAAGACAACAATTCAAACACAAACAAAAGGCGCTGAATATAAGCCAAACAAAAAAACGCGTCTCCCAAACAATACATATGTGTCACATCACGGACGGACATCTGCACCAGAGGCATGTAGAGTCACAGCCAACATGACGCCTGAGACAAGCAAATGCACGTACAGGAGACACGGAACTGAAGCATATACAGTCACGCAATTGCGGTTTCTCGGAGTTCTCGAGGTACGGGTACAAACCAGCTGGATGCACAAAAGAGTGATGGAATAGGCACGGTTGTTCAGTCTCAAGAGAAACTGTCGTGTGACACCAGCACAAACATACATCACGTGTGTCACGTGAGGTACAGAAATAGCAGAAAAGAAGCCATGGGGGTGAAGCCTCCGCAGACACGGATGTCGGGCTTCTAAAGGCACGGTACCGAAGAACACAAAGAGAGGGTACTGAAATGTTGCCTCGTACGTTAGCACACGTCCCTCTCTTGTGCGAACGTGTAAAAGACAACAATTCAAACACAAACAAACGGCGTTGAATATAAGCCAAATAAAAAAACGCTTCTCCCAAACAATACATATGCGCCACTTCAACAGGTTACCTAAATTTACATCAACTCGCGCAAACGTCAACAATGAACTTGTAACATGAAAAAACATAAAAAAAAATATTTACAAATCACATGAGACAAGCCAAACACGATACTGAATAACAAAACGGTACTCCATAGGATTAAACTAAAAGTACTCATTGATTATACAAAAAAAGAAATGAAAGTCTTCCAGGAGTCCATTCCTCACAGAAACGTCCACACAAACGTCCACCGTGACCATTCTACTCAGTTGGAGTTCTGCTCCGAAACATCAACGGCATCTGCGGTCGGGAAGACAACGGGGATGCATCATGTCCTTCATCGACAAAACTCGGCGGTAGAGCTCGTAGCTCACATACCCATCCTAAAACAAAAAACGGATGAGAATGAAGATATACGTAAAGAGGAAAAGGTACTATTGTTTTAGTAAAACAAAAATATAAATACAGAAAATCATAGAACAAATGAAGTTTTCACTTACAATTGCCGCATATTTCAGATGTTCAAGGGAAAGCGGCTTCCATTCCCAGTAGTCATGCAGACCCTTGGGAAAAGACGACTTCATACTCAAGTAAGATTTTTCTATGACGGCTCCTGCCAAATCTGCCATGGAATCCCTAAGATTGCCTCCTTTGATCATGAGCTCCTCTTGAAGATCGATGTGACACTTTATTGGGATTTTGAGGAAACTGTTTGCGAGAACATCCCTATCGTTCCTGACGTCGACACTAGCAAAAATGATACCTTTGTTCCGAAGGAAATCCTTTAGGGGAGCGCACTCCGTCCTGGCCTTGCACAAGTGATAGACAAGAACATGCTTGCGCATCGCCAGTTGCATGACGGCAACTTTTCTACTACGATCAAAATAATCCTCCCGTGTGTACTCCAGATCAAGACCAACAAACTTGTACCTGTCCTCACGCAACCATTCCTCATAAAGAGAAAGAATCTCCTCCACCTTGTAGGGCTCGTTGGTGTACAACACCTTGAGCCTGGTATTACCATCGGCATCTATAAAGAGACGCTCAGTATTGTTCCTGAAGTCATCCATGGAAAAGACGGTGACATGACAATGGAGTCCGACTGTGCTTCTCGTACGAGGCGAGGATGATGGGAGCTACCTGCACTTCTCTGGAGAGAATAAGATGCGATAACCTCCCAGAATAGACCACTACTTAACCTTGGGGAGAGACGACTCAGTTATCATGCGCCCATTAAATTGCACCGGGGACGGTGTGAATGGACGGTTGTGCTTCTGCAGCTTATGAAACCATGCACTTAAAAAGTCACGGCTGCCATATGCTATAATCGAGGAGCCTCTAGGTTAACTCTAGCATGGTATCTGCCATAATGAATACTAACAATAAATAGCCATCCCATCGGTCACCAGCACATCTTTTGACCGAGAGAACAATGAGAGGAGGCAAACTAGATGACCCTGTCGTACAAATACTACACGGGGAGTGAACCAAATTAAAAGCACGGTTCTGCCAGCACAAAAGCCACACGCGTGCCTCCACTTTGCTTAAAGACAAACCTCAGTGATACCAACGGACCTGCATCTATATGCCTGCACGTACCACCAAAAACATTGCCAAAACAAAAGCACGTCCATGCTTCTGACATACAGATAACTGTGTGTTATCATACATATTCCCGCCTGAACCCAACATACATAAAAACAGTGGCTCCCTGGGTCAACGACTATTGAATTTTTTTGCAATAACAGAGTCACGAACCGTGGCTCCATTCCAGATGCAAAAGTGACTCTCAATAGGAACCATCATGCCTCCCGTCAATTTGCCTCCCCTGACGTATCGACCATGCCTTTCCTGCTACAACGACCGCGCATCTAATAACATCATCACCGTTCCTCTCCTAAAAACACACCCAACTATACCTGATTAAACATGTGATTAAAAAAAATTAAAACACAGAAGCACGAGTATGCTTTCAAGCATCTATAACCATGCCTCGCAAAAAATATGTAAGGCAGGATAGGCACGTAAAAGACTCCGCTCGGAGGCAGCATAGCTGGACAACTATAATGGGAGGCAGCTGGATGAGTCAAACATCTCGTGTCCCCATAACACCTCGGAATGCACGCACACCATCTACAACCAGCATTATTTCCATTTCACAGAATAAAATATAAAAAAAGAAACACTCATTACTACTCTTGCTCTCTCCCATCTCCTTTATATTTCAATAAGCTCCAACTCCCTCAGCCACATCACAACTCATTTGCCTTCTCCGCCGCCTGCTTCTAGGGTTCGTCCTTCTTCTCCGTCGCCTGCTTCTAAAGTTCATGCTTCTTCCCAGCAATCAATTGATTAATTTCCAAGCCATGCCTCTCTCCTACATTGCTGGCCGTGTGTGCTTGCCATAAGCTTCCCATCACAACCCATCCGCCTTATCCGACCACCTACTTCTAGGGTTTGTGCTTCTTTCCCGCACACAGTCTCATTTCAAACAAGTTATTGTAGAGTTTTTGTTGGGTCCCTCGATTAACTTCCAAGTCGTACTTCTCTCGTAGATTTGCTAGCCGTGTGTGCTTGCCCTAAGCTTCCCCTACCCCGTACTTCTCTCGTAGATTTGCTAGCCGTGCGTGCTTGCCCTAAAATTCCCCTACCCCGTACTTCTCAAGTAGATTTGCTAGCCGTGTGTGCTTGCCCTAAGCTTCCCCTACGCCAATCTCCGTTCGTCAACCCTCATTCTTCTTCTCTCCTAGGTAAAAACCATATGCGTAAGCAGCATGCTCCGATCCGTATTTACGTTTTACGTCTTGGTTTTTCATTTGATAGTTATTGAAGCGTCAGATCCGGTGCAACGACTTCATTCTCTAAAGGAATATAAACACCATTAGAAAATCCAAACAAGTGTTCTAAACTCTGTCATACTGATTTTCTGGAAGGAGTAGATGAGAAGATTTCTGGTAAATTTGTAGTTGTTGTCTGCCTTCATACGGATATTTTAATATGGCTAACATAGTTGAAGCTAGTCGTTGTCTACCTTCAACGCTGAAGCTTGTTTTTAAATTGGTATCATATTCTTGTTTTCTTAACATAATTGTTCTGAATTATTTAGGTATGATTTGCCCTACCTGCCGCCAACTAGGAGGCCCTTGCGAACCACACCCTGAAGTTCTCCGGGAGTTTGAGGTTATTCTTGATGAAAATTGCTGGAGACGCATGGTTAGTAAGCATCACTAACATATTAGTTGCCTACAACACACTAGAAATCGTCACTTTTACTCATACCGCCTTGCACCTACACTAGGTTCCCCTGCTGTCACTTCTTCGCACCTGCCTTGTGTTTTCATTTTCCATTAGTTTGCCTGCCTATGCCCTAATTAATATAGTCCATTAGTTTTGCCTGCCTATGTCTTGATTACTATAGTGTATCTTCAGTTCTAATTAAAACTAGTCAACATATGCCAAAAATCTATATCCATTAATTTATAATACCATTATGTTGTTACCTATAATTCTTATCAAAAATTCACATCCAAATTAAGAAAACTTTTAACATTAATAATACGCGGTTTCAAAGTTATACTTACAGGTTGTTATTTTTACTATTTTTTCCAGTATGTACCTTGTAACGTTAGAGCTTTTCTCGCTGAGTACATCGGCGAGAGGAAGGAAGAAGCAAGAAAATTGCGTAAAGAGCAGGTAGAGCCAGCCCTTCTTACACATGAAGGAAGCTCTTACAATGCTTTGTTTAAGCATAGGCCGAACTACACAAAGTTCTGCGGTGGTGAGTGGAACACCTTTGCGGATGATTATTAGCTTCGTGCTAGAGACCGCATAGAATTTGAACTACCACAGGAGGGTCTCAATCTCGAAATACAAACATATCGCAATGACAAAAGGCTGCTTCTATTACCCCACGTTGGTACGTATTTAATATTACAAACTTATCTTCTTTGGCTGTATTTTGATATGCATGAATCGAACTGAATAATATTAACCCGTATTACATAAAACTTTATCTAACTTTCAAATCTTGTTATTTTTCTAGCTATGGACGACCTTTCTTCTGACGATTTTGACCATGTTCACTGCTGTGTCTACTCTAAGGATATTGAGCTTACCTACAACCAGACACGATTCTTTCTACAATGCCTTTTCGGAGATACTTTCATTCGTTGTCGTCCATTTGTACACGTCTTGACTCCCACTAACACCAAAGAATGCGTCATGGTTGGTAGTCCTTGTTAAAATACCAAACGTATTTTGCTCATATATAATATAAACAATATTGACAAAATCTTGCTTATATGTAAAATTATAAAGAACATATTTATTCAAACATAAAACAACAAAACTTTTGTTGTTCTCTTAATATGTTGTTTCATCTGTTTAGACACAAACCTGAACATGCCAGGAATTATATTACTTGCAATTTGGAATTTCTTAATTTTTGCGCACTCACTGTATTCAGCCATTCTTTTATTTATTGTCCAAGTGGCAATTCAACGGTTTTAATTTCCATTTAATTTCGATTTCTTCTAGAAAATTCCGAGGAGCGTTGTCTCAACACTGAAGAGATGGGTGGACATGCCAACCAATGGCACGGTGACCCTTGAAGCTCCTGATGAACCTACCCATGTCATCACTCCTTCGTCGTACTACATCTGCAAAAACGACGGCCGGATGGTAATAGAAAAGTCTTCTTTCAAAGACTTCATATCAGCTACATCCTTTGTTGAAAAGAACATCGTTCTAATCACTTTCAAAGAGCGCCATGACCGTTCTGTGTCCATCATCATTCAACGCATTCTATAGATTCCGTCAGAACCTGCACCTAAAATGGAAGCACAGTGTATCTCCTAGGATGTTCAGCGCTCATTTCAGGATGATGCCTCCCAAGAGCAAAACACTGGTTTATTTAAAATAAGTTTGCTAGTTAGAATGGTACATTAATGTAACTATTATGGACCATGTGCTTGCTTGAACTATCTGAATGATCTTTTGAAACTTATGTAGCTCTTACGGACCCTCTACTCACAGTTTCAACCATCAAAATAATGCTTTGCAACAAATGCTGTTTGAACTATTAGAATGATTCATTCGAAAAAATGTAGTTCTAATCCTTTGAAAAGTTTCAAACATCAAACAAAACAACATTCAGTTTTTGATCCAAAACATATGCCATGTTATCAAACTTATTCAAACGATCTACTGAAACATATCTCAATTTAAAACCAAACAGGACTCCATTTTCAAGTGCAAACTATGTTTACTTCACCAACTTTTCATGAACACACAGTTGCGCGCCGAATAACATAACAACAATGCCTAGCTGACCAAGGAAGATTGTTAATTGAAAAAAACGTTTTCACAACAAAGGCACGACCATGCATCTGCTGAGTGTTCTACCGTTCACACGACTACTTTCACAACCAAAGATGGAATACGCACATATGGATCGCGCACGCAGCACGCAACGAATAAAAAAATTCAAAGAACGAGATAAGTGAAAATCATTTTTAAAAAATAGATAAAACAAACGATTGTTTACAAAAATCTATGCCTGGAACCGCTGGGTGACTAGAAACTGCTCTTTGGCGGTTTCCTTTTTTGCACGACAAAAGATCCCTTTCACTTTTCCGACTCCATTTGCATCTTCTTCCTCCAAAGTTTCTCGCCGGCCACAGTTCACCACCGCACACCTCCAGCCATGGACGATGGGAAAATAACAACATTCACCAAGCACATCACTACCCATGGTACAACCGTGCTGGAGGTGGTGTACACCAACGACCCAAGGATCATGGAGCGGATCATCAAAAAGTACGAGGAATGGCTAAAGGAGGAGAAGAACAAGTTTGTCGGCCTTGACCTTGAGTACACATGTAAGAGTAGTTACGTACGACAAGGGATCGCCGTTGTCCAACTTTCCATGCGCGAGCATGTCCTTGTATACCACTACTGCAAGTCCGAGCGCTCCCAGGCGTTAGTTGACTTCCTACAACGGAAAGCGGTAACTTTCACCAGCGTCGACACCAGGAATGACAAGACCATGCTTGCCCGTGCATGCATCAGAATTCCAGACGAGCACCACGTCGACATCCAGAGGCTATTCTGCATCAAGGGTGGTGGAGAAAGAGACTCCATGGCTGACCTTGCAGTGACCATCATCGACCCCTCATACAAGAACATGAAGAAATCATTCCCAAAGGAGAAGCACCAGTTCTGGGAGTGGAAGCCGCTTTCCCCGATACACCTTGAGTACGCGGCAAAGGACGGGTATGTTAGCTACGAGTTGTACCGTAGAATCCTAATCATCAAGAACGGGCTACATCACCTCCACCAACAACCAGTGAAAGAAAGACTCTGCCCGCGTAAGAACAAAGACGAGGGATCTTCCAGCGGCTGGAAGCGCCGAAAGGGAAGCAGCGGTTGGTAAATTGCGAGAAAATGGATCGTGCCATGATTGATTGATCTGTCGTGATCAAGTGATCAGGTGCGTGGCACAACTATTATGATAATTTAGGTTGAATGAACCCATGTTGTAAATATGTTTGTTCTTGCTCAAAGATGTTGTCTGTATTGTATTACTATTTTATGTCTGAACTTTGAACACAGTGGTGTGCGTGTCTAAATGTAATTAGTAAGTTATGTCCCAGTATTGAGCAAGCATATGTTGTATCCATGACTATAGAACGAGAGATATGTCGCACGACATTGTATTATAATTTTCATACTCAACCTTTACAAGATGCATCATGCATTTACAAGAATATGTGATGGTATCGTTGCAAACTTTCATTAGAATGCTTATTCAACATTGGCATAAACAATTCATAAATATTGCAGAAGAACATTTGGTACACAGACGCAAGGGACAAGAACTTTGTTACTTTGACCACACCGTCCATTCACAGGTTCCTCTCCGTACACCAGTCCTCCACGATGCCACAAAACTACACTACCGTATACAACTGACCCATGTACAACCGTGCCTCTCTAAGTGTAAACTCAACCCATGCCTCTGGTGCCACGCACCCATGACCTTAGAGACTTCACACCTGTGCATCCACAACCGAGCCTCTCTAACCAAATATTCAAACCGATGCCTCTGCTGACATACATCCGTGCCTCAAGACACTTGACAACAGCAAGAGGGTTCAAAACCGTGCATCCACACAACCGTGCTTGTACTGACTGCACTTCGGTGCCTCCGTTTGCTCGATCGACGTGCCTCACATGAAATCCACAGTAACTCTACATACTCCACGCGACTGATCGCCCGTGCCTCCGCACAACCATGCCTGTACTAACTTCAATTACGTGCCTCCATTTCCTCAATCCACGTGCCTCATGTGAAACCCACTGTAACTCTACGTGCTACACACACACGTGCCTCTCGCATGAAACCCACACACACACACACACACACAGCCATGCATCAGAGTAAACAACACATGTGCCTCTATTGTATTTATAACTTTGACCACAATTAAATAACATCCGTCCAAAAAAACATCATTAAAAGAGATGCACAGCCAAGCCTCTTATACATCAAAATCCATTATGTTCAAAGGCTATAACTAACTGAAGGAAATATGCCCTAGAGGCAATAATAAAGTTATTATTTATTTCCTTATTTCATGATAAATGTTTATTATTCATGCTAGAATTGTATTAACCGGAAACATAATACATGTGTGAATACGTAGACAAAACATAGTGTCACTAGTATGCCTCTACTTGACTAGCTTGTTGATCAAAGATGGTTGTGTTTCCTAGCCATAGACATGAGTTGTCATTTGATTAACAGGATCACATCATTAGAAGAATGATGTGATTGACTTGACCCATTCCGTTAGCTTAGCACTTGATCGTTTAGTATGTTGCTATTGCTTTCTTCATGACTTATACATGTTCCTATGACTATGAGATTATGCAACTCCCGTTTACCGGAGGAACACTTTGTGTGCTACCAAACGTCACAAGTAACTGGGTGATTATAAAGGAGCTCTATAGGTGTCTCCGAAGGTACATGTTGAGTTGGCGTATTTCGAGATTAGGATTTGTCACTCCGATTGTCGGAGAGGTATCTCTGGGCCCTCTCGGTAATGCACATCACTATAAGCCTTGCAAGCAATGTGACTAATGAGTTAGTTGCGGGATGATGCATTATGTAACGAGTAAAGAGACTTGCCGATAACGAGATTGAACTAGGTATTGGATACCGATGATCGAATCTCGGGCAAGTAACATACCGATGACAAAGGAAACAACGTATGTTGTTATGTGGTTTGACCGATAAAGATCTTTGTAGAATATGTAGGAGCCAATATGAGCATCTAGGTTCCGCTATTGGTTATTGACCGGAAACGTGTCTCGGTCATGTCTACATAGTTCTCGAACCCGTAGGGTCCGCACGCTTAAGGTTTCGATGACAGTTATATTATGAGTTTATGAGTTTTAATGTACCGAAGGAGTTTAGAGTCCCGGATGAGATCGGGAACATTACGAGGAGTCTCGAAATGGTCGATACGTAAAGATCAATATATTGGACGACTATATTCGGACTTCAGAAAGGTTCCGAGTGATTCGGGTATTTTCGGAGGTACCGGGGAGTTACGGGAATACGAGAAAGAAGCAATGGGCCTCATGGGCCAAGTGGTGGAAGAGAAGAGGCAGGGCGCACGGCCCCCTAGCCCAAACCAAATTGGACTAGGGGGCGCCCCCCCCCTTTCCTTCTCTTCCTCCCTATCCTTCCTTCTCCTTCTCCTTCCCTTCCTTCCCCTCTCCTACTTGGAATAGGAAAGAGGGGGGAATCCTACTTGGAGTAGGATTGCCCCCCTTGGGCGCGCCTCCTCCCCTTGGTCGGCCCTCTCCTCCTCCCCCCTTTATATAGGGAGGAGGGGGGCACCCCATGGACACACAAGTTGATCTTCGTGATCGTTCCTTAGCCGTGTGCGGTGCCCCCCTCCACCATATTCCACCTCGGTCATATCGTTGTGGTGCTTAGGCGAAGCCCTGCGTCGGTAGAACATCATCATCGTCACCACTCCATCGTACTGACGGAACTCATCCCCGACACCCTGCTGGATCGGAGTCCGGGGATCGTCATCAAGCTGAACATGTGCTGAACTCGGAGGTGCCGTACGTTCGGTACTTGGATCAGTCGGATCATGAAGACGTACGACTACATCAACCGCGTTGTCATAACGCTTCCACTTACGGTCTACGAGGGTACGTGGACAACACTCTCCCCTCTCGTTGCTATGCATCACCATGATCCTTGCGTGTGCGTAGGAATTTTTTTTGAAATTACTACGTTCCCCAACACTAACATCACTGCGATAGAAGATTGAAGATAACAACAAGCCTCCCAACAAGTTGTTTGAAAGTTATCAGCACCAAGCTGTTTACTTCAATAGACGATGCCTGAAGAAAATCACTGAAACCTTCATGTTTGAACACCATTCTATTACCCAAACCAATGAAGTAGGAGCAAGGAGTGCTCACATATATATCATCATCACCAGATTCCAGAGCAACTTCAAGAGTTAAAACGCCAGTTCTAGGAAAAGTCACAAACTCCTTCAAACTCCTCACAACAATACCAGGAATAACCTGACAAAATACATCAAGCTATCAGAAATAGAATAAAAATTCAAAACTATAAATAGAAGACGTAATAAAAATAAATAAATAAACAGAAACAAAAAAACAATGGGAAAAAAATCTGACCATATGATGACCATTAACATTCATGGAATCAATCATGTGAACAAAAGGACAACAGGGTATGTAGTCATCATCAAATAGTTGACACCTCATGAAATACATCTGCTGATAATTAAGAAAAACACCACGGGTGTAATAACAACTCCCAACAAGCTCCTTCTCGGAGTCGCTCAAACCATGTAGAGCTACAAAATATAATTACACAGGCTCAAGGGAACAGAAAAATCAAAATGTACAATAAAACAAGATAAAAACTTCCTTAAAAATAAACCTTACCAACAGACGGTATAGGAGACAACGCATCTCCACGACCAACACGATAAAAATCAATACCAATCCAAGCTCCATAATGTTTAAGTCTAATGGTCATTATATCACGAGGACGAACACCATAATCACTGACCAATCGTTCCCAGGAAGGACCATGGAATTTGCTCCTCACATGACCATGACTAAACAGAACACCATACAAATAACCCTCATTGCACTAAAGAGCCAGATCAGTATCTTCGTCACCCCTCCTTATGGCTAAAGCCCTACACTCCTCGATGTAACGAGCAAGATGAGCTCTAATACTGCACAGAACATAGTGCACAACAAATCAAAACAAGGATCATAATCAAAATCTAAACAGCATGGGCGGCACCAAAAGAAATAAGCGTGTGTGCCAAAAATTGAACAACTATAAAATGATTTTCTTACAACACGCCTCCAACAACGCCGATCCAGGACCACACTGAACCCATCGACAGAAGAATCAACAGAAGAACACGGGCCACCAGGCATACGGCAAAAAGGACAAGCCATAACTGCAAGGAACACAATGGTTATCAACAACTAATCCCACAAAACCCAGTTGAAACTTGACATCTGATAGTGTTGGTAGTCCCCACCCATAACTACCCCATAAATCTCCATATCCCGGAAATATAATGGGAACAAAAAGAGAAACGAAAAAGGGAAACAGGGAACCAACGAAGGCAACCAGTAGGGAACGACGATATCGCGAACGGGGAAGCGCGCTTGACGCTAAAGAAGGACTACCGTAAGAGCAGGCAACAAGCGCGGCGGCCGGAACAACTGCCGTCGTAACCACGCGACAAGAGCAGCGGCGGCGACGGGCGGAGACGACGGCAAAGAACGAACAATGCGTGACGAGGGTTTGCCCACAACAGAGAGAAACGAGAAACAGATCTCAAAACAGATCAAAGGTATTACAAAACATTAGAAGTATAAGGACTAAAGTGAAAAAAGGAAAAACCATAAAGGGAAACCGGAAACCGGAAATCACGGGAGAAGCCGTGCACGCGCCAAGTGTCACGCGCGGAGCGCATCCGAAAAGTCTCGGGAGCGCTCCGCGCGTGACACTTAGCGCGCGCGGAGCGCTCCCCAACTAATCGTTGTGGCGAGCGCTCCTCAATTAGTGATTTCGCTCGATTCCTGGTCTACACAACGGTAGTCGGTTGTGCTAGCCAACGAGCTAGCAACAAATTTGTGATGAAGTACGAGGCGCGAACTACTTGAGTTAACACAAGCGAGATTTCCACTAGTTTTTCCCGGTTTGTCAGTTTTTCTGGGTTTTTCTCTTTTCTTTTTTTGCTTCATTTTTATTCAGTTTTCTCTGGGTTATTTCTCCATTTTTGTTTGTTTCTCTTCTTCTCCATTTTTTGTTTTTCTTTTGTTTGTTTTCATTTTCACGCTAAATTTTCGTACATGCCAAAAACATTTTTTAATAAATGATCAACATTTTTCGTATAAATGTTCAACATTGTCCGAACACTTATTCAACACATTCAAATGCTTGTTCAACATTTTAATACTTACTCAACATGTTTCAAATACTTGTTCGACTTTTTCAAATACTCATTTAACATTTTCTAATACTTGTTGAAAACTTTCTCAAATACTCATTCAACATTTTAAAAATTTTTGTTCCACATTTTTCATACTTATTCATTATTTTCAAAAATTTTGTTCCACATTTTCCATATACTTGTTCAACATTTTGTAATACTTATTCAACATTTTTCCAATAAGTTCTCGACATTTTTAATACTTATTCACAAAATTTCAAATATTTGTTAAACATTTTTCAAATACTTGTTCTACATTTTTATTTAGAATGCTTGATTAACATTTTTCTTACATGATCAACATTTTTTAAAATACCTTTTCAACATTTTTCAACTACTTGTTCAGCATTTTAAAATACTTATTCAACAATTTCTCAAATACTTATTCAACATTTTCAAATTTTTTGTTCCACATTTTTTATACTTACTCAACATTTTCAAATTTTTTGTTCTATCCTTGTTCATATACTTGTTCAGTATTTTGTAATACTTATTTAATATTTACCCAATATGTTTTCAACATTTGTCAAATACTTGTTCAACATTTTCAAATACTTGTTCTACATTTTTTTTATTTTGAATGCTTAATTAACATTTTTCTATACATGATCAACATTTTTTCAAATACTTGTTCTACATTTTTTATTTTGAATGCTTAATCAACATTTTTCTATACATGATGAACATTTTTTCAAATACTTGTTCAACATGTTTCAAATGATTTTGTAGACTTTTTTGTAAGTATATATATTTAAAATATTTGAAAGCATAAACAAAAGGACAAAAATAAAGCAAAAAAACTAAATCAGAAAACCTAAAATAAAAGAGGAAAATGAGGTTGTGGCCTCTCTCGCGCTTGGGCTGCCCCAATCCGCCCTCTCCTTCAGCGAGCAGTGCCCTCCCTCTCGCAGAAAGTGAGAAATAGGGGCGCCTGGAGGGGAGGACAAAGAGCGTTTTTTAACACCAAATAGCTTTATTTAGGCAATGTTTATGGGAATACAAGCTATTGGTGGGGTGGGGGTGGTGAGCCAAACATGGCGCCCACTCTCAAGAGAAGTAGAAGCCCTAACAAGATCGTGTGCTTCTAAATTACAAGCTCGAGACTCATGACTAATAGATGCTTCCTGGAATAGCTCCTTCTTTACTAGGATCTCTTTGACAATCACTTCATAGTTGCATGGATTCTCCTCTTGAATGTTCCGTACTACTTGCGAACAGTCTGTGGCAATCTTTAACTTGGGCAGGTTCAAGTCTAGAGCCAGGGAGAGAGCCTCATTAGAGCATCTCCAGCCACACCCCCAACAGCCCCCCCCCCCTCCCCCGGCGAACTTTTAGCGCTGGTGGCCGAAAATCGGCCCAGTCGCGCCCCCAGGATCTCGTTTAGCGCCAATTTAGGCGAAAGCTAGAGCCAGCGATCCCGCCCCGAACCCAAGCGGCCGGGTGTTGCCTGGGCGTGCCGGCTGAAGCGAAAAGCGGCGTGGGGCCGCTCTGTCGGCGACAGGAAGCCCTTTTCCCGCCATTTCCTCCCGTTTCCCACTAGGCTTCCCTCTCTTCTCCATTCCTCCTACCAAACCCCCCGCCTCCTCCCCCCTTCCGCTCGCCATGCCGCCAAAGAAGTACGTGATGCCGTGCGCCGTGACGGATCCCAGAGCCGCCGCCTAGCCAAAGCAAAGGAAGCTGAGGGCGCCGCTGTCCAAGCCCCCGGCATGAGCAACGCTGAGTGGAAGGCGAATGTGGAGCGCCGGGAGGCCATCACCGCCGACAGGCGCAACAGGTCCAAGAAGGCCAGGGAAAAAGCAGCGCACGCTGCGGCTACGGCTACGACGGAGCATGCGGCTGATACGTCTCCAACGTATCTATAATTTATGAAGCATTCATGCTATATTATTATCTGTTTTGAATTTTTATGGGCTTTATTATACACTTTTATATTACTTTTGGGACTAACCTATTAACCGGAGGCCCAACCCATATTGTTGTTTTATTGCCTATTTTAGTGTTTCGAAGAAAAGAATATCAAACGGAGTCCAAACGGAATGAAACCTTCAGGAGCGTTATTTTTGGAACGAACATGATCCGGGATTGGAGTACAAGCCAAGGAAGCTTCGAGGAGGCCAGGAGATAGGAGGGTGCACCACCCTATCTCGCAGGCCCCTCATGGCTCCCCCGACCAACTTCTTTCACCTATATATTCCCATATACCCTAAAACCATCGAATACGACAATAGATCGGGAGTTCCGCTGCCACAAGCCTCTGTAGCCACCAAAAACCTCTCGGGAGCCCGTTCTGGCACCCTGTCGGAGGGGGGATCCCTCACCGGTGGCCATCTTCATCATCCCGGCGCTCTCCATGACGAGGAGGGAGTAGTTCACCCTTGGGGCTGAGGGTATGTACCAGTAGCTATGTGTTTGATATCTCTCTCTCTCGTGTTCTCTCTATGGCACGATCTTGGTGTATCGCGAGCTTTGCTATTATAGTTGGATCTTATGATGTTTCTCCCCCTCTACTCTCTTGTGATGAATTGAGTTTTCCTCTTGAAGTTATCTTATCGGATTGAGTCTTTAATGATTTGAGAACACTTGATGTATGTCTTGTCGTGCTTATCTGTGGTGACAATGGGATATCACGTGATCCACTTGATGTATGTTTTGGTGATCAACTTGCGGGTTCTGCCCATGAACCTATGCATAGGGGTTGGCACACGTTTTCGTCTTGACTCTCTGGTAGAAACTTTGGGGCACTCTTTGAAGTACTTTGTGTTGGTTGAATAGATGAATCTGAGATTGTGTGATGCATATCGTATAATCATGCCCACGGATACTTGAGGTGACAATGGAGTATCTAGGTGACATTAGGGTTTTGGTTGATTTGTGTCTCAAGGTGTTATTCTAGTATGAACTCTATGATAGATTGAACGGAAAGAATAGCTTCATGTTATTTTACTACGGACTCTTGAATAAATAGAACAGAAAGGATAACTTTGAGGTGGTTTCATACCCTACCATAATCTCTTCGTTTGTTCTCCGCTATTAGTGGCTTCGGAGTGACTCTTTGTTGCATGTTGAGGGATTGTTATATGATCTATCTATGTTATTATTGTTGAGAGAACTTGCGCTAGTGAAAGTATGAACCCTATGCCTTTTTTCCTATCCTTGCAACACCGTTTACGCTCACTTTTATCATTAGTTACCTTGCTGTTTTTATATTTTTCAGATTACAAAAACCTATATCTATCATCCATATTGCACTTGTATCACCATCTCTTCACCGAACTAGTGCACCTATACAATTTACCATTGTATTGGGTGTGTTGGGGACACAAGAGACTCTTTGTTATTTGGTTGCAGGGTTGTTTGAGAGAGACCATCTTCATCCTACGCCTCCCACGGATTGATAATCCTTAGGTCATCCACTTGAGGGAAATTTGCTACTGTCCTACAAACCTCTGCACTTGGAGGCCCAACAACGTCTACAAGAAGAAGGTTGTGTAGTAGACATCAGCGGCTGAACAAGCGGAGGCGGTGCGCGCGGCGGCGATGATGAATCCACCCGGTGGGTACCCGCACCGCGCGGCCTGGAGCCAGCAAAGCGTCGGCTCTCTAGCCAGGTTCTCGGCGTCACCACACCCATGGAGCACGCCCTCGCCTGGCTATGCTGATGGGGACGCCCATGCTGGCTTCAACCCCAACATCACCTTCCCCCATGGGCGCCCAGTCCAGCGCACGCCCTCGCCCTCGCCCGCATTCGCCGGCGTGCAGTACCCGCCGTACACGTACTCACCGCTGGACTACGCAACCTCGCCGATGCCACCTCATCGCCGCGGCCTCTACTCACAAGCCTCATCCTCGTCGCATCTCGGCGACGCCGACACGACGGAGGCCGACATGGAGGACATCATCGCAGCCGGCTCGGCTGCCACCGCCGCTTCCCCCGGGTTCACTACGCAGGACGGCTCGATTGACCTCGCCGGCATGGACGACGAGCTCAACTACGGCGAGGAAGAGCCGGAGGAGGAGGAAGAAGAGGAGGAGGAGCCGGCGCCGACGAGGAAAGGCAAGAAGAAGAAGAAGAAGGCCAAGTCTGGCGAGCCACGCATCAAATGGGCATCCAAGGAAGAGGAGTGCCTCGCCGAAGCATGGAAGGTCGTCTACCTCGACCCGGTCACCGGCACGAATCAGAGCATCGAGATGTATTGGTACCGCATCAAGGCCGAGTTCGACGAGCGGAAGCTCGTCGACCCCTACTTCAAAGGCATGCACATGAAGCAGGGGTCGAAGGCGATGGCGAACCATTGGGGGCTCATCCAAACGGCGTGGAACAAATGGCATGGGATCGTCGAGGAGGTCGCGGCTCGCCCGGAGAGCGGCACCAGCATCGAGGATCGGGTATCTCATGCCATCCTTACTGTTGTCTTTCGCCGTGCGCGCGCGCTCTTTCGCCTTGTGCGCGCCGTGGGCGCGCGCTGGCGCGCTCTGGAGCCGACTGATGTTCTTTCTTCGGCGCAGCTGCTATGCATGTTCTCCATGTTCCGCGGTGACAATAGCGACGCAGACTTCAAGTACCTCCACGTCTTCAAGTGGATAGACAAGTGCGAGAAATGGGCGGCCGTCCGACGCACCATCGCCAAGGCCAAAGAGACGTACAAAGTGGACGCGCCGACCGCGGGCGCGTCCGACGGGCGACCGGACGGCAACAAAGGTGCCAAGAAGGCGAAATACGCCGAGTCTGCTGCCACCCGCGTGCAAGAGTCCATCAAACACTGCCTCACCGACGCCAAGACCAGGGCCGCCGAGCGAGAAGAGAAAACTGAGGCGAGGTGGGCTGTTTTGATGATGAACAACACCGTCAAACTCGACTTGATCCGCACCAATGTCGCCGCAAAACTCATAGCTCAACAAGCCAAGAAGAGGAACAACGACCTCGCCTTCTTGATGGGCGGTGATAACCCACAAGTATAGGGGATCGCAACAGTTTTTGAGGGTAGAGTATTCAACCCAAATTTATTGATTGGACACAAGGGTAGCTAAAGAATATTCTCAAGTATTAATAGTTGAGTTGTAAATTCAACCACACCTAGATAACTAAGTATCTGCAGCAAAGTATTTAGTAGCAAAGTAGTATGATAGTAATGGTAACAGTGGCAAAAGTAACGATAGCAGTTTTGTAGTAATTGTAACAGTAGCAATGATAAAGTAAATAAGCAAAGCACAATATGTGAAAAGTTCGTAGGCATTGGATCAGTGATGGATAATTATGTCGGATGCGATTCCTCATGTAATAGTTATAACATAGGGTGACACAGAACTAGCTCCAGTTCATCAATGAAATGTAGGCATGTATTCCGAATATAGTCATACGTGCTTATGGAAAAGAACTCGCATGACATCTTTTGTCCTACCCTCCCGTGGCAGCAGGGTCCTAATGGAAACTAAGGGATATTAAGGCCTCCTTTTAATAGAGTACCGGACCAAAGCATTAACACATAGTGAATACATGAACTCCTCAAACTACGGTCATCACCGAGAAGTATCCCGATTATTGTCATTTCGGGGTTGTCCGATCATAACACATAATAGGTGACTATAGACTTGCAAGATATGATCAAGAACTCACATATATTCATGAAAACATAATAGGTTCAGATCTGAAATCATGGCACTCGGGCCCTAGTGACAAGCATTAAGCATAGCAAAGTCATAGCAACATCAATCTCAGAACATAGTGGATACTAGGGATCAAACCCTAACAAAACTAACTTGATTACATGGTAAATCTCATCCAACCATCACCGTCCAGCAAGCCTACGATGGAATTACTCACACACGGTGGTGAGCATCATGAAATTGGTGATGGAGGATGGTTGATGATGACGACGACGACGAATCCCCCTCTCCGGAGCCCCGAACGCACTCTAGATCAGCCCTCCCGAGAGAGATTAGGGCTTGGCGGCGGCTCCGTATCATAAAACGCGATGAAACTTTCTCTCTGATTTTTTTTCTCCGCGAAAGAGAATATATGGAGTTGGAGTTGAGGTCGGTGCACATCCAGGGGGCCCACTAGGCGGGGGGCGCGCCCAGGGTGTCACGACCGGTTTTTCAATAAAATACTTATTGAGAAATCGATCTCTTGATTCCAGTATAGGAAGAGTTATCCTTACTGGTAGACAAATACTTGAATACAGAAGACCAGTAGCATCAAATATATTACAAGGTTGAGCTGAGGTTGCTCAACAATTTATTACAAACACACCAATATTGTACATAAGGGCGGTTATGACACAGGGGTGTGGTGACATGATACTAACTCAAGAGAAAAGTGGAGGTGGATAACTTGACTCCTAAACTGGCAGCTCATCGAGCGTCGAGGTGAGGCTCGATGAATTTATTTCTGGGGGTAGCGGAAGCGGATATAATACAGTGACCAAATCCAGGATCGCACGGGACTGACTGGGACCCCTCTAGGCGGACTCGCTATCGAACTCTTCATCCATGAGATCGCCTTCATCAACATCTGGCCAAATCAACAAGCTAGGTGAGTACTTTGAAAGTACTCGCAAGACAGTTCGGACAAAAGATATAACAAATGCATGCATGAATGCGTCATGAGCAAAATAATAATGCTCATCCAAATAATAAATATTTGCACGACATGATAAGTAAAAAGGAAGTCGGGCGGTAGTCTTCCCGAAATTCAATAAACAACTGCAGACCGATCGGGTGTCTGGAGTGACGCCTCGAAAGGTAAACAAATAAATAATCATGCCGCAGTCGGGCGTCTAAGCGACACCACATAAAGGGATTATATATTGGAAAGTAAAATGACAAGCGTGCCACAGTCGGACGTCTGAGCGACATCGTAGAAAGGGCGTATATCAAAAGTAAATAACATGTGTGCCACAGTCGGACGTCAGAGCGACATCGCAGAAAGGGCTTATGTCAAAAGTAAATAACAGGTATGCCACAGTCGGACGTCTGAGCGACATCGCAGAAAGGGCTTATATCAAAAGTAAATAATAGGTGTGCCACAGTCGGACATCTGAGCGACATCGCAGAAAGGGCTTATGTCAGAAGTAAATAACAGGTATGCCACAGTCGGACGTCTGAGCAACACCGCAGAAAGGGCTTATATCAAAAGTAAATAATAGTGTGCCACAGTCGGACGTCTGAGCGACATCGCAGAAAGGGCTTATATTTCATTATTTATATCTGATAAATTCACGAAGGTATAATGCTCATAGAAATAACCAACACATAGTAATATACGGGTTAGTTCATCCACATGAGTAAACTTTTAACCGTACTTAACACTCATGTGGTTCACCGGAGTTTTGTCACTGAGACTGACATTTGACAAGATAAGATGAACACAATACTTGGACATGTACAAGATGATTCAAAGGATCTTTGACTCTGCAGAGTTTGTACTAATTGCCCACAGCCAACGGATTTCCGTAGTCACGAAGGACTAGTTCCGTTTATGGTATTTCGGTAGAAACACATCTAACTAGTACACACCCATTCCACCTCACGATGCCAGGAATCACCCTAGACAACGTCCAAGAAAACTTTGAGACAGGGAGGTCACAACCTCGAATAGCATATGGGATCAAATTTCTATACGCGCGCTCTAAGGGGTGCCCCCCTCTCGGTCCCAACCGGAAACACCCATGCCCCCTGACCGGATGACGGGCTTTAATCCAGGGCCATGGAACCCTCATCACGGCCTCTCTATTTGGTGTGTACCAGGAAAGCGGTTTGCAACTTACTAAGCCATATTCCTTGCGGAAAACATGTGGTAGTACAGGAAGGAAAACGAATGGGAACATGACTTGATTCACGTTGATACTGAAGTCAAATGGTCTGGCATAAGACTGGCATGCTACAACACTGCCATCTTACCCCTTCTCATGCCATCACATGGCCATGCAAGCTTGTATCCAACAACACATGGATTTTCGAAACTCACTTGCCTCATCTTTGCATGAAATATAACATTTAACGAAATGCTCATAAACATGCCATGAAACTACTAAATGCAAACATGCAAAAACCACTCATCATATCAAAAGTTCAAACATGCTTGCCTAGTTCGGAGTAGTCGGAGTCTAACTTGGCGAAGTTCGCGGCTCCGTCACCTCCTCCGGTATCTACGGTATAAGAAAAATTCGTACTTAACGTAAATACCGCGAGTGCACAGAAAAGTGTTCCAAATATTTTTCAAATAAATATTACAAAAAACTAGACAGAAAAATAAAGATGACAGAAAAAGAATCAATCAAAAATCAGTTTCTGTTTAATAGTTATAAAGGTTTTAAGTCCAGGGACTCATTTGTAATGAAACAGAAAGTTTCCAGGCGCCAACTTATAAAAACAGAAAATGGTTCGAAAAAGAGAAATCACTGATGAGGGGACCCACTCATCAGGTTTGAAATTTCAAAGGGGAAAACAGAGCTCGTCGGCGCCCGAGAGCTGCGGTGGTCGCCGGCGGCGATCCACGGCGAGTTAGGATGATCGGAGAGTACCTACGTGCTCAGGGTGTCCTTCCGCGTCGGTGGGTGGTGGTGGTGGTCGTCGGGGAGCACCACGTTGACGACGGTCCTTGCTCCGGCGGACGGCGGCTCGGGTGGAGTTGTATCTCGTCGGGGAGGGCTGCGAAGGTCAAATCGAAGCTTGGGTTAGCTCACTGGGTGCTCGAGGTGGCTACTGACGAGGTTTGGGCGTCAGGGATGGCCTCACCGGAGTGATTTGAGCTGGTGGCCGAGGCGGATCGGGCGGCCGGAGTTGGGGGAGGAGACCTCCTCGAGGTCCTCCTAGTGGTTTGGCGGGGTACTGGTGAGGTGCAGTGGTGGTGCGTGCCCGAGAACGAGCTCGGGACTCCTTTTTATAGGCGATCCGAGGTGGTGGCCGAGAACGGGGATCTCCAGCGATGGTTATGGCGGTGCAAGGCTTGGTCAGGGATTTTAGGGAGTTGGGCGTCAATGTGGAGGTTCACCGGTTCCAATTAGGTGCTAACCAAGTTTGGATTAGGCTCCCTGGGTGGCTGTGATGGAACGGGGTGGCGCGGGCCCGTCGGCGGCAGAGGGCGCACCCTGTGCTTGCCGGGCCACGGTGACGGTGCTGCGGGGGTGCGCTGGCATGCATGAGGCCACGTGGAGGGCTAGGGGGCGTTGGGCGGCGCAGAACGGCGTAACGAGCCGGTGCTGGCTCCGTTGGCCGCCACGGGTGGCTCTGCCACCGCAGAGGCTGCCGGCATTGGAGATGCTCGCCGCCACCGACGCTTGCGCCCATCCAAGAGGGCATGCGGTGCTCTAGTCAAGGAGAAGGGGCCGTGCGCAACGCGCCAGGGCGCACGGGTGATCGGTGACAACTCTCTGACGAAAAACGACACTGCAAACTCTGAGTTTTCTAAACTTTCTGAAAGTGCACAGGAACAGTGCCGGCCAAGTGTTCGATGAAATGATTTTGGCATGTGGGGAATTTTCCTTAAGCTGATTTTTTGGTGGGGTGGCCTCTCATTGCATCTGGGGGCTGCCTGAATTTTGGTAGAATTTTTGGGGAAGAGGAGATATGAATTTCACCAAATTTGACAAACCTGGTCCTAACTTGCGGAGGTTGAAACTTGAAAATTTTGAAAATAGAAATAGTGGATCTTGATGGGTCCAGGTTGTGGGTGCTAAGGACTATCCAGAAGAGTTGGTTTGAGATCAAAACTCAAAGTAAAACAGGCACTTCCTTTGTAAAGCATCTAGGCTTAGAATAATTGACAGAATTGTTTTGAGCAGAAAAATAAATGGAATAAAATCCAAAAATGGATTTAACTTGTTGGGACAGAATGTTTGGATTGCCCCAAAGTGGAGGGAGGGGTTTGGGGAGGATTTACCACATGAGGCATGTTAAAACCAAGGATGGTTCAAAACAAAAGAGTAGCTCCAAAATCCTTAGGGTTTCTTTTTTTTAAAGAAAATAAATTCCAAGAAATGTTTTTGAGAAGGGAAATTCAGAAGAAAGGTTTTTAATAACCAAATACCAGGGGTGCAGAGGATACAAAAATCAAAGTCCTTGCCAAGGGAAAAAGTTTTGAGAGAGAGAGGTTTTAGGAGGGACTTAAATGGCCTTTTTCAAACCAAGCAAGGTTTTTGTTGAAAACTTTTTAAAAAAAATTGGAGTGTCACAACATCTACCCCCTTAGGAAAAATCTCGTCCCCGAGATTTCAGCTGATCCTCAAACAAGCATGGGTGCTCTGTTCGAAGAAAATCCTCTCTTTCCCAAGTTGCTTCATTTTTGGTATGATTGCTCCACTGAACTCTGAAAAACTTGATGGTTTTCTGTCGGGTCCTCCTTTCAGACTCCTCTAATATTTTTATTGGACGTTCCCGGTAGGTGAGGTCTGGTTGCACGTCAATGTTTTCATGGGATACTTGCTTCTCTGGATTGCTCACGTACTTCCTCAACTGCGAGACGTGGAACACGTCATGGAGATCGGATAATTCTTTGGGTAAGTCTAGGTGGTAGGCTACCGTGCCTCTTCGGGCCACTATACAGAATGGTCCGATGAATCTTGGTGCTAGCTTTCCCTTAACCTTGAATCGTTGCAGGCCCCTCATAGGAGATACTCGTAGGTACACAAACTCTCCAGGTTCGAAACTGATTCCCCGATGCTTTCTATCGTAATAACTCTTTTGTCGACTTTGAGCGGTCTTGAGTCGATCCCTAATCATCTTAACTTTTTCCTCGGCCTCCTTGAGCATATCTGGGCCGAAGATATGGCTGTCTCCGGTTTCTGACCAATTTAGTGGTGTACGACATCTTCGCCCGTATAGAGCTTCAAATGGTGCCATTTGTAGGCTGGCCTGGTAGCTGTTGTTGTATGCGAACTCTGCGTATGGCAAGCTTTCTTCCCAACTGGTCCCATAGGTGAGGATACATGCTCTCGGCATGTCTTCTAGAATTTGGTTTACGCGTTCTGTCTGTCCATCCGTCTGGGGGTGGTATGCGGTACTGAATGCTAGTTGAGTACCTAGTGCCTGTTGTAGGTGATCCCAAAACCTAGAGACGAATTGTGTGCCTCTGTCAGATATTATAGTCTTTGGGACCCCATGCAGGCAGACGATACGGGCAAGATAAAGCCGGGCAAGCTTTTGAGTGGTGTGAGTTGACTTCACCAGAATAAAATGTGCCACCTTAGTTAATCTGTCGGTGATGACCCATATGGAATCATTTTCGTGTCGTGACCGAGGTAGCCCAACAATAAAATCCATTCCAATCTCGTCCCATTTCCATTCGGGTATCTTATTTGGTTGTAATAGTCCGGCTGGTTTCTGGTGCTCGGCCTTGATGCGTTGACAAGAATCACAGCATGCAATGAATGTGGCTATGTCCCTTTTCATACCGTGCCACCAAAAAATTTCCTGAAGGTCCTTGTACATTTTTGTTCCTCCAGGATGGATTGAATACGGAGCGGTGTGGCCTTCAGCTAGAGTTTGTTGTTTGAGGTCCTCGACATTTGGTACGCAAAGTCTATCTCTGAACCACAATATTCCTTGCTCGTCTATGACGAATTCTAAGGCCCTGCCCAAACTCGCTTTTCTTTTTATGCCTTCAATGCTGGGGTGTCCACACTGAGCCTCCTTAATCTTTTCAATCAGAGTAGGCTGTATTTCCAAATTCAACACACTGCCTTCGGTGACCATTATTAGGTTGAGTTTGGCAAATTCCTGCTGAAATTCTGGTCTCAAATTTGGTATGTTGTCGTTGCCCGAGCTGGGGTTCCGACTAAGGGCATCTGCCACTACATTTGCTTTTCCTGGATGATAGTGGATTCCAACATCATAATCCTTCACTAATTCCAACCAGCATCATTGCCGTAAATTGAGTTCCGGCTGTGTGAAAATATACTTAAGGCTCTTATGGTCTGTGTATATTTCACAACGATTTCCAAATAGAAAGTGTCTCCATTCTTTGAGTGCATGGATGACTGCTGCCAACTCCAGGTCATGAGTAGGATAATTTTCTTCATGCTTGCGAAGTTGTCTGGAGACATATGCAACTACCTTGCCTTCTTGCATCAGTACGCATCCGAGGCCCTTCCGGGATGCATCACAATACACCTCAAAGTTCTTGTGTATGTCTGGCACAATTAATACTGGTGCCGTTGTTAATTTCCTTTTTAGTTCTTGGAAGCTTTTCTCACAAGCTTCCGTCCATTCAAACTTCTTGTCTTTCTTGAGTAACTGCGTCATTGGCTTTGCTATGGTGGAGAATCCTTCAATAAATCTTCGGTAGTATCCTGCCATTCCCAAGAAACTTTGTACGTCCGTTACGCTGGCTGGTGGTTTCCAGCCAAGTACGGCCTTGACCTTTTCTGGGTCTACTGCAATACCTTCTTGGGTCAGTACGTGGCCCAGAAAACCCACCAATCTTAGCCAAAATTCACATTTGCTGAACTTGGCGTACAGTTGATGTTTCCTGAGTTCTCCTAGTACAATTCTGAGATGTTCAGCGTGCTCTTCTGGTGTCTTGGAGTATATCATAATATCATCAATGAATACCACAACAAACTTGTCCATAAACTTCATAAATACTTTGTTCATGAGGTGAACAAAATATGCGGGGGCGTTTGTTAGTCCAAACGGCATTACTGTGAACTCATACAGCCCATATCTGGAGGTGAAGGCTCTCTTGGGGATATCTTCTGTTCGCACTTTTAATTGATGGTATCCCAACCTTAAGTCAATTTTTGAGAAGACTTTGGCCTGAGCGAGCTGATCAAATAAATCATTTATCCATGGCATTGGGTATTTGTTCTTGATTGTGACCATGTTAAGTGCTCGATAGTCTATACACAATCTCAGTGTCCCATCCTTTTTCTTGGCAAATAAAATTGGAGAACCCCAAGGTGAGGAACTGGCTCGTATGTATCCTTTGTCCAACAATTCTTTTATTTGCTTCTTCAATTCTACCAACTCGGATGGTGCCATTCTGTATGGTTTCTTGTAAATGGGAGCGGTTCCGGGTGCTAGCTCAATGCTGAATTCTATCTCTCGGTCTGGTGGCATGCCTGGTAGTTCTTCGGGAAATACATCTAGAAATTCACACACTACTGGAACCTTGCTTAACTCAGAAACGTCCACTTTGTTCAACCTCGGTTGCCGAGATATTTTTCTCTCTTTGGCTGAAACTCTTATTGTCTTCCCATGGTGGTGGGTGAGAATTACGGTTCGGTTGAAGCAGTCAATAAAACCTTTGTTGGTGGTTAACCAATCCATCCCTAGGATGACATCCAGTCCTTTATTTTCCAATACAATAAGGTTGGCGTAAAACTTCAATCCTTCAAATTCAATAACCACACCTTGACAGTAACTCTGGGTCACTTGCTTAATCCCAGGGGACTTGATGATCATGGATTTTTCCAAGGGAAGCATCAAAAAATTATTTTGCAAAGCAAAACTCTTCGAAATGAATGAGTGAGAAGCTCCAGAATCAAACAAAACCATGGCAGGTATTGTGTTGACAGGGAACGTACCGAGTACGATATCTGGGGCGTTCTGTGCTTCCTCTTTGGTCACGTGGTTCAGATGACCCTTCATGTGGTTGTTATTGGGGTTGAAATTGTTCCGCTTGGGCGCTGAATTATTGCCACCGTTGTTCGGTTTTGAGGTCGAGTTCCTTGGCTTGGGGCACTGCTTGGCATAGTGCCCTTCTTCTCCACAAGCGTAGCAAGTAACGCCTGGGCGATATGTGAACTCCTTGTCCCTTGCATGGAAATTCTTGATTGGGCGTGAATTATTCGTCGTGGGTTTGTGTGTCTCACCTTCTGAAATTCTGTCTTGCTTCGATGGTTTCGAGCCTGAGTAGTCTGGTCCCTTTTGCTTTTGCGGAAACCCTCCAAGCTGCGTCGCTCATTTTCCAAGGTAATCGCCTTATCCACCAGTGTCTTGAAATCTTGGAAAGTGTGCACAACCAACTGGCATCTAAGCGCGGGTGCCAGGCCTTCCAAGAATTTTTCCATCTTCTTGCTTTCAGTCATACGCTCTTCGTTGGCGTAGTGAGACAGCAGAGTAAACTGGTTGTCGTATTCTGACACCGTCATGGTCCTTTGTTTGAGGTCATCAAATTCTCTCTTCTTGATCTTCATAATGCTTTTAGGAATGTGTGCCCCACGAAAACTTTCTTTGAATTCCTTCCAGGTTATTTCATTTTCGTTGGGGTGCATGTGTAGGAAATTTTCCCACCATGATGCAGCTGCTCCAGTGAGATAGTGCGGTGCATATAGTACTTTCTCATGGTCTGAACACTGTGCAATAATTAATTTTCTTTCCATGTCTCGAAGCCAGTCGTCGGCCTCAAGAGGTTTGTCAGTATGAGAAAATGTTGGGGGACGCGTCTTTTGTAGCTCAGGCAACTTGGATTGCTGCTAATACTGTCCACGGTGATTTCCCATATTGATGACTTGGTTCATCATTTCCTGATGTTGTTGCTGACTCTGTTCATAAAGGCGACATACTTGGGTAAATGCTGTTTCACTGTCCCGTTGACTTGACTGCCCCTGTGTGAAATTGTTGTTTGGTGGTGTGCCATAATTTTCCTCTGGATGATTTGGCATGGAGCGCGTCCAAGGACGAGACATCTTTCACTCTGGGGGTATAATTTGTAAAACTCGTAAGAAAAGAAATTGAGTCGCAACAGTCAATAAATTCACAAATACGGAAATTTTAAAAGATCCAAAAAATTTCAAGAAAATAAACGATTGCGCACGGAGAAGGACTATTGCATATCTTACATGCGAGCAGTAATTATACAATACATCACTCAGGATATGCGTACATATTCCTGACATGTTATTTAGGCTAGTGCACTTCTCCAGACCCTACATGATGCGCAAACAAGCTACTTCTCACAACCTATGTACATATAAACATATAGCACAAGTCGGTAGATTGCATGGCGGCTAAGCGTACTCAGTCGAAGATGGTGAGGATCTCCCTTGGCCTGCCGAGGGTGAGGCGCAGTGAGGCGGGGGACTCAACTTCCTCCTCGCTAATAGGCTCCAGACGTGAAGTGCTGCGCTGAGCTGGTGGAGCGGGTGCCATAGGCGGAGTAACACGAATAGGAGTGGGCGCAATAGGTGGTGCAGAACAAACTGGAGTGGGTGCAATGACTTGGTTGAACTCCTCGGTGCTAGGTAGGCGACGAGCAGTGGCGAGAATGGTAGGTGAATGGGATGCTGAGGACGAGATGAAAGTCAGCGGTGGAGCACTGTGAAGGAGCTCCCTCCTGTTGGCGGCACAGCCATGGACTGAGTCCATGCGGGTAGCTACAAGGTCGTCCACCGTGCTGTCGAAGGCTGCCTCCAGAGCTCGAAGGTACTCGACAAGCATCTCAAAGGCCTCGTCTCGCTCTCCTCTGGGGCAAGCGAATGAGTAATGACAGGTGTGTGGCACGTGGCATGGAAGGTAGCGGTAGAGACGAGTCTTCATTGAAGGAAGAACATCCCGGAGACGAGCTATCGCCTCACGGGCAGCCATCTGCATAGCATGCCTCTCTGTAGGCATGGCTCTCCCCAAGAACCGAAAGAGGCGTAACTCAACACGCCCTCCCTTGAATTGCACCGCGGCCTGGTGCATGGTCAGACTGTCGTTGATCTTGTGTGGGTAGAGTGTGAAGACTAGGCGCACTGATGGCCCCATCACGACCTGGACGATGAAGGAGAGGAGCTTGACGAACCCCTCAGGCACGTTGGCGAACACCTGTGACTCACAGTCGTTGCCAGCAATCTACAAAAGTAGGCAAAAATTCTGAATGATCAGATCATAAATTTATGCTGACTGTCAGAAAATGACTACATTTGTAAAAATATGAATAAACTCTACTATGCTAATAACCGATTAGCGATCGCACCTAGTGGCTTCCTACAGTCAGCCTGGCTCTGGTACCAAGTTTGTCACGACTGGTTTTTCAATAAAATACTTATTGAGAAATCGATCTCTTGATTCCAGTGTAGGAAGAGTTATCCTTACTGGTAGACAAATACTTGAATACAGAAGACCAGTAGCATCAAATATATTACAGGGTTGAGCTGAGGTTGCTCAACAATTTATTACAAACACGCCAATATTGTACATAAGGGCGGTTATGACACAGGGGTGTGGTGACATGCTACTAACTCGAGAGAAAAGTGGTGGTGGATAACTTCACTCCTAAACTGGCAGCTCATCGAGCGTCGAGGTGAGGCTCGATGAATTTATTTCTAGGGTTAGCGGAAGCGGATATAATACAGTGACCAAATCCAGGATCGCACGGGACTGACTGGGACTCCTCTAGGCGTCAGACTCGCTATCGAACTCTTCATCCATGAGATCACCTTCATCAACATCTGGCCAAATCAACAAGCCATGTGAGTACTTTGAAAGTACTCGCAAGACAGTTCGGACAAAAGATATAACAAATGCATGCATGAATGCGTCATGAGCAAAAATAATAATGCTCATTCAAATAATAAATATTTGCACGACATGATAAGTAAAAAGGAAGTCGGGCGGTAGTCTTCCCGAAATTCAATAAACAACTGCAGACCGATCGGGTGTCTGGAGCGACGCCTCGAAAGGTAAACAAATAAATAATCATGCCGCAGTCGGGCGTCTAAGCGACACCACATAAAGGGCTTATATATTGGAAAGTAAAATGACAAGCGTGCCACAGTCGGACGTCTGAGCGACATCGCAGAAAGGGCGTATATCAAAAGTAAATAACATGTGTGCCACAATCGGACGTCTAAGCGACATCGCAGAAAGGGCTTATGTCAAAAGTAAATAACAGGTATGCCACAGTCGGACGTCTGAGCGACATCGCAGAAAGGGCTTATATCAAAAGTAAATAATAGGTGTGCCACATTCGGACGTCTGAGCGACATCGCAGAAAGGGCTTATGTGAAAAGTAAATAACAGGTATGCCACAGTCGGACGTCTGAGCGACATCGCAGAAAGGCTTATATCAAAAGTAAATAATAGTGTGCCACAGTCGGACGTCTGAGCGACATCGCAGAAAGGGCTTATATTTCATTATTTATATCTGATAAATTCACGAAGGTATAATACTCATAGAAATAACCAACACATAGTAATATACGGGTTAGTTCATCCACAGGAGTAAACTTTTAACCGGACTTAACACTCATGTGGTTCACGGGAGTTTTGTCACTGAGACTGACATTTGACAAGATAAGATGAACACAATACTTGGACATGTACAAGATGATTCAAAGGATCTTTGACTCTGCAGATTTTGTACTAATTTCCCACAGCCAACGGATTTCCGTAGTCACGAAGGACTAGTTCCGTTTATGGTATTTCGGTAGAAACACATCTAACTAGTACACACCCATTCCACCTCACGATGCCAGGAATCACCCTAGACAACGTCCAAGAAAAACTTTGAGACGGGGAGGTCACAACCACGAATAGCATGGGATCAAATTTCTATATGCGCGCTCTAAGGGGTGCCCCCCTCTTGGTCCCAACCGGAAACACCCATGCCCCCTGACCGGATGACGGGCTTTAATCCAGGGCCATGGAACCCTCATCACGGCCTCTCTATTTGGTGTGTACCAGGAAAGCGGTTTGCAACTTACTAAGCCATATTCCTTGCGGAAAACATGTGGTAGTACAGGAAGGAAAATGAATGGGAACGTGACTTGATTCACGTTGATACTGAAGTCAAATGGTCTGGCATAAGACTGGCATGCTACAACACTGCCATCTTACCCCATCTCATGCCATCACATGGCCATGCAAGCTTGTATCCAACAACATATGGATTTTCGAAACTCACTTGCCTCATCTTTGCATGAAATATAACATTTAACGAAATGCTCATAAACATGCCATGAAACTACTAAATGCAAACATGCAACAACCACTCATCATATCAAAAGTTCAAACATGCTTGCCTAGTTCGGAGTAGTCGGAGTCTAACTTGGCGAAGTTCGCGGCTCCATCACCTCCTCCGGTATCTACGGTATAAGAAAAATTCGTACTTAACATAAATACCGCGAGTGCACAGAAAAGTGTTCCAAATATTTTTCAAATAAATATGACAAAAAACTAGACAGAAAAATAAAGATGACAGAAAAAGAATCAATCAAAAATCAGTTTCTGTTTAATAGTTATAAAGGTTTTAAGTCCAAGGACTCATTTGTAATGAAACAAAAAGTTTCCAGGGGCCAACTTATAAAAACAGAAAACGGTTCGAAAAAGAGAAATCACTGACGAGGGGACCCACTCGTCAGGTTTGAAATTTCAAAGGGGAAAACAGAGCTCGTCGGCGCCCGAGAGTTGCAGTGGTCGCCGGCGGCGATCCACGTCGAGTTAGGATGATCGGAGAGTACCTACGTGCTCAGGGTGTCCTTCCGCGTCGGTGGGTGGTGGTGGTGATCGTCGGCGAGCACCACGTCAACGGCGGTTCTTGCTCCGGCGGACGGCAGCTCGGGTGGAATTGGATCTCGTTGGGGAGGGCTGCGAAGGTCAAATCGAAGCTTGGGTTAGCTCACTGGGTGCTCGAGGTGGCTACTGACGAGGTTTGGGCGTCGGGGATGGCCTCACCGGAATGATTCGAGCTGGTGGCCGAGGCGGATCGGGGCGGCCGGAGTTGGGGGAGGAGACCTTCTCGAGGTCCTCCTAGTGGTTTGGCGGGGTACTGGTGAGGTGCAGTGGTGGTGCGTGCCCGAGAATGAGCTCGGGACTCCTTTTTATAGGCGATCCGGGGCGGTGGCCGACAACGGGGATCTCCGGTGATGGTTACGGTGGCGCAGGGCTTGGTCGGGGTTTTAGGGAGTTGGGCGTCAACGTGGAGGTTCACCGGCTCCAATTAGGTACTAACCAAGTTTGGATTAGGCTCCCTGGGTGGCTGCGACGGAACGGGGCGGTGCAGGCCCGTCGGCGGCAGAGGGCGCGCCCTGTGCTTGCCGGGCCACGGCGACGGTGCTGCGGGGGTGCGCTGGCATGCATGAGGCCACGCGGAGGGCTAGGAGGCATTGGGCGGCGCAGAACGGCGTAACGAGCCGGTGCTGGCTCCGTTGGCCGCCACGGGTGGCTCTGCCACCGCAGAGGCTGCCAGCGTTGGAGATGCTCGCCGCCACCGACGCCTGCACCCGTCCAAGAGGGCGTGCGGTGCTCTAGTCAAGGAGAAGGGGCCGTGCGCAACGCGCCAGGGCGCACGGATGATCGGTGACAACTCTCTGACGAAAAACGACACTGCAAACTCTGAGTTTTCTAAACTTTCTGAAAGTGCACAAGAACAGTGCCGGCCAAGTGTTCGACGAAATGATTTTTGCATGTGGGGAATTTTCCTTGAGCTGATTTTTGGTGGGGTGGCCTCTCATTGCATCTGGGGGCTGCCTGAATTTTGGTAGAATTTTTGGGGAAGAGGAGATATGAATTTCACCAAATTTGAAACTTGAAAATTTTGAAAATAGAAAGAGTGGATCTTGATGGGTCCAGGTTGTGGGTGCTAAGGACTATCCAGAAGAGTTGGTTTGAGATCAAAACTCAAAGTAAAACAGGACTTCCTTTGTAAAGCATCTAGGCTTAGAATAATTGACAGAATTGTTTTGGGGAGAAATATAAATGGTATAAAATCCAAAAATGGATTTAACTTGTTGGGACAGAATGTTTGGATTGCCCCAAAGTGGAGGGAGGGGTTTTAGGAGGATTTACCACATGAGGCATGGTAAAACCAAGGATGGTTCAAAACAAAAGAGTAGCTCCAAAATCCTTAGGGTTTCTTTTTTTTAAAAGAAAATAAATTCCAAGAAATGTTTTCGAGAAGGGAAATTCAGAAGAAAGGTTTTTAATAACCAAATACCAGGGGTGCAGAGGATACAAAAATCAAAGTCCTTGCCAAGGGAAAAAGTTTTGAGGGAGAGAGGTTTTAGGACGGACTTAAATGGCCTTTTTCAAACCAAGCAAGGTTTTTGTTGAAAACTTTTTAAAAAAATTTGGAGTGTCACACAGGAGGGGCTCCCCCCACCCTCGTCAACAGGGTGTGGGCCCCCTAGCCTTGATTCTTTCGCCAGTATTTTTTATATTTTCCAAAAATAATCTCCGTGGATTTTTAGGTCATTCCGAGAACTTTTGTTTCTGCACAAAAATAACACCATGGCAGTTCTGCTGAAAACAGCGTCAGTCCGGGTTAGTTTCATTCAAATCATGCAAGTTAGAGTCCAAAACAAGGGCAAAAGTGTTTGGAAAAGTAGATACGTTGGAGACGTATCAACTCCCCCAAGCTTAAACCTTTGCTTGTCCTCAAGCAATTCAGTTGACAAACTGAAAGTGATAAAGAAAAACTTTTACAAACTCTATTTGCTCTTGTTGTTGTAAATATGTAAAGCCAGCATTCAAGTTTTCATCTATGAACTAACCATATTCACAATAACACTTAGGTCTCATGTTTACTCATATCAATGGCATAATCAACTAGCAAGCAATAATAATAAATCTCGGATGACAACACTTTCTCAAAACAATCATAATATGATATAACAAGATGGTATCTCGCTAGCCCTTTCTGAGACCGCAAAACATAAATGAAGAGCACCTTTAAAGATCAAGGACTCGCTAAACATTGTAATTCATGGTAAAATAGATCCAGTCAAGTCATCACCAATATAAACTAATAGTAATGCATGCAACTGATAGTGTGCTCTCCAGCGGGTGCTTTTTAATAGGAGGGTGATGACTCAACATAAAGGTAAATAGATAGGCCCTTCGCAGAGGGAAGCAGGGATTTGTAGAGGTGCCAGAGCTTGATTTTGAAATAGAGATGAATAACATTTTGAGCGGTATACTTTCACTGTCAACATAACAACTATGAGATCTCGATATCTTCCATGCTACACACATTATAGGCGGTTCCCAAACAGAATGGTAAAGTTTATACTGCCCCACCACCAACAAGCATCAATCCATGGCTTGCCCGAAACAACGGGTGCCTCCAACTAGCAACAATCCCGAGGGAGTTTTGTTTAATTATTTTGATTTGATTTGATCTTTTGATCATGGGACTGGCCATCCCGGTTACCAGCCATTTTCTCGTGAATGAGGAGCGGAGTCCACTCCTCTTGAGAATAACCCACCTAGCATGGAAGATACAGACAGCCCTAGTTGATACATGAGCTGCTCGAGCATACAAAATAGAATTTTATTTGAAGGTTTGGAGTTTGGCACATACAAATTTACTTGGAATGGCAGTTAAATACCGCATATAGGAAGGTATAGTGGACTCATATGGAATAACTTTGGGGTTTATGGAGTTTGGATGCACAAGCAGTATTCGCGCTTAGTACAGGTGAAGGCTAGCAAGAGACTGGGAAGCGACCAACTGAGAGAGCGACAACAGTCATGAACATGTATTAAAATTAATCAACACCGAGTGCAAGCATGAGTAGGATATAATCCACCATGAACATAAATATCGTGAAGGCTATGTTGATTTGTTTCAACTACATGCGTGAACATGTGCCAAGTCAAGTCACTCGAATCATTCAAAGGAGGATACCACCCTATCATACCACATCACAATCATTTTAATAGCATGTTGGCACGCAAGGTAAACCATTATAAGATCCTAGCCAATTAAGCATGGCATAAGCAACTATAATCTCTAATTGTCAATGCAAACATGTTTATTCATAATAGGCTGAATCAGGAACGATGAACTCATCATAATTACAAAAACAGGAGAGGTCGAGTTCATACCATCTTCTCTCATCTCAATCAGTCCATGATATATCATCATTATTGCCTTTCACTTGCACGACCGAACGGTGTGTATAATAATAATAGTGCACGTGCATTTGACTAAGCTGAAATCTGCAAGCATTCAATTCAAGGGAGAAGACAAGGTAATATGGGTTCTTGGTTAAATCGACAATCATGCATATGAGAACCACTAAACATTTTTCATTATGGTCTTCTCTTCTCGACCCCCAAATGAAATAAAAGAAATAAAACTATTTACATGGGAAAGCTCCCAACAAATAAAAGAAGAACGAGAAATCTTTTTGGATTTTCTTTTAATTACTACTACAAGCATGGAAATTAAACTAACTAATTTTTTGGTTTTTCATAAGGTTAATCAAACACACAAGAAGAAAACTAGAAAAAGAAATTAAACTAGCATGGATAGTACAATGAAAAAGTATGAGCACCGACAACTAGAATGAGTGTGTGAATATGAATGTAATGTCGGTGAGAAATGCGTACTCCCCCAAGCTTAGGCTTTTAGCCTAAGTTGGTCTATGGCCATGGATAGCCTGACTGATATCCAAAGTTGTAACTGGGGTCATACTGAGATGCAGCAGCCAATGCCTCCTGAGATGCAGCATGGCGGCGAGATGCCTCTGTCCTCCTCTCGTACTCATTTGCCTCCTCCCTAGTTACAACATGTCTTCTTTTTGCCTGGTAATAAAAAAAGGGCCGGAGCAGGGAGAGTAACATGGACAGCGCGACGTCTGTCAAAGATTAGTCGATACTGGAGGAATTGTTCATTCCTCTCAAGAAAATGATGACTGACCATAGCATTATAATCTAAATAAGTGATACGTCTCCAACGTATCTATAATTTATGAAGCATTCATGCTATTTTATTATCTGTTTTGGATGTTTATGGGCTTTATTATACACTTTTATATTATTTTTGGGACTAACCTATTAACCAGAGGCCCAACCCATATTGCGTTTTCTTGCCTATTTCAGTGTTTTGAAGAAAAGGAATATCAAACGGAGTCCAAACAGAATGAAACCTTCGGGAAAGTTATTTTTGGAACAGAAGCAATCGAGGGAACTTGGAGTGAAAACCAGGGAAGCTTCGAGGAGGCCACGAGATAGGGGCGCGCCCACCCCCCTAGGTGCGCCCTCCACCCTCGTGGGCCCCTCGTGGCTCCCTGACTGACTTTCTTCGCCTATATATTCCCATATACCCTAAAAACATTGAAGACAACAATAGATCGGGAGTTCCGCCGCCGCAAGCCTCTGTAGCCACCAAAAACCTCTCGGGAGCCCGTTTTAGCACCCTACCGGAGGGGGGATCCCTCACCGGTGGCCATCTTCATCATCCCGGCGCTCTCAATGACAAGGAGGGAGTAGTTCACCCTCGGGGCTGAGGGTATGTACCAGTAGCTATGTGTTTGATCTCTCTCTCTCTCTCGTGTTCTTGAGGTGATACGATCTTGCTGTATCGCGATCTTTGCTACTATAGTTGGATCTTATGATGTTTCTCCCCCTTTACTCTCTTGTAATGGATTGAGTTTTCCCTTTGAAGTTATCTTATCGGATTGAGTCTTTAAGGATTTGAGAACACTTGATGTATGTCTTGTCGTGCTTATCTGTGGTGACAATGGGATATCACTTGATCCACTTGATGTATGTTTTGGTGATCAACTTGCGGGTTTCGCCCATGAACCTTTGCATAGGGTTGGCACACGTTTTCGTCTTGACTCTCCGGTAGAAACTTTGGGGCACTCTTTGAAGTACTTTGTGTTGGTTGAATAGATGAATCTGAGATTGTGTGATGCATATCGTATAATCATACCCACGGATACTTGAGGTGACAATGGAGTATCTAGGTGACATTAGGGTTTTGGTTGATTTGTGTCTTAAGGTGTTATTCTAGTATGAACTCTATGATAGATTGAACGGAAAGAATAACTTCATGTTATTTTACTATGGACTCTTGAATAGATAGAACAGAAAGGATAACTTTGAGGTTGTTTCATACCCTACCATAATCTCTTCGTTTGTTCTCCGCTATTAGTGGCTTTGGAGTGACTCTTTTTTGCGTGTTGAGGGATAGTTATATGACCCAGTTATGTTATTATTGTTGAGAGAACTTGCACTAGTGAAAGTATGAACCCTAGGCTTGTTTCCTAGCATTGCAATACCGTTTACGCTCACTTCTACCACTTGTTACCTTGCTGTTTTTATATTTTTAGATTACAAATACTCATATCTACCATCCATATTGCACTTGTATCACCATCTCTTCGCCAAACTAGTGCACCTATATAATTTACCATTGTATTGGGTGTGTTGGGGACACAAGAGACTCTTTGTTATTTGGTTGCAGGGTTGTTTGAGAGAGACCATCTTCATCCTACACCTCCCACGGATTGATAATCCTTAGGTCATCCACTTGAGGGAAATTTGCTATTGTCCTACAAACCTCTGCACTTGGAGGCCCAACAACGTCTACAAGAAGAAGGTTGTGTAGTAGACATCAATAAGCAGGGGGCAACTCCCTATCACCCTCACGTGGAGGTATACCAAGATAATTAGCAACACGGGTCGCATAAATCCCTCCAAACAAATCTCCAGATAAACCAATATTATGCAACCTACGTGCAACAGTTGCCCCCAAGTTGTAATCTTTATTACCTAATACAGCACTCTTGAGGACACAAATCAGGAACACACATGTGACATGCTTCATCTTTACCATTAATGCATCTACCAATGAAGAGAGCAAAATAATGTATAGCAGGAAAATGAATGCTCCCTATGGTAGCTTGTGCTATATCTCTAGATTCTCCCACAGTGATACTAGCAAGAAAGTCTTTATATTCAGATTTACGGGGTTCTGTAACATTGCCCCACTAAGGTAGTTTGCAAGCAGTAGTAAAATCTTCTAAGTCCATGGTATATGATTGATCATAAATATCAAACAGGACACTTTGAGAATTACGCGAAGATGAAAATTTAAACCTTCTCACGAATGAATCAGTCAAATAGTAGTACTGAGGACACTTATCTTGCATGAAGTCCTCAAGATCGACATTACGCACATATGCATCAAATTCATCCTTGATGCCTGCCTTGACCATAAACTCCTCTGACGGCCATTCACAAGGCTGCACATCAGCTTCCCTGGGTGGTCAATCGTCTTGCTCACGCATAGCGCGCCTGGGTCCTTGCTTTCTTGAAGAACCACCTTGGTACATTTTTCTAGACATATTTCTTCCTCTAAAAAATTTCTAAAATTTTTAGTAACTCGAAATAAAAGTGAATCAAACTCAATAAAACTGATAGCAACTACTCCCACAAGTGCCTAGAGCCTATATCATGCATTAGAATTACTTGGGACCTCATAAATTTGACATGCAATCTCAAGAACAGGGTCACCTATGCAGCAAAAATTTGCAATGAATAAAGCACTAGAACATAAACTAATTGGACCATTGGAGGAGTCACATACCAAGGAACAATCTCCCAAAGCAGTTTTGTAAATGGAGCTTTGAGCAAGGAGATCGAAAATCGCAGCAAAATGAGCTAGAACTCGTGCTTGAGCTAGATGGGGAACTTTTTTGGGAGGAAGATGGAGTGTGTGGGTGCATGAATAAGTGGAGGGGGCCACCATGGGCCCACGAGGCAGGGGGCGCGCCCTCTAAGGGTGGGCGCGCCCTGGACCCTCGTGGCCAGGTGCTTGCCCCCCTGCTATGTTCTCAGTGCCCAAAATCCTCAAATATTCCAGAAAAAATCATACTAAATTGGTAGGGCATTTGTAGAACTTTTATTTTTGGGATATTTTTTATTGCATGGATAATTCAGAAAGCAGACACAAAATACTATTTTTTACTTTATTTAATCTAAATAACAGAAAGTAGAAAGCGGGTACAGAAGGTTGTGCCTTCTAGTTTCATCCATCTCATGATCATCAAAAGGAATCCACTAACAAGGTTGATCAAGTCTTGTTAACAAACTCATTCCGAATAACATGGAACCGGAGAAATTTCAAATAACACTAGGTTACCTCAACGGGGATATGAACATCCCCAATAATAAGGATATCATATTTTTTCTTGACAGTAGGGAGAGGAAATTCAAAACCTCCAATAATGATAGTTGAAATTTTTTCAATAGAATTGATGCTATGAACTTGAGGTTGTTTCCTCGGGAAGTGTACCGTATGCTCATTACCATTAACATGAAAAGTGACATTGCCTTTATTGCAATCAATAACAGCCCATGCAGTATTCAAAAGGGGTCTACCAAGGATAATTGACATACTATCGTCCTCAGCAATATCAAGAATAACAAAGTCTGTTAAGATAGTGACATTTGCAACCACAACAGGCACATCCTCACAAATGCCGACAGGTATAGCAGTTGATTTATCAGCCTTTTGCAGACAATTATCATGAACAAGGAAATATAATAATAACTATTTTATTATTGCCTCTAGGGCATATTTCCATTAAGTACTATATGTTTACAAACACACCCATACATAAAGATAAAATTACATTTAAAATCTTGGGGGTTCGAAAAACTCATGTGAATTCCTTCCTCTCTCTCCTCTTTGTGAACACATAACTCGCATGAAGCATACAAAAAAAACCACAACATCTTTTCGTTCTCTCCCTCCCTGTAATCAGTCTTTGGCAAATGGTTTCCAAAAGCCTAAATTTTGAATGTTACACTACAATAATCTGATATGATCGTATAGAATACAATATCCTTGGTTAATCTTTCTGCCACCAATGGAAATCCAATGGACACATTAGCACGTAATATACACTAGTAGACTCTACGACCTTCCATTGAGTTTACCTATAAGTGGAGTCTCGAACAATGCAAAACTTCTTGTTGTGATATTTGTGTACTACGTTAGGTAGATAAATATACTTTTTGTGTATGTATATGTACACCATTGTTCTTAGACGAAAAAGTTGATTTGTAGTTTTGTTCTCTCTACATATGGCTCATAATAGAGATAATAATACTCAGTCGGGAAACAATGTTGCGGGTACATAACATGTCCTTTTTGAAGTTATAAAGTTTATTGTAATAATTGGCTAGAAAAATTAATTAACTAATAGCAGTAATAATATAAAATCCAACTAACTATATATGTATCCATATGTAGATGATATGAGTGAGGATGACTTATCCTCTGATGCATCACCTTTTTCTTCGGGGAATTCAAATGGTGTTCATCTTATTCTCTTCCCTTTTCTTGTACAAATTATCATGTAGTTTACCTTGAAACTAGCAATTCACTTATATTCTAATTTCAGGTAGTCCGGTCGTTTTCAATATCACCGATAGGGACATGGACGACGAAATTATAACAGTTCAGAGTTCACCCCCTGAAGATAGCCCACCCGGTAAGTGAAAACCAAAACCACTTTTGGAGAATAATAGTAAGAAGAAGAAGAAAAGGTTACAGAGGACGAGCATAACAAAATGGAGGAGGAATCAGATGGGAAGGAGGACAACGCAGGCAAGGAGGAAGAGGAGGACAGTGAGGAGGAGGAGGAGGACAGTGAAGAGGAGGAGGATGAGTGAAGTCTACTTTCCTAGGTAGTTTTTCTTTATAGTGGCACCCTTTCTTCTTGCTCTTGGGAAAGGTTTAGCGTTTAGCCGCTTAGTCGTTTGTTTCAAGAAGCAATGGCAGGCTCTCAATAGATGCCTTGTGAGCAATTCCGTGTACGCCATTATCCTATCTAGGGTAGCATTTAGGAAAACAAAAAAATGATATAATTCTGCTTTGTTTAGTTGGACCATTGATTTTTTTGTATTTCCATGACATTCACGATCACTTTTTTGTGAACATTTTTGAAAAAAAAACTCATGATTTTTTTGAATTTGCAAAAATTTTGTTCAACTTCATGAATATTTTTCAGTACGTGAATATTTTTACAAAATCACTAATATTTTATGATTTGAGGAATAGTTTTCCAAAATTCACATGTTTTTTGTATTTGGTACTTTTTGAAATCCCCAGTTATCTTAAAGAAGAAAAAGAAAAAAAAGAAAAAAAACGTAATGAAAAGATTTGAATACACTGGAGGTCCTAAAAGTTCCGGCGCGGTGTCACTTTAGTCCTATATCTTTCAAAATGCACCTTTAGGTGCTAATTCTATAGTAAGTGGTTTATTCGAGGTCCTTTTTTCCACTAAGGCTCGCTGGCCTGCTTGTGTGGTGCATTGACCCCATGCCACGTCGACTCGGGAGAGGAGAGGAAAAAGAAGAGAAGAGAAACAATACAAGTTCATTTGGAACAATGAGAGAGAAGGGATTTGGGGAAGAATGAGAGCCAGGTAGTGGGGATTGTGAAGAACAATGTTTATACGTTTTTTAAAAAAATAGAGCAGCCTCCGCGGCCCCTGAGTCGACATGGCTTGGGTCAACGCGCCACGCGAGCAGGCCAGCGAGCGCTAGTGAAAAAAAGAACCTCGGGTGAACCACTTACTATATAATTAAGACCTAAAGATGCGTTCCGAATTATATAGGAATAAAGTGACACTGCGTCAAAATATTTAGGACCTCCAATGTATTTTTAACTCTAATGAAAATACCGGAGGGGCTTCCCGGCCCGCTCATGGGCCGGTCTGGCATCCGAAAGGGCTTTTTTTTTATTCTCTTTCACTATTTCATTCCATCTAGATCTAAGAAAGAACCCAATGCATTGAAATTCCACTAATAACTAATATACAAAAAAGAAGAATAGATACAGGGTATCAAACCTATACAGTTTTTGCTTCAAAGAAATAGAAATATCATGAAATAGAAATATCATCATATAGAGTCAGGGAATGGAATAGAGTCAGCGAATGAAGCATATTCATTAACAACTCCATTTACAGATCAAAAATGAAAAAAAAGAGGGGAGCGAGAGCTATTTCTTGCTTTAAGCGAGACGATCGCTCGCGCTCGCTGAAGGAAAATCGCGACGCGTACGAAACTGGGCCAACCCACTCGGGAACGCTAAAATTCTAATGAAAATACCGGAGGGGCTTCCCAGCCCGCTCATGGGCCGGTCTGGCATCCGAAAGGGCTTTTTTTTTTATTCTCTTTCACTATTTCATTCCATCTAGATCTAAGAAAGAACCCAATGCACTGAAATTCCACTAATAACTAATATACAAAAAAGAAGAATAGATACAGGGTATCAAACCTATACAGTTTTTGCTTCAAAGAAATAGAAATATCATGAAATAGAAATATCATCATATAGAGTCAGGGAATGGAATAGAGTCAGCGAATGAAGCATATTCATTAACAACTCCATTTACAGATCAAAAATGAAAAAAAAGAGGGGAGCGAGAGCTATTTCTTGCTTTAAGCGAGACGATCGCTCGCGCTCGCTGAAGGAAAATCGCGACGCGTACGAAACTGGGCCAACCCACTCGGGAACGCTAAAATTCTAAAAAGCGACAAAAAAGGGAAGCACGCAGGGGACTCGATTCCTGGTCTCCACAATGGTAGTCGGTTGTGCTAGCCAACGAGCTAGCAACAAATTTGTGATAAAGTATGAGGCGCGAGCTACTTGAGTTAATACAAGCGAGATTTCCACTAGTTTTTTCCCGGTTTGTCAGTTTTTCTGGTTTTTTCTCTTTTCTTTTTTTGCTTCATTTTTATTCAATTTTCTCTGGGTTATTTCTCCATTTTTGTTTGTTTCTCTTCTTCTCCATTTTTTGTTTTTCTTTTGTTTGTTTCATTTTCACGCTAAATTTTCGTACATGCCAAAAACATTTTTCTAATAAATGATCAACATTTTTTGTATACATGTTGAACATTGTCCGAACACTTATTCAACATATTCAAATGCTTGTTCAACATTTTAATACTTACTCAACATGTTTCAAATACTTTTTCGACATTTTTCAATTACTCATTTAACTTTTTCTAATACTTATTCAACACTTTCTCAAATACTCATTCAACATTTTAAAATTTTTTGTTCCACTTTTTTCATACTTATTCAACATTTTCAAATTTTTTGTTCCACATTTTCCATATATTTGTTCAACATTTTGTAATACTTATTCAACATTTTTCCAATAACTTTTCGACATTTTTAATACTTATTCAAAAAATTCAAATATTTGTTAAACATTTTTCAAATACTTGTTCTACATTTTTAATTAGAATGCTTGATTAATATTTTTCTATACATGATCAACATTTTTTAAAATACCTTTTCAACATGTTTCAACTACTTGTTCAGCATTTTAAAATACTTATTCAACAATTTCTCAAATACTTATTCAACATTTTCAAATTTTTTGTTCCACATTTTTTATACTTACTCAACATTTTTAATTTTTTGTTCTATCCTTGCATATACTTGTTCACTATTTTGTAATACTTTTTCAATATTTACCAAATATGTTTTCAACATTTGTCAAATACTTGTTCAACATTTTCAAATACTTGTTCTAATTTTTTTTTTATTTTGAATGCTTAATTAACATTTTTCTATGCATGATCAACATTTTTTCAAATACTTGTTCTATATTTTTTATTTTGAATGCTTAATTAACATTTTTCTATACATGATCAACATTTTTTGAAATACTTGTTCAACATGTTTCAAATGATTTTGTAGACTTTTTTGTAAGTATATATATTTAAAATATTTGAAAGTATAAACAAAAGGACAAAAATAAAGCAATAAAACTAAATCAGAAAACCTAAAATAAAAGAGGAAAATGAGGTTGTGGCCTCTCCTTCAGCGAGGCCCAATCCGCCCTCTCCTTCAGCGAGCAGTGCCCTCCCTCTCGTAGAAAGAGAGAAATAGGGGCGCCTGGAGGGGAGGACATAAAGCGTTTTTTCAACACTAAATAGCTTTATTTAGGCAATGTTTATGGGAATAAAAGCTATTGGTGTGTGTGTGTGTGGGGGGGGGGGGGGGGGGAGGAGCCAAACATGGCGCCCACTCTCAAGAGAAGTAGAAGCCCTAACAAGATCCTGTGCTTCCAAATTACAAGCTCGAGACTCATGACTAATAGATGCTTCCTAGAATAGCTCCTTCTTTACTAGGATCTCTTTGACAATCACTTCATAGTTGCATGGATTCTCCTCTTGAATGTTCCGTACTACTTGCAAACAGTCCGTGGCAATCTTTAACTTGAACAGGTTCAAGTCTAGAGCCAGGGAGAGAGCCTCATTACAGGCAATAGCTTCCAGGATTGCCGGCTGAGTAAGCCCCTCAAACACTAGTGACGATGCTTCAAGGAACGTGCCGCTCGAATCTTGGCAGACTGCACTAACATCACCTTTGTTGATATCAAAAAAAAAATATCACCTTTGTTTTCTCCTCGGTTGACTCCACCATCAACATAAATCTTGGCGCTGCCATCTGCGGCTCGAGGCTTGCCATCCACGCCAGACCGTGCGTGGCCCGTCGGGGCTGCTCTTCGTCATAGATGGACCAAAGCGTTTGCTGCAGAATTACGTGGTTGGGCCTGGCCCATTTACTGCATCTCAAATATGGGCCGGTTATTTCAGGTAAACATGGCCGGTTATTTCAGGTAAATATGGGCCGTTGGGCCTCACCGATAAAAGGTGTGCATAGCTGCTGCTATGGAGGAGGAGGTATCGGGACTCTTCTCAAGAAAAACAAAAAGGAAGAATATTGTGGGGAGAGAACGGGGAAAGTAAGGGGATTCTAGGGTTCCTTCATCCCCTCCCAGATGCCTCTCCCAAATCAACCGCCGCCGCCGCCGCCGGCGACCGAGCGCATCTATAAGCCCTCAAGCTGGGATCCGCGGCTCGAGGTTCAACGTCGGGAGAGATCGGAGCTTCTCAAGAAGATCGCCGACTCGTATGATCATGCCCAGAAGCAACTCGCCATGGCCACGGCATTCAAAGAGGAGATCTTCGTCGGCGCCGGCCTCTCCTTTGGCCTCCTCGACCCGACCACCAACATCATCTACAACACCCTCACCGCCTCCGACCTCTGCGCTGACGAGATCAAGGCTGTTCAGCACCGGGACATTGCCGAGCGCTCCCTGGACGGCCTTGTCGCCTTCCTCGTCTCCTTCTTCCGCTACCTCGCGGAGTGGGAGGCCGTGCGCTACCTGCTCCTCGCCGACACCGACCTCGTCTACGCGATGCGCCTCATCGTGCATGACCGGTGCCTCTCTTTCTTCAACATCAACTCTGATACCAGCAGGTCCGTTGTCCGCACGGCCCTAATGTGCGCGGCGCGGGCCTCTAAGCACATGAATCCGCAGCACCTAGTCCGCACCTGGCTGTCGCCGATTCGCCCTCTGGAAGAAGCTGTCCATGCGATCCAGAATGACATCAATAGTTTCACCTCTGTATTCGACCCACGGCACCATGCTCGCAAGCGTCCTCGCATGTATGCAACCCCTTGATTTTGCTTGGAAGCGTGCATTCGAGCTCCCACAGTTGCCATCCTCCGTCCTGCCTTATCGACCTTACCAGTCCATGAAGTTTGCGCTCCTCCAGCGCATCCACGCCTTCTACCTCAAGGCACTTGCCCTGCTTCCGGTGACTGAGCTCCGGTCTTGCTACCACCACAGCATGCTCAAGGCTGGCCACTGCTATGGCCCCTTTGATCCTGTTGCCAACATCATTATCAACACAATCTGGTATAACTCCGTCTCCCCACCGACCAAAAAACTCAAGCTTGACATGATCAGTACCAATAGTCTGTTACGCATCGAGGCTCGCTCCTTCTATGGCCTTGTTTCTTTCCTCTGCGCTTCCGGCAAGAAACTCTATGAAGCCATGCGCTTCTTGCTTATTTCTGATTGCACTCTGGGCGATATGAACTTTTCGAACCCTTTGGTTGACTTCGGCGATCAAAACAAAATTTGTAATAGCTTCAGGGTTGCCGGTGTGGCTGCTTGGCACCCTGACCCTGTCGCGCAAGCAGAGTTTATTTCCTCATGCAAGTATCCATTCTCAAGTCCGAGGATTGATGCTCCACTCGACTCTGCTGATGTTGACCACATTACCAGAAAGATGTTTGACGGACTCCCTGCCCTTGGCAATTCGCTGCGGCGTCAATCTGTTCCCATGCCCAAGCTCTGCCGTCGTGTTCAATATAAAATTGACCAATGGATGCACGAGTATACAAGAATCTCAAAGAAAGTCAAAGCAGTGCTTGCCTCATACAGAGTTAGTTCATCTTGAGATTTGTGTGTTTACTTCTAATTATCATCCTTGCATGTTGCACTCATTGATTCGCTCCTTGCCTCTGCCCACCTGCAGGAACCCTTGTATCTTCATGTTATTTGTGGCGTCAACAATAATGTGTCTGGCCCTGAGTACTGTATGGATGGTCACAAACCCGTTTACATATACCAACATACTCATGTTAATTTTCTGGCCAGTCGAAGAGATGGAAATCCAGAACTCTTCTTTGCTGAACTTAGCAACGACGAGGCAGAGGATGGAGGTGGGAAGGTTTTGTGTTGTCCTGTGAGCTTTCCACAGCCACGACAAGGTATCTTATATTTTTTCATACAGCAAGTAGACTAAACTAACATGGTAACATTTGGACATCTGTAAAACCACCTCTAAAGGGTCTCCTTTTCAAGTCCTAATGCTCTACTGCTAGTGCCAAGATATAAATGTTTTTAAGTAAATTGGAACATATCTCATTTTGCAGTTTGGTACAGTTTGAACATTCGGATGAACCCACGCTACTCTCTGGTATTGTGGTCACCTCTAGGTTCTCTTTTTTAAGTCCTAATGGTCTTCTTTTAGTGTAAATGTGTTCCAAATTTGAAACCAGTACATCAATAGTGTTCCCTCCCAAGCTACCACTGGCTGTGTAAGCACCACTATATTAGTCCTAATCATCGACATCTGATCTACATTCTAAAGCTTGGATGTTCAACAAACTGATGATTACTTTTGCTTGAAGTTGCTATCCAGCAGGCTTCTGAGACACAGGGAAAAAAAGGTCTACTAGGTCTCCTCCTTGTAATAATGAACTACCGAATCTGAAGAAGTCATCTAAGAGCTCAATAAGTAGGCTGAACCAAGTTTAACTTTTGCTTAGATGCATATCCTGCTATGAATTAGATTTATCTGGTAGATAATCATAATAGATCATACTCCCTCCGTCCCAAAATAAGTGTCTCAACTTTGTACTAGCTCTAGTACAAATTTGTACTAAGCTCAAGACACTTATTTTGGGACTGAGGGAGTACCAGTTTTTGTAAACACACATTCTGGCCCCATCTTGGTACACATTGTCAGTATCTCAGTGAGCATCAAAACTTGTGAGTAATACTTGTCGAAGACTGCTGGTATAGATGGACTATAAAGTAGTAGACTTAACTCCCATCATTTTGTCTCAACCAACCTGATGATCCAACAAACGTTGTGCATGAGTATTTAAGTACTCAAGATTACGAACATCAATGCTTATCAATGATTCCATGGATACATAACTAGAATGTTTCTTTGTGTTGCTTATCAGTTTTTTTTAGTTTTTCTTCATGTCCTATTTAAATAAATACTTACAAAATATAATGAATCTTGACCTGAGTTCAGCTTTTGAGTTGCATACTTCATTTGAAGTAGATTCAATTGCAATATATTGCTGTATAAATCATTTTAAGAAAAATGCATGATGGTTGCCTGTTGTTAGGAAATTGCACATTTAGGTTCTTAAAGTTCATTCAAGTGGGTCATCAACCGTTTAAGCTAGTACAGGATAGCAATTTATGATGTGGCATGATAATCCTTTTGGTCCCTCGTCTTGTGTTGGAGTGGTAAGATAGTTTGCTGAAAACCCCATCTTTGAACCCCATATAGCAGGGAGCCCTATGTCAGCTACTGCACTATCACTGAGTACTTGTATGCATTGCAGACTTGTTTTTAGTCAGATATCAGCAGGGGTAATCCCACCTTGATGTTTGCATGATCAGCCAATTTCTCACAGTTAGTGATTAGTAGGAAATGGTTAGGGTATAAAGTTATGCAGAAGTGTCTGAGTTCCACAAAAATAAACACCATCTATGCATGCATAGATAGTTGGGAAACTGAGTTACTCCTCAGAAATTTCATTTTGCAATTACTTGTTTTTTATTGCCGATAGGTTATGCTAAAGTCTTTGATGGGTTCTAATCTTGCTGTCTTGTTTGTGTGCTTCAGAAGAAATCCGCTGTCTGTACTGTGATTATGAAGGTTCTAAAATTGTGCACCCGGCTATGGAGGAATTCCCATTCAAAGGGCGCGACTTGGAGTTTCAGAAGATGGTGTGTGGAATAGATCCCTACGAAGATGAACCCTGTCCAGGCGTTTCGCAGTTCTACACCAACTGCACTATCATCAGGACCTCGTCCAGGGCATTAGATTGTGTGGGACATCTGGGGGAAGATGACTGGATCTATACCGACTTTGATGACGACAGTGATGAGGAAGATGACAGTGATGATTATAGTTGTGAATCCGAATGAGGTGGGTTTGGCTAGCGTTACTAACATAACAAGCAGTTAGTTTCCAACTTTGCTGTACGGCAAATCAAGATATTGCATAGTCTGAGGTCCTACCGTTAGTTTTCTGCTTTGCTGTAGCCTAACTGCCTAAGTTAAGATATTTCGGAAGTCATAGCCCCTCCTACCTGTCTTGTGAATGTACTGTTTAGTTTTGATTCAGCTATCTTACAGTGAGGAAAAAGGGGGGGAAAGTATTTTCCCAAATACTTCAGAGTGCATGCGCACTATCTCGGCAGAACGAGCGGCTGAACATGAGCCGCTCGATCAGCCCAGATCGTGCGGTCCTCGGCGTCAGGTCGTACCTGGTCGGGAGGCGACCAAACGCGCACGTGGCTGGGCCCGCCCGCAAGCGCCGCTCTCCTGCTCCAGACGGTTCGCGTCGCGTAGGAAGCACCCTTGGCACGGGCCTCTGTCTACTTCCCTGATCCATTTCCCTCTCTTCTCGCCCTGTTCTTTCCCCAAATCCGACGACGAGAGACAATCGCTCCGCGACGCAGCCGAAGACGGGAGGCAGGGAAGGGGAAGGGCAGGAGCGTGGCGGGGACCCGCTTCTCGTCGCCGGCGCAGGTACGGTCGCCCGTTCGGCTGCACCCTGCCCAACCAGATCCAGCCCCATCGCCGTTGTTCCCCGCCGTCGTCGACGGGATGCGGCCGTCGTCTACTTCCTCTGCCCGAGGCCAGCTGAGATCCTTCCCCTCTAGCTTCGATTGAGTCCACTGCGTCCCAGATGGCAGGGGTGGAGGATCCTCTGGTCGCGGTGGCGTGTGATGTGGGCGTCACGCGATGGCAGAGATGGAGCAACCTCCGGTGGTAGTGGTGTCTGATGTGGTCTTTCCGGCGTCATGATCTGCTAGCCTAGGTACAGCAATGTCAGGTCCGGACGCCGACAGTGTTTCTGGGCTGATTCGGGCAGAGGGGTCCCATGGGAGAGCATTGCATTCGTTCGGCACGAGAGCTTCTTGTCGGAAATTCTTTGCTTGGACCGTCACATCCTAGCAATATTTACTGCGGAAGCACAATGTTCAGAGGCACCGGTGTATTTCTAGGTGCCTGCATGTCAATACAATCTAGTACAGTATAGTAGTATTTTGCTAGTAAACCTGGCACACGAGTCTTGTCTTTACATCTTTAATTAATGTTTAATTTCCTCTTCTAATTTAGCACTAGTCTGCTAGAGTACATGATGATAGTTGCTGAAGCAAACTACTCCAATTCTATATATGTTTCATCTTCCTTGCAAAAACTTATCAATCAGCGGACAATTGGGTGGCGAAATAAGTGTTTTTTAGTCAGTTAACGTTCAATGATTGGGTGGTGAAATAAGTGTTTTCTTTGCTTGTTATGTTCTGTAAATTATCAATCTTGAATTTTTTGATGAGCATAGAAAGAGTTGCACAAGAGTATCTAAATGAGCTGGCATCCTCAGGCTTTCCTAGTTGCACAAGAGTACCTGATTAGTTGGCATCCTCAACATTTCTAGTTGCACAATTCAACCCAACTAGTTGACATCCTCAGTCTTTTTGTAGCTGCGTTGACACCCTCGGCATTTTCTTCCAGAAGCCTGAAATCTGAATATTTCATTTTTCAAGAGTATCTAATTAATTGGCATCCTCAACATTTTTAGTTGCACAAGAGCATTCAGAAACATCCATTTTGCCTGATTTTTTGATTTGACAGGGATGGAAACGTCGGCACTGGAGTCGTGGCCGTGGCGGGGAAGGCGAACCCAGCAGCTCTGCCAGTGGCTCAAGAGGAAGATAAGTAAGCATGTCAAGATTTTCCGCCGTTGTCCACACGGGCTGAGAATTGTAATAAGCAGGTATTCATCCCTCTTGTCTACTTGTACTGCAGAATGAAGGACGATGTTTGTAATATCCAAATGAATGTACGTTATTACGAAGGGCTAGCCATGTGGGTTTAAGGTGCTCGCCGGCGGCGACCTGCGTGGCTCTCGGCCTGCATCCTCGCTGAAGTCAACACCAACTATCGCGCGCCCGCGATGTGACTGTTGTTGCAACAACGACAACCAACGGCTATTGAACGACGAGGATGCCCTTCGGGGGTTATAGCATGCAAAGCAAAGCAGTTGCTCGATCCTCACAGCCAATATATCTCCGTGTAGAAGCAGAAGAAGCAGCAATTGATTTGTAAGCAGCAATTTTATCTGTTTCGTTCCTTTGTATTTTTGCCCTCTGTTTCTACTGAATGTATGTATAACTTTTTCAGATATATTGATCTTCACATTCTTAGTTGGCATCCGTAGTGGTTGTAGTTGTACACAGCAGTTGTCAGTTGGATACGACAATTAGAAAGTTGCACAACACTAAACCTTTTTCCTACGGCGGTGAAAGTGGAACGGAATACATTGAACTGAATACACATGGCGTTCATTTTTTTGGCATTTATAGTAATTCTTGTTGCACACATAATTGTTTTCGTCGGAGACGATCATTACTATAGTAGTTGTAGTTGCACATACAATTGTTCTCAGTTGGATCCTATTATTGAAAAATTGCACACATGGCAATCATTTTTTGTTGGAATCTATAGTAGTTCTAGTTGCACATATAGTTGTTTTCAGTTGGACACGATCATTGGAAAGTTGCACACACGACGATCATTTTTGGGTGGCATCTATAGTAGTTCTAGTTGCACACATAGTTGTTTTCAGTTGGATACGGTCATTGGAAAGTTGCACACATGGCGATCATTTTTTGTTGGCTAGTAGTTCTAGTTGCACACATAGTTGTTTTCAGTTGGACACAGTCATTGGAAGTAGTTGGCAGGGGCAATAGAAGTAGTTGCACAGAATCTGGTAGGCAAAACTTTATGGTGGCGAAAGGTTCCTCTTAGTAAAATTGCAGAGAAGAAAAGTGCGCACGGAGGCAGTATCCAAAGGGGTAGATGCCACATCTTCTGCAGCAGCCGCCGTGGTAACTTAAAGTTCTATCAGGAATATATTTTACTCCACATACAGGCAGCCAAGTGTATGAATTTTCATACATGGTTGCAGAAGGACTAATTAAGCATTGGCATGGTCTACTTTCTCAGTTGCTCTGCCATCTTCAAGTTTTTTAGAATTGTCCCAAGAGTATGTAACGATTTGGCATCCTCCGGCTTTCTAGTTGCAGAATAGTATCTAATTAGTTGGCAACCTCAGTAATTCTAGTTGCACAACAATATACAACTAGTTGACATCCTCATCTTCTCTAGTTGCACAAGAACTCAGATTAGTCTCATCTTAAAAAAATGAGGATTTTCCTACGGTATGTAGCGACTTGACACCCTCAGGCTTTCTAGTTGCAGAAGAGTATCCATTTAGTTGGCACACTCGGCAATTCTAGTTGGATAACATTATCCAAGTAGTTGACATCCTTAGCCTCTCTAGTTGCACAAGAATTCAGATTAATCCCATCTTAAAAATTTTGAGGATTGCCCAACGGTATCTAATCACTTGGCACCCTCAGGCTTTCTAGTTGCAGAAGATTATCTATTTAGTTGGCACCCTCTACAATTTTCTAGGTGGACAAAATTATCCAAGTAGTTGACATCCTCAGCCTCTCTAGTTGCACAAAAATATCTCATTAGTTGGCATCATCAGCATTTCTAGTCGCACAAGAATATCTCATTAGTTGTTATCACCAGCATTTCTAGTTGCAGAACAAACAGGATATCAAGTTGCCATCCCCAGCATTTCTAGTTTTCTAGAGAACAAATATTTGTATGTAATGATAACTAATCACCTTTGCCTTTTTTTTACAAACCCCGAGATATTGTTCAAGGAAATGAGAGTAATGAAGCAGATAATGTTGAACGATAGTCACAAGCTGGCTACCTGATGGAGACTACGCTGGATACCTGATGTTTGAGTTGGATAGAATACATGTTTTAGTTGGCTATAATATATGGGTACCTGCACACATCCTTGTGTATGCTTGTTGCACACATCTAGGGTAAAGTTGGCTATTTTAACCATGTTTAGTTGCACAGGGGACTACATCAACCTTTTTTCTACTAAGATGCATTTTTTCACCCCTGGATATGTTTGTTTGCACACATCCATGTGAAAGTTGGTTTCAAACCATGGTTTTCTTGCACAGGGAACTGAATTTCTTATGCTTTTACTTGATCTTCCTTCTCTGCTCAAAATCATGGAGTTTTTTTTACGTGATTTGGGAGATTCAGAGGGAAAGGGCAAGGGGGATAGTCAACAAGGTTTGGACATGGGAGAGGAGAAGGATTTCTTACCTTGGCGTTGCTTGGTAAGCTTCTCTTCTCTTCTTCCTGTTTTTCTGACCAAGATCTCCTCACCTTGGCTGCTTTGCCATGGCAGCTCTACAAGATCTGGTTCATGGCATTGGATCTGGTTTCTTTCATGGGGAAGAAGCTGACTACCAGCGAGGGAGAGAGGGTGGGCGAGAGGGGCGTGGGGGGCGCTAGTAGTTTGGTGGGTATCACGTGACAGCGACGGGTGGTGAGGAGACTCTGTCAATCTGCTTTTTCCTTTGTTTGCGCGTGGGAACAGGTGGGAACAGCTGGCGCGAAGGATCTTTCCTTCCTGGGACCAGGGAACAAACGCTTACCTTTTCTGGCCTGCCGCTCGCGAGCGCTAGCGAGCAACCTGCCGCTCGCTAGACGCGTTCAAGTATTTTTCACCGCCAAATGTATGTAGGTGGACAAATAATTCCTTAAAGTCGAATTTGCTATTAATTTTCACCCCAGACACATTTTTAAAACAAGGTAAATCGCCATGTCCGCTCCACGGCCGTCATTGTCGACCATGGCCGCCATGGCAACCAGCTGGTTCCTGCCGAGGCCTGGCCCTGGTGGCCGGGGCTCCTCAGCCGCCAATCGTCCAACCAGGCCACCACAATTTCGATTCGCCTGCTTCGGTTCGATATCGACCTAGGCAGCACCTAGCTGCTTTTCAGCTCGTGCCTACTTCCTCGATTTTTCTTCCTTTTGTTCGTAGCGAACTTGAATTTTGCAGGCCGTGGATGTGTGTTTAAATTAAAACCCGACATTAGGCTGCACGGTGCAATTCTTCGATTTTTACGAGAAAAATGATGATCAGTGGAGTAAAACTATTTTAACTAGGGAGTAAAGGAGAACTAGTTACATAGTGCGCTGTGTAAAATTCCAGCTGTTGAGGTAGCCGAATCTGTGACGCACTGCCCCTGCAGGCTGCCGTGGACCAAGTCGCGCCATGGTAGCTGCTGCTCACAAGCATCATGACCGGTCTAGTCAACATCCCTCCAAGATGTGACAAGTCAGTCAAAACCTTCAAAGTGTGACATGTCAGCACAAAGACCACTTAATTCGCCCGGTTTTGGAGGTCAATGTTGTATTGGAGCTACGACAATGAATCTGAACCGTGATTACCTGTTCTACTAACCTATACGCCCACGGGCGCGTCCGTGTCATGACAAGACAAAGCCTATTTTTTTCGAATCTATTCATCTTCAATCATAACCGTATAACAAACATCAGAGATAATAAGAATTGCATCCAGATCCGTAGACCACCCAGCGACAACTAGAAGCACTGAAGCGAGCCGAAGGCGTGCCACCGTCATCACCCCTCCCTTGCCGGAGCTGGGCAAAATTTGTTGTAGTAGACAGTCGGAAAGTCGTCGTGCTAAGGTCCCATAGGACCAGCGCACCAGAATAACAACCCCCCCCCCCCCCCCCCCCCGATGAAGAGTAGCGTAGATCAAAAGGATCCAACCTGAAAAAACACGAACTTAGACGAACGACGAACAAATCCGAGCAAATCCACCAAGGACAGATCCACCGGAGACACACATCCACATCACCGAAACGGGGGCTAGGTGGGGAGAACCTTATTCCATCTTCAGGAAGCCGCCGCCGTCTTGTCTTCCTGAGTTGGATACAAACCCTAACAAATCTCGAAGACACATCTAAAAACGGAGCCCTCCCACCGCCAAGGGCGAGGATCCGCCGCGCTCCCATGACTCAAGGCCACCGGAGACGAGGTGGACCAGCAACGACGCTGGTGGGAGGCAGAGGAACCCTACTTCAGACAAAACCTATTTCAGTTGCTCCACAAGTTCGATTGCCTAATTTCTGCATCCAAATTCATACAAACTATGCAAAGTACGTGGATCATAGCGTAGAACAGAAAAACATAGCAAATCCGACATCGGACGTAGATATAGTGACCATGTGGTTAACTACCACTTTCTTTAATTTTGGGCTAGGGTTACCACTATTTTGATTCATTGCTCGGGCTAGGGCTACAAAAAGCTACCACATTATGAGCTAGGGTTACAAAAAAATACCATTTTTTTAATTTCCTACAAACATACCACTATTTTGGCCCGTTGTTCCAAAAACCCAAATGACCATGTGCTTTAAAATTGATTCGGTTTATGATAAGTCAGACCCGCTCGTAAACAAACCATTTGTTGACTTTTTGTTTGACCATTACTTACATGTGGCTATTATTTTATCAATGGATATGATTTGTTCTATAATGGAGGGAATAGTCCCGAGTCGCTGCAGGCTTACGACCCGGCACTTGGGGGCTACATTATTCAAATTCAGATTACATCAAATATGCAAGTCCCATGTCACTGTCAGCATGCACCATGACACTTGGGGGCTAATGCAAAGTCATTTTTTGCTCAACTTATTAAAGACCCGACTCATCACATTGTAATGAGCCGGTCCTTGGGGGCTACTAATTACCCCTGTCAAAAATTCAAGGTACACAAACCTTAATCCATTATGTTGAAAGATCCACTACTCAGTTGGTAGAGAACAAAGCTCTTAACCTTATGGACGTGGGTTCAAGCCCCATGGTGGAGATTACATCATATAATGTTATTATCAATAGATTATAGACAAAGTCTGAAAGGATCGATATAGTTGACTAGAGGGGGGGGGGGGTTGAATAGGAAACTAACAATTTTTAGCTTTTCTTTACCAAATTAAACTTTGCATCAAAGTAGGTTGTCTAAATATGCAACTAAGTGAGCAACCTATATGATGCAACAACAATAAGCACACTAGCAAGTGAGGGATAGATCACAATAAAAACTTGCACAAGTAAAGGTAAGAAATAACCAAGAGTGGAACCAATGAAGATGAGGATGTGTTACCAAAGTTCCTTCCCTTTGAAGGGAAGTATGTTTCCGTTGGAGCGGTGTGGAGGCACAATGATCCCCAAGAAGCCACTAGGGCCACCGTATTCTCCTAACGCCCTCACACAATGCGAGATGCCGTGATTCCACTATTGGTGCCCTTGGAGGCGGCGACCGAACCTTTACAAACAAGGTTGGGGCAATCTCCATAACTTAATTGGAGGCTCCCAACGACACCCACGAAGCTTCACCACAATGGAATATGGCTCCACGGTGACCTCAACCGTCTAGGGTGCTCAAACACCCAAGAGTAACAAGATAAGCAAGGGATTAGTTGGGGGAATCAAATTTCTCTTGGTGAAAGTGTAGATCAAGGACTTCTCAAACAATCCCTAGAAAATCAACAAGTTTGATTGGCTAGGGAGAGAGATCAGGTGAAAATGGAGCTTGGAGCAACAATGGAGCTTGGGGGTGGAAGAGGTGGTCGACTAGAGGAAGAAGACACCCCTTATATAGTGGAAGAACAAATCCAACCGTTATCCACCAATTTAGCCTGCGCAGCGCGGTACTACCGCGCCTGGGGCGCGGTACTACCGCAGGGGCACTCGGTACTACCGCAAGGCCACGTACTACCGCTCCCCCTTGCGGCAGGGACTGTCCAGATTATGTGAAGGCACAGACATATAAAAATACATCCGTGGCAACTTCCGCAGAGTTGGAGTCGATGTAAAAATCCGATACGGTAGTACCGTAAGCCAGGAGCGGTACTACCGTGCGGGGTGCGGATGTGAAAAATTACATCCGCTCCTACTGCCGCGCACGTTGCAGAACTTGGCCAGATGCCACAGTACTACCACGCCCTCGACGCGGTACTACCGTGAAGGGTGCCACCTATTACAGAGAAAGCGGCAACACCTGGCCTGAGGCCATAGTACTACCACTTCCAGGAAGCGGTACTACCGTGGGCACTTGCGGTACTACCGCGCCGGCAGCCGGTACTACCGCAATGGCCTGCGGTACTACCTCTCCTAGGAGCAGTACTACCGCATGCCCCAGTTCAGCAAGCACAAGCACAACATTTTGCATAGACAAGGAAAACGTAGGATGCTCCAAAGGCTAGAGAAAAGGCGGTGCAAAGGAGAAAGATGTGTACGTGATGAATCCACTCAAACCTTTCCAAAGCGGACCCCCTCTTAATAGTACGACTTTCCTACGACTCAATACCACCGAAAAGAAACATAGAGAAACACCGTCTTCAATAGTCTTCGAGGGGAACTAAATCATCTTGTGCCTAGTCAATACATATCTGAAATATTCAATGCACATGATTAGTCCACAAATGTATTATCATCAATCACCAAAACCAACTAAGGGATAAAAATGCCCTTACAATCTCCCCCTTTTTGATGGATTGATAACAACACGGGATTTGCACAAAATTAGATATCATAGAACGAGGGCAAACCCCACATCTCTAAAACATCGACAGGCTCGCCCTAGATGTGTGCTATCTCGATAAGTGCTTTGGACTGCACGGCACACACACTAGGATCAACACTCCCCCTATATTTTATAGACAAGGCAAGATAGTAGATATGAGCATAAAGTAATAAGCACAAGATAGCATAAGCTCACTAAGGTACGATAGAGAGCATATGTCTTACGCCATATGAAGGAAAGGTCTCACAAGCGCAAACCAAACCAAACCAAAGCAAATGGAGTTCAACTAAACAAAAGAAAATGACACCAACACGCACGCAAATCCTACACTCTCTCCCCCTTTGGCATCGAGGCGCCAAAAAGGCAGAGAGGACACCGACACCATAAGTGGTGGCTAAAGCGGAGTAGTCACTTGCACGCTCCCTGTCGGACTCTGCAGCTGGGATGGACTCCTCCTCAGACTCGGTCCACTGGAATCTCTGCTTGGCGATCCACTCAGCCTCTGGGGTGATGAGCTCCTCTGATCCGCTAGAGATGTCCTCGCCAAAAGTCCTCAGAGTCCGCTTGTCACGGCGGCGACTCTCCTTGGAGGCAACATGAGTCTGATATTGCCCCTTTGCTTGCATACAGAACAATGCCTTCATCTTGTTCTTCAGCCTCTTAGCCCAAGATGGCTCAGAGCCGGGAGGGATGTAACCCTCAGAGCTGTCCTCGTTCGCTGCCTCCTCCTCATCCTCATCCGCATCCACATCCATGGCAGCCGCGGCCTCAGCACGAGAAGTAGTGTTAGCCCACTGAGTCTTGACACGGAGCCTGATGGAATCATGCTGAATCCAACCAGGGGCCTCAAACTCATCCCGAGGGTAGAGCTTCTCCCAAGTTGCCGAGATCAAATGAAACATATAAGGTCCATAGATGGGGACCTTGCGGTTGTATACCGCAAATCAAAGCTCACACCACATGATATGTGAGACATCAAGTGGTAGCGTCTGAGAGTTGCGCGCTTCCTCACACAGGAGCATCATGTCCACAAGATAAGCATGCACCTTGTCCTTGTCACAAATGCGTGGAAAGAGAGAGTGTAGCGGAAGATCCGGTACATGATGTCAAGGAAAGAGTTGAGCACCCAAGATGACTTGCCACTGGAGAGCTTCTTCTCAACATAGAAGGGCTGAATCTTGTTCTTGTTGGCTGACTCGGGATTGGCATGAGGACGAACACCTTGGGGTGTGGTGAGCCCCTCATCCTGAACACCAAGCAAAGTCATGAACTCCTTCAATGTAGCAGTCAACTGCTGATCATTGGTCATCCAAGTCATAGTCCGTTCCTCATTAGGATGAAAGTGCACCGAGGCAAAGAACTGAGCCACAATCTCAGGATCAAAGTATTTGTGAAAAGAGATGATGTACTCAATGCCAAATTGCTCCACTAGATCCAAAGCCTCACCAAAGTAGTCCCGGTGCTTCTCTTGCCTCATATGATGCATGTCAATCCAGTGCACATCCACATAGATGTTTTGCTTGGCCTTGATCACATCCAGATAAATGAGATTCTGCTGCTTGGTCCAGAACAGGTCATTCCCTCAAAAGTTGGCACGAGGATGCACATAGGGATTGATCTTCCTTCGAGAGATGAACTCAGCAAGTGGCATCTCATCCATGCCCATGGAGGGTTCCTTGTCCTTGGCGGCGGAGGTCCTGGTCCTGCGTTGGGGAGCATTGGAGCTCTCTGGAGCTTCATCTTGATTTCGCAGACGCTTGGAGCCCGTGTCACGGCTTGGATTGGAACGGCGTGTAGGAGCACCTGAGCCACCACCTAAAACACACACCACAAAACAAACACGCAAGAGACGCGAGAAGGATTAATGCAAAGACCACAGCAAAAGCGATGAAACAAGTAGAACTCGCACTTGATAATTGCCACATGAGAGGTTTGACAACAACGGTAGTACTGCTTGGCCGCGCGGTACTAAAATTTTAGTGCCGCTCCTAGTCACGTTAGTACCGCAGGGGTGTACGGTAGTATCGTGGCAAGCTTGAAGATCAAGTACTACCAATACCCATTTGCAAATACTTTTGGGCATTTGTAGGTATGGTAATCGCACTGGTTGTAATGTTGAAAATGTATGGAAAGGCATGAATTATGGAGGAATTTGTAATCTTGAAATTGTATGAGAAATTCACCTAGTTTAAATGTTGGTCAAAGTTGTTTAAATGTTGAAAAAAAGAGAAGAAGTGACCAAAATTTAAATATGTTGAAAAAAGGAGAAGAAATGAAGAATTCAGAAACTTTTGATCAATGAAATGCAGCTAATGAATTATTCCAGAGCCAAACAATTAAGGTTAGAAATTTTTTGGAGCTGTTAAATATTTAATAGCAATTTAAGTAATCCAATTCAAATACACCGTGATTTAAATCAAAGACCAAAATGTCATGGAAAATGTTCCTCAGCTCTGGTAGATGTTTACACCTAGTGGCAAAATAAATGAACATTTTTTAAGGGCATTACATTGAGTAGAAACTAATTTGTCTAAAAAATGAAGGGTGGAAAATGCACAAAAAATTGGTGTGGCTGGGGACTCGAACCCAAGACCGCGTGGGTTTGTGGTGTTTAGGGTTGCGCTGGTAACCGCTAGGACAGATGGAAAGAGTTTGACATGGGAAGGGAAGCAATATATACATAGTGAGACTGTGAAATTTGTCAAAAAAATGAAGGGTGGAAAAATGCACAAAAAATTGGTGCGGCTGGGGACTCGAACCCAAGACCGCATGGGTTTGTGGTGTTTAGGGCTGCGCTGGTAACTGCTAGACAGATGGCAAGAGTTTGACATGGGTAGGGAAGAAATGTATACATAGTGAGACTGTGAAATTTGTCAAAAAAAATGTGAGACCGTGAATGTTTGCACACGCGTGAGAGTGGTTTTCCTTTGTTTTGCACTGAAATTTTGGAGGGTTGGAAGGTTGAAAACGTATGTTTGCACTGCCATGTGGTTTTGGTTAGAGTGGCACTTGGTTTAGGATTTAAACGGAATAAATTTGCATGTTAGTTCATGACTTATTTTTTTTTGAATAAAACAGAGGGCTTCTCACCCCCTCTTTTGAATGACAACACAAGTTCTCGAGCTTCATGACTTGGTTTAGGGAAGAAATTATATGCTTGGGCACGGACATTTTTTAACACATATAATAAACCCTAAACACAAGTACCATTACAATAATAAGTTCACGGACAGTTCACGGACACATGATGAAACATGACACGACACGACACGACATAGAAAAGCAACAAATAAAAAACGAAACAGTCTTCATCTTGATCTCCTCCTTCCACTTTGGCCGCGCACGCCCCTTCAACACCATATTCATCTTCACACCTCCTCCTCGTCGTCGTAGGGAAGGGAGTGCATCCCGGTTGGAGTGGGGAAGATGTTCTCGTATTGGTGTAGATGTTGTAGACGGTGAAGAAGATGGTCTCGCAGCCGCACCAAAAGACTTGGCCGAGGAGCTCGCACGCGTCAAACGGGTTGGTGAAGGTGACCGTGAGCAGTAGGAGGATGCCGCCGCAGTCACGAACCTCGTTGAGGGTGAACATCCTCGGCGAGCCCCGTGGGAGGTGGGCATAGCCGGCTCTGAGGAAGGCGCGAGTGAGTTTGACAGAACCCCTCCACCTTGAAAAAGCCCACACGCGGAGCTCCCTCTCCACGAGCACGCCCGGTGGGTAGCGCCGCTCCGGCACGACAGGCGGGCGGCTGAAGGTCGGCCCGTTGAACTGCATGGTCTCACTTGGGGAGGGCTCAGTCGATTGGGTGTTTGAAGTTGGAGAGAATGGATCGGATCTGGCTTATGGGTGGGAGAGGAAGATAGGCACCCCATTTATAGGCCTGTGGGTGGGAGAGGAAGAGAGAAAGGGTGAGAACGGTGCGTGTGTGAACCCGAACGCGTGTGTGTATCCGTTACGCTTTGCACTCTTAAATTTTTGCACAAAAACGATGCATGCATGGGGCGCGTGCGTGCATTTGAATCACTGCATAGCTCTTTGACCAGACGGTGCATCTGACTCTTTGAACCACCTAGCTGGCCTTGCTAGCCTAGCGCGCCTAGCATGCCTCGCTCGCCTCGCTCGCATGCATGCACGTCGCAGCCTCCCACGCATGCAAACCCACGTCGCAGCCTATGCACGTCGCCGCCTCCCATGCATGCATGCAAGGCCTGGAACGGCTGAGACGGCCTATTTACTGCGGTCTCAGGCCCAGACAACGAGACGGCCCAACGGTCCATCCAGCGCGCCCAATATTTGTTTTTTTAAAAGAATCTCCCAGCCAATCAAATTGCATCTCGCGGATCGCCCCCCCTCCTCCCCACAGATTCCTTCTAGAAGGGTTAGATCGACGGCCCTTGTTCAGTGCTAGGGTTAGATGAACGGTCCTGGTTCAGCGCTAGGGTTAGCGGGGTTTGGGAGGGGTTTGGAGCAGTCAAAGCTATGTTTGACCAGATTTCAAACGAGCATAATAAATTAAATAAAAATCAGAAAAATAAAAAACCAGCGCACATAGTCTTCTTATGTCATATACTAACGATTTAAGTTGATAAACAAGGTTTACATACATTTAAACGATAAGTTCATGTGTATTTGTATGATATCTCGAGTATCTCAAACTCTTTTGTATGAAGTGAAGAGAAGTGTTTTGGGGAAATAAACATGAAAATTTCAAAAAACCCACCACAGATTCATTTTAGAGTGACTAAGAAGGATCCAGGCTTAGTTTTTCATTTTGATGTTTTACACTTATTTAAATCTTGGTCAAAGTTAAGTTTGACCAGAATTCAAATGAGCAAAACAAATTAATTTTTTTTTGGAAAAACCAGCGCACATAGTCCGTATATATAGAATATATGTTTAGGAAAGTTATTTGGCTGATTTAGACAAGGTCGAAAAAAACCTTGCTTAGAGATGAGGCCGTTTACCCTACCTTTGGACCCTCATTTTAGCACATTTTTCATGAAAAGTTCAAAAACCTCACCACAACATCATTTTGGATTAACTAAGAAGGATCCAGGCTTAGTTCTTCATTTTGATGTTCTAGACTTGTTTAAATCGTGGTCAAAGTTAGGTTTGACCAGAATTCAAATGAGCAAAACAAAATGCAAAAAAATCAAAAAAAGGAAAAACCATGTGCTCATTCAAACATCATCCAACAGATTTAACCATCATGTCAAACATAGTTCTAACATCATCCAACAGAAATACAACATTATTCATAATGTTTCATAATTATTCACATATAGCGTTCGGGCTTCTATCTGTTCCTTGAGCTTCTTGCCATCACTTTGCTCCTCGTGCACCTTGTGCTCATTGCTTGTTCTCTTCTCCTCTTGGTTGTCGGTACCTTGTGCGTCTTCTTCAAACCTATCATAGAGCTATGCAAAACATAAAGGGTAATGAGATCATGTCAAGTGACCCATAAATGTACATTAGTATTTGACCCTTGCAAGATTTACTATCCTAGCAGAACTCACAACAACAGAAGGTTGGTCACCATTTAGAGCCTCACTTGAATCATCATTTGGAGCCTCACTTGGATCACCAAGATCATCATTTGGAGCCTCACTTGGATCACCAAGATCATCATTTGGAGCCTCACTTGGATCACCATGATCATCATTTGGAGCCTCACTTGGATCACCATGATCACTATTTGGAGCCTCACTTGGATCATCGTCAAAATCATGCGGCTGTTGACCATCATCATTTCGAACCTCGTCAAAATCCTCATCTGATGCAACCGGTTGCCGTCCATCATTTTCATCGAAGCCTTCATCGAAACTCTCTCCGAACGCTGGATCTACTGTGTTATCACAATACTTACCGAAATGACCAGACCCACCACATCTTGTGCACTTACGCTTCCTCGCTCCAAGTCCAGCTCCTTCGCTGCGAGGTCTGATTCGACTCTTCCTTGGTCTACCTGCTGCTCTTTTCAGAACTGGAGTGCAAAGCTTGAATCCAGGGTCCACCATGTCCTAGTGTTGTTTTCCCTCCATAGCAGGCAAGGCATAAGCATATGTGGCTTTGAACCTTGCAACAGAGTAGTAATCATGCACATACTGCTGAATGTTCCCTGCTGGACCAGGGAGAGAAGTGATGAAAAACAAGGCATGAATGCATGGCAACCCAGTTATCTGCCATTGCCTACAACTGCAAGTTCTAGCTTCTAAATCCACTGGATATCTTCATTCCCTCTTCTCTTTATCCAAATATGATATCTCTGCTGTGGTACCCGAGCAAAGAGTCATGTTCATTTCCAAGCCTGTTGTTTTCTGCATCAGCTCATTCATCATGGCAGGGATGATAATGTGGCCCATGAATTTTGCCTCGGCTATTCCTGCACGATAATGAAATTTCTGCATGTATTCTATCCTTATCCTGTCCAGCAAATCCACCACATAATGACCCTTTAGTTTCCGGATCGTTGAGTTGAAAGACTCTGCTAGATTATTGTGCACATAGTCAACTTTGCTCAGTTCACTGAATTGGCTTCTGGCCCATAACTTGGAGTGGTGTGTTTCCAAGTATTCTTTCACTTTGGGATTCATGTATAACTGCCTCAAGTGGTAGTTGTGCTTCTTCACACTACAAGTCAAAGATGCTGGCCATAAATTGTCGGTATACACCTTTCCTTTGAATTTCTTCATGAAATTTGCAGCAAGGTGACGCATGCATTCCCTATGCTCTATTCTAGGGAACACATTGTCCACGGCCACTTCTAAACCTTTGCAGGCATCTGTATGAATGACCAATCCATTGGGATGTGCAATAGCCCGGCGCAGATTATGCAAAAACCAAGTCCAGCTCTCCTCAGACTCTGTCTCCAGCACACCGTAGGCAACTGGAAATACAAAACTATGTGCATCAACTGCACAAGCAGCTACTAACTGTCCTTTAGACCTCCCTGTGAGAAAAGTGGCATCAATAGCCAAATAAGGCCTGCAACCTGCCAAAAAACCCCGACGACAAGCCTCAAAGCAGACAAAAACCCTCCTAAAGCATTCCTTGGTCTTTGTCACTCCCCTGAATGTGTACTCCACGGTGTGGTGATCAATATCTACAATACTACCTGGGCTTGTCCTCTCCACTTCACCTTTGAATGAATACAACAATTGAAAACTTTCCTGCCAGTTACCATACTTAGAATCCATAGCCTATTGTTTACCATTGAACAACCTCATGTATGGTAAATCTATCTTGAATTTATCTTTGATATTCCTTTGGACCCACTTGCTAGTTTTCTTTCATCCACTTCTTTACTTCTTCTGCCACCCATCTTGACTTGGCTCTACTGATTGTATCTTCCTAAGGGTTGATTCCTGGCATGTGTGCTTAAAAGGGTTCACTTTGACCTGATCATTAGTGCTATTTCGCATTTTAGATGCGAGCAGCCTCCATGGACAACCCTCAGTCGGACAGTGCACTCTGTAACGTACTTGATCGCTCTTGTCAACTTTGAAAGTACATTCTACCTTGATGCAGTATGTCACAACTGCATTTCTACACTCATTCATGGATGCAAAAACTGTACCTTCTTCCAAATTAGGGTTCAAAGGGTCCCATTCAACAGCTGCAAGGTCTTTGTCCTCGCCCACCGCGTCCTCATCCACACGGACTGCATTGTGAGCCTCATCTTGGTTATCAACCCGATGTGCCCGTTGTAAATTCCGAATAACATCAGAATATAGCTTCTCTTCATCAACCCTAGAATTGTAGTCATCATGCTCCACCTCAAGGGGGACCCTACTGCTGTTGCCCACACTTGTCGAGCCACCACGTCGCCGTGCACCAACTGAACTGTTCTGGCTAGAGATGCCATTACAACGACTTGGTTCTCCCCGAGATGTTGCACCCGTCATCCTAGGTCCAAATGCCTGCTCAAGCACATCAACTTGCAGCCTCACATGAAAATTATCTTTCTCTTTATGCCTAACAAACATGGTAGCTAGCTCTTCATCATTACTAACTGTCACCCATTTATTTTCCCCATCATAGTATTTGTATACCACTTCATCAAGCAAACCCCAAGGATATTGGCTACAAATTACCTCCCCAAATTGTCTGAAACTCCAATTACTAGCCATTGGCAACAGATAATCAAAACCTCCTTGGTATTTCTTCTGATCCTTTGCATCGAACGTGTACCAGTCCCTTCTAATGTGCATCAAGAAAGCAAACTGCAACTCCATCCTAACCGGCGAAAAACAGAGACACAATCAGCACACTAATTGGGCAAACCTACTCGAATTGAGTGTTCAAATGCACAACTAAGCTCAATCTAAATAGGAGGCAAGACTTACCCCTCGGGAACCCAGTCGTGGACACGACGGATCTCCGGCCCGATGCCAGCCTCGTCAGATACTCCGGGGTCACCGCTGCTCTCCATTTCGGCCTAGGGTTCTTCCTCCTAGTTCAAATAGCTCCAGCATCCCCCCACCTTTGAGCGCTCCGGCCGGGCGCACGGAAGGAGGCCGCGCCGCGGGTCGAGCAGGTGGCGGGCGCCCCACCCGTGGTGTTGCAGGAAGGTGGCTGGCGTCGCAGGCAGCCGTGGAGCGTAGGCGCAGAAAGGTAGCGGTGGAGTAGGCGTGCAGCTAGTGGCGGGGCAGGTCCTGGCCGCGGCGCAAGTGTCAGCGGCGGCGCAGGTCAGCCGGCCGGTGGGGAAGCGGATGGGCAGAGTGAGCTACGAATGATTTGGGGATTTAGTTGCACGGGCCTACATGTCAGCTCCGGAACCACGTCCACGCGGTCCCACGTGTAAGCTCCGGACCCACAACTTAACGCTGGCGGACAGAATGGACTCAAATATGGCTGTTTGGCCTCGTCATAGTAGCTGTGCATGGACTAGGGGCAAAACTGAGCACAATTTGCATCTGAAGGCAAAACTGAGCATAGAGACACCACTGAGGGCAAAAGGATAATTAACCCTACTTAAAAAGTTTTTATGTTGGCTTACCTTCTTCTTTCGAGCAAGTTTTAGATTCTATTTTTGAAGAAGGTTTTCTTGAGGGGGATGCCATTGATACCTATTAAAATATGAAAGCTATATTTGGGCACCCCATGAGTGAAAAGGTTGAATCCACCTCTATTTTGTGTTTTTATCAGAATGAAATTATCAAAGAGATGAAGGCTAGCTTAGATGCAAATTTTTGTAGTGTGCTTAATCTTTCTTCTACCATTAATGGCCACGTGCTTTCACAAAATAGAAAGATAAATGCTTTAAGAAATTCTCTCTTTATCACCAAAGGGGAGAAGATGGCAATACATAGATCTATTTGTGTTTTTATGCCTAGCTTGGGGCGTTAAACGATAGCGCTTGTTGGGAGGCAACTCAATTTTATTTTTGTTCTTTACTTTTTTCTCCTGTTTACTAATAAATAATTCATCTAGCTTCTGGTTAGATGTGGTTTTATGTTTTAATCAATGTTTGTGCCAAGTAGAACCTTTGGGAAGACTTGGGTGAAGTCTTTGGGTCTTGCTGTAAAAAATAGAAACTTTTGCGCTCACGAGAATAGCTGTCATTTTTTTTACAGAAGAGTGCTTTTAGGTTGATTATTTTTGCATATGATTAATAGACAAATTCCTAACGTCCACCAATTTATTTCAGAATTTTTAGAGTTACATAAGTATTTGAAAGTTACAGATTGCTACAGACTGTTTTATTCTTGATAGATTCTGTTTTTCGTGTGTTGTTTGCTTATTTTGATGAATCTATGAGTAGTATCGGGGGGTATGAACCATAGATAGTTTGGAATACAGTAGGTTTAACACCAATATAAATAAAGAATGAGTTCATTACATTACCTTAAAGTGTTGGTTTATTTTCTTATACTAACGGAGCTCATGAGATTTTCTGTTGAAGTTTTATGTTGTGAAGTTTTCAAGTTTTTGGGTAAAGATTTGATGGATTTTGGAATAAGGAGTGGCAAGAGCCTAAGATTGGGGATGCCCAAGGCACCCCAATGTAAAAATCAAGGACAACCAAAAGCCTAAGCTTGGGGATGCCCCGGAAGGCATCCCCTCTTTTGTCTTCATCTATCGGTAACTTTACTTGAGGCTATATTTTTATTCACCACATGATATGTGTTTTTGCTTAGAGCGTCTTGTATGATTTGATTCTTTGCTTTTTACTTTACCACAATCATCCTTGATGTACATACCTTTTGGGAGAGACACGCATGAATCGGAATTTATTAGAATACTCTATGTGCTTCACTTATATCTTTTGAGCTAGACAAGTTTGCTCTAGTGCTTCACTTATATCTTTCTAGAGCACAGTGGTGGTTTTATCTTATAGAAATTATTGATCTCTCATGATTCACTTATATTATTTTGAGAGTCTTTTAGAACAGCATGGCGATTTGCTTTGGCTATAAAACTAGTCCTAATATGATGGGCGTCCAAGATGGGTATAATAAAAACTTTCATATAAAGTGCGTTCAATACTATGAGAAGTTTGATTCTTGATGATTGTTTTGAGATATGAGGATGGTGATATTTGAGTCATGCTAGTAGAGTAATTTTGAATTTGAGAAATACATGTGTTGAGGTTTGCAAGTCCCGTAGCATGCACGTATGGTAACCGTTGTGTAACAAATTTGAAGCACGAGGTGTTTCTTTGATTGTCTTCCTTCTGTGTGGAGGTTGGGATCGCGCCATGGTTAACTCCTACCAACCCTTCCCCTAGGAGCATGCGTGTAGTGCTTGGTTTTGATGACTTGTAGATTTTTGCAAGAAGTATGTGAGTTCTTTATGACTAATGTTGAGTCCATAGATTATACGCACTCTCACCCTGCCACCATTGCTAGCCTCTCTAGTACCGCGCAACTTTCACCGGTACCATAAACCCACCATTTACCTTCCTCAAAACAGCCACCATACCTACCTATTATGGCATTTCCATATCCATTCCAAGATATATTGCCATGCAACTTTCCACCGTTCTGTTTACTATGACACACTTCATCATTGTCATATTGCCTTGCATGATCATGTAGTTGACATCGTATTTGTGGCAAAGCCACCGTTCTTAAATTTTTATACATGTCACTATTAATTCATTATACATCCCGGTACACCGCTGGAGGCATTCATATAGAGTCATATTTTGTTCTAAGTATCGAGTTGTAATCCTTAAGTTGTAAATAAATAGAAGTGTGATGATCATCATTATTAGAGCATTGTTCCGTGTGAGGAAAAAAAAGAGAGGCCAAAGAAGCCAATGAAAAAAGAGAGGCCAAAGAAGCCAAACAAAAAAAATGAGAGAAAAAGAGAGAAGGGGCAATTCTATTATCCTTTTTCTACACTTGTGCTTCAAAGTAGCACCATGATCTTCATGATAGAGAGTCTCTTATTTTGTTACTTTCATATACTAGTGGGAATTTTTCGTTATAGAACTTGGCTTGTATATTCCAATGATGGGCTTCCTCAAAATGCCCTAGGTCTCCGTGAGCAAGAAAGTTGGATGCACACCCACTTAGTTTCTTTTATTGAGCTTTCATACATTTATACATCTAGTGCATCCATTGCATGGCAATCCCTGCTCACTCACATTGATATCTATTGATGGGCATCTCCATAGCCCATTAATATGCCTAGTTGATGTGAGACCATTAAGCTAGGCATAAAGTACTCAAGTAATGGATCCACCCGGATCCCAATGTATATCAAAACCAATTTTGATTAACAATGATTTGGAATTTAGTGGTGAGCACAAAGCAACATATATCATGCAATGACAAAGTCTAGCTCTCTTCCTATGTATCAGCATGTCATAAAAGTACAATTCATGCACATCAAGTAAAAGCCAATACATAGCATAAGCAGTTTCTTACAATTTTATCGTGTTGGAAACATAGAGAGGTGGAGATGTAGTTCCTCTCTCATAATAATTGCAAGTAGGAGCAGCAAGAACATGCATATTATATTCATCAAAATTATCATGTGCAATGGTAAAAGGCAACCCATCAATGTAATCCTTAATAAGAGCAAACTTCTCCGATATAGTATAGTTTGGAGAATTCAAAAGGATAATAGGACTATCATGCATGGGTGCAATAGCAACAATTTCATTCTTAACATAAGGAACTATAGCAAGTTCATCGCCATAAGCATAATTCATATTGGCATCTTGGCCACAAACATAGCAAGCATCAAGTTCATCAAAAAGGGATATTTCAAACGAATCCGAGGGATCATAGCAATTATCATAGGATTCATCCTTCGGTAAGCATGAAGGGAAATTAAACAATGTATGAGTTGAAGAGTTACTCTCATCAGAAGGTGGGCATGGATAGCTAATCCATTCTTCCTCCTTTTGTTCTTCGCTCTACTCGTCATCTTTTTCATCCAATGAGCTCACAGTTTCATCAATTCCTTCTTCCATAGACTCCTGCAAAATATTAGTCTCTTCTTGGACAGTGGAGACTTTCTCAGTAAACTCATTAATATCGGCATTATATTCATAATTCTCATAGCAATATTTAAGTATAGCAAAATTTTCAGGTCTATAAACTGAATCATCAAAATCTTCATACTTTTCAAACAAAGAATCAATTTCGTAAGCACCCTTAAAAGCAACAAATTGCTCTATTCGTTCCACATCATAGTAATCATATCCACCATTAGCATAATAAGCTAAGGTTTCATTATCATTAAATTTTCATAAAAAGGGAAGGTGTGGATCCTTCATCTTAGAGCAACAAGTATAATCATATCTCTAGCATAAATTCCAAGCATGCCAATAAAACATATCAATTTGATCCCATAATAGTTTCCCTTTTTGCGTCAAGCGATAATACCTAAAGTATTCACGTTGATCCGACGTGTCTCCCATTATCAAGTTGAATGGGGGTTTCTCAGGATTACCAAAGTAGTGTTCAATATTTTTTACACAACAATCATCGAGGGTTTTAGGAGCTTCCCTATATCCATGGGTAGCAAGTACAACTAATTTGTTTTTGGTATTTCGTGTTCCATATCCATAACTAAAGATATAAAACAACTTAGAACAGGAAATAAAAACTACTTAGTGACAAAGCAAACAAGCATACACGAGAATATTCACCCCACGCTATTGCTCCCCGGCAACGGCGCCAGAAAAAATGTCTTGATAACCCACAAGTATAGGGGTGTTGGAAATATGCCCTAGAGGCAATAATAAATTGGTTATTATTATATTTCTTTGTTCATGATAATAGTCTTTTACTCATGCTATAACTGTATTATCCGGAAATCGTAATACACGTGTGAATACATAGACCACAATATGTCCCTAGTAAGCCTCTAGTTGACTAGCTCGTTGATCAATAGATGGTTACGGTTTCCTGACCATGGACATTGGATGTCATTGATAACGGGATCACATCATTAGGAGAATGATGTGATGGACAAGACCCAATCCTAAGCCTAGCACAAAGATCGTGTAGTTCGTATGCTAAAGCTTTTCTAATGTCAAGTATCTTTTCCTTAGACCATGAGATTGTGCAACTCCCGGATACCGTAGGAATGCTTTGGGTGTACCAAACGTCACAACGTAACTGGGTGGCTATAAAGGTGCATTACAGGTATCTCCGAAAGTGTCTGTTGGGTTGGCACGAATCGAGACTGGGATTTGTCACTCCGTGTAAACGGAGAGGTATCTCTGGGCCCACTCGGTAGGACATCATCATAATGTGCACAATGTGATCAAGGAGTTGATCACGGGATGATGTGTTACGGAATGAGTAAAGAGGCTTGCCGGTAACGAGATTGAACAAGGTATCGGGATACCGACGATCGAATCTCGGGCAAGTATCATACCGATAGACAAAGGGAATTGTATACGGGATTGATTAAGTCCTTGACATCGTGGTTCATCCGATGAGATCATCGTGGAACATGTGGGAGCCAACATGGGTATCCAGATCCCGCTGTTGGTTATTGACCGGAGAGTCATCTCGGTCATGTCTGCATGTCTCCCGAACCCGTAGGGTCTACACACTTAAGGTTCGGTGACGCTAGGGTTATAGAGATATTAGTATGCGGTAACCCGAAAGTTGTTCGGAGTCCCGGATGAGATCCCGGACGTCACGAGGAGTTCCGGAATGGTCCGGAGGTAAAGAATTATATATAGGAAGTGCTATTTCGGCCATCGGGACAAGTTTCGGGGTCATCGGTATTGTACCGGGACCACCGGAAGGGTCCCGGGGGTCCACCGGGTGGGGCCACCTGCCCCGGGGGGCCACATAGGCTGTAGGGGGTGCGCCTTGGCCTACATGGGCCAAGGGCACCAGCCCCAAGAGGCCCATGCGCCAAGAGAAGAGAAAAAGGGGAGAGTCCTAAAGGGGGAAGGCACCTCCGAGGTGCCTTGGGGAGGATGGACTCCTCCCCACCCTTGGCCGCACCCTTCCTTGGAGGAAGGGGCAAGGCTGCGCCCTCCCCCTCTCCCTTGGCCCTATATATAGTGGGGAAAAGGAGGAGCAATCATACCTAAGGCCTGGCGCCTCCCTCTCCCTCCCGTGACACATCTCCCTCCTCCCGCAGCGCTTAGCGAAGCCCTGTTGGAATCCCGCTACTTCCACCACGCCGTCGTGCTGCTGGATCCCCATCAACCTCTCCCTCCTCCTTGCTGGATCAAGGCATGGGAGATGTCTCCGAGCTGTACGTGTGTTGAACGCGGAGCTGCCGTCCGTTCGGCACTTGGTCATCGGTGATTTGAATCACGACGAGTACGACTCCATCAACCCCGTTCTCTTGAACGCTTCCTCTTAGCGATATACAAGGGTATGTAGATGCACTCTCCTTCCCCTCGTTGCTGGTTTCTCCATAGATAGATCTTGGTGACACGTAGGAAAATTTTGAATTTTTGCTACGTTCCCCAACAGTGGCATCATGAGCTAGGTCTATGCGTAGTTACTATGCACGAGTAGAACACAAAGTAGTTGTGGGCGTCGATATTGTTCAATATGCTTGCCGTTACTAGTCTTATCTTGATTCGGCGGCATCGTGGGATGAAGCGGCCTGGACCAACCTTACACGTACGCTTACGTGAGACCGGTTCCACCGACAAACATGCACTAGTTGCATAAGGTGGCTGGCGGGTGTCTGTCTCTCCCACTTTAGTCGGATCGGATTCGATGAAAAGGGTCCTTATGAAGGGTAAATAGAAATTGGCATATCACGTTGTGGTTTTGCGTAGGTAAGAAACGTTCTTGCTAGAAACCCATAGCAGCCACGTAAAACATGCAAACAACAATTAGAGGACGTCTAACTTGTTTTTGCAGGGTATGCTATGTGATGTGATATGGCCAACAAGAATGTGATGAATGATATGTGATGTATGAGATTGATCATGTTCTTGTAATAGGATTCATGACTTGCATGTCGATGAGTATGACAACCGGCAGGAGGCATAGGAGTTGTCTTTATTTATTGTATGACCTGCGTGTCATTAAACAACGCCATGTAATTACTTTACTTTATTGCTAACCGGTAGCCATAGTAGTAGAAGTAATAGTTGGCGAGACAACTTCATGAAGACACGATGATGGAGATCATGATGATGGAGATCATGGTTTCATGCCGGTGACGATGATGATCATGGAGCCCCGAAGATGGAGATCAAAAGGAGCAAAATGATATTGGCCATATCATGTCACTATTTGATTGCATGTGATGTTTATCATGTTTATGCATCTTGTTTACTTAGAACGACGGTAGTAAATAAGATGATCCCTTACAACAATTTCAAGAAGTGTTCTCCCCTAACTTTGCACCGTTGCTACAGTTTGTCGTTTCGAAGCACCACGTGATGATCGGGTGTGATAGATCCTTACATTCACATACAACGGGTGTAAGACAGATTTACACATGCAATACACTTAGGGTTAACTTGACGAGCCTAGCATGTACAGACATGGCCTCGGAACACGGAGACCGAAAGGTCGAGCATGAGTCGTATAGAAGATACGATCAACATGAAGATGTTCACCGACGTTGGCTAGTCCGTCTCACGTAATGATCGGACACGGCCTAGTTAACTCGGATCATGTAATCACTTAGATGACTAGAGGGATGTCTATCTGAGTGGGAGTTCATAAGATGAACTTAATTATCCTGAACATAGTCAAAAGGATTTTGCAAATTATGTCGTAGCTCACGCTATAGTTCTACTGTTTAGATATGTTCCTAGAGAAAAATTAGTTGAAAGTTGATAGTAGCAATTATGCGGACTAGGTCCGTAAACTGAGGATTGTCCTCATTGCTTCATAGAAGGCTTATGTCCTTAATGCACCGCTCAGTGTGCTGAACCTCGAACGTTGTATGTGGATGTTGCGAACATCTGACATACACATTTTGATAACTACGTGATAGTTCAGTTAAACGGTTTGGAATTGAGGCACCAAAGACGTTTTTGAAACGTCGTGAAACATATGAGATGTTTTGAGGGCTGAAATTGGGATTTCTGGCTCGTGCCCACGTCAAGAGGTATAAGACCTCCGACAATTTTCTTAACCTACAAACTAAGGGAGAAAAGCTCAATTGTTAAGCCTGTGCTCAGATTGTCTGAGTACAACAATCATTTGAATCGAGTGGGAGTTGATCTTCCAGATGAGATAGTGATGTTTCTCCGAAAGTCATTGCCACCAAGCTGCTAGAGCTTCGTGATGAACTATAATATATAAGGGACATATATGATGATCCTTGAGATATTCGCGATGTTTGACACCACAAAAGTAGAAATCAAGAAGGAGCATCAATTGTTGATGGTTGGTGAAACCACTAGTTTCAAGAAGGGCAAGGGCAAGAAGGGATACTTCATGAAACGACAAATCAGCTGCTGTCTAGTGAAGAAACCCAAGGTTAAACCCAAACCCGAGACTAAGTGCTTCTGTAATAAGGGGAACAACCACTGGAGCAGAATTACCCTAGATACTTGGTAGATGAGAAGGCTGGCAAGGTCGATAGAAGTATATTGGATATACATTGTGTTAATGTGTACTTTACTAGTACTCCTAGTAGCACCAGGGTATTAGATACCGGTTCGGTTGCTAAGTGTTAGTAACTCGAAACAAAAGACTACGGAATAAACGGAGACTAGCTAAAGGTGAGCTGACGATATGTGTTGGAAGTTTTTCCAAGCTTGATATGATCAAGCATCGCACGCTCCCTCTACCATAGAGATTGGTGTTAAACCTAAATAATTGTTATTTGGTGTTTGCGTTGAACATAGACATGATTGGATTATGTCCATCGCAATACGGTTATTCATTTAAGGAGAATAACGGTTACTCTATTTATTTGAATAATACCTTCAATGGTCTTGCACCTAAATTGAATGGTTTATTGAATCTCGATCGTAGTGATACACATGTTCATGCCAAAAGATAGTAATGATAGTACCACCTACTTGTGGCACTGCCACGTAAGTCATATTGGTATAAAACGCATGAAGAAGCTCCATGTTGATGGATCTTTGGGCTCACTCGTTTTTGAAAGGTTTGAGACATGCGAACCATGTCTATTGGTGTATATGCATGAAGAAACTCCATGCAGATGGACCGTTTGAACTCACTTGATTTTGAATCACTTGAGACATGCAAATCATACCACATGGGCAAGATGACTGAAAGCCTCGTTTTCAGTAAAATGGAACTAGAAAGCAACTTGTTGGAAGTAATACATTTTGATGTGTGCAGTCCAATGAGTGCTGAGGCATGTAGTGGATATCGTTATGTTCTTACTTCACAGATGATTTGAGTAGATGTTGAGTATATTTACTTGATAAATCATGAGTCTGAATTATTGAAAGGTTCAAGTAATTTCAGGGTGAAGTTGAAAGATAGTCGTGACAAGAGGATAAAAGATCTATGATATGACCATAGAGATGAATATCTGAATTACGAGTTTGGCACAGAATTAAGACATTGTGGAAATTGTTTCACAACTAATACATCCTGGAACACCATAGTGGGATGGTGTGTCCGAACATCATATTGCACCCTATTAGATATGGTGCGTACCATGATGTCTCTTATCGAATTACCACTATTGTTCATGGGTTAGGCATTAGAGACAACCACATTCACTTTAAATAGGGCACCACGTAATTTCGTTGAGATGACACCATATGAATTATGGTTTAGAGAAACCTAAGCTGTCGTTTCTTAAAGGTTTGGGGCTGCGACGCTTATGTGAAAAAGTTTCAGGTTGATAAGCTCGAACCCAAAGCGGATAAAATGCATCTTCATAGGACACCCAAAACAGTTGGGTATACCTCCTGTCTCAGATCCGAAAGCAATAAGGGATTGTTTCTAGAATCGGGTCCTTTCTCGAGGAAAAGTTTCTCTCGAAAGAATTGAGTGGGAGGATGGTGGAGACTTGATGAGGTTATTGAACCGTCTCTTCAACTAGTGTATGGCAGGGCACAGGGAGTTGTTCCTGTGGCACCTACACCAATTGAAGTGGAAGCTTATGATATTGATCATGAGACTTTGGATCAAGTCACTACCAAACCTCGTGGGATGACAAGGATGCATACTACTTCAAAGTGGTACGTGATCCTGTCTTGGAAGTCATGTTGCTAGACAACAATGAATCTACGAGCTATGGAGAAGCGATGGTGGGCCCGGATTCCGATAAATGGCTCGAGGCCATATAATCCGAGAGAGGATCCATATATGAAAACAAAGTGTAGACTTTGGAAGAACTACTTGATGGTCGTAAGGCTGTTGAGTACAGATGGATTTTGAAAGGAAGACAGACAATGATGGTAAGTGTCACCATTGAGAAAGCTCGACTTGTCGTTAAGATGTTTCCCGACAAGTTCAAGGAATTGACTACGATGAGACTTTCTCACTCGTAGCGATGCTAAGAGTCTATTGGAATTATATTAGCGATTACTGCATTGTTTATGAAATCTTGCAGATAGGATGTCAAAACATTGTTTCCTCGACGATTTTTCTTGAGGAAAGGTTGTATGTGATACAACCGGAAGGTTTTGTCAATCCTGAAAGATGCTAATAAGTATGCAAAGCTCTAGCAATCCTTCTAAGGACTGGAGTAAGCATCTCGGAGTTGGAACGTATGCTTTGATGATGATCAAAGATTTTGGGTTTATACAAAGTTTATGAGAAACTTGTATTTCCAAAGAAGTGAGTGGGAGCACTATAGAATTTCTGATGAGTATATGTTGTTGACATATTAATGATCAGAAATGATGTAGAATTTCTAGAAAGCATATAGGGTTATTTGAAAGGTGTTTTTCAGTAGAAAGCCTGGATTAAGCTACTTGAGCATTGAGCATCAAGATCCATAAGGGTAGATCAAAACGCTTAATAGTACTTTCAAATGAGCACATACCTTGACATGATCTTGAAGGTGTTCAAGATGGATCAGTCAAAGAAGGAGTTCTTGCCTGAGTTGTAAGGTATGAAGTTAAGACTTAAAGCTCGACCATGGCAGAATAGAGAGAAAGGACTAAGGTCGTCCCCTATGCATAAGACGTAGGCTCTACAGTATGCTATGCTGTGTACCGCACCTGATGTGTGCCTTGCTACATATCTGGCAAGAGAGTACAAAGGTGATCAAGGAGTGGATCACCAGATAGCGGTCAAAATTATCCTTAGAAGAATAAGGAATTTTCTCGATTATGGAGGTGGTAAAGGGATTCGTCGTAAAGGGTTACGTCGATGCAAGCTTAACACCTATCAGGATAGTTCTGAGTAGAGATACCGGATACGTATAATGGAGCAACAATTTAGAATAGCTCCAAGTAGAACAGTTATTTGGAATAGCTCGAAATAGAACGTGGTAGCTACATCTAGGAGATGACATAGAGATTTGTAAAGCACACACGGATCTGAAAGGTTCAGACCCATTGACTATAACTTCTCTCACAAGCATAACATGATCAAACCCAGAACTCATCGAGTGTTAATCACATGGTCATGTGAACTAGATTATTGACTCTAGTAGACTCTTTGGGTGTTAGTCACATGGGGATGTGACCTTGAGTGTTAATCACATATCGATGTGAACTGGATTATTGACTCTAGTGCAAGTGGGAGACTGTTGGAAATATGCCCTAGAGGCAATAATAAATTGGTTATTATTATATTTCTTTGTTCATGATAATAGTCTTTTATTCATGCTATAACTGTATTATCCGGAAATTGTAATACACGTGTGAATACATAGACCACAATATGTCCCTAGTAAGCCTCTAGTTGACTAGCTCGTTGATCAATAGATGGTTACGGTTTCCTGACCATGGACATTGGATGTCATTGATAACGGGATCACATCATTAGGAGAATGATGTGATGGACAAGACCCAATCCTAAGCCTAGCACAAAGATCGTGTAGTTCGTATGCTAAAGCTTTTCTAATGTCAAGTATCTTTTCCTTAGACCATGAGATTGTGCAACTCCCGGATACCGTAGGAATGCTTTGGGTGTACCAAACGTCACAACGTAACTGGGTGGCTATAAAGGCGCATTACAGGTATCTCCGAAAGTGTCTGTTGGGTTGGCACGAATCGAGACTGGGATTTGTCACTCCGTGTAAACGGAGAGGTATCTCTGGGCCCACTCGGTAGGACATCATCATAATGTGCACAATGTGATCAAGGAGTTGATCACGGGATGATGTGTTACAGAACGAGTAAAGATACTTGCCGGTAACGATATTGAACAAGGTATCGGGATACCGACGATCGAATCTCGGGCAAGTATCGTACCGATAGACAAAGGGAATTGTATACAGGATTGATTAAGTCCTTGACATCGTGGTTCATCCGATGAGATCATCGTGGAACATGTGGGAGCCAACATGGGTATCCAGATCCCGCTGTTGGTTATTGACCGGAGAGTCATCTCGGTCATGTCTGCATGTCTCCCGAACCCGTAGGGTCTACACACTTAAGGTTCGGTGACGCTAGGGTTATAGAGATATTAGTATGCGGTAACCCGAAAGTTGTTCGGAGTCCCGGATGAGATCCCGGACGTCACGAGGAGTTCCGGAATGGTCCGGAGGTAAAGAATTATATATAGGAAGTGCTATTTCGGCCATCGGGACAAGTTTCGGGGTCATCGGTATTGTACCGGGACCACCGGAAGGGTCCCGGGGGTCCACCGGGTGGGGCCACCTGCCCCGGGGGGCCACATAGGCTGTAGGGGGTGCGCCTTGGCCTACATGGGCCAAGGGCACCAGCCCCAAGAGGCCCATGCGCCAAGAGAAGAGAAAAAGGGGAGAGTCCTAAAGGGGGAAGGCACCTCCGAGGTGCCTTGGGGAGGATGGACTCCTCCCCACCCTTGGCCGCACCCTTCCTTGGAGGAAGGGGCAAGGCTGCGCCCTCCCCCTCTCCCTTGGCCCTATATATAGTGGGGAAAAGAAGGAGCAATCATACCTAAGGCCTGGCGCCTCCCTCTCCCTCCCGTGACACATCTCCCTCCTCCCGCAGCGCTTAGCGAAGCCCTGTTGGAATCCCGCTACTTCCACCACGCCGTCGTGCTGCTGGATCCCCATCAACCTCTCCCTCCTCCTTGCTAGATCAAGGCATGGGAGATGTCTCCGAGCTGTACGTGTGTTGAACGCGGAGCTGCCGTCCGTTCGGCACTTGGTCATCGGTGACAACAAAATCTACTTAGACATCATAGGATGACAACATATCATTGGATAACAATATGAAGCATAAAGCACAATGTTCGAGTAGAGGGTACAACGGGTTGCGGGAGAGTGAACCACTGTAGATAGATGGGGGAAGGTGATGAAGATGTTGGTGAAGATGACGGGGTTGTTGGAGTAGATCGCAATCACACGATGATTGCCCCGGCGGCATTCCGGTGCCACTGGGAGAGAGGGGGGAGAGCCCCTCCTTCTTCTTCCTTGGCCTCCCCCTGGGAGGAGAGTTCCCCCCTCTGGTCCATGGCCTCCATGGCGGCGGAGGGGTGGGGGCCCCTCCGAGATTGGATCTCTCCCTCTGTTCTCTTCTGTTTTGTGCTCTTTTTTCTGGCCGAAAACCGTTTCTTATATCCCCGGATATCCGTCACTTCGATTGCGTTGAGATTTTACCACGATTTTTTCGGATATAAGCTTCCTTGCGCCCGAAGTAGAGCTCCAACCGACTTACGAGGAGGGCACAACCCACCACCACACGCCTGGCCCCTGGGCGCACCCTGGTGTCTCGTGGTGGCTGTGGGCCTCTGTTTGCGTTGATTCCAACTCCCAAAAATCACACATATTCCAAAATAAGTCTCCGTAAATTCTTATCGCGTTTGGACTTATTTGATATGGATATTGCGTGAAACAAAAAATATGCAACAAACAGGAACTAGCATTGGACTTTGGATCAATAGGTTAGTCCAATAAATTATATAAATTGTTGCCAAAAGTACGTAAAAGTTGTATAGTATTGGAATGAAACAATCAAAAATTATAGATACGACGGAGACGTATCAGTTCCCCATTGGGAGAGGAGTTGGACCTCCTTATAAGGGATTCTCTTCCACATGCTATTGGAGCTTAAGAAGAGAAGTGGTTCCCGCGCTCCTCCGGCCGCCCGCCTCGTCGGGTTGCGGGAATGAGCCGAGCCGAGCTCACACCTCTGCAGTTATTTTTGCCGATCAGGAACGGAGAGTCTTTGACAGCCGGGCCACGATCTGAGACGTCGGATCGTGGGCTGTCAATGACTCGAACGTGGGTCCAACCCAGATCTCTCCACGTGGCTGAGCCTATATATTTGAGGCATCTACCAACCCTAGCTGTCACGCGAATCAAATCACATCTCTGCCTCCATGCCCACTATCGTTCCATCGCTACCACTGCCGCCACCGGTGATCCCATCATGTTCACCACGTACACGGTTGACGGGAGAGCAGGTTTCCAAAACCCTGCCTCTCCGGATCCTACGGGAGAGGGGAAATTAGGTTTTTGGGGAGCGTCTCCTATGCGACTGCTCGACTTCGTTCGTCCACGTCCGCTACATCATCTATATCCGCATCGTCTTGATCATCACCATGTCCACCGACGTCGAGAGAGCCGCCGACAAGAAGGCCACCGAGGACGCCATTGCTACCACCATCGCCGCCGTGGCTTCTACCTGGCCTACCGGAGGGTATAACTCCTTTATCCCACTCTTGTTTATTTCTGTGTTAGCCGTACTAGCAAATATGTGTAGATGTGTCTACTGTTAGCGTAGTACGCGCTTAGATTGTAATCAGTATGTCGTTAATTCTGTCGATGCCATGTTCATGATTATTTTCTGGATTAAATTAATCAAAAAATAGTCTATTTACTCAGCAATCCAAAAATCTAATTTGTGTAGGCACTTTTCGGCTAGTAGTTTTGCCGCTGCACTAAAACCGGATAAGTTTACCGATACATACTTTAAGCATTGGCAGACCAAAACCATCATATGGCTCATGGATATGAACGTGTTCTGGGTCGCCGATGTCCCTTCCACGGGAACGATTGCTCCTGAATAGGAGAAGGCGTTTAGGGAAGCCACCATCATATTTCTCGAAGCAGTTCTGAGCGTGATCCAAGATAAGTTTGTTGACACATATTTACATGTGCTGAGTTGCCAAGGACTTGTGGGAGGCGCTCGAATCTAAATTCGGAGTCACCGATGCTCGGAGCGAGATGTATGTCATCGAGCAGTTCCACAATTACAAAATGGTCGAGAACCATTCTGTATTGGAACAAACCCATGAGATAATATGCATCGCCAAGGAGCTTGAGCTTCTTAAGTGCGATTTACCGTGCAAATTTGTCGCGGAATGTATAATCGCTAAGCTTCCTAATTCCTGGAGGAACTTTGTGATGACCCACAAGTATAGGGGATCAATCGTAGTCGTTTTGATAAGTAAGAGTGTCGAACCCAACGAGGAGCAGAAGAAAATGATAAGCGATTTTCAGCAAGGTATTCTCTGCAAGTACTAAAAATAGCGGTAACAGATAGTTTGATAGTAAGGTAATTCGTAACAAGTAACCAGTAGCAATAGTAACAAATGTGCAACAAGGTTGCTCAATCCTTTTTATATCAAAGGACAAGCCCAAGCGTTCTCTTATAGTAAGCAAAGCGCTCTCGAGATAAAATTCATCGGTCGCTTCTTAGAGTCAAATTTGCATCAATTTTGATGCACCAAAATTGTGATGCGTTTGTCGCTTCTTAGTATATCGGTTCTCTTATAGTAAGCCAATACATATGGGACACGGATTTTTGGCTCCGAGGTGCTCCACCCACCCATATCCTTGCCTGTCGTTACTTTGGCCCAATCACAACATTTAATAGGAAACGATCTCAGTCTGAGGCAATACAAATTCAATACCCTGCCGTAATATGAGTTGTGGATCTGTTAGGGTCATTAATGCGGGACATATAGGACAGGGGGCACATGAAAAAATTAATTTCCACTCTCTCCCTCACCTAATTCTGTACACATGGACTGGTGTCACAGAAACATCTCGTAATGACGGATGAGAGTGATTCATTTGAGTACCTAATTATGTGAGACTCGGATAGTTGCAGAAAAAATGTTTCATGCTTAACGAAATGGTACATAAATAAATGCCTACAAGGGCAAGTCTTGGTGTACTTAAATATCCTGGTTAAGTAAATGCGCCATTAACATCCTGGTTTACTTAATATCCTAGATACTTAGGAGTGTAGTTCAGGTGCCTTCCATGAAGTTTGCTTATTATCCCGGTTATATGTGAAAAAAGAATACTTTTTGGAAGATAGAGATATATCCTAGTTTACTTAATATTCAACTTCTTGTGAAAAGGCCCGTAATGATACGTCGACACATGGCACGGCCCAACAGAGGCCCATTCCTGTGAAAAGGCCGGCCCATTTGACTTGGTCAAAAGGTGGCGGGCCGGCCCATGGAAAGCCTATTAATGGCCTGTTCGCATATAGCCCATTACAGCCCGCTAACCCAACCGTTACGCCCTATCCGAATTAGGCACAGTAGTGTCATCTGGGCCATCCAATATGATTCCAGCCCGTTTTCACTTCTGGCCCATGTATGGCCCGTGACTTCTTTCAGCCCATATGAGGCCCTATGTAACTCTTGGCCTATTAATGGCCCATGGTGAAACTGGCCCGTAATGAACAGTGTATCACTTTACACCCATTAACGGCCCGTGGTGAAACTGGCCCGTAATGAACAGTATATCACTTTATACCCATTAAGGGCCTGTTATTTAGTTGGGCCGTTTCCAGCAAATGTTATCTTTCGGCCTTCTCAGAGCCCATTTATTCTTGGGCTCATTTCCAGCATTCGTTTACTTATGGCCCGTTACTGTCATTTTCTGCTTGTGGGCCAAATTTAGCCCGTGGTTACATCGGCCCGTTTGTGGTCCATTAATACGTTGGGCCATTTTCATAGCGTCATCAAATACGGCCTATTAACGATGGCCCGTTATGGTCATACGGCTCGTATAAGGCCCATTGATGATACGACCCGTAGAAGGCCCATTGTTTCTACGACCCGTAGAAGGCCCATTGTTTCTACGGCCCGTAGAAGGCCCATTGTTTCTATGGCCTGTAGAAGGCCTACTGTTTCTATGGCCCGTAGAAGGCCCACTATTTCTATGGCCCGTAGGAGGCCCAGTGTCACTACAGTAAATATTAGCCCATGGTTATTGTGGCCTAGTTTTAAAAAGAACTGCACTGACTACAAGCAAACAAATAAACAAGACAACAAGGAAATAAATAAGCAAGCAACTTATGCTAGGCTATCACGGCTGTTACACATATTACATCCACTGGGCATCAAAGTTCGCCACCAATGCAAATATAGGGAACAAAGCAGCATATCATATACACTGGTTGTCAAAGTTGGCGACCAACGCAAATAAACGCCGCAGCAAAACAAATCCAGAACTGAAACCACTTCAGAAGATCTCAAGAAACAATATCCTGGGTACCCATAATGCTGGCAAGATACTTAGCAAGCTTATTAACTTTCTCTTGTTTGGCGCTTAAATTCCACAGCGCTTGTTGTTGCACCAGAAAATATGCATCTGAATTCTGCAGGGACTTCCTCAGTCCTTCAGCTTCCTGTCACAGCACATCTGATCGATGTCTTTCAACTTGAAGTTGAGACTCAAGAAGACGAACTGATTCAGGCAGCGAGTTCGAAGAGCTTGTGCCAGCAGTAGTGGCTAGTAACTCGAACACTACATCAAGACAGGACTTTTGGGTTCCCTCACTGTCGTCAAGATAATTTTTATCAGCTTTCTTGGAGACCAACAGGGATGTCTCACTATCTTGAACCTTATCTGCATTACTTCCTTTACCATTGGATAACGCGGTATTGTTCTCCAATATTTTGTCCGCATTCTAAAAGAGAAACAAGCAGACACATCACATGTTTACCATGTTGTATATGAAACTCATTTTGGTAAATGAGTTCAGTAGTAAAGTGGACAGGATAACAACATGAAACAAACATATATCTATGTGCCGTGGTCACTTTACGGTCTATATCATTCTAATTTTTGTTGCCAAATCAAGAAAGAGACATAGTTCAAATAATATTTATTCAAGACAAAGCAGAATGGACAGAATATAAGTGTGGGTAACTATAGAGCAATAACAACACTTGTAATGTGCATGACATGAGAACATAACTGTTTATTCAATTGAAACTGAAATCAACATAGAGTAGGTTACAACAGCAAACCAGTTAAAGAAACAGGTTTAAAACATACCTGTTGCGCCATTGGAGTTTCAATTCCATCCTTCAAATTTGAAAATAGTTGGTATGAGTAAATACAGTAATGCAAGAGCAAAGGAGTATGAACCATAGCTATAGAACCTGACCTGAGAACAAATCTTATTCTCCTTTAAGCGTTCAGTTAGGATTTGGAGTGGTGGTCCTCGTGCTTTGGGCACTGCAGTTCCCTTACTAACCGCTCGTGTTTGGGTGCTCTGTGGTGGAGACGGTGTTGTGTCAACTGGAACTGGGTTACTATCTGCCGGGGTTGGGGTTAGAAGGGGTGTAGCTGGTTCTCTGTCCAACTGGGTAGGGGTACAATCTGCGATAGTCTAGGTTATGTGTGGTGGATCTGGTCCTTGGGCAAGTACAACCGTGGTTCTATCTCCATCAACTGGTAGCACTATCTTTTCTGAAGACCGTGTTGTTACTCCCTTAGATACTGCCATCACGCTCTCCAATTCAAATGGCTGATAAACAAGAAAAGTAATTGAAAGTATAGACATTGTATGATAGACATGTGCAATGGATAATGGGGAATAAAAGAGGGCATGAAATAGTTCATATTTATGTTGTCTAACCAAACAGGATAGCATGACACAATTTCACATATATGATGGCTAACTAAACAGGATAGCATGACACAATTTCACATTATGATGGCTAACTAAAAAAGATGGAAAGACATAGTTCAAAATATGAGACTATGTAAACAGGATGACATGACATAACTATATAATGTGTTTATTAAATAGGTTGGCATGCCATAATTCACATACATTCATGGATAGAATGCCATAATTCTAAATATGATGACTATAAACACTAAACAGGATGAGATGATATAACTATATGATGTCTTTATTAAATGGGTTGCCATGCCATAATTTAGATAGATGATGTGTATGTACTATGTAAACATGATGGCATGATATAATTCAAATATATGATTTATATAGTAAGCAAGTAGGCAGATGGCAATCTATATATGATGTAAAAACTAAGCAATGCAAGACAACATGCATGACATGGGTAATATAACCCTGCCAAGTTTGAGCATAGACCTCAGGGGGGAAATAGGACTGGTCATTAGTCTCTGAATCCTCCTTTGAGGAGCTCTCTGTAGCAGCAAGATGTCTGCTTCAGCAGGTAGCATTGTCTGCTTTGAGTACCTTGTTTTCACTCCAGATACTTCCATCACCACTTCAAATGGCTGATGCACAGGAAGAGTAGTTGAATATACAAACGTTGTCGACAAATGGAACACGTAATACAAAAAAATGATAGCATGATACAATTCACATACATGATGATTGGCTAAACAGCATGGCATTGCATAATTCACATATATAATGCCTTTGCAACAAGATAGCATTGTATAATTCACATATATAATGTCTTGCAACAAGATGGCAATGCATAATTCACATATATGGTAATTAGACACTGAACAGGTGGCATTCACACAAAGCATGTCTAAACTAATCAAATGGCATAGCAATGCGAGACACCATACGCACGATATGAGCAACATAACCCTACCAAGTTAGAGCATACACCTCGGGGGGGAATAGGACTGGTCATCTGTCTCTGAATCCTCCTCTGAGGAGCTATCCGTAACCAGCGAGATATGCGCTTCGTCAGATAGCATAGTCTGCTCAGAAGACCTTGTTTTCACTCCAGAATTTCCCATCACCGTGTCAAATGGCTGATGCACAGGAAGAGCAGTTGAATGTACTAACATTGTTGACAAATGTAATATGTAACGAAAAAAAGGATGGCCTGATATAATTTACATATAAGATGACTGGCTAAGCAGGATGACATTGCAAAATTCACATATATGATGCCTGGCTAAACAAGGTGGCGTTGCATAATTCACATAAACGATGAATAAACTAAACAGATGACATTCGCACAAAGGATGTCTAAACTAAGCAGATGACATATTTGATGTATAAAGTAAGCAATGCAAGACACCATATGCATGATATAACCAACATCAGCATGCCAAGTTAGAGCGAAGACCTTAGGGGGTAAATAGGAGTTATCTTCTCCTTCTGAATCCCCCTCAGAACAGATATCTTCCTCTCGATTACAATCTGAAATGCGTGGAGGGGGGATGCCTTTGCGCCTACCATGGAGCGACGTCTGCATGAAATTATATTGCCACGCAAGGCTCGTCTCTTTTGCTCTACATGTTCAGTTCCATTGTTTACAATAACTATCATGCATAGGAATAAAACATAGTGAGATTATGTAAGGAGTGCATGCAGAAATCCAGAGTGATGGTAGCAACCTGTGGATAGACCCAAAACCAATAATAGCAGGCAGATAATGTCTTCAGTTAATAAATACAGATAATGGCTTCTTTACTGTTTGTTTCCCACCCAACATGAAACTCATAGTAGACACCGGAGATTAACCAGATAGTAGATAGATACTATTGATAGCGGCCCCGATATGTACCCCAAAACCATTTAAAAACTCAAGTTTGACCATTGGTTTGGAGCTGACTCAGAGTCTAATCGGCGAACAGGACGATAAAGTTGTTGGGGAACGTTGCAGAAAATTAAAATTTTTTGTACGGTTTCACCAAGATCCATCTATGAGTTCATCTAAGCAACGAGTCATGGGAGAGAGATTGCATCTACATACCACTTGTAGATCGAGTGCGGAAGCATTCAAGGGAAGGGTGATGATGGAGTCGTACTCGCCATGATTCAGATCACCAATGACCAAGTGCTGAACGGAAAGCACCTCCGCGTTCAACACACGTACGGAACGGACAACGTCTCCTCCGTCTTGATCCAGCAAGGAGGAAGGAGAGGTTGAGGAAGATTGCTCCAACGGCAGCACGACGGCGTGGTGGTGTTGGTGCAGCAGTACTCCGACAGGGCTTCGCCAAGCACGTAACGGAGGAGGAGATGTGTTGGGGAGGGGAGGAGCTATGCCTTGGGATGTGTGTACAGCAGCCCTCCCCTCACCCCTCTATTTATAGGGGAAGGGGCAAGCGGGGCCGACCCCTCTAGATGGGATCTAGAGGGGGGGCGGCGGCCAGGGAGGGGGGACTTGCCCCCCAAGCAAGGGGGGCGCCCCCTTTAGGGTATCCCCCCCAACCCTAGGCGCATGGGCCCAAGGTGGTGAAGGAAATATGCCCTAGAGGCAATAATAAAGTTATCATTTATTTCCTCATATCATGATAAATGTTTATTATTCATGCTAGAATTGTATTACCCGGAAACATGATACATGTGTGAATACATAGACAAACATATAGTCACTAGTATGCCTCTACTTGACTAGCTCATTAATCAAAGATGGTTATGTTTCCTAACCATAGACATGTGTTGTCATTTGATTAATGGGATCACATCATTAGGAGAATGATGTGATTGACATGACCCATGCCGTTAGCTTAGCACATGATCGTTTACTATTCTTCTATTGCTTTCTTCATGACTTATACATGTTCCTGTAACTATGAGAATTATGCAACTCACGTTTACCGGAGGAACACTTTGGGTACTACCAAACGTCACAACATAACTGGGTGATTATAAAGGAGTACTACAGGTCTCCCCGAAGGTACATGTTGAGTTGGCGTATTTCGAGATTAGGTTTTGTCACTCCGATTGTCGGAGAGGTATCTCTAGGCCCTCTCGATAATACTCATCACTTAAGCCTTGCAAGCATTATAACTAATGAGTTAGTTATGAGATGATGTATTACAGAACGAGTAAAGAGACTTGCCGGTAACGAGATTGAACTAGGTATTGGATACCGACGATCAAATCTCGGGCAAGTAACATACCGATGACAAAGGGAACAACGTATGTTGTTACGCGGTTTGACCGATAAAGATCTTCGTAGAATATGTAGGAACCAATATGGGCATCCAGGTCCAACTATTGGTTATTGACCGAGAATGGTTTTAGGTCATGTCTACATAGTTCTCGAACCCGTAGGGTCCGCACGCATAACGTTTCGATGACAGTTTTATTATGAGTTTATAAGTTTTGATGTACCAAAGTTTGTTCGGAGTCCCGGATGTGATCACGGACATGACGAGGAGTCTCAGAATGGTCGAGATATAAAGATTGATATATTGGAAGCCTATGTTTGGACATCGGAATAGTTCCGGGTGAAATCGGCATTTTACCGGAGTACCGGGAGGTTACAGGAACCCTCCGGGGGGTTAATGGGCCTACATGGGCCAAGAGGGAGAAGAGGGAAGGAGCCAGGAGGGGGCCGCGCGCCCCTCCCCCTCCTAGTCCGAATAGGACAAGGGAAGGGGAGCGGCGCCCCCCCTTTCCTTCCCCTCTTCCTCCTCTTTCCCCCCTTCTCCTACTCCTACTTGGAAAGAGGGAGTCCTACTCCCGGTGGGAGTAGGACTCCCCCCCTTGGCGCGCCCTCTAGGCCGGCCGCCTCCTCCCCCCTGGCTCCTTTATATACGGGGGCGGGGGGCACCCCATAGACACACAAGTTGATCTACGGATCGTTCCTTAGTCGTGTGCGGTGCCCCCTTCCACCATATTCCACCTCGGTCATATCGTCGCGGAGTTTAGGCGAAGCCCTGCGCCGGTAGAACATCATCATCGTCACCACGCCGTCGTGCTGACGGAACTCATCTCCGGAGCCTTTGCTGGATCGGAGGGCCGGAGATCGTCATCGAGCTAAACGTATGCTGAACTCGGAGGCCCCGTACGTTCGGTGCTTGGATCGGTCGGATCGTGAAGACGTACGACTACATCAACCGCGTTGTGCTAACGCTTCCGCTTACGGTCTACGAGGGTACGTGGACGAACACTCTCCCCTCTTGTTGCTATATCATCACCATGATCTTGCGTGTGCGTAGGAAAATTTTGAAATTACTACGTTCCCCAACAGTGGTATCAGAGCCAGGTTTTATGCGTTGATGTTATATGCACGAGTAGAACACAAGTGAGTTGTGGGCGATACAAGTCATACTGCTTACCAGCATGTCATACTTTGGTTCGGCGGTATTGTGAGATGAAGCGGCCTGGACCGACATTACGCGTACGCTTACGCGAGACTGGTTTCATCTTTACGAGCACTCGTGCTTAAAGGTGACTGGCGGGTGTCTGTCTCTCTCACTTTAGCTGAATCGAGTGTGGCTACGCCCGGTCCTTGCGAAGGTTAAAACAGCACCAACTTGACGAACTATCGTTGTGGTTTTTGATGCGTAGGTAAGAACGGTTCTTGCTAAGCCCGTAGCAGCCACGTAAAATTTGCAACAACAAAGTAGAGGACGTCTAACTTGTTTTTGCAGGGCATGTTGTGATGTGATATGGTCAAGACGTGATGCTATATTTTATTGTATGAGATGATCATGTTTTGTAACCGAAGTTATCGGCAACTGGCAGGAGCCATATGGTTGTCGCTTTATTGTATGAAATGCAAACGCCCTGTAATTGCTTTACTTTATCACTAAGCGGTAGCGATAGTCGTAGAAGCAATGGATGGCGTAATGACAATGATGCTACAATGGAGATCAAGGTGTCGTGCTGGTGACGATGGAGATCATGACGGTGCTTCGAAGATGGAGATCACAAGCACAGGATGATGATGGCCATATCATATCACTTATATTGATTGCATGTGATGTTTATCCTTTATGCATCTTATCTTGCTTTGATTGACGGTAGCATTTTAAGATGATCTCTCACTAATTATCAAGAAGTGTTCTCCCTGAGTATGCACCGTTGCAAAAGCTCTTCGTGCTGAGACACCACGTGATGATCGGGTGTGATAGGCTCTACGTTCAAATACAACGGGTGCAAAACAGTTGCACACGCGGAATACTCAGGTTATACTTGACGAGCCTAGCATATACAGATATGGCCTCGGAACATGGAGACCGAAAGGTCGAGCGTGAATCATATAGTAGATATGATCAACATAGCGATGTTCACTATTGAAACTACTCCATCTCACGTGATGATCGGACATGGTTTAGTTGATTTGGATCACGTGATCACTTAGATGACTAGAGAGATGTCTGTCTAAGTGGGAGTTCTTAAGTAATATGATTAATTGAACTTAAATTTATCATGAACTTAGTACCTGATAGTATCTTGCTTGTCTATGTTTGTTTGTAGATAGATGGCTCGTGATGTTGTTTCGTTGAATTTTAATGCGTTCCTTGAGAAAGCAAAGTTGAAAGATGATGGTAGCAATTACACGGACTGGGTCCGTAACTTGAGGATTATCCTCATTGTTGCACAGAAAAGTTACATCCTGGAAGCACCGCTGGGTGCCAGGCCTGCTGCTGATGCAACTGACGACGTTAAGAACGTCTGGCAGAGCAAAGCTGATGACTACTCTATAGTTCAGTGTGCCATGCTTTACGGCTTAGAACCGGGCCTTCAACGACGTTTTGAACGTCATGGAGCATATGAGATGTTCCAGGAGTTGAAGTTAATATTTCAAGCAAATGCCCAGATTGAGAGATATGAAGTCTCCAATAAGTTCTATAGCTGCAAGATGGAGAAGAATAGTTCTGTCAGTGAACACATACTCAAAATGTCTGGGTATAATAATCACTTGATTCAACTGGGAGTTAATCTTCCTGATGATAGTGTCATTGATAGAATTCTCCAATCACTGCCACCAAGCTACAAGAGCTTCGTGATGAACTATAATATGCAAGGGATGAACAAGACTATTCCCGAGCTCTTCACGATGCTGAAAGCCGCGGAGGTAGAAATCAAGAAGGAGCATCAAGTGTTGATGGTTAACAAGACCACTAGTTTCAAGAAGAAGGGCAAAGGGAAGAAGAAGGGGAACTTCAAAAAGAACGGCAAGCAAGTTGTTGCTCAAGAGAAGAAACCCAAGTCTGGACCTAAGCCTGAAACTGAGTGCTTCTACTGCAAGCAGACTGGACACTGGAAGCGGAACTGCCCCAAGTATTTGGCGGATAAGAAGGATGGCAAAGTGAACAAAGGTATATGTGATATACATGTTATTGATGTGTACCTTACTAATGCTCGCAATAGCACCTGGGTATTTGATACTGGTTCTGTTGCTAATATTTGCAACTCGAAAGAGGGACTACGGATTAAGCGAAGATTAGCTAAGGACGAGGTGACGATGCGCGTGGGAAATGGTTCCAAAGTCGATGTGATCGCGGTCGGCACGCTACCTCTACATCTACCATCGGGATTAGTATTAGACCTAAATAATTGTTATTTGGTGCCAGTGTTGAGCATGAACATTATATCTGGATCTTGTTTAATGCGAGACGGTTATTCATTTAAATCAGAGAATAATGGGTGTTCTATTTATATGAGTAATATCTTTTATGGTCATGCACCCTTGAAGAGTGGTCTATTTTTATTGAATCTCGATAGTAGTGATACACATATTCATAGTGTTGAAACCAAAAGATGCAGAGTTGATAATGATAGTGCAACTTATTTGTGGCACTGCTGTTTAGGTCATATCGGTGTAAAGCGCATGAAGAAACTCCATACTGATGGGCTTTTGGAATCACTTGATTATGAATCACTTGGTACTTGCGAACCGTGCCTTATGGGCAAGATGACTAAAACGCCGTTCTCCGGTACTATGGAGAGAGCAACAGATTTGTTGGAAATCATACATACAGATGTATGTGGTCCAATGAATGTTGAGGCTCGTGGCGGATATCGTTATTTTCTCACCTTCACAGATGATCTAAGCAGATATGTGTATATCTACTTAATGAAACACAAGTCTGAAACATTTGAAAAGTTCAAAGAATTTCAGAGTGAAGTGGAAAATCATCATAACAAGAAAATAAAGTTTCTACGATCTGATCGTGGAGGAGAATATTTGAGTTACGAGTTTGGTCTACACTTGAAACAATGCGGGATATTCTCGCAACTCACGCCACCTGGAACACCACAACGAAATGGTGTGTCCGAACGTCGTAATCGTACTTTACTTGATATGGTACGATCTATGATGTCTCTTACTGATTTACCGCTATCGTTTTGGGGTTATGCTTTAGAGACGGCCGCATTCACGTTAAATAGGGCACCATCAAAATCCGTTGAGACGCCGCCTTATGAACTATGGTTTGGCAAGAAACCAAAGTTGTCGTTTCTTAAAGTTTGGGGCTGCGATGCTTATGTGAAGAAACTTCAACCAGATAAGCTCGAACCCAAATCGGAGAAATGTGTCTTCATAGGATACCCAAAGGAGACTATTGGGTACACCTTCTATCACAGATCCGAGGGCAAGATTTTCGTTGCTAAATTCGGATCCTTTCTAGAGAAGGAGTTTCTCTCGAAAGAAGTGAGTGGGAGGAAAGTAGAACTTGATGAGATAACTGTATCTACTCCCTTATTGGAAAGTAGTTCATCACAAGAACTGGTTCCTGTGACAACTACACCAATCAGTGAGGAAGCTAATGATATTGATCATGAAACTTCAGATCAAGTTTCTACAGAACCTCGTAGGTCTACCAGAGTAAGTTCCGCACCAGAGTGGTACGGTAATCCTATTCTAGAAGTCATGTTACTTGACCATGATGAACCTACGAACTATGAGGAAGCGATGATGAGCCTAGATTCCGCAAAATGGCTTGAGGCCATGAAATCTGAGATGGGATCCATGTATGAAAACAAAGTATGGACTTTGGTTGACTTGCCCGATGATCGGCAAGCCATTGAGAATAAATGGATTTTTAAGAAGAAGACTGACGCTGATGGTAATGTAACTGTCTATAAAGCTCGACTTGTTGTGAAAGGTTTTCGACAAGTTCAAGGGGTTGACTACGATGAGACTTTCTCACCCATAGCGATGCTTAAGTCTGTCCGAATCATGTTAGCCATTGCTGCATTTCATGATTATGAAATTTGGCAAATGTATGTCAAGACTGCATTCTTGAATGGATTTCTAGAAGAAGAGTTGTATATGATGCAGCCGGAAGGTTTTGTTGATACAAAAGGTGCTAACAAAGTGTGCAAGCTCCAGAGTTCCATTTATGGACTAATGCAAGCATCTCGGAGTTGGAATAAATGCTTTGATAGTGTGATCAAAGCATATGGTTTTATACAGACTTTTGGAGAAGCCTGTATTTACAAGAAAGTGAGTGGGAGCTCTGTAGCATTTCTAGTTTTATATGTAGATGACATATTGTTAATTGCAAATGATATAGAATTTCTGGATAGCATAAAGGGATACTTGAATAAAAGTTTTTCAATGAAAGACCTCGGTGAAGCTGCTTATATATTGGGCATCAAGATCTATAGAGATAGATCAAGACGCTTAATAGGACTTTCACAAAGCACTTACCTTAACAAAATTTTGAAAAAGTTCAAAATGGATCAGGCAAAGAAAGGATTCTTGCCTGTGCTACAAGGTGTGAAGTTGAGTCAAACTCAATGCCCGACCACAGCAGAAGATAGAGAGAAAATGAAAGATGTTCCCTATGCTTCAGCCATAGGCTCTATCATGTATGCAATGCTGTGTACCAGACCTGACGTATGCTTAGCAATAAGCTTGGTAGGAAGGTACCAAAGTAATCCAGGAGTGGATTACTGGACAGCGGTCAAGAACATCCTGAGATACCTGAAAAGGACTAAGGATATGTTTCTCGTATATGGAGGTGACAAAGAGCTAGTCGTAAAAGGTTACGTCGATGCAAGCTTTGACACTGATCCGGACGATTCTAAATCGCAAACCGGATACGTGTTTATATTAAATGGTGGACCTGTAAGTTGGTGCAGTTCCAAACAAAGCGTTGTGGCGGGATCTACATGTGAAGCGGAGTACATAGCTGCTTCTGAAGCAGTGAATGAAGGAGTCTGGATGAAGGAGTTCATTTCCGATCTAGGTGTCATACCTAGTGCATCGGGACCAATGAAGATCTTCTGTGACAATACTAGTGCAATTGCCTTGGCAAAGGAATCCAGATTTCACAAGAGGACCAAGCACATCAAGAGACGCTTCAATTCCATTCGGGACCAAGTCCAAGTGGGAGACATAGAGATTGGCAAGATACATACGGATCTGAATGTTGTAGACCCATTGACTAAGCCTCTCTCACGAGCAAAACATGATCAGCACCAAGACTCCATGGGTGTTAGAATCATTACTATGTAATCTAGATTATTGACTCTAGTGCAAGTGGGAGACTGAAGGAAATATGCCCTAGAGGCAATAATAAAGTTATTATTTATTTCCTCATATCATGATAAATTTTTATTATTCATGCTAGAATTGTATTAACCGGAAACATGATACATGTGTGAATACATAGACAAACATATAGTCACTAGTATGCCTCTACTTGACTAGCTCATTAATCAAAGATGGTTATGTTTCCTAACCATAGACATGTGTTGTCATTTGATTAATGGGATCACATCATTAGGAGAATGATGTGATTGACATGACCCATGCCGTTAGCTTAGCACATGATCGTTTAGTATTCTGCTATTGCTTTCTTCATGACTTATACATGTTCCTGTAACTATGAGAATTATGCAACTCACGTTTACCGGAGGAACACTTTAGGTACTACCAAACGTCACAACGTAACTGGGTGATTATAAAGGAGTACTACAGGTGTCTCCGAAGGTACATGTTGAGTTGGCGTATTTCGAGATTAGGTTTTGTCACTCCGATTGTCGGAGAGGTATCTCTGGGCCCTCTCGGTAATACTCATCACTTAAGCCTTGCAAGCATTATAACTAATGAGTTAGTTATGAGATGACGTATTACAGAACGAGTAAAGAGACTTGCCGGTAACGAGATTGAACTAGGTATTGGATACCGACGATCAAATCTCGGGCAAGTAACATACCAATGACAAAGGGAACAACGTATGTTGTTATGCGGTTTGACCGATAAAGATCTTCGTAGAATATGTAGGAACCAATATGGGCATCCAGGTCCCGCTATTGGTTATTGACCAAGAATGGTTTTAGGTCATGTCTACATAGTTCTCGAACCCGTAGGGTCCGCATGCTTAACGTTTCGATGACAGTTTTATTATGAGTTTATAAGTTTTGATATACCGAAGTTTGTTTGGAGTCCCGGATGTGATCACGGACATGACGAGGAGTCTCGGAATGGTCGAGACATAAAGATTGATATATTGGAAGCCTATGTTTGGACATCGGAATAGTTCCGGGTGAAATCGGCATTTTACCGGAGTACCAGGAGGTTACCGGAACCCCCCGGGGGGTTAATGGGCCTACATGGGCCAAGAGGGAGAAGAGGGAAGGAGCCAGGAGGGGGCCGCGCGCCCCTCCCCCTCCTAGTCCAAATAGGACAAGGGAAGGGGGGCGGCGCCCCCCCTTTCCTTCCCCTCTTCCTCCTCTTTCCCCCCTTCTCCTACTCCTACTTGGAAAGAGGGAGTCCTACTCCCGGTGGGAGTAGGACTCCCCCCCTTGGCGCGCCCTCTAGGCCGGCCACCTCCTCCCCCCTGGCTCCTTTATATACGGGGGCGGGGGGGCACCCCATAGACACACAAGTTGATCTACGGATCGTTCCTTAGCCGTGTGCGGTGCCCCCTTCCACCATATTCCACCTCGGTCATATTGTCGCGGAGTTTAGGCGAAGCCCTGCGCCGGTAGAACATCATCATCGTCACCACGCCGTCGTGCTGACGGAACTCATCTCTGGAGCCTTTGCTGGATCGGAGGGCCGGAGATCATCATCGAGCTGAACGTGTGCTGAACTCCGAGGCCCCGTACGTTCGGTGCTTGGATCGGTCGGATCGTGAAGACGTACGACTACATCAACCGCGTTGTGCTAACGCTTCCGCTTACGGTCTACGAGGGTACGTGGATGAACACTCTCCCCTCTCGTTGCTATATCATCACCATGATCTTGTGTGTGCGTAGGAAAATTTTGAAATTACTACGTTCCCCAACAGGTGGGGGGCGCGCCCAGCCCTCCAGGGGCTGGCTCCCTGCCCCTTGCGGCCCATGTGGCCCTCTGGGAGGGGTGGCCCCTCCTGGTGTACCCCCGGAACCTCTCCGGTGGCCCCGGTACAATACCGATATGCCCCCGAAACTTTCCGGTGTCCGCATGACAACTTCCCATATATAAAACTTCACTTCTGGACCATTCCGGAACTCCTCGTGACGTCCGAGATCTCATCCGGGACTCCGAACAACATTCGGTAATCACATACAAGTCTTCCTTATAACCCTAGTGTCACCGAACCTTAAGTGTGTAGACCCTACGGGTTCGGGAGACATGCAGACATGACCGAGATGACTCTCCGGTCAATAACCAACAGCGGGATCTGGATACCCATGTTGGCTCCCACATGTTCCACGATGATTTCATCGGTTGAACCACGATGTCGAGGATTTGATCAAACCCCGTATACAATTCCCTTTGTCAATCGGTACGTTACTTGCCCGAGACTCGATCGTCGGTATCCCAATACCTTGTTCAGTCTCGTTACCGGCAAGTCACTTTACTCGTACCGTAATGCATGATCCCGTGACCAACCACTTGGTCACTTTGAGCTCATTATGATGATGCATTACCGAGTGGGCCCAGAGATACCTCTCCGTCATACGGAGTGACAAATCCCAGTCTCGATCCGTGTCAACCCAACAGACACTTTCGGAGATACTTGTAGTGCACCTTTATAGTCACCCAGTTACGTTGTGACGTTTGATACACCCAAAGCACTCCTACGGTATCCGGGAGTTACACGATCTCATGGTCTAAGGAAGAGATACTTGACATTGGAAAAGCTCTAGCAAACGAACTACACGATCTTGTGCTATGCTTAGGATTGGGTCTTGTCCATCACATCATTCTCCTAATGATGTGATCCCGTTATCAACGACATCCAATGTCCATAGCCAGGAAACCATGACTATCTGTTGATCAGTGAGCTAGTCAACTAGAGGCTCACTAGGGACATATTGTGGTCTATGTATTCACACGTGTATTACGATTTCCGGATAATACAGTTATAGCATGAATAAAAGACAATTATCATGAACAAGGAAATATAATAATACTTTTATTATTGCCTCTAGGGCATATTTCCAACAGTCTCCCACTTGCACTAGAGTCAATAATCTAGTTACATTGTGATGAATCGAACACCCATAGAGTTCTGGTGTTGATCATGTTTTGCTCGCGAGAGAGGTTTAGTCAAGATCTGCAACATTTAGATCCGTATGTACTTTGCAAATATCTAGGTCTCCATCTTGAACATTTTCACGGATGGAGTTGAAACGACGCTTGATGTGCCTGGTCTTCTTGTGAAACCTGGGCTCCTTGGCAAGGGCAATAGCTCCAGTGTTGTCACAGAAGAGTTTGATCGGTCCCGACGCATTGGGTATGACTCCTAGGTCGGTGATGAACTCCTTCACCCAAATTGCTTCATGCGCTGCCTCCGAGGCTGCCATGTATTCCGCTTCACCTGTAGATCCCGCCACGACGCTCTGCTTGTAGCTGCACCAGCTAACTGCTCCACCATTCAACATATACACGTATCCGGTTTGTGACTTAGAGTCATCCAGATCTGTGTCGAAGCTAGCGTCGACGTAACCCTTTACGACGAGCTCTTGGTCACCTCCATAAATGAGAAACATGTCCTTTGTCCTTTTCAGGTACTTCAGGATATTCTTGACCGCTGTCTAGTGTTCCTTGCCGGGATTACTTTGGTACCTTGCTACTAAACTTACGGCAAGGTTTACATCAGGTCTGGTGCACAGCATGGCATACATAATAGATCCTATGGCTGAAGCATAGGGGATGACACTCATCTCTTCTTTATCTTTTGCCGTGGTCGGGGACTGAGCCGAGCTCAATCTCACACCTAGCAACATAGGCAAGAACCCCTTCTTGGACTGATCCATTTTGAACTTCTTCAAAATCTTATCAAGGTATGTGCTTTGTGAAATACCTATGAGGCGTCTCGATCTATCTCTATAGATCTTGATGCCTAATATATAAGCAGCTTCTCCAAGGTCCTTCATTGAAAAACACTTATTCAAGTAGGCCTTAATGCTGTCCAGAAGTTCTATATCATTTCCCATCAGGAGTATATCATCTACATATAATATGAGAAATGCTACAGAGCTCCCACTCACTTTCTTGTAAACGCAGGCTTCTCCATAAGTCTGCATAAACCCCAAACGCTTTGATCATGTCATCAAAGCGAATGTTCCAACTCCGAGATGCTTGCACCAGCCCATAAATGGATCGCTGGAGCTTGCATACTTTGTTAGCGTTCTTAGGATCGATAAAACCTTCCGGCTGCATCATATACAGCTCTTCCTTAAGATGTCCATTAAGGAATGCCGTTTTGACGTCCATCTGCCATATCTCATAATCATAGTATGCGGCAATTGCTAACATGATTCGGACGGACTTCAGCTTCGCTATGGGAGAGAATGTCTCGTCGTAGTCAATCCCTTGAACCTGTCGATAACCCTTAGTGACAAGTCGAGCTTTATAGATGGTAACATTACCATCCGCGTCCGTCTTCTTCTTAAAAATCCATTTGTTTTCTATTGCTCGCCGATCATTGGGCAAGTCTGTCAAAGTCCATACTTTGTTTTCATACATGGATTCTATCTCGGATTTCTTGGCTTCAAGCCATTTGTTGGAATCTGGGCCCGCCATCGCTTCTTCATAGTTCGAAGGTTCACCGTTGTCTAACAACATGATTTCCAGGACAGGGTTGCCGTACCACTCTGGTGCGGAACGTGTCCTTGTGGACCTACGAAGTTCAGTAGCAACTTGATCTGAAGTACCTTGATCATCATCATTATTTTCCTCTTCAGTTGGTGTAGGCATCACAGGAACATTTTCCTGAGCTGCACTACTTTCCCGTTCGAGAGGTAGTACTTCATCGAATTCTACTTTCCTCCCACTTACTTCTTTCGAGAGAAACTCTTTTTCCAGAAAGCATCTGTTCTTGGCAACAAAGATCTTGCCCTCGGATCTTAAGTAGAACATATACCCAACGGTTTCCTTAGGGTATCCTATGAAGATGCATTTTTCCGACTTGGGTTCAAGCTTTTCAGGTTGAAGTTTCTTGACATAAGCATCGCATCCCCAAACTTTTAGAAATGACAGCTTAGGTTTCTTCCCAAACCATAATTCATACGGTGTCGTCTCAACGGATTTAGACGGTGCCCTATTTAAAGTGAATGTAGCTGTCTCTAGAGCGTATCCCCAAAATGATAGCGGTAAATCGGTAAGAGACATCATAGACCGCACCATATCCAATAGAGTGCGATTACGACGTTCGGACACACCGTTACGCTGAGGTGTTGCAGGCGGCGTGAGTTGTGAAACGATTCCACATTTCCTTAAGTGTGTACCAAATTCGTGACTTAAGTATTCTCCTAACTTTATCTTTCGGTCACGTTGATTCTCTACCTCATTCTGAAATTCCTTGAACTTTTCAAAGGTCTCAGACTTGTGTTTCATTAAGTAGACATACCCATATCAACTCAAGTCATCCGTGAGAGTGAGAACATAACGATATCCTCCACGAGCCTCAACGCTCATTGGACCGCACACATCGGTATGTATGATTTCCAACAAGTTGGTTGCTCGCTCCATTGTTCCGGAGAATGGATTCTTGGTCATTTTGCCCATGAGGCATGGTTCGCACGTGTCAAATGATTCATAATCGAGAGACTCTAAAAGTCCATCAGCATGGAGCTTCTTCATGCGCTTGACACCAATGTGACCAAGGCGGCAGTGCCACAAGTATGTGGGACTATCGTTATCAACTTTACATCTTTTGGCATTCACACTATGAATATGTGTAATATTACGCTCGAGATTCATTAAGAATAAACCATTGACCATCGGAGCATGACCATAAAACATATTTGTCACATCCCTGGTTCTGGTATGCATTAGGCTAGCCCTTCATGTGTGCATCATGTTTAACTTTTCAAATAAACTTGAAATGGGGATGTTGAAACCCTAGCATCAAATGAATTCAACTAGGTTCAAACTTAAAACTTTTCAATGAGCCCAAAATGCCCTTCATAAATGTTCACCATCTTTGGTCCTGGCTAAACCCTCTGCCAAAAATGGTTTCATATTTTTGGAGGCTATTTTGGATTTTTGAATTAAATCATATGATATTTGCATTTGGGCATTTAATTTCTAATTAATATTTTAAATGCTCAAATAATCACAAACTGAAATGTTTGCTGTTGGAAATATTCCAAACAGAGACATTGAGCAGTTTCAAGATTTTTAGAAATGCTCTGGCATTTTTAATGAAGCCAAACATAGTTGCAGAAATAGAAAACAGGAAATAAAAGAGAGAGACAGAGGAGTTACCTGGGCACTTACCTGGCGCCTACCAAGCCCACCTGGGCCTCACCTGGCCGGCCCAGCTGGTAGCCCAGCCACCTGGCCAGCCCACCTCCTCCTGTCGTCTTCCTCCCCTCGCCCCGAAGCAGCTCGGTGGCGAGCGCTGGCGACACCGTGGCCTCCTTCCTGCCTGCCTCACGCCCTCGAGGCCCTTCTAGCGCCACGGAGGTGGCCACGCAACCCCTCGGACCCCTCTCACTCTCTCCCCGAGCTCCTCTCCTCCTCTGGCTCCCTCGCGCGCAACCACCGAATGCAGCCGTCGCCGCCGACTAGAACCACCGCGGCCACAGGCCCTCCCCCGCCTCGCCGACGTGTCCATGGCCTCCGCTTCGACTCCCTCGTCCTCCCCGTCGACTCACTCGAAGCCGGATGCCTCAAAACACCGTCACCGGCCTCTTCTTCATCGCCGGCCGCCGCGGATCCCCATCATCGACTCGTCGCCGTCTGGCCTTCCCCGAGCCCACTTCGACGTCTGCTGCAACCTCCGTGAGCCACCGAACCTTTTCCCCCTCTTCGTTCTTGCTCTCGTGCGCCGTAGCCGCCACACATTGCTCGCCCGTACGCGCCGCCGCCTGTGACCGCCGCCGACGAGTCTCCGGCCACCTAGCGGTCCGGCCGTCGTGCTCAACTCCCTTCCCGCACCATGTAGACCACATAGGTGCCCCGCACGAGCCTCCCCGGCCACCGTAGCATCGACCCCGAGCTCACCCGAGCTCCGGCGACCGCCAAGGTCGACGCCGGCGACAACTCCGGCCACCCCAGGCCCAACCGCCACCACCACTCGATGCACGAGTTCGCCAGCTCCCCGTAGCTCCTCTCCCTGTGTCGTCTGGACACCGGAACAACGACTCCGGCGAAGAACCGCCGTGGCTCGAGGTCGTCGCCGGCTGAACTCCGGCGAGGCCGACGTGGCTGTTATTAGCACCTAATCCCGCAGCCTAAACCACCCACCAGCCGCTGACCGGGGGCCCCAGGGCCAAGTCAAACCCTGATCATTGCGGGTTTGACCCGGGCTTAACCACTGAGTCACTGACGTGCAGCCCCACACGTCAGGTTTGACCTAGGTTGACTGCTGACGCAGTGCTGACCTCATGCTGACGCAATAATTCCTTTCTGGAATTTAAATAAATCTGAAATGATTTATTATTTTCAGAAAATGCTTAAAACTTCTAAAATTCATAGTAATTCAACCGTAACTCCAAATCAAACAAATTATATATGAAAAATGATCAGAAAAATACAACCTATCCATCTATACCATTTTCATGCATGTTAGAACAACTTATGACTACTGATTAGGACAAATCAAATAAAGGCATTTGAATAATAACATATGGAGTTTGAATTTGAACTTAGGGTTCAAACCAACTTCATTTAAATCATAGCTAGATGCATTAGCTCAAATCACAGCATATTGCCATGTCATGATCATGCATCATATTGTAGCATTGCATTGATTGTGTTCTTTCTCAGTTGCCGGTGTTTGACCCCTCTCGATAGACGTGGTTTCGACGATGAGATCGATGACACCGATGAAGAGCTATATTATCTTCAGAAGTGCCAGGCAAGCAAAACCCCCTTGTTCATTCTGATACAATCCCACTCTCTCGCTCCTGCTCTCTTTTACTGCATTAGGACAACAACGACATATCTGTTATTTGCTGCGGTAGTTGAACCCCTTTATCCTCTGCATGACCTGTCATTGCCACAGTAAATAGATGAAACCCACTAGCATGAGTAGGAGTTGTTTGAGCCCTGATGTGCCTACTCATTCGTGCTTTTTTGTCATGCCTGCTACTGCTTAGAGTTGAGTCAGGTCTGATTCATCGGGGATGAATCAGAGGTGTGTGAACATGTCCTACTGTGTGTGAGCTAAGTGTGTGAACACGATTTGGTAAAGGTAGCGGTGAGAGGCCATGTAGGAGTACATGGTGGGTTGTCTCATTGCAGCCGTCCTCAGGAACTGAGTTCTGTGTTTGTGATCCATGAACGGTTACTACCACACATTGGGTTCCGGTAACTCGACCCCTCTCGTCTTCTTAATCACCCTTGTTCTCTGTCCAGGAGTTGCAACTAGTTTCTGGTGTTTGTAGGTAGTGTTAGTAGTCTACCAAGTGGCACCCGGTACAGGTGGGCTTGGGACAGACTAGGCACAGTGGCCCGGTGTACCAAGTCGCACCCGGATGGTGGACTTGGGAACCCTGCACACATCGTTTGGGGCCGTGAGCGACACCCCGGCCGGATCTCCTTGCGGATGGAACCCGAATAGGCGATAAACCTGGACGAGAGACTTGAGTGTTTAGGTAGGTCGTGGCCGACTCCCTCGCCCAGCTTTCGCTAGAAGGTTGCCGAGGTACATGACGTGTACAGGGCGATAAGTGGCGAGAGCGTGTGTGAAGAAGTACACCCCTGCAGGGTTATCATTATCTATTCGAATAGCCGGATTCCTCGGATATGGAAACTTGGACCCCTTGCATAGTTCATAGACAAGTGAAAGTGGATACTCTAAAATACGCAAGATAAGCATGAGTGCTATGGATGGCGTTCTCGTAGGGAGACGGGAGCGGATCCATAGTGGTGTATTGATATGGTGAATATGTGGACTCGTGTGCACCACCTCAAAAGAGTTACTTGCAGTCGTAGTTTAGGATAGCCACCGAGTCAAAGCTGGCTTGCTGCAGTTAAACTCCACCACCCCCTTTGTTGATAATGATGCATATGTAGTTAGTTCTGATGTAAGTCTTGCTAGGTACATTTGTACTCACGTTTGCCTATTTTATGTTTTTGCAGAGAGACTTCAGTCTCACTAGTAGTTCCACGTGGACTTCGACGTTTAGCTTGTTACCTCAGCTACGATCTTGTGCCCTCGGCAGGATCTGGTAGATAGTCAGGCTTCTCAGCCGTTTTCATTTGTAGATGTCTGTACCCAGACATGTTATGCTTCCGCTTGTGCTTTGACTTGTATGCTCTGAGTGTTGGGTCATGAGACCCATGTTTGTAATATCTCGCTCCTCGGAGCCTATTGAATAAATACTTGAGTTGTAGAGTCATGTTGTGATGCCATGTTGTATTTGCACATATCGAGCATATTGTGTGTATGTTATTGAAATGCTTGGTATGTGTGGGATATGACTATCTAGTTGTTTCTCCTTAGTAGCCTCTCTTACCGGGAAATGTCTCCTAGTGCTTCCACTGAGCCATGGTAGCTTGCTACTGCTCCGGAACACTTAGGCTGGCCGGCATGTGTCCTTCTTCGTTCCTGTGTCTGTCCCTTCGGGGAAATGTCACGCGATGAATACCGGAGTCCTGTTAGCCCGCTACAGCCCGGTTCACTGGAGTCCTGTTAGCCCAGTGCTACAGCCTGGATTCACTCGTTGATGACCAACTCGTTCGATGCTGGGTCATGGATGCCTGTCCCTGTAAGTTTGTGCCACTTTGGGTTTACGACTAGCCATGTCAGCCCGGGATCCTTATCGTATGGATGCTAGCGACACTATCATATACGTGTGCCAAAAGGCGCAAATGGTCCCGGGCAAAGGTAAGGCGACACCCATGGGAATACCGTGCGTGAGGCCGCAAAGTGATATGAGGTGTTACATGCTAGATCGATGTGGCATTGAGTCGGGGTCCTGACAGTTTTGGTATCAGAGCTTGACTGCCTGTAGGATTACCAAGCCAAACTGGTCGAAGTTGAGTCTAGAAATGCTTTAGTTATATGTAGGGGAATTGATTGTGGGATGGAACGTAAGGCTCTTTTTACTCCTTATACCTCATGGCCTTCTGATCTGAGTCATCCTCTTCTCTTCTATGGGATTAAGGAACTAGGCCTTCTCTTCTATCTATCAGGATGACGTGTTACTAATCCATAGACTTATAGAATTGATAGTTTCACATCTTAGTTCAGTTTCTATTACTTCCGTATGTTCATAGCTGGCCTCGGAACCTTGATATGATGTTGTTGAGTGGTTATGCCACCATTTTGCATGATGTCTCAAATCTTTTTGAGCATTTACAGCCGTTATGCTGTCCGAGTCATCCCAGGTTTCTAAATAGTCTGATGCATTTGCAAATCCCTTCTTACCGTTCCGATGTTCCTTGGGCCAGGTTAATCACACTAATTGCTGAGTTGAGGTATTCTATTGCCTCGACATATATGTTGGAGTTCTTATTATGACCCTAGGTATCTTAGGGGATCATCTAGTAATCTAGCCATGATTTGTGTCCCAGTGTGATGATTCTGGCCTTTATTCTCGAAAGCATCCCATGATGCAACTTAGTAGTAGGTATTCTACTCCTGGGTTTCTGAACCCGAGATTTCCCCACTTACTTCATGTTGTTAGTGTTGCTCGTACCTTTAGGATGTTAGTAACCTTTGCGATAGTCCTCGAGGTCCGTGGTATATCGTTCTTCCAAATACCATGAACCATTCTTGGCAGGAGTTCTTTTGAATCAAAAGATCACAACCAGAGTGCTCTTGATGAGTTCTCCATTCTATATTGTGAATCTGCCAGTCCTACCTCTCTGCATGGGTTATCTGGAAGAAACATGTTGAACTTGGTTCGACATACTAATCTATGCGTCCACAACTCAGAAAGTTATATGTTCTTTGAGTTGTCCCTCTTTAGTTGTTTTCTGGCCTCGTCTCTCAATTGATAGTTAGGAGTAGTTATGCTTTCATGTTCCTCGATGCCCACTACTCTTGTGGCCCGTCAAGCCATTCCATTCGGGAATGACTAGGAGAAACAAACTCCAGTACCTCATCCATATCTAGGATTGAGTCAAAGCAATTGTGCTTCGCAGATCAAAATGCCAATCTAGCTTTTGTTCTGTTCTATCCTGAAGTATTACCCACTTTAAGTCAGGAATGTCATGAGAATTGCACCACCTCTTAGGGATTCTTGACGCAGTAATACTTCTTGCCATCATTGTTCATTCCTCGGTTTCCGTGTTATTGTAACCGGAATGCCGACAAGTGTACCGTGACGTGTGAAATCAATACGTCTAGCAACTATGTTGCTTAGCAGTAAATGGACAATAGTTTCACTCTTAGCGTGTTGGTTATTGGATCATCATTCTAAGATAGACTGTGCTACCTAGTCCTTATTTCTGGTGCACTCTTCGATCAATGAGTTAGGATTGTGTCAATTCCTTGCTCTTTTGATCATATCTTCTTGCCCTGAAAAGCAAGATTGTTCTCGAGCTTAGTAACATATCAGTGGTTTGTGATTTTCCGAATATCTTCTCGGAAGTATTACCAGGTTGTCACCTGACCGCTATGTTGAGTTCATGATTAAGATGGTTTCTTGTAAACCACCCCTTCTCCAAGAATCTGTGTGGGATACCCCTGAGCTAGTTGGTCAAGCTAAACAACAACTTGGAGAGTTGGAAGATAAAAGCTTGTCCGACTCAGTTCATTCCAAGGGATATCCTTCTGTATGTGTGTTGAAGAAAGATGATATTCTCATCGATTGGTACTCGTGATTAGTTGTTGGATCTGTTGTCATGTCAAAACTTTGATTTGAGTGTGGGCTATCCTCAAATCAAATCAGAACCAACGATGTTCGTAATGTTGTCTTACTCATGGTTTTTCCTCGAGCATACACCATTATATCTTTTGGTCTGACCAATGCTATCACTGTGTTCACATAGTTGTGGAATTCCATCTTCATGGGAATCTCGATGACTTGTTGTTGAGCTCATCAGCAGCATTTTATCCTCTCCATGATTCATGCTGTACATCTAAGTTAGCATTGGAAACTTGTGTAAGCATTTTCTTCATGACCATTTGTGAAGCATATGTTTGGATGAAAGAAGCGACTTTCTTTGACTCATGTGCATTTGGTGCAAGTTGCCGCTGTGAGTTCGAGAAAGATTGTTTTTGTTTCCTCTGGTACCATCCAAGTCAGTCATGCATGTGCGAAGTATGCTATGGTTTGACAGGCTCGCTACCTCCATTCTGTATGTGTTCCTAGCACACCAAGCCACTGACTGATTTGTTCAAGGAAGAGAAGTCTATGCTTGGGATCTAATCCATGGACTTGCGTAAAGACTTCGTTATCCTCGATGATGGTTCCCAACCTGAACTCGGTAGTGTTGCATTGTAAGACTACTATGTGGTCATGCTTGTCTTGGACAGCGTGTTCACATGTTGTAGCAGAACCAGCTCATGTTTTGGAGCTTACTATCGTAGTTCATCTCCCGAGAATCCTGCAACATCATCTCGTCGATTTATGTTGCAAACTTTCGTCTTTCTTTCTAGACTTGATGAGTCTGGAATATCCTGACACCAACCAGATCTGAATCTCAGGCAGATATGATGGTTGGAACGTTTTTCCAAGCACTATAATATTGGTCTCTCTGTAACCCGGTAAAGTGGATGTCGTGGCCAACGCACCAGCCGGAAGACCTATTATTGTAGCATCTTGATTGAGAAAGTTGGCCAACTCCCCATAGGGATTTCGCAGGATTTACTCCTTAGTTGTCCCTTATGGATTTTTGTGCTCCCAAAGTCCGACCTTTACTTGATGTTCTAGATACCAAACCATATCTATGAATGGGATACGCTAGTACATCAAGGAGAACATTAGAAGCAGAGTGCTAAATGTCTCTCGGTCGATCATCCAGATTTTGTCCCCTTGGCCTCGCTAAGGTGAAATCTGAGAAGGTGTTATCTTCCTTTGCATCTGCATCATCCATCACTATTCATCATGGTAGTGTGTTGTGTTGCCAGGACCCTTGACACGGAAATTGGTAAAACCTTGATGAATATGGAAATGCTCCAGTTCTTGAGAGCACACACAAGCGCTAGGTGTTATCATCGGCACCAACTGGGATTGCTCTCAGTTTCCTCGATTGTGCTATAACTTTTCAAACAGTGGACTCACTCTCTACTATTGAGCTTCTCCCCAGTTACTAAAATCATTCCTTGTGTTGTTTTCAACAAGGTAATCCACATCATCCATTCTAATCCGGGTATGCCATTCTACCGAACCCCTCTAAACGATCGCTTGAGAATTGCCTTAGGCTGGTATAAAGAGTTTCAGTGATCTCTGAATCAAACGTAATTCTTCTTGCCACTTAAGGGGATATTTCTACGAGTCACCTTCCCTAAGGTGCATCGTTATGGTATCATGGCAACTCAACTCCTCGCTACGTTGACAACCATTCACCACCCTCTTAAGTGTAGAATTGTTGTCTACCTAGTGAACCCTCGTCATCTATCTCACTCCATTCCTTCAGATGTATGCTTCATGTCTCAGCTCAAGAGATGTTTCAATGTCCCATTCCATGAGTTGATCCTGAGTTGTTCGACCCTCGAGAAGATCGATCCTTCCAGAGTCTTTCTTTCCCTCTCGTTGTCATGTTAGTTGGAGTTCTCGGGGCAAGACATTGAGACAATGATGGTGATCGAGTCAACGATCTTATGAAGTGCCACCTGGACCGTGAAGATTGTGTTAGTTCGCGTTTCCCCCTTCATCTTACTCTACGCTTGAATCTCGGGACGAGATTCTTGTTTAGTAGGGGTGAGCTGTCACATCCCTGGTTCTGGTATGCATTAGGCTAGCCCTTCATGTGTGCATCATGTTTAACTTTTCAAATAAACTTGAAATGGGGATGTTGAAACCCTAGCATCAAATGAATTCAACTAGGTTCAAACTTAAAACTTTTCAATGAACCCAAAATGCCCTTCATAAATGTTCACCATCTTTGGTCCTGGCTAAACCCTCTGCCAAAAATGGTTTCATATTTTTGGAGGCTATTTTGGATTTTTGAATTAAATCATATGATATTTGCATTTGGGCATTTAATTTCTAATTAATATTTTAAATGCTCAAATAATCACAAACTGAAATGTTTGCTGTTGGAAATATTCCAAACAGAGACATTGAGCAGTTTCAAGATTTTTAGAAATGCTCTGGCATTTTTAATGAAGCCAAACACAGTTGCAGAAATAGAAAACAGGAAATAAAAGAGAGAGACAGAGGAGTTACCTGGGCACTTACCTGGCGCCTACCAAGCCCACCTGGGCCTCACCTGGCCGGCCCAGCTGGCAGCCCAGCCACCTGGCCAGCCCACCTCCTCCTGTCGTCTTCCTTCCCTCGCCCCGAAGCAGCTCAGTGGCGAGCACTGGCGATGCCGTGGCCTCCTCCCTGCCTGCCTCACGCCCTCGAGGCCCTTCCAGCGCCACGGAGGCGGCCACGCAACCCCTCGGACCCCTCTCACTCTCTCCCCGAGCTCCTCTCCTCCTCTGGCTCCCTTGCGTGCAACCATCGAATGCAGCCGTCGCCGCCGACTAGAACCACCGCGGCCACAGGCCCTCCCCCGCCTCGCCGACGTGTCCATGGCCTCCGCTTTGACGCCCTCATCCTCCCCGTCGACTCACTCGACGCCGGATGCCTCAAAACACCGTCACCGGCCTCTTCTTCATCGCCGGCCGCCGCGGATCCCCATCATCGACTCCTCGCCGTCCGGCCTTCCCCGAGCCCGCTTCGACGTCTGCTGCAACCTCCGTGAGCCACCGAACCTTTTCCCCCTCTCCGTTCTCGCTCTCGTGCGCCGTAGCCGCCACACCTTGCTCACCCGTACGCGCCGCCGCCTGTGACCGCCGCCGACAAGTCTCCGGCCACCTAGCGGTCCGGCCGTCGTGCTCAACTCCCTTCCCGCGCCATGTAGAGCACATAGGTGCCCCGCACGAGCCTCCCCGGCCACCGTAGCATCGACCCCGAGCTCACCCGAGCTCCGGCGACTGCCAAGGTCGACGCCGGCGACAACTCCGGCCACCCAAGGCCCAACCGCCACCACCACTCGATGCGCGAGTTCGCCAGCTCCCCGTAGCTCCTCTCCCTGTGTCGTCTGGACGCCGGAACAATGACTCCGGCGAAGAACCGCCGCGGCTCGAGGTCGTCGCCGGCTGAACTCCGGCGAGGCTGACGTGGCTGTCATTAGCGCCTAATCCCTCAGCCTAAACCACCCACCAGCCGCTGACCGGGGGCCCCAGGGCCAAGTCAAACCCTGATCATTGCGGGTTTGACCCGGGCTTAACCACTGAGTCACTGACGTGCGGCCCCACACGTCAGGTTTGACCCAGGTTGACTGCTGACGCAGTGCTGACCTCATGCTGATGCAATAATTCCTTTCTGGAATTTAAATAAATCTGAAATGATTTATTATTTTCAGAAAATGCTTAAAACTTCTAAAATTCATAGTAATTCAATCGTAACTCCAAATCAAACAAATTATATATGAAAAATGATCAGAAAAATACAACCTATCCATCTGTACCATTTTCATGCATGTTGAACAACTTATGACTACTGATTAGGATAAATCAAATAAAGGCATTTGAATAATAACATATGGAGTTTGAATTTGAACTTAGGGTTCAAACCAACTTCATTTAAATCATAGCTAGATGCATTAGCTCAAATCACAGCATATTGCCATGTCAAGATCATGCATCATATTGTAGCATTGCATTGATTGTGTTCTTTCTCAGTTGCCGGTGTTTGACCCCTCTCGATAGACGTGGTTTCGACGATGAGATCGATGACACCGATGAAGAGCTATATTATCTTCAGAAGTGCCAGGCAAGCAAAACCCCCTTGTTCATTCCGATACAATCCCACTCTCTCGCTCCTGCTCTCTTTTACTGCATTAGGACAACAACGACATATCTGTTATTTGCTGCGGTAGTTGAACCCCTTTATCCTCTGCATGACCTGTCATTGCCACAGTAAATAGATGAAACCCACTAGCATGAGTAGGAGTTGTTTGAGCCCTGATGTGCCTACTCATTCATGCTTGTTTGTCATGCCTGCTACTGCTTAGAGTTGAGTCAGGTCTGATTCATCGGGGATGAATCAGAGGTGTGTGGACATGTCCTACTGTGTGTGAGCTAAGTGTGTGAACACGATTTGGTAAAGGTAGCGGTGAGAGGCCATGTAGGAGTACATGGTGGGTTGTCTCATTGCAGCCGTCCTCAGGAACTGAGTTCTGTGTTTGTGATCCATGAACAGTTACTACCACACATTGGGTTCCGGTAACTCGACCCCTCTCGGCTTCTTAATCACCCTTGTTCTCTGTCCAGGAGTTGCAACTAGTTTCTGGTGTTTGTAGGTAGTGTTAGTAGTCTACCAAGTGGCACCCGGTACAGGTGGGCTTGGGACAGACTAGGCACAGTGGCCCGGTGTACCAAGTGGCACCCGGATGGTGGACTTGGGAACCCTGCACACATCGTTTGGGGCCGTGAGCGACACCCCGGCCGGATCTCCTTGCGGATGGAACCCGAATAGGCGATAAACCTGGACGAGAGACTTGAGTGTTTAGGTAGGTCGTGGCCGACTCCCTCGCCCGGCTTCCGCTTGAAGGTTGCCGAGGTACATGACGTGTACAGGGCGATAAGTGGCGAGAGCGTGTGTGAAGAAGTACACCCCTGCAGGGTTATCATTATCTATTCGAATAGCCGAATTCCTCGGATATGGAAACTTGGACCCCTTGCATAGTTCATAGACAAGTGAAAGTGGATACTCTAAAATACGCAAGATAAGCGTGAGTGCTATGGATGGCGTTCTCGTAGGGAGACGGGAGCGGATCCATAGTGGTGTATTGATATGGTGAAGATGTGGACTCGTGTGCGCCACCTCAAAAGAGTTACTTGCAGTCGTAGTTTAGGATAGCCATCGAGTCAAAGCTGGCTTGCTGCAGTTAAACTCCACCACCCCCTTTGTTGATAATGATGCATATGTAGTTAGTTCTGATGTAAGTCTTGCTGGTACATTTGTACTCACGTTTGCCTATTTTATGTTTTTGCAGAGAGACTTCAGTCTCACTAGTAGTTCCACGTGGACTTCGACGTTTAGCTTGTTACCTCAGCTACGATCTTGTGCCCTCGGCAGGATCTGGTAGATAGTCAGGCTTCTCAGCCGTTTTCATTTGTAGATGTCTGTACCCAGACATGTTAAGCTTCCGCTTGTGCTTTGACTTGTATGCTCTGAGTGTTGGGTCATGAGACCCATGTTTGTAATATCTCGCTCCTCGGAGCCTATTGAATAAATACTTGAGTTGTAGAGTCATGTTGTGATGCCATGTTGTATTTGCACATATCGAGCATATTGTGTGTATGTTATTGAAATGCTTGGTATGTGTGGGATATGACTATCTAGTTGTTTCTCCTTAGTAGCCTCTCTTACCGGGAAATGTCTCCTAGTGCTTCCACTGAGCCATGGTAGCTTGCTACTGCTCTGGAACACTTAGGCTGGCCGGCATGTGTCCTTCTTCGTTCTTGTGTCTGTCCCTTCGGGGAAATGTCACGCGATGAATACCGGAGTCCTGTTAGCCCGCTACAGACCGGTTCACCGGAGTCCTGTTAGCCCAGTGCTACAGCCTGGATTCACTCGTTGATGACCGACACGTTCGATGCTGGGTCATGGATGCCTGTCCCTGTAAGTTTGTGCCACTTTGGGTTTACGACTAGCCATGTCAGCCCGGGATCCTTATCATATGGATGCTAGCGACACTATCATATACGTGTGCCAAAAGGCGCAAACGGTCCCGGGCAAAGGTAAGGCGACACCCGTGGGAATACCGTGCGTGAGGCCGCAAAGTGATATGAGGTGTTACATGCTAGATCGATGTGGCATTGAGTCGGGTTCCTGACAATATCTCTCATATAAATAGAACAACCATTATTCTCGGATTTAAATGAGTAGCCATCTCGTATTAAATGAGATCCTGATACAATGTTCATGCTCAAACTTGGCACTAAATAACAATTATTAAGGTTCAAAACTAATCCCGTAGGTAAATGTAGAGGTAGCGTGCCGACGGCGATCACATCGACTCTGGAACCATTCCCGACGTGCATCGTCACCTCATCCTTCGCCAGTCTCCGTTTATTCCGCAGCTCCTGCTGTGAGTTACAAATATGAGCAACGACACCGGTATCAAATACCCAGGAGTTACTACGAGTACTGGTAAGGTACACATCAATTACATGTATATCAAATATACCTTTGGTGTTGCCGGCCTTCTTATCCGCTAAGTATTTGAGGCAGTTCCGCTTCCAGTGACCCTTCCCCTTGCAATAAAAGCACTCAGTCGCAGGCTTGGGTCCATTCTTTGACTTCTTCCCGACAACTGGCTTACCGGGCGCGGCAACATCCTTGCCGTCCTTCTTGTAGTTTTTCTTGCCCTTGCCCTTCTTGAACTTAGTGGTCTTATTGACCATCAACACTTGATGTTCTTTCTTGATCTCAACCTCTGTTATCTTCAGCATTGCAAATACTTCAGGAATAGTCTTCACCATCCCCTGCATATTGTAGTTCATCACAAAGCTCTTGTAGCTTGGTGGGAGCGACTGAAGGATTCTGTCAATGACCGCCTCATCTGGGAGGTTAATGTTCAGCTGGGTCATACGGTTGTGCAACCCAGACATTTTGAGTATGTGCTCACTGACAGAACTGTTTTCCTCCATCTTACAACTGTAGAACTTGTCGGAGACATCATATCTCTCGACCCGGGCATGAGCTTGGAAAACTAGTTTCAGCTCTTCGAACATCTCATATGCTCCGTGATGCTCAAAACGCTTTTGGAGCCCCGGTTCTAAGCTGTAAAGCATGCCGCACTGAACGAGGGAGTAATCATCAGCGCGAGACTGCCAAGCGTTCATAACGTCTTGGTTCTCTGGGACGGGAGCGTCACCTAGCGGTCCTTCTAGGACATATTGTTTCCTAGCAGCTATGAGGATGATCCTCAGGTTCCGGACCCAGTCCGTATAGTTGCTGCCATCATCTTTCAGCTTGGTTTTCTCTAGGAACGCGTTGAAGTTCATGTTGACATGAGCGTTGGCCATTTGATCTACAAGACATATTTGCAAAGGTTTTAGACTAAGTTCATGATAATTAAGTTCATCTAATCAAATTATTACAATGAACTCCCACTCAGATTAGACATCCCTCTAGTCATCTAAGTGTTACACGATCCGCGTCGACTAGGCCGTGTCCGATCATCACGTGAGATGGACTAGTCATCTTCGGTGAACATCTTCATGTTGATCGTATCTTCCATACGACTCGTGTTCGACCTTTCGGTCTCCGTGTTCCAAGGCCATGTCTGCACATGCTAGGCTCGTCAAGTTAACCCTAAGTGTTTTTGCATGTGTAAAACTATATTACACCCGTTGTATGTGAACGTAAGGATCTATCACACCCGATCATCACGTGGTGCTTCGAAACGACGAACTTTAGCAACGGTGCACAGTTAGGGGAGAACACTTCTTGAAATTGTTGTAAGGGATCATCTTATTTACTACCGTCGTTCTAAGTAAACAAGATGCATAAACATAATAAACATCACATGCAATTATATAGTAGTGACATGATATGGCCAATATCAT